>CM062818.1:1535269713-1536557521 GCA_031772625.1 Pinus tabuliformis | reverse complement strand
CTGCTGCTCTGATATGGCTCTCTCGAGCACTTCCTTGGTGACCTCACGAACCATGTTGCTGATGTCTTAGAGGTCGCCTTCTGTTGGTGAGATCGGTTCGATGGCCAATTTGGATGCCTTGACCTCTTTTCGTGGACCCAATCTCTCCGTGACATGTGGCCTTTTCAGCTGGGTGGATGTTGTGCCTGGGTCCACACCTTCTTTTGTGTCCTTTTCTCTCTGTCCTGTAGAGAAGTTCTGGCCCTTCTCATCCTGCGTCATGGTGGCCCCTGTTTCCTACACTACTACTACTTCTTTGGTGGCCTTTTCTTGCTCTGCGGCTGCCCTTGCTGCCTCGTGGACAACCCTTACCTCCACAGCCGCTTTTTCATTGTGCCTTTACTGGGCCAACTTTGTGACACACAACTTGGTTGCATCCTTCTGCTTCAGTGCTGTTTTTCTATCCATCTCTGCTAGATCCATGGCGTGCCACTCGGGGGGCCATGATTCTATCACTAAAAAGATCGCATCATCGATAGTGATGAAGGGGAGCTTGGTCCATTGCTACACTGGGTCCTTACGTGCCTTGATGTACACATTATGCATGTCCCCCTTAAAGTCTGCAAAGCTCCAAAGACTATTGTACACTGTGAGGGACATGCGCGGTCATCTATTGATCCACATCCAGATGCTCACCTCCATAAGCACCCATAAGATCTTGGTCTCACGAATCCGCTTAGTGTCCTTAGTGGCCCAGAGCAACGCATACTTTGTGGCCTCTGGTAAGTTATGTTCAATACTAGGGAACTAATTGTCCTCAGGCAGTTCCCCTGTTACTAGTAAAATAGACAAGAGCAACCACGCGTAGTGGAAGGTCTTGCCCTACTCCTGGGCTTCCTTGTGTTGAAAATGCAACAAGATGATGGAGCTTAGTGAAAAGAAGTTACCTTCACTAAGTGGGCCCGTAGGCTATTTTTGGCGCAAAGTCTATTTTTAGACTATGTCTATTTTTAGACATATGGATCATGGTCTATGAGTTGCAGGATGCTATTTGTGGATGATTGGTCATGTTGGTAAAAATAGATGGACTTCTATTTTTAGACATATGGGTGGAGTCTATTTTTACACTGCCAGGCTAAAAATAGAACAGTCGAATATTATTAGCTCTTAATAATATTTGGACTATAAACATTATCTTATCCTCTTGGAGCACTTCAGTTCGAGCTACGAATGTGGCACATGCAGCTGTCAGAAGGAAATATGCTTTTCTTATGAGTCAGTTGAGCTATTGCATGATGGACTTCAGTTAGAACTCAAGTGTTTGAGTTTGGTGGAGTTGATTGAGGAGTTGATGGAGTTGTGTTCAGTTTGACTTGGTTGAACTAGTTGTATTTAGTCTAACTGGAGAATACATTAGTGATGAGTGCTGTGAATTAATTATTAATTAATTCACTAATTATTAACTCATAAAGAAACTAAAGAATACATCAGTTAACTCAGTGCATGGACAATTCAGTGGAGATAGGTGTTAGAGGTGAGTGAAAGGGCAAGACAGCTGTCAGTTATGACTATAGTTGTGCATGAGATTTGCACAATCAATGGATTGAGTATTGCCAATGAGGATTACATGGTTCAGCCAAGGGAAATACGAGTTTGGATCAGCCATTCTCATCTATTCTCATGCAGGATTGCGCAGTGGAGGCAGGCAAGCAGCGGAGGAGATTTGAACCTGTGATTGATTCAGATCTAAGCTAGTTTATGTGTAACAGGTGGAGATAGTACTGAGTACTTGTGAGGAGTATTGTACTATGTATTGTTACATGTTCTCAATCAATATAATATATAGATAGTTGGGGGTTTTCAGCTATATGCTTTCCCCGGTTACATACTATGTTAATGTGCGCATGCGATTGATGTTTCATTGTTTTTAATTCCGCAAAATTGATGATCAACGCAGAGGAGGTTATGTATTATGCATGCATTCCACAATAGTGTATAATAAGGATAATCTCTGTGAATAAGTGTCATATTATTCAAAATTTCTACATGGTATCAGAGCAGAGTTGATCATCAAATCTATTATTCAGAAAGTGGTTACATTTTATTTCTTCGGGCAGAGTCTGTAATTAGGCCAGGTAGCCTATGGATTCATCCTTCTTTTGGAAGGTGAGATATCCAGTAAAAGCCCATATAGTCAATCTCTGTATGAGAAATACTTTGTTCTCACAAATTTTAGATCAGAAACGGTTGAGTTTTGAGCTGGTGGAATTCGAATTTGCAGCAGTGTTTTCTTGGTGTCAAAGTTGAAATGTCTTTCAACGGATTGCGATTAGAGTATGCCCTTGAAGGCAACTTGAATTATATTGCATGGAAGGACAGGATGGAGGTGGCATTATATGAAAATGGGTTGAAGGAGTTCATAGAAGCTGAGGTCCCAAAGCCTACTGATACTGCTCAAGTTGAGGCTTGGCAAAAGAAGACAACAAAGTGTTGAAGGATTCTGTTGGAGGGCGTGAAGGATCACATTGTATCTAGCCTACATGGAAAGGCTTCTCCATACTTGATGTGGAAAGCATTGAAAGATTTATTCCAAAGCAAGAGTGACCAGAGGAAGTTGGTGCTCAAGGATAAGCTTAGAAACATTAAGTGTGAGAAGGGAGACAGTATGCCCAAGTATCTCACGAAGTTCACCCAATGCCAGGATGAGCTGGGAAGTGTGGGGGTGACTTCCGATGATGAGGACTTGGTGAGCTTGGCTCTCCTTGGTCTTCTGAAGAGTTGGCATTCCTATAAGGACTCTATCAATGGTCAGGAGAAATTTCCAGGATGCGAGAGACTTTGATCAGATCTTGTGCAGGAGGAGATCATGCGGAATACCAGGGACGGATCTTCATCAAAGGCAACTAATGAAGAAAATTGCGCTCTGGCTGCCAAAGCAAAGAAGGGGAAGAAAAATAAAGCTTCTCATTCCAGTGCAAAAGGCAAGAAGCAAGACATGTCCAAGGTGAAGTGCTTTCACTGTCACCAGCACGGACATTATGCCACAAATTGTCCTCAGAAGAAGAAAAATAAGCAAGCTGCTAGATCTGTAGTGGGAGAGGCCTTAGCCTCACAATTTGAGCTTGATTTTTCATTGATCGCATGCTTGGTATCAAGTGTGATTGGATTGATATGGCTCTTGGATAGTGGTGTGTCTTTTCACATGACAGGAGATTGAGATTTGTTTTCTGATCTGGAGGAGAAAGATCTTGGAGTGCACATCCAGATGGGTGATGATGGTAGATACAGTGCGACCGGTATCGGCACCATTTCCTTTGAGAGGGAGTCTGGTAAACCCTTCGTATTGAAGGAAGTGATGCATGTTCCAGGATTGAAGAAGAATCTTATCTCTGTGGCGATGTTAGAAGACAAGGGATATGATGTTGTTTTCAGCGAGGGAAAGGCTTTCCTGCGCAGTAAGACAACTGGAGAAACCCAGAAGATAGGGGTTCGAGTCAGGAACCTTTATCAGTTGCATGTAGATGGCTGCGTAGCAATGGCATGCAAGGCAGAAGGATTGGTGAGCCGGGATGATGGCGAGCTATGGCATAGGAGATTGGGCCACCTTCACCATGGAGCCTTGAAGATACTGCAGTAGATTACTACTGGGCTTCCTAAAGGCACTCTTGCATAGTCAGATCAGTGCAAGGGGTGTACTTTGGGAAAATTTATGAAAGCCACCTTTCACGAGAAGGATAGTCACACCACGATGATCCTTGAGAGAATTCACACAGACGTGTGTGGACCTTTCTCAATAGCTTTGACAGCAAAGCACAAGTACTATGTGATCTTTGTTGATGATTTCTCTCGAAAGTGTTGGATCTTCTTCATGCAGAAGAAGAGCGAGACATACTCAAAGTTTTGTGAGTTCAAAGCACTGGTCGAGAAGGAATCAGGGAAGAAGGTGAAGGCTCTTAGGAGTGACAATGGTGGTGAATTCATCTCTGGCGAGTTCAAGGACTTCTGCAGCACAGAAGGGATTTGAAGAGAGCTCATAGCTCCCCATAACCCACAGCAGAACAGGGTTGCTGAGCGGAAGAACAGCACGATCGTGGGTGCTGCACGGGCAATGTTGCATGATTAGGGCCTACCCCTTCACTTATGGGTGGAAGCATGCAATACTGCAGTATATGTGTAGAACCATTGTCCTCACAGGATACTTGGCATGAGTACACCCGAGGAGGCTTATTCTGGTAAGAGGCCTGATATTTCTCATTTGAGGATTTTTGGTTCTAACATTTACATGCATGTGATGAAGGATGCCAGGAAGAAGCTGGAACCGACCACAGAGGTTGGGATATTTTTGGGGTACACCGATACGCCCCACAACTATCGTGTGTATTTGCCAGACAATCGCAAGATTTTTGTGCGACGGGATATCAAATTTCAGGAGGAGAAAGCCATGAAGTGTTCGCTTGAGAGGGAGCCACACTTGCATGAAGATGAGGAGCTATTAGTTCCTAAGGATGAGCTTCAGGACGTGGATCAGCGATAGGACGAAGTTCATGGAGTGGAAGAGACCACTCATGCAGTGCCAACCATCAGAGGGCGAAAGTGCATTACAGAAGCTGAGCGATTGGCTCAAGATGCAGAGAAGGTTGTAGGAGCACCTACAGCTCAATGCAGACAGAGATAGTCACCTGATCAGTACACTGGATACATGGCTCTTATGAGGAAATGTGTCATGACTGAGCCATCCTCTTTCGAAGAAGCTGTGGAGGATCTCGCATGGGTAGATGCCATGGTGGAAGAGTATGATTCGATTGTCAGAAACAATGCATGGGAGATTATCCCAAGACTAGAGGGGAAATCAGTGGTGGGTTCGAGATGGATCTACAAAGTGAAGTAGGCAGCTGACAGGAGTGTGGAGAAGTACAAGGCAAGATTTGTTGCCTGAGGCTTTTCACAGATAGAGGGGATCGATTATGAGGATACCTTTGCACCTATCGCAAGGTATTCTTCTATACGGACGATTCTTGCTCTCTTAGCGCAGATGGGGTGGCACATTCATCAGATGGATGTGAAGACTGCGTTCCTCAACGGAGTCATTGAGGAGGAAGTGTACATAGAGCAGCTCGAAGGTTTCGAGATCTTCAGCAGCGAGTCACATGTGTGCAGGCTCAAGAGAGTGCTGTATGGGTTGAAACAAGCACCATGTGCTTGGTACACACGGATAGACAGTTATTTCATCGGACTTGGATTCTCCAAGAGTGAGGCGGATCCTAACCTATACCAGATTGTGGTGGAGGGTAAGTTGCTTATCATTGTACTTTATGTAGATGATTTGATTTTGACAGGTGATGAGATGTTGATACTTTCATGCAAGAATGATCTTGCTAGGGAGTTTGAGATGAAGGACTTGGGCCTCCTTCATTATTTCCTGGGATTGGAAATTTGGCAGCGTAGTGATAGACTATTTGTTTCTTAGGGTAAGTATGCTCGGGAGATACTGGAGAAGTTCAACATGCATGGCTGCAAGCCTGTTGATACTCCTCTTCCTGGAGGTTGGAGGAAGGAGGATGCTACTTCAGTGGAGGTAGTGGATGCCACTGTTTATCGACAGTTGGTAGGGTCACTTATGTATCTGGTCAATACACGATCCGATATATGCTATGGTTAAGCCAACCAAGCTCTTCTGGAAGGTAGGCAAGCATGTATTACATTATCTCAGAGGCACATCGGGATATGGATTGTGGTACAGACAAGAGGATGAGGTGAAGCTATGTGGCTTCACGGATGCAAATTGGGCAGGGAGCCCAACGGAAAAAAGGAGCACATCTAGAGGGATCTTTAGTATTGGGTCGACAACAGTTTCTTGGTACAATAGGAAGCAGAGATCCGTGGCACTCAGTTCAGCAGAGGCTGAGTATATGGCAACAAGTTTAGCTGCATGCAAGGCTATATGGATGAGGAAGATCTTGGTCGGGTTGTTCGGGTCATATGTGGAGCCTACTGTGATTTATTGTGATAACCAGAGTTGCATTAAACTCTCAGCTAATCTAGTATTTCATGATAGATCTAAGCACATTGACATCAAGTACCATCATATTAGAGATTGTGTGCAGCGGAGAATCATGTTACTTTCATACATTCCAATGAAGGATCAGGATGCTGATATCTTGACAAAGGCACTCACCAGGAGAAAATTCGAATACCACCGAGGCAAGATAGGGGTTGCAAATAATCCATATCTTGTTCAGAGGGAGTGTTGAAAATGCAACAAGATGATGGAGCTTAGTGAAAAGAAGTCGCCTTCACTAAGTGGGCCCGCAGGCTATTTTTGATGCAAAGTCTATTTTTAGACATATGGATCATGGTATATGAGTTGCAGGATGCTATTTGTGGATGATTGGTCATGTTGGTAAAAATGGATGGACTTCTATTTTTAGACATATGGGCGGAGTCTATTTTTACACTACTAGGCTAAAAATAGAACAGTCGAATATTATTAGCTCTTAATAATATTTGGACTATAAACATTATCTTATCCTCTTGGAGCACTTCAGTTCGAGCTACGGATGTGGCACATGCAGCTGTCAGAAGGAAATACACTTTTCTTATGAGTCAGTTGAGCTATTGCGTGATGGACTTCAGTTAGAACTCAAGTGATTGAGTTTGGTGGAGTTGATTGAGGAGTTGATGGAGTTGTGTTCAATTTGACTTGGTTGAACTAGTTGTATTTAGTCTAACTATAGAATACACTAGTGATGAGTGATGTGAATTAATTCACTAATTATTAACTCATAAAGCAACTAAAGAATACATCAGTTAATTCAGTGCATGGACAGTTCAGTGGAGACAGGTGTTAGGGGTGAGTGAAAGGGTAAGATAACTATCAGTTTTGACTATAGTTGTGCATGAGATTTGCACAATCAATGGATTGAGTATTGCCAATGAGGATTGCATGGTTCAGCCAAGGGAAATGCGAGTTTGGATCAACCATTCTCATCTATTCTCATGCAGGATTGCGTAGTGGAGGCAGGCAAGCAGCGGAGGAGATTTGAACCTGTGATTGATTTAGATCTGAGCTAGTTTGTGTGTAACAGGTGGAGATAGTACTGAGTACTTGTGAGGAGTATTGTACTATGTATTGTTACATGTTCTCAATCAATATAATATACAGATAGTTAGGGGTTTTCAGCTGTATGCTTTCCCCGGTTACATACTGTGTTAATGTGCGCATGCGATTGATGTTTCATTGTTTTTAATTCCCCAAAATTGATGATAAATGTAGAGGAGGTTATGTATTATGCATGCATTCCGCAATAGTGTATAATAAGGATAATCTCTGTGAATAAGTGTCATATTATTCAAAATTTCTACACCTTGCAGTTAGTCAAGAACTCCTCGCAGAGGAATTTGGCCCAGTTGAATTGGACCCCCTCCACGCATTGTTCTGTCAGCAAAACTACCGGCACTAGTACCTCATCTCTGCGACATTTTCTCATTACCTTCCCAGCCAGGAGTTGGGTCGCTACGCGCACCCCTTTATCTTTAATGTTGCTGATTGTGTAACCGCTCTTTTTCTTCTCCAGTTTGTATTTTTTCTTCATGGCATTTGCGAGTGCCAAATCTCCACTTTTGCCTGCTATCGCCGTGGGTTCCTTTCCCTTATAGGGGAGCCAGGAAATCCTATGGATGATATTCACCGTGATGGGAATAGGCTCTTCCAACCATAAGTAACCACCATACACCAGGAAAATCAGTTTCGTGATGATGAAAATAATGATAGGTGCATGGTGAAAGTGTGGAATCCACAGTAGATGAAGTAATCCGGCCTTCTCCACACCGCGCAGCTATTTCCACGGCTCTAGTGTTGTGACTAACCCCTCCATCCTTTATGTCATGAGGCTCTCCGTCTCCAAGTGTGGGAACTTCTCATTATCTGTGAGGTCCCAATCTTCAAATTTCATTATGGGTATGCGACCCAGGTGCGAGCCCTCAAACACAATGCCATTGGGGAGGAGCGGTGTCTAGAATGTGCTTTTAGTGGCATCCAAGTCCTTGGGTATCTTGGCTCTCCCTTTTCACAGAGGAACATACTCGGGCAATTTCATTGCAATGCGTACCAGCTAGATGTCCTCTTGCATGTCTTCTGTTGCCTCTATCTCACTGACAAGAACCTGTAGGTCCTCCTCCTCGTCATCTGTCTCAATGGTGACAGCCTTGCCCTTTCCTTCCATTGAAAGTTTACCAAACCACAGATTCATTGGGGACATGTGAATTGGTCCTGCTGTGTGCTTATATTTCTTGGGCCTCAGTGTCTGAGGTGATTTTGAGATTTCCAGCGCGACCCCAGTGTCTCCGAGAACATCATGTACCATGGGGTTCTACATGGCCTCATCGGTGGCTCCTTTTGCAGAGCCCAAACCTCTCCTGGTAGTTGTCATCTTGCTTGAGCTATCTGTGGTTGTTTGTGAATTTCAGAGCTCCAATCTTGCTCGGTGCTCAACACTCTATGCTCTAATGAACTGCTCGAATCTCAAATGAACAAGTGTTGTCTCGTGGTTAGCCCTTGGAGTTTTATAGTGCCTTTTGAATTCAAATCCGACCTTTCCCCCAAATTCTGGGCCATCAATGGTTTCTTAGCAGCAGATTACCCCAAATCTAGCCCTTAATTCATTTCTTAAATGCTCATTGCCCGCTCCCTTTTTCCTAAAATTGGACATCTCGTCATGAACAGTGACACCAATAGTTACTTCCTAGCCTACCCACGTCGCAGCACAGCGTCTCGTGCACAGGTGCGAACCTTGTGTCATGCTGATTCTGTGCATCTCCTTCATCGCGCATCCCCCAAACAGACTCTTTTAGAGTCTCGCACTCTCTTTCAACTATCTGGAGCACTGAGACTATGCTCCCTATGGCTAGTTAGGTGGTTGTACCACTTGTGCGAGACTTCAACTCGCCTTCCAGCATAGTCCACAGAAACTCCTCAATTATCTACACGACTGCTGGCACCGCGCATTCTATTATATGTAGTGTGCTTCCTTGGTTACTGCGTTTGGTGAGGTGCAGTTGTATCCATGGCAGGAGAGTCATAAAATCTCGACGACAATCTTATAATGTAGTGGTATGGTCATCGTATCTTGCTTTATCATCCTTGGTTTATCGATGAGACATGCCTTGTTTTCTAGCCTTTTGATTTCAGCGTCCATCCAAATGCTTTTCTTCCTCAATCATACCCGGTCTCATTCGGGTTCACAAAGTCTAAGTTTCCCTCACCAGATGGCTTTTTGAACCCTTAGATGTTTGTCCTTGCGTAGATGTGTGATTTCTTCCTCCTGGCCATCGCACACTGTCACAACTACATGAGCCATTACGTGTAGACTCCTTTTTGTATTTTCTTCAGAAATTATAGTTTTTATTCTATTCCACATCTTTGAAATTGTCTCCACGTTCAGGGCTTTGCACATGGTCCTATAGGCCCATTGAACTGCAGGTACACGCAGGTTCCAATCAGTTTGTCTCGCCTAGTGAACCTTGTTCAGTACTCTGCACACCCTATCAAATTCCTAGTCATGGAGAATTAGTAGTGCGCGTTGCCTTTCCTGCTACTATGGTTTGTTCCAGTTCTCTTGTCTAGGGGTGGTGTGCACTTGTGCAGACTCTACAGCATATGTCTATACCCATTGGAAAGGTGGGCACACAAGTTATTCTACCCTTTCTAATTGGCTTTTGTTCAGAGCTAGGGTTTTCCAAAATGTAGGCGCATCATCCTTCTACATCTGCTCTAGTCCTCAAAATTTCCTTGATGCGTACCCCACCATCTTACGAGTGTTGCACGCAGTGCCCACTTCAGCGCATCAAACCACTGTTGTTCTAGTACTGTGCTTTCAAGTTTTCTCAGAAATTCATCCACCGCTGTTAATCCATCATACATCAGTATCTCCCTTGCCTCTGCTATCACACAAAGCAATGATCTAATCATCAGGTTGCAATTCTTTGTTGTTACTTTGTGCAGTCAATTCTGCCATTGCTCTATCTCTTCGTCTAAATCTGAAGTGCAGGAGATTTCGAGCTCCCATGAAATCCTTCCATCTGTAGTCAGATTCACCCAATCTTCTTTTTGTGTAGTTATCTTGTAAATACAATAGAGATCATCATCACTATCGTCATCACACACCAGTTCAGTGTATCGCGCTCCTTCGGCTAGATCTAGCGGTACTACCACACATAGTGAATTTTTCTCAAAGATCATTTCGCACTTCTTTAGATTTATGACTCCATTCATATCAGTGGCCCAGTCTATTCCTAGTAGTGCGGGATAGGGATTTCTGTCATCGAAAATCTCTATCACTTCAAAATCTACTTGCGCGCTCATACCTTAAATATCGACTGTTATCCCTTGCAATCTTCCTATGGGAAAAATCATCTGTTGGTTCACCATTTGTAACTGAATAGGGGACCATTGTAATGCGGTCTTCCCATGCATTCCCATGTTTTCTTTGGTAGTACATTCATGTCTGAACCTAAATCCAGGATTACCTGATTCATTTCATACTCACCTATTTGCGCAGTCAACCTCATTTCCCTTCCTGTGGGCAATGCATGCTTTCTGACCACGCACAATTCTCCTGACCCCGCGCACCTAGTGATAAGTTCCTGTAGTCCTTTGACTTCCTTATTGTCATGTAGCAGTTTCATGCATGTCTCCATAAAGGTAATGAGCATTGAAGGATCCATCACTGGTTCTAGTTGATCCTTACTACTTGAAGTGGAGGCCTCTGTGAAGCTCTTCTTAGCTTCCATGAATGTCTCCTTCGCGCATTCTAAATCAAATTCGAGTTCCTTTGTAGGAGCCTTATGAACCCACATGCTTTCTTCTAGCTGCTTCCCTTTATCATCCCATTTCATCATAGTGCTCCTGAGCATCATGTTTACATTTGGGTATTCTTCGCACGGCTTAGACCTCATCATTTGTAAATTCTGGGTCGAAGGGGACTGGAGTACCCCCTTTTCACGCATCCTCGCTATTAGCGAAGGGCAGTCTTTTGCCTCACGATCAAAATAAATACAATACCTACATGATATTCCTATCGGGTTTGTACAATCATGGGCATAATGCCCTGGCCCTCTGCAATTGTAACAAATTAGCTGTCTGCGACCCCTTCCTGGTCCCATTCCACCTTGACTACGACCGCGCCGCTAAAATCCAGCGTGTGCCATCCTGACATTTGGGTCGAGGGCTTACATTTTAGTCTGCACCATGTAGGCAGGAGTCTGATCCATCATTATTTCGTAGCTTTGGCAGGTGCGTTCATCATGGCCTAATGACCCGTAGAAATTACAAAACAATTGCTGGGACGTCTGCGTATACTTTTGCAACAAATGACAATTGTCTGCAGTGTGTTTTCCTCCTATCTGGCAGATTGCGCACCATAGTGCAGATGCCGCACTTGGCCCTACCTGTGCCTCCAATATTAATGGCATCGGCCCTCCTCCTACCAAGTAGTTCGTGAACATTGGACAGTGGTCCTTATCATGGCCTTGGCCTTTGCATTTTATGCACCATACTTCCTCACGCACCTCTGTCCGAGGTGTCCTGTCCTGTTTCAAACTTTACATTTCTAGACACAGATTCTGTAGATGCGTATGGATTTGTTGGACTCCCAACCTAGGGTCTTGTATAGGGGTCTCATGTAATCTCATAGCCATCTCCAACACTTCGACCTGGGTGGAAAGTTTTTGCTGTGACAGCACCATACTTAAGTGTGGTATAAGTGAGGCCACAAACCATGTGCGATGTTGTGCATCTATTAACATCATATTGGCTTCACGGATTGTACTCTTCAGCCTTTTGTCCAAATCCCAGGGGATCTTGCTCGAGAGCATCGCGATCTCCTTAAACCCGATGATTGATTGTGTTTCTAATTTTGGCTTGCTAAATTCCCTATTCGGCGCAGTTTGGATCTCTACAATTCCTGCATTCAGGTGGTCATTAGAATGCTTGATATACCATGTTAATGCACGATCCTGCAGCGTGCTCACCAATGTAGCCTTTTTAATATTATCATCCACGACGCCCTGTGCTTCCCATACTGCTCTTACCATGAACCAAAATTGGTCCGGATCTTCATTCCCAACTCCTATTAATACCAGTAGTTTGACCACACTCACCATACTGAACTATGGTGGTAGAGGAGGTGGGGTGGGTGGAGATGGAGGTGAGGAGGGTGAGACAGGTGGCAGTGTGGGTGGAGGTGGTAAACAAGGAATATGCTGCCTTATTAGACTGAACACACTTCTCAGAGAAACTTTCGCGAGCTCTTCCTCGCTTTCCTGTGAGGGTGAAATTAAGGGACTGTTTTCCAACTCTTCACTACTTCCGCTTCTATAGATCTTCCCACTTTGTGTAGTTCCAAACATTAATTTATTCACACAACCCGCTTTTCACACAATACCATCTTAATCCAAGTGTTCAAATATTTAATATATTTACCTTGTGGTCCCTTTAGAAAACGTCGTTCTGCCTCGCTATAGTTGATGGTCGTGTCGAACACGAACTCAGTGATAAATCCTCCTATTATTTGGTCGAGCCAATGGTCCACAGCTTGTGCTATCTTATCTCCTGATGCTTCTAGTCTGCACACTAATTCTGGAGTCCACAATATTGGTTTGTCAAGCCTATAGCTTCCATGGTTGTTTTCTAACTTCGCAGTCCACTCATACAGCTCAGAAGGAAAGGATGCGAAGAAAATTTCATGCATTTTCGTATACAAGTAGCGCTCCAACCATTGTTCCTTAGATACTCATGGATTTTTGTTTTCCTACGCCATGAACTCGTGAATCTTCTTGTCCAACCACCCTTCAATTTCTTTCTTCATTAGATTCCAGTGGCACAACATTAGATATCATTTATGCAAATCCCGGTCCTGGCAACGAAACCATTTGTTGGCTTTTATGGGCCTGATCCAGGTGTAGAATTTCCCACTGTAGATCAATATATTATGCAATATACTAAAGCAAAATACAAGATCTACTTCTACAACAAACTTGCAGAAGGAAGCTTAATCGATTTTGAGCAAGATCAAATAGAACACATATAACAAAGAATGAGAAATCATACACATGAAACACAAAGGAATACTCTGGGGAAAGCCTCAGCGAAAAACCCCGATCTCTGTATTATCATACAAGTGGAAATATGTCTGAATTACATAAAGCTTTAGCTCACAAGCTATCCATATCTCAGTACAATCCCTCTGCTGCTCATAGACAGTCAAAGGCTTATCAAAAACCTTCTCCTATTTCCTTGTGTAGTTTCTCCTGGGGTCCAATGATGCCACCTATGTGAATTCACCTCTCACACTTCTCAATAAACTCAGAAGTAATTGCGCAATCCTAAAGGAGATGATTCCTTCTGCATGGATGAGTTTCCTATATAGGAAAAATCTTCCACCTAATAGTACATTGTCCCTTCCTCTGATCTCAACTGGGTCTCTTACTGAACTGACATGCATGAGTTATTTATGAGAGAATATTTAGTTATCTGAAGTGCAGCAGTTACATGCATGCATGGATTAACTAACTGAACTCACAATTAGTTCAACAAACTATTTGAACTAATCTAACTAGACTTAACTCAGTTAATTGAGCTAACTAATTACAACTCAAGGTACAACTCATCTTGAACTC
Source organism: Pinus tabuliformis (assembly GCA_031772625.1). Classification (NCBI taxonomy): domain Eukaryota; kingdom Viridiplantae; phylum Streptophyta; class Pinopsida; order Pinales; family Pinaceae; genus Pinus; species Pinus tabuliformis. Next base: position 1,536,543,868 of record CM062818.1, on the reverse strand, counting down.
CTTTAATCAAGGGATAACTTCTTCAATCAATGGAGAAACTGTTGCATGTCTTCACATAGACTTCATGTTTGATTTCCTACAACTAATTAACTCAAGATGAATTAATATATTATTTTTCAAACAACTAGTGAGACTAAATTCGAATTTTAATTCAAGGACTAGTTAAAATTGGAATCTATCCCAAAATACTATTTATAGCAATGCTATTTTTAGCATTTCCTTTTTTTTCATTCCTTGTTTCTATGTCCAACATTAGTACCTAAAATGCTATTTATAGCAATGCTATTTTTAGCATTTCTATTTTCAGCATTTCTTGTTGCTATTTCCAACACTCCCTCTCAACAAGAAAGGCATTCAACTCGAACCCAAACCTGAACCTTTGGAATGTTCTGTATGTAACACTTCTCCCAAGTGTTGTTGCTCCAGCAACTCTAGAAACAAAAAATCTCCCAACTAACCTCCCTGTTGGGCTAGAAACATCCTCTGATGCTGAAGCTTCCTCTGCCATTGACAAGTGCTCCCTCTATGACCTCTGAGCTGCTGCAACACTCCATGAATCTCGCACCATTGCACACCTCTCTATGCCATCCTGCACTGGTGCAACACTCTTATTCCTCTCGCATTGTTGCAGCATGCTAGCTCTGCGTTGTCTTGGGATTCCTGCACTGTAGCTCTCTCTGCCATTCCATCTGCATCTATCTCTACCCACTCAACTAGTCCTGCTACTCCTCATCGGGGCTCCCATAGTAAGGTCTAATCAAAGAGGTTGGGTACCTCAATGATCCTGCCCCTAGTTCAGCCTTCTTGGGACTGTCACTCCACATTACCCCACCTCCTACCTGGAGGTATGGATGCATGTGATTCCTCTGCCCACTTGGCTCAAAATTTCCCCTACTAGAGGTCTCTGCACGAGTGGATGCCTCCACTCAGTCTCCTCTCAGCTTCTCCAGTTTTGGCTGATCGACAACCTCCTAAAGCTGCTTCACCAATTATGGCTCCTCCACAATTTTCCGAGACTTCTTCTGGCATTACAAGTTGAGAGGTGATGTACTCTCCCTCTCAACCACCAAGTCTCCAATAGTTTCCTTGCTCCTAAAGGCTTTGCATGCATCTTGAACCTCAAGAGCATACAGGTTCTTGACTTGTGAATCAATTTGCTTCACTGTCTCATGGTGACGTGTCTAAGGAAAACCTTTCCCTTACTAAAGACTGCATCATAGCCTTTGTCTTCTAGCATTGTGATCGATACCAAGTTTTTCCTCAGTCCTGGCACATACTTCACATCTTTCAAGGTAATGTGAGCTCCATGCTCCCTCTGAAAAACAACTGTGCCTACTCTTGAGACACCATACTTTTCATCATTACCCATCTCTATGAGTATCTGGAGATCTTTCTCCTCCAAGGTACTAAACAAATTCTTATCGCCGATCATGTGGAATGAAGCTCCACTGTCAAGAAACCAACCACATCCCACCATAGATGAAACCATGCATTCGATGAGGGTGAAATCCAACTTGAACTGTGAGGCCAGTGCCTCACCATTTGATCCTTCCTTGGATCCCTCCTTGGATTTCTTCAGTGGACAATTTGCAGCAAAATGGCCCACCTCATGACAATGAAAGCATCGCACTTTCGATTTGTCAAACTTCTTCCCACCATAGGAAGAAATTGATTTGGGATGAAAATACTTCTCCTTCCCTTTCTTTGCCTTACTCACTAAGGCTTATTTTTCTTCATCCTCCTTGGATGAAGAACCATCTCTGGTGCTTCTTCTTATCTCCTCCTGCATCAGATCCGACCAAAGTTGTTCCCAATCTGATAATTTCTCTCTTCCATTTACCAAGTCTTGGTAGATATGCTATCTCTTAGGAAGTCTGAGGAGAGAAATACTCACCATGTCATCATCGATTGTCGTGTTTCCTACACTTCTAAGCTCATCCCTGTAGGTGGTGAGCTTTTTCAAATATGTAGAGATCGTGTCACCCTTTTCACACTTGATTTTCCAAAGCTTGTCTTTTAGTGCTAGCTTCCTCTAATCGCTAATGTTCTAATATAGATCTTTCAATGGTTTCCACATTGAAAACGGTGTCTCCTTCCCATGGAGACTCAAGAATATGTGGTCTTGAACTCCCTCTAGAAGGATTCTCCTCACTCTAGCCACACATTTCTTCCATTCCACCAATTCTGTAGCATTAGTTGCTATCGGCTTGGGCACTTCTTGATCAATGAAGTCCTTTAGACCATTTTCGTCTAATTCTGCTTCCATGCGATCCTTCCAGGCTATATAATTCAAGCTGCCATCAAGGGCATACTCGAGTCTTAAACTGTTGAATGCCATTGGGGAAATTTGAGATGTGATAAGAATTCAAATTCTATAATTAGGAACTTGAAACTTCTCCCTTCTCCCTTCTTTGTATAATGTTGTTTTCTTTGATCACCTCTGCTCCGATACCATGTAGAATTTCCCACTGTAGATCAGTAGATTATGCAATATACTAAAGCAAAATACAAGATCTACTTCTACAACAAACTTGCGGAAACTTAATCGATTTTGAGCAAGATCAAATAGAACACATATAACAGAGAATGAGAAATCATACACATGAAACACAAAAGAATACTCTGGGGAAAGCCTCAACTAAAAACCCCGATCTCTGTATTATCATACAAGTGGAAATATGTCTGGATTACACAAAGCTTTAGCTCACAAGCTATCTAGCTCTCAGTACAATGCCTCTGCTGCTCATAGACAGTCAAAGGCTTCTCAAAAACTTTCTCCTATGCACTCCAAGCCTCCTATTTCCTTGTGTAGTTTCTCCTGGGGTCCAATGCTTCCACCTGTGTGAATTCACCTCTTACACTGCTCACTAATCTCAAAAGAAACTGTGCAATCTTGAAGGAGATGATTCCTTCTACATGGATGAGTTTCCTATATAGGAACAATCCTCCAACTGATAGTACACTGTCCCTTCCTCTGATCTCAACTGGGTCTTTGACTGAACTGACATGCATGAGTTATTTATGAGAGAATATTTAGTTATCTGAAGTACAATAGTTACATGCATGCATGCATTAACTAACTAAATGCACAATTAGTTCAACAAACTATTTGAACTAATCTAACTTGACTTAACTCAGTTAACTGAGCTAACTAATTACAACTCAAGGTACAACTCATCTTGAACTCCTTTAATCAAGGGATAACTTCCTCAATCAATGGAGAAACTGTTACATGTCTTCACATAGACTTCATGTTTGATTTCCCACAGCTAATTAAATCAAGATGAGTTAATTAATTATTTTTCAAGCAACCAGTGAGACTAAATTCGAATTTTAATTCTTAGTTTTAATTCAGGGACTAATTAAAATTGGAATCTATCTCAAAATACTATTTATAGTAATTCTATTTTTAGAATTTCCATTTTTTTCATTACTTGTTGCTATGTCCAACACTGGTACCTGAAATGCTATTTATAGCAATGCTATTTTTAGCATTTCTTATTGCTATTTCCAACACCAAGTTCAGAGGTGATTTAGCCAAGCAAATCTCGGTACTACTGGTCCTTTCAGCAACAGTCCACATAGTGCAGACTAAGGTCTCACTCGAAGTAGTATGGGAGGGTGCTAGAACCATGTTTCTGCACCCTGGGGATGTTAGATGAGCTTATGGGGGTCCGTGGTTTGACCCTGCGCACACGTCGCTATGCACACTTGCTATCCCTACGCAACTTATGATGTTGCTTCCGCGCAGCTCTACTCAGGGTGCAACCAATAATATCCAAGTCCCTTGCTATTTAATCTATTATTATTTGGTTACTTAACTTGTTTATGTAAGACTAATGATTATTATCGCATATTCAACAATCATATCAGTGCGCGTGATAAATAAAATGGTATAAACGTAAATAAGGAAATGCACAACAGATACATAGAAATAGGAATCAACTTCTCTTTATTAATCTTCAATCCTGATTACAAACTCAACACCACCCTACGCACTTAGTTGTATGGGTCTGTGCACTCAGCCGCGGACTCTACTAGGCCTCTGCACACTCAGCTACAGAGCCTCTTCCTACTACTACAACCCAATACACTTAGACTCCTACTCTAAGCTCGAACCATTCGTATTCTTTTCTCTTCTTCCTTCACTATCTTTACAACTTAGAGACTCACTCTATTTATACAATCCCATGGTCCACAGACCATGTGTAGGCCGACATGACTTTACATTCCATTACAATATTTTAGGGTAGACAACCCTAATGACTTAACCTATACTTCGCACTCCGCGCTCGCAATTCACGGAGTTTTACAAAACCTTTGACTAAAAGTTGGGCTTTGAGCCCCAAAACATGTTGTGGGGGGCTTCCATGCCCAATACCTTTGTTTTTATAATAGTTTCCAGTAAATATGGTCTGGATCAAAATGATAGAATGTGTCTTCAATAAGATCACAGAAGTGCTCACATGAGTGCATGGTGTCAGCCAATAGGCTGAGCACCCAACGAAATGGAGATTCATGAAGTGTGTATGCAAGCAACAACCCGACCTCTTCGTCAGTAAGCTCATCTTCCTCATAAATCATGGAAAGAAAGTTATTTAAGTCCTTAGGCCAAGCCACTTCACCTTCATCATCTGTGATCTGAATTGGATTCATAGAAGACTGTCAAAGAACCATGACTGTATCAGGTCGAACAAATCTCTAAATAATTCTAGAACCGCGATCAAAAACACCCTGAACCAGTGGCAATGGCATCCAACATGGAACAATGAGGACCTCTGTCAAAGCGTGCTGACCAAGGTCAAGGCCCATGGAGACTCCACGGGAGGCCAAATTAGCCCCTGGGAGCCCCAGATTGGGAAACGGAGGTGATTTTTGATGCGCGATTAGCGCCTAGGGTGAACAAGGCCAAAATGGAAAAGCCCGAGCACTTGGTCACATGGGGGAACTGAAGGACCATGGGAAGAAAAAGGAAAAAGCACTAACGTACATAGGTGGAACCCGTGCTCTGGAAATCAGCGGTTTTGATCGGGGTGCTTCTAAACAGTAAGAGGTTTTTGATGAGAGCGGAGTGATTCCATACAACGATCGACGCATGGTAGGTGGAGGTGAGAGAAAACCATCATTGATCGCGCACTATCGATTGATCAAGTCAACTGCGCAAAATGTGCATATGGCATCAGATCTAGAGGGCCCAGATCGGACGACTGAGATCACACCCGATGGAAGAAGCGGAATCGACAGGGAATTAAGACGCATTTTAGAGGGGATTTGAAATCTGTTTGACCACCACGGTGGAGGAAGAATGCATCCATGATGTAACTAAAGAAACAAACCGACGAAGCATGCTGACATCGTTTAGAGGAAGACAAGTGGCAACTCCCTAAGCACTAATGATGACGCTGAACAGGGAACTCCTAGCACAACTGTAGAAGGTGAATCGACAGAGGCAGAAGAGGAACCGAACAGGCATAGGGATTGAATGGCTAAAGCCATGAACAGAGGCAGTCGAATAAGTTAATCGAGTTAGACACAGAGAGATAGAAGTCGAGAGATGAAGAAGTGGAACAATGAACCCTGAGAGGAGGACTAAACATAGAGAACAGTAAAGCAGAGCAGAGGAGACAGAGGGCTGAGCTGATCAGCAGCAGCATCGAGCACCAGAGAGCTTGAAGATTCAAGCCATCCCATAGAGGATCTGTCTGGGCTGAGCACCACATTAGGCTCTTGCCATTGTAGACTAGAAGGTCATAGAGTTGGTAGGAGGAAGAAGAGTCTGTGTACTCCAGTGGCTTGGGAAATCCAAGGACCACCCTACCAAGCAACACCTGCTTCAGGTGAACTCACATTGAGTCCCTGTATTGTAAATTCTCTACTCAAAGGCACAAAAAAATAAGGCCACCACTGAAACTAGACCAGAGACGTAGCCCTGGAGCATAGGGTGAACTCCTTATTAAAATTTCTTGTGTCTTTGTGTTTGCTTACTGTATTTCTTTGCTGTCTTTCCATCTTATTGTTTGTGTATTGGCAATCTGATCGATCCATTGCTACAATAACACAGAACACACACACCAGCACATGAGTCTGCAATACCTTAGTTTAATAAATCTTTAACTGATGTCATTCATAGGGTGAATATCAAATCAAGTGGTATCAGAGCACTAGGCTGTAAAGTTAGATAAGCTTGTGTTGGTTTAGCTGTGAATACTCACAAGATCAAAGCTCAAATTAGGAGAAGGAGAGTTGGTGGAAACTAATCCTGAAATTGGGAGAGTCTATTCTCGAAAGACAATGTCAGAAGAAGGTTCTGTAGGGCCAGACCCTCAATTCATAGAGAGCTTCCTAGCTATAAAGTCTATGGTTGAAGAAATGTACAGAGACTTTAGAAAGAAAAAGGTGGAAGATGCATCAGGCTCTAAACAAGATAAAGAAGAAGATGAGTCTCACTTCCATGACAACTCCAAAGGAAAGGGGAAAGAGGAAACCTTTCTCACACCTCCTAATAGCCCTATGCATAATAAGAAGGCATCTTTGATTAAGCTAGATGCTAAATTTTATTTGCCTATATATGATGGAGAGCTAAATGTTGAAAAGTTGGACAATTGGATTAGAAAAATTGATGTGTATTGCAGGGTATAGAACATAAACTCAGACAAGAGTAAGATTCAACTGGCAAGCCTACACCTAGGAGGCACTACCTTGTTTTGGTGGGAAGGCAGAACCCAAGCTGATATGAAAAGACATGGTAAGACCATCTCTATCTGGAGTGACTTTGTTTCTACAATCAAAAAGCAGTTCTATCCATTGGCCTACATGCAACAAGCCATGATGAGTTGGCAAAATCTTCGATAGTTGAAAGGGAAAAGTGTGCAAGGGTATACTTGAGAGTTCATGAAGAGAGCATTGATATTGGGTATCTCATTAGACTCACTAGAGACTCTTTTGAAGTACATTGGTGGTCTACATAGCTACATGAGGCATACCATCCTCATGTTTAATCCCACTAGTATAGATGAGGTATTTGTACAAGCTACTCATCTAGAAGCTAGAGGAAATAATGGAAATCCAAAAGTTGGGGGACCATCCCAACCCACTGTAAGCAAGAGCAAGGAGAAAAGAAAATAGAAGAGGAAGGCAAGGAAGGCTAACACTGCACAGAAAGCTAAAGCTTCATGCACTCACTATAAAAAGGAGGGGCATGATGATGAGCATTGTTGGATTCCGCATCTAGAGCTGAGACCTAAGAAGTCTAAGGGCAAGAAGAAGAAGACAATGTTACAGGGAAAAGTGTCTACACAGAACTGCTTATCCCACTAAGGTGTGATAGCTGCCTTAGAAACAAACAAAGTAAAGCTACTTTCGTTTTTCCCTTATGAAATATAGATGAGAGAAGAACAAAGAAGACCAACCTCTGTCTTGCGCTAATCTCCTAGTTCGATTCCTCTCTCTCTTGAGAGTCTTTCGCTACTTGTTCCCTTGCATGCCCAGCTTCACAGAGTACCTGTAAGATCACAGCAGCATAGCACTATACAAGAACATGGATCTATAATCATAAACAATCTAGGATCAGATGTAAATTGACCATACAAATGCAGAAAACATAAATGACACAAGAGTATGGAGGAAAACTTGAATAGCTTTTATTGATAAACAAGAAAGAGCCAAGGGAGTTATAACCAGTTGTTCTGACCCATCATCATCCTCTCAGCAAGGAAGCCCCTCTTCACCTCATACAAAGCTTAGATCACCCAACAATCTGATGTTGTCTCAAGAAACCAACAGCAATTCCTTACAATATGCAAAATTCCAGCCCCTGGATCTCTGGGATGAGGGATCCATATATAGATATCTGTAAGGGAGATGAGTCAGCTTGTGATTTGATTAGTGTCTTCCCTCTGATATTTCTTGCTTCCACTTGGAGATTGATGATCTCTTACTCATCCTTGGTCGAATTCAGAGAGGCAAGTGTCACAGGAGAAGTTTCTGGAAGATTCCATGCCTCTCCACCTCGCGGAATGACACTGCCATTTGTCACTTCTCGCCCATCGCACCCCATAGAAGGGCTTTTTGAAATGCAATGCACCCACATAGTGTATTTAGGTGAGATGCAACGCACTTTGCCTATGGAGTAGCTGAAATGATCCTGTTTTGACCAGTTCTGAGCAGTTTTTCATGGAGAACTTATGGAAGAAGCTGTAATCAGTTGAACTTGTTCCTTTAGGGGTTAGAACAACACTTTTAGGGACTTAGGAGCCCTTGGCTTATGGACATTTCATGCTTGGGGTTGTAGTGCCCAAAAATGTCTATAACAGTTGCCCCCTAAAGCATGAGGTCGTTAATCTTTTGATGTCGGGTGAAATGCTTTATTATGAGGATCCGAAGTTCTTTCAAGCTGGGAGGAGACCTGTAATAAGATACAATACAATACATTATCTTCATAATATTTTCATGATCTAGCTGAGGCGGGCATTCCCATGCTCAGCTTTATAAATTCATTTTCATGTACATAGGACTGACAATCGTCTGAGTGTAGACTGATGATTCTGGTAGAGTCATCATCCCTTTGATTGGATGATTATCTGTGCAGCAACGATGTACATTTGATGTCTTTATTTCCTTGAATATATATCGCAGCCCGGATGGATGAAACTAGATCCGGGGTCTTCAATCTCGTTCGATCTTCACTCGAAGTACAAGTCTATCCATGTGAGAGATGTTCTGGAGTCGAACATGGAAAGACATCGCCTAATTACCAGCCAATGATGTAAGCTGCTAACAAGCATGAGAGGAATCACCGAAAATGATAATGACCCTCAAGGTACTACAGTACAATTCACGTGGTGTGAATAAAGGACTTGGCGTCGAACACCACGCAAAATATTTCGGTCGAAGGTCATTGATGTAAACCTGTCGCCGGAAGCGAGAAACTTTCCATTGAGGCATGCAAGCTTCAAAGTACTGAATGGGGTGTTCCTAGATCGACTTCTTGGATAATGAGCTGATGTCGACAAGAAGCGATCCGTCATAGGAGGGCCTTAATGAATCCCACATCAATGACACGGAACGGAGCAAATGATTTTAATGGAGGTGAAAACAATCTGATGACATAAGGTTCAGGGTGGCAGTCATGAAAGAATGGAGCGTAAATGTATTGTAGTGGGTGAGACACAGGTGAATTCTCTGAATGACTTCTCTTGAACATATCGGCGACACTGACGTGATGGATTGGTAGCATTAACCCCAAATGTGGATGGTGTGATGGGACCATGGTGATGTGACCGATGAATGAAACAACCCAACCCGACTTGGATGCGGAGTGAAAGTGTCATGTTCAAGAGCGACTTGCTACCAACAAAGTTTCTTCAAGTTTTCTTCCCAATTTTCCCTAGTCATTGCTGACCAGTACCTCTTTATTTTTGTCAAGCTTGAGGAGGATAACATATGCTTGTTCTATAATTTTCCCTTCGGACAAACCCATCGCTATGTTTTAACGAGCCTAGCGATAGTGAAACTTGTTCTTGTCTGCTATGGACAAGTTTGTCGCTATTAAGTTTTAACGAGTTTAACGACAAAGATAACTCGGTACTTTTCAATTTTAGAGAGTCTGAAAAGGAACGTAAAGGAAACTCCAAAATTCCTTTTTTGTCATCTAATCCCTTAAGTCCGAAAAAGTATAAAACAATACAAAAGGGATGAATTTTCGATCCATTCAACGAGCCGAACAAAACAAGTGCTAGATCTTTTTGTGTAATAATCTCTCAGGTCCAAAAAGATTAAAATTTAAAGGAGGGATAGCACTTCCAGTCCCTTTAACGAGCTGGAGATGCGAATGGCTCGACAATCTTTTCATATTTTACGAGTCAGTTGAAAAGAGCTTAAAGGAGACTCGTCTTTTGAGGAACGAGTGATAAAATTGGGTAGCAGCTGATTCTAGGTAAGGTTTGGAATTTTCCAATCACGGCAGTGTTACAAGGATGGCTAGTGAGATCACTCTTCGCAGTTGTTCGTCAAAAGGGGTAAACAATCAAATGGAGGTGAATGATCGGCCAATACAGAGTGGAGGTGATGGTGAGAACACGACCAGGGCTTTTAAAGGCTGAAGTACTACATTCACGATGATCATTTACTGGGAAATAGTTCATTTTTTAATGAGCTTGAAAGCGGGGGGAAACATTTTCTCATGGCTTATGTTTATTTTTTAACGAGCTTGAACTATGCGCTAAAACTGCTCAATTAATCCAATCGTATAATAAGAATGTCCCATTTAAAACGGCAATTTTTAGAGTTTTGCCCCACATCCTTTCTTTATGCAAGTTAGGAAACAACCAATCCAAAAAAAACAGATAAATGATCGCTCTTTGCTTGCACGCCAAAAGGTTTGCATGCCCCCAGGTATAAAACAGAGTTTCAAGGTCACCCTTCAAATCACCAACAAAACATTTGTTTTATCAGGAAAGGTATACCTCTTTCAGGTTACCAAAGATTGTTTTGTTCACAGTGCAAACAAAACACTTCTTCGGCGATGTCTACCGAAATAGACAAAGGCGAGTGGAGGAGACTACTCCACTCACATAACTTTGACAAGAGAATCTTGTTCCAGAATAACTCCCTCTTCCAATCACGGACGGGAGTACAGACCAGTCATATATCTCTCGTGGAAACCTACCCTATACCCGAAGTTTTCCTGCCGAAGCAGACCAGGGTGCATGTCCCCTGGGTTTCAGTCATGTCCCCCGAATCACTCACGCTCATCAGGCGGACGGACTGGAGATTGATGAGACATTCCTTGTGTGAAAAGACCATTCAGGGATGGTATATGACTATTTGCTATGCGTGATCCGGGAAATGAAAGCTGGTCTACGAGCTTGACCACTCTTCCTTCGTGCGGAAAACACATTAATCTAAAGAGTGATGAGACAATGGCTCCCATGCAATAAATATAGTCTCGTCTAAGGAGTAGATTATAATCCAGGGGTCCTTGAACTACCATTAGGTTCATTTGAACGGTTTTCCCCCTCAATGTTATGGGCACATTGGGAAGGATCCCTAACGGTCGACTGGTTCCTTTGTCAAAGCCTGTTAGATTTCTCATCTCAGGCAAAAGCGATGGCGAACCAAGTGCTTTCCAAGTAGTCGAGGAAAGGATACTCACAGAAGCCCCTTCATCTATGATGGTACCAGCCATAACCATTCTATATACTTGAGCAATAATTCGGAATGGTACACTAGCTGGTAAACGGGGTCTGCCTAGTTGATTCCAGTCAAAGGAGACAACTAGGTTGCTTGGAGGTGGGACCGAATAGACGGCCGGGTACGACTTTGACGAACTTCCTTCCTGCAGTAAAGGAATGGGTAAATTGCCCCCATATTCATCGGAGTCTATGCTTACGAAAAGAATTTGGACGGTGTCATCCTTATTCTCTTCTCTGATTGTATCATCTGAAGATGGAACCTCTAAAGGCAAGACCGGGTCAACTGCCGCCTCGACCTTTTGACTTTCGTCTGGTATGGTTTCAGATGGTTTGTCTTCAATGATAGACGCTTCGGCCGACCACCTGGGCGGGCCAGCCAGATTTTCAACTAGTGATGGACTCGGCAAGAGTTTTTTATATCCAGGAGGAAGTCGTAACGGTGAAACCAGACGATCGTCCAAAACTCTATGAGCCTCGTCTAAGAAGGGACAACGGTGGACTACATGATCACCTTCGCACAGTTTACAAGGAAATCTATATTTTCCTTTTTGTCCTGGGGCTTCACTTTCACTAGTCGATAATGTATTTTCAACATGATCATCAGAGGTTGACGACACTGGGTTGTGCAAACGAGGATACCAGTCCCTTAAGATCCGAGGGATGCAAGGACAATCTCTATGATAGTGGTCTCCTTTGCAAATGACACATGTTGATTTAGGCCTGGTCAATGCTGTGTGTGGATTTTCGCTAGACGATGCTTGGTTGCCCCCTTTCGCTCTTGGCTCCTTTTTCTTCTTCTCTTTCTTTTTCTTTTCCTTCTTCTTCTCAAGTACTTGATTTTTGGCTTTACCAACCCCATCAAGCGAAGAAGAAGGAGGAGAGGAAGAATTGGAGGAAGTAGAAGGTTGGTGGGTAACTCTGGATTCGTCTAGTTGCTGACTCGATTGTTCAGGAATTTCGGTGATTTGAACGACAGAGGTTGAGAAGAGCCATACGGGCAAGCCGATTGTCAATCCTGGAAGTGACAATGTGGCCATATGGGGTGCACCAACATCTCCCCAAGAGGAGAAGGGACTAGGATTTCCTCCAAGGGGAATTCCTTGGTTGGTGGATTCCATTTTCTCAACCTAAGATCAACATAGGAAAGGGTGATGATTATTCCGTTTAAAATAAATTTTAGACGCTTTGACACAACTTGTTTTTTCAATTTTTAAGAGTCGAGAAAAAACAAAAGATGACTCTAGTCGCCTTCGATTTTTAATGAGCCTGAAGTGACAAGTGCTCAGATGGACCTTTTCCGTTAAGGAGTCTAAAAAGGAACGAAAGGGACTGCTCTAGAAATCTAGGTAGAGGGATTACCAAACCAATCGCAAAAGTGCAGAATACTTTTTACGGTACGGTAGTCAATCTTCCCGAATGCTGTGTTCAGTGCATTGCGATCGATAGGGCGGTAGACACGGCTTCCTATGGATAAAGGATTAAGCCTATTGTGGTCTCCCAAAATATACTCGATGGTACGTGGGAGCACAAGTCCGTACTGGCACTTATCGTCTCAAAGTGGAGGAATCACCCAACCATCAGTGAGAACAACAGTTACCAGGCTTTACGATGCTGGAATACGTCTCTAGCCTAGACTTCTAAATGTTGTGCATTAGGTTCCAAAGCGTTGTTAGATTCATTGAATTTATTTTATAGTTGATCTTGTTTATGAAATTTTCCTTTCAGGTTCACCCCGAGATGTAGATGTATAATTCATAAAATGCAATCTAAGATGATAAACAGTCTTTTATCTTCTTTGTGCAATGAAAATCCTAGCTACTAAGGAAAGAGAGACAGTATTCTTTCACAACGAGCAAAGAGCACACTCTAAATGCACTGTCCTAAATCAAACCAATCAAACAGTCTAAATGCAAATGCACATGCATGTATTTGTTTTCTGCTTTCTTAGTATGTGAATGATAAAAAGAAAGTTAATGCACAAATCTGAATTTCTTTTCAAGTGACAATTATTCACAAGTTTCTTTTCAAAATAAAAAATGGAGACAATCACAACATTTTACGATTTGGAAATGAATACTTGTTTTTGACACTAGAAAAATTACAAATTCAGACCAAATACAATAGTAATAGGATAATCGACTATCTACAACAACCAAACTCTTTCCTATGATTGAAAACGACATTTGCGACACTTTCAAATCAAAGGACGACAGTACAATTACGTTACTTTTTGCAAAGGAGAACTGAAAATGACTCAACAAACACACAAAAACATTTACAGTTCTTTTGTACAAAGGAGGCGGAATAACAGCAAGGAAAAGGGGTTTCAAACAAAGATATACTAATCACAGGCAGCAAAATTCATGAATAGAACTGGAAAGAATGAATCACAAAAACCAAAACTAAATAATGCCTAGTCTGATCAGCGCACCTGTAACACAGGGAATTTGAAATGCAGCGCACCTACTACACTCGGGAAGTGCGCTGAATTTCAGATTCACAGAACAGTACCTGCGCTGGGCCAGAGACGAGACTTTTCTTGGGTTCTGGGTCATAGTTTGCAGTTCAGTTCATGGGTTTTGGCTGAGCAAATGGTAATCAGTAATGCAACAATCAGGGGTAGATCTAAGGAGGATCTAAGAGCTACCACAAGGGGCAATCAGAGAGTTTGTGAATCAGTTGTTTAAGTTATAAACAAATCCCGGAGATTGACTGAAGTGGCATTTATCTAGCAAATGCAGTTCGAAAGCTACCTGTCTCGACTTTAGGCTCCATCTGTAAGTTTATAAAATAGACAACAAGGAAGATAAACAAACAAACTAGTTCATCCCCAGTGGAGTCGCCATTTTGTTACAAGGAAAAGTATCTACACAGAACTGCTTATCCCACTAAGGTGTGATAGCTGCCTTAGAAACAAACAAAGTAAAGCTACTTTCATTTTTCCCTTATGAAATATAGATGAGAGAAGAACAAAGAAGACCAACCTCTGTCTTGCGCTAATCTCCTAGTTCGATTCCTCTCTCTCTTGATAGTCTTTCGCTACTTGTTCCCTTGCACACCTAGCTTCACAGAGTACCTGTAAGATCACAGTAGCATAGCATTATACAAGAACATGGATCTATAATCATAAACAATCTAGGATCAGATGTAAATTGACCATACAAATGCAGAAAACATAAATGACACAAGAGTATGGAGGAAAACTTGAATAGCTTTTATTGATAAACAAGAAAGAGCCAAGGGAGTTACAACCAGTTGTTCTGACCCAGCATCATCCTCTCAGCAAGGAAGCCCCTCTTCACCTCATACAAAGCTTAGATCACCCAACAATCTGATGTTGTCTCAAGAAACCAATAGCAATTCCTTACAATATGCAAAATTCCAGCCCCTGGATCTTTGGGATGAGGGATCCATATATAGATATCTGTAAGGGAGATGAGTCAGCTTGTGATTTGATTAGTGTCTTCCCTCTGATAGTTCTTGCTTCCACTTGGAGATTGATGATCTCTTACACATCCTTGGTCGAATTCAGAGAGGCAAGTGTCACAGGAGAAGTTTCTGGAAGATTCCATGCCTCTCCATCTCGCGGAATGACACTGCCATTTGTCACTTCTCACCCATCGCACCCCATAGAAGGGCTTTTTGAAATGCAACGCACCCACACAGTGTATTTAGGTGAGATGCAACGCACTTTGCCTATGGAGCAGCTGAAATGATCCTGTTTTGACCAGTTCTGAGCAGTTTTTCATGGAGAACTTCTGGGAGAAGCTGTAATCAGTTGACCTTGTTCCTTTAGGGGTTAGAACAACACTTTTAGGGACTTAGGAGCCCTTGGTTTATGGACATTTCATGCTTGGGGTTGTAGTGCCCAAAAATGTCTATAACAGACAACTGTAGCTATTCAGAAAGATTTCGGATCGGACTCAGGAGATGAAACAACTATAGCAGCCATAGGTATAAAAGGTAAGAATTCTGAAGCATCTACTAGTAATTCTGCTCAATCTATTATTGATGAAGAAAATGAGAGAAAGAGACATGAGATTTTCCATATTCAAGTTATTTAAGAAAATCAAAATATTGATACATTGTTTGATAGTGGCTCACATGTAAATTTAATTTCTGAAGCAATTGTAAAGAAATTGGGATTAGAAACTACACCTCACAAGAAACCATACCCATTAGGATGGTTGAATGATAAAGCACAACTACAAGTGACTAGATAGTGCAAACTCAAGTTTTCTTTTGGGTCAGCATTTGTAGATGAGGTTGAGTTAGACATAATTCCTTTGGATATATGTGGAATTGTTTTAGGAAGTCCTTACTTGTATGATAGAAAGGCTATTTTCTATAGAGTTGAGAATAAGTATCTACTTGTCAAAGATGGAATCAAATACTTTGTAAGAGCTCATAAGCTCAAAAATAATTATACCCTCATAAACTCAGGACAGATCAAAAGAATGATCAATTCATGCAAACAATTCTTACTGATGGTTGTAAAGGAAAAGAAACCTGATAAAACCAATGTATTTGAGGGTTGTAATGCTGAACAACAAGCTGATATAGAAAACGTTGTTTCAGAGTATGATGTCTTGTTTGAAGAACCTAAAGGTCTACCACCCAAAAATTGAATAGTACATGATATTATTTTGCAATAAGATGTTCCATTGCCTAACATTGGGATGTACAAGTTGTCTACTTTAGAGAATGCTGAAATCAAGAAGCAGATGCAGGAGTTTCTCGACAAGGGCTTCATCAGGCCTAGCACATCACCATGTGGGTCACCAATCATTTTGGTGAGAAAGAAAGATGTCTCTTGGAGAATGTGCATAGATTACCAAGCACTGAATGAGATAACAATCAAGAATCGTTATCCCCTTCCTCGCATAGATGATCTTTTAGATCAATTGACGGAAGTTGTTTATTTCACCAAGCTGGATCATCACAGTGGATACCATCAGGTCAGAGTTGCAGAGAAAGATGCATGGAGGACTACTTTCAAAATAAAGCAAGGATTGTATGAATGATTGGTTATGCCATTTGGCTTAACTAATGCTACTCTACCTTCATGAGATTAATGAATGATGTACTCAGACCTTTTCTTGATGATTTTGTTATTGTGTATCTGGATGACATTCTATTTTTTAGTAAAACGTGGGAAGAACATTTAAAGCATGTTAAGAAGACATTAGATGTTTCGAAAAGAGAAAAAATTTATGTTAAACTCTCAAAATGTGAATTTGGCAAAACATCTCTAAACTACTTGGGTCATATAGTAGAGGGAGGTGAATTGAAAATAGATCCCTCTAAAGTGGCAGTCATTGTGAACTGGCCTAAACCCAAGTCTTCCATAGAAGTAAGAAGCTTCTTAGGAGTAGCACAATATTGGAGGAAGTTTATTTCTAACTTCTCCTCGATTGTAGCTCCCTTACATGCTTTAACCAGATTGAATAAGGTGTTTCAGTGGGGAGGCAAACATCAGAAAGCCTTTAACACCATGAAAGAGAAAATTAGTACAACACCTATACTAGCACTGCCAGATTTACAAAGACCATTTGAGATCCAAACTGATGCCAGTGACTATGTGTTATGAAACTAGCTCACAAAAAGATAGAAAAGAGAGATCAACGCCTTAGAATTCAACCTCTTCAAGGGGGCAACCTCCTTTACATTACACAAATGAACAATTCTTCAATGATACAAATGAAAAGACCTCCTTTCTATATATAGGAGTCTAAGGGGTCATAACATAATCAGAGCCGACATAACAATAATAATGTAAGGGCACAATAATAACAATAGTGGGCTTCTATGGGGCACAATAGTAACAATGTGGGCACCGATTTCCTTTTTTCTTGCTAACCTGAATGCCTTCTCTAATAAATTAGGTTCCCAAAGGCGAACATCATGTTGGATATTATCCTTTAAAGTCCCTATGAACACATCAATCCTATGCTCCTCTGGAATATGTTTTACCCTTATGTTCAATTTTTGGAACTCCTCAATGTGCTCCATTATTGAACCCTTTTATTTGAGACTTATCAATTGGCTAAAAAAGTGTTGCTTTTTGTATCCTCATAATGTGCTGTCAATTCTTCCGTAAAAATTTCCCAAGTGATAATTTGTTTACGAGAGCAAAGCCATTGATACCATACAAACTGATTTGGTTCCAAATATAAAGTTGCAATACGTACCTTTTGTGTGTTTTGCACATTATTGAGATCGAAAAATTGCTCCATCTGTAATATCCATGTTGCGGGATCCTTGCCATCAAACTTCCTCATATCGATTTTTGGAATATGGTGGGTCTTCGATCCAACATTAGAGTCTATGGAATCATGATTAACATTTCTTTTGTTCTCATCATGAGTTTCCTTTACTACCCTTTCACCATTAGTGACCATTTCTTGTAGCAACTTATTCATATTTATCTTCAATTCTTCCATCTTATCATCCATGCCATCAATTTTAGCATCCATTCCATTCATCTTAGCTTCCATTCCATCCATCTTAGCTTCTACGCATTTCTTTAAACAATCCATCTTAGCTTCTACACCTTTCTTTAAACCATCCATCTTAGCTTCTACATCTTTCCTTAAACCATCCATCTTAGACTCTGTTGCTTTTTGTGCAAGTGACACTTGTTGCACTTGGTCTCGTAATTTTGATCTATCATGTTGCATTTCTTCCTCTTATTCATAAGTCATGCTAGAGCTTTCAGGTTTCTTACTAGGTGTTTGCATTTTCTTTCCTCAGGGCATCAATTACCAATTCAAACTAATTTTTGAAACCAAGCTTATGCAAAAAATTTAAAAAAACTACACACCTTTTTTCACTTTGTAGAAGCTTGATATTGAATCTGATGTATCTCTACAATTTCGGATCATCTAGTTCTAAAACTGCGACCTATAGTAGCCCTCTATGTTCTCTTTCTAATGCCACCAGTCTGATCCAAGTTGGATTCTCCAAGGAAGAGTCATGCACAATCTCCCAGGATGACTTGATTATAGAATAGTTCAGTAGAGCAAACCTGTACGACGTGCCACGAGTCATTGTTTCGACCGTTGGATCTAAAAAAGATAGAAAAGAAACTACAGTCCGTCCTATTTCTGTGCCTTCTTATGAAATTTCAATCCGATGCTCAGAGAGAAAGTTACGATGATTTTCCCCAGGTCACTTGTTTGGAATGTAATTTAGGAGTCTGCAAAAAGACCAACTTCCTCAGATCATATCTCAGCAAATATAGCGCGAAAAGCTCTGAAGTTTAGACCCAAGATTAAGCACAATTTCTTCTCAAATGGGTTATTTTTAGCTTTTGAAATGTCGCATAAAAAAAAGTTATAGCGAAAATGCCACGATGACCTTTTTGGAGCAGCAAAACCCTAGAATCCAAAGTGTTGATACCAAATGTTATGAAACCAGCTCACAAAAAGATAGAAAAGAGAGATCAACGCCTTAGAATTCAGCCTCTTTGAGGGGGCAACCTCCTTTAAATTACACAAATGAACAATTCTTCGATGATACAAATGAAAAGACTTCCTTTCTATATATAGGAGTCTAAGGGGTCATAACATAATCAGAGCTGACATAACAATAATAATGTAAGGGCACAATAATAACAATAGTGGGCTTCTATGGGGCACAATAGTAACAATATGGGCACTACATGGGTACATCAATATAATAAGTGGGTTGTACTAATAACAATAAGGGGTTACACTAGTAGTATGGGGGCCTAACATGCCCTTCTCCTTCAACAAGTGTTGTCCTCAACGCTTGAGTAGTTCTTGATGCTTCTGTATAAAATTCTTGTCCTCCCATGTGGAATCTTTAGTGGATAAGTTCTTCCACTTGATGAGATACTCTGAAATTGATTGATTTCATAGCTGTTGGGTTCTTGTTTCTTTGACTACTCTAGGTTCCAATATGATTTTTCCTTCCTCTTCAATTTCTAGCAATATTGTTTGAATTGGGATCTTTTGCAACTTTTGAATAAGTGGCAATACTTCTTCTTCCTTCCTCCATTCATCCCTTGCTTCGTTTATCCAATCTGGTTGAATAATAGAAATGGCGCACAACAATGATTCCACATCCTCATCCTTTCTTGAGAGTGCATCTGCCACCACATAATATTTGTTCTAAAAAGTATTTAAGGTTATCATGATCCGTTTTTACCTTGAAGTGTCTTCCCATTAGGTAGGGTCGCCATTTCTTAAGTGCATGGAGTATTGCCAACATTTCCTTCCCATAAATAGCTTTGTGTAAAAGCTTTTCCTTGATTGGACAACTTTCAAAAGCAATGGGTCTTTCATCTTGCATTAAAACAACACCAATTCCATTTCCTGAAGCATCACATTCCACAATAAAGGTTTTTGTGAAGTCTGGTGTAGCTAAGACCGGTGCTTGGCACATTGCCTCTTTAAGATGCTCAAAGGCCTTTGTTGCTTCTGGAGTCCATGAAAATGCATCTTTCTTCAATAATGTTGTTAGAGGTGCTGCTATTCTCCCATAATTCTTAACAAACTTGTGATAATACCCTGTCAACTTGAGAAATCCTTGCAGATGCTTTATGGATGTGGGGATTTTCCATTCCTTAATGGCTTTAATTTTGCTAGGGTCTACCTTAACTCCTTCATGAGATACAATATGACCCAGATATTCCACCTCTTGTACTCCAAAGAAACATTTGGATCTTTTTGCATATAATTGTTTCTCCTCCAATAGTTGTATCACCCTGTCAACATGTTCAACATGATCCTTCCAAGACTTGCTATAGATTAGTATATCATCAAAAAATACTAACACAAATTTTCTAATGAATGGTTTGAAAATGGAATTCATCAAACCTTGAAATGTTGAAGGTGCATTGGTGAGGCCAAAAGGCATGACCAAAAATTCATAATGACCCTCATGAGTTCTAAATGTTGTTTTCAGAATGTCTTCTGTCTTCATTCTAATTTGATGATATCCTGAATGAAGATCTAACTTGGTGAAGTAAATTGATCCATGCAATTCATCCAGTAATTCATCAATGAAAGGAATGGGAAACTTATCTTTAATAGTGAGCTTGTTGAGCTCCCTATAATCCAGACACATCCGCCATGATCCATCCTTCTTGTGCACCAATACTACTGGAGCAGAGAAAGAACTTTGACTCGGTTTAATTATACCAGCCTCTAGCATTTCTGCAACCATACGTTCAATTTCACTCTTTTGGGCATAGGGATATCTATACGACCTGATGTTTGGAGGAACACTTCCTAGAATCAGACGAATAGCATGATCATGATCACGAATAGGTGGGAGACATTTGGGAGTCTCAAATACCTTGGAATGATTGTCCAAGACTTTTTGGAGATCTAGAGAAATAGATGATTCCAATGTGGAAACATTTAGCAAAAATAATTGTGCAATTACACCTCTTTGTTCCTTTTTTAGAATCTTTGTCATACCGTTAGAGCTGATTATCTTTCCTGGTTTCCCTACAATACCCCTTAATTCAACTTCCTTTCCTTCCATAGAAAATTTCATGAAAAGTTCTTGAAAATTAAAAGCCATTGTACCCAAGGATTGTAGCCATTGGACTCTTAGTACAACATCAGCACCTCCCATTGGAATGGAAAGCATTGGGCTAGTCAATAAATATTCTCCCATGGATAGTTTGATATTATGGTACTTTCCAGAGAAATTTATTGTTCCTCCATTTGCAACCATCACTTGACACTCTGGTGCTAGATATAAGAAGCAATTCAATTCTTTTGCTACCTTACAATGAATAAAATTGTGGGTACTTCCTGAATCAATCAACACTATTACCTTTTTTTTCTTGATTTGTCCTTCTATCTTGATGGTTGAGGAGTGGTAATTCCCGCCAATGCATTACAAGATATGGTCGGATTCATTTCTTCTTTATCTAGGCTTTGTTCCTGGAGTATACCCTCTTCTTTTGACCTTTCTTGCTCCTTTTCTTCTTCCTCTTCACAATCTATGTAGAATAATTTCTTCTCGGCACACTTATGACCTTTAGTGTATTTACTATCACAACTGTAACAAAGCCCTTTTGCTCTTTTTTCTTCCAATTGTTGTGGTGTCAACCTTATAGGTTGTGGAAGACTAGGGGCAACAACACTTCCATCTTTATAGTTGTGAGTGGTATGCTTCCTGGTTGCCATAATTTTGCTTTCCATTTTTCTTGCTAACCTGAATGCCTTCTCTAATGAATCAGGTTCCCAAAGGCGAACATCATGTTGGATATTATCCTTTAAAGTCCCTATGAACACATCAATCCTATGCTCCTTTGGAATATTTTTTACCCTTATGTTCAATTTTTGGAACTCCTCAATGTGCTCCATTATTGAACCCTTTTGTTTGAGACTTATCAATTGGCTAAAAAAAGTGTTGCTTTTTGTATCCTCATAATGTGCTGTCAATTCTTCTGTAAAAATTGCCCAAGTGATAATTTTTTTATGAGAGCAAAGCCATTGATACCATACAAACTGATTTGGTTCCAAATATAAAGTTGCAATACATACCTTTTGTGTGTTTTGCACATTATTGAGATCGAAAAATTGCTCCATCTGTAATATCCATGTTGCGGGATCCTTGCCATCAAACTTCCTCATATCGATTTTTGGAATATGGTGGGTCTTTGATCCAACATTAGAGTCTATGGAATCATGATTAACATTTCTTTTGTTCTCATCATGAGTTTCCTTTACTACCCTTTCACCATTAGTGACCATTTCTTGTAGCAACTTATTCATATTTATCTTCAATTCTTCCATCTTATCATCCATGCCATCAATTTTAGCATCCATGCCATTCATCTTAGTTTCCATGCCATCCATCTTAGCTTCTACACCTTTCTTTAAACAATCCATCTTAGCTTCTACACCTTTCTTTAAACCATCCATCTTTGCTTCTACATCTTTCCTTAAACCATCCATCTTAGACTCTGTTGTTTTTTGTGCAAGTGACACTTGTTGCACTTGGTCTCGTAATTTTGATATATCATGTTGCATTTCTTCCTCTTCTTCATAAGTCATGCTAGAGCTTTCAAGTTGCTTACTAGGTGTTTGTATTTTCTTTCCTCGGGGCATCAATTACCAATTCAAACTAATTTTTCAAACCAAGCTTATGCAAGAATTTAAAAAAACTATACACCTTTTTTCACTTTGTAGAAGCTTGATATTGAATCTAATGTATCTCTGCAATTTTGGATCATCTAGTTCTGAAATTGCGACCTGTAGTAGCCCTCTGTGTCCTCTTTCCAATGCCACCAGTCTGATCGAAGTTGGATTCTCCAAGGAAGAGTCATGCACAATCTCCCAAGATGACTTGATTATAGACTAGTTCAGTAGAGAAAAATTGTACGATGTGCCATGAGTCACTGTTTCGACCTTTGGATCTGAAAAAGATAGACAAGAAACTACAGTCCATCCTCTTTCTATACCTTCTTACGAAATTTCAATCTGATGCTCAGAGAGAAAGTTACGACGATTTTCCCCAGGTCACTTGTTTGGAATGTAATTTAGGAGTTTGCAAAAAGACCAACTTCCTCAGATCATATCTCTGTAAATATAGCGCGAAAATCTTTGAAATTCGAACCCGAGATTAAGCACGATTTCTTCTCAAATGGGTGTTTTTTTAGCTTCTAAAACATCTTAGAAAATTTTTTATAGAGAAAATGCCATGATGACCTATTTGGAGCAACGAAACCCTAGAATCCAAAGCGCAGATACCAAATGTTATGAAACCAGCTCACAAAAAGATAGAAAAGAGAGATCAACACCTTAGAATTCAGCCTCTTTGAGGGGGAAACCTCCTTTACATTACACATATGAACAATTCTTCGATGATACAAATGAAAAGACCTCCTTTCTATATATATGAGTCTAAGGGGTCATAACATAATCAGAGCCGACATAACAATAATAATGTAAGGGCACAATAATAACAATAGTGGGCTTCTATGGGGCACAATAGTAACAATATGGGCACTACATGGGTACATCAATATAATAAGTGGGTTGTACTAATAACAATAAGGGGTTACACTAGTAGTATAGGGGCCTAACACTACACCATGGGAGTAGTGTTGACACAGCACAATAAACCCATATGTTATCATTCTGAGACTTTTAATCCTGCAGTAGTTAACTATCCTACATATGATAAAGAATTGTATGCATTAGTTTAAAGTGTGAAAAAGTGGAAACATTATTTAATGGGAAAAGAGACAGTAATACATATTGATCATTAACCACTTCAATATCTACACTCCCAAACTAAGCTGCAACAATCAAGACATTACAGATGGATGGGTTTTCTAAAACAGTTTCATTTAGTCATTAGATATAAAAAGGGCATACATAACAAGGTTGCAAACATGTTATCCAGACCCATTGTAAATGCATCTACCATACTTAAGAATAATTCAGTGCTAGATGAAAGCTACATAGAACAATATGCTCAGGATATGGACTTTAAAGATGTCTATGCAACTTTGAGTCAAGGCAAAAGAGTAGAAGAATTGGACTATCATATAAAGGACCGAATCTTATACCATTGTGGGAAACTCTGCATTCCACAAACTGAAAGAGTAAAGATAATTAGGGAAGCACACACTTCTCTGATAT
Source organism: Pinus tabuliformis (assembly GCA_031772625.1). Taxonomy (NCBI): domain Eukaryota; kingdom Viridiplantae; phylum Streptophyta; class Pinopsida; order Pinales; family Pinaceae; genus Pinus; species Pinus tabuliformis. The sequence continues at coordinate 1,536,520,041 of CM062818.1, read as the reverse complement.
CAGGTCACTTTGGAGTAAGTAAAACAGTTGCACAGCTGCAAAGATTCTACTATTGGCCGAAAATGAATGAGACAGTTTCTAGGTATGTAAGAGGGTGTGCCATGCATGCTAAAAACAATTCCAGCAATAGAAAACTAGGCTTGTACACTCCATTGCTAGTTCCTTCTCACCCTTGGGAAATTTTTTCCATGGATTTTGTTGGAGGACTGCCTAAATCTAGGAAAGGTCATGATTATCTATATGTTGTTGTGGATAGGTTCAGCAAAATCTGTATTTTGATACCTTGTAATAAACAGATCACAGCTACTTCAAAATTGTTCTTTGAACACGTATGGGTTCATTTTGGATTACCCACTTCCATTGTATCTGATTGAGACACCCGATTTGTGGGGAAGTTTTAGTCTAGTTTGTTGGAACTGATGGACACCAAACTGAAGAAAAGCACAACTTTTCATCCACAAACAGATGGCCAGACAGAAGTAGTAAATAGGACAGTGATCCAGTTACTGAGAGGATATTGTAGTAAACATCCTAAGCTTTGGGATGAACACTTGTGTTATGTGCAGCATGCTTACAATAGAGACAAACACTCTTCTACACAGAGATCTCATTTTGAGACCTATTTTGGTTTCGTACCAAGGTCTCCTTTGGATTTTGTCTTTGGTAAAGACACCATGGTTGAAGGACAAAGTGATGTGGACAAGGTAGCTAGGCTCATTGAACAGATCCAAGAGATCCACCAGGCAGTACAGGAACAGTTGGAAAGGAGCTAGGCCAAGTACAAGGCTAGGCATGATAAGCATTGGATGGAGCATAGTTGTCAAGTTAGAGACGAAGTCTGGCTGTATATCAGCAAGGACAGGATGTAAGGTGAAGGTAAAAAGCTAAAGCCTATAAGGTATGGACCTTTTAGGATACTTGAGAAGATTGGTGAAAATGATTTTCATCTTGATTTACCATCTTACATGCACATCTAATTAGTCGTAAATGCAGATTGCTTGAGATTGTTTGAACCTTCAATGATTGAGGACCCTAAAGAGCAAAGTCAATTGCCTTCTATTGATGACCTGCTACCTGAGTATCTTAATGAGTTGCAGGAAGACACAGTGCTGGACAGGAAGGTGAGGACAACACGCAGCGGAGATGTTGAGTACCTCAGGATTGGGCTCAAAGGTTCAAAGCCAAGCAGCTCAAAGTGGATTGAGATTAGACAAGTGAAGAAACAATACCCTCACTTAGTCGATGCTTGAAAACCAACTTTTTGTGGTCCAAAATCTTTTTCAGTGGGAAGGCCGTCATCCGAATTGGATCCATAGAAGACTGTCAAAGAACCATGACTGTATCAGGTCGAACAAATCTCTAAAGAATTCTAGAACAACGATCAAAAACACCTTGAACCAGTGGAAATGGCATCCAACATGGAACAACGAGGACCTCGGTCAAAGCGCGCTGACCGAGGCCCATGGAGACTGTGCGAGAGGCTGAATTAGCCCCTGGGAGCCCCGGATCGGGAAACAGAGATGCTTTTTGATGTGGGATTAGCACCTAGGGTGAATAGGGCCAAAATGGAAAAGCCCGAGATTGAAGGACTGCGGGCGGAAAAAGGAAAAATAACTAACATACAAAGGCGGGACTTGTGCTCTAGAAACCGACGGTTCTGATCAGGGTGCCCTTAAATGGTAAGAGGTTTTGGACAAGAGTGGAGCGATTCCATACAATGATCGACACATGGCAGGCAGAGGTGAGAGAAAACCATCGTTGATCGTGTGTTATCGGTCAAGCAAGTCAACCACGCAAAACTTGCATATGGCGTCAGATCTGGAGGGCCCAGATAGGATGGCTGAGATCGTGCCCGATGGAAGAAGCAAAATCGATAGGGAGTTAAGCCGCATTTTAGAGGGGATTTGAAATCCATTTGACCACCACGGTGGAGGAAGAATGCATCCATGACATAACTGAAGAAACGAATTGATGAAGCATGCTGGTGCCGTTTAGAGGAAGACAAGTGGCAACTCCTTGAGCACTGATGATGACTCTAAACAGGGAACTCCCAGCACAACTGCAGAAGGTGAATTGAAAGAGGTGGAAGAGGAACCAAATAGGCATAGGGATCAAATGGCTAAAGCCATGAACAGAGGTAGTCGAATCAGTCAGACGAGTTAGACACAGAGATACGGAAATTGAGAGATGAAGAAGTGGAACAGTGAAACCTAAGAGGAGGACTGAACACAAAGAACAGTAAAGTAGAGCAGAGGAGATAGAGGGCCGTGCTGATCAGCAGAAGCATTGAGCACTAGAGAGCTTGAAGATTCAAGCCATCCCATAGAGGATATGTCTGGGTTGAGCACAACATTGGGCTCTTGCCATTGTAGACCAGAAGGTCACAGAATTGGTAGGAGGAAGAAGAGTTTGTGTACTCCAGTGGCTTGGGAAATCTAAGGACCACCCTACCAAGCAACACCTACTTTGGGTGAACTCACATTCAGTCCCTGTATTGTAAATTCTTTGCCCAAAGGCACAATAAAACAAGGCCACCACTGAAGTTGGACCAGAGACGTAGCCCTGGAGCATAGGGTGAACTCCTTATTAAAATTGCTTGTGTATTTGTGTTTGCTTACTGTATTTCTCTACTATATTTCCATCTTATTGTTTGTGTATTAGCAATCTAATCAATCTGTTGCTACAATAACACAGAACACACACACCAACACATGAGTCTATAATACCTTAGTTTAATAAATATTTAATTGATGTCATTCATAGGGTGAATATTAGATCAATCTGTTGGGTAGCGGAGGCCCCACATAATGGTTTTGGGACCCAAAGTCCACAATTTTGGCAAAAAGTATGGTAAAGACTCCACAAAGTGCGTGGAGCGCGAAGTGTAATGAGTCAAGTCAAAGGGTTGTTTGCCCAAGAATAATGTAAAATAATAAGAAGTGAGTCGGCCTGCCCATGGTCCACGGACCATGGGAATGTATAAATAGAGCAAGGCTCTATGGATAGTAGGTAGTTTTTGGAGAAGTCTTTGTCTTGGATATTGGTGTTATGAGTTTGTGAAGATAGTATTATCTGCGTCTGTAAGTCCGAGTCAAGGGTTGTGGTAGATAGATAGAGGCTCTACAGCTATGTGCGCAAAGGCCTGGTAGAGTTTGCAGCTATGTGCGTGGACCCCTGCAATTGAGTGCGCAGGGTGGATCTGGTTGTATTGGCGAAAGGTTTTAATAAAGATAAGTGATTTCTGAAGTATCGCGGATCTATTGTGTTCTGATTTATGCTTCTGATATCTGACTTTATATCTTTTTATAATTGCGCTCACTGGGTTTATTGTTAAATGTTTGCTTAAAGACTTTAAACAGAAGATCAGATCTATAATAATTTCACTAATAATACAGTACACCCGTATGGATCTTCACGAAAGCACGATAATAATCCTGAGTGGCGCGAAGTCAAAGAGTAGTTCACAACCCCTCCAGACCACATCAAGACATCCCAAGGGTGCAGAAACCTTGTTCCAACACCCTCCCTTGCTACCTTGGGTGAGACCTCAGTCTGTGCTCCGCGGACTATTACCGAAAGGGCCAATAGCTGTGGTATTTGTTTGGCTAATAACTCTTCCGAACTTGGGTCAGGGCCCAATAAGCCAACAAATGGATCCGTTGCTAGGACCGAGATCTACCTAAGGGATGTCTAATGTCGGAACATTGAAACCTTACAAAGAAAGAGCTTGAAGATTGGTTGGATCAGAAGCTTCATGAGTTCGTGGTACAAGAAAACAGAAATCCGTGGATATCTGAGGAAAGGTGGTTGGATCGCTACATATACACGGATATCCACAAGATATTTTTCATGACCTTCTCGATAGAGCTGTATGAGTGGATTGCAAGGCTAGCTGATAGTGTAGGAAGGTGCGGACTTGATCAACCAATAGTGTGGACTCCAGATCTGGTGCACAGGCTAGAAGCATCTAAAGAAAATATTGCAAGGGCAGTAGATCACTGGCTGGATTAGGTAATTAGAGGGTTCATCATTGAATTCGTGATAGACACCACTGTAAGTTACAGCAAAGAGGAAAGGCGTTTTCTTCAAGGATCGTGGGGTAAGTACATCAAATCATTGAATACATGGATTAAAATGATGTTATGTGAGAAATGGGTTATGCGAATCCATTGATGTCTCAGGTAACGTGAAGCGGGAGAGGCTACCATGGGATCGAAGTATTAGAAAACAGTCCCCTAATTTCATAGTTGCGAGAAAGTGAAGAGGAGCTCGCTAGGTTCTCTCCAAGAAGCGCGGTTTGGTTGATAAACTAGTGCATCCCATTGTTACCACATCCACTCACACCATCGCTTGCTTCACCTATGTCAACCCCACCTTCATTAACCACATCTCCACTTACCCCACCCCCACCACCTCCAAGGGTTGGAATGGTGAATGCGATCAAGTTGCCTATATTTAAGGGCACAGGAAACAAGGCACCAAATCAGTTCTGGTTTGTGGAAAAGGTAGTATGGGAAGCCCAAGGCATTACAAATGATAACCTTAAAAATGCCACTTTGGTAAGCACATTGCAGGATCATGCACTGACAAGGTATATAAAATACTCTAGCGATCACCCGAGTGCGGGAATAACAACAATTCAAGATGCGCTAAACAAAGAATTTAGCCAACCAAAATCGGAAATGTAGTCGATCATTGGGTTCAAGGAGATCGCGATGATGCTTGGTGAAACCCCATGGAATTTGGACTAGAGATTGAAAAGTACAATCCGTGAGGCAATGATGACACTGACGGATGCACAACACTATGCATGGTTCATGGCGTCATTGACACCACATTTGAGGATGGTGCTATCACAACAAAAGATCTCAACCCAAGCTAAAGCACTAGAGACAACGATGAGGTTGCATGAGACTCCAATATAGGATCCAGGGTTGGGAGTTTAGCAAATCCACATGCAACTACAAAACCTATGCTTAGAAATGCAAAGCTTGAAACTAGAAAGGGTGCCTCGACCAGAGGCGCATACAGAAGTAGGATGCATCAAATGTAAAAGTCAAAGTCATGATAAAGACCACTACCTCGTATTTGCGAATTACTTGGTGGGAGGGGGGTCGATGCCATTAAGGCTGGAGGTACAAGTAGGACCAAGTGCGGTGCCTACCCTATGGTGCATAATTTGCCAAGTAGGAGGAAAGCATGCAACAGACAACTGCCACTTGTTGTAGAAGTATACCCAGACCCCACAGCAGCTGTATTGCAATTTTTGTAGGTCAGTAGGTCATGACGAGTGAAGTTGTCAAAGCTACGATCTAATGATGGAGAGGACCCTAGCCTATCGAATGCACACTGAGGCGCGGGGTTTTGACCCAGTCATAGGGCCCCATAGGGGATTTTAAGGACACAGGTGAGGAAGAGGAATGGGGCCTGGATAGGGCCATAGACAGCTGATTTGTTATAATTGTGGTGGGCCGGGGTATTATGCTTGCGATTGTACTAACCCTATGAGAATCTCATGTCTGTACTGTGAGTAGTTTTACCATGAAATGGTAGACTATCCAATGCTAATTGCCCATATGCGTGAAAAGGGGGTATTATAGACCACTCCAACTCAAAATGTCCAGATGATGAAGTCAGAACCATGCAAAGAGGACCCCAACATAAACATGGTACTAAGGAGTGGCACAACTACAGGGGTAGATGTGTAGAAACAGCTTGCAAAAGATGAGAGGGGCCTCGATGTCTCTACCAGGGAACCTGACTTGGAGATGGAACAGTTGAAGAAGACAGCTAAGGAAGCTCACAAGAGCTTCCCGGAAGTCTCTAATCTAGGTGGAAAGGATGTAATTGAACTGGGAATGGATCCCTCTATGCTTACCACCTTTTTAGAGACATGTATGAAGTCTCTACGCAATGATAGAGCTGCTAAAGGACTACAAGAGCTGATCACTAAATGTGCAGGGTCAGGGGAACTGTGCATAGTTCTGAAACTGGGAAAACATGCTCTGTGCACCAAATGGGAGATGCAAATGATGGTGCAAATCGACGAGTACGAGATGGACTGGGTCATTCTAGATTTAGGGTCGGATGCGAACATGTTTCCTAAGCAAACATGGGAATGCATGGGTAGGCCTACACTACAGTGGTCTCCGATTCAACTATGGATTGTGTTAGCCTCCTATTCCAATAGGTGTCATTTTTCATGATTGACAGTGGAAGTGCCAAAAATATTCATATTTTCCATGCTGCAAAAGTTCCATTTTTGAAGGATTTCATAGTTAAGGGAAGGTCAAACAGCTTAATCTTGGCTTCCCTAGGTTTAAATTGCTTGTTTTAGAAGATAGAGAATAAAAATCTGTCCAAACTATTTAATCTTGGCAGATTGTTAGATAGGTAGAGAAGCAAGGGTGCTCAACAGCTTAATCTGAGCCCCTGGAAGATATAAGGGTAGATTTAGATAGGAGGATAGCCAAAAGAAAAGAAGAAAAGATGGGTTTGCTAGTTCAAGTGCACCCAAACAAAAAGAAGAGAAAATGTTAGGTAAGTAGGCTGGGTAGGCAGTTTCGAGGTTGCAGAATGATGAATTGTGATCAATTTTGTATTTCAAAGTGCTAACCTACTTCATATCACAAGTGCAAGGCAATTTTCCCTTGGAGCAGCTCAAGTGAGGCATGACTAACTTCCCCTTCATCCTTTACCCCAAATCATTCACTAATTCCCCCTAAAAAATGTTAAGATCTGTTTAATATCTCAAAATTTCATCATATTCCGTAACATTTGCCTAAGTAAAGATCTGCTCTACTTAGGAGTGCTCATATTTCTTCTATAAGTCCTATTTCCTCTTGGTAGCCTAAGATTTCTATACTTAGCACTTTCTTCACAAAGTCCATATTAATTTGTAACTCTATTATATAAATCCCTTCTTATTTCCCCTTCCCCTATTAAAAATATAGTAGAAATTCCCCTTATATACATATCCCCTCCGTTGGTTGAAATATAACCATAAATATGCCTTGGGAATTACTAAGTTTATTTGAAACTTAGTAAGAACCCTCAATTTTCCCTCTTTAAACCATCTTCTAATGCATTTGGACCCCTTCCAATGCATAAGACCCCTTATTGCTTCATAAAAACCCTTTCCCATGCATTGGACTTCTTCCATTGCATTAAACATCCCCCTTCCGATGCATTAAAAACCTTCCAATGCTTTAAAAACCCCTTTTTAAGGCATAAACCCTCCTCCGATTGAAATCCCCCCCCTCCGACGCGATATCACTGTCAAAGGTTATAGCAATGTTGGCCCCTTTATATATAGAACTCCATTCCCCTTCCTCCGATGCGATATCGCTATCGCATCTGAAGCGATATCGCTATCGGGAGGCCCCCCCAGCACATTTTCCCTTTTTCTATGCATATATACATTTTATCGTTAAACTTAAGTTTTTTCATAAAACTTAAGTTTTATCGCAATTCCCCGTTTTTACCACAAAACATACCTATATCGCATCGCATCACATATAATATAAAAGGCACGCACCCTTGACCTTCGCCGACGTGATATTGCGATCACGCGGTAGCCATCCGATCTGCCCTCAAATCAACGGCCTAGATCTCATCGCATCGCCCCATATCGCTTGCACCATCGCATAATATAAAGCCTCTACCCCAATAGCCGATCGCCGATGCAATATCGGCGATCGCTATATCGCATCGCACATATATATAAAACCCTCTGCCCCGCCGATAAGCGATATTGCGATTTAATCTTAACCGTTGGATCTGCCTCCACGCGATCCAACGGCCCAGTTCTAATTTTAGCTACAGTATCGCTCCCGCCTTGGTTTTTCACGAATTTTACGTGTAAATAGGTCTTATGCCTTATAAAGGAAAAAAGGCCATTTATTCATTATTTCATGTTTGCGCCTGTGCGCGCTCCAGTTCAAGGGAAACATGCATTTTTCAACCATTTTTGATCGCTCCAAAGCCCAAAATTTCTCCGGACAATGAGCACGGCCTCAGTACAGTCATGTTTTCACAAATCCTCCACCATTTTTGTAGAAATTCTTCCTTTTTGACAGTATTTTAATCGTCCAGCGCCCATAGCCTTCCAAAGCCCGCAGAAAGCAGCAAAAGCACAGTAAGCAGTTCTTTTTTGCCAAAACAGTAATGAAAAAGGGGTGATTTGACAGTTTGAAGTGTATAAGTGGAGAGAAGAAGCCCAGATTCAAATATTAAAGCGTATCAGAGTTGCGGTAAAGTGTATCAGTTAGAGATTTTCAGCGGGAGACTTAAAGCTGAGGCAGATAAACATTAAAAGGCCTCCATCCAAGTCAAAGAAGCAGTAAAGCCCATAAAGGCTCACTAGATCAAAGTTTAATGTGCATAAGGCCACCTAAGGGTAGTGGATCAAAGCCCAAAGCACAGTTATTGTAAAATGAACAGCACAGAGCCATAAGGACACATATTAACTCATTTTGAATGCAGCTGCCTCCAGCGTAGCATTAGATAGATATTTGTTACATTTTTTTCAGGATAAGTTAGGTTAACCACAGTTATTTCCCTAGATCTTCCCTCAGATCTGTTTTGTAGATATTTTTCCTATATATACCACCCTTAGCTATGTATTAAGGGTTGGTTGTTGGTTGTTTTTCTCATTGTAGACTTGCGCTGTAAGCCTGAGAGTTTCTATAATCAAAGCTTGCTGGAATATTTGCTTCTGAACTGGCTGGTTGTGGTTTAAATGGCTGAAGAGCTTAATATGGAATTCTCGTGCTTCCTCATGGTCCAATAAGTCTTTCCTACCTCTGTTTTTCAGTTTGTATGTGTCTGTATCATCTATATATCACAATCTAAGCTGTAGAAAGAAAGAATAGCTCAGAACTCTTTCTATATGCTCTGTGCTCAATTTCTATGGTTTTATATGTTTTCCTCTGAATTAGTGATGAATATGCATACTTAATTGATCATGTTTAAGCTATTTCTCTCATTTCTGAATGCTATCTAGGAATCCTTCATTGATCCTATTTAGCCTTCATCCACTCTCCCTCTTTGGCTGGATGAGAGATCCTTAATTGCCTCTCATCCCCTGACCTCCATTTCATCTTAATTCCAGCATTTAACATTGTGCCATGTGTAGCTATTCTGCTCTATATTCCTCTCTTCTACCAAAGAAACACACCCATCAGTTCACATTCATTGACTCCATGCCCAATGGTCTGAACTTCTTACACTTTACATGCCAACTCTGTCTGAAAACACCAACCAATCCACCAAACATAAATCAAACCCATGCACATCATATCTAGCCTAAAATCACCCCTAAAACAAAGCTAAATCATAAAGAGAGAGCCCTCTCTGATTGCAGGTAGGCTAGGACCTGCAATCCAAAGATTGGTTTGTGGTTACCTCGGTCGTATTCCCTTAGGAGTCAAAGGGAACAACCTGAGTGATAACATCATTGGCGACTCCACTGGGGACCTGAATCATTTGTTTATCACTGCAAATCTAAGTACTTGATCAGTTTGCCTCTTGAATAAATCATAACAGTTGTTTTGAAAAATCACAAAAAATCAAAATAATCATAAAAATCTCAAAAAAATCTTGTTTTCTGGAGAAAGTGAAACTTTTCTTCAGAGTTATTTTCACGTTTAGTTCTGATCTGTGATGGTGGACAGGGATCAGACACACCAAGGTTAAATCATCCACCTGGCGACTCCACATCATTTTCATAATAAAGACTCCACTAGAGAAATGAACCCGAAAGAACTCTATGAAAAGATCAGGCTTTTGACCTGGATAGTTATCCAAGAGATTATGTTCTTTCTCATCCATAATATTTTGCTATGTATATTGTATTTAAGAGATAATTTTTATAATTTTCCTTTGAAAAATGTTGTTGAAAAGCCTCCTTGCACATTAGAACAACAGTTTTCTATTGCTGTTGAAGATCATCATACAGTCAAGGAGGAACCAAAAATCGAGCCCAATCTTCCAATCCCTGTACATATTCCCGTGCCTCGTAAGGTTCCTGATAGATATAAGCCTCTCATTTTTCCTCCCACGCTCAATCCTTTGCCTAAAGATCATCCTGAGTATCTCCCAAGATTTGATGGAGAGAATGGAGTTACTGCTCAAAAGCATATCCAAGCTTTTGAAGACTATCTTAACATATTTGAAGTAGAAGATGAGGATGTTAGTATTAGGCTTTTCGCCCTTTCTTTGCAAAGCGAAGTTAGGACTTGGTTCAAGACCTTGCCTGAGGCTAGCATCTCAAATCTTGAGCAGTTTCTCAAACTCTTCCTTGATAGATGGATGATCAAAATCAATTTCCTCATGCTCATAGAAGAATATAATCAGTTAAAAAAGGCTTCCAAATGAAACAGTTCAACAATTTTTAGACAGATTCAATCATATCTATTATTCAATGCCATTAAATATAAGGCCTCCCCCTGATTTAGCTCTATTGCATTATCCAAGAGCTTTTGATCCAGAGATTGAATTTCGTCTAAGAGAAAGAAGCCCATCCACTATGAAAGAGATGCAGGACATAGTAGTGAACGTGGAGGTTAATCTGAAGATTAGAGAAGAAAAGCGGAAGGCAGAGCAAGAAGAAAAACTTCTTTATTTGTTAAAAGAAACAGAGGAAATGATGCAGCAGATCGCAATGAAAGTTGAATGTTTAGAGCACCAGAACACATCTGTTTTGCAGAAGGAAAGTAGTGATATTCACGAACAAACCTACCACAAATCAGATGACATATTCATAGAGCCATATGTGAAGGAGCAGTCTCCTGATATACTGTGTGAATATGATAGCTTTTCTCCTTTCAGTTGTTTGCCCAAATATGATCTGTATGATGAAGATTATGCGCCTCAAATCCAAATCAGCCTTGCAGAGGAATCAGGTGCTATTTTGGCAGAAAGCAGTGTTCAGGTTCAGCAGCCTGAAATCAGTGATCGGCTTGCTCATTTCAACTATGAAGAAAAGGAGGAAAATGCAGAGAATTTTGATTTCAGCGAAGGAACTTTACCTTTTTGTTTTGAATCTTTTCAGTTCATTAAGGATAATTATCATGCAGCTCGTAGTCAAGTGTCATCAAATGTTGATATTGGCCATCTAGAGGAGAGTCAAATCCTTGCTCATAATGCATTACCTCTAGTTTTGCAGCCCCAAAATGCCACTAAATGTCAGATTTCAGAAGAAGACTTGAAAGCAACAACATATGACCAAGAAGCCCCAGATGATTCCCTGCTGCTTTGCTTTGAATCTTCTGAGTTATCTAAAGAAAAGAGGAGCAACATGAGCAAATCTGTTAGGTTCCATCTCAGCCTGTATGTAATGAATTGCAAGTATCATTCCAGGTTTTGTATAATTCATCTGCTGACAGGTTGAGTGATGGAGGAAATCAGAATTCTTCTCCATTAGCAGGCTGTAAGGCTCAATATCAAGATGTTGGTGATTTCCAGATTCCAAGGCATGATAGCTATCCAAAACCTTTGTACAGTTGTTTAATTCAGCTCAACAATTGTGTATATATGTTGCAGGACCCTTTTGTACAGTTTCTTGATTCAGCAAAGGAGATCAGCAATTCCCTTTTCTTCTCAAAAGTTAACAAAGCTATATCGGATTGCAAGATCTCAGTTTTAAACACCAACAAGCACAAGCAGCAAAGCTCACTGATGTATATAATGCTTAAGTGGCTGCATTGGCTATTTCATTTCACCTAACCAGCAAAGAAAGTGCTGATTAGAGTAAGTAGGTAGGATTTCAGTTTTCTATTTGGATAGCAAGCTTGCTGCAGTTGAAGCCCGAAGTGAAGGCCCTAAGCTCTTCAAGTCTGCTGTCATGTTCATAAATAAAGTAGCCAGCAAAGGGAAGTTTTCAGTTTACAGCAAACAGTCGAATATAAGGCAATCTGACCTGTTGTTCTTGGCTTTTCAGCTGGAAAAGCCATCCCCAAGTGGAGCCACTGTTAGCCTCCTATTCCAATAGGTGTCATTTTTCATGATTGACAGTGGAAGTGCCAAAAATGTTCATCTTTTCCATGCTGCAAAAGTTCCATTTTTGAAGGATTTCATAGTTAAGGGAAGGCTAAACAGCTTAATCTTGGCTTCCTTAGGTTTAAATTGCTTGTTTTAGAAGATAGAGAATAAAAATCTATCCAAACTGTTTAATCTTGGTAGATTGTTAGATAGGTAGAGAAGCAAGGGTGCTCAACATCTTAATCTAAGCCCCTGGAAGATATAAGGGTAGATTTAGATAGGAGGATATCCAAAAGAAAAGAAGAAAAAATGGGTTTGCTAGTTCAAGTGCACCCAAACAAAAAGAAGAAAAAATGTTAGGTAAGTAGGCTGGGTAGGCAGTTTTGAGGTTGCAGAATGATGAATTGTGATCAATTTTGTATTTCAAAGTGCTAATCTACTTCAGATCACAAGTGCAAGGCAATTTTCCCTTGGAGCAGCTCAAGTGAGGCATGACTAACTTCCCCTTCATCCTTTACCCCAAATCATTCACTAATTACCCCTAAAAGATGTTAAGATCTGCTTAATATCTCAAAATTTCATCATATTCCATAACATTTTCCTAAGTGAAGATCTGCTCTACTTAGGAGTGCTCATATTTCTTCTATAAGTCCTATTTCCCCTTGGTAGCCTAAGATTTCTATACTTAGCACTTTCTTCACAAAGTCCATATTAATTTGTAACTCTATTATATAAATCCATTCTTATTTCCCCTTCCCCTATTAAAAATATAGTAGAAATTCCCCTTATATACATATCCCCTCCCTTGGTTGAAATATAACCATAAATATGCCTTGGGAATTACTAAGTTTATTTGAAACTTAGTAAGAACCCTCAATTTTCCCTCTTTAAACCATCTTCTAATGCATTTGGACCCCTTCCAATGCATAAGACCCCTTATTGCTTCATAAAAACCCTTTCCCATGCATTGGACTTCTTCCATTGCATTAAAAATCCCCCTTTCGATGCATTAAAAACCTTCCGATGCTTTAAAAACCCCTTTTTAAGGCATAAACCCTCCTCCGATTGAGATCCCCCCCCTCCGACGCGATATCGCTGTCAGAGGTTATAGCAATGTTGGCCCCTTTATATATAGAACTCCATTCCCCTTCCTCCGATGCGATATCGCTATCGCATCTGAAGCGATATCGCTATCGGGAGGCCCCCCCAATGCATTTTCCCTTTTTCTATGCATATATACATTTTATCGTTAAACTTAAGTTTTTTCATAAAACTTAAGTTTTATCGAAATTCCCCGTTTTTACCGCAAAACACACATATATCGCATCGCATCGCATATAATATAAAAGGCACGCACCCTTGACCTCCACCAACGCGATATTGCGATCGTGCAGCAGTCGTCCGATCTGCCCTCAGATCAACGGCCCAGATCTCATCGCATCGCCCCATATCGCTCGCACCATCGCATAATATAAAGCCTCCGCCCCGATAGCCGATCGACGATGTGATATCGGCGATCGCTATATCGCATCGCACAAATATATAAAACCCTCCGCCCCGCCGATAAGCGATATTGCGATTTAATATTAACCGTTGGATCTGCCTCCGCGTGATCCAATGGCCTAGATCTAATTTTAGCTACAGTATCGCTCCCGCCTTGGTTTTTCACGATTTTTACGTGTAAACGGGTCTTTTTCCTTATAAAGGAAAAAAGGCCATTTCTTAATTATTTCATGTCTGCGCCTATGCACGCTCCAGTTCAAGGGAAACATGCGTTTCTCAACCTTTTTTTACCGCTCCAAAGCCCAAAATTGCTCCGGACAATGAGCACGGCCTCAGTACAGTCATGTTTTCACAAATCCTCCACCATTTTTGCAGAAATTCTTCCTTTTTGACAGTATTTTAATCAGCCAGCGCCCATAGCCTTCCAAAGCCCGCAGAAAGCAGCAAAAGCACAGTAAGCAGTTCTTTTTTGCCAAAACAATAATGAAAAAGGGGTGATTTGACAGTTTGAAGTGTATCGGTGGAGAGAAGAAGCCCAGATTCAAATATTAAAGTGTATCAGAGTTGCGGCAAAGTGTATCAGTTAGAGATTTTTAGTGGGAGACTTAAAGCCGAGGCAGATAAACATTAAAAGGCCTCCATCCAAGTCAAAGAAGTAGTAAAGCCCATTTAAGGCTCACCAGATCAGAGTTTAATGCGCATAAGGCCACCTAAGGGCAGCGGATCAAAGCCCAAAGCACAGTTATTGTAAAATGAACAGCACAGAGCCATTAGGACACATATTAACTCATTTTGAATGCAGCTGCCTCCAGCGCAACATTAGATAGATATTTGTTACATTTTTTTTAGGATAAGTTAGGTTAATCACAGTTATTTCCCCAGATCTTCCCTTAAATCTGTTTTGTAGATATTTTTCCTATATATACCACCCTTAGCTATGTATTAAGGGTTGGTTGTTGGTTTTTTTTCTCATTCTAGACTTGTGCTGTAAGCCTGAGAGTTTCTATAATCAAAGATTGCTGGAATATTTGCTTCTGAACTGGCTGGTTGTGGTTTTAATGGCTGAAGAGCTTAATATGGAATTCTCGTGCTTCCTCATGGTTCAATAAGTCTTTCCTACCTCTGTTTTTCAGTTTATATGTGTCTGTATCATCTATATATCACAATCTAAGCTGCAGAAAGAAAGAATAGCTCAGAACTCTTTCTATATGCTCTGTGCTCAATTTCTGTGGTTTTATATGTTTTCCTCTGAATTAGTGATGAATATGCATACTTAATTGATCATGTTTAAGCTATTTCTCTCATTTCTGAATGCTGTCTAGGAATCCTTCATTGCTCCTATTTAGCCTTCATCCACTTTCCCTCTTTGGCTGGATGAGAGATCCTTAATTGCCTCTCATCCCCTGACCTCCATTTCATCTTAATTCCAGCATTTAACATTGTGCCATGTGTAGCTATCCTGCTCTGTATTCCTCTCTTCTACCAAAGAAACACACCCATCAGTTCACATTCATTGACTCCATGCCCAATGGTCTGAACTTCTTACACTTTACATGCCAACTCTGTCTGAAAACACCAACCAATCCACCAAACATAAATCAAACCCATGCACATCATATCTAGCCTAAAATCACCCCTAAAAAAAAGCTAAATTACAAAGAGAGAGCCCTCTCTGATTGCAGGTATGCTAGGACCTGCAATCCAAAGATTGGTCTGTGGTTACCTCGGCCGTATTCCCTTAGGAGTCAAAGGGAACAACCTGAGTGATAATAGATGGCCAACCAGCAGAAGATCTTACTGATGGGAAGATTGCAAGGGGTGACAATGGACATCAAATGCGTCAATATGCAAACAGACTTTGAGGTCATAGAAATTGTTGATGACAACAATCCCTACCCTGCATTACTAGGGATAGATTGGGCCATGGACTTGAACAGGGTCGTTAACTTAAAGAGACGAAAGATGACATTCGAGAAATAGTATCTACGTGTAGTAGTTCCATTGGACCCTGCCAAAGGCACGCACTACACTGAACCTGTGCACGAGGAGGATAGTGATGATGAAATGGACTGCATCTACTAGATAACAGCACATGACCAGGACCAGGTGAATCCAACAATAGTCGAGGGAATCTCATGGGAACATGACAATTCCTACAAATCAGACTCTGATGAAATAACCGAGCATTGGAAAAACTGATTGAAGGAGGTCACAACACTAAATTTTAATATGATGATTAGATCGTTGTGACACATCACATCCCAAGCAAGACAACTGCCAGACAATGAGGGCACCGTGCACATGAGGGAGCTATAGATCACTGTGGATAGAGGCGACTCAAATGGACATGGCATGGTGCGAAAATAGGGGTGTTGCACGTGACAATTGCACTAGTATGGAAGACTCGAAGGGCTGGGAGTGGATATAGAAGACGGACGCATGTCCGAGTTAAATGACAAAACATTGACTGGTTGTAGAGGGTGCAGCTACATGTTGTGTGAACAACCACCCCACCAAGAATTAACACTTGGAGTCTACCACAATAGTAGGAGAAGCAATGAATTCCAGCTGTTCATGCCAACACAATCAGGAAAACATGGGGAACCATGCGCAACGTTCGCACAAGAAGACGAGCCCAGGTGAACCTGTACATGACAAGGGTTCGATGGAATTATCAGACTAGTAGCAAACGAAGGAGGGTGAAGGTGATGGGACGGGATGAAATTGAGCAGACTGAAGCAAATTCCCCAATCATAACCTCCACGGAGGATAGGGACGAAGCAAATCAAGGGTTGCTTGAAGTCATTCAGCACAGCAGCAGAAGGCTTCGAGAAATTAATGAAGAATGGGAACTGCTGGAGAGGAAAAGCGAAATGCTAGATGAGGAGATCAAAAAAATATAAGTGGCAGTGACACAAACAGGCAGCGCAAATGTGCGAATAAGGAGCCCGAACCCGGCCAACCGTCCTATGATGGTAAAACATGCTATAACCCTGCTATCATGGTTGTGACTGCACCCTAGGACATAGGGAAGCACAGACCACAATATGCTACCAGACTCGAAGGAACGCGTAGGGTGTCCACAGCCCAGGCTAGCAGGGAAGAGGAAGGCTCGCACGAAGGGTGCGACCACCTAACTAGCTGTAGGAAGCCCAGTCTCAGCACTCCACGTAGTTGAAAGAGGGTGCGGGACTATAAAACAGGCTGCAGGAAAGCTGCGCGATTCGGCCGTGGCACGTAAGGCCAGTCGAATGCATAGGATGCATCCGTGCACTAGGTGCTACATTGCCATGGGGGAGGGATGGAAGGTGACCATTACAACTACTGTTCATGATAAGATGTCCCATTTAAGACATCGACAAGTGGGCAGAGGGTAATAAAGGCATAAGGGTAACCACCAAGATCGCATTAATAAGCCACGAATAGGGTGAAAGGCCGAATTTGAATTTGAAATCGTATATAACAAGCAAGGGAAGGGGCACACAACAAAGCCTGATCATTCGAAGAATAGGACACCTTGGGTTCAAGGCGAGAGAAGCAAGATGGCTGAAAAATCGATGGAAGAAAGCTCGTGGTTTTAGGCAATGCTAAAGCAATTGCGAGAGGCATTCCTCAGGTCAATAACCCCCACCGAAGAGGTTCCATAGAATCCTACACCACAGGCAGCCAAAATCCCTAAATCACCCAAGACGCCGCAGACCAAGAAGGACCCACAGATACCAAGACCAGTAAGGAGGTCGCCGCAAAATACACAATTTAGTAAGCTCACACTGGAAGAAAAGGGAAAAGTTGTTCCAATTGAAAGTGACGAGTAGGAAGAGGGACCTCCAACCTATATCGAAGAAATAGACCCAGACAAAGGAGGTGAAGCAAATATCTAGCCAGTACGAGGACCCATGTTCCTCCAAGAAAAGGGAAGGCTAAGGTCCCTAATGATCTGGATGTCGTGGACAACATACTCATCAACCCGTCTCTTCCAAAAGGGGTTCCACTTGAAGGCATGGTGACTGGCCGTATTTTGATGATGAAATTTGAAGACTGGGACCTTGCAGATACCCAAAAATTTCCCCATTTGGCGACTAGCGAAATGATGGAGCAAAGTGTGGAAGGGATGGTTATGACACTTCAGCCAAACGAATGGTTACGAAAGGTGGAGGAAGCTGGGTTGCTTTGTCTCCTCTCCATTCCCCATTTTCTCCAGCCCCCTATTACAATATTGGTTATCAGACAGCTACTCTGTCTGGTACATGATGGATACTTATGGATAGATAACCCTGTCCACATCGTGATAGAACTCATTCATAGGATCTCGTAGCTCCCCTGTGAAGGAAGAGACCCCATGGAAATCGTTGATAAGAGTGGTGATGTGACAATGACAGAAACCCTGAAAAAGAAATACAAGCTGGAGAAAGGGCAGCGAGGGTATACTATTGACAATATTTCAGACAAAGCGGTCCATGTTACTACCCAATTGCTGGCAGGGAAAGTTATGCAGAAATGTCACAACAATGAGGTTCCAGCGATAGTCATCGTGCTAGCTGAGCAATGTATAGCAGGGGAACGGTTCAATTGGGCACAATTCCTCTGTGACGAATTTTTGACCAACTGTAGGGAGGTCCAAGAGGAGGGCAAGACCTTCCACTATGCATGGTTATTTTTGTCCATCATGTTGGTTACCAGTGAATTATCCGAAGATAGCTAGTTTCCATCTTTGGACCAGGATTGGCTAGAAGCTGCCAAATATGCATCACTTTGGGCGACCAAGGATGCTGCAAGAATCCAGGGCATCAAGATTTTATGGATACTGATGGATGAAAATGTCTAGAAATGGATGACCCAGCAACCCCATCTGTCCAACGAAATATATTATAGTGTGAAGCACATCGCCGAGTTTAAAGAAGACATGCACTTTGTCTACATCCGGGCGTGCAAGGAACCTGACCAGATGTGGACCACACTTCCTTTCATTGTCATTGATGAAGCTATCGATGTGGTATTGGATACCTAGCCACTAGAATGGCACAGACCAGATGCGGTGGGGCACGATGGATCCATTATCCAGAAACATAAGACTGAAGCTAAGCACATAACACAGCAAAAGCAGAACGAACACACGCCATGGAGGTTAGGGCAGCCGAGGAGGCAGTGCAGACTTCCACAGGCAAGGCACCAGCAAGAGGAGCTGTGACGACAAAGGCCGAAAGTAGCCTGAAGGTGCCCACAAAGATGGCTACAGATACAGGTATGGAAGGAACATCGCCAACCACCACAGGTGCACCCTTAAAATGGCTACAGCCGATAGAATAGATGAAGCCATAGAAGAAGGCCAAGGCATCCAAATGGGACGGAGAATTGACCACATTGACCGAGGGAGACCTAGGTGACATAGGGGACACAGTTCACAAAGCCACCTGGGATGCAATCAACGACGCCATGTGGGAGCACCAGATTGTGTTGGGGGCGCTCTACACACAGATACAGGAACTTGCGAAACGAGCCTCAAAGTCGGAAAAATCACTACTCAGGGCATTACAAGTATGTCAGCCACGGAGTAGCTACTAAAGGCCCAAATGGCTAATATTATCGCGATCCCAATCGAAGCATTGATAACAGAAAATGTGGAGGACAGAGCTATTGTAAGCTGGCTTATGGGGCTTGGCTTAAATTTGGTTGCCCTCTCATGTGAAAGCTTGTACCAACTCTAGGACAGCGTAACGATGGAGCTCCAAGCCAGGGAAGGACACATGGAATAGGTACTCAGTGAATAAAGAATTAATATAGAACAGTTGAGCCTCCAACGGGATGAAGCAGTCACACAGAATCAATAGTTGGAACAACTTGTAGGAGAAGCATGTTCGCATGCCCTTGAGCTGGAGATTGCGCCCGAGTTTCCTGTTGGCATAAAAATCCACAAGCTAGCTAGTGGGTTCTGCAAAGCCAAGGAGGAGGCCACGAAGATTCAGTTGCCTCTCAGCTTGTAGATTGTAGAGCTGAAACTACAAGTACAACCTTCAACACCATCGGAGGTTAGCGAGCAGCGCAGAAGCATCATTCAATCTAGGTGGGAAATGATCACACGTGCCATGAAGGAGTGCGCCGACTTATTGAATCAGTCATTTATTACGCTCACTTCGCTCTAGGAAGATCCAACCTTACAATGCCTAGAAACATAGGCAAGGGAGCTCCAACAAGCCTATGATAATGTCAGAGGGACCATGCAGATAGTTGCTATTATGCAATGCTTGGCCAAGATGAGGGAGGCCCAGGCCCTGAAGATACAAGCTGATGCTGTGAGACAGAAGGAAGCAGTGATTAAAGAATGTCTCCAACCATGGATTGATGAGGCATTCACAATTTCCACTGCTATTGAGTAAAAGGTGGCCCACATGTAGGTAGCATATAGAACCAAAAAGGCAACTGAAGCAGACGCTCATGCATCATTGGCTCATGTAGAACAAGTACAGCAGATGGCAGAAGCATTTGTTGCAAGTACAAGCAAAGCCCAGAAGTTGTTGCATGACCTTTGCGCAAAGGTTGCTGCACCCGCTGAGTGACATGGGACGAGTCATGTTGATTGTGTTGGGGGCCTGTTGGGTAGCGGAGGCCCCACGTAATAGTTTTGGGACCCAAAGTCCACAATTTTGGGAAAAAGTATGGTAAAGACTATGTGAAGTGCATGGAGCATGAAGTGTAACGAGTCAAGTCAAAGGGTTGTCTGCCCAAGAATAATGTAAAATAATAAGAAGTGAGTCGACCTGCCCATGGTCTGTGGACCATGGGAATGTATAAATAGAGCAAGGCTCTATGGATAGTAGGCAGTTTTTGGAGAGGTCTTTGTCTTGGATATTGGTGTTATGAGTCTGTGAAGACAGTATTATTTGCATCTATAAGTCCAAGTCAAGGGTGGTGGTAGATAGATAGAGGCTCTGAAGCTATGTGCGTAGAGGCCTAGTAGAGTCCACAACTGTGTGCGTGGACCCTTGCAACTGAGTGTGCAGGGTGGATCTGGTTGTATTGGCGAAAAGTTTTAATAAGGATAAGTGGTTTCTAAAGTATTGGGGTTCTACTATGTTCTGATTTATGCTTCTGTTATCTAAGTTTATATCTTTTTATAATTGTGCGCACTAGGTTTATTGTTAAACGTTTGCTTAAATACTTTAAACAGAAGATCAGATCTATAATAATTTCACTAATAAGAAATTACACCCGCACAGATCTTCACGAAAGCACGATAATAATCCTTAGTGGTGCAAGGCCAAAAAGTGGTTCGTTACCCCTCCAGACCACATCAAGACATCGCAAGGATGCAGAAACATGGTTCCAGCACCCTCCCCTGCTACCTCGGGTGAGACCTCAGTCTGAGCTCTGCGGAATGTTGCCGAAAGGGCCAGTAGCTATGGGATTTTTTTGGCTAATAACTCTTCTGAACCTGGGTCAGGGCCCAATAAGCCAACCCGAGATGGACAAGAGATTTAAAAGCTTGCCCGAGATGGAGACATCTTCACGATTTGAAAAACACCTCTGGGGAAGAAGAATGCAAGACTCCATGAAAGATATGCAAAGGTTCAAACTGGATGAGAGGACATTGCTTGTCATCAAGCCCTCCTTCTAGCACTAGAAATGTTGATGGTGCTGGACCCACCAGCATGTCAAGGGGATCTCCCTGGTAAGAAGTCCCAATTAGACCTTAGACCGTTTGGTGTAGAAGTCCTAGCAGTGGGTCATAAGGTAATGCCTTGACCGCTATGTCATGCAGAGACAAGTAAGATAACTCTGTCAGTAGCAAGGGTGTGACTAATGCAGAGAGTTAAGGAATGTGTACAAGAGGTTCCGACACTTCGAAGGGAGAGGAAGGTGAAGGTGAGCTCCAGGTTGAAAGTGATTAGTCGCAACTCGGCTAGGAACACACCACACAAAGGACATGCACAACTTTCGGTGGAGCAGTCCACTCGGATGCAGTAGTCACAACATACAGAGTAAGATAACATGAACAACACTCATAGATCAGTCTGAGACGAGTGTGATGGTTGATATAGCGAGGTTCATGAGAAAGGTCTGTCTGATGTCCAGAAGAGCAATCAACATGGATGGTGACAACATTAATAACATATGCAACACATTAACAAAAAGATTCATATAATTTCATACAATTCAGTTCATACACAATTACGTAAGTTAAACAACATATATCATTAAGGCAATCAAAACAGTCCAATTACAATAAAAACATACGCATGACAATGTGTCGGCTCTTATTATGTAAAGAAGTGTAAGTCATAATCATACAATACATCCATGTAAACCTGCTAGCCCCAACAGTGGAACATTACAGCCACATCTGCTTGCTCCTCCAAAGAGATGTACTAGCTCTGTGTAGTGGAGAAGCCATGGTGCATTACAATACTATCCAAGCCTTCTTCAAAATAGTCTTAGTAGAAGCTTGGATGACCGAAAGCCTATACAATGAGTTATTAGGGCCTATTTATAGCAAAGGGTGGGGTGACCCTTGACATTCCCCTTTGTGACCATTCAACTACCCTCATGACTCCTCACCTACTCTATGACTGTTAAATCCACTCTTGACACTTGACTTACACTTGACATGACTCAACATTACAATGCACATGTACCCATGTGAACAATGGCTTGGACAAGCCAAACTAGACATCATTCATACTTAGACAACCATATAAGTCCAACTACTTGACATCCTCATGCCGGTCAACAACGACATATTGATGCCAAGATTGGTAGTGCTTGAGAGTGTCCGTGTGTTCTGCTGTGACATCCATTTGAAACCTGAACCTTACCTCCATAGCATCTGGGTACACTGCTTGGGCTCCTCAATCCAACTTGTCTATGAGCATGGGCATCATTATCTTTAGTGTGGCTAGACCAGCAACGTACTTGTGCATAATGTCTACACTCATAGGCATGTCTGGGCTGGTGGTGGTGCACATCAACTCGTCGAAGTATGAGTCAAGCTCCTGTTGGATTTGCTTCTTGGTCTTCTCCTGAGTAAGGGTCCCAAGTGATGGGATCACATGAGTGTGCACTATAACCTCCATGCTTTTGAATACCCATGCATGGGAAGCCTGTATGCTAGCGATGAGTTGTGATAGGTCTTCATAGTTTCAGATCTGACTCTGGGTACATTCTTGGAGCTTGACTGCATTGGCCTTCATCATCTTTGGAAAATGAAGCGAGGCTCCCTTTTACTTCATTGTCCATGCTTACATGTTATCAACAACAATATGTATTTTCTTAAATATGCATACTCTTCTTGCACATCGCTGCTACCATCCATGGAGATGAACGACTGCTTGACGCACAGTACCAAACTTGGAGTACAATGCTTGCATGACTGTGTCCAAGGACAACACTTCATCCAGTATTTCCTTCTTTAGTTCGGCTTAGGCGGACATTGTCACCAAGTCTCCTCCCTACTTGGCCACCTGTAGTTCCTTTGCCATTCGCTCATTCTCATCTATGAGAAAAAGAACACTTGAGCTAGTGGCTTCAGCATACACTTTAGTTGCGTTGGCCAATGCAGCTGGATGCTTGTGCACATCAACCACAATCACTTGCTCTTCAAATTGCACAGGGGATGTTTGGTCTTATGGAGTCAGTACTCTATGAGTTTGGACAACTCTGTGATGAGATTCATCAAAGGAGATGTTGTGCATCTCTACTTCCAGTTGACCCCAAGGATCTCAGTGCCTCCTTGGTCATCTGAGACTTTCTCATCATCTGGATGCATTGAAGTAGGTGAGTCAACCTCTCTTTGGTGAGGCATGAGGTCAGTGTCCTGTTCCAACTCCTGTTGCTCCATGTATGCATCCAACTGTTCAAGAGCTTGTTCTATCTCATGAGCAAATTCTTGCCCCTGCGAGGGTTCACCCTGTTTTCCTGATGCCATATGTTTAGAAGAATCAACTACTTGTGTGGGCACTACCTCATCTGTCTGCACATGATGCGGCCCCTATTGAATGTGCTACTACTGCGCTTCCTTCTCATTTTGGTGCAACTCTTGTTCTTTCCGGAGTTGCTCCCTCAGCTCATGAAAATTCTTCTGCGCTTCTTTCATTCTCTTCTTATCCCTTTGCCTTCACACAATTTTCTTGTCGCACTGCTTCCTCTTCTATTGGATAGCCATCATGGAAAATTTTAAGAACCCCCCCTAAATTTACATGTATAATAAATGGGCGAATCTCCATGGTATATAGGAAAAATTGAAGGCGATTTTATCAATAATATGATATGTATATATAATTTTTTGGTGAATCTCTCACCAGGCATGGTGAATATTTTACTCAATTATAAAATCTTGTGTTTATTGAATACACAAATGAAATCATTGCATGTCTTTAAAATATCTTTTGAAATCAAAATTACCAAAATTACATATCAATAACCTAGTGGGTGTAGGATAAAATTCACCCGTGCCATTGACAGAAAGCATGAGAAAAAACCTAATACTATATATAAAACCAAGAAAAATTCAAATTCATGACTTCTAGGGACATCATAACCACCCTGCCAATACACAAGTATGTTCCTGTTTGCAATTAGAAAAATTACCCAAATTACAATCTGTTTACTCCAACATATGTTGGAAAGTTATAGAAGGATGACTAGTGCAATCAATCCATTCCTTTTAGCCCTGGATTTGTTTTAGTTTAAAATAGAAGTATACAAATATACTTGTCCAATGTTTATGCTTTAACCATTCACCTTAAGATGTTTTTACAATATAATTTCTTAAGTCTATTTAATATCTTCATTATCATAAAAACCAACCTATATCCATCTTAACTCCACATCTACCACTCATAGGGGGATGAAATCTATTTATCCCTCTGAGCACTTGGTAGACCTAGAATTAAGATGGATCTAAGATGATAGAATTTCCCCTTTAAATAGTCTATGCTCACATGAATACCATGGTATTACCATTGGTCATTACCATGGGTTATCATAAACCTAGAGCTTAAAAATTACTATTAGTAATTTATAAAAATTAATAAAAGTAATAGTTGTTTTTTATTTTATTTTTTATTTTAACCAAGCTAAAATGTTTAACATACATTAAATTACAACATCCATTTTTATTCTTGATTAGATCAAATATTTTTTCACTCTATGCTAGTTTGCATATCACGATATTTGATACCTCTCGAGGGTTAATAGATCCAGAGTAAAGATGGATCTATGCTGGTTTAATTCCCCCACTTAAATAGGCTACATTCCAGCTGAATACCATGGGTCAATACCATGTGCCATTTTGGTGAATACCATGGGTCAATACCATGTGCCATTTTTATTTTTATTAATACTAATATTAGGGTTAATAATGTTTTTTTGCATGGTATTAATAACAATCTATTCCATGGTATTTGTCCCATAGTATTTTTCCCATAGGTTTCACCTAAATATAACGCATTTTTTGAGTGTCCGTAAATATAAGGTGACTTATGGAGTAAATATAAAAAAATGTTCTATTTGTTTACCATACCTCTCGTTTATTTATATTTTTATTAATTTACCATACCTCTTTTACAAATATGGTATTTGGCCCATAGGATTCACTTAAATAAAACCTCTTTCTTGAGCCTTCATAAATAGAACGAGGGTTATGGACTAAATATAAAAAGAGGTTTTATTCATTTACCATGCGTCTAGTTTATTTATATTTTTATTTATTTACCACACCTTTTGAGTAAGTATAAAAAGACGTTTTATTTATTTACCATACCTCCACTTTACTTATATTTTTATTTGTTTACACCCTTTCATGTATATAAGGTGACTTATGGAGTAAATATAAAAAATGTTTTATTTATTTACCATACCTCTCATTTATTTATACTTTTATTAATTTACCATACCTCTTTTATAAATATGGTATTTGGGCCTTTGGCCCATAGGATTCACTTAAATCAAACCTATTCTTGAAAATGGGCGAATGGATTCACTTAAATAAAACCTATTCTTGAAAATGGGTGAATGGAAGGTTGTAACTCCTAATTTCAAGGGCTAAATTTACCTTTTTTACCCTCTCCCTTAAAATAAGGTGGGCTATTTGAGGTGATTTGTAAAAATGTACTATGATACAAAATATTTGCCCACTAAAAATTTAAAACCCCTTAATTTCGCCAAAGGGCGAACATTCGCCCCTAAAATTTTCTATGATAGCCATAGCTTCTTGTTCTACAAGTGGATCTACTTGAAACTTGCAGCTTTGTTCCTCCTCCATGTAGGTGACAATCTTTCTCTTCCCTTTGTCACACATAGGTATGCTTGGCTTTACTTCCTCTGTTGTTGTTGCTACTGGTGGTGTTCTCCATGGTGTTGCCTCATGCTGCCGTGCTAACCACTCTATGGTGAAACCGACTTGTTCATTGGGTTTGGAGTAATTGTAACAATACCTGCATGAGTCTTCCTCAGCCTTATGAAATGCTCCATGGATCCAATTGAATTGAACTCTCATGCAATGATCCTTCACAATGCAATGTGGGTCATACAGGTTGAAGCTTCGGAGGTCGAATGGGTACTTCTTCATCTGTTCAGCTTCGACATCCACTTGCTTGATGCTACAGATCTCATATAACCAAATTCATAAACAAAAGAGTGGGCCAAGGTGCCTTCTTCTTCTGTTGCGGCCTAGTTGTCAATCCTGGTGAGACATGATATGCTACTTCCTACAATGACAAGCACGTCCAAAGCAAACTTTGGTAGAACATGCGGAGGCTTCTCCCCATTGAACACCTGGATGAATGTGCCGAATGGTGAGGCATACCAATATGAAATGTCTAACAATGCATTCATTGCTTCCTATGACATGCAGGGCAGATCCTATTTGTATATCAACCTGTACACTTGGGTGACAAGATGGTCGAACAACCGTATGATTACTCCCTTGAAACTACACTCAGAGAATAGCTTGAAATATGTGTTCACAACAGTCTCCACCAGTGACCATGCCCACTCTAAGCCCAGGAACTCATGTCGGGCACAAAATGCATCTAGAATGTAGGTGGACATGTAAATTTATACATGCATGCCTTCGAGCGACTGTCGAGACTTTGTGACTTTCTCCTTTAGCTGATGAGCCAGTATGTTGGACCAGTTGCATGGTCTTACTTCTCTAGCTAGTTGGTCAAGCACAACCACCAACCCTGAGGGAAGGTCTCAGTGCTTTCTTGGCCACTCAGTCGACATGCGAATATGACCAAGTATTGGTATGCCTTCCTCAATATCTTTGTCTTATAGATCTGATTGGGTGTCATCCTGAAACAAGCTGCCTCATTTACCCAAACCTTCAGAATGTCTCTAAAGTGGCCTCTACTGTTGGGCAAGCTGAATGGAGGGGTCATGACAGTGACGGGCTCATCCATCTGATACATCTCATAGTAATCTCGTGCCCAGAAGGTTGCAAGCTTCTTCCCACTAACACTTTTCAAGGTCATCATCTCGGGGTCAGTGTGAAAGACGATCTAGTGAATCATGTCCGCGCATGGAAATGTGGGGTACCTGCATGCAATCCTCTACAAGTCAGACTTATGAATGTTCACGTACACCTGACGATCTTCAAGGTCTTCCCCAAAAGTACCTGCAAATGTTTCATTCACCTCTTGCCACTTCAATTTGATGTCCCCGTCTAGATACAACTTCATATCTTCATACATCGGTAGACCAGAGGACACCTGCTCAGCTGTTGCTCCAGTTGCCATACCATTAGTCTCCTGAGATCCTGTTCTCTTGGAAGCCATTGAGACAGATGAACACCTAAAAGATCTGGAGACAAATAGCATGCATGGCAAGAAATTTTTCAGTGAAAACAAAGCAAATCTGGCGAAGGACACCACACATACATGGGAAATGGATGAGAAATATTGCACAAATTTCACTAGGAGGCTGAGTGATTGGCTGGCAGAACTACGCAAAAGGTAGTCTTAACTGACTGGGAGGCTAGAATGGCTGCTGGATCTACGAAATTTTCAATCCAGTTGGGTAGTTGGCTACTAGGATTACGCAATGCATAATCCCAGCTAGGAAGGACTGCTGGCCCAGGGAAAAATTTACACAAATTCTTGGGCAAAGTAGCCATTGTCTTCTAGGAATGAAAAAATCAGTCCAGGAGGCCAGTGCTGGGCCAAAATGCGCAAATCTGGAGAGGAAGGTGAGCCTTCCTTCTCTTGATTACGCAACGCAACCTTGGTGAAGGCAGAGACCGGGCCAAGGTTGGCTTGACTCACCGATGGGAAACTGAAAGCAAGTAAGTCAATGAAGTGCATGGAAACACTAAGTGATAGCAGAAGTGATAAACAGTGCATGGAAAAAATGAATGGAAGATTCAACAAACAGATCAACATGCATGTGGGTGAGGTCGTTCACCGATTGGGTGAACGTTCGTGCAAAATAGTTTCATGCATGCGACATTAATGAGATAACAAAGAAAATTGAAACAGAGCTAGGATAACCTAGAATGTATGTAAATGACAACAGGCATTCAAAGAAATCAAGAAAACAACACTCACACAAGTGAATACACAAAAAGCGATAGAAATGCTGAAAAAGACAAGTTAAGGCCACTTACCCATGAATAGCTGAGCTGGATGTGTCAAAGAGTCCTGGATGTGCTGTTGGATGTCAGAGCTCCAATATTGATGTGAATGATGTGTTGAATAAATAATTTTTGTCTCATCACATGCATGCTACAAATCTAGGAAAAAGCGACACTTGGAGGGAAACGTTTAAAGCAACTTTGCATGTAATCCCCTGCTGCTAAAAATAGCTCCCTAAATCATGGGATTCCTTTTGCATGTTGTTTCTTACTATTCTAGGAAGATCAAGTCATGCATGCATGCAAGTCAAGTTTCCTCGGCCCTGGGTGGAACTAGTCAACCAGATTGTCCATGCATGCTAGTGCTCAACTACTTGGGAAAAATGCGCATTCTTGACTGTAAGCTGGGTTAACTACCCAAGGGGATTGCAAAATTTATGGGCAGGGTAGTTGACTGCAACCTAGATTTGCGAAAATCCTGGGTTGAACGGCCTACTACTGGGAAAAATTGCATAAATCTCGCTAGGAGGGTTGGCTGGCAGGATTGTGCAATCCTGGAGCCTAGCAGGCTGTCAGAGAGGATTGCACAATTCCTAGAGGGAAGGCTAGTTTCCCTCTAGGAATGCGCAATTTTCAAGGGGAAGCTACTCAGCCTACAGCTGGACCAAGTCTGGGTAAGCAGCCTGTGAGGGGAATGGATCAACTATGATCGATAGGTTTCCTTTGTGCGAGGAAACACTGAAGCTTGAGTACTTGATGAAGCAAGACTAAGTGTTGTGTAATTTTGGTAGGGTAGACTCCAAAATATGCTAAGGAAAAATTTTGGAGGGTGGTTGTAACCACTACAACACCAAGGAAAACATTGGCAAATCCAAATGGGTAATTAAGGCTAACTAGATGAAGAGGAAACAAAAAATGATCATATTGGTGGAAATGAAAGTAGAAGCACTAGCTAACGAAGGGAAAATTTTAAAGGATTAATTTGAAAAGTTAATCAAGAGGAAATTCCCATGGTTATTTAATGAGAATGGAGATTAAAATTTAAAGGAGTTACTCACGAAGAGCCTAAATGATATCAAAGAGAATGAAAAAGGTTTTGGAGAAGAAGACAATCCATTACATGGGAAATATATTGTAAACCTGTGTGTTATAGACAATTTTGTGCCTTGCAGCATCAGGCATGAATTGTCAATAATCCAAGGGATCCGAAGTCCCTAAACATGATGTTCCTACCCCTAGAGGAACAAGGTCAGCAAACCAACAGCTCTCAGATCAGTTCTCCACCTGAAAACACTCAAAAACAAGCAATCCTAAAATCAAAGCAGGTGCTCCACTAGGCTTCTGCGCTGAAACTCAACTCCTCCATGGTGTACCTGCGTTGCAAAGCAGGTAGAACAAAGGCCACCTGCGCTGAGCGAGATGGGACAAGTGGCACACTGAGTCATTGCTCTGGAATCTTCCAAAAATGACACTTGGATCAGGGATTTCGCCTTGTGATGAGTCAGAGGCTCTGTTTCTCCAAGTGGAAGCAAGGTTCTCCAAGTGGACTCAAGAACTGAAGATCAACTGAAGAGAGATAGGACACAAGGCAGCTACACATCAGTTGCAAGCTGACTCATCCTTTCTCAATTCATCTATATATTGAGCTCTCTCCTATGAGCTCAGGAGGCTGGAATTTTGTGCAAAGTAATGATATGCTGTTGGTTTCACTATAGAACTATTGAGTGATTGCTTGAAGGAGGTGAAGAGGAGAAATTCTTTCTGTTGGGAGGTGTTGCTGGATTGGAGCCTTCAATGGTTGTAACCTTCTCAGAACTTTACTTCTTCCATTAATAAAAGCTATTGAGGTTCTTCTATATGCATTTGTTTCAATGATGTATTGTGATGATTGTATATTTGATTTATGCTAATCCTTGAATCAGTTATGAATGCATGCTTCTTGTAGTTTCCTTCTTTGTTATTTTGCAGGATCTCATTATAGCTGGGCCAGCAAAAGAGCAAAGAGCTAGGAGCAAGCAGCAAAGAGAAGAGATTGGAGCAAATATTAAGCGCAAGGCAACGGTTAGTGCATTTCTTCATTCTCTCTTGCTTTCATAAAGAAGTAAACCTTAAGTAGTTTTGTTTACAGTTGTTGCTGAGGTACTATCACCCTTAGAGTGGGATAGGGTCATCCGAATCGGATACTTTTCCCTACAACACTGTGTGAAGATTATTTTTAGGTTTTATTCATGTTAAAGAGAACCTTCAAATAGTTGGGCAAAGTGGACTATGAAACATTCACAGCCATGGAAGGAACAATTTTGGGTGCACAAGCATGTGACATCCCATTAGGAAAGGAATGGAAAGTTATGCTAGACATAGATAAATTTTGATGAAGGAGCATTAGAGCTTCAAGCTTTTTGAGATTCAACATGGAAAGGAATTTTGTTTCCTAACTATAAATAATTTTAATTTCTTTATTTCTTAAAGAACTATATATAGAGATAAGATTTTTAAGAAGACAATTTTCCTTTTAAGGCATGAAAAATTTAGGAAATAAATCATGAGAGATTGTAGGAGAAAAAAATCTTGCTAGCCATTAGCAAGCTGTTAGGATAAGAAAAAGTTTAGAAATATTAGAAACTATTGGGGTTCTTTTAGGATTTAGAAAATCTATGGATATACAATATTTTGTCAATAAGGAAAATGTGAGTAAATATTGAAAAGCATGAGTGATTTGTGGATTGATTTATGAATCTAGGAAAATTTATTTCGTTTTTATATGTTATTATAAATATTGCAAGTCTAAGGCGAAAACTAATGGCCAAATTCATATGGAATCAGGATCATAGAGAGAAACAAATGTTTTTGAGTATTTTTGTATGTACAAGTTTTTTTAATGAAATAAAGTTTCGTATATTCTGTGTATGACGTGTCTATGTGTAAGATCTTTGAAGAATTCTTACAATTTGGAATTGGTAGAATGAAGTGTCTATGTGTGTTAATTGAGCAGAGAAATCTTATTGAAGATTTAGTGAAATTAAATTTAGTGCATGTGTTGAATGGTGGAGAGTGGTATTATTTTATGAAGAATAATTATTCAATGTCCTTAATGGAAAGAAAAAAAATTGCTGCTCATGAATTATAATTTTACATTGAGTTCGCATGTTGAATTCTTCAAGAAATGTTGTAAAATAAATGTAAATGCACATATGTGTATGGAGTGGATTCATGGAATTGGTTTTAGGGTAAATTTTGCGCCATTAAGTGGTAACAAAGTAGGAGATATGGAGACAAAAGAAGAATTTTGCGCTATAGCATGGAGGAAAAATTAGAACAAGATTACAATAGGTGCAGGTAAATTGATTTTGGTTTTTTTTTTTTTTAATTTGTGGATACTGATGATAGCTAGCAGCAATTGGGAAGGAGGATGTGATGAGAATTCTGATAGATAACACAACTCTGATGGAGGAAAAATAGTGACTATAGAAACTTGAAGAGAAAAGAGTGCTCGAAAGGGGTTCTAGAAGGGGGGACTCGGAATTCCAATAGTTCAAGCCCAAAGGAGAAGCTTGGTGAGGTGTGTCTAGTAGGAATGAGGAGCAAGGAGTGCTCAAAATGGGTTCCAGAGGATGGGACCAAGAATGGAAACAATTTGAGTTGAGAGGAGAATCTTGGTGAGGAGTGTCTAGCAGGAACAAGGTCTTCTACTACAAAGGTGATTTTCATGTCACAGAGGGCAGAAGGAAGCTCATGAGAGGGGAAGATGAAGATGACTATGGGATTTCATTTGAAGAATTCAAAGGGAAGCCACATGGATGCAAAACTAGTTGGCATAAGCAAAATGAGTGATGAAGAGTACAAGAGGGAACTCATTGAGATAAAATCATTATTGAATGTACTTACAAAGTTGCTACAACAAAATGAGGAGAACCAAAAGTATGGGTGGAACTTGAGGAAAAGGGTTAAATGGGTTGTTGAAATATCATGGGCCAAGAAGGAGAGACAAAAGCTAAGACACGGGTTGAAGGAAGAACTCAAAGCTACTAATTTTGAGGAGGAAGTTCACAAAGGTGAATCTAAGAAATGAGAAATCCATGGAGAAGATAACAATGTTGGTGGAGATTTGATGTTTAATACAAAAAATGAGGCTAAAAGACCTTACGTTTTTCCTTATAGTTTGTTTATGGTTGTAGGTTTTATTGATGATGAACAACCCTTTGAAGTTGTCATGAAGAAAGAGGAAGATAAAGGAGAACAAAGTTTAACTTTTTTTCTCAGTGGAGAGTAGGAGCAATACGTGAATGGGATTCTCATAAGGAATGAAGAGCCAAAGGTAGAGAAAAATTTCAATCTTCACACTAATTGTGTGCATGCAGGTGTGACATAAGTGATTATGAGTTTTCAAAATGATGCAAGTGGAACAAAAATTGAGGATGAACAACTTGCAAAAGCTATTGTGAATGGGGATGCAACAATGTCAAACGAGGAAGAGTTTGATGGCAACATGGACAACCAACTCAATCAAAAGATTGAAGAAGGGAAAATAATTCAGGTAGAAACTCTACAAGCATGAGATGAGGTTGAAATCATATTTGTTTGGTTGTATACTTTTGTTTTGATCACTTTCTTGGCTTGATCCAAAATGGATCCTAAAAACCCTCTAAGTCTTCATAGATAAAAAACTATCGTGAAGGAAAAACGTTCAAAAAGGTAGATTACACTATCGAGAGAGAAAAAAACATGAAAAATGGCAAAAAACAGATTTTATCAAAGGCTAAACAAATTTGCATAAGAGATGTTGGATCTGGCCAATCAATGGTACAAATCTGATCGGCATATTGCAAACGGTGATGGTAGGCAGAGTCTATCAGAGGCGGCTTTATGGGACTTAACCGCGGCCTGAAGGATCAGTGATATGCAATTGCGATATCGCATCATAACATTATAAGGGGTGATGCCAAAGAGGCCAGTGACCATGCGATGTGCCGATAGCCGATAAGGTCGATCAACGCAATTGGTGAATGGAAGCCAAATAGGGAGATGTGACATGCGATATGACTGGACCTGAAAGGGTTCTGAATGCAATATTAAAATATTTCAAGTCTGGAATGAAACCATTTTGTTGGGATTTTCTTTGTATTTGGAATTTTTCATAATAAACCCAAATACAAAGGAACCTATGACTGAGCGACTTGCGATAGCGATACAAAGGTAGACCCAATGGATTTTGGGGTAGAGTTAATGACATTTTAGGTCTGATAAAAGGCATTTTTATGGATTTTACAATGTTTTACACATATTTCTCTTTGTAAACAGAGAACGACTGTTTTGAGATTTTTGATGCACCAATGGTCCCTTCCATTACAAGAGATGTGGCCACCATCCCTAAAGATGTTTAACAGTGATTGTTTAATGCTCAGAGCAAATTTGAGAGGACAGAGGATGGAAGCTAGAGAGCCCGAAGCGGAAAATGAATAGACAAATGTCGATTGGCTTAAAAGCCACTGAATGACAGAGACAGGGGTAGGCAGTGCTGAGACAAAGAGAAAACAGAGATGGAGAGTGAGAGGGAGAGTCTATGTACTCAAAAAGACTTGGGGGATCCAAGTAAAGCCCTGTTGTTTTATTCCTGTTGTGTTGAGACTCAATTTGAGCTCACATTTGTAAAAAATCTGCTCTTGAAGACATAATAGAGAGGTCACCACTGAAAGTTGGACCAGGAGATGTAGTCCAAGAGTTTTGGGTGAACTCCTTGATTATTGTTGTGTTATGCATGTATCTGTTATGTTTTTCTAACTACTTCATTGTATATATTATTCACAATCTTTTTGATTTGTTGCACTAAGTAATATAGGAAAATCCCGCACATGAGTTTGTAATACCTTAATATTAGTCTAAGGTCTCATTTTCAAATCAAGTGGTATTAGAGCTTTAGGTTTGCTAAGGTTAGATGAGCTTGTGCTGGATTTTTGAATGCTAACTAGGTCAAAGCTCAAACTGGGAAAAGGAGAACTTGTTGAGACCAATCCAGAAATTGGAAGAGTCTATCCTCGGAGGAAAACGGCAGAAGAAACTCCCTTGGGAGCAGAATCTCAATTTATAGAAGGTTTTAAGGAACTTCAGACCATGGTGGAAGAGATGTGTCGGGAATTTAAGAAAGGCCAAGGTGAAAGCACTTCAGCATCTCAACCAGATAAAGGAGAAGAGGAACCTCCTCTAGATGCCCACCCAGAAGGCAAAGGAAAAGAAGAGAGGCCTTCTCCACCGTCTACTCCATCATCACCATCCTCACCATCTTCTTCAAATTAAACTAGCCCTGAAAAGAAAAAGAAGAAAACTTTTGTGATTAAATTAGATGTAAAGTTTGATTTGCCAATCTATGATGGAGAATTAAATGCAAAAAATCTAGATAACTAGATTAGACAGATTGATGTATATTGCAGGGTGCAGAACATTGATTCAGAGAGGAGAAAGATTCAAGTAGCTAGCCTTCGCCTTGGAGGAACTGCACTAGTGTGGTGGGAAGGCAAGACACAAGATGATCTGAAGAGACATGGTAAAATTCTTTCTACCTGGAATGAATTTGTTTCTACCATTAAAAAACAGTTCTATCCTCTACCTTATATGTAGAAATCAATGTTGAGCTGGAAAGCTCTTCACCAATTAAAGGGCCAAAGTGTACAAAGCTACACCCAGGAATTTAGAAAAAGAGCTTTAATGCTAGGCATATCTCTAGACTTACCAGAAACTTTGCTGAAGTATATAGGTGGTCTGCATAGATATTTGAAGCACACCATTCTCATGTTTAACCCCACTAGCCTAGATGATGTATCAATTCAGGCTACACATCTAGAAGCTAGAGGCAAGAATGTGAACCCAGAGATTGGGATATCATCAAAACCCTCTACAAGCAAGAACAAGGAAAAGAAGAAGCTGGAATGGAAAGAGAGGAAGGAAAACACTATACAGAAAGACAAACCTTCATGCACTCACTGCAAGAAGGATGGAAACGATGATGAACACTGTTGGTCTTTGCATCTAGAGCTGAAACCTAAGAAGTTTGGTGGGAGGAAGAAGAATATTGCTGTTGCTATTCAAAAAGACTTGGGATCAGACTTAGGTGATGAAACAATAGTCATAGCCATAGGTATAAAAGGTTATCCGATTTAGAGAATGTAGAGATCAAGAAGCAGGTACAGGAGCTGCTTGACAAAGGGTTCATAAGGCCAAGCACATCACCATGTGGATCTCCAATCGTACTGGTGAGAAAGAAAGATAGTTCATGGAGGATGTGCATTGATTATAGAGCATTGAATAAAATAACAATCAAGAATTGTTATCCTCTTCCTCGCATTGATGATTTATTAGATCAGTTGAAAGAAGAAGTTTACTTTTCCAAGTTAGACTTGCATAGTGGCTATCATTAGGTCAGAGTAGTAGAACAAGATGCATGGAAGATTGGTTTCAAAATAAAGCAAGGGCTATATGAATGGCTGGTTATGACTTTTGGCTTAACTAATTCTCCTGCCACTTTCATGAGAGTTATGAATGATGTACTTCGACCTTTTATTGATGATTTTGTAATTGTATATTTAGATGACATTCTTGTTTTCAGTAAAACATGGGAAGAACATTTGAAGCATGTAAAGAAAACTTTAGATGTTTTGAAAAGAGAAAATCTCTATGTGAAGTTATCAAAATGTGAATTTGGCAAAACATAATTAAATTATTTGGGTCATATTGTAGGGGATGGTGAATTGAAGATAGATCCCTCTAAGGTCAAAGTCCTTGTGAATTGCCCTAAACCCAAATCTGCTACAAAAGTTAGGAGTTTCCCAGGAGCAGCACAATATTGGAGAAATTTTATTGCTAATTTTTCCTTGATTGCAACTCCCTTACATGCTTTAACAGGATTGAACAAGGTGTTTCAGTGGGGAGGCAAACAACAGAAAGCCTTCGACAACTTAAAAGAGAAATTAGTACAAAACCAGTAATAGCACTGCCAAATCATCAATGACCATTTGAGATTGAAACAAATGTTAGTGACTATGCCATGGGAGTAGTGTTGATGCAACACGGTAAACCCACATGCTATCAGTATGATACATTTACTTCTGCAGTAGTTAATTATCCCACATATGATAAAGAATTGTATGCATTAGTACAGAGTGTGAAAAAGTGGAAACATTACCTCATGGGAAAGGAAACAATTATACATACAGA
Organism: Pinus tabuliformis; assembly: GCA_031772625.1. Taxonomy (NCBI): domain Eukaryota; kingdom Viridiplantae; phylum Streptophyta; class Pinopsida; order Pinales; family Pinaceae; genus Pinus; species Pinus tabuliformis. Next base: position 1,536,483,785 of record CM062818.1, on the reverse strand, counting down.
TCATCAACTACTTCAATATTTGCACTCAAAAACTAAATTGAAGCAATCAAGACATTATAGGTGGATGGGTTTCCTACAGTAATTTCATCTTGTCATTAGATATAAGAAAGGCATACAAAATAAGGTTGCAGATATTCTATCAAGACCAATCATAAATGGATCTACTATACTTAAGAATAACTCAATAATGCATGAAAGCTACATTGAACAATATCCTCAAGATGTAGATTTTAAATATGTATATGCAACCTTAAGTCATGGAAAACAAGTAGAAGAATTGGATTATTATGTTAAGGACCAACTCTTGTATCATTTGGGAAAGTTATGCATTCCACAAACTAAAAGAGTTAGCATAATCCAAGAAGCACATACTTCTCTTATATCAGGTCATTTTGGTGTAAGTAAAACAATTGCACAACTGCAAAGGTTCTGTTATTGGAAAAGAATGCATGAAACGGTTTCTAGATACGTTAAAGGGTGTACCATGTGTGCTAAAAGCAAGCCGAGCAATAGAAAAATAGGCTTATACACTCCACTTCCAGTTCCTTCTCATCCTCGGGAAAGTGTTTCCATGAACTTTGGTGGGGGATTGCCAAAATCTAGAAAAGGTCATGATTATTTATATGTTATTATGGACAGGTTTAGCAAAATGTGTATTTTAATACCTTGTAACAAGCAGATTACAACTGAACGAACAACGAAGTTGTTCTTTCAGCATGTATGGGTTCATTTTGGGTTACCCAATTCCATTGTATCTGATCGAGATTCCCAATTTGTTGAGAAGTTTTGGTCAAGTCTGTGGGAATTGATGGACACCAGAATGAAGAAGAGCACATCATTTCATCCACAAACAGATTGCCAAACAGAGGTGGTCAAAAAGATAGTGATCCGGTTACTCAGAGGCTATTGCAAGAAGCATCCCAAGCTTTGGGATGAACAATTGTGTTATGTGCAACATGCTTACAATCATGCCAAGCACTCTTCTACTTAGAGATCTCCTTTTGAGACTTGTTTTGGTTTTACACCAAAGTCTCCCTTGGATACATAGTAGTTGATGGACATAGTGACGTGGACAAAGCAACCAAGTTTATTGAACATATCCAAGAAATTCACCAAGCAGTGTAGGAACAGCTGGAAAGAAGCCAGGCCAAGTACAAGGCAAGGCATGACAAGCATCAAATTGAGCATAGCTTCCAAGTTGGCGATCAAGTCTGGTTGTACATCAGCAAAGATAGAATACAAGGTGAAGGTAAGAAGCTGAAGCCAATAAGGTATGGGCCTTTCAAGATACTTGAGAAAATTGGTGAAAATTCTTTTCGCCTTGATTTTCCAGCTTATATGCACATCTATTCAGTCATTAATGCAGAGAACTTGAGACTATTTGAACTTTCAGTGATTGAAGATCCCGAAGAGCAAAGTTAGTTGCCTTCTATTGATGATCTGTTTCCTGAATATCTCAATGAGTTGCAGGAAGACACTGTTCTAGACAGAAAAGTGAGAACTACATGCAGAGGGGATGTTAAGTACCTCAGAATCGGACTCAAAGGTTCAAAACTAGGCAGTGCACAATGGATAGAGATTGGACAAGTGAGGACACTATATCCTCACTTGATCGATGCTTAAAAACCAACTTTTGGTGGTCAAAAAGCTTTTAAGTGGGAAGGCATGATCCAAAATGGATCCTAAAAACCCTTTAAGTCTTCAAAGATGAAAAACTATCGCGGAGGAAAAACCTTCACAAAAGGCGGATTACACTATCGAGAGAGAAAAAACATGAAAAATGGCCAAAAATAGAGTCTATCAGAAGCTGAACAAATTTGCACAGGAGCCATTGGATCTGGCCGATAAACAGTCCAGATCTGATCGGCATATTGCAATCTGCGATGATAGGCATAGTCTATCGGAGGCGGCTTTATGGGAAGTGTGATAGCGATCAATGCGATTAAACGAGGATCATCGATCAAGCACGTAGATCAACGGTCCAGATTCAACTGCGCTATCGCATTGCTAATATATATATATATATATATATATATATATATATATATATATATATATATATATATATATATATATATATATATATATATATATATATATATATATATATATATATATATATATATATATATATATATATATATATATATATATATATATATATATAGATAAGGACTTAACCGCAGGCCGAAGGATCAGTAATATGCAATTGCGATATCACAATATCGCAAAGCAGCATTATAAGGGTGATGCCAAAGAAGCTAGCGACCATGTGATGCGTCGATAGCCGATAAGGTCAATCCGCGCAATCGACGATCAGAAGCCAAACAGGGAGATGCGACATGTGATATGGTCGTACCAGAAAGGGTTATGAATGCAATATTAAAATATTTGAAGTCTGGAATGAAGCCATTTTGTTAGGATTTTCTTTGTATTTGGGATTTTTCATAATAAACCCAAATACAAAGGAACCTACGACCAAGCAACTTGCGATAGCGATACAAAGGTGGACCCGATGGATTTTAGGGCAGAGTTAATAACATTTCAGGTCTGATAAAAGGCATTTTTATGGATTTTACAATGTTTTACGTGTATTTCTCTGTGTAAATAGAGAACGATTTTTTTGAGATTTTTAATGGGCCAATGGTCCCTTCCATTACAAGACAGGTGGCCACCATCCTTGAAGACGTTTAACAGTGATTGTTTAACGCTCAGAGGGGATTTGAGCAGACAGAGGCCGAGAGCCAGAGAGCCCGAAGGGGAAAATGAACAGACAAATGTCGATTGGCTTCAAAGCCACTGAATGACAAAGATAGGGGCAGACAGTGCTGAGACAGAGAGAAAATAGAGGTAGAGAGTGAGAGGAAGAGTTTTTGTACTCAAAAAGACTTGGGGGATCCAAGTAAAGCCCTGTTGTGTTGAGACTCAATTTGAGCTCACATTTGCAAAAACTCTGCTTTTGAAGACATAATAGAGAGGTCGCCACTAAAACATGGACCAGGAGACGTAGCCCAAGAGTTTTGGGTGAACTCCTTGATTAGTTGTTGTGTTATGCATGTATCTGCTATGTTTTTATAACTACTTCATTGTCTATATTATTCGCAATCTTTTCGATCCGTTGCACTAAGTAATATAGGAAAATGCTGCACATGAGTCTGCAATACCTTAACATTAGTCTAAGATCTCATTTTTAGATCATGGCCAGAAAATTTTTAGTTGGAGTGGTGAGCAGAAACATGGTGAAGACAAAGGCCTTGCAATTAGAAAAGCATGAGTGGAATTATGGGGGAATTCGAGAACCAGGTGCAGAAGTATAACAACATGAAAAATTTGATGATTAGCAGCATAACTATGTATGGGATCTAGGAGGACATCAACAACAACAACCCATGGTCAAGAGACCATGAAATTTTTTTCTACCTTGGTAGTCTAATGCAGGAGAATTAAAGCTTCCAAGTCATCAATAATTTTGGAGATTCAACACGGAAAAGGAATTTTATTTCCTTACTGTAAATAATTTTAATTTCTTTATTTCTTAAATAAATATAGATAGAGATAAGATTTAGTAGATAATATTTTTAAGAAGAAAATTTGTCTTTCAAGGCATAAAAAATTTAGGAAATAAATCATGAGAGGTTTTAGAAGAAAAAAATCATCGTAGAAATTATCAAGTTTTTAGGATAAGAAAATGTTTAGAAATCTTAGAAATTATTAGGGTGGTTTTAGGATTTAGAAAAACTATGGATAGGAAGTATTTTGTCAATAAGGAAAAATCGAGTCTACATTTAAAATCATGAATAATTTGTGGATTGATTTATGGATCTAGGAAAATTTATTTTGTCTCTATATGTTATTATAAATATTGTAAGCCTAAGGTGAAAACTAACGGACAAATGCATGCGCAATCTGGCTCACAGAGGAACAAGTTGTTGGGCCGTTAATATGCCATTATTATTATCACTTTTGAACGCTTATTTCACCCATTTCTACCATTCTTTATCATGTCATTTATTATAATTTATTATATAATTCCATCTTATAATGATTTATGCTCTTATGAACAAATGTTATTTATTCTCCTTTATTTCTAATAAATTAATGATTATGCATGATTTTATCAATGATAGTTTTACTAAATTGGTTGTAACATTATTCACCATTTTTAGCCTCCAATACAATTTCCAGATTGAAAATTTGATCATTAAATATTCCAACTCAGAAATTCGCTGGAATAAGAAGTGACAATTTTGCGGTTGAGATTGTGGGCAAATGAAGAAGAATCTGGAAACTCCAGAACATGGGTTTTTTCCAGAATGGACCAAATTAACTTTAATTAGGAACAGTTTGCCCAAATTTGGCTTGTATTGAGAGAAATGCAGGGTTCTTTGAGCATGATTTTCTCAGATTTGCTGTGTGGTCGTTTTCCAAATCTCAGCTGCAAAGCCCAATTCGCCTTGCTCTTGTTGAAAGATGGATGGAAATATATTTTCTTGTTGATCAATTGGTTAGAAACAATCCAATTTTGTAATAATGATCATATTGTAATCATCACAGTTGTAACTACTCTCTGCTCTCTGTGTATTTAAATTAGAACAGAGATCAGAGAATGGGGAGGATGGATTTGAGATTCAGAATTGAGGATTCAAAATGACGGATTCAGAATTATGATTTGAGAATTAGAGATTCAGAATTGAGGATGGCGGAGAGAATGGATAATGGCTGAGAGATGGAGAGATTTATTGTTGTAATGCACTATAACTCTGCTTTGATGTCTTAATATAAATCTGCTTGCCATTCCATCTTTGATCCTAGAGTAATCTCAAGCGGTGTGTCCCTGGAGGCTAAGGGCCCAGCCCTAGTGGAACACTCGCTCCTATACCATTATCTTTAGTTTGTGCATAGTTTTCATTATCAGCTTTGTTCGGTAATCTGATGTGTTTTGTTATTTTACATCACGGTTCTGTTATATTTGATTTATGTTCAACTGAGTAATATCATTCTCTATGACAGGAATGTTGTATTGTTCATTCTGACTTTGTAACACATTACTGTTCCTTTAATCATTGATATAACGTTATTGGTCCTTACATAATGCTATTGCTGTTCAATTGCAGAGTAACCGTGTTGTGACATTCATAAGTTGGTATTACTATATTCATCTATGGTTTACACTTAATCGCGATTGTTGTTCAACTGACATTGTTGTTTCATTACGAATTACAATCATTATTCTTTATAACTGAGATTGATATTTGTGGTATCAAAGTCAGATTACTGTTTCTCTTAATATTAAGGTGTGCCATGTGTATTTTGGTTCACTGTACATTTATATTTGATCTTAAGTGCTGTTCTATATTTCATTTCTAATTAGTTGCCATTCTATTTCCATTTGTTGTCTGATTTATCCTTAGAGTAAAGGTTGTTATCTGATTCCTGTAGGATACAATTGCTACATTTATTTCCTTAGACTAAGGTTTTGTTGTTCATTACAGATTGCTGTTAATTTAGCTTTGTTGTTGTTCATTTCCATTAATTTAGTGTTGCTGTTCATTTCCGGTAAATTAGCTTTGTTGTTCAAATAGACTTTGCTGTTATCTCTTTCACGCAAGGATTTGTTTTTGCCTTTTAAATGTTATTGCAGCAAGAGTGTTTATTCCATTTCTGTTAGCAACATTATTGATTTATCATTTTTAGTTTATTGCTTTAGTATGGATTGTAAGATCAACAACTATAAAGGACATTGGCTATCACTGCCTAAGTTCTTAGATTGTGGACCTTATTTACACTTGATTTAATTTATACCAGTTAAACAAGGAATGAGTTATTGCTACTGCATCCTTGACTAATAAATTGTTGTAGTTTTCTGAGTGAATGATTTAAGTTTCAGAGTGTTAATTTTCTTTTAATTGTAAGTATATTTTATTTCAAGCATTCATTTACTTTTGGATTTTAAGCACTATATCGCAAAGCATTACTCTTGAGTAAATAGCTGCCTCAGACTAAGTGCACTCTTGAGATAAAAATTCGTCCCTGGGTTAACAATTAATGTGAAGATAATTAGGAGTTAAAAAGACACCTTTTTATCGCTCAACATTTTGGCGCCGTTGCCGGGTAAAGTGTAGCCATTTTTAAAGAGTAGTGTGCATCTGATGAGTGCCTGTTAGGAAAGAATTGGGTATTAAAAATGGAAGGTAAGAACTTGCATACGGAGCATGTAAAAGCCCTACTCCCCCACCCGCTTTCCAACAAAACTATTAAAGAACTTAGGGTAGAAATAGATGTTTGAATTTCTGTGTGAATGACTTAAAAAAAAAGAAGAATTTTGAAAAACAAATCTCATGATTTCTCTCAAGTGGTGATGTAAGCACCGCCCACTTCACTAACCAATTGACAGGAACATTTGAAGAAGAAGCCTCGAAAAAAACACATGAAGAACATCTTCTATTATGGTAAGAAATGACTCACATTACAACTTTTGAATTTCCTATCAAAAATCTAGTAGGAGTTACACAAATGCACATAATTCCCCCATCTTCTCTACCAAATTTTCATGGTTTGACAAATGAAAATCCAGATACATTCTTATTTGAGTTCGAAATACTTTGTAGAGGATATGATTATTGTACTAATGATCAAAGATTGAAAGTGTTTCCTCTTACTCTAAAAGGAGCAGCTCTCTGATGGTTCATGAGCCTAGGTGGGAAATTCATCCAAACATGGGAGGACATGAAGAACATATTCTTGAAGAAGTACCAAGAGTATTGCAAATCCAATGAAGATATTTTTAGTATGATACAAGGGGAGGATGAAAGCTTGGAGGACTATGTAGATCGATTTCATTACAACCTTAAAAAATCAAAGCATAGACATTTGGAAAAGGAGATCTTAAAAACACTCCTACTCAAAGGAATCAAAGATGAATTTTTAGAACTCTTAAATCTGATAGGAAAAGGTGATGTTTTTCAGTTGTCATATGATGATGTTTGTGAATTATGCATAAGGTATTCAAGAGGAATCTCCAAGGCTAGTAAAAATTCTAGAGATCTTCATTCTTTGTTTTCCAAATCTGCTATAAGAATAGGAAACATAAGAGCTGAAATCAATGTTTTATTTGAAAATTTTAAGGTTGATTTTATTAGCTCTCTAAGTTCAAAATTGGATGTTTTGCAGGTTCAGAAAAATCAAGAATTTGATGAAGTGTTTTGCCCTCATGACCGAAAGGAGCATCTCATAGATACTCACTCTTCCTTATCTAGGATGGAAGTAGCATACCAAAGTGATGAGGAAGATGTAACAAGGTCAAAACAATGGAAATCATGGCCTATAGGTATGGTTCAAAACACTTCTTCTCCATTCTCTTACTTGCATAATCCATTATGGAATACTAATGTGTTAGGGCAACCATGTCAATCTCAATATAACCACCATCAATTTTGTCTACAAATTTGGCATGGTTCATTTTATGATTGCATGACTACTCTCCCTCATCTTGTAGCACAAACACATTCTTCATATTCTTCACCAGCTCTTCCACAACATCCTACTTGCATATCAAAATCATCCACTCAACCTAATCATCTACATCATCAAACTGCTCCATTCCGTACATAATTTCCTGCTCAACTCATTCTACACCCTCACCATAATAAACTAGTACAACATGCTTACAATGTTGAACTGCAAAATTTACCCACCCTTCCCACCCATTCTATCTCACATGCGCCATTAGAGAAAACTTACAATGAGATTTAGAATGTTTCAAATTCATTGTAGAAGCTATGGAAGAAAATGAGGTTTCTGTTAGTATGCATCAACAAGTCATTTTAAAAGCTCAAGAACTTCATGGTATGATGGTTATGGGAAATCAAGAAAGTAAAATATATATTGAAGATTGGTTTCAGTCCATTACTTGTTTACAACATCACTCCATACTTCAACAATTTTTGACACCATCTTTTCAAGGGAAGTTGGCTTCTCATACCCTAATATTCATTTTTCAAATTTGGGTATGTAAATATTTGAAGCCTTATTTCAAAAATGGTTCCATTGGAAGTACTCTTACACATAATCATATTCATTTTTCAAATCAAAGTAGGGTAGTGTAAAAAATAAAATAAATAAGGACATAAATAAATGCATTTTGTCTTTTATGTAAAACTAGTTGTTTTTTTGTTGCAACACACTGTAGAAATCAACATCGATGATAATCTTTTTTTACTCATTTGTGTATGTAGATGATTTATAATAGAAATAATAGTTCTAAAAACACTCATTTTCATTTTTATCACCAATTTGGAAAAAATTCTTGAATATCATATTTTTTGGCTTGTGGGCTTGATGAAATTTCTGAAAACACAGTCAGGACAGTCATGTTTTGAGGGGCCAAAAGGGAATATTTTTAAAATATATTTCTATCCTAAGTATCCCTTCATTTATAATTTCCAACCCAATTTGAATCACTCAATTTGGATTTGAAATGAAAAGGTTAGAACCGAAACATTGACAGGGTGTCTAGCGGGAAGCTCAGGAACAGAGTTGGGACAGTCAATTTGTGGAGGCCTAAATGATCATATTTTTAAAACCTGCTTCTATGGTATATTCCCCTATGAATCTAGTTTACAAAGAAATTTGAATCACTCATTTTAGATATCGTATGAGGAAGTTATGATAAAAATACTGACTGTTTATCGTAAATTAGCACCCTTAAAACATTGTCTTTTCGGCTGTTCCTCAGAGTATTTGACTTATCAATTCTTCTTTTCTTAAAAACCTATTTCTATTGGAGATAAATATATGAATCTAATTTCATTTCCAATTTGAATTATTAGAATCTGACATCAAACGAAAAGTCTATGCTTAAAATATCCACTATTGTTCTAAGTGGGGTAATCGAAAATGACTCTGTTATGCAGGTTGTTCTAAGTAAAATTGACATATCATATCACTTAATTTTTAAAACCTATTTCTATTGGACATATAACTTTGAATTATTACTTATTTGGATTTTGAATCACTCAATTTGGATGAAAAACAAAGAAGTTGTGATTAAAACACCACTGGTTATTATGGTCGACCACTACTCTCCCGCAGGTGACAAATAAATTTTTCTTTGTTATTTTCTCAGTGGATTTGTTATACAGAGTAACTACTTGTTGTTTTTTTTGCATAATTCTTGGATTAGGGGAGCCCGATCACCTCTCTTTCTCTATGATTTAATGTTTTATTGCAGGTAGACACTCGTTTTTTTGCAGGTCCTGGGAAAATAAAGAAGGTCAATTTATGGACGAGTGATTCTTGAAAGAAATTTTAATGAAACAAGGGAATTTCATCCAACTCATTACACAATAGATTCCTAACAGAAGAAATGAAGAATTGATTTCCATTTGAAAGATTCATGTCTTGTCACTGTTGCCAAAACATTTTTCAAAGAGATCACTTTTTTTACATAATATCATAACTGTTGTAACTTAATTTATTTATTTACATACTATTTTTAAATAAAATGTTGTTTCTTTTTTTATTTCTCTTATATTTTGTGTTTCAGGTGTTGATTCCTTCAAATTGTGGCCCATCCTCAGCATCAATACAGTGAACAACTAATTCATTCTTTACGTACTTGCATTTTATGATTGTGCATTTTGCTATTCAAGAGGAACAACATTGTCGTTTTTGCTGTTCCTTTTCTAAAGGGACAACATTTGTGTGCACTTTTGTTGTTTTTGTTGTTCCTTTTCCAAAGGAATGACACTTTTAGTTTCTGCTGTTCCTTTTTCAAAGGAACGGCATTTGTGTTTTTGCTGTTTCTTTTCCAAAGGAACGACACTTTTAGTTTCTACTGTTCATTTTCCAAAGGAATGGCATTTGCGTTTTTGCTGTTCCTTTTCCAAAGGAGTGGCACTTTTACTTTCTGCTATTCCTTTTCCAATGGAATGGCATTTGTGCTTTTGTTGTTCCTTTTCCAAAGGAATGACACTTTTAGTTTCTGTTGTTCCTTTTTCCAAAGGAACGACATTTGCGTTTTCTGTTGTTCATTTTCCAAAGGAACGACACTTTCGGTTTCTGCTGTTCCTTTTTCAAAGGAACAACACTTGTACCTTTTTTCCCTTCCTTTTTCAAATGACACACTTTTTCAGATGCATTTTTTTGCTGTTCCCTACAGGGAACAACACCTTTTTCATGTGTATTTTTGCTTTTTGGTGTGCATTTTCTTTGCTGTTCTTTACAAGGAACAACATTTTTTTGAGTGTTTTTCCTATTCCCTCAAAGGAGAAACACTTTGGGAGTATTTTTGAGAGCAACCCTTCCTTCCTCTTGTGAGATTATTCCTAGTTCATCTCAACCACATTTTACTGATTCCCTTTCATGGTGTTGTGTGTGGAGCATGATTATTCAGAAGTCTTTGTTTCAGCCAGATGTATACCCTAGGAAGTTTGTACACCCCTCCACACAGGGGGTTGTCGGGGGGACTTTCCCCCCCCCGCGGGGGTTCGGGACGGCCAATCCCCCCTGGCTGGGGGGTCCGGGGGCTAGCGGTCCCCTGGCGGGGGCTTGGGGGCAGCACCCCTGAAGCAAAACATAGATGTAAAATTGCCTTGTAAAAGTATAGTAATTTCTAGTCACTTTGGGCCGTTCATTAGGGGGGATGATCTAATGGTAGAACTTATGTTTAGTTTAGGGTTTTTTACCCTAGAAGGCAACCCCTTCTCTTTGTATGAGGGCATTGTATTTGAGGCTGTGAAATAGATGTGTATTCTCTGAGCGACAAATAGAGAGGCGAGCCTGTGAGAGAAAACAAAGGATATTACAACGGATCTGTTGTAGGTTGTGTCTCTTCATTTTGATGGATAATAGAAAGGAAGGATTGGCTGTTCGGGGTGGACGTAGCCCAAACTGGGTGAACCACGTATATCTATGTCTCTCTTGTCTTATGCGTTTTTCGTGTTTATATTTCTACAATATTTTATGTGTTCCATTGCTCCGTAATATATAATTTTCTAACAACTGGTATCAAAGCCAAAGGTCTATTTGGCTGATAAACTCATAGGAAAGAAGGGTTCCTCATTCGAGTGGGAGCAATGGCGGAAGATGGTAAGTTTAGGGTCGAGAAATTTAACGACCAAAACTTCTCATTATGGAAGATGCAGATGGAAGATTATCTGTATTAGAAAGATCTGTACCTACCATTGAGTGGAAAAACAAAGAAGCCAATGGCTATGACAGATGAAGAATGGAACCTTCTCGATAGAAAGACACTCGGAACAATACGTTTGTGCCTCGCTGTGTTAGTTGCCTTCAACATTTCGAAGGAAACAACGACAGAGGGTTTGATTCAGGCGTCGTCAAAACTATACGAAAAACCCTCGGCCTCAAACAAGGTATTTCTTATGAAATGATTATTTAATATGAAGATGTCGGAAGGTGGATCTGTTGCAGATCATTTAAATGATTTCAATAAAGTAACAAGTCAATTAAGTTCTGTAGGGGTAAACTTTGAAGATGAAGTTAGAGCTCTGTTATTCTTGTGCTCATTGCCAGAAAGTTGGAATGGTTTAGTAATGGCCATTAGTAACTCTGTCTCTGGATCTAGTACTTTAAAGTTTGATGATGTTGTCGATGCTATCCTTAGTGAGGAAATGCGACGGAAAATCTTCGGTGAGACATCGGGTAATGCTTTGAGTGCAGAGTCTAGGGGAAGAAAAATGGAAAGAGGAAAGAGCTAAGGATATCGCAGTAAATCAAGGAAAGACAGATCCAAGTCCAGATCGGGGATAGTGTGCTGGAAATGCGAAAAGAAAGGACACCTAAAGAAAGACTGTAGATCTCAGAAGGGAAAGAAGGAGATGCACAGCAAGAAAACAATCATGAAGCAAATGTGACAGGTGAGGTGTTACAAGATGCTTTGATTCTTTCTTTCGAAAATATTACTGATTCCTGGGTGGTAGATTCAGGGGCCTCATTCCATGCCACACCTGATAAGAAATGCTTTCATGACTATGTTCAAGGAGATTTTGGACAAGTTTGTTTGGGTGATGATAAACCCTGTAAAATTGTTGGAATGGGTAAGGTTCTTGTAAAACAACAGAATGGAAACCAATGGCTACTGAAGGAGGTAAGGCATGTTCCAAATTTGAAGAAAAATCTGATTTCAACAGGGTAGTTAGGTGGTGAAGGTTGTGTGACAACTTTCACAGATAAAGCTTGGAAGGTCACCAAAGGAGCCATGGTAATAGCAAAAGGCAAAAAGGTTAGTACATTGTATTTATGCAATGGTATTTATAACTCTGTTAATGCTTTAATTTCCAAAGGAGCAGATGCAACATTATGGCATCATAGGCTCGGACACATGAATGAAAAGGGGATGAAGATTTTTCACTCAAGGAATTTGTTGCTGGGTTTGAAGAATGTTGATTTGGACTTCTGTGAAAATTGCATTTATGGAAAACAGAAGAGAGTCAAATTTCTCAGAGTTGGGAAAGAAAAGAAGAGTGAAAAAATAGAGCTTGTGCATACAGATGTATGGGGACCTGCTCAGGTATCATCTCTCAGTGGCTCTCGTTATTATGTTACTTTCATTGATGATGCAACTAGAAAAACTTGGATTTATTGTATTAAGAATAAGTCTGATGTATTTGATACTTTCAAGAAATGGAAAGCTTTGGTTGAGATTGAGATAGGAAAGAAATTGAAGTGTCTCAGATCAAACAATGGAGGTGAATATTGCAGCAAAGAGTTTGATAGGTACTATTTAGAGCATGGAATTCGCAGAGAGAAGACAGTTCCAAGAACACCACAAGAGAATGGTGTGTCAGAAAGGATGAACAGAACAATCATGGAGCGTGCAAGGTGCATGAGATTGCATGCAGGATTGCCTTTACAGTTTTGGGTAGATGTTGTAGATACTGTTGTTTATGTAATAAACAGAGGGCCTTCAAGTTCCTTGGATGGTGGTGTTCTAGAGGAAGCATGGACAGGTAAAAAGGTAAACTACTCCTTTTTAAAGCCTTTTGGTTGTGAGGCCTGTGTTCATATTGATAAAGAAAATAGAACAAAGCTTGAAGCAAAGTCAAAGAAATGTACCTTTATTGGATATGGTGTTAATGATTTTGGTTATTGCTTATATGATTACGAAAATCACAAAATCATTGGGAGCAGAGATGTAATATTCAATGAAAAGGTCTTGTATAAGAATCAGTTGCAGGAAAAGAAGCAGGAAAAAGAAAACAAGGAATATGCAGTTCTTGATGAAATCACTGAAAAAGTAAAGGTGCCTGAAAATAATAATAATCAACAACCACAACAATAGCAACCACCACAACAGCAAAAGGCACCCCAAACACCTAAAAGTGGTGTTAGAATATCTACCAGGATAAGTAGACCCACTGAACGATACTCTCCTTCATTATATTATTTATTGTTGACTAATTCTGGTGAACCCGAATGTTATGAAGAAGCAATGCAGGTTGAAAGAAGGAAGAAGTGGGAGCTAGCCATGGAAGAAGAGATGGACTCCTTAATGCACAACCAGATTTGGGACTTAGTCAGGTTTCCTACAGGTAAAACTAAATTGCAAAATAAATGGGTTTACAGGCTGAAGGAAGAAGATGGAGGAAAATAGAGGTACAAAGCTAGACTTGTGGTGAAGGGGTTTGCACAGAAGAAAGGTATTGATTTTGATGAAATATTTTCTCCTGTTGTTAAAATGACTTCAATCAGAACTATTCTAAGTCTAGTAGCAGCTGAATATTTTCATCTTGAGCAGTTAGATGTAAAGACAACCTTTCTCCATGGGGATTTGGAGGAAGAGATATATATGCAGCAGCCATAAGGATATGAGGTAAAAGGGAAGGGGAAACTAGTGTGCAAGTTGAAGAAGAGCTTGTATGACTTAAAATAGGCTCCAAGGCAGTGGTATCTAAAATTTGACAAGTTTATGTCTGAACAAGGTTATACTAGATGTCACTCTGATCATTGTGTTTATCTGAAAAAGAAAAATGATGGCAGCTATATTATATTGTTATTGTATGTAGATGACATGCTTGTTGTAGGGTCTAACATGCAGGAAATAAATGTGCTCAAAAGAAAATTGGCAAATTCATTTGCAATGAAGGATTTGGGAGCTGCAAAACAAATTCTTGGTATGAGAATAACTAGAGACAGGAAAAATCGCAAATTGACATTGTCTCTGAATGAGTACATACAAAAGGTGTTGAAAAGATTTAATATGCACAATGCAAAACCAGTTAGTACACCTTTTGCTAGCCATTTCAAACTTAGTAAGGAAATGTGCCCAAAGACCCAAGAAGACATGGATTATATGTCTAAAGTTCCATATGCATCAGTAGTTGGAAGCTTAATGTATGAAATGGTCTGCACAAGGCCTGATATTGCACATGCAGTGGGAGTTGTAAGCAGGTACATGAACAATCCAGGAAAGGAACATTGGATGGCAGTGAAATGGATTCTCAGATATTTGAAAGGTACCACAAATCAAGCATTATGCTTTGGTGGTTCAAACATTTCTCTACAAGGATATGTTGGTGCAGATATGGCAGGTGACAGAGATAACAGGAGGAGCACTACAGGATATGTATTTACTTTTGGTGGAACAGCTATCAGTTGGGTTTCAAAATCCAAAGTGTTGTTACACTTTCAACAACAGAAGCAGAGTATGTTGCTGCTACAAAGGCTAGTAAAGAAATGATTTGGTTACAAAGGTTTATGGGTGAATTGGGTAAGGAGCATGATATGGGCACATTATATAGTGATAGCCAAAGTCCCATACCTCTTGCAAAGAACTCAACATTTCATTCCAGGACTAAACACATACAGCTCAAGTACCATTTCATACGATCAGTGTTGGAAGATGGAGAGTTGAAGCTGGGAAAGATACACACTAGCCAGAATCCTGCAGATATGCTAACAAAAGTTATAACCAGGGAGAAACTAAGAATATGCTCAATTTCAATTGGCCTTCAAGGATGACGATGAAGATGAGAAATAGCTAGGTCCAAAGAGGAGTCATTGTCCAGCAAATGAAGCAGAGGTGGAGTTGCTACAATCATTCTCCAAGTGGGAGATTGTTGTGTGTGGAGCATGATTGTTCAGAGGTCTTTGTTTCAGTCGGATGTATACCCCAGGAAGTCTGTACACCCCTCCACGCGGGGGGGGGAGGGGGGACTTGTCCCCCCCGCGGGGGTCCGGGGGGGGCCGATCCCCCCTGGCTAGGGGGTCTGGGGCAAGGATAATTTTAGGGGCGAATGTTCGCCCTTTGGCGAAATTAAGGGGTTTTAAATTTTTAATGGGTGAATATTTTGTATCATTGTACATTTTTACAAATCACCTCAAATAGCCCACCTTATTTTAAGGGAGAGGGTAAAAAAGGTAAATTTAGCCCTTGAAATTAGGACTTACAACCTTCCATTCGCCCATTTTCAAGAATAGGTTTTATTTAAGTGAATTCATTCGCCCATTTTCAAGAATAGGTTTTACTTAAGTGAATCCTATGGGCCAAATACCATATTTATAAAAGAGGTATGATAAATTAATAGAAATATAAATAAATGAGAGGTATGGTAAATAAATAAAACATTTTTTATATTTACTCCATAAGTCACCTTATATACATGTAAGGGTGTAAACAAATAAAAATATAAGTAAAGTGGAGGTATGGTAAATAAATAAAACGTCTTTTAATACTTACTCAAAAGGTATGGTAAATAAATAAAAATATAAATAAACTAGACGTATCGTAAATAAATAAAACCTCTTTTTATATTTAGTCCATAACCCTCGTTCTATTTATGAAGGCTCAAGAAAGAGGTTTTATTTAAGTGAATCCTATGGGCCAAATACCATATTTGTAAAAGAGGTATGGTAAATTAATAAAAATATAAATAAGCGAGAGGTATGGTAAACAAATAAAACATTTTTTTATATTTACTCCATAAGTCACCTTATATTTACAAACACTCAAAAAATAGGTTATATTTAGGTGAAACCTATGGCCAAAATACTATGGGACAAATACCATGGACTAGATTGTTATTAATACCATGGAAAAAACCATTATTAACCCTAATATTAGAATTAATAAAAATAAAAATGGCACATGGTATTGACCCATGGTATTCACCAAAATGGCACATGGTATTGACCCATGGTATTCACGTGGAATGTAGCCTATTTAAATGGGGGAATTAAACCAGCATGTAGCCTATGCTAAGATTCACTAGAACTTTACAAAGTTTTATTATTTAGTGAAAGACTCGCCAAGATCTTACAAGATTTTATAATTGAGTAAAATATTCGCCATGCCTGGTGAGAGATTTGCCAAAAAATTATATATACATATTATATTATTGATAAAATTGCCTTCCATTTTTCCTATATACCATGGAGATTCGCCCATTTATTATATTTATAAATTTAGGGGGGGTTCTTAAAATTTTCCCTGGTCTGGGGGCTAGCGGTTCCCCGGTGGGGGCTTGGGGGCAGCGCCCCTGAAACCAAAAATAGATGTAAAATTGCCTTGTAAAAGTATAGTAATTTCTAGTCATTCTGGGCCGTTCATTAGGTGGATGATCTGACGGTAGAACTTATGTTTAGTTTAAGGTTTTTTACCCTAGAAGGAAACCCCCTCTCTTTGTATGAGGGAATTGTATTTGAGGTTATGAAATATATGTGTATTCTCTGAGCGAGAAATAGAGAGGCAAGACTATGAAAGAAAACAGAGGGTATTATAGCAGATCTGTTGTAGGTTGTGTCTCTTCATTTTGCTGGATAATAGAAAGGAAGGACTGGCTGTTTGGGGTGGACGTAGCCCAAACTAGGTGAACCACGTATATCTATGTCTCTCTTGTCTTATGCGTTTTTTGTGTTTGTATTTCTGCAATATTTTATGTGTTCCATTGCTCTGTAATATGTAATTTTCTAACACATGGCATGAAGTACACTACTTTTATGAGGACAAGAATTATGGATTCTATTGAAGTGAGTTAATATCATTCACGTTATGATCCTTAACATGACAACTCCTTTATGATAGTTTATTTTCAAAAGGGACACAATTATTTATATACTACTTTATTGCATTGTTTTCTGTTGTACATGATACTGATTGATTATCTTAATACCATGCTGGTTCCACCCTTCTTGGTTATAATAGGCTGTAATAAATGATATTATCGATATATTTTTTTTCTATTGATATGTTCAACTTCTTCCACCATCCCTGCTCTTAAGGAGTACTGAGCCTCCCTCTTTTTATCATAAAAATGTGTAATAACAACAAAATTTTGTTCGTAGATGGAGGATAGGGGGCCTCATTACGAGCCAGCCTACCATGTTCATAAGGGTGTAACAAAGTTGACATTCCCATTATGGTCACCACACCAGGGTTATGATCCATTGGATAGCCAAATTATCCTTGGAACAAGAGGTCTCATCACGAGCCGGCCTGATCACTTTTGCTACATCCCAGTGAATGGCAGTGTGGTTATCTAGTTACCACACCAACACACTGATCTCTTCTGTAGAACAACATTGTAACTCTCCATTTATAAATTGAGGATCTTGGCTCATATGCATAGAAAATTTTAGGGGTGAATGTTCGCCCTTTGGCGAAATTAAGGGGTTTTAAATTTTTAGTGGGCGAATATTTGTATCATAGTACATTTTTACAAATCACCTCAAATAGCCCACCTTATTTTAAAGGAGAGGGTAAAAAAGGTAAACTTAGCCCTTGAAATTAGGAGTTACAACCTTCCATTCACCCATTTTCAATAATAGGTTTTATTTAAGTGAATCCATTCGTCCATTTTCTAGAATGGGTTTTATTTAAGTGAATCCTATGGGCCAAATACCATATTTGTAAAAGAGGTATGGTAAATTAATAAAAATATAAATAAACGAGAGGTATGGTAAACAAATAAAACATTTTTTTATATTTACTCCATAAGTAACCTTATTTTTAAGGACACTCAAAAAATGTGTTATATTTAGGTGAAACCTATGGGAAAAATACTATGGGACAAATACCATGGACTAGATTGTTATTAATACCATGCAAAAAAACATTATTAACCCTAATATTAGTATTAATAAAAATAAAAATGGCACATGGTATTGACCCATGGTATTCACTTGGAATGTAGCCTATTTAAATGGGGGAATTAAACCAGCATAGATCCATCTTTGCTCTGGATCTACGAGAGGTATCAAATATCGTGATATGAAAACTAGCATAGAGTGAACAAATATTTGATCCGATCAAGTGTAAAAATGGATGTTGTAATTTAATGTATGTCAAACATTTTAGCTTGGTTAAAATAAAAAATAAAATAAAAATCAACTATTAATTTTATTAATTTTTATAAATTACTAATAGTAATTTTTAAGCTCCAGGTTTATGATAACCCATGGTATTGACCCATGGTAATACCATGGTATTCATGTGAGCATAGACTATTTAAAGGGAAAATTCTATCATCTTAGATCCATCTTAATTCTGGGTCTACCAAGTGCTCAGAGGGATAAATAGATTTCATCCCCCTAAGAGTGATAGATGTGGAGTTAAGATGGATATAGGTTGGTTTTTATGATAATGGAGATATTAAATAGACTTAGGAAATTATATTGTAAAAACATCTTAAGGTGAATGGTTAAAGCATAGACATTGGACAAGTATATTTGTATACTTCTGTTTTAAACTGAAACAAATCCAAGGCTAAAAGGAATTGATTGATTGCACTAGTCATCCTTCTATAACTTTCCAACATATGCTGGAGTAAACAGATTGTAATTTGGGTAATTTTTCTAATAGCAAACAGGAACATACTTGTGTATTGGCAGGGTGGTTACGAGGTCCCTCGAAGTGATGAATTTGAATTTTTCTTGGTTTTACATATAGTATTAGGTTTTTTCTCATGCTTTCTGTGAATGGCACGGGTGAATTTTATCCTACACCCACTAGGTTATCGATATGTAATTTTGGTAATTTTGATTTCAAAAGATATTTTAAAGAAATGCAATGATTTCAATTGTGTATTCAATAAACACAAGATTTTATAATTGAGTAAAATATTCGCCATGCCTGGTGAGAGATTCGCCAAAAAATTATATATACATATGATATTATTGATAAAATCGCCTTCCATTTTTCCTATATACAATGGAGATTCGCCCATTTATTATATATGTAAATTTAGGGGGGGTTCTTAAAATTTTCCCTGCTCATATGGGTTAAAAAGCAACCCTGCCGAGGCTATGGACACCTGCTGGTAGCAGAGGCTCTGCTTATGGTATTGAAGTTATATCTTATCATCAATTATTAGTATATTACCCTTTTCTTATTTTTTATTTTTATTAGAGAAGTTATTTCCTTAATTTTTTTCCCTATTTTGAACCTTTACGCATGAGAAATTATTTTTTGATTAATCACATCATTTTTTAGATAGAATACCATCAACAAAGCATCTTTTTGGCATATTGTTGTCCTTTCTTTTTTTTCATAACTTATCATCAATCTAAAGCATCCTATCTCTGATTCATAACTATCTTTACACACTCTGCTCTCATTATAACCATACCTCTTGCCATCCTATCATTGATATGTGTACTCTGCTTCATTCACTGTTGTATTGTTCATTCCCTTGCCTTACCGTCAGCACAACACCTTTCATGTGCTTTATGGTCATGGAATTCCTTTTCCAATTGGAGGGGGGAATGTATGCATTATGGGATATCATGCGATATGATTACTGCACTCTGACATAACTTGTTGATTTGACAAAATATTAGTATTGCATGTATACAAAAGTTTTTTTGATTGAAATTTTTGCATGCATCTTATCTGTTGCTATTCAAAACTAACACTCTGGATTCAAGAACATTGTATGCAAAATAGTGATTTGTTTATAGGAAAAAAAAAGTATGGGTAGAACTATATTCGCAGCATGATCACACTATTTCAACTAATAGAAGAGGCTAGAGCAACTTGCGAATGTGAACAATTCTTCAGATATGATGTGCTTGCCTGGATTCCATCTTTTGCATCAATTTCAGCACCAACTCTACCTACATCAACTTCAACAAATGCCAGTACATATATGTCATTTTGGAGGTAAAACTTGAGTTAAAATAGCATAATTTTCTAATTTATTATGAATATAGGAGAATTTCATGAAAATCCAGTTTGGGCATTATTTATCATCTTTCATTCCACATCTTTACCACTTCCCATTTTTCAGCAGCATATCATCTTTCAGTTTGGGGGAGTGTTGCTTTCATTCATCTCTTTCTTATTACCATGTCATTAATATTCTTTATCATCCATTGCTATTCTTATTCATTCTCAACATCTCCCTTATTCCATGTTGTTTTACACCAAGCATAGATTTCAACAGATGGTAGCAACCACCTCAACTTGTTTTCTAGCATTGCATGAGGGCATGCTAATTTTTCAGAGAGGGGGAGGAATTGCTATACATGATGGATGTTTTCTACTTTATTTCTCATTTAAGACATACAATTTCAGTGCAAAAATTGATTTCCATAATACTTTTAGAACTATGAACTCAATTCTTATGATATTTGGAAAACACAGACATATCATTAAAATATACAAGCCCAGATAATTTCAAGTTAAATTGGTTCATAAAATTTCGGAAATCATGCACTATCACCTACAACCATTTTGTTTATATCTCATGATCCGTGCATCAAAACGATCTGATTTTTGGATCATAGAAGCATTAATATAGTAGAAATCTACTTGCAACATTTCAACAAAATCTAGTTTGTAGTTTTTGAGAAAATGGTTAATGAAGGTTGTTGTCACTTATATCATATTTTGCTGCAACTTAATAAGCACATAACTTGAATGTCAATGTAAAAATTGTTATGCCTTCATCAAGATTGATAAAAATTGAATATTCATTAATTAAGGAAGAATTCATTTGCTCTATCCATTTCATGAGCTGGGATGAATAAATTTTTTATTGCTTGGTTAACACATGTGTTTTGTCTTTGGGTTGCATGAGGACATGCAATATATTCAATGTGAGGGTATGTTGGGCCATTAATATGCCATTATTATTATCACTTTTGAATGCTTATTTCACCCATTTCTACCATTCTTTATCATGTCATTTATTATAATTTATTATATAATTCCATCTTATAATGATTTATGCTCTTATGAACAAATGTTATTTATTCTCCTTTATTTCTAATAAATTGATGATTATGCATGATTTTATCAATGATAGTTTTAATAAATTGGTTGTAACATTATTCACCATTTTTAGCCTCCAATACAATTTCCAGATTGAAGATTTGATCATTAAATATTCCAACTCAGAAATTCGTTGGAATAAGAAGTGACAGTTTTGCGGTTGAGATTCTGGGAAAATGAAGAAGAATCTGGAAAATCCAGAACATGGGTTTTGTCTAGAATAGACCAAATTAACTTTATTGAAGAACGGTTTGCCCAAATTCGGCTTGTATTGAGAGAAACACAGGATTCTTCGAGCATGATCTTCTTAGATTTGCTGTGTGGCCATTTTCCAAATTTCAGCTGCAAAGGCAAATTCGCCTTGCTCTTGTTGAAAGATGGATGGAAATATATTTTCTTATTGATCAATTGGTTAGAAACAATCCAATTTTGTAATAATGATCATATTGTAATCATCACAATTGTAACTGCTCTCTGCTCTTTGTGTATTTAAATCAGAACAAAGATCAGAGAATGGGGAGGATGGATTCGAGATTCAGAATTGAGGATTCAGAATGATGGATTTAGAATTATGATTTGAGAATTAGAGATTCAAAATTGAGGATGGTAGAGAGAATGGATAATGGCTGAGAGATGGAGAGATTTCTTGTTGTAATGCACTGTAACTCTGCTTTGATGTTTTAATATAAATCTACTTGCCATTCCATCTTTGATCCTGGAGTAATCTCAAGCGGTGTGTCCCTGGAGGCTAAGGGCCTAGCCCTAGTGGAACACTCACTCCTGTACCATTATCTTTAGTTTGTGCGTAGTTTTCATTATCAGCTTTGTTTGGTAATCTGATGTGTTTTGTTATTTTATATCACGGTTCTGTTATATTTGATTTATGTTCAACTGAGTAATATCGTTCTCTATGACAGAAGCGTCGTATTGTTCATTCTGACTTTGTAATGCATTAATGTTCCTTTAATCATTGATATAACGTTACTGGTCCTTATCGAATTCTATTGTTGTTCAATTGTAGAGTAACCGTGTTGTGACATTCATAAGTTGGTATTACTATATTCATCTATGGTTTACACTTAATCGCGATTGTTGTTCAACTGACATTGATGTTTCATTACGAATTACAATCATTATTCTTTATAACCGAGATTGATATTTATGGTATCGAAGTCAGATTACTGTTTCTCTTAATATTAACCTGTGCCGTGTGTATTTTGGTTCACTGTACATTTATATTTGATCTTAAGTGTTGTTCTATATTTCATTTCTAATTAGTTGCCATTCTATTTCCGTATGTTGTTTGATTTATCCTTAGAGTAATGGCTATTATGTGATTCCTGTAGGATACAATTGCTACATTTATTTCCTTAGACTAAGGTTTTGTTGTTCATTACAGATTGCTGTTAATTTAGCTTTGCTGTTGTTCATTTCCATTAATTTAGTGTTGTTGTTCATTTCCGGTAAATTAGCTTTGTTGTTCAAATAGACTTTGCTGTTATCTCTTTCATGCAAGGATTTGTTTTTTCCTTTTAAATGTTATTGCAGCAAGTGTGTTTATTCCATTACTGTTAGCAACATTATTGATTTATCATTTTTAGTTTATTTCTTTAGTATGGATTGTAAGATCAACAACTGTAAAGGACATTGGCTATCATTGCCTAAGTTTTCAAATTGTGGATCTTGTTTATGTTTGATCTCATTTGCATCAGTTTACAAGGAATGAGTTGTTGCTACTGTATCCTTGACTGATAATTGTTGTGTTTTTTCAGTGAATGATTTAAGTTTCAGAGTGTTAAGTTTCTTTTAATTGTAAGTAGATTTTATTTCAAGCATTCATTTACTTTTGGATTTTAAGCACTATACTGCAAAACATTACTCTTGAGTAAATAGCTACCTTAGACTAAGTACACTCTTGAAATAAAAATTCATCTTTGGGTTGAAAATTAATGTGAAAATAATTAGGAGTTAAAAAGACACCTTTTTATCGCTCAACACATGTTTTCCTCAATATTTTTGTACGTACAGGTTTTTCTAATGAAATGAAGTTTTCATATCTTCCATGTATGAAGTGTCTATGTGCACGATCTTTGAGGAATCCTTACAATTTGGAATTGGTAGAATTAGTGTCTATGTGTGTTAATTGGGTAGAGAAATAGTATTAAAGATTTAGTGAAATTAAATTTACTGTATGTGTTAAATGGTGGAGAGTGGTATTATTTTATGAAGAATAATTATTCAATGTGATTAATGGAAAGAAAGACAATGGGTGCTCATGAATTATATTTTTATATTGAATGTGCATGGTGAATTCTTTGGGAAATGATGTAAAATAAATGTGAATGCATAGATGTGTATGGAGTGGATTCATGAAATTAGTGTTAGGGTAGATTTTGGGCCATCAAATTGGCCTTTTAGAAGGGATATGCACCAGTTGCATAGGTGGCATCTGTTAGTGTCAGTTTTTGCAGCCTTCCTGTAGTGATCAAACATTCTCTTACAAAGTGATTTTAAGGTGTCAAGGTCAAATTTTGTCATTTCAGTGAGTCTTCAAGTAAAATTTGGTCACTAGGCATTAGGTCTAGGGTTTTCTTTTACTCCTTTCAAAGTTGTCCAAATGTCAGTCCATGTCACCATTCAGCTGATTGTACCATCATTCAGAGGGATGTCATCATCATGTCAGGTTCCAATGGGTCGTTTTACACCTTGTCCATGCTTCAGTTATGCCTAGGTAAGGTTCATTTCCCTCTCCTAGCGTTTTGAAGGTAATTTCTCTTGGATGGTCAAACCATTAGTAAAACTTGTATCCGGATGTTCATACACCTTCACCTATCCTTAATGTACCTTATTAAACACTTCCCATCACTGAGATCCCCCAAATTCCTCATTTTTCCACAAACCCTAGTTTCTTGCTACAACTTGACAATTTTCTAGGCTGGGCCTGTGTTTAGCCCTTTTGGATCTCTTCCCCTCACTCAATATCTGAAATTCCACTTTCCCCTGCTTCCTAACATCGCTCCCTACTTCCAAAAATTTTCTCAAGAATTTAGAAGGCCCTTATCCCCTTCATTTCTCTTCATTTCGACAAATCCCCTGTTCCACACATCGGGATAGGTTTACTCGAATGATGTTTCTGACCAATAAAAGATGAATTTGGGAAAACTGAGAGACGTTTTTGTCCAAAATAGGCCAATTAAGAAAAAACTCCTTCACTTTTTACACAAGTGTCATGGTTTTAGAGAAATGTCAAAAATACAGTTGCCTCGAGAGAATTGATGCACCTATAAAGTGACTTTGGGAAAATCAAGTTTTCTCCTAGCTTAGTTGGCCAAATGAATTTTTTTATGAGTAAAAAGATAACTAGACACAAAGAGATTTCTAATGAGCTATCATTAGCTCAATTTGGAGTTTAGGAAGACCTTCAAAAGTTGACTACAACAACACTTTGCCTTTAGGCAGCCTCATTTTGCACATTTTGACCAGTCTTGGCTGATTTGATTTTTTACTGGGCAAATGAACTCCAAATTGAAAAATTCTAGTTGGTTTGGAAAGTAGACTCAAATAAATTTCCAATGAGCTATTCCATGTCCAATTTTGACTTCTAGAAGGCCCTCAAAATCAGCCTCAAAGTTGTGCTACGTATTCAAATTTCAGGCGCGACGCATTGGGAAATTTGGCCTATTTTTCACTCCGCGGCTCAGAATTTCGCCTAGTTTTGACTAGTTTCACTTTTTTACTTTCCTAATGGAAAATTTATGATGTAATTTGATAAAAAATGATGGATCATGATGTAAATATGTTAGATTTTCACTTGTACAGGTAGATTCATCAGTTTAGAGGTTGTTTGAAACTGAATGAATCAGTTCCCTTGTTTTTAGAGGCATGATGTTATCTTGCCTAGTTTCTAGTTCTCAGTTTAGAATCAGTTGGATCAGCTCCTAAACTTGTGAGCTCGACCCCTAGAGGCAAGGATGAGCTATGTTTGTCTATATTATGTTTTTTTTCAGTCATTAGCATGGTTGGACACTTGGGATTGTTTGTCACTCCATTGTACATTTGATTTTTGCATTTTTGGCAAAGGAAAGACCTGGGTTTGCAACACTTTTTGGGATCCCTGTGGCTCTATGTTTTGATGGTGTTCTTCTCTATGTAATTTGTAAGTTCACTGATATTTGTGTGTACCACTTCCTTTCTCTTTTGCTTCTGAAATTAAACAAATGATTTACAAAGGGAGAATTCATTATCTTGCTCTACTCTGCCTTTCAGTTTTGTTTAATTTTCAATGTTTTCTTCAGTTTGAAGAGGATTCTTGATACCCTCTTGCCCTCTTTAGCTTCTCACTAGTCTGAACTCTCCATCTTTATAAATCAAAGCATCAAAAAGATTTCCTTTCTTGCCCCAATCAGAACTCTACAAAACTGGCCTTCATCCCCGGACCCAAATTTGCCTTTCCCTTGATTCCAACAAAACCCCCAAAAAATCAAATCAAATCCTTGCACTTCATACCTAGCCTAAAATCATAAGACATTTCAGTCATCTCATGCCCCTTAGATCATCATTTGCTAAGATTGACCCGGAGAGAGCCCTCTCCCGTCCTCGTAGGGCTAGCTACGAGGCTGAGCATGGTTTGATGTTGGCCCTAGATCCTACCTTTTCAGCTTGAGGTAAATCTAGGCACTAACAACATTAGCAAAGGAAAATTCTAGTTTAAGACCTCCACAATAGTGGGACACATGACCTCGACCATCGACACCAACATCGGTATGACAGGCACCATCAATAGGTTAGCCAAGGTATCATCCAAGAAAGAGAGAAGGATACTCACTGTATAGGAAAGAGAGAGAAAGGCAATTCACTACATCCAAATCAATTGGGACCCACCCTACAACTCATAGATTTTCTAGAAACTTCTAGAGGAAGTTTTTTTTAATACAACTTTAATTTTGAAAAGGTTATTAGTGGTTTTCCTAAGATCACTAGTGGTTTAGGGTTAGGTTCATGAGTCTTAATTTCCTATATATAGGCCTCATTTTGAGGTAATTAAGGGAGAATTTTTCTGGTGTAGGTGAAACTCTGTCAAATTTTCTCTAGAATTTGTTGGGAAGCTTGAAGTTGTCTAAGGAGGAATTCTTAAGTGAGTTTTGGGCTATCATTTCTTCTCATGGATGTAATTATAAGAACCCACCTTATATTTTTAGTTATTCACAAGATTAAAACAATTTCAAGGATTTTTCATGGCAAATTATGTTGTAAACTTGGTTTGTTATGATGTTGAAATGGGATTGTTAATTAAAATCAATTTTGAATTAGTATGATTGTTTTCTTTAGTCTTTAGAATTTATCAGAAGAGTATCTTGGGAATTTTGATTAGTTTTACATGGGTTTTTAATGAAATTGCAAAATTCAAAATATTATGTTTTCTTGTGGCTAAATTCTTAGTTGCTCGTCTACCCATATGATTTTAGGAGGTTTAAAGTAATTATTAATTGTTCTTTTGAATTTGCTAAGGTATGTTCTGTATTTTTCCCCTTCTGCAAACCCTTTTTAGTTCTTTATGTCAAACGAAAAGCTCATGAATGCTCCAACTAAAAACTAGTGGAAATCTTGCCTAATAGAATTATTTTTAATGGTTGATAGTTTTCCTTTACCAAGATTACCAAAAGAAACATGAATTTTAAAACAGAGATTGAAATTTGATTTGAATGGTGTTTAATCAAGGTAACTTGTACTTTCTTGTGAGGGCTTATGATGAATATTTGAATGTATGAAATTCTCAAATTCCAGAAATGCACAATCAAATATTAGTTGTATTATAAGTGATTTAACTACATTTACTACATAATGAGGTATACACAAACAAAGATGTAGAATCTAATTTGAATGGATGAAAATGATTCTTCATGTTGCTTTATTTTCCCGTGAAAAATATATGGGGAAAATAGAGTGCATGCAACTTAAATATGAAACCGGGGCACACGTCTCTTTCCCTGGCAGATCATTGGATAGTAAAGGGCAGCTTCCCGGTATCTTCCCCAACGCGAGAACCGAGAATCCCACCATCAGATGAGTTTAGGGCAGGTATTACCAACAATGAAATCTCCGGGGCGAGCATCCTAAACTGATTCTAAGCGCGTATCGTATCGCCCGGATCACCTTTTCTAACTGGAAGCAACCATTTCACTCTATATAATGAAACCCATATTCTTCGTTGATAGCTATATTGGTGCAAGGTGCACGCACTCAGGTCCCGGTACTTCTTTCTGTCATGGTACTACTCCTGTTGGTGGTAAAGGGTGAAGGCTAATTAGAATCCCAATTATATAGTGGTGGTGGTCCGAGTTTGTTCGGTGACGGGTATTAGCGCTAGCATAGATTATAGATCTGCATCCTCTTTCTTATACTTTACGCCTCCGATCCTAAGCTTTACATGCTAACGGAGAGCAGCGACACGGAGCTATCAGCTAGCCGATCATATCCTACTTGCAGGGTGGGTAGGTGGTCTCCATCTCTGTTTGTTAAGCTCTTGTTGTGCAGATATAGCCCTTTTTACAGCTTTTCATTGTCTGTTCCATAGCTGCTATTCAAGAGAGTTCAGCGCCTGGATAGATCGCAATCACTGAGGCCAATATTCTCTTTTACAGGCAGGTTGCAGAACCACTGATACTGTTCCAATCATAATGTGAGCGCCAATCCCAAAGCCGATTTATTGCCGTTATAATCATTCACTTGCTTCAAGCCCCACCAATCCTTTCACTGCGCTTGTGCTCACTGCGCTCGCTTGCGATGAATCATTATATTATTGAATGAATCTCTCAGTATACCCGCCCGTGGTAGGACACTAGGAGTTGCTTGAACAATCTTACTCATTCGGTAGTCGAGTTGGGATGATTGTAAAAAAAAAGAAGTACCGCTCAGGATGCGTAAGCAGGCTCGACTGATAAGGAGAGGACTTGCCTTCCCTTGAGTAGCTAAGGAAAGGTAGAACCCCGCATGCCTTATAAGTAAATCAATCGTGGGTTAAGCACGCTCAGGAGGTTTTGCAATGGCTCTATTTGCAGTATTCCTATCTATTATCTTGGAGATTTATAATTCTTCCGTTTTATTGGATGGGATTCCGGTTAGTTGGGGCTGAGGAACTCCAAAATTCACCTGGTGAGCTCTTGAAGAAAAAAAAAGAACTGAGGGATTCAAACCCAGACCAAATAGTGGCTTTGAGTTTTTAGCTTATCTTGTTCCAATAGTTTGATCGTGTAATTACTTTTCTCTAAGGATTTTTGGAATATGGGTGTGCGACTTGTTGAAATCGATCCATATTTATAGTGCAGAAGACCGATCTGTTATCTTCATCAAGATGGTCCTACCTCGTTGGATATTTCATTTCTAGAATATTGAATCTCTAGAGCACGAGGTCTATCATAGATATGTTCCGGAAGATCTGAACTATGGTTTGTACCTATCATTTCCTCGTCACCAGACTTCCAATAAAGAAATTGAAAGAGGTATTTCCTATAATAAATCGAAGGATCTATCCCCTCTATGAACACATAAAATATCAACATAATTTAAGGTAGAATTCATATAATCATTTCACGAAACTGCATTTGCAATAAGAAAGAATTAACATTTGATTTAATTTGTTGCAATTTTTCATCAGTATTATTTTTCTTGTTGAAGCTTGAAACCAAGAACGAATACACATGAAATTTAAAACTCTAAAGAACATAGAGCTATCTTTAACAAAATTGGATAAACATAGATGATTTCATACACAAATTTTCAATATAAAATCAAATCAGTAACAACAAATTAGAGAAAATTTAGATGTCCCTAGGCTCTGCACTATAACATGACATAGTGTAACTCTAGGGACCCAACAAATTAGATCATAAAGAAAGAGAGTTAGTTCTACCTAGTGGTGTCACTAATTTTTCTATGGAGAAAAATATGACCCGCGAACACATGAGTCTTTCCTTGAGTTTTCCCTTAATGCGAGGCAAAACAAGGACAAAACATTATATAGACAACGAATCAAATTTAAGAAAGTAGTCCATTTAGATATACAAAATGGAAAACATGTAATCAAAGTGCACCTTTCTTAACAATGATTTTCCTACGTGTCCTTGGTGGGAATGACTCTAGGGTTTCGAAGCTCTAGCTTGTATGACATGCTTTATTTACATAGAAAAACATAGACACTTTTTCCAAAATATTTGCACAAAACATATTTTTAGCAATAAAGTGATATTGTCCTTCTTAATTAAAACACATAATAATTGTTGGCATTATGATACAAGTGTTGTCGATGATGGCAACTCACTCACAGGACAATTTAGTTTTGGTAAAAGGAAACATGTATATTCAGAGGTTACAGGGCAATGGTACAGAAGAACAGGAAGATGGAACTAATGTCTACTGATCAGAATAAAGAAGGTAAAGGAAAAGGTTGATGTAAAGCAATTTAAGAAGTATACGCAGGTCCACTTAGTCAAAACACCATATACATGTTGGTCCACTAAACAAAAAGAGCGTATACGTAAACGCACACTCCCACAAGAGGAAAAGCGTGTACATGTGGGAAAACCAAGGTTTTGGTCCGAGGTATTTGGTCCAAGGTATCTTGGTCCGAGGTATTTGGTCCGAGGTTTTGGTCCAAGGTATTTGGTCCAAGGTATTTTGGTCCAAGGTATTTGGTTCAAGGTATTTGGTCCGAGGTACTGACCCTAGGTATTTGGTCCAAGGTATTGGTCCTAAGTGGTTTTGGTTCGAGGTATTGACAAAGGATCTAAGTATATAAGGAGGAGAAGATCAAAGGGCTAAGCGCACAAGTAATGAATATCTTATGAAGTGTTAGATCAAAAGAAAATATGCATGTTATGGGTTTCTGATGCTTTGCTTGATCTGAACTAAGTATGCACCTAAGTGTTTAATGATGGATGAGATCTAATGATGGATCGAGATCATAATGACTTATCATTATGTGATCTAATAATCGACGGGCTTGATCTGATTGCTAACACACATTTTATCCTTTATATGTGATGATCTGGGCATGTCTGAAGTCTGGAATTACAACTAAGTTATAAATAAGTATTTGTAGATCTGTACACTGGTTCGCTTTGGTGAAGGTGCATATACACACTGGTTCGGCTCTTCCAAGTAGCGTATGCAAAAGAAAAGCTTGATGTTCAAGGATGATTGATCTATCAGATCAGTGCTACTGTTTTACTGCTGTCTGTCAATGAAGCCTTCTTAGAGCTTAATGTAAAATTGAATGAATAAGGAGTTTGATATTTGATAGATTGATTGTATAAGTGAGAAGAAGTGATCTCTGTTGCTACCTATGTAAAGCTTTATAAGTTGACAGTAGATGTTCAGTATATTGTTGGTTGGTAAAGACTTGATTCAAAAGTTTATGTTTGCAGTAGCTTTGGAGGTATACGTAGGTTTAATTAATGGAAGTAGCGTATACACACAGTTTGGGTTCTGCCAAGTAGTGTATACAATCTGATGCATGGTTTCTAAGGTTACAGTTGGTTCTGAATGATGATGAAGCTTTCTAGGTTCAGCACAGTGTTCTGGTGACAGTGATCTGATTGCTTCATATTAACTGCATGTTGGTTGATGAAGTTTGAGTTTCTAAATTTCTGATGGGCTATTAATGAGTCAAGGTCTTCATATATGCCAGGAGAATCTAGTCTGAAAATTCATGAAACATGGTCGCTGGTGGAAGAGTGGAGTTTTCTATAGGGTGGCAACTATGTACTAGTAAACATACTAGCTAGTACAAGAGCTTGGGGTTGTAGATCCCTTCCAGTACAAGCTGGAGAACGAGAGAAGGTTGTAACCTTCTGCAGGTAGAAGCATGCGTACTGGTATGAGTCTACACCAGTACAAGATTATAAACATATTTTCTTATTATTAAAAGAAGACAGATACGACAGCAGCAGGTGGTTTTCACCCACATTGGGTTTCCACCTTAAATCCTAGCATTCATGTGTGTTGATTATGTGTGATGATTTATTCTACTTTTACTACATTGTCTAATAAGTTACTAATGTACAGGTTTAAGATCAACACATCATATATTGTCTAAATCAAAAGTTCTATGGATATATGCTGGTTTCTCTAATCATACTTTGTGTGTACACACTAGTTCACTTCATTGAAGTAGTGTATATAAATCTATTTGAGAAATAAAATTATTGATCTGATCATACCGATTCACCCCCTTCTTAGTATTATTTCCAACAATTGGTATCAGAGTAGGTCCTTTAGAAGAAGCTTGATCGCTTGAAGGAAGATCCATCAAGATGAATAATTACGAAAGCATGGGATCCATCAGACCACCAATCTTTGATGGGAGAAACTTTGTTTATTGGAAAATAAGAACCACAACCTATCTAAAATATCTTGGAACAGATGTCTGGGAAATTGTGGAAAGAGGATATAATTTTCCAACAGCAATTCCTACAGACACGGCATGTAAAAAGCAATATGAAACCAATGCCAAAGCTATCAATACTTTATTGGGAAGTTTGTCATAATTAGAGTTTTTCAAAGTCATGTAGCTCAAATTAGTCAAAGAGATATGGGACAAAATCGTTCAGAGCTACAAAGGAGACTCTCAAGTAAAATGTGCTAAGCTTCAAACTATCAGAATTCAGTATGAAAATCTTAAGATGCATAGTGATGAGAGTATAGCTAGTTACTTCTTACGTATAGAT
Organism: Pinus tabuliformis; assembly: GCA_031772625.1. NCBI lineage: Eukaryota > Viridiplantae > Streptophyta > Pinopsida > Pinales > Pinaceae > Pinus > Pinus tabuliformis. Next base: position 1,536,451,829 of record CM062818.1, on the reverse strand, counting down.
GAGGTTGTTAATTGTATGAAGAATCTGGGTGAAGAAATAAAGGAAGTTACCTTAGTTGAGAAAATTTTGAGATCCTTGTCTGCTAATTTTGAATCAAAAGTGTCTACCATAGAAGAAAAATAGGATCTGCAGAATATCACTATGACATGGCTTCATAGAATCCTAAATACTTTTGAGATGAGAAAAGGAGGTCCATCAAATATGAGAGAAGCCGCATTTAAAGCTTCAGCAAAATGAAAAGAAAATGAAGAACATAATGAATCAGGACACATTTCAGAAGAAGAAGATGAGGTAAATTTTGTCATGAAGCTTCAACGGGGTTCTGGAAGATTTAGAGGTAAGCTACCTTTCAAATGCTTTTCTTGTGGTAGAGTCGGTCATTATGCTGCCAGATGTCCTCATAAAGATAAATATTAAAAAGGAAAGGAACATGCAAAAGGGAATAGGAAACAAGTTGTGAATATAAGGAGTTACTATACTCATGAAGATAGTGATGGTTTATCTAATAGTGAGGTAGAGGAAACTAGACAAGATTACATACTTCTCATGGCTTATGATATCGATGATTTTTGGGATAGTTGTGAAGAGGATAGTGATGGTTTATCTAATAGTGATGATTGTAGACTTCTCATGGCTTATGAAAATGATGATTTTTGGGATGCTTTAGAAGAAGAAAACTTTCATGAAGAAATCTCTAAACTTAAAATCTATTTAGAAGAAAAGAATATGATCATAGATACCTTGACATACCAACTTGCTGAAAAAGAAAAACACAATGAAAAACTAGAATGTGAAATTGTGGGTCTAAGAAAAGATCTTGAGAAAACGAAATCTCTCAATCTTAGATTTGCTAAAGGATCAGAAACTTTAAATGAAATTGTCAAAGTTCAGCATTCTCCTCTGATAAAGACAGGTCTTGGATATACTAAAGAAGCATCTCAATCACAAAAGTAATCAACCTCCACCAAAAGCTATCTTGATGCAACAAAGACCAATGAACAGTATGCCAATCGTCAACAAAAGCATAAAGCTGATCACCAGGTAAATCATATTCAATTTTCTCCAAAGATGAATATCAATAGAAGCCACAACCAACCTCAGGGAAATCATACTCAATTTGCTCCAAAGACGAATATCAATAGAAACTACAATCAACAGGTAAATAGATTCAATAGTCACGGAAACCTCTTTAATGGGCAATGCTTTTCATGTCATAATTTTGGGCACAAAGTTGCTCAATGCATTGCTTACAAAACCATCATGACTAGAGAAGCACGAAATCAAAGGAATGTAATAGGGATTAAGAGAAGTTCCTATAATAACTTTTTTCCTCTTGAAAATGAAATAGAATGCTCGCTCTGTAACAACTTTGGTCATGAACAATCTCAACGCAGAAGGAAATTTCGGCAAACACCTCAAAAGGAGGAAACACCATTAAATCCCAAGATATAGAGAAGGAAATAATCTCAAATAGAAAGATGTGGTATAGCCTTGTATGCAAAAGGACAAGAAATTAGTGGTACATCGACAGTGGATGCTCCAAACACATGACATGTGACAAAGAGAAACTTCACTCATATAATGCCTTAGAAAAGGAAAATAATGTCTCATTTGGAAATGACACTCCAGCTGTCATAAAAGGTAAAGGTTCTATTTTCTTGAAAGAAAAGGTTAAATATGGAAATGTTATGTATGTAGATCGTTTAAAGCATAACCTGTTGAGTGTCAGTCAAATGTGTGATCAAGGAAATGAAGTGGTGTTTCGATCAAATGGATGTGTGTTTCGTGAGCTTGATATAGGAGAGATCGTTATCAAAGGTACAAGAACTTCAAACAACTTATACATACTCAAAGGACGACAACAACAATGCTATCTAAGAAAAAATGATGAAAACTGGCTGTGGCATAGAAGATTGGGACATCTAAGCTTTTCTAAAATAAGAAAAGCATGCAAACTCAAGGTTGTTCGTGATCTTCCAGATATCAGCATCCCAGAAAATACAATATGCAAACCATGTCAAATTGGCAAGCAAACCAGAGTTCACTTCATGGAAAATGAAGGGTCAGCTAGTAAGCCTCTTGAACTTATCCATACTGATTTATGTGGACCAACAAGGAAAAAGTCACCTCGTGGAGAAGAATACTTTATTTTTTTCATTGATTATTTTTCCAGAATGTGTTGGATAGGTCTTCTAAAGCATAAAGATGAAGCATTTGAAAAGTTCCAAGCTTTCAAAACTTTGGTTGAAAATGAATCAGATCGAAAAATCAAATGCCTCAGATCTGATCGAGGAGGGGAATTTATATCGGATGAATTATTTGACTTTTGTAAACAACATGAAATAAAAAGGGAATTCTCCACTACAAGAACACCTCAGCAAAATGGTGTAGTAGAAAGGATGAACAGAACAGTTCAACAAATGGCTCGAGCCATGCTAGATGAATCTGGAACTCCTACAACCTTCTGGGGTGAAGCCACATTTGCTGCCATGACTATTCTCAACAAAGCAAATGTTTGGGTAAATAGCACTCAAACTCCACATAAACTTTGGTATGGTAAGACTCCTACTGTAAAATACTTTAAAGCTTTTGGAAGCAAATGTTTTATCAAAAGGACTAATGAAAAATTTGGTAAGTTTGAACCTAGAGCAGATGAAGGTATTCTTCTTGGTTATTCTTCCAGAAGTAAAGGATATAAATGTTATAATAAAATACTTGGGAAAGTTGTTGAAAGCATTGATGTTGTAGTTGATGAAGCATACAGAAATCCAAAACAGATAAAATCAACAGAAGATTATGACAATGAGGAAGATGGACTAATTTCCCACATCAAATCAAAATTATATTGAAGAAGAAACTAATGAAGCACCAGAAGAAGGTATAATGGTAGAAGAAAAGATTCCATCCAGGTATGTTCAAAAAATTCATCCAGAAACTCAAATTTTAGGGGAAAAGGAGGCTAGTGTGCAAACAAGAAGAACTATTACAGGGACCTTAAGCTATCTAGCATTACTATCCTCCATTGAACCTCAAAATGTAAATGAAGCATGCAAAGATTAATGTTGGGTCAAGGCCATGGATGAAGAACTTGAGAAAATTGAAAAGAATGATACTTGGGAATTAGTTCCTAGACCTCATAATAAAAATATTATAGGAACTAAATGGATATTCAAGAACAAGCTGAATGAAAATGGAGAAGTCATTAGAAACAAGACCAGACTTGTTTGTAAATGGTATGCTCAACAAGAAGGTATAGATTTTGAAGAAACTATTGAACCTATTGCCAGACTTGAAGCCATAAGGATGTTTCTTTCTCTTTCTAGTTTTCAAAAATTCAAAGTATACCAAATGGATGTAAAATCAGCCTTCCTTAATGGAGATTTAGAAGAAGAAGTTTATATTGAACAACTAGAAGGATTCATTCTTGGAAATGATGCAAAACTTGTATGCAAACTCAAAAAGGCTCTCTATGGTCTAAAATAGGCTCCAAGGGCTTGGTATTACCGCCTTGACAAATATCTACACCAACAAGGTTTTACAAAAGGTTTTGCAGATAACAATTTATATAAAAAGATTGAAAATCATAAATTGCTAATTATTATTGTTTATGTTGATGATACCATTTTTGGTAGCAATGAAGAATCCATGAGTCACAATTTTGCTTTAGTAATGCAGCAAGAATTTGAAATGTCCTTTCTTGGTGAACTTACCTATTTTCTTGGTCTACAAGTTCAACAAACTAAAGATGGTATTTTTCTTTCACAAACCAAATGTCTCAAGCAGATCTTGAAAAAGTAGAGAATGGAAGATTCTAAACTTGTATATACTCCAATGGTAGCAAGATGCAGTCTCAGCTCAAATGATGAATCAACAGTAGTACATCAACCAACTTATAGCTCCATGATTGGCAGTCTGCTTTATCTAACAGGCACCCGACCTGACATCATGCATGCATTAGGAATAGTTGGAAGATTCTGAGAAAATCCAAAGGAATCACACCTTCAGGCAGTCAAAAGAATTTTCAAATATCTTCAAGGAACTCAGGACTTTGGACTATGGTATCCTAAAGATGCAGATCTTATTCTTCATGCATATATAGATGCAAATTGGGCAGGAAGTGTTGATGATAGAAAAAGCACTAGTGGTGGTGCATTCTATATGAGTTCTAGGTTAGTGTCTTGGTTCAACAAGAAACAAATTTCAATTGCTTTATTTATAGCTGAAGCAAAATATGTGGCTGTTGCATCTTGCTGCACACAACTACTTTGGATGGTGCAAACTTTCAAGAAATTTAGATCACATGTACTCCACCCATCTCCATTCTATGTGATAATACAAGTGCCATCAGTATTTCAAAGAATCCAGTCATGCACTCCAAGACCAAGTGCATACCCATCAAGTATCATTTTCTACAAGAACAAGCGCTTAAACAAAAGGTCAAATTGGCCTATGTCCACTCTAAAGAATAGGTTGATGATAAATTCACTAAACCACTACCCAGAGAAACATTTGAATATCTCAAACAAACGCTGGGAGTAGTTGCTGCATCATCCTAATGTTAAATCCAGTTTTTCAGAGGAAGGTTATTATACGCGGGTTTCGTGAAGTATAGTTGCATATACACGCGTGTTTCCATGGTTGAAGAAGCGTATATGTTTTTCTAATAGGAAAAACAGTGGGTCGGACTTTGATATGGGTGCTCTTTTTGATGTTGATGATTACAGTCTAACGATATGTTTTGTTCATTAATTTTTATCTGACTAACAAATAGGCCTTGATTAATGACTTGTTAACAATGCACAGGTAGCATAGGTTCAGGGGGAGCATTAAGCTTCACATGCATTCTGCATTGTTGGCATTATGGTTGCTGAGTCCAGCTATGAGTTCAAATATTTATACCATTTGTTTCTTAATTCATGTAAAAGTCTAGGGTGTGATATGACTTCTCATACATTTGAATGAGTACTATTAGAAAAATGATGTAATTTGTATCCCCACTTTGCATGGGATGGATGATGTAATACTTATTGTATTTCTGTCATGTATAAACAATTGGTATATCCCCACTTGGTTGGGTTGATGAGTCAAATTTGGTATATCCCTAGTTGATTGGGAGATTGATGTATGTATGAGTCATTGGTGATAGCAAGGTCAAACTCACATAGTTGAGTTATAGAGTCATGTTATTCTTTTGGAAAACATTTTTGCAGACTTTGCATATGTTCATGGGGAGCATGGACGGTTAGTGCATCACAACATGTACAATGATATTAGAACATGAAAAAAGAGGGAGTTTAATCAAATATTTCAGCATGTGCCTAGGGGGAGCATGATCATATTTAGTTGTTTAGATATGAAGAGTATCCTGGTTTTCCCTTTGCCCTTGATGTCAAAGGGGGAGAGAATTTTGGTGTTTCTTATTATCTCTAACAATTTTTACAACGTGCAGAAATCAACACCATCATGGTTGCCATCAAGTCCAAAGGGGGATATTGTTTGCATTATGATACAAGTGTTGTCCTTGATGGCAACTCACTCACAGGTCAATTCAATTTTGGTAAAAGGCAACAGGTATATTCAGAGGTTACACGGGAATGGTACAGAAGAACAGGAAGATGGAACTAAGGTCTACTAATCAGAATAAAGAAGGTAAAGGAAAAGGTTGATGTAAAGTAGTTTAAGAAGTATACGCAGGTCCACTTAGTCAAAACAGTGTATACACACTGGTCCATTGAAAAAAAAGAGCATATACGTATACATGCACTCCCACAAGAGGAAAAGCATGTACATGTTGGAAATCCAAGGTTTTGGTCTGAGGTATTTGGTCCAAGGTATTTTGGTCCAAGGTATTCGTCCAAGGTATTGACCCTAGGTATTTGGTCCAAGGTATTGGTCCTAAGTGGTTTTCGTTCGAGGTATTGGCAAAGGATCTAAGTATATAAGAGGAGAATATCAAAGGGCTAAGTGCACAAGTAATGAATATCTTATGAAGTGTTACATCAAAAGCAAATATGCATGTTATGGGTTTCTGATGCTTTGCTTGATCTGAACTAAGTATGCACCTAAGTGTGTGATGATGGATGAGATCTAATGATGGATCAAGATCATAATGACTTATCATTATGTGATCTAATAATGGATAGTCTAGATCTGATTGCTAACACATGTTTTATCCATTATATGTGATGATCTGGGTATGTCTGAAGTTCGAAATAACAATGAAGTTATAAGTAAGTATTTGTAGATCTATATGCTGGTTCGCTTGGGTGAAGGTGCATATATACACTGGTTCGGCTCTTCCAAGTAGTGTATGCAAAAGAAAAGCTTGATGTTCAGGGATGATTGATCTATCAAATCAGTGCTGCTGTTTTACTGCTGTCTGTCAATGAAGTCTTCTTAGATCTGAATGTAAAACTAAATGAATAAGGAGTTTGATATTTGATAGATTGATTGTATAAGTGAGAAGAAGTGATCTCTGTTGCTACCTATGTAAAGCTCTGTAAGTTGATAGTAGATGTTCAATATATTGCTAGTTGGTACAGACTTGATTCAAAAGTATGTGTTTGCAGTAGCTTTGGAGGTATACGCAGGTTTGGTTAATGGAAGTAGCATATACACACAGTTTGGGTTCTGCCAAGTAGTGTATACAGTCTCATTCATAGTTTTTGAGGTTACAACTGGTTCTAAATGATGATGAAGGTTTCTGAGTTCAACACAGTGTTATGGTGATAGTGATCTGATTGTTTCAAATTAACTGCATATTGGTTGATGAAGTTTGAGTTTCTAAATTTCTGATGGGTTATTGATGAGTCAAGGTCTTCATATGTGCCAGGAGCATCCAGTCTGAAAATTCATGAAACGTGGTCCCTAGTGGAAGAGTGGAGTTTTCTGTAGGATGGCACCTACGTACTAGTAAACATATTGGCTAGTACAAGAGCTAGGGGGTTGTAGCTCCCTTCCAGTAGAAGCTGGAGAATGAGAGAAGGTTGTAACCTTGTGCAGGTAGAAGCCTGCGTACTGGTATGAGTCTGCACCAGTACAATATTGTAAACAGATTTCCTTATTATTAAAAGAATACAGAGAAGAGAGCAGCAGGTGGTTTTCACCCACATTGGCTTTCCACCTTAAATCTTTGTGTTCATGTGTGTTGCTTATGTGTGATGCTTTATTTTGCTTTTACTGCACTATCTAATAAATTACTGATGTACTGGTTTAAGATCAACACATGATAAATTTTCTAAATCACAAGTTCTCTGGATATACGTTGGTTTCTCTAATCACAATTGTGTGTACACGCCAGTTCACTTCATTGAAGTAGCATATATAAATCTGTTTGAGAAATAAAATTATTGATCTGATAAAATTGATTCACGCCCCTCTCAGAATTATTTCCAACAAGAATGCATATAGAAAATATATTGATGAAACTAACATGCTTGAATTTATACTGTAGTTAAGGATGGGAGAGTTCTATATATCCATTTGTATTAATCAGTAGCAAAATTGTAGTACATAAAAAAATTACCTCAGTTCCTGAAATAGACCTCTCTAGTTTTTTACCTTAGTCTCTCTTTCAGACTCTCTCAAAAATTCTCCAACATAGACATACTTGTTTTCTTCCTCATATTTCCTTTGGCTTAACCTTTATTATATAGATCTAGCAAAGATAGTATTAGGATGAGTGGATGTGCTTGAATTCTTCAGTGCACTAGGCAAGATTACGCTGGTAATCAAGTTTGATGGTGATACATACAAAGTGTAACTTGATTCCTAAGATGATTCTTCTTAAGACTATCAATTTTGGAGCTCCAAATGGTAGTCACTGTTTGGTAGTAGTGAAAATCACAACCATCATGTGATACAAGAGGTGCATCCCATGACTGGTTACACTCTAGTAGATTTTGTGTTAATGAACGTGCTCAAAATCATGTTTCTAAGAGGAAATGATGTAGGTAGGGTCTTAGTGTAGAATATGATGTGATTGTGTAAGTCACATATGAGTGGTTTTTAAGGCTATAACAATTAGTCTAGTATTTCAATGTTCAAAATATATATAAAACAATTTTGTCTCTTCTATTGTATTTTCTTCCATGATTCTTATATGGTATAACTTCATGTGGAAATAGATTCATGATTATGAAAATATAGCTTTCTGGTTCTAGATTTCTCAAGAAATAGGACATGTCTAGAATACTTTACCACAAGTTTTACCTCACGATCCAAGAAAGAAAGGGTCCAAGCCAAAGAGAAGGAGATGATAATATCGTAAGTAGTAGAAGTATAATTAGTTATATGAATAAGTAAATAATTTACAAAAACCTCTAAACTAGATGAAGATGAAGATTTTATCCCAACAAAATTGAATTAAGGTAGCTTATATTTGGTAGAGAATCAAAAGGATAAATGCATTTTGAACATCACTCCTTCACATGTTGTAATAGTAATGGATACCTTGTTAGGAGGAGTGAAGTAAGTTCATGAGTTAGAGAGTTAAAAATTACACAAGGAGTAGATAATTATGGTGAATAGTTACCTTTAGAAGTTTACTTATATTAGATTTCTATAGGTCCCTAGGTGGACAAAGGTTTACAAAGAAGGAGAAAAATTAAATTTTGAGGGTTTGTTCTAACTGTGATTATGTGTAAATCAATTTTTTTTCTCATATTAAGAAACATATAGTTGGATATTTTTGAATGCTTAAATAATATATATTTGTAATGTGTTACGTGTGCTTGAAGAGTGTGATTTTCATTCTTTTATATTAATAAAAATTGTTAACTTTCATAAAAAAATAAATAAAAAAATCTCATATCACACAAATTCATCATTCATTTTTTTCTAATTTCAAGTTAAGCAAACATAGCACACATTTATCTAGAAAATTCTAAATTCTTTTATTTGGTTGGTTAATTTCTTGGAGTATACTTAGACAATCAATCCAAAAATTGAACACCTATTTCATAAGACCCAACTATTATAGGATTTTTGTTCAACCAATTTAAGAGTTTAAAATTTTTTAATTCAACAATAATTATTATAATATTAAAGGATACTAAAAACCATCAAATCCTACTAGTGTGATTGGATTTCAAGGGTTCCATTTTGTAAGGTGATAAAGGTTTGAAACTCACGTTATTTAGGAGGAGACATAAAAAAAAATCTAGTGATGTTAAGGATTGGCGTGGCATAGACTAGGTGGTATCTCTAGGTGATTTTGATGACTTAGATGTTCCAAGGTCATGGTTTTCCTAGAGAAAAATCTACTTTCGTAAGTCACAAACAAGTTAACAAACAAAGAAAAGACTAGTAAAATCCCATGAAACTCAATTGGAGGATGAATTTGGAATAAAAGTTTTTCTTTTTTAATGAAATATTTCTTCAATCATTATCTAAAAGATATTAAATTAAGGTTGAGAATATAAGTTCTACCTTTCAAAGATATGGATCTACTATGTCTTTTGGAGAGACATTTCATCTAATCCATTTTTGGAAGATACATTGATATAGTCAATTTTTGGAGATACATTGGATTGATTCAACTTTTAGAAATAACTTATGCGCTTGCATAAGCTCCCTCATCATAACATTAATTCCCTACTAAGTTTCATATACCATGAGAGACTAAATAAAGCTGAGGGGAGCAAAAAGGTTCAACCCTTCGGGGAGCTAAGGCTGGTATGAATTTCAAAAATATTAATTTTGGTTGACAATAGGGTTTCGATAAGGGATATTAGAGCATGTAGTGATGAGGTAGATTTTGCACAATCTTACATGGCTATTTCCATTTTCCAACAATGGAAGGATTGAATTTTTTTGGAAGGTTAAATACTTTATGTTTTCTTATAAGCTTCTTATTTTTAAAATTATGAACTATTTTAGAGATGTAGTTTAGAGATTAAGATTTCAAATTTTGTGTGTTAAAGCATTTGCAAAACAAATCCATAACCTCACAACATTGGCAATGTTATTTATGATTACATAAATTGACTTTTTTTAAAAGAAACCTTGTAAAAAAACCTAAAAAATATTTTCCCACATTCATTGATGCATCCCTTGTATCGATATTAACATGAATTATTTTCTCTCCCATAATTTTCAACCAAATAAACACTATAATGAAATGAGCTAACCCCTTTAACATTAAACAAATTGTTAATTAAACTACATATAAGAGAACATCTAAAAATACATACATGGGTAATGTGATTTGTCACAAGACATATAACCATTCAATATATATTAAATAGAAAATATATATGAAATTAAATAGAAAATATAACCTTTAAATATATATTATATTACATTTAAGTGACTCAAAATTAATAAATATTCAATATTATTACTTTACTTTTGAAAAAAATATTTACAAATATTGACACCAAAGTCTAACCTTGTATGCCCTTCTTTAATTTAATATTTGATTAAAATTATATTTATATTTAACCCCTACATCACGGAGATAACAAAAGATGTGAATGTGGGGAAGTTTCAAAGGGTGGGGAACGATTTTTTCTCCTTATGAGTGGAAACTTTGAGAGAGTGTCAAAAAAGTAGAAATGGGAAGATACCAAGAGATGTGAAGGTGGGGGTAAGCATTGTCACAACCTAGAAATTCGGCTTAATGATCTTTGACCACCTTTTTTAATTACGTTTTAATGTTCATTGGTAACCAATCATGATCATTGCATTTGAATTAAGTACACCAATAAAGTATGCAAAAGGAAAAGCGATTGGATATATCTTGACGAAGTTATAATCTTTATAAAACTTTGAATAGGGAAAAAGAAGACGACTTAGACCAAAATGTCCTAAAGTGTATGACAATGAAGGTTGATAACAACTTGGTAATAAAAAATTATATAGCTTGGTAAGCAAAGTCTCTTGCCTTTTTGACTTGTTTAATTTGTACATTGGAAAATAATTATTTCAATTATATTTGTAATATATCCTTAATGAGTGGGCTTTATCGGTCGGTTAAGGAAACAAGTGTAGTGTGTACTGTGAGGAATAATTATTGTTATGAGAATGTTAAACAGATTATTTGTCAATAAGGGTAAGTATTTTACATTCGATTATGGAAGAAGTTATTAAATTTTAGTAAAAGATAAGAAGGGGGAGTTTTTATATATTTAAAACTTTTATTGATTTTTTGACAGTTGAAATGGATTTCGCTTCAACTATATTTTTTTTTAATATTTTAAATTAATAATGAAAGATTAAACAAAGTTTTTGAAGACTTTGTTTCATCCTTCACAATTATAAGTTTCATCACATTTATTTTTAAAGAATGTCTTTTTAGTATGAATTTTCAATGCGTGCTTATGATGGTGAAGTTTCATCAAATTTATTTTTAAAGAATGTTTTTTTAGTATGATTTTTCAATGCATACTTATGATCTATTTAAAGGTCATAGATAATGATTTTCATTTTAATGTTTATAAAATTTATTTCTAATTTAGAAAGTTTAAAGGTCATAGATAATGAAGGTCATAGATAATGATTTTCATTTTAATGTTTATAAAATTTATTTCTAATTTAGAAAGTGCAAGTTTCGAGAGTCAATTATTAAATTTTTAATGCATATTAAGTTGATAATTAAAAATTAAATATTTTTTTTGAAATAATGGTTTATTATTCACAACATTAATTATGAGAGTTTTAATCCTGATTGAAATTTCATAAAAGAGTACTTTTAACATGATTTTTATGATGTATGCTCATGATCTATTTAAAGATGAGATAGACAAGGGTTTTCATTTTAATATATTTAGAACTTATTATTGATCCTCATAGAGTTGATTTCTTCCCAACGTTAGCTTTACTAAAACTTATATCTTTAGTTTAGTGTGGGTTCATGAGGTATGCAAGACTCTAGTTGTGTTTTAGCTTGGGGGTCATTCTTACGTAAAATAATTTTTTTTCTCACCAACTTTGTATTGAGACAAATAATGATATTCCTTATGAGTATTGTATATGTTCTCTTTATTAATAATGTTAAATGGATTATTATATAACTTATTATTCATTTAGAGGTAGGAAAATTGGAGCTATTGACCTGGAGGGTCCATTTTAGTGATAAGTCCCACTTCGGTGGTTTGGGGTCTAGAAACTTATAGTCTATTTTAGGTTTAAATAGTCATTTTTGGTGTAAAAAATTTACAAATAATTTTTTTCCCTTTCAATATTTTTCACACATAAAGACATTTCTAACAGTGCAAATATCTACTTAGTTGAAGTTAATATGAGGAAGTTATGCCTCCCACAACTTTGACCTATTATGTTAACCACCATGACCTATTATGTTGAAAACTATGAATGTTGGTATTGTATTCCTTGTCAACTTCCATTACTCACACATGGATCTAGTCACATGTGGAATTTCAAGAAGTTCTAGAGGTTCAAAAAACCTAATCCTAATTAACAATGATGGCATAAAAAATCTATATCCCTAACAATAAATGATTATTAAACCATGTGCTTCTAGAAAAGGAAGAAGTTCCATTCATACTGTATTTTTTCTTGTTACATAGTTGAGTAGAGCATTTGGGAGTGGGATATTGAAGTAGATTGGAGGAGGTAGAAGATCCTATAGCAATAATACAAGTGACAATATCCATTGGAAACTACATGGTGAGTTCACTTTCTTTGTATTTGCATTTCATAACTAAAAAGAGAATAACAAGGCATATGCCTCACCTTCTAGTTGGGTGTTTATTTTACTAGGTTTTCCTAAGGTATAACTTCTATTCATTGTCTGGATGGTGTGCTATTTTATTAACTTGCAAGATTTGTTGTGTTGAATTATTTCAATGGAATACCAATGATAATTTAAAAATCATATTGATATTATAGTAACTTTATTTAGTGTTTCCATCAAATGTTGTGGGATATAGGAAGTTTCTTAAGAAAGAAGCCTTAAAACCTCGACCATCATAAATGATTATAGTAGAAATCCATAGGACATGTTCAAGGTTATATTCTTAATTCTAGAATCACAAGTGATTAACATCTCTTTTAACAATGTCATCCTCATGGAAGCTATAGAGAATAAGCTTTGAATTTTTTAGAGGTTTGGTATCTCTAACAAAAAATGTGGCTGAAATGAGAAATCTTGAGATAAAAAGGACTTAAGAAACGAGTCAAAAAAAGAAACAAAGAAAGAAATACCAAGTTATGCGGACATCACTTCTTTCTAATCTCTTATTGTATAAGTGAAGTAATTATCCTACCAATTTTAACATATTAGTTATGAACAACACTAGAGGGTCCACTGGTATTAATTTTATTAGAGGAGAGGGAAGAATGTGTAAGGGTACGCTACCAAGTTTAGAAAACAATGGATTATGTTAGATGTCTCCCACAAGAACTTGTACGTACCCTTAAAGCATCCAGGAGGCATACACAAACATTTATGGAGGAAAGTGATGTTCCTTAAAGTTAGGGTAGTTGATGAGGTATGTGCATAAGTACATTTTTTGGAGAATATAGACAGGAAGAAACGACAACCAAGAAGGTAAAAATTAAAAGTCTACCAATATGTTTCCAAGGAGGTAAAGAAGAAGTGGAAAGGAAAGAATATGAAGAAAACAACCATAACACAATAGTATAAGGATTGGAACAACTATTGTAATCATTATAATACTGATGATCAAGGTAAGTGATGGAAGTTACATCCAGAGATGTATTCAATAACTATAAAGAGGATACCTAGAAGAAAAACATTATAACAATGGATTTACCACCAATTAGAGAGTAACTCAAATATAAATAAAAATATTGTTTAATGAGAATGTATAAGGAGGTGAATTTGAGTAGCCCCTATCCAAAGGACGAAAAGAATATGGCTAAGTACTTACATATTGACATCCAGGTTATGAAGGTAAACATGGATGCTCTTTTTTATTCCAATTCATAATCCATCCAACCTCATAGTAGAATATTTTATCAACAAGCTTGGATTGGAATTTTGTAGAAAATCTGCATAGGTTAACCCGATAATGCAATATAAATGAAAGCAAAATATTATAACCTACTTCTACTATCAATTTGCAGAACTTAAAGATCGATCTGAATAATATAACCAGAAGAAGAAGAATCAATCGTACAATACACATGAAAATACTTTGGGGAAATCCTAAGCTAAAAACCCCATACTATTATATTATCATACATGGTGGAAATACATAGGAATTATAAAAAGCCTTAGCTCTCACAGCTAGCCAGCTCTCAGTACAATCCTAATAGATGCTCACAGGAAATCTTGGCTTCTCTCCAGCCTTCCTCTCTGGCCTCCAAGCTCCTATTTCCTTGCGTTTTTTCTTTTGGATGATTTTCCTTTTACCAAGTGGATGCTCTTCCTCTAAAATTGCGCAATCCTCAAGGATAAATCCTTGACTGCATGCATGAGTTCTCTCCATAAGAAAACACATACAACTAATAGTACATTGTTCTTGAACATTTATCTCAACTAGGTCTTTCTCATAATAGACATGCATGAGTTTCTAATGAGGGAGTCTTCAGTTAACTGGATTAGCACTAGTTGAGTGAATGCATGCATCAACTGACTGTTAACTCAGTATTAGTTCCTCAAACAGTTTGGAACTAATTTAACTGGACTTAAATTAGTAAACCGAGTTAACTAATTACAGCTAAAATATAACTCAATCTTATCTCCTTAATTTAAGGGATAACTCTTACATGACTTCAGAAAGACTTCTAACTTGAATTTCTCCAACTAATTAATTTGAAACAAATTAATTAATTATTTCCATGTAGCTGTTAGGACAAAATTTATATTAATTCACAATTTAATTCAAGGAAAAATTAAATTGGAATATTCTTGTTGCCATATTTCAACACTCCCTCTCAACAAGAAAGGGATTATCTACCACCTCGATCCTGTCTCTGTGGAACTTGAGTTTACAAGCATCTTGCTCCTCTGTTGAAATATACTGCAACAACATGATCCTCTCGACTTGTGAAAAGCCACGGGCAACAAATCTTGCCTTATGCTTCTCCACACTACCATCAGTAGCTTGCTTTACCTTGTAAAGCCAATGGAAACTCACCACTGACTTGTTCTCTAGTCTTGGAACCATGTCCCAAACACTTTTATGAACTATGGAGTCATACTCCTCCACTACAACATCAACCCAAATTGGTTGCTACACTACTTCCTCAAAGGAAGATGGCTCGATCTTAGCACATTCCCCAGCAAGGGCCATCTATCCAATGTACCTCTCAAGTGACCTTCTCTGTCTGCGCTGAGAAGATGGTGCTCCCACATTCTCTCTCGCATCCTCCAATAATCTGTCAGCTTCTCTCGTTCACTTCCGTCCATCTCTAGAAGACTCTGCTTGAGTAGATGTCTCCACTCTTAGAACCTCTGCATGTGGCTACTCCGCATCATTCTGAAGCTCCTCCTCCTCAGGAACCAAAAATTCCTCCACAGCCGGTAATTGGAGCTCCCTCTCAAGGGAAACTCACATGGCCTTCTGTTGATCAAAATTAAGATCTCTGCAAACCACTATCCTCCGACTGGTAGGCAAGTATATCCGATAGTTGTGAGGTGTATCAGTGTACCCCACAAATATCCCCAACTCTGCTGTCGGCTCAAGCTTCTTTCGTGCATCCTTTGTCACATGGAAATATACTGATGAGCCAAAGATCCAAAGTGACACACATCTAGTCTCTTATTGGAGAAAGCTTCCTCTGGTGTCTTCATCCTAAGTATGTGATGCGGGCTTCTATTATGTAAATAGACCATTGTGTTGCATGCCTCAGCCCACAAGTGAAGTGGTAGGCCTTGGTCATGCAGCATTGCTCATGTTGCCCCTACAATAGTTCTATTCTTCCTCTCGGCCACCCCATTCTGCTGTGGGTTATGAGGTGCCGTCAACTCTCGTTTAATTCCTTCCACTGCACAGAAGTCCTTAAACTCTTGAGAGACATATTATCCACCGTTGTCACTTCTCAAGGCCTTGATCTTCTTCCCTAAATCTTTCTCGACCAAAGCTTTGAACTCATAAAACTTTTTGAAAGTTTGGACCTTCTTTTGCATGAAAAAAATCCAACATTTACAAGAATAGTCATCAATGAAAATCACATAATACCTTTTCTTCATTGTGGATACCGTCGAGAATGGTCCACACAAAGTAGTATGAACTCGCTCTAAGATAGCCTCTGCTTGACTGTCTTGATCATGAAAGGAAGACTTGGTGTACTTTCCCTAAGGTACAACCTTTGCATGTGTCAACTTGCTCAAGTTTACCTTTGGGAAGTCCTGTAGATATCTGCTGCATTATCTTCGAAGCCCCATGATGCAAATGGCCCAACTGCCTATGCCACAACTTGCCAATGTCTTGGATTTGCACCAATTCTACTTTCGTACTCAACGCTGCACAATCATCTACCTCTAGTTTATAGAGATTCTTCACCCGAATCCCTATCCTCTTGGTCTGACCCGTGGCTATGTGTCTTAGGAATGCCTTTCCTTTACTAAAGACAACATCGTAGCCTTTTTCCTCCAACATCACGACCGATATGAAGTTCTCCTTCAATCTAGGAACATACATCACATCTGTCAAGGTGAGAGGAGCTCCATGCTCCCTCTAAAAAGCAACTGTGCCCACTCCTGAAACACTATACCTTCCATCGTCACCCATATCTATGCACATCTTGAGGTCTTTCTCCTCCGAGGCACTCAATAAATTTTTATCACCGAGCATGTGAAATGAGGCTCCATTGTCAAGATACTAGACACAACCCATCATCGATGACACCATGGATGTGATGAGGGTAAAGTCCATTTCGAACTGAGAAGCTAATGCCTCACCTTCAGATCCTTCCAAGGATCCCTTCTTGGACTTCTTCGATGGGCAATTAGTCGCATAATGTCCCGTCTTATGACAATTAAAGCATCTTACTTTAGACATGTCACCCTTCTTCCCTCCATGAGAAGAATTCGAGTTGAAATGGGAAGCCTTCCCCTTCCCTTTCCTTGCCTTACTTGCTAGGGCCAAATTTTCTTCATCGTCATTCTTGGATGAAGAACCATCTTGTGTGCTTCTCCTGATCTCCTCCTGCATAAGATCCAACCACAGTTGTTCCCAATCTGGCAGTTTCTCCCTTCCATTCACAGAGTCCTGGTAGCTATTCCAACTCTTTGGAAGGCCAAGGAGAGAAAGGCTCACCATATCATCATCGGCAGTAGTTATTCCCACACTGCCAAGCTCATCCCTGCAGGTGGTGAGCTTATTTAGATATGTGGAAATAGTATCGCCCTTCTCCATATTGATTCTTCGAAGCTTATCCTTAGTGCCAATTTCCTCTAGTCACTATTGTTCTGGTAGAGGTCCTTCAATGTCTTCCACATTGAAAATGGACTATCTTTCCCATGGAGACTCAAGACAATATGGTCTCAAACTCCCTCAAGGATGATCCGTCTCGCCTTCGCCACACACTTCTTCCACTCAGCCAACTCCTGTGCATTAGTTGAAGTTGGCTTCAGGATTTCTTGATCAATGAATTCCTTCAAGCCATTGTCTTCTAATATAGCCTCCATTCTATCTTTCCATGCTATGTAATTTGAGCTACCTTCCAAGGCATACTCGAGTCTCAAGCCATAGAATGCCATTGGCCAACCTTGAAGTATGATATGAATTCGATTTGCACCTGCAACTCTGGACTTCAAACTTTGAATTCTCTTTTCTACATACTGTTCACAGCTCCGATACCATGTAGACAATCTCTACAAATCCAGCTCCGATACCATGTAGAAATTTCTATGTAGGTTAACCTGATAATGCAATATAAATCAAAGCAGAATACTATAACCTACTTCTACTATCAATTTGCAAAAGATTAAAGATTGAGCTGAACAATATAACCAGAAGAAGAAGAATCAATCACACAATACACATGAAAATACTTTGGGGAAATCCTTAGCTTAAAACCCCATACTATTGTATTATCATACATGGTGGAAATACATAGGAATTATACAAATCCTTAGCTCTCACAGCTAGCCAGCTCTTAGTACAATGCTCACGTATGCTCACAGGAAATCTTGGCTTCTCTCTAGCCTTCCTCTTTGGCCTCCAAGCTCCTATTTCCTTGTGTTGTTTCTTGCGGAAGATTTTCCTTTAAGCAAGTGGATGATCTTCCTCCAAAACTGCACAATCCTCAAGGATAAATACTTGACTGCATGCATTAGTTTTCTCCATAAGAAAACACATACAACTAATAGTACACTGTCCCTGCACATTTGTCTCAACTGGGTCTTTCTCAGAATAGACATGCATGAGTTTCTGATGAGGGAATCTTCAGTTAACTGGAGTAGCACTAGTTGAGTGCATGCATGCATCAACTGACTGTTAACTCAGTATTAGTTCCTCAAACAGTTTGGAACTAATTTAACTCGACTTAACTTAGTAAAATGAGTTAACTAATTACAACTCAAATATAACTCAATCTTATCTCCTTAATTTAAGGGATAAATTTTGCATGACTGCAGAAAGACTTCTAACTTGAATTTCTCCAACTAATTAATTTGAAACAAATTAATTAAGTATTTCCAAGTAGCTGTTAAGACTAAATTCGATTTTAATTCAGAATTTAATTCAAGGAAAAATTAAATTGGAATATTCTTATTGCCATATTTCAACAATGTTCATAGCCATCCTCACTTGCATCCATTTGGATGGGTAAATAATAATGCATAGCTCAAGGTTGTTAAATTGTCTGAAATTAATTTTTGTATAAGTGAAAACTATATTGATGAAGTGGAGGGAGATGTAGTACCACTTGATGTTTGTGTTATAGTGCTTTAAATCCCTTGGAATATCTATCATAATAGAAAAATAATACCACCTGATCAAGGATATAAATAATTTATTATGAAAGCACAAAAAGGTGAATACAAGATCTCTTTGGTAAGTGCCAACCAAGCCCAGAAATCGATGGATTGTAGTAGGAAGCTCTTATTACCCTTATCAAGAGAGAATTAAACAAGAGTTGAATTTAAAAAATTAAAGGAATCTCTACAAACTAAGTGAGAAAAGGAACATGATATATAGTTTTTACCTAGATCCCCACCACCAAATATTGGGTTGTATAAATAGGCAATCCAAGAAGAAAATGCAATAAAGAAATAGTGGACAAAACTATTGGAGAAAGGAGTGATTCAACCAAGAAACTCATTTGCTTGGTTAACTATGACCATAATACATAAGAATTGATACCCTCATCCAATGATTAATAACTTTCTAGATTAGTTGTAGTATGCCAAGTACTTCGCCAAGTTGGATCCCAAGTAAGGATACCATCGGAATGAGTAAAATAAGAGGACATGTAGAAAGAAACCTTTAATTCAATGAAATATCAATATGAATGGCTTGTAAACTTTTGTTTTCTTCTTGTTTTTAAATGTAATTTGTACCACCCATATTTTTGAATTTGATTAATGATGTATTCCATTCCTTTCGAGTGTACATGAATTATATAATGGTTTATAGTTATACATTCGAACATCATATTTGACATCTCATGTAGGCATCATAGACCCTAAAAGAGCATAAACTATAGGAGGATTTTAAGAAATGTGAATTTTATTAGCTACCTTTGGTGCATTTTGGGCATGTGATTAGTGGATGCATTAGATGAATTTTGAGGTTAATGGGATTGAAAAAAAAGGTTCACTATCAAAATCAATTTTAAAATACTTACACTGATTCAAAATGATGGTGTCAACTGTAAAAACCCTAGTCAAAATTCCATGTAAAAAGTTAATAAAGGAAAAATATATAAGACCATGGTCACGAGACATGTATTCCAAGCTGAATGTTGGGAAAAACATCCAAGTAGGTGTTCATTGGTTTATTATGGCTAAGGAATTTGGCAAAGGAAATGGCAAAGGCTTTGGAAAGGCAAAATGGCATTTTTGGCACATTTATTTATGAAAATAATGAAAATTAGGAGAAAAAGAAGGTGAAAGGTCATAGGTTGGATGTGAGGAGAAAAATGAAGGAAAATAATGGAAATTGAAGAAAATAGAGGCCTTATTGATAAAAAGGCTTTTGAGGATCAATCAGCAGGCTTGGTCACTGTAACCTTTTGTTAGTTTAACCTTTGGTGAGTTCAATTTTCGAGCTCTCTCACTATTCTCTCTCTTTCTCTTTCTCTCTCTCTCTCTCTCTCTTGGACACTTAGATTTTTCTTGGAGCACTTTGGAATTAGATCGATAAAGGGAAACAAGAAAAGAGGAACAAAGGAGCAAGCAAGGAAGAGCAGGATCAAGTAACTACAACATGATTCTTTTCAAGTATTGTTTTGTATGCACGATTTTCTTGCTAGCTTTGGCATGCATGGTATTGCATGTGCTTCTTTGCTGTCATGGCATGGGTTTGGTAGGTGTGATAGCATTTTTATCCTAGACTTTCCATTTCTCGATAGCCATGGTATGATGGGGTTCTCGTGTTTTGGTTGAGTTGGATTTTTGGATGGATTTGAAGCTAAGTGAGGTGGATCTTCAAAAGAAAAAAAACATGGCCTAGTGATCCCTAAACCAAACTGTGGATTGTGGTAAAGCCATTGGCCTAGTGACCCTTGAGCTGAACTATGGGTTGCAGTAAAGCTAGGTATTGTGTGCCTCGATGGGCATAGGAATCCTCAATAGGTTAATGACGTGATATATGGTAAATCCTAGAGGTGGTTGCCCTTGATTAGGCCTAGGAATCCTTTTTAGTGAATGGTAGGATATACGGTAAAGCCTAGAGGGTGGAGTCTCAGTTAGGGCCTAGTGATCCAGTGTGGATTGTTGTAAAGGCTAGAGACTAGGAGACATGGAAATTCCTCATGGCGTGGGTGGAGAAATCTGGTGGCATCCATGCTTGTTTAGGGCCTAGTGATTCAAAGGTGACTATAGTAAATCAATGTTCTATTAATGAGGGTGAGGTGGTTTAGTTTCGTTTTAAGTCCCACATTCATGCTTGGCATATGGCATAGGGGTGATTGGCTGAAAGAAAGATGTGGTTCAACTAATCTATGGTTAGGTGGTTCTTTGAAGTCCTACAGTTGGTTGGTCGTTGCACTCACTAATATGAGGTTATTTTTCCTTGTTATTTCATGAGTATTATACTTGTTCATATGTGGATTATCTAGTTATTGTTTCCTTGGTATTTTTATTTTTATTATACTAGTTATGAACTTGTATTATGACAGTGGTGATGTATGGCTCTCATCATGCTTTTACTCGTAATTGAATGAATGATGAACCTATGAACTAAAATATGATAATGTAGCTAATGGGATAAGGAAACAATGCCTCATAATGAATCTCATGTAAGTATGAGATCCCTATGCTCAGCTCTATTGTTAAGACCTGTAGATTTCATATTTGTGATATGTTTGACGAAATTCCTGTCATAGCTAGCAGGGGTCTAGTCTAGTCCTTGTTGATGTTTTTGCAAATGTATCAATATTTTGTTGTGTTAATTCATTTCTGAAGGTGTCATTGAGTTATGAGCAGTGACCTAGGTTCTAGACCTCAAAAAGTGGCACAAATCCTAGAGTCACATGCACAAAACTGGGGAAAAAGTCCCCAAAATCTCCCTTTCCCTTGCTATGGGAGCTTCTGGAGCCTTCCATATGCACCCTTGTCCATATCAACAGAGTGCCCAAGGGTTTGATACACTAAAACTTTAGTTGCTCTTAGGGGCTAGTTACTTGAGTGTTTGGGATGTCTCCTGGAAGTTTTGTTGCTGATGTAGAAGCTATGTGTGGTGTGTTTCCATCGATTCCACTTCCTTAAGGTGAATTTGGAAGTTGAACCCCATTATATTGGCATCGCGTCACATATTTACTTCGGTTGGCCAATTACTCAAGTAGATGTGGGATGAGGGTGTTATAGAGTGGTATTAGAGTGAGTTTTATTCTCTTTGGGTGGTGCTTGGTTTCTGTTCTTTCTGAGTGATATCTGATACCACAAAGTGGTATCAGAGCATGGTCCAACCCTTGGACTAGATGGGGAGAATGTGTTTGTCATGCATGCATGTCAGATGCATATGTGTTCTTTATGTTTGTGGACTATGTTCTTGTTGTGTATGCATGGTGGTGGTCATTGTTGTCGATGTGTCACCATATGGAAGTTGATGATGTTGTTGTTGGGATGCGTTAGTCATGAATGCATGTTGGTTATATATGCCTTTGTTATGCATGTCAATGTCTATATGTTGTTATGTATGCATTGTCATGGTTATGGTTATGCATGTATGGTAGCGCAGACATTCATTGTGAGGTAATTGTATGCAATTAGGTCATCATGATGTTATTTGTATGTTATGATGCTACTGAGTTGGTTGAGATAAAGAAAGAGATGTAGACTATCAAGGTGACATTGCAGCATTAGAACTCGAGGCAAGAGCATGTCATCATACATATTTGTATGTTAGGCATGCAGGTATGTTAGTTAATAGATTGTTATATGCATTAGGGTTATGTACATGTTTGTCATTTTATTGTTGTTGTGGTTACATGCATGGTAGATGGTAGTGAATCAGTGTGGTCATATAGTCATGAATGATAGTAACTTGTTGTTATATGCATTGTTGTTGTTATTTTATGTTAGTTAACTTGATGATTATGTTATATGTTAACTTGTTGACTATTATATTATAGTTAACTTGATGATTATGTTATATCTTATTGATGAGTATGTTATATGTTAACTTGTTATTGTTATATGTTAGTTAACTTGATGATTAGGGTCATTGCAACTAAGATCTTGATGTTGTATGTATCATGCTAAATTGGATTGGCCTATGCAGATGGTTAGGGTTATGACATTCATGTATGAGTCAACATATTTATGATATTGTGTTGTACTAATCTAGAATGACTTTGCATATGTGATTGTTATGCATGAATGATAATTATTTATGATTTTATAATGTGAACATGTTAGCTAGTTACTATTATGGATATCATGACCTTATTTATGGTTGAGTTGATATGTTGTGAAGTTATATCGTGCTAATCTAGCTTGATTGTGCAGACAAGATAGCCTCCCCTGAGATACATTAAGATATGAGTTGGCTTATGTAGTCTATTTGTGTTTGAGTGTTTGGTGTCTATTATGTCATCTAGTTGATTTATTTAACATGGTATGTTTGCAAGTTGGTTGAATGTTTGATGAATTGCATAATATGAGTATGTGTTCAAATGATCTTGTTTTAAGATGATTGTACTAACACATATGTGTTGAGATAGTTGATATGTAATTGAGTGTAAGTAGGTGATAGTTGTAGCATTATGTCTAATGACTATGAGTTAACTATGGATCATTACATGATTGTTAGTCTTGGTAAAGGTTGATTTGAAATTAGTAGATATGTTTCCTTGATCCTTGGAACAGGGGGTCAACATGTGTGAGCAGTTGCGGGGAAACATGTTGGATGAAAAAAGGTAAGGTAATTGGTGTAATTTTATGTTCACTTATGCACTGATAGTTATGTGTTTATGGTAGTAGGATCCAAGGGATTACATGGAAAAAGAGATTGCCATGAAATCTTAAAGAAGGCTCAGGTTGAGATTTCACTTGGAGGCACTAGGAATCATGGGGATGGAGTCACGATGTCTATTGATAGTCTTGTGATTTTGGTCATTTGTGATTTGTTGAGCTTGATTTACGGTTTTGTTTATGTTTGGTGCAAGGCCTTGCCACTTTGTTGTGTTGTCATGTTGTTATTGGTTTTCATGGTCTTCTTCTTGTTTCTTTCTTGTGCTTTCCATTTAAGTTTTGAGCCTTGGGAATTGGTTGGGAAAAGTGGAAATTTAGTGGAGCTCGGGGAGAGTTGAATGAAATCTAGTAGGTAATGTAAGACTCAGATGAATCTGGTGCATGCATAAGGGTAGCTGAAGTAAAGGCTATGCCAGCTAATTGAGCTGGTTGGGTCCATTGGGATAAATGAATGATGGCAGTACAATCATGAGAAAGGTAATAAGAAAGGTAATGTAAATGGACTTGAGGTGCCAGATGCCTTAGCTATGTTTGGAACTATTGTTCTCAATATTGTGTAAGTTGTGCATGAATAAAGGAAGTTCTCTTAAACTTGGCCTTATGATATCTAGTAATTATGTTGTGATCATGATTGAGTCATGCTAATAGTTATATGCATATATGTATGTATGTACGTTGCGATCTGATGGGGTCATCATGGATCATGATTTTTTTATGTTGACATTTATATGTATACATGTATGTATGTATGTATGTTGTTGTCTGATAGGGTCACCAGGGATCATTATTTTGGAGGAATGTTTTCTTATGCAGGTGATGGCATGAAGAGGTTCATGGTTTATGAGGAATCAAGTGGGAAGAGTCATAAAAAATATATGAGGTTAGTATCATGTGGATATGAATTGATATTATATGCTTGTATGATGCCTATGCTTATGTTATGATAGGTAATGTTGAAGGATACATCAGCAGAATGAAAACAATGTGCTTTGTGGCATGCTAGGATAAGCATGGATGGTATAGAGACACTAGAAGCAAGGTTGGTTGGTAAGTGTAGTATGGTTTTGGATGTGTAGTGCTATTATTGTGTATATGTTGTGCATGTTGTATATTCTTTGATTGTACCTATCGTGATGTGTAATATTGTATATGTAGTAATTTGTACATATGATGTTGTATGCCTATTGTATATATATAGTGTTGTGTGTATATTACATATCCAGTGTCAGGTATAGATTTTTTATGTACATGTTGGATATGTGGTGTTGTGTACATATCATATTGTGTGCATGTTGGATATGCAGTGTTGTGTGCATATGGTGTTGTGCGCATGTTGGATATGTGGTGTTGTGTACATATGATTTTATGTACATGTTGTATATGCAGTTCTATGTACTTGTGGTATTGTGTGCATGTTGTATATATGGTATTATGTACATCTGGTGTTGTGTGCATGATTGTACATGTGGTCTTGTGTGCATGATGTACATGTGGTGTTGTATGCAGGTTGTGTTTTGTACATGTCGTACATGTGGCACAATGTACATATGGTGTCATGTACGTGTCATACATGTGGTGCTGTGTACATGTGGTATTGTGTACACATTGTAAATGTGGCAGGGTGTACATATGGCATTGTGTACACGTTTTGCAGGTGGTGTCGTGTACATGTGATGTTGTGCACATATTGTGTAGGTGGTGTGGTGTATATGTGGTACTGTCTATATGTTGTACATATGGTACTCATGTACATGTGGTATTATGTGCATTTCATACATGTTGTCTTGCGGGGATGCAGTACTATGTATGTGCATTGTGTAGTCATGACATCATGAACTGTGTATTCATTGTTTTGTACCATGTGTATTGTGTTGTACACTAAGTATAGGAGTATGTATTGTGTTGTGTTGTACACTAGGTGTAGGTGTATGTATCGTGATGTATATCAGGTGTAGGTGTTTGCATTAGGTGATCTCATATGTTGTGTGTGGATGTATGTGTTGTGATGTACATTGTGTATGTGTACATGGTTGAAGAGAAGGAATTGGGTGTTTTTCAGGTGTGGCAACCGATTCAGAGTGCATATGGAATAAGGAAAAAGGAATTAAAAAGTATTGCAAGTGTACCTTATTAAAGAGCTACCAATGAGGTATGATGTGAATTTATTTCAATTTATTTTAAATCTAATGGCATGCTTGGTACAGGAAAGCATGGGAAATGCCCAAAGTGGGTGGCTGAAATCGACTGCAAGAATTAGCAGCAGCAGTGAAAGAAATTGGAATAGGTAGAAGTATGTTGGTAAAGAACTTTAGGAGAAGATTAGTTGTGGGACACTGATACCCAATAGTGTCCTCTGATTTCCATTAGCATGCTATGACCAGTAGGATGGTTTTGAGGTAGGTATATGCCCTAGTTATTTGAACTTCTGATGGAAGGAAGCCTTGCCAAAGGATGGATCGGCTGGGATAGGGGGTCGAGGAACTTGGAAAGTGAGTGACTGCATGGAAGGGGTGACCGGATTGACCAAGGGGTCGTGTAATAGAGAAGGGAAGGTCAGGGATTGATTTGTTTTGGTCCTTATCATTTACAGATGGAATTAAATGCACATTGGGAGTGTGCCCTGTAATAATGAGGCCGTAACTATTCACTGAGAGGACAAGTGATGCTAGATTGTAACACTAGACATTGGATGTAGATTTGACCTTATAGTGGATTTTGGACTTCCTAGGAAGGAGGTGAATCTTGGTATTACTTTGAAGGTGGAGGTATGAGCCTTTGGATTCCCATTTTGTAGATGTAGTCATTGTATCCTTTTATTTTTTGGTTTTTCAATTATGCATATGTGTATATGTGGTTATTGTAAATACCGTAATGAGCTACATTATAAATCTCCAGTAAACGGTATGTTTGTCATATCCTCAGTAGTGATAATTGTAAATGCTACAACGAGTTGTGTTATAAATCTCCATGGGAAGTATGTTTGTTTTCAACATACATAGTCTTTATGCACGAACTCTAAGCCTCAAGGCTTGAGCACTTTGTTCCTGTATCAGGAGATCGATTCCTGTATCGGGACAGAGGTTCCTACACCAAGATTTCCAATCCTTCTTTCGAACAAATAAAGAATGCGTTAACTAAGAAAAATAACTTGGAAAGGTGAACAAAACTTTGAAAGTAAATTCCTCAAACCAAAAAATGCTTCAACTAATCTTTTAATGTCTAAAACAAGAATTAATTCTAAAGTCAAGTAACACTTTTAATTAAGGAACTTCTACATGTAATCTAAGAGATCATTGAAATATGACAGCAGGCTTCAGTCCTGTAATAGTTATCCACACTTTTGATCTACATGCATAGCCTTTTAAACCTAGAAATATTTCCTTTAAGAACTATTACGCATGAATCAGATCTTTCCTAAATAGTATAAAGTGCAGGCACAAACCAGTGTGTGTGTCACTTATTTGTTTCAGAAGTGTATTTAATTCTTAATATCAAAATAACTTCAGAATGGAAATCACACTTTCAGAATCGCATTAAGACTTAATATAAATGACACTCTTCAGGATTGCATTAAGATCTATCAAAAAAAAAAAAAGGACCATTGCTATAATGAACCGAAAGAATGAATATGTGAAACTGCAAATGCACTAGTACAGGAATGCATGCCTGCACGATCCAGGTAGAAAATGAGATTAAACTTCAAAGTAAGAAATCATAGGATTAAACTTCAATCTAGCTCGCACACCACAGATCCATCACATTATAATGAAATCATATTTCAACCTTTCAGAAAGATAAAAGAAACATCTGCTTACTTCACACTTTGCATTAAAAATAATTAACACACCTTAATTGAAAACGATAAGAACACAAGGGAGAACAAGATGGGTTGGCTGGGCCTTAGCCAACCAGCTCATTTTCCTGTTTAAGAAATGTAAAAACTTAGCTCTTTAATCAACACATAAATATAGAGTTACAGTGCAAGATTGAGAAAACATGGCATAGTTCCTTTCTATTAATGATCAACAAATATACATCATGAATTTTAATCCAGCCCAGAATGAGGGCGATATAAGTAAAATTACAAAAGGACAGAATCATAGTATCCTTTCTATATCTATCGCTCACTACCATTTTCTATCTGAGTCCTACATTTTATACATTCATCCAGGCCTATGGCCGTAACCAGATTACAATGAGCATTCCAATCTGAGCCTAACAAAATGACAACAACAACTCGTGCTAAGCCTTTTGGCTGTAACAAAAAACTATTCTAGGTATTCGGTCAACAACCTAATCTCCACCATATCCCTGATTTTTCTCCATGCTCCGAGCCCAAATTGAGTTAATCGTTCCAAAACACGGTGTCCGCATGGAGTGGTGAGCTGTCACAGTAGTTGAATATTCACCAGCGGTGCAGGAATCCTACCTACACTCGACTATGCTAACAAGATAATTAATCTATTGTCCATGAAATACTTTCTAGGAAGATAATTATTAGTTACAAAGATTTCAAGGCATAAATCCACAAAAATGATTAATTAAGCGCATTCATAACTCTTAAACATGAAACATAAGGATAGTGCAGGAAGAGATATGATTCTTGGACTAGGGCAAGAATAAGGGAGTTCGCAAGGTTAAAACAAAGGTATAAGGTCATGGTTTTGAAGGGAAAAACGGTTGAAAAATGGAACAATTTGGCCTACCAACACATGGGACATGTATTCCAAGATGAAAGTTGGGAAAAGCCTAGTGGGTGTTCATTGGTTTATTATGGCTAAGGAATTTGGCAAAGACAATGGCAAAGGCTTTGGAATGGAAAAATGGAATTTTTGGCACATTTATTTATGAAAATAATGGAAATTAGGAGAAGAGGAAGGTGAAAGGTCACAAGTTGCATGTGAGGAGGAAAATGAAGGAAAATAATGGAAATTGAAGAAAATAAAGGCCTCATTGATAAAAAAGGCTTTTGAGGATCAGTGGGGAGGCCTGGTCAGTGTAACCTTTTGTTAGTTCTATTTTGGAGCTCTCTCATTATTCTCTCTCTCTCTCTCACACTCTTGGACACTTAGAGTTTTCTTGGAGCACTTTGGCATTGGATCAAGAAAGGAAAATAAGGCAAGAGGAAGGAAGAAGCAAGCAAGGAAGAGTAGGATCAAGAAACTACAACAAGATTCTTTGTAGGTATCTATTTGCATGTGTGATTTCCTTTCTAGTTTTGGCATGCATGGTATTGCATGTGGTTCTTTGCAAACATGGCATGGGTGAAAATGTTTTCAGCCTAGCTTTGCCATTTACGGATAGCCATGGTGTGATGGGGTTCTCATGTTTTGGTTGAGCTGGATTTCCAGATGGATTCAAAGATGAGTGAGGTAGACCTCTAAAAGAAAGAACACATGGCATTGTGATTCCTGAACCAGACTGTGGATTGTGGTAAAGCCATTGGCCTAGTGACCCCTAAACTAGATTGTGGGCTGTAGTAAAGCCAGGTACTATATGCCTCAATGGGCCTAGGAATCCTCAACCGATTAATGGCGGGATATATAGTAAGGTATAGAGGTTGTTTACCTTGATTAGGCCTAGGAATCCTTGTTGGTGGATGGCGAGATATATGGTAAAGCCTAGAGGGTGGAGTCTTGGTTAGATATTAGTGATCTAATGTGGATTACCATAAATCCTAGAGATAAGGAGACATAGAAATTCCTCATGGTGTAGGTGGAGAAATCCGTTGAAATCCATGCTTGTTTTGTGCCTATTAATCTTGGGGGGGATTGTGGTAAAGCATGGTTCTATTGATGAGGGTGAGGTGGTTTAGCCTCGGGAAGCCTTGGTTGAGTTTGGTTTTAAGCCCCACATTCATGCTTGGAATATGGCATGGGGGTGATTCGCTGAAAGAAAGACGTAGTTCAGCCAATCTATGGTCACGTGGTTCATGGACGTACCAAACCTGAGTGGTTGTTGCATTCATTAATATGAGGTTATTTCTCCTTGTTATCTCAAGAATATTATACTAGATCATATGTGGATTATCTTGTTGTTGTTTCCTTCATATTTCTATTGCTATTATGTTGGTTATGAATATGTATTATGACAGTGGTGATGTAGGGATCTCATCATGTTTTTACTTGCAATTGAATGAACAATGAAACTATGACCTAATAGATGATAATGAAGCTAATGGGATAAGGAAACAATGCCTCATAGTAGATCTCATATATGTATGAGACCCCTATGTTGAGCTCTACTGTTAAGACCTATAAATTTCATATTTGTGATATGTTTAATGAAATTCTTATCATAGGGGTCCAGTCTAGTCCTTGTTGATGTTTTTGCAAATGTATCATTGTCCTGTTATGTAAATTCATTTCTGGAGGTGTCATTGAGTTTTTGGCAATGACCTCGACTTTGGGCTTGAAAAAGTGGCGCAAATCCTGGAGTCGTAGGCATAACACTAGGGAAAAAAATTCCCCAGGAGCTCCTTTACCCTTGCTGTGGGAGCTTCTAGAGGATCCTATATTCACCCTTGTCCATATCAAGGGAGCGTCCAGGGTTTTGATGAACTAAAACTTCAGTTGGTCTTAGTGGCTAATTACCTGAGTGGTTGGGATGGTTCCTAGGTGTTTTGTTGCTAATGTGGAAGGTCTGTGTGGTGTGTTTTCATCGATTACACTTCCCTAAGGTGACTTAGGATGTTGAATCCCATTATAGTGCCCTCTTGTCACATATTTACCCTAGTTGGTCAGTTACCTGGGTAGATGTGGGATGATGGTGTTACATCAATAGTAAGGGTAAATCATATAGGAGGGGAAGGAAGAAAATTGATTTTCTTTAATCATATTATTTACTTAACCCCTTCACATGTTTACTTGAATTTTAAGTGTAGGCATTCATGGATGCATAATTAAATTCACCATTCAAGGAGTATCCATTGTGCATAATTTTTATATACCCATAGTGAGTTAAATTAGAAATACATGAAAGAAAAAAGAAACACATTTTTTCATGTATTTCCAATTTTCCTCATTTTTGGTCTACAAAAGTATGCAAAGTGGGTACTTATTGAAAATTTTACATCCAATGAGTGCCTACACTTCAAAAGTTAAGTTCTTATGAGAGCCTATGCTTCATAAGAATGTGTTCATTTTATAGAGTCTTTTAGGTGAGGATTATATGTGATAGTTTTTTTCAAATGCAAAATAACTATCTATTAAATTTGATGAATTTGATTATTCACCTAGCCACATGTCCTATCCACAATTTTGGCTATTCTAAATATTTTCTTTCACCCAAGAAAAACATGTTCCTAAATTTACTACTAGATACTCCCTTATTCCATTTTTCACTTAATTTTTTCTACTTGTTTTAGTTAACTCTTTGTTACCCACCAAAAGTCCTAGTTAGTTTTAGGCACTCCCTTAAGTTTATCCTCTTTAGATTTTGTTATATTTTAAGGATTTTTTTAATTAAATGAGCTTCTCTTGATTTCAATTTCTTGGAATTATTTATTTAAAAAATTCAAATATTGCACATATTTATTTAGATTTTAGTTCACTTATGTCCACATTAAATTAACATTAGATTATTCCCCCCATTAAAACAAGATGTCTTGTAACTAATTTGTATATATTATTCACTTAACTCTAGCTTACATTAAACCAATAATTAATTTAGTTTTCTAGTTATCACTCAATTAACTTTAGGTTAAATTGATATTCAATAACATGTCAATCCTTAAGTTTTTACGAATTAGCTAAATCATATATTTCCTTATCCTCCATCTAGTGATAAGGGTCATAACTCTTGTTTCCTTCAATAACCTTACATTCCAATGGATTCATGAGTTTCCCTTAAAACATTTGTGATCTGAACATAGGAAGGAAATATTGACAGAATGGAAACTACGTAGTCTACTCATTGTCCTTGTTGATAGTCTCATGGTGACTAAGAATCAAGGCTCCCCTTGATGTGTGCTACTTAATTTCCTTGTGAGTGTGACTAAAAAAAGAAATTGTGAGAAAATCTATCAATGTAATCCATATAAACATACCCACTGTTTGCATCAATATCAAGTATCTCAACATTACATAAATCATAATGTGACTCAAAACATCATGGTATGAGTTATGTCCATAGTCCACTTTTCCTGGCACACATAAAAAATAATCTCTGAAAGCTAATAAACATGATATAACTATAATCCAGTAAGCATCATAAATGATCACACATAAAGGCCATAATCAAAATCATCATTATTAAAATGTAGGTAAAATGTCATGATATCATGAAATACACGTCTCCTCAAAATACACAAAATTTTCAAATCATGATACTAGTGTCCTCAAAGTCAAGATAATGTAAATATCTTGTCAATTAGAGCACAACACTACATACACCCCCTTCTAAATCTGGACTTTGCCTCAAAGTCTCAAAAAAAGAAAGGAAAATCATGATGCATCTCCTAGACATCCTCCCAAGTAGTCAAATTGAGGTTGTAACTTTCCCACTAGACATTCACTTGGTCCACTAATCATTGCCTAAATTGTAGAGTTCAATGGTTCAATATGTGAACCAAGTCACCCATCATCATTCCCTCATTCGAGACCTATAAACAACTAAATTCAATAACATGTGAAGGACCTAAAATGTAATGATGTAATACAAACACATGGAACACATCATGCATATGTGCCAATGATGTAGGTGAAGAAAGTGTTGAGTGTGTGTTATATTCTTTCCACAACTAGCCCCTTCCATGGGGGGATCACAGGGGGGATGATAGCCCCGCCTGTTTGTTGCGCAAGGTGCAGCAAGGGGGTCACAGGGGGGCAGCAGCCCCGCTTGTTCGTTGTGCGGGTAGGGGGGGGGTCATGGTGGGGGCAGAAGCCCCCCTCTATCGGGTGGTTTGAGGGGAGTAGTATCCCTCCTCTACGGGTTCTAGGGTAGCGCCTTGGGGAAATTATTTTTGGACCCTATATTAGGTCGGAAAACCTACTTACAGTTTTGTGCGTGGCTTTCATGCATGGTTTGGGCATGATGGTTTTCTACCCATGGTATTTTGTAGATCCAGTCAAGGGAACTACGGTTATGCTCTAATCTGGATTAATGGATTGGGGTTTATGGATGCTTCAACATGTATATATATGTATTGTAATATTGAAAGGAATATAATGAAAATTCAATCTAGTAATCTCGATTTTGGGGTCCTGGGGAAAATATTTGTGTATATATTTTCTTATGTCTTATGCTCTCGCCATTGTTTATTTTCTGTTTTTAGAATTCTTATGTAGGTAATTTATGTACGGGGTTAAAACCTACATTTGGAATCATAGTTGTTTTGTCTTCAAGGGGATGCCTTTGCTGCTAAGGGCTTTTGCTCAGGCCTATGGTAGACCCTGCTCAATGGGAGATCTACACGATAAATTCTTGTGGTGAAAGAAGATGGCAAGTAGTGGAAAGATAAAGATCAAGAAATTTAATGGTAATAGTTTTGAGTTGTGGAAAATCAAGATGGAGGATCTACTGGTGGATAAATATCAGTGGATCGCGGTAGATCTAGGTACTAAACCAATGGCAATGTCATTTGAAGACTAGGCGAAGTTGGATCAGAAGGCAAAGACAAAAATACGGTTGTGTATCTCAGATTCAATGTTGTTGAATGTATCAGGGGAAGCTTCGGTGAAGGATTTGTGGGACAAGTTAGGGACTTTATACCAATCTAAGTCTTTGGTGAATAAACTCCCCTTAAGAAAAAATATGTATAACCTGAGGATAAAGAATGGAGACTCGGTGATAGAGCATATGATAATCTTTAATACTGTGGTAAGCTAGTTGTTATATGTTGATATAAATTTCAGATGAAGATAAGTGTATCAATTTTTTGTATTCTCTACCAAATTCGTGGGATATTTTGGTTGTTGCAATAGGTAGCAATGCAACTACCTTGCAGTTAGATCTACCTTGCAGTGGGAGATCTAAATCTAGAGAGAGATCTAAACCTCTAGGAAAACTTGTAAAGGTGTGCTGGAAATGCGAAAAGGAAGGACACTTCAAAAGGGATTGTAGATATAAAGCTCCTAAGAAAGGAAAGGGATCTGATGATGCTCCTTTTACATTGGTGGAAACCACCTTAGACAAAGGTGGGGATGTGTACTTGGCCTCTTCTTCAATTACACATGTAGATCATGAGGCATGGTTGATTGACTCAGGTGCATCCTTTCATTTCACTCCCCATAGGGAGTGGTTCTGCGAGTATGATAAATATGATGTTGGTGATGTCTTCTTAGGGGATGATAGGAAATCTAGAATCATCGGCCGTAGAAAAGTCAAGTTGAAGTTGCAAGGTGGAAGGATTAGAAAACTTCCAGGTGTTCTACATATTCCTGCATTGCCCAGAAATCTGATTTCCATAAGCAAGTTAGATGATGCTGGCGTAAAAACATTGTTCGAGAAAGATACCTACAATATGGTTTGGGCAGCATTGGTATTGATGCAGGAGTTCGGATTGGAACTCTGTACAAGCTTCAGGGTAGAACTGTTATTGATGGGTTCAACAATCTTGTGGTTCCAGAAAGTGGAGCAGGACATCTCGTGGTCTCTAGAGAAAAAACCATGCTATGGCATCAAAGGCTTGGACATATTGGAGAGAAGGGCCTTTGAATAATTCATGGTAATGGAATGGTAGAAGGTATGTCCAATTTCTCTTTGGATTTCGATTTTTGTGAAAATTGTGTATATGGGAAGCAGAATCGGGTGAGTTTCCTCTCTAGTATTAAGAGGGCGAAACAGATAATAGAGCTTGTGCATAGTGATGTGTTTGGACCTGTGTTGGTTCCATCATTGGGAAAGTATATGTACTATGTATCATTTATAGATGACTTCTCAAGGAATACATGGATATATCTCCTCAAGATGAAATCTAAAGTCTTTGACAGGTGTAAAGAATTTAAAGCTCTGGTGGAAAACTAGACAGAGAAGAGGATAAAGGTGTTGAGGATAGATAATGGTGGAGATTTTTGCAAGAAGGAATTTGAAGAGTTCTATAAGAAGTGTGGTATAGCACGACATAAGAATACTCCATACACACCTCAGGAAAATAGAGTTGTAGAAAGAATGAACAAGACATTGATGGAAAAGGCAAGAAGCATGCTTAGTGGTACTGGGTTAGGACAGGAATTCTGGGCAGAGGCAGTGGAGATTGCATGTTACCCACATGTTACCTGGTCAACAGATAACCTTCATCAACGTTGGAAGATAATACTGCACAAGAGTTATGGACTGGTACGAAAAACTCTCTCTCACATTTGAGGGTATTTGGATGTGATGCATATGTACATGTTCCAAAGGAGAAAAGAACCAAGTTGGATAGTAAATTGGAAAGGTGCATCTTTATTGGGTATAAGGATGGTTTAAAAGGTTCAAAGCTTTGGAACCCAGAAACAAGGAAGGTTGTGTACAACCATGGTGTGGTGTCTAGAGAGGTGAATGATGTTATTAAACATGAAGTCCTACCAAAGGAACCTGAGAAGCTAGAGTTTGAGCTAAAGGAAGAGGAATCAGGCTCTACAACAGAAGAGGAATCAAAAGATGAAGAGCCACAAACTCTAGCTATGAGAAGATCTATTCAATAAAGAAGGCAGCTAGAAAGGTATAGTCTACCCTCTTTCTGTTCAAATTTTTCTTTATCTATTAGTGACGATGATCCCAAAACTGTCATGAAATCAGTAGATTTAGAGGATGGAAAACTCTGGAAAGAGGCCATGGTTGATGAAATGGCATCTTTGTACAAAAATGAAGCTTGAGATCTGGTGGAGTTGTCGGCTGGAAGGAAACACATTGGAAACAAATGGGTGTTTACGAACAAAATGAATGTAGAAGGAAAGGTTGAAAAATACAAAGCTTGGTTGGTAGCAAAAGGTTATTCCCAATTTTGGTGATATTTTTTTCTCCTATTCCAAAGGTAGATTCTATTAGATTACTTTTATCTATTTCTTCTTGTTTTTATTTTGAGGTAGAATAGATGGATGTGAAGACAAAATTTCTTTACGGGGATTTGGAAAAAGAGATCTACATGAAACAACCTGAAGGTTTTGCAGTGAAGGGTAAGAAAGAACTGGTATGTAGGTTAAAAAAGTCTATGTATGGGTTAAAATAGTCACCAAGGATGTGGTATCAGAAATTTGATACATATATATGGGGACTTGGCTTCACTGGAAGAAAATCATATCATTGTGTGTATTTTAAATTAATTGGTGACCATGTTATTTATTTGGTCTTGTATGTGGATGATATGTTGATTATTAGAAATAACAAAGAAATTATCTAGGAATTGAAGACCCAATTGTCCTCCAAATTCGACATGAAATATCTTGGTGCTGCAAACTATATTTTGAGCATGGAAATTAAACGAAATAAGTAAAAAAGAAAGCATTGGTTAAACTAGAGGAAGTATGTTGAGATAATATTGCAGAGGTTTAATATGCAGTATAGTAAACAGGTGAAGGTTCCTATTCCTGTCGATGCAAATGTATCTGCCAAATAGTGTCCCAAGACACAGGAAGAGGAAGAGGACATGTACCATGTTCCATATGCAAGGGCAGTCGGTAGCCTGATGTATGCAATGGTTTGAACTCGACTAGACATTGCACATGTAGTGGGAGTATTGAGAAGGTTTATGTCAAAACCAGGGAAGGAGCATTGGGCAATAGTGAAGTAGGTTTTCAGGTATCTGCTTAGCACTAGTGATTATGGTCTATGCACCAAGGAAGACCAGGATTGGACAAAATTTTGGACACTCGTGGCTTTGTTGATGTAGACTGGGCTGGAGATCTGGATCATAGAATATTTAGAAGTGGGTATGTGTTTAACCTATTTGGAGGTGTAGATAGTTGGATGAGTAAGAGATGGTCTATAGTGGTACTTTCATCTACAAAGGAATAATACATGGTGACCACTCATGCAAGCAAGGAAGCAGTTTGGTTGCAGCGCTTTTGTTCAAGTATGGGGTTAGTACAACAAATTATAAGGATAGACTGTGACAGCCAAAGTGCAATTTTCTTGGCAAAGAATCCTGCTTATCATTTAATGACAAAGCACATTTATGTTCAATATCACTTTGTAAGGGATATGGTTGAGGACAAAAAGGTGTTTCTATTAAAGGTGGACACTTTGAAGAATATTGCACATGCATTGACAAAGTCTATAAGCACTGAGAAGTTCTCTTGGTGTAGAGAAAAAATGGGTATTGCAAGGCTGAACCAATGACTAAGATCTCCTATGGCCCCCTGTGGAAGGAAAAAAACAAGTGGGAGAATGTTGGGTGTGTGTTATATTCTTTCCACGACTAGCCGTACACGCGGGGGGTGATAGACCCCCCCTATTCGTTATACTGGGCACAGCGGGGGGGGGGGGGGGGAAGTGTTGCAGGAGGGTGGTAGCCACCCTTATCAGGGGGGGTCGGCAGGCCCCCCTTTCCGGGGGTTTTGAGGGTGGCGATAGCTCCCCTCTACAGGTTTTGGGGAAGCGCCCCGGGGACAATAGTTTTTGACCCTATATTAGGTGGGCAGACATAACTATGGTTTTTTGCGTGGTTTTTGCACATGGTTTTGGGCATGATGGTTTTTTTCCCATGGTATTTTGTAGATTGAGTCAAGGGAAGTACGACTATGCTCTAATCCAGGGTTAATGGATTGGGTTTTATGAATGCTTCGACGTGTATATATATGTATTGTTTTATTGAAAGGAATATAATAGAAAATCAATCTAGTAGTCTCAGTTTTGGGGTGCTGGGGAAAATATTTGTGTATATTTGTTTTATGTTTTATGCTCTCGCCATTGTTTATTTTCTATTTTTCGAATTCGTATGCAACTAATTTCTGTACAGGGTTAAAACCTACAACAAGCTTATATTACACTGACCCTTTGTTCTCTACAACTTCAAATGGTCCCAGAATTCATGGAGAGAAATTCACTCCCTTCCCAAAGTTTATGGAGCTCTTTTGAGGCCTTACTCTAATGAAATGTAATGAGCATCAATGTAGCTCTTTTGTTGATATTGTGCTTCCTTTATCCATCCATTGGTCATGGTCATTTTATCTTCTATATCTTTTACTACTTCGAGTCCTATCAACACTTGATCCTCTAGTGTATCCCAACTAAGAGGTAATCTACATGTCTTCCATAGAGGAACTCAAAAGGTGCCATATCGATGGAACTTTAGCAACAATTATTGTAGGCAGATTACACTAATGGAAAAAAAATATTCCCATCCTTTTTGTTGGTCCATCACATACATATGTAACATGTCCTAAGGGATTTGGTTAGTCCTCTCTATCTGACCATCCATTTTGGGTGATAAGCAGTGCTAAAGTTTAACTGATTCCTGAAGGCCTCTTGGAAACTAGTCCAAAATATTTCGGTAAACACTACTCCCCTATCTGATATGGTATTCCCTTGCACTCCTACATTCTCACGATTTAATTAATGAATTCTCTAGATATCTTAGGTGCCTTATATGTAGTCTTGACTACGATGAAATGAGAAGTTTTGGTGAGTGTGTTCACTACTACAAATACAACATCATGTCTCCTTGCCATCATCGATAATCCCATGATGAAATCCAATGATATAGCTTCCCACTTAAATTATGGTATTTGATGGGGTTGTAATAACACTGCAAAATTCTTGTGCTTAGACTTTACTTGTTGACACTCTAAAAGCCTTGCCACAAAGTTTACAATGTCGTTCTCCATCCTTATCTAGAATATAATGGTTTCAAGTCCACACTCATTTTCTTAAGACCGGGATGTCTCATGTATAATTATCAATGAGCTTCACTCAGGATCACTTGACTCATTTCTTTATTTGGTGGCATGTATATCATCACATGGAATTGTATTAAGCAATCACTATCTAAATAATACTTGTCATAATTTTGAATCGTCATTTCATCTTCCTTTAAACCCCGACTAACATCATTGTACCAAGTGTCCTCAAATTGTAACCTAAGCAGCTTCTCTCTTGAATTTATATTTAAATGAGTCATAGAAAAGATTCAAGGCCTTTGACATAAACCATATACCGCACTATTTATTGTATCCTCTATGTAAATGATATCAATGTCATATTCACTTATTAATTCTGACCACCTTCATTGTATGGCATTTAAATGGTCTTGTGTGAATATGTGACGTAGACCACAATGATCAGTCTTAATTTCAAACTTCCTTCGTAATAGGATGTGCCTCCAAATCTTCCAAGCATACACAATAAAAACCATCTCTAGATCATGTGTTGCATAGTTCTCCTCATGGGGTCTAAGTTTCCTTGATGCATACGATATTATTCATTCAACTTACATCAGTACACATACGAGGCCTTCCTTGGGGATGTTAGTTCAAACCATAATTTCTTATTCCATGTCTGGTATGTTTAGGATCGATGTATTTGTTAACAATTCTTTTAACTTCTTGAACAAATCTTCACATTTTCCAATCCAGGCAAACTTATTATTCTTCCTTTGGAGTTTAGAATTTGGGGTTGGTATCTTTGAAAACCCTTCAAAAATATGTGATAATATTCATCCATGCCCATAAAACTATGAACTTCATGAATATTTTTTAATTCTAGCCAGTCCATAATGGATTTGACCTTTGTAGGATCCATCGTAATACCCTCCCCAGAGATAATATACCCAAGATAATGGAATTTGGATTAGTAAAATTAACACTTATAAAAACTTCACATATAGTTCGTTCTCTCTAAGACATTGTAAAACTAGTCCTAGGCATTCATTATGCTCATTTAGGGTATTTGAGTAAACCATGTTGTCATCGGTAAAGACATTCACAAATTATTTATATATTCCTATAATATCTTGTTCATTAGGCTCATGAAAACTCATGAGGAATTTTCCAGTTGAAAAGGTAATACTACAAACTCAAAAAGACCAAATATAGTCTTAAAGGTTGTTTTCGGGATATCCTCTTCCTTGATTCTTAACTGGTGATATCTTGATCTTAGATCTATCTTTGAATACAAAAGTTTCCCTCTCATATGGTGAAACAAGTCATATATACCTAGTATAGGATATTGATTTTTAATCATCACCTTGTTCAAGTGATGATAGTAAATGCACAATCATTAGGACTCATCCTTCTTTCTAACAAAAAATATAAGTTCTCCCCATGGAGAGTTGGGTTGTATGAACCCAAAGTCTAATAACGCTTTTAAATATACTTGCAACTCCTTTAAATCTGAAGTTGACAAATGATATGGCATATTGGTAATGGGCTTCATGCCTATTTTAAGGTCAATAATGAAATCAATCTCCATTATGGGGGGTATCCAAGGAATTCTTCTGGAAATACATCCCTAAATTCAATAAGAATTGGATGTTTATGTAGATCTTTAGAGTCGACCTTATCATTCAATGTTGCAATTATGTAAAATTTACATTCCTTTCATCTACATTTTAACAATGACATTAACAATATGATCCTTATGAATACCCCTCAATTCTTTCTTATCAGATATTTTCTTTGACCCTCGTTATTAGTGAAATGCAATGTCTTATCCTTGTAGTCTAATATTTCCTCATGTTGTTCCAACCAATCCATTTCTATGACAACATGATATGATCCTAGGACCATAGAATACAAAGAAGCCTTGGTCTTACATACACCTAGATCAACCTCACAATCCACTACCAACTTACCTACGCTCCTTATTCCACATGTCATCCCTACATGCCTAAAAGCATGTTGTACAATGACTTCATGCTTATTTTTTGAAAACGAATTTAGAGAAAGAAAATGTTTTGTAGCCCCTGGATCTATGAAGATAAAAAAAACTCATATCATCAATATTACATATTGTCTCAAGTACAGTGGATCAGTTCTCTACCTAGAAATTGTTCACCACTGTATAGATACAATGAACCTTCCTTAGATCCCCCATTATTTCTTGTGGATGGTTTGTGTTGGAATTGCGTATTCTCTAATGGAAATCCCTCTTGAACTGTGTACCTCCACAAGTCCAACACTCCTTTTTGGGAGCTTATCTTCTACTATCGGGTGAATTAGGGGTTGGTTTGGAACTCTACTGATAAGAGCTAAACTGACGTACTAGATGTTTCTATGGTGTAGCATGGTTTTGCTATGTAGGATGATACTGTAATGGCTAACATGTCTACAAGGAAATATATCATGCTTATTGAGATACAATGCATGACTATTGTTATGGAGATCGATATTGTGGCATTTGATTTCCTGTAGATTAGTTTTGATGAATATGAGCTAGTCCCCTTTGAAAATTATTGTGTTCCATATTGTTTCCACTAAACACTCTCCACATGTAGGTGTTGGTGGCCTACTCTTCCCACTAATAAAGATCTCTTCTTAAGTGGTAATGGCATGTTGAACTACCTAATTAAAGGTACAAGGAATTAATATTCTGACCATAGCCCAGACGTTAAAATTCATTCCATTAACAAATTTATTTACTCTGAACTTATTTGTGTTTAAATGTGGGGCATAATAGAGTAGTTTCAAGAATCATGCCTCTTACTCAGGTATTGATTGAATTCCCTACTTTAGTGCATTAAATTCATTCAATTTTCTTTCAATGAAATCCAATAACATGTAGAGTTCTCTAAACTTTTCTTCAAACAACTCCTAGGTTACCTTTGAGATATCCATCCCCAATTGAGGTAATAATGTTTTCCAGAAAAGAAATGCACTTCCTTTTAACATAAATATTCCAATGTTATCCTTAATATTTGAGGTTTAATTTGTCAAGGTGAAGCACATGACCATGTTATCCAACCATGCCTTTGTAGCTTGTCGATCTGTCGACCCCCTAAATTTTGGAAACTTTGTATTTTCTAGTTCTAGATGCAGATTATTCCTTGTTGGATTTTGGGACCCTTCATTTAGTGCAATGGT
Organism: Pinus tabuliformis; assembly: GCA_031772625.1. NCBI lineage: Eukaryota > Viridiplantae > Streptophyta > Pinopsida > Pinales > Pinaceae > Pinus > Pinus tabuliformis. The sequence goes on along the minus strand of CM062818.1, from coordinate 1,536,410,375 downwards.
TCCTCCTTGTTCTCATTCTAAATGGTTTATTAATTCCTCTGACATGTGCTAAAATGATCCCATTATGTTCAAAACCTCTTCGGTAGGAATCTATTCATGTGCTTCATTTTTCTCACTATCATTGGGTTGGATGACAAGAGTTGGCTATTGCAATGGCACCATGGTGTGTCCTCTAACATTCCTACTCTTTCCCATGCCTCTTCTAACTATTCCAACAATCACTAAATTACATTAGCCCAACTATAGTAATAAACATTAATGTGGAGGGTGACATTGGTTCCAAAGTTTATACCCTCTCGAGGCACCCTTATTACAATGATAAGATCTTGAGAGAGTGATGTAGAATCAAATTTTACATAACTATAGAGTCATATGAGTAAGTAACTTTCCACGTAGTTTACTTTTTATAACTTCCACTACTAACATGATCTTACTCATTATTCTATTCGTTGATCTCTTATTTAATTGTTTATAGGAAGTTAGATGATATTTTTCTTGGTTTTCTTGTGAGTTTTTTTTTGAATAAAAGAATTTTTGAAAATGTATATAAAAGTGATAACCTTCTTATAAACATAATTTAATAACTCATTAATTAATGATGTCTTAATTTTCTTTCCAAAATAGCAACAAAATTCATGAATATTTGAGAAGATTTTCCATCTACATCTAAGATTACTATTATGTCACAATCCAATTTAAAGTAATATTAATACTCAACCTAAAGCATTATTTTTGACATAAAATTATAAATCTTAAATCAACATAAAAAATGTATAAACCTTTCATTTTATTTTGAATAAACTTTAATATAGCAAAATAGTAATAAATAAGTTGTTAAAATGCCTATTACTAAATCACACTATATTCAAATTAGAAATGGAGATAGATTTGATAAAACTTTCTAACTCATTAGATGATAAGATACACATGTATCTTAACTATCATATAATTCTAAAAATTCCTTCGTGGATTTGTAAAAAATATACCTTCTCTACATTTTGTTTTTAATAATAACATCATAACTTTAATTGTGGGCTTTCACTTGCGATTTAATCAGTGAGATTTAATAACTTTATGTAAATTTTAATCAGAATTTCCCATCAATAAAAAATTGCATCCAAATTTAACTTCAATTGTTAAAAACTTCTCAAAACCTTTTCACTTCTCAAATGATGAGTTAAGTTTGACGTTTAATATCAGACAGTCTATTGGGACTGAGATTCCCATCCGAGCTGTAAATATATGTATTCTTAAGCATAGAAGTAGTATGTGAAGAAGTAATATAAATCTTGCCCGTGGATGCATTGGCTTTCCTACTAAAGTTGTATGGGTGAATTCGTGAGCTTCGAGGCATAGGCCAATACTCAATTTGGGCCACTCGAGGTAAGGTCATGTGTTGTGTTCATTTCTTTACAAGTTATGTGTTTATTTTATGCAAGTTATGTGTTTTGATTTGATCATAGATTAAGTAGAATTGGTTGAATTATTTCATGCAAAGTGTGTGTATTTCTTTTATTGTACATTGTTTATGTTTATTAATTTTTCTTTTTCTATATATCTTGGGACGTGTTTTGATTTCATGGGTGTAAAAGGGGATGATACAATTGCTACAAAACTAGGAGTAGTAGTTGTGAAATATCAGTGGTAGTTTCTATGGAACCATAGCACTATAAATTTTCTTACCTCTAATAAAAACAATAACTTGGAGTTAGGTGTTGGATTGAGGTTTCAATATATAAGGTACCATGTGACTAAACTGAGATAAAGACGTTAAGGCTTTGAGTGGACTTAGGTTCCACATCACCTATAGGTTTCCTTTCTTTGCACATAGGAGTGGTAGGAACTCTGATGCTTGTGTATACAACATGGAGAGCCTCATAAGGCAAGTAGACCCTAGGTTGATAAATTAAATGATCAACTGATTTCTTAATATTACTCAAAGAAGAAAACAGGTATTCGTGTTGGCATGTACTAAGCATATCTGGAATAAATAGTATTCAAAGATTCCCCAACAATGTTTATTCTCTAGAAGAAAACCATACAATAGTGCAATGTAGTTATTCACAATAACATTTAGTGAGGTGTCTAAAAGTTTGCATAGAACCAAGGGCATATGGAAAAAATGACTTGTAGAACAAATTCACCAATCGATAAAAGGATTGTAGAAGACAAGCTTAGGTGTATGGTAGTTATTAATATCTATATTTTCAAAACTCTTGAGGAAACATCAGATAAAGGATTAAGAGAATGCTCAAAAGATGTTATAAAAAATTATGATCTTTAAGAAATATTGATGTTTGTTTGATGGTGAGCAGAGGCTCTGTAATTTAGGTTTAGCTTGGGTGGTTTAGAGGAGAAGTTTTTATCCTTCCCACCTAGGTTCAAATATTTCTTATGACAATTTTACACCAAGTGGTCTAATTGGGATTAACAAGCTACCAACAATCTCATTGTCACTGAAGTATGTGGGAGTGGGACAAGATTGTTTCCCAACACTTTTTTTAGCAATAATTGAGATGATAATTCAAAACAAGGGAATCTTTCCAATATAAATTGTTCGCCATGTTACATATGCATATGGTATTTGCATAACAATAAAGAAGAACAACCAAAGAAACTTGAAAAATCTTGAGATTGATAAATTAAAGGTATAGATATATTTTTTTTGAGCTTATCAAGTATTCTTGGAAAAAGTGGAGAAGGAGGCATTATATTTATTAGAGACAACCATGTTATTTATTTAAAGGAAATAGTTGGGGTTGGTACTAGATAATAGAGCATATATATTTGCATTAAGGACCATGTTTCTGAATGGCATATAACACTCCTACGCCACTAAACTATGGCTTTATTTTGGAACACGATCAACATTTAGTTTGATATTCCTTTGAGAGAGACTTATCCAATATGAGTTAAAGCCCTCCACATCATAGTCTTCCTAATTGACCTTTATGGATATAGTTAAGTTAGGAATATGAAATCAAATGTAATAATTTTACCATCCCTAAAAATAAGAAGAAAAGGTGTTAGGGATAATGGGGTTTGCATTATGTACAATATTAATTGATCAAATTAAAATCCACTAGTAATTGATATAGAGAAAGAAGAAATAGATTGGAGATTTTGCAACATTTCTCTTATTCATGGATATGTTTATAAAAATAGAGAGTTGCATCTTAAATAACAAGGGAGTGTGAAATCTTTGAAGAAGAAAGAAGGCACCTTTTGCACAGATGGAAATTAATTTGAGATTGATCTTGAGTTGAAGCTTGACCAATTCCAAATTTGATTCTAAATGTCAAAACATTGATCACAAGTAACAACCCAAAAATTGCATTGTTTAAAAGCTATGTTCTTGTATAATGTGTTACTATATGATATAGCTCAAATTCCCTTTTATTGAATTCTTGATTTGTACCCACCTCAATTGCTCATTTACTCAGTTTGTTAGAATGAAAAATTGTTCAACGAATTCCTATAGTCCTTCTTTGGGTCATTAGCTATAGCCATCCTCTTAGTGTTGGGAAAGTCAAAATCATAAATACATTTTCAAGCCCATGTGCTTGGGAAATCACGAACAACCATTAACACATCAATATAAAAAGATACATTGTAAGTATGTTGTGTATACTTATGAGATATAGTACTTTTATTTTTCTAGGACATATCTAAAGGCCACAGTGCTTCAATATGTAATAATGGTGTAGCCGTAACCTACAACCATACAGGAAAAATGCACTTGACTCTATTGTCAAACATTGGCCTTAGAACCACAACCACGTAAACCAAGATTTAGAAGTATATTCATAAAAGAGCCAATTCATGACGATTGGTGAATAGGAAGCACATAATATTTCATTGAAATTAATAGAGAATTTCTAAATCACTAAATTCTTTAAATCTGCAGAAGATCTATGTTGACATGAAAAATGGGATGTAGGCCTACTATCTAGATATAAATATCATATGGATGTACTTAATCTATTTATAATTGTACCATGAGGATGGAATTAGCTCCATATTTTTTCTCCAACATGATATTTGAAAACAATTTAATTCCTCACCATTTTGATTCTTGGCGAATCTCTATCTTGGATAGTATATTTTTTTGAAAGCAATAAAATAGATGACACCAATTATTGAGAATCATAAAATATAAGAATTTTTGTGTCTTCTCATCTCAATAGATAAATGATCCATATTGGAACATTATATTGTTTGTCATCCATCTTGTTGCTTTCAAAGTGGAAAATGTGGAGGAATCAACTCACAAGATTGTTTTTACTGATGGGACCCAGTTTCGAAAATTAGGGTTTAAAACCTTAAAGGAAAATTTTGAGGCATCAAATAATGTTTTTTGGGGGTAAATATTTGTCACTTTAGCGACACACCTTTTTTATTATTCTACACAGATAGACCTTTCCAACGACACAAGAATCATTTCGATTAGACTCTACATGTGGAAGTTATACCACTCGGAAGTCGACCTTACTTTTTTCACCACCATAATTCGAGAGGATGCCATGCCAGCCCCCCTTATTCATGAAAAAGGGGATATCCACATGGTTATGATGAAGAAGACTCTAGAATATTCTGTATTGTAACTTTGGTTAAGAGTTGAGGTAGTCAAAGCTAATCACTAGTAGGCTATCAAGCCATGTTATAACCAGGCCACTGGGAGGAAAAGGGGTCCATTCTTTTGAGTGCATTTATTCCTTAGATGAGAAAAAATAGAAGAGAGGGATAAGATATGGAGCATACCAAGAGGATTTGTGCATTGTAGTAGCCCATAGGCCACATGACATACCTTTTGTACTCAAAAACATTTTCTATTAAGAGAAAGAGAGCATAGTGGTCTCACCTTCTAGCTGGGGTTTTTTCTCTCGAAAGGGTTTCCGAAGACATATCTTGTGTCAAATGTATGTGTGAAATTTTATTTTATTGTTCTCAATTTTTTTCATAATTTTAATACACATGCATACAATATTAGTAATAATCTACATATCCAAAAATTTAAAAGGAAATAAAATTGTAATAGTGTAGAATTTCATATTTTAAATATAAATTTACCAAATCTATTGTGATGAATTATCTAATGGAATATCCATGACAGTTTATGGATCAATAAAAATGAGATTTCAATTTATGGGGCATGACATTATGGAGTGAAACATTTGAAAATAATGTCTAATTGATGTTGTTGTTATTTCCTACAATGTCGTGATTACCACTAGAAGAAGTACAAAATATCATCTTTAATGTAGAAGAAGGAAGCTTATTCTTCTTGCATTCTGACAAGATTTTTTTCCCATCCATGACCTTAATATCATTTGGGGAAACATATTGAAGAATCTTATTATTCTATCCCGGTGAAAACATTTTTTTCTCATCCATAACCTTAATATCAGTAAAGGAAAAATAACCATCTCAATTTTGCATCAATGTCTTCCTCTTGTAGTGGCTTTTCAGATAATCCTCTAGATCATAAATGTCCAAAAAAAGATACATAGAACATATTTACTTCACATAAAATTTTTTATAGTTAATTAATTAAAACCAAATGTTGAAGATGTAGGAAGACTTGAAAAAGGAAGTTTTTGATAATGATCTCCATCGACGACTAGTGATGAAATCGAATAAACTATGACTGAAAATATAGCGAGCATCACCGATAATATATTTGATGTATTTGTTTCAATAATTAAAAGTTTTGTATTGTGTACTCCCTTGCCATCTTCTCTGCTACAAATATATTCTCTCCATTTATTTCTAAAAGTTCCAAGTGTTTTTCAGGATACACAATCACATAGTGATAGATGTAGGGTCCATGGGTGGATCCATAATGGTACCAATATAAATAACCCATATATGGACATAATCAAGTGGTGAGGACAGGTTCATTGTGTGATGTACGCTTTGATACCAAGTGTAGGGCCCCTACATGTGACCATGATTATTTGTTCAAATTATTATTATTATTATTATTAAATAGATATGTACGTATATAAATGCAATTGCAAAAATTTACAACTTTAATTCTCAATGTACACTGTCGTAAATTCTATGAAAATTTACAAAAATCATCATGCATATACTACAATGAAGAATGATCAATTTTTTTAAATTCCAATGTATGATATTGTACACAAGAAGGAAACCATTCCAAGGAAGTTTACAAATACTCCATTAATAATTGTGATTTACTACAACATCCATCATACCAATATTAAAGTTATACATTTACTAAATAGTACATAAAACGAATTACAAGAAGTACTTTTGACCGAAGAGAAGGTAGAATCCTTAATTTATTTTGTTTCGATACTCATTCCTTGCTCATATGGCTCCAATGATCAATCTTTTGAAATTTCACCCATGTTTGACTGAGGTTGCTTACCCTACAAACACAAGATAGTCTTCCCTTCCCCCCCTGAATTGTAGTGGGGTTGTAGCTAGGAGGAGAGAATAACACTAGCCAATAGGAATTTTGATTGTAGCCTTGGTCTCCCTAGATCAACAATTCCTATCTAGCACACTATCAACAATGTTCAAGATCACAATTTCACAACAAAATCATAGGTTCTCACTAGAAAATTTAGAATGGTGTTACAACAACCATTCAACACTATGAAGTTCAACAATGTCCATTTCATAAGAATGTGTTCCTTTTAGAGTGTTTTAGTTGAGGATTGGATGTTCCACTTGTTTTCACATGGAAAATAACTATTTATTAAATTTCATAAATATGATTATTCACCGAGTCACATTTCCTATCCACAAATTGGCTCTCATCAAAATTTCCTATTATTTTATTTAAACTAAATATTTTCTCTCATCCAAAAGACATATGTTCCTAAATTTACTCCTATATGTTCCCTTGTCCCCTATTTCCTTCCTTAACTTTTGCTACTTGTTTCAGTTAATTCTTTATTACCTATCAAGAGTGCCCATTACTTGTAGTTACTTCCTTAAACTCCCCCCCATCATATTATGTTATCTTTCTAGGATTTTCTCAATTAGGTGAGTTTCTCTTGATTTTAATTTCTTAGAATTACTTATATAAATAATTCAAATCTTGCCCATTTCTACTTAGATTTTAGTTCACTCATGTCCACATCAAATTAACTTTACATTATTCCCCCTTTTAAACATTATGTCTTGTAATTAATTTTGTGTCTATTATAAACTTAGCTCTAACTTACATTAAACCCCCTTTTAGGTATTCATTTACTAGCATTAGCCATGACCTTTTTTTCCAGTTATTATGTTTTCATATTTATTTTATTCTTATAGTTATCACTAATTAAAATTTATATTAACTTTATTTTCAATAACATGTCAATCCTTAAGTTCTTACGAATTAACCAAATCGTATATTTCCTTACCATTCATTTGGTGCCAAGGGTGCCAACTCTCAAGCCTGTCAAGAACCTCACATTCCAAGGGTGCCATCGGTTTCCCTTCAAAAACTTGTGATTTGATTAGGGAAAAGAAATATTGTGGAATGGAAACTCTACCGTTTCCTTGTAGCCCTTCTTGATAGTTTTGCAGTGATTGAGGATTGAGGCTCCCCCTAATGTGCGCTCCACAATAGTGCGTCATGAGCAACCATATCCATGGTCCACTCCTCATAACATCATGCAAACCTAAGGATAAGTACCTGTGTACATCATCTTGACCCACATCTAGAGTGCTAGCAAGTGTGATCAAGGACATTAATCATACCTCTCCAAATATGTTTGGTATCATTCTCCTATATCCCCACTAACCATATGGGGGTTATCAAATCAACATTCATTAGCACCTGCAAAAAGAAACTATGGGAACATCCATTAGTGTCATAGCCACTATCTGCACTAATACCAAATATCCAAACATAACATAAATCATAATGTGACTCAAACCGTCTTGGTATTATTTGTGTTCATAGTCCTCTTTTTCTACCACACTCACAAAATAGTTAGTGAAATATGAGAAATATGACACAACTATCATCCAGTTATCATCATAAATCATCATCATCACTAGAATGAAAGTAAAATATCATAATATCATGAAATATGTGTTTCCTCAAAATACGTAAAATGTTTGGACCATCATATGGATGTCCTCAAAGAATAATGTATAAGTCATATGATGTCTCAAATTCAAGATAACGTAAATCTCCTATCAATTAAATTGAGGCACTACAAAAAGTGGATATGTTATGGGGGAAGCCTTAATGTAGGGAGATAATACAATTTTTCATCATTTTAAAATACTCCATGGTACATCCCTAAAATGCCCTACATATGACATGGAACTTTACACTCTAGTTCAAGATATAGTGAAATGGAAGCACTATTTGATGGGAAATGAAGTCATCAAATGCATTGATCACCAACCATTGTAGTATTTGTAGGCCTGGAGTAATATTTAGAAAACTAGAAAATACAGGTGGATGAAGATGTGACAACAATTTCATCTAATCATCAAATATAAGAAGGGAAACATTAATAAGTTGATAAGCCTACAAAATTCCAATATCACAATTATGGGAACTATTATGTATATGAAGCCTTTCACCTATGATACATACAGGGAAGCATAGAAAAAAGACTCGATATCTTTAAAGAGGTGTTTTGATAACTACAAGGCTAAATTTGCATAGAGTTTGGAGATGATAAGGGTAACTATAAACTCTAGGATGGCTTGCTCTACATCCTAGACAGTATTTCTGTTCTTAAAGGTGGAACATTCTTATCAACAAGGCTTACACCTCCATTGTTGCAAATCATTTTGGTGTTCGGGATAAAATGGCTAACTTACAATGATATGTGCACTGTCCTAGAATGAAAGAAGATGTATCCTTATTTATTAGAGGATGCACACTTTGTTGTACTAGAAAACCTAGTAATATGAAGCAAGGTTTATACCATCCTGTATCGATACCTACTCGACCATGGAAGAGAAAATCCATTGGTTTTGATATGTAAATTTTTGTGTATCCCACTTAAATACTTTATCAAAATAGATCTTATAACATTCTAAAACCTTTCACTATTTACTATTTTATTTTAGATTGTAGGTTTTAATATTACTAGTTTAAAACATAGAAATTACTAGTATACATTGAAACTAAAATGAAAGAGATAAGAAATAACATACCATCCACACAATGAACACAAGACATACCCCAAGAGGACAAAATATGGGGAAAATCCAATGAGAAGGTGAGGCCTATGCTCTAGTATTTTCCTCTTAGTTATGAAATGTCAATACAAGGAAAGGGGTACTCACTATGGAGATTCCATGGATATTATGGCCAATATAGCCACTACAAGATCTTGTACTTCCTCTAATATGTTTCAGTATCTCATTATCAATGTTTTTCTTTCTTATGGAAAAGTATTCAATATACTAAGAACAAGACCCCTTCCTATATTAGCAGTCTAGTATTCAGCAAAACCTAATGCCTATCTGGGGCAATATTTAGTGTTTTTGCATGCCCCAATCCCAATTAATGTTAGTGTTTTGGATCCTATAGCATATTTTTAAATGTCCACATGATATGTAAACTACTATGTTTATTCCACTATAATAGTTCATCACAGTAGATATGATAAAAAACTGAATTATATTTTATTGTAAATAATAATTCTCTTTAGTTCTCAAATTCTTATTATTTTTATGCTTAAATGAATAAATTCAATGAAATTGGAAAAACAAATATTGAACATCAATCAATACACACACCATCCAAAATAGACAAAATATTTTACCTAGGAAACCCTTATGGGAGAAAACCCAATCAAAAGGTGAGGTCACTCTACTCTCTTTCCCTAGAATGGAAATATGCTAGTATAAAGGAGACGATACTACCTATGGAGTTACTTGAGACTTATGGATTATATGTTTCCTACATAGCATTAAATCCCTCCGTTATTCTCTCTAACTTACCAGTCCTAATTGCTTTATTCAACTATGTAAAAAAATACAATACAAAGAATGGAACCCCTACTCCTTCCAAGAGCTTGGTATTCAACATAGATTGATAGCCAACTAGTGTCAAGGATTAACTTCCTCAACCCTCAACTAAAGTTATGGGTTTGTACTTTTTAGAGTCTTCTTGAAAATCCACTCATGGTTAGGCTGATGCACATGGATAATGTGAGTTGATGTTGCACCCTCTCATACCATGGTGGTCAATACAATATGTAAACTTGTGGAAGGCATAGCTTTTGCATACAAACTCTAATTGATGCAATTCTTGCACTATTCAATAGGTATCTAAGTGTAGAATATAATCGGTAGGTTTGGAATAAGTGATAAGTTTTTAATCCTAGAAAATAACATGTAATGCCTCAATATGGCTCAAGAAGGTTTCAATCTCTACTTCTTCAAGCTGGTACATACTATTAAATTGACCTTGCAAACTCATTACTCCAATTTTTTCCAATCTATTTTTTTTTATGAAAATATCATAATTTTATTCAACTTGAAAACGAGGAAAAATATTACATTTTGTAGATGTTTTTAAGCATTTAGTCATGTCATCCAATTGAATAATGCACAGTAAAAAGTTTTCTTTTTTTAAGTTACATAATTTTGCCAAGGCTAAGTGTGATAAAAGTCACTTAGCTTCCCCTTTTAACATTTTTTTTCTCCACCTTTTTCCAAACCCCTTGTTCAATTGTTACTATTTCTAGTTGATTATCATTTATCTTCAATGGGACTTCTCTATCTGATTCTGAGCTCTCAGACACATGGGATCTCTTTATGCCCCCCCTGAGTCCTTTTTAGTGACTATTTCCACTATTTTATGCTCTGATACTATGATCTTTATTAATTCAATACCCTTCTAGCTATGAGCCACTATTACTGACCAATCCCCAACTTCTCCATTTAGTTGGCTACCAAGTTGTGTCTACACATATGTATTTGTAGTATTTTGCATGGGATATCCCTTTTCATCTTCATAAGTGTTAGGAAACTGCCATCCCCTTGGCTTAGGGGCCTTCCTCTTTTTCCTTATGGGAGACCCTTTTTCTTATGGGTAGGTGTTCTACAAATGTCTTGTTTGAAATAAGTTCAACATCAAAAAGTTGTATTCTCATAATCTAACATTTGTGTCCATTGGAAGTTTTCATGTTTTAAAATAATATGATCAAGAAGACCTTTGTTAAGATCTAGATCTACGCATATTCTGGAAAATGTGAAGATGCTCTTTGTTGTTTTTTCCAAGTCCATTTTCTTGTATTTATCTAGATTATTTTTGATATCCTCTAGGACCTGATGATGCCGGAAAGGAAGAGGCATGTTTAGTAACCTCACCCATATCGACATTGTTGTTACCACCATTCTTGTGGCATCAAACTCTAAGAACCATGGGGTAGTAAAAAGCTCAGATATACGCCAAAACCATGGCCCTCTGTTTAAGATGTTTTCCATATCTCGATGTGTCAAATGGCACAATGAAGAAGCATTTAGAGCATAAGTAGAGATCACAGTTTTATGTCCATGAATAAAAAACCCATTGATATAATTCTTCAGATCTTAGTCAAAAAACATTAAAACAAGATATTAATGCCTTAGTTTGTAGATCAACAATATAAGATTTTAGCTAGGGGGTTTTACATCCATAGTTGGTACCTTGCTCATTTGCTCAACTATGCAAGTTCCTAGTAGATTTTGGATCTAATCAATTGGAGCGGTTGTCTTCCCTTTCACTACATCCTTGACCAAGATTGGTCCATTAGGGTTTCTTCCATTCTACAAGTATTGAGATAGATAAAAAATAATATAATGATCGAATCTGGGACATCACAATTGTCTAGATCCATGTGTGTGAGTAAAGGAAGTTTTTATGGTAGACACTCCATATTATCATGGTTGAAAGTTATGTGGGAGCCATAAATTTCACTTAAGCTCTCATACAAACTCTTATTTAGGCGATATTTGCACCATTTAAAGTCTCTCAAAATGTAAAACATTGCCAAGAGGCTATAAGACATGGTCACAAAGTTTTTGATCCCAAAAATGGATATTTAAGGCCTCAAACAAATTTTATAAAGTTTTGGATACAAAATATACAATGCAAGACCCACCCTAAAATGGGCCATATAAGCCAATAGCTCTAGTTTTCCAACCCAACAAGTACCAAAATAGATGACAAATTATATAATGATCCATTCTAAATCATATTTTATAGGTGATTTGTGAATAACTAGGAAGGGAGATGCTTACTAACTATGGTAGTTGACAAGTTTAATAAGATGTGCATTTTATGCTTTCTAAAGAAAAAATCATCAGACAAGGTACAACAAACATGTTCTTTGAAATTTTTTGGTGTACTTTGGGATACTAAGGAGCATTGTTTTACATAGATATACTATACTTCTCAGTGCATTTTAGACTACACTTTGGGAGAATATGAACATTGTCTAGTCAATTTAATGTCTTAAATTGCTCTACATAAATTATCAATCCGGGTATCGTAAATTGATGAAGTGTGGTGCGCCATATGTGCTTAGTTAACCTTTTTCTTACTTCGTTGTTTTTTGGGTTTTGTTCTTGTTGGTTTCCTAAAGTGTTTAATGCAAATGGAAATCCTATTCTAAGGTCTTAAGAATACTTTTAAAGGTCAAGTATGGATGTAGATTTCAAAACAAGGTTTGTCCCTTATGGTAACTTCCAAAACTTAGCACTTCAAAAGATCTCAAAATATGCTATTGATAAAATTAATACTTGAACAAGAATGTAAATATGCAGCTACTTAAATCAAACAAAAGATGAAATACTGATCATGAAATCACTATCTCTGCTGCCCATCTAATTACAGAAATAAAATCTAAACTATTGCACTCAAACAAACCAAAAATTGCAGACTAACAAAAGCAAGATCAATTTACTTCACTTATAATCCAATAGTTTGCCAAGTAGTTTTTCCGGGTTAAGCCATGGCTCTGGAGATAACGTCAATAACATGAAGAATTGATATCTAAATTACCTACTTGCAAATGACAGTAAAATCAAGTCACTTCACTTATAGTCTGATAGCTCGCCAAGTAGCTTTTCGAGGTTAAGCCATGGCTCTGAAGATAACGTCAATAACATGAAGAACCTGATATATAATTGCAAAAAAGAAAGTAAAATCAAATCACTTCACTTATAGTCCGATAGCTCGCCAAGTAGCTTTTCGGGGTTAAGTCATGGCTCTGGAGATAACGTCAAATGTCATGAAGAATTTGATATCTAAACTAACTAACAAAAACAAATAAATAAGACTAAAATCAAAGCATAATTGAAATTGAAAAGCTTAAGAAAAAGTTTAGTAGAGAGGCAAATCTCATGTCACTATTTGATGCAAAAACATGTAAAGAAAAACTAATCTACAATCAACCAGTTGAACACATTTGCATGAATTAAAATTGCATGAATGGAAAATCTAGACTATCAAACTTAAAAGCAATAAAATGACATACATAAATGAAATCAAAGCAAAATTACAAAATAAAATCTACTCTACCTTACATTCTAATATGCTCCATGACATCTACTTCACGTCTCCTTCCATGTTGAGAACATCAAAGCTTTATTCAAATTCTTCAAAATTACGAAGTACAACAAAGCTCTCCAAAGCTTTCAAAATCCATCAAGGAAGAACTATAAACTCCAAGCTAAGCTAAGACTAACAAGCTAACAAGCTCTAAACTAACAAATGAAGGAGAGAGATCTCCTATTTATACAAAAAGATGAGAAGCCATCTCATTAATGAGAGTCCATGAATCTCTCCCTCTACCTCTAGAGTCCTAATCAAAATAGGAACTGATAAGACACATGTCTTCTTAGAGTTTCAATACAATTAGGAGATGTGACACATATCCTCATGATCCCATGATTCTTTCCACTCAAATTCGAATTTGGCCTTAGAGTGCCACATAAGGGTCTTCTAGAAGCCTCCTTTTAACCTACGCATGTCAACATTCTCAACCCACTTGTTAGGTATAAGCATATGCACATTATTTTCTAATTTTTAACCACAAATTCACTTAAAAAGGCTTAGAATTAATAACGTTTGGAAAAACATAAATGTGGCCCAATGATAATGAAAGTGGGATGAATGTAGTGACATAGTAGTGAAATGGAGGTGATATAATGGACATAATAGTGAAAGTGTAATGGAAAGGAATGAAATTTTCAAGACCCAACATACCCCCCAACTAAAGTTATTGCATGTCCTCATGCAATATATATTACATTAACTCTTTTGATCCTTGAGCTTTGGCTTAACTTTGCATGATACCATTTGATAACTTCATATTTTTGTAAATTGTTTTACTTGAATTGCAACATGGTTGGTTCTTGTGTTACAAGCCTTTTGTTTTGTTGTTGCATTTCATTTTGATCATTGAACTTTGCATAATGATATTTTGATTATTGTTTGCAAAGTATATCTTTATTGGATTGAATGATGGTTGGTTCTTGTGTGACAACCATGATTTTGTTTGTATTCAATTTATCCTTTAAGCACTTTTTCAAAAGCCATTTTATGCTCATAATAACAATGTAATAGTTAATATATGTTGAAAGTATGTGGGATCCTGAATATGATATGGACATGGAAAAATATGAAGATGAATGTATTTCCCCCCCAACTGATGGTATTGGCAATTTTATGAAATGAGGAAGAGAAATGTTTTTCCAATAATTATCATTCTAGCTTTCTATGGAATTCTATGGTCAAAAGTTAGAAAATGATGTACCTTAACTTACCCTTTGGAATGGATGAGTCGTATGTGTGGTGGCTGCAAAATTCTGATCATATTCTTCTTCAAGTGGTTGAACAAGAGGAGTCATGGATAAAGAGTTAAGATGACTTTTTATTGCTTCTACCAAAACTTGCTGAATCTGCTCCAAAATGTTGAAAACAATAGTCTTCATGTCTTCAAAACTCATTGGCACAATTCCTACTATGTGAAAAGATGTTCTGATGTCGAACATAGTAGGAAATTGTTGACTTAGTGGCCATTGATGGATGCCACTAGTCAACACGAGTGCTCTCACCATTGATGACAATGAGAGTCAAGATGCCCAAACACATCTTGCTAGGTACGAATAGTTTTACCAATGTCGAGTCACCTAGAAGATCTAATGAACAAAGGACATTAATGTATTCCCATTATTTGTCAACATGAGAACTTGCCATTAAGGCATGCAAGCATCAAGGTGTCTTTACAAGGAACTTAGACTCAAAGGACTATGGACTCAATAATTTGCATTGAAGCAGGGCTTATTTGCGGAATGAAAATGACAAGAAATGGAAGATGAAAATGGAAGATAGCAATGGAGAGTAGAAATGGAAATGGGCAATAAGAATTTGAATAAGCCTCTTACTTTTATTTGTGGGTTATGAATGGACAAAAAGAGATGGAAAATGTATGTGAATGTAAATGGAAAATATGAAGTGAAATGAGGTGAATGGTTTATTATGAGGTATGGATATGATGGAAACAATAATATCTAAAAGTTTTTCAAGTGTTTGGATATGATTTTGCATCAGCATATTTCTTCTTTGTTGCTGATCATCCTCTTATGAAACAAATTGATCTCTTAGAGAGACACCATTATCTTGTAGTCATTTGTCCTTCCTCCTGAAACCTACAAAAAAAACTAATACTTCTTCTGCAATAGAATGTAATATTATCAAAGGAGAGAGGTGATCAATCTCTCTAGTTATGATATTTACACACAAAACTAAGAATTTGTATTAATGAAACAAGTTCTCAAAGGAAAAATCAAAAGAATTTATACTTGCTTTGGAATTAGTGCCTCAAGTTGATGTTGCTTCTTTTTAGCAATTTATTTCATTATTTACCATTTCAAACTCTAATGATGGATTTCTCATTGTGTAGATCTTGTTGAGATCTTTCCAACGGTACTTGAATCATCAAAATCTGATTTTATATGAGAAAGTTAGGCTGATTTAAACAATGAGGTTTTTTTCGGCTGCAGAATTGGAGAACAACTGCGGAATTAGACTTTAGCTGCGGAATGTGCACAATTTCTGTAGCTAAAAATCTTGAATAAAAATTTAACCATTCATGTTTCATCATCAGTCCAAAATTAATCAATACCTTCAGAAAAGTGAGCAAAAACTTATTCATTTCATTGATTCAAAATTTTTATTTTTATTTTCTTGACATGCGGCGACTTAGTGTGGTGACTTAGTGATGACACACACCTTGACTTCCCTTTGACTAGGGTCTTTTTCATCGACTTGGATCAAATGAATAGGACACCATCCATGTACTGACATTTTCCCAGCTAACCATGTGGTTTGTTTCGTCTTTTGACACCTATAACCTATAGAAGTAATAAAATGGTTGCGGAATTGCTAGTTAGCTATGGAATTAGGTTGCATTCCGCAGCTAAAAGACAGTCTCAAAACCACTGATTAAAGGAATTCTAGAAAATGGATTTAGTTGTATACTAATTGTTGATTTATTCAAATTGCTTACAATATACTGCGAGCAAACAGCAGCAAAGCTCCCTACTTCCTTAAGGATATCTAATGTATATTTTTGTCATTTATTATGATGTCAAATATTTGCTGCCCAAGAGCTTTAATGGTTGGATCAATCAAAGAGGTGAAACCAAAGCATATAATCCAATCTAGCTATAAGTGTAGTTTGATAAAGATGAAGTGGAAAATAGTCATGAGCTTGATCAACGTTTTTCGTGGGATTATAGGTTGACAGAGGTCATTTTATTATAGATTTTTTGGCTGAAAGTATGGTCAGACTGTGAAGCACATCATAATAAAGTTAAACACGTACACATAACTTGTCAATGAAGACAAGATCCATGAGTACCAACACCTGTGCCGATATTTTAGCAAGTAAAACGTCGAGTCATGGGAATAACTGTTAGATGGGTGCTTGGAGAAGTGTCGTATCCAATTAAGATTGTTGTTAATAGGTGTTACGTCTATTAGCGAAGAGCCATATCCAATTAGAACTGTTGTTAACAGGTGTTACGTCTATCACCGAAGAGCTATATCCAATTAGAATTACTATTAATCGGGAAGTGGCAGAGCAAGTGTTAGACGGGTGGTGAAAGGCGGGAGATGTATAGTCATAAAATAGTTAATTATCAGCATGCCATTGATTTCAAATTGGAAGCAGCCGAATTAAATCAATTGTCAGTTAATTAATTCAAATTTTGTTTTTTCCTCGTGGCCTACAAAAATGGGCTTCAAAGAACCAAGGAGATCTCGCAAATCGCTTCAAATTTCTTAAAATGATTCCTGGGTTATCTAATTGACCCTATTGTAGAAAAAACCCATGTTTTATTTTTCCCAAATTTTCCTCCGTTTGGCCAGATCATGCATTCAAAGTTTGACGTTTTTCTATGTTCTGCTTTTTTTTCTAAATTGCCGTGGCAATTGCGTTTTCTTCAGGTTTTCAATATCTACAGTATGGCAGCAAGTGAACATATTTTACAGTAACTATCCCATGTTTTTGTAGAAACAACTAAATCTTTAACATGTTGAGCTATGGGTAGTTTTGCAATTTTCAGCACAGAGAATAGCCTCTGTTGCTTCATCGACGACTGCATCAAGAATAGAAACAACTGTTGTAGCATAAGATGGTTTAGCTTTTGGTTTGACTGGCTTTCCTTCCCTTCCTCCAGTGCAACATTACTTCAAACAAAGGTGCACTCTCAGAATAATTTGTTCAAGGAATTATAAATCAATTAACCCCAAATTCTAAGTCGACATTACATCAGACTCCTGAGAAGTTCTTGGTTGATGAATTTGAGCTTGTCAAAGATATAATTTGTTGATTCGAATGTGATTTCCCCTTATTTTAGAGCCAAAATGAAGACAATGTCTACAAGTAGGGTAGGAAGAGTAAGAATGAATCCATTTGTCTACGCATTCTGTGTGGAAGCCATGGTTGCAATTCAGCGACATTGTGGCATCTCTTGTCATGAATTTTGCCAAATAGATAAGGCACTCTATTCCAAGCTATGGCATAATTATTTGAGTCGATCTTAGTTAACTCCATAGAGCTGCAGGTTTTTTTATTGTTTTTTTTTTTAATGCTTTTGCAGGTTTGTTTATAGGCCAAAGCTCAAACAGGAATTCAGATTTCTATTAAGGCCACAATGGAAACTAGAATTGGGGATAGCCATTGATTGCTTTTCTTTTCTTTTTCTCTGAAATTGTGAAATTTTATAAGAAGAATTAATGATTTTCAATTTCAAGCAGCAAAGACTTCAAAGAAAACATGCTAAAAACAGGACTTTAACTAAGGTCTTAAGCTGATTTTTTTATCAATCTGGGCTGGGTGACTAGGATAAGATCCATGTCAGGACAATTCCGAAGATGCCCATGTGGTCAGTTTCTTCATTGGATTCCTGTAACCTATTAAACCTTGAAACTAGCTCCAGAATTCACAATTAGCTGCAGAATTAGGCTACATTCCGTAGCTAAGTTGCAAAATCTTATTAAAACAGGATACAATGTTTTGAGGACCACTACAAACCATAACCAGTCAATCTTGAACAGTTTGAACCTATCAAAGCAATTGAATTTTTATTTTTCTATTTTTTTCATTTTTTTTTTATTGAATCAAATGAAATGATGAAATTTATTTTGTCCCCTATTTCTCTATCTTTTTTTTTTTTTTTTTTTTTACATAACAATCCTTTTTCTGATCCTCTAGATCACACAAAGCGCAAGAGGAGAGCATACTCAAGAATTATTAAATTTTTTAGATGTAAGAAATAAGGTCTCCTAATTACACTTCCCTGGCAACGACGCCAAAATGTCTAGTCAATTTAACGTCTTAAATTTCTCTACATAAATTATCAATCCGAGTATTGTAAACTGATGAAGTGTGCTGCACCATATGTGCTTAGTTAACCGTTTTCTTTCTTCGTTGTTTTTTGGGGTTTTGTTCTTGTTGGTTTCCTAAAGTGTTTAATGCAAATGGAAATCTTATTCTAAGGTGTTAAGAATACTTTTAAAGGTCAAGTATGGATGTAGATTTCAAAAAAACGTTTGTCCCTTATGGTAATTTCCAAAACTTAGCACTTCAAAAGATCTCAAAACATGTTATTGATAAAATTAATACTTGAACAAGAACGTAAATATGCAGCTACTTAAATCAAACAAAAGATGAAATATTGATCATGAAATCACTATCCCTGCTACCCATCTAATTACAGAAATAAAATATAAACTATTGCACTCTAACAAACCAAAAATTGC
The DNA here is from genome assembly GCA_031772625.1 of Pinus tabuliformis. NCBI lineage: Eukaryota > Viridiplantae > Streptophyta > Pinopsida > Pinales > Pinaceae > Pinus > Pinus tabuliformis. The sequence goes on along the minus strand of CM062818.1, from coordinate 1,536,391,117 downwards.
AGACTAACGTAAGCAAGATCAATTTACTTCACTTATAATCCGATAGCTCGCCAGGTAGTTTTTCCGAGTTAAGCCATGGATCTGGAGATAACGTCAATAACATGAAGAATTGATATCTAAATTACCTACTTACAAATGAAAGTAAAATCAAGTCACTTCACTTAGAGTCCGATAGCTTGCCAAGTAGCTTTTCGAGGTTAATCCATGGCTCTGAAGATAACATCAATAACATGAAGAACCTGATATCTAATTGCAAAAATGAAAGTAAAATCAAATCACTTCACTTATATTCCGATAGCTCGCCAAGTAACTTTCGGGGTTAAGCCATGGCTCTGGAGATAACGTCAAATGTCATGAAGAATTTGATATCTAAACTAACTAACAACAACAAATAAATAAGACTGAAATCAAAGCATAATTGAAATTGAGAAGCTTAAGAAAAATTTCAGCAGAGAGGTAAATCTCATGTCACTATTTAATGCAAAAACATGTAAAGAAAAACTAATCTACAATCAACCGATTGAACACACTTGCATGAATTAAAATTGCATGAATGGAAAATCTAAACTATCAAACTTGAAAGCAATAAAATGACATACATAAATGAAATCAAAGAAAAATTACAAAATAAAATCTACTCTACCTTACATTCTAATATGCTCCATGACATCTACTTCACATCTCCTTCCATGTTGAGAACATCAAAGCTTTATTCAAATTCTTCAAAATTACAAAGTACAACAAAGCTCTCCAAAGCTTTCAAAAGCCATCAAGGAAGAACTATAAACTCCAAGCTAAGCTAAGACTAACAAGCTAACAAGCTCTAAACTAACAAATGAAGGAGAGAGATCTCCTATTTATACAAAAAGATGAGAAGCTATCTCATTAATGAGAGTCCATGAATCTCTCCCTCTACCTCTAGAGTCCTAATCAAAATAGGAATTGATAAGACACATGTCTTCTTAGAGTTTCAATACAATTAGGAGATGTGACACATATCCTCATGATCCCATGATTCTTTCCACTCAAATTCGAATTTGGCCTTAGAGTGCCACATAAGGGTCTTCTAGAAGCCTCCTTTTAACCTACACATATCAAAAATCTCAATCCACTTTTTAGGTATAAGCATATGCACATTATTTTCTAATTTTTAACCACAAATTCACTTAAAAAGGCTTAGAATTAATAAAGTTTGGAAAAACATAAATGTGGCCCAATGATAATGAAAGTGGGATGAATGTAGTGACATAGTAGTGAAATGGAGGTGATATAATGGACATAATAGTGAAAGTGTAATGGAAATGAATGACATTTTCAGGACCCAACAAACACTAGGTTAAAGAGGCCCATATATAGATGGGCAGATATAAGTAGTAATTAATAAACTAATTCAACTTTTGAATGGGTTACATTCAAAAGAATTCAAGGATCTTGGATAAAAATTTCTTTACATTTATATTCTTATAACAGGGGAATGTATATTTCTATTAGTAAGTCTACTTTTGAAACTTAATTTGGGTATTTACATATTTTTTCTTTTACTTTTCACTATAAATTAAGAACTAAAGGTTGAAAAAATCATTAATAAGTCCATTTAGATCCATTTATAAGTATATGACACAATAAAGAAATCATAAAAAATTACAAGGCCCGACATGCTCATCATGAGAAAACATTCAAAGTGGGAGATAGAGTTTGGTTTCATATAAATAAATAAAATACCACAAGATCTTCGTGAGTATGTCAAGGCTTTATTATGGTCCTTTTGCAATTTTGGAAAAGTTGGGTAATAACTCCTATAGACTCAACCTACCCCCATGTGTGCACTAACTAAGTAGTGAACATGGAAAATCTAAAACTCTATGAGCCTTCCATGTTGGAAAAGGAAATAAATGAGCACGTCTTGCCTACCATAGATGAAATAATACCTAAATCTCATGTAAAGTAGGCAAAACATATATTTTTTCAAAAATAGGTCCATGATAACCATATATGATAGTGAAAATTGTTAAAATAATATGGTAGATTGTTAATGTTTATTACATTTTCTTTTTCTATATTTCTTAGGACATGTTTTGATTTCACATGTGTAAAAGGTGATGATACAATTGCTACAAAACTAGGAGTAGTAGTTGTGAAATTGGCAACAATGTTGCGAAAATAATGGTAGTTTCTATGAAACCGTAGCACTACAAATCTTTTTACATCTGATAAAAATAATAACTTGGCGTCAAGTGTTGGATTGAGGTTTCAATACATAAGGTACCATGTGATTAAACTGAGATAAAAAAGTTAAGGCCTTAAGTGGACACAGGTTCCACATCACCTATAGGTTTCCTTTCTTTGCACATAGGATTGGTAGAAACTCTTATACTTGTGTATATAACACAGAGAGCCTCATAAGTCAATTAGACCCTAGGTTGATAGATTAAATGATGAACTGATTGCTTAATATTACTCAAAGAAGAAAACACATATTCATGTTGTCATGTACTAAGCATATCTGGAATAAATAGTATTCAAATATTCCCCAACAATGTTTATTCTCTAGAAGAAAACCATACAACATTGCAATGTAGTTATTCACAATAACATTTAGTTGGACGTCTAAAATTTTGCATAGAAGCAAGGGCATATGGAAAAAAATTACTTGTAGAACAAATTCACTAATGGATAAAAGGATTGCAAAAGACAAGCTTAGGTGTATGGTAGTTATTAATATCTATATTTTCAAAACTCTTGAGGAAACATTAGATAAAAGGATTGAGAGAATGCTCAAAAGATGTTATAAAAAATTATGATCTTTAAGAAATATTGATGTTTGTATGATGGTGAGAAGAGGCTCTATAATTTATGTTTAGCTTGGGTGGTTAAGAGGAGAAGTTTGTATCCTTCCCACCTAGTTTCAAATATTTCTTGTGACAATTTTACACCTACTGGTCTAATCGGGATTAGCAAGCTACAAACAATCTCATTCTCACTGAAGTACGTGGGAGTGGGACAACATTGTTTCCCAACATTTCTTTTAGCAAGAATTGAGATGATAATTCAAAACAAGGGAATCTTTCCAATATAAAGTGTTCGTCATGTTACATATGCCTATCGTATTTGCAAAGCAATAAAGAAGAACAACTAAAGAAACTTGAAAAATCTTGAGATTGATAAATTGAAGGTATCAATCTATTTTGTTTGAGATTATCAAGTATTCCTGAAAAAAGTGGAGAAGGAGGCATTATATTTATTAGAGACAACCAAGTTATTTCTTTAAAGGAAATAGTTGGGGTTGGTATTAAATAACATAGCAGAGATATTTTCATTAAGGACCATGTTTCTAAATGGCATATAACACTCCTACCCCACTAAACTAAGGCTTTATTAGGAACACGATAAACATTTTGTTTGATATTCCTTTGAGAGAGACTTATCCAATATGAGTTAAAGCCCTCCACATCATGGTATTCCTAATTGACCTTTATGGATATAGTTAAGTTATGAATATGAAATCAAATGTAATAATTTGACCACCTCTAAAAATAAGAAGAAAAGGTGTTAGGGATAATGGGGTTTGCATTACGTACAATATTAATTGATTGAATTAAAATCCACTAGTAATTGATATAGAGAAAGCATAAATAGTTTGGAGATGTTGCGACATTTCTCTTATTCATGGATCTGTTTATAAAAATAGAGAGTTGCATCTTCAATAACAAGGGAGCGTGCAATCCTTGAAGAAGAAAGAAGGCATCTTTTGCACATATGGAAATTAATTTGAGATTGATTTTGAGTGGAAGTTCGACAAATTCCGAATTTGAGACTAAATGTTAAAACATTGATCACAAGTAACGACCCAAAAATTGCATTTTTTAAGAGCTATGTGCTTGTATAATATGTTACTGTATGATATAGCTCAAGTTCTCTTTAATTGAATTGTTGATTTGTACCCACCTCAATTTCTCATTTTCTCAGTTTGTTAGAATGAAATATTGTTCAACGGATTCATGTAGTCCTTCTATGGGTCATTAGCTACAACCATCCTCTCAGTGTTGGGAAAGTCAAAAGCATCAATACATCCTCAAGCCCATGTCCTTGGGAAATCACCAAAAACCATCAACGCATCAATATAAAAATATACATTGCAAGTATGTTGTGTATACTTATGAGATATATTACTTTGATTTTTCCAGGACATATCCAAAGGCCACAGTGCTTCAATATGTAATGATGGTGTAGCACTAACCTACAACCATACATTTGCAAATATACAAGTGTATAATTATTGTATGTGGGTTATTATTATTATTATTATTATTATTATTATTATTATTATATATATGTGTGTTTGTGTGTGTGTGTGTGTGTTTTTGATACATTGTTGGATTTGACATTTAAATAAATAGAGTGTGTTTTCCCCTTATAAAAACAAAATTGTAAATTGCACTTGACTCTATTATGAGGGATTGGCCTTAGCACCACAACCACTTAAACCAAGATTTAGAAGTATATTCATAAAAGAACCCATTCATGACAATTGGTGAATAGAAAGCACAAAATATTTCACTGAACTTAATAGAGAATTACTAAATCATTAAATTCTTTAAATATACATAAGATCTATGTTGATGTGAAAAATGGGATGTTGGCCTACTATCTAGATATAAATATCATATGGATGTACTTAATATATTTATAATTGTACCATGAGGATGGAATAAGCTCCATATTTTTCTCCAATGTGAGATTGCCAAACAATTTAATTCCTCGCCATTTTGATTCTTGGTGTAATCTCTATCTTGGATAGTATATTTTTTTGAAAGCAATAAAATAGATGACATCAATTATCAAGAATCATAAAACATAAGAATTTTTGTTTCTTATCATCTCAGTAGATAAATGATCCATATTGGAGCATTATATTGTTTTTCATCCATCTTGTTTCTTTAAAAGTGGAAAAAGTGGAGGAATCAACTCACAAGATTGTTTTTACCGACGGGACCCAGTGTGGAAAATTAGGGTCTAAAACCTTCAAGGAGAATTTTGAGGCATCAAATAATGTTTTTTGGGGGTAAACCTTTGTCACTTTAGTGACACACCGTTTTTCTTATTCTAAACAAATAGACCTTTCCAACGACACAAGAATCACATCAATTAGAGTCTACATGCAGAAGTTATACCACTCGGAAGTTGACCTTCCTTTTTTCATCACCATAATTTGAGAGGATGCCATGTCAGCCCCCATTATTCATGAAAAAGGGGATATTCATGTGATTATGAGGAAGAAGACTCTAGAATATTCTATATTGTAACTCTGGTTAAGATTTAAGGTAGTCAAAGCTAATCACTAGTAGGCTATCAGGTTGTGTTATAACCAGGCCATTGGGAGGACAAGGGGTCCATTCTTTTGAGTTTATTTGTTCCATAAATGAGAAAAAATAACCGAGAGGGATAGGATATAGAGCATATCGAGAGGATTTGTGTGTTGTGGTAGTGCATAGGCCACATGCCATACTCCTTTGTACTCAAAAACATTTTCTAATAAGAGTAAGAGAGCATAGTGGTCTCACCTTATAGATCGGTTTTTTTCTCCTAAAAGGGTTTCTAGGACATATCTTATGTCAAATGTGTGTGTGAGATTTTATTTCATTGTTCTCTATTTTTTGCATAATTTTAGTTCACATGCATATATTATAATCTACATATCCAAAAATTTAAAAGGAAATAAAATTGTAATAATGTAGAATTTCATATTTTAAATATAATTTTACCAATTCTATTGTGATGAATTGTCTAATGGAATATCCACAACTATTTAAGGATGAATAAAAATGAGATTTCAATTTATGGGGCATGACTTTATGGAGTGAAACATTTGAAAAGAACGTCTATTTAATGTTGTTGTTATTTCCTACAATGTTGTGATTGCCACTAGAAGAAGTGCAAAATATCATCTTTAATGTAGAAGAAGGAAGCTTATTCTTCTTGCATTTTGACAAGATTTTTTCCATCGACGACCTTAATATCATTCAAGGAAACATAGTCAAGAAGCCTATTCTTCTATCCTGGTGATTTTTTTCTCATCCATAACCTTAATATCAGTCAAGGAAACATAGCCATCTCAATTTTGCATCAATGTATTCCTCTTGTAGTGGATTTTCACATAATCCTCTAGAACATAAATGTCCAAAAAACATTACATAGAACGTATTTACCTCACATAACAAAATTCATAGTTAATTAATTAAAACAAAATATTGAAGATGTAAGAAGACTTGTGAAAGGAAGTTTTGGATCAATGATCTCCATCGACGACTAGTGATGAAATCGAATAAACTACAACTGAAAAACTAGCGAGCATCATGGATAATATATTTGATGTATTTGTTTCAATAATTAAAAGTTTTGTATTGTGTACTCCCTTTTCATTTTCTTTGCTACAAGTCTATTCTCTCCATTTATTTCTAAAAGTTCTAAGTATTTTTTAGGATACATAGTCACATAGTGATAGATGTAGGGGGTGCATAGGTGGACCCATAATGGCACCAATGAACATAATCAAGTGGTGAGCCCAGGTTCAGTGTGTGAAGTATGCTTTGATACCAAGTGTAGGGCCCCTACATGTGATCACTATTTTTTGGTCAAATTATTATTATTATTATTATTATTATTATTATTATTATTAAATAGATATATATGTACATAAATGTAATTGCAAAAAATTGCAACTTTAATACTCAATGTAGACTATTGTAAATTCTACAACAATTTATAAAAATCATCATGCATCTACTACAATGAAGAATGATCAAATTTTTAAAATTTTGATGTACAATATTGTACACCAGAAGGAAACCATTCCAAGGAAGTTTACAAATATCACATTAATAATAGTGGTTTACTACAAGATCCATCATACCAATATTCAAGGTATACATTTACTAAATAGTACATAAAACGAATTACAAGAAGTGCATTTCACCCAACAGAAGGTAGAATCCTTAATTTATTTTGTTTTGATACTCATTCCCTGCTCATAATGGCTCCAATGATCAATCTTTTGAAATTCTCTCCATGCTTGACTGAGGTTTCTTACCCTATAAATGCAAGATACTCTTTTCTTCCCCCCCCAACCCCTGAGTTGTAGTGGGGTTGTAGGTAGGAGGAGAGAATAACACTAGCCAATAGGAAATTTGGTTGTAGCCTTGGTCTCCCTAGATCAACAATTCCTATATAGCACACTATCAACAATGTTCAAGGTCACAAATTCACAACAAAATCATAGGTTCTCACTAGAAAACTTAGAATGGTGGTACAACAACCATTCAACACTATGAAGTTCAATGATGTCCATTTCATAAGAATGTGTTCCTTTTAGAGTCTTTTAGTTGAGGATTAGATGTTACAGTTGTTTTCACATGCAAAATAACTATTTATTAAATTTCATAAATATGATTATTCACCCACTCACATTTCCTATCCACAAATTGGCTCTCATGAAAATTTCCTATTATTTTGTTTAAACTAAATGTTTTCTCTCACCCAAAAGACATATGTTCCTAAATTTACTTCTAGATGTTCCCTTGTCCCCTATTTACTTCCTTAAGTTTTGCCTCTTGTTCAAGTTAATTATTTATTACCTATCAAGAGTGCCCATTAGTTGTACTTACTTCCTTAAATTTCTCCCCTTCATATTATGTTATATTTTTAGGATTTTCTCAATTAGGTGAGTTTCTCTTGATTTTAATTTCTTAGAATTACTTATTTAAATAATTCAAATCTTCCCATTTCTACTTAGATTTTAGTTCACTCATGTCCACATCAAATTAACTTTAGATTATTCCCCCTTTTAAACATGATGTCTTGTAATTAATTTTGCATCTATTATTAACTTAGCTCTAACTTACATTAAACCAATTTTTAGTCATTAGTTTACTAACATTAGCCATGACCTTTTTTTTCTGGTTATTATGTTTTCATATATAGTTTAGTTTTATAGTTATCACTAATTAAACTTTATATTAGCCTGATTTTCAATAACCTGTCAATCCTTAAGTTCTTATGAATTAACCAAATCATAGATTTCTTTACCATTAATTTGATGCCAAGGGTGCCAACTCTCAAGCCTTTCAAGAACCTCACATTCCAAGGGTGCCATGGGTTGCCCTTCAAGCACTTGTGATTTGATTAGGGAAAATAAATATTGTGGAATGGAAACTCCATAGTATCCTTAGAGCCCTTGTTTATAATTTTGTGGCAATTGAGGATCGAGGCTCCCCTTGATGTGTGCTCCACAATAATGCCTCATGAGAGACCATGTCCATGGTCCACTACTCATGACATCATGCAACTCTAAGGATACGTACACTTGTACATCATCTTGACCCACATCTAGAGTGCTAGCAAGTGTGATCAAGGACATTAATCATACCTCTCCAAATATGTTTGGTATCCTTCTCCTATATCCCCACTAACCATATGTGGGTTATCCAATCAACATTCATTAACACCTCAAAAAGAAACTATGAGAACATCCATTAGTGTCATACCCACTATCTGCACTAATATCAAATATACAAACATAATATAAATCATAATGTGACTCAAACCATCTTGGTATGATTTGTGTTCATAGTCCTCTTTTGCTACCACGCTCAGAAAATAGTCTATGAAATATGATAAATATGACATAACTATCATCTAGTAAGCATCATAAATCATCATCATCATCACCATCATCATCAAAATGAAAGTAAAATGTCATAATATCATGACATACATGTTTCCTCAAAATACATAAAATGTCTAGACCATCATATGGATGTCCTCAAAGAATAATGTATAAGTCAAATGATGTCTCAAAGTCAAGATAATGTAAATCTCCTATAAATCAAATTGAGGCACCACAAAAAATTGATATGTTATGAGGGAAGCCTTAATGTAAGGAGATAATACAATATTTCATCATTCTAAAATATTCCATGGTAGATCCCTAAAATTCCCTACATATGGCATGGATATTTACAATCTAGTTCAATATATTAAAAAATGCAAGAACTATTTGGTGGGAAATGAAACCATCATATGCATTGGTCACCAACCATTGTAGTATTTGTAGGCCTGGAGTAATATTTAGAAAACTAGAAAATACAGGTGGATGAAGATGCTACAACAATTTCATCTAATCATCAAACATAAGAAGGGAAACATTAATAAGTTGATAAGCCTACCAAATTCCAATATTACAACTATGGGAACTATTATGTATATGAAGCCTTTCACCTATGATACATACATGGAGGCATAGATCAAAGACTCAATATCTTTAAAAAGGTGGTTTGATAACTACAAGGCCAAATTTGTGTAGAGTTAGGAGATGATAAGGGTAACTATAAACTCTAGGATGGCTTGCTCTACATCATAGACAATATTTGTGTTCTTAAAGGTGTAACATTGTTATCAACAAGGCTTACAGCTCCATTGTTACAAGGAATTTTGGTGTTGGGGAGACAATGGCCAACTTACAATAATATGTGTATTGGCCTAGAATGTAAGAAGATGTATCTTGATTTATTAGAGGATGCATACTTTGTTGTACTACAAAACCTAGTAATATGAAGCAAGGTTTATACCATCCCGTATCTATACCTACTCAAACATGGAAGAGAAAATCCATTGGTTTTGATATGTAAATTTTTGTGTATCCCACTGAAATAATTTATCAAAATAGATCTCAGAACATTCTACAACCCTTCACTATTTACTATTTTATTTTAGATTGAAGGCTTTAATATTACTAGTTTAAAACATAGAAATTACTAGTATACATTGAAACTAAAATGAAAGAGATAAGAAATAACTCACCATCCACACAATGAACACAAGACGTACCCCAAGAGAACAAAATATGGGGAAAATCCAACAAGAAGGTGAAGCCTATGCTCCAATTAGTTATGAAATGTGAATGCAAAGAAATGGGTACTCACTATGGATATGCCATGGACATTATGGCCAATATAGCCACTATAAGATGTTGTACTTCCTCTATTATCTTTCAGTATCCCAATATCAATGTTTTTCTCTCTTATGGAAAAGTATTCAATATACTAAGAATAATACCCCTTCCTATATTAATGGTCTAGTATTTAGCAAAACCCAATGCCTATCTGGGGCAATAGTTAGTGTTTTTGCATGCCTCAATCCCAATTAATGTTAGGGTTTTAGATCCACTAACATACTTTTAAATAATAATTCTCTTCAGTTCTCAAATTCTTATTGTTTTTTATGCTTAAATGAATCAATTCAATGAAATTGGAAAAAAATATGGAACATAAATAAATACACACACCATGCAAAATAGAAACAATATTTTACCTAGGAAACCCTTATGGGAGAAAACTGAGTGGAAAGGTGAGGTCACTCTACTCTCTTTCCCTAGGATGGAAATATGTTAGTATAAAGGATAAGGTACTCCCTATGAAGTTACTTGAGAGATATGGCTTATAAGGTTCCTACGTAACATTAACCCCCTCCATTAATCTCTCTAACTTACCAGTCCTAATTGCTTTGTTCAACTATGTTAAAAAATACAATACAAAGAATGGAACCCCTACTCCTCCTAAGAGCTCAGTATTCAACATAGATTGATAGCCATCTAGTGTCAAGGATTAACTTCCTCAACCCTCAACTAGAGTTATGGGTTTGTACTTTTTAGAGTCTTCTTGAAAATCCACTCATGGTTAGGCCGATGCGCATGGATAATGTGAGTTGATGTGGCGCCCTCTCATACCATGGTGGTCAATACAATAAGTAAACTTATGGAAGGCATACATTTTTCATGTGAACTCTAAATGATGCAATTCTTGCACTATTCAATAGATATCTAAGTGTAGAATATAATGGGTAGTTTTGGCATAAGTGAGAACTTTTTAATCCTAGAAAATAACATTTAACGTCTAAATATGGCTCAAGAAGGTTTCAATATCTAGTTCTTCAAATTGGTACATGCTATTAAAATGACCTTGCAAACTCATTACTCCAATTTTTTCCACTTTATTTTTTTCGAAGAAAATATCATAATTTTATCCAACCTGAAAACAAGGAAAAATATTACATTATGTAGATGTTGGTAAGAATTTATTCATGTGAACCTATTGACTAATGCACGGAAAAAAGTTTTTTTTTTTTTTTTAAGTTACATAATTTTGCCAAGGCTAAGTGTGATAAAAGTCACTTAGCTCCCCCTTTTAAACTTTTTTTCTCCACCTTTTTCCAAACCCCTTGTGTTGTTGTTACTATTTCTATTTGATTGTAATTTATCTTCAATGGGACTTCTCTATTTCATTCCGAGTTCTCAGACACATGGGATCTCTTTATACCCCCCACCCCCGAGTCCTTTTTAGTGACTATTTCCACTATTTTCTACTTCGATACTATGATCTCTATTGATTCAGTACCCTTTTCACTATAAGCCACTATTCTTGACTGATCCCCAACTTCTCCATTTGGTTGACTACCAAGTTGTGTCTGTGCATATGTATTTGTAGTATTTTCAATGGGATCTTCTTTTTCATCTTCAAAAGTGTTAGGAAACTACCATCCGCTTGTCTTAGGGGCCTTCCTCTTTTTCTTTCTGGGAGACCTTTTTGTTTATGGGTAGGCATTGTACAAATGTCTTGTTTGAAAATCAATCCGACATCAAAAAGTTGTATTCACATAATCTAACATTTGTGTCCATTGAAAGTTTTCAAATTTTAAAATAATATGACCAAGAATACCTTTTGTTAAGGTCTAGATCTACACATATTCTGGAAAATGTGAAGATACTCTTTATTTTTTTTCCAAGTCCATTTTGTTGTATTTATCTAGATTATTTCTGATATCCTCTAGGACCTGATGGTGCCAGAAAGGAAGAGGCATGTTTAGTAACCTCACCCATATTGACATTGTTGTTACCACCATGCTTGTAGCATCAAACTCTGAGAACCATGGGGTAATAAAAAGCTCGGATATACCCCAAAGCCATGGCCCTTTGTTTAGGAATTTCTCCATATCTTTCTATGTGTCAAATTGCACAATGAAGAATCATTTAGAGCATAAGTAAGGATCACGGTTTGATTTCCATGAAGACAAAAATCACTGATATAATTCTTCAGGTCTCAGTCAAAAACCATTAAAACAACATATTAATGCCTTAGTTTGTAGATCAACAAAATATGATTTTACCTCAAGGGGTTTTACATCCATAGTTGATACCTTGTTCATTTTCTCGACAATGTAAGGTATTGGTATATTTTGGATCTAATCAATTGGAGCAGTTGTCTTCCCTTTCATTGCATCCTTGAATGAGATTGATCCATTAGGGTTTATTCCATTCTACAAGTATTGAGATAGATAAAAAATAATATAATGTTCGAATCTGGGACATCACATTTGTCTAGATCCATGTGTGTGAGTAATGAAAGTTGCTATGGTAGACACTCCATATTATCATGGTGGAAAGTTATGTGAGAGCCATAAATTTGACTTAAGCTCTCATACAAACTCTTATTTAGGCAATATTTGCACCATATAAAGTCTCTCAAAGTGTAAAACAATGCCAAGAGGCTATAAGACATGGTCACAAAGTTCTTCATTTGAAAAATGGATATTTAAGGCCTCAAACAAATTTTATAAAGTTTTGGATACAAAATAAACAAAGTAAGACCCACCCTAAAATGGGCCATATAAGCCAATAGCTCTAATTTTCCAACCCAACAAGTACCAAAATAGATGACAAATTATATAATGATCCATTCTAAATTAGATTTTATAAGTGATTTGTGAATAACCAGGAAGGGAGATGCTTACTAACTATGATAGTTGACAAGTTTAATAAGATATGCATTTTATGCTTTGTAAAGAAACAATCATCAGATAAGTTGCAACAAACATGTTCTTTGAAAATATTTGGTGTACTTTGGGATACTAAGGGGCATTGTCTTAGATATATATACTATACTTTTCAATTCCTTTTATACTATACTTTGGGAGAATATGAACACCAAGTTGAAGAGGCCCATATATAGATGGGTAGATATAAGTAGTGATTAGTAAACTAATTCAACTTTTGAATGGGTTACATTCAAAAGAATTCAAGGATCTTGGATAAAATTTTATTTACATTTATATTCTTTAATAGGGGAATCTATATTTCTATTAGTAAGTCTACTTTTGAAACTTATTTTGGGTATTTATATATTTTTTGTTTTACTTGTCACTGTAAATTAGGAATTAAAGGTTGAAAAAATCATTAATAGGTCCATTTAGATCCATTTATAAGTATAGGACACATTAAAGAAATCACCAAAAAGTACAAGGCCTGACATGCTCACCATAGAATTGAGAAAGAATTCAAAGTGGGAGATAGAGTTTGGTTGCATCTAAATAAAGAAAATACCACAAGATTTTCGAGAGTATATCAAGGCTTTATTATGGTCCTTTTGCAATTTTGGAAAAGTTGGGTAATAACTCCTATAGACCTAACCTACCCCCATGTGTGCATTAACTAAGTAGTGAACATGGAAAATCTAAAACTCTATGAGCCTTCCATGTTGGACAAGGAAATAAATGAGCACGTCTTACCTACCATAGAGGAAATAATACCTAAATCTCATGTAAAGTTAGAAAAACATATTTTTTCAAAAACAAGTTCATGATAACCATATAGGAGCAAAATGAGCTCTGATAAGTTTGGATGAAAGGACAACTTCAAGGAAAGACCAAACGGTACTCTAGGGAGAAGGTAGAGAGAAATATTCCTCACCTCCTCTGCTAAAATGTTTTGGGTACTAAAAGTATCCCTAAATTTAGAGGTATGATCCAAATGTATAATTATATCACTTTTCATCTATTTTGGTACTTCAAAGGTGGAAAATAGAGTTATTGTCTTGCAAGGCTCATTTTAGAGGTAGGTCATGCTTTGGGGATTTAGGGTCATAAAACTCCTAGAGCCTATTTAAGACCTTAAATGATGATTTTTGGGTTCAAATGTTTTTTAACAAAGTTCAAACCTCACAAAGTTTTTTCCACACATTCAGAGCTTTCCAATGACATAAACATTACTTCAATCAGAGTTTATATTAAAACTTATGCCTACTACAAGTTAATTTAACCCTTTGACCACCATGATATCGAGTAGGTGCCATGTGAGCTTCCATTATTCAAACATGTCAAACTAGTGACATTTGGACTTTCAAGTAGATTCTAGAGAGTCTAAAACCCTAATCCTAATTGAGAGTTGAAGCATGTAAAACCCTAACCCTAGATAATTGTCAAACCATGTTAGATATTGGACTGCTAGAAAATGAATAGGTTCCATTTTTATTCTATTGTTCATTGTTCCATAGTTTAATAGAGCATTTGGGAATGAGGTATTTAAGTAGAAAAAAGGAAATAGAAGATCTTATAAGAGCAGTATAGGCCATAATGTGCATATAAAATCTATACTAAGTGCACTTTCTTTGTACTTGGATTTGATAACTTAGAAGAATAGAACACGGCATAAGCCTCACCTTCTAGCTCGGTTTCTTATATATTGTGTTTTCCCATGGCACAACTTATCTTCATTATATGGATGGTCAATTATTCACATAGTTTTTTTCATCTCAGTTTCAATTTATTCTAGTATTTTGAACACCAATTTAGTAATAATTTACTGATAAATCTACAATTTAAGCACAACACCGCATAATTAGAGTTGGTAGAGTATTGTAAGATCTATTATGAGTTTGTAGTTTGGAGAGTATTGTAAGATCCATTATGAGTTTGTAGAGTTTCACAATATCCATTGAAACTCCATAGTCAGTGCACTTTCTTTGTATTTACATTTCATAACATAGAAGAAAAGAACCTCACTTTCAAGTTATCTTTCTCTAGTATTGTGTTTTTCCATGGCACAACTTACTTTCATTGTATGGATGGTATGCTATTTGCATAGCATTTTTCATTTTAGTTTCAATTTATTTTGGTATTTGTGTACTAATTTAGTAATAAATCTACAATTTAAACACTACAAAATAAGAGCTGTTAGAGTATTATAAGATTTATTTTGACCAATGGTTTTAATAAAATATCCATCACAAGCCAATTATTTTATCTCTTTAAAAATTCACTTGATTTTCTTAAAAACCGGTAGGTTATGTAGACGGAAAACACTTAATCCTCTTCCTTTAAAAAATGTTACACCTTTTCTAATAGAAGATATAAACTAATTTCCCACATACTAAACTAATTACATCTTACTTACAACCCTTTAACACAAAAAATAAAAGTCTTAGTTACAACTTTTAAGACTAATAAGAAAAGTGTACTCATAAATCCAAGGACACGTATAGTTTCATACCCACTATACACTCTTTTTTTTCCCCTAATTTAAATGTTAAAAATGTTTTTCCATAACAACGTCTCAATAAAAATCCTAAACTCCCTATTAAGCTTCAACGATTCTTGGGAGTCCGCCAGTCAACTTTGACATTTAGGTGAACTTTAATGTTACAATCGATGAATGTTTCATCATCTATTTTTTTGTTTTTTGTTTTTTTCTTGCAATTTAGGAAGGCCGTGATAATTTCAGTCTCATAAACCGCTTAAAAACTTTATTATAATCTGGTTTGAGCCAGAGTGATTAGGGTTTCAATTCAGTTCCTTTGGGTCTACCTTACCGAGTTACTTCGTCTGCACCTTTTACTAATCGTGTCGGAGATTTCAAGTTTAAAACAAAATCTGGACGGTTTGAACAGTACATCAATACGCGCACCACGACGGTGGATGCGCGTTTCCACGGAAAACGTCGTTTAACTGTTCAAGCTAAGCATCCATTACCCGAGTTCTCCACTGCGCAGTCCAAGGGTTGATTGACCTTAAATCATGGCGTCATTTTTCAGGATATCATCTCTTATGCAACTTTTGACTTTGTGGCAGTCGGCAAACCTACATTATTATTCAAGCAATTTCGTGAGAACTTCTCACCGGGCTGAACAACTAGCAAAATTTATTGTCGGGTACGAAATTAATTGCCACACTAATTGCAATTTTGACTACGACACCTTTGTAGAGAAAGGGCGAAACCAACTTTTATGTGACACGTTCAATGACGTTAAGCCTGCGCAGATATCAAAGCTACTGTATTCGGCCATTAATGTCCGGACCATACGTAAATCAAAGTATCCCTCTGCAAAAGCTGCGGTACCCCAAAAGCGGTATTCCCCCAGACTGAGATTTTAAAATTTAAAACATTAGAGGTAGCCGACATTTATCTATGTGCTGAAATATAATATTGCAAAGGGGTTTCATTAGATTGTAATGCAACGTGGATCATTCTTCTACCGAGACAATGTAGCGTATTGTTCTGCCACCGAGGTTCAAGTTGTGATTGATAATGTTTTGTGATTTAGGAAGATGAGGAAAAAATGCAAATCCCAAGCGCCTTCACCTGCGGAATCGATTACCCATCCAATGAATCTCGCTCAATTTCCTTCATCAATTGTACTTGTGCAACATTTTATCACATGATCTAGAAAGATGAAAAATAATAATAACACACTCAACGGTCTACTTAGTTCGTTATCCAAGACTTTGTGATAACTTGTATTGCAAATAGCCTTTTTATGGGTTTTCCATTCACAATTTTGGGATGAATTTTACCAGTGACAATTGAGAATTGTAATCTTTTTGGATGTAAACATTAATTTAAGAGTTGTTATTTTGTTTTTTTTAAGAGTAACTCTAAATAAATCTAGGAAGTAATAGTTTATGAATTGAGTAAATCTACAAAGTAATAGTTTATGTATATAGTCATAATTTATGTTTTCAATTTGTTGTTTTGTTCGGAAAAACTGTGTATTTTGATTAAAATGATTAAAGTTTTAAACATTAATTTAGGAAGTTTTATTTTGTCTTTTAAGAATAACTCTAAATAAATCTAGAAAGTAATAGTTTATGTACAAATTTTCAAAGTCATAATTTATGTTTTCACTTTGTTATTTTGTTTGGAAAAACTGTGTATTTGGATTGAAATGATTAATGTTTCAAGTGGTCTCTCTGCTCATTATGAAGAATAAATAATCTGTTTACTTTAATAAATGAAGCTTCCACTAGAAACGTTGGTTGTTTCAATTTTTGTCGGTCATTTCAATCTAGATATACAATTTCTATAAAAGAAAAAAAAACAATTTATAGATTTTCAGAATTGTCAAATATAATGAAGATAGTTAATTATGTATTTCTATGAAATTCCATTGAATGGAACCATCTGAATGTTAAAATAGGTGTAAAATGTATTTTAGAATGATATTAGTGTAAAATATAAAAATATGTTTGAATTAAATATGAGTTTGTTTTCCTTATATTGTCTCAGAATCTTATGCATAAATCCGATAAAAGTGAAGTGTGAAGGCTTACCTCCTTGGTATGTTACTGGTAGAAATCTACCTTTTACTGATTTGATGTGGAACTTTATACTTTCGGTGCGTAAATTTGTAAACAAAGTGATGTAAGATGATCTAATTTCTTACCAAAATTACCAAAATTTTAAATAGATACGGGGAATGTTAAGGCGCTTATCAGAGATTAAACTAACTAAACAACAGAGGATTAACTGTTAATAACAGATTAAACGGCCCTCTTGTATTCATTATCGGAGGACGGTTTGACTTCAGATATAGGAAATCCCCAGCATTTAGGGTTGACGCACCCCACCTTGATCCTCTTTAGAGAAGAAATGGTCAGAAAGCAATGATTTACTTTACTTAATTTGGGTGAATATATCTGATACTTTATAGTGGGCGCCATAGGAAATGTAGAAACTAGGGGCAGGTTTTTTACGATAGGCTATTCTGATAATCACATCAGTCAATTATAAATATGGTTTCACAAGGTCCTAGCTATCCACCGACACTTTTGATATAATTTATAATCTTTGAAAATTGAGCTGTCGTTCGGTGCAAGATTTCATTCACTCACTAACACGGATTTGATTTATTGTATTAAAACTTCTCTGGTGAAATGTTGAATTGTTTTGGAATAAAAGGGAGAGCTATATGCCATTCCAAAGAGTGGTCTCTAAAGAATTTGAGGCGCAGCAGAAAAAGCGAGAGAATCGGAGATTGTTTGATATTAAATCCAATGAAGATACCAGGTGATGAAGAAAAACCAAGAAATTGTGACGGAGGAAGCAATTTCAATTGCAATGATGTGGAAATGCAGCACGAGACGCAGCTATCAACGAAGGCAACAAGCAGCGGGCATGGAGAAGATTCACCCTACTTTGCAGGGTGGCATGAGTATGATAGAAATCCATATGACTCGTTGAAGAATCCATCTGGGGTAATCCAGATGGGTCTTGCGGAGAATCAGGTAGTCCCAAAGCATCTATTCTTAAATTTGCAGATGTATATTTTGTGATCACAACTTAATACTGTGCAGCTTTTTCTTTATCCCAATGAAGTTAAAATCATGGCGTTAATGTTTATATTGTCATTGGCTGCAGCTCTCAATTGATATGTTGGAACTCTGGCTAAAGGAGCATCCAGAAGCATCCATGAGTTTCAATCAGGAGGCTGGCACTTCGGTATTCAGAGAATTGGCGTTGTATCAAGATTACCATGGCCTGCCAACTTTCAGGAAGGTAACATTTAAAAACTGCAAGCTATGGATAATTTCATTTTTGGTTTCAAAAGGATTCTTGAGGACTGGTTTTTGCCTTTTGTTTTAATATTTGATCGTTGTAATTGCAGGCCATTGCCAATTTCATGGAGTCATTGAGAGGAAACAAAGTGAAGTTCGATGCTGAGAGCATAGTTCTCACTGCAGGAGCAACAGCAGCCAACGAGCTCCTAATGTTTTGCCTTGCGGATCCTGGAGATGCCTTTCTAGTGCCAACCCCATATTACCCAGGGTAAACTATCCCTACTATCGTGGGTATCTTCACATTGTAACGCTTTTGTTGGTTAATATTCATTCCATAATGAAGCTCCCGGATGGTTCCTGGTTAAGAATGAAGTTTTTTGATATCACTGTCTTGGTGTTAATCAAGATGTTGTTGGTTTTTTTGGGGCCTTTATCTACCTTAAAGTGTTAAAAACATAAATATGTTGTTAGTTTTCACTTAAACTTAAAGTGTGAAGTTAGCACCTAAAGTGTGAAGTTAGCTGCGGGAATGTGGTCTAACAGTTATATGGTAGTTTGGTCTCTAGAAGTCCATAAGTTTATTTTGGGCAGAACTATGTACTAAGTCTTCCTTGATTCCTGTGAATAACCTAAAGAGTATAGAGGTATGAAAAACAAAATATAAGTGTGAATTCTCCCAAAACCATGTTTTTGGAAATTTTGATAGAGATGAAAATCTGATCACATTTTGCTTTGCTGCAGGTTTGTTAGAGATCTCAGATGGCGAACAGGCGTGGAGATTGTGCCAGTCCATTGCGATAGTTCAAATAGGTTTCAGATCACCAAATCTGCACTAGAAACAGCCTACCAAGAAGCCCAGAACCAAAAGCTAAAAGTAAGGGGACTTATCGTAACGAATCCATCGAACCCTCTAGGAACGACGTTAAGTGTCAAAGCATTGAGGAACCTGCTAGCTTTTGTACAAGAAAAGAAAATACATCTAGTGTGTGATGAAATTTATTCAGGATCTGTATTCTCCCCACCAAGCTTTCATAGTGTCTCAGAAATTTTGCCCAACGACAATCACATATGTGATAATGTTCATATAGTCTATAGTTTGTCTAAGGATCTCGGCCTTCCAGGCTTTAGAATTGGTGCAATATACTCATACAATAACACCGTAGTGAAAACTGCTAGAAGAATGTCAAGTTTTTGCATGGTTTCCTCCCAGACACAGCATATGTTGTCTGCTCTACTTTCAGATTTCAAGTTCATGAACCATTTCATATCAGAGAATCAGAAGAGACTACGAGAAAGGCATAGATTTCTTGTCTCAGGACTCCAGAAAGCGGGTATTACATGCTTAAAAAGCAATGCTGGTCTTTTTTGTTGGGTTGATATGAGGCATCTTCTGCCATCACCTGACGTGAACGGGGAGTTAATGCTTTGGCAAAGTATATTAGACGAGGCGGGGCTGAATATATCTCCTGGTTCTTCATTCCATTGCAAGGAACCAGGCTGGTTCCGAGTCTGCTTTGCCAATATGAACCAACTCACCTTGCAAGTTTCATTGGAGCGAATTCATAATTTTGTGAAAAATCGGAACAAGAGAAAGCTATACCAAGGTGTTTTCCAGCCGAATGTGTTACAGTACAATAGAAGTGCATGCGCTACTAAAACAATTACAGTTCTATAGCTGAGTGGATTCAGTAAAGCCCATGTACAAAATATATTGAGTATAAGCGATGTACAGTAACAAGTATTATTTTTCCTTTAGAAAATATGGGTCTAGCAGAGTCGTCATTTTGATGAGTTTTACTAAGATGTCATGGAATTTTCATGAAGTATCAGGTGCATTTTTGACAGGACTTTCACTAGGTCTTGGATTTAAGCATAGCTGATCTTCATAACAAAGTTTCGACTATTATAACCTTATGTAAATCCATTGTACTTGATCATATGTAACATAATACAATGAAGAAATATGTTCTTCGATGTTTAATTCCCAAGTAAATGTTGTACTTATTCGTATGTATAAATTCACATGGAAAAAACGGTGTAGATTAATTCCCAAGGAAATATTGTACTTATTCATATGTATAAATTTCCATGGAAAAGCCAGTGTAGATTCATTCCCAAGGAAATATTGTACTTATTCATTATGTATAAATTCCCATGGAAAAAAAAGTGTAGACACAATAGGACGTTTGTCATTTTGATGTCTGAAAATGTAAGAGTCATTTCAAAATAATAGACTGCAATTGTCATATATCTCTGAGAAAGTACAGATAATGGTTTTAAGATGCTCGACAAGATCTGTTCCTGATTTTTCAATAATAATTTGCATATTTTCATGGTCTGATCGAAGAGCGATGATGTGCTAACCATGTTCTAGCTTGTCTCTATTGAAATTAAGATCATGTCATGATGTGTTACCATATTCTAACTTGTTTCTATTGAAATTAAGATAATGTCATAAGCTGCTTATGTGCTTGTGAGCAGAACTTTCTTGGTAATTAATATGAATTTGTTTATATAAACTATGAAATTAAAATCTCTTTAGATCGCAATGAAAAATTATATTATTTGCATAAACAATTAAAAGAATTACAATTACATTACAAAATTGGGCAAAGATTACGCCAAGATTGTTGAGTCAATAGACATCAGAATTAGTCCAGACCAGATCAGCAAATTGGTTGCTTAAATTCAGTGTATGTGCATGGAGAAATGAATGAGGAACCGTCGCCACACCATTAGAGCGGCTTTCCTTGTTAATTAGCATGCTAACTTAGAGGGGCATGCTCCTCGGAGTCGACACTGATCCAAATAACTTTTGCAGCTCGAAATTTCCTGAGGGTACGTTGTATGGGTGCCAGCTTCACTTCGTTTGCCTTGATCCAAGAATTCTTGCAGCACGAAATTTCGTCAAGGTACGTTGTATGGGAGACTCCTCGGCTTCTCTTGGCTTGCCCCGCCTTGTTGTGCAAGTGATGTCCATGGACTTAGGTTTATTTTAATCGTTCGAAACGTGTTGGGCACTGAGGAGAACCTTAAGCTGCAAGGAAGCGGATGTAACTTAATAAGTTAACAATTTCGTTTTTTTATTTGTGAAGTGTTTTAGTTTGGGAAATTCGAATATGATATTTTGGTTTTAGATGTTTTTGTTAATTTTAAGATCAGTTACGTTATATAGAGAGACTGTTCCAGTTATATTTTTAAATTAAAGTTATATTTTTTAATTAGTGTTTGGGAATTTGATTTTTTATTATTATTATTTTTCTTAGGTCAGGTTATATTATGGTTATTTGAATAGGGGAATTGAATTAGTGATTTAATATTTAAGAGTGTCTTAACGCATTGTCTGTCTTAATTATTATACGAAGAAAATGAGTGGGGTGTATTTTTAACGTACTCCATGAGTGGGGTGTACTTTTAAGGTACTCCATGATGTGAACGTTATTACTTTGAAACTTTATGGGAAAAAGTTTAACCATGTTAAGGGTTGGTGTAGCCTAGGCCAAGTGCGATCCCACGTGATCCATGTACAAAAGTCTAACCATATTAATGGTTGGTGTGGCCTAGACCAAGTACAATCCTAGGTGATTTTGATGGTTTAGATGACCCTGAATCTAAATTTGTCAAGCCAAAAATTAAAAATAAAATCATCTCAATACTCACACAAATTAAGAAACAAAAAAATCTATACAATCTATTTTTTTAATTTAATAAATTTTTATAATATTTTATATGAAATTAAGTAAAAAAATTCAAAACACAAAAACAAATTATAAAAATAGAGTTTATATTTATTTGAGTATATTCCTATATTTGATAAAATAATATATATATAATGTAAACTGTTGTTGGCACGTTTCCAAAAAATCATTCTCTGTTTATTTAATAAGTATGCAAACAAAATTAAAAGTATTACTCTTAGACAACTGCATTTTTTTTTAAAAGGATACTATGTTTATTATATCTTAAAGGATACTATGTTTATTATACTTTAAAATCTAAGGTTGTTTTTTTAATGGTGTCAAAATGGATTAGATTAAATTTTTTGCAAATAGAAATTTAATTATTTTTATAATATAATTTATTTATTAAATTTAAATATAAAATCAAAATATAGTTTATAAAAATAAATCCACAATTATAATATTATCTAGTATTATATAAACTATGAAATTTAAAGATAATTTTTATTTTAATAAAATTAAAATATAATTTAATTAATTTTTAATTATTTTAAATTATAATAATTACATATTTTATTTGGCACCTGAGTGCATAGTTCACGCAGTAGGGGTTGTTGGCTTTCTCGCACCTCACTGATTCTCTTCTATGGCGGCACTGCCCGGCTATCATTCGGCAGTTATGTATTGCTGTGATGTGATTGATGTGACCGATGACATTTGTAAATATGTAAAAGTGGGCCTAATATAAAGCTTCTTCAAGAGACTAGCCCCCCTTTTGAAAAATAATTATATATTTTATTTAAGTAAACTATATAATTTAAATGTTTTAAAATATTCCATACAAAAAGAAAGCCATTAATACATTTAAAATAAAATTTAAATACCTTAAAATTACAATCTCACACAAATTTATCTAAAACCTAGCAAAAAAGATGTGATTGATGTGACTGATAACGTTTGTAAATATGTAAAAATGGACCTAATATAAAGCTTCTTCAGGGGACTAGTCCCCCTTTTTGAAAAATAATTACATATTTTATTTAACTAAACTATATAATTTAAATGTTTTAAAATATTCCATAAAAAAAGCCATTAATGCATTTAAAATAAAATTTAAATACCTTAAAATTACAATCTCACACAAACTTATCTAAAAGCCAGCAAAAAATTTAACATTTTTTTTAGTCTTAGGCTAGGTACCACTCCATGCATGTCATGAAACAGTGACATTTTTCATTATCTCAGTCCGCAGGATAAGGTATCATTTCATAGCATGTGATGGAGCAGTGACGTGGCCACGACATTTCTCAGAAAGTCAGACGTTACTCAGTCATTATAACTTACCCGGAAGCCTAAGGTAGCGTTCCACAAGCATGTTATAAAACAGTGGGAAAGCAAAGACATTTATCAAAAGTCAGAGCGACAGAACGGACGCGGTGATTGATAGTGTCGTAATTTTGTCGAGCACTACGTGTCTGAGTGATGCAGATATGCCTTTAATTATTCCGAAAGCGTTGAAATTTAGGCAATGAAAACCATATATAAGCTTTGACATCATACCTTAACGAACTGCTAAAAAATAATACTGCACGTCTGCCTACAAAAAGCCTTATAATGCGGGAGATTGTTGCATCATGACTGAATTTGTTTGGTGCCTACTCGATTACAAAAAAGAGTTGTACTCCTGCAGCTTCCATTTAAAAATAAAAAAAAAAGGCACAACCAATTACGTATAAGTAATAGTCAAGGAGTTCAAATCTCCACATCTCTTCATATAATGTTAAAAAACTACATAAACAAGTTATTAAAGAGAATATAGAAAACTTTTGAAACTATTTACAGTTTAATATTCATTTAAATCAATTTATTCCAAAAGTGCTAGAACAATATTCGAAGTTTGATATAAAAAAAGTATTTTTTCATAGAATTTCCATATGATGAACATGATTGCGAGCACCATCATTGTACAATTACCACTTCCTAACTTTTAGAATGATAGCAAAAATTGTTAAAATAATAAATCTTTTATATTTGGTACTGTGTGGATATTAAAACAGTCAACATTATTTCTCGAATTATGTAATGATAAAAGAGAAAACCGAGGTATGCCTATATTCTTCATAATATTCATTATTACATTAGCAAGATGCTTTAAATAGAAAAACGATGCTAAGATGTTCACATATTAAATACCTACATAGCATTTCTTATATGTGTAATTGACAATCAATCAATTTAGTGTTCAACATTGAAAACCTGGATTTTAAAAGTGCTTATCGATTTTGTGGAAGTTAAATTTAATATGAAATGAAATTTAAACCGTTTGAGTAAAAATATTAGGTTAAAATTAAGTTTTTTTAAATGATTATTATTATTTTATTTATTTAAATTAAATATAAATTAAATGGTTAATGAATAGATTTAAAAAATATTGATAAAAGTATTAATTATATAAAAATTATTATTTAATATAAAATAATTTTAATAATTAAATTTAAAAATAATAATTATATAAAAAATGTTATTGGAAACTATTAAAGTAGTCAAATATTCTTAAATATATTTTCAATTATATAATATTTAATAATTTTAAAAAAATTAAAACTATTTCTTAATTAATTTGATTGAGAAATTTTAAATTAGTAAATATTAATAAATTGGTATATTATGAATTTTGGAAAAAAATAATATTAACAATTTAATTAAAATATTTTATTTTTTAAAAGTAAAATGACTTGATTTTATATTATATTGGAAATAGTATAAAAATAAACTATTGAACTTTATTAAAATGGAAATCATACTTTAATCAATTATTCAACTAATTAATAAAAAAATTTCAACTATTTAATCAAAATGAAATGATTTTTCTTTAGATGTTTTTTTATATAAACCCAATAGTACCATATAGAAAACTAAATTTGCCTCTAAGTTAGTAAACAATTATTAAGAAACATAGCTCAGGAGATGTGAAAAAGGAGAAAGAAACAATTCAAGAGGGCATATAAGGAGGAATTTTATTTAGGGGAGGCTTCCTACCCTTTTCCTTTGTAGGGATTTTGTGCCTTCAATCCATCCTCTATGATAATAGGATTGGGCTTGGTTCCTCTGAAGGTAAATGAGCTCAAGTGCTCCACTGTCTTATCCTCTTCATTAGATCCTTCACTACAAACTTTGAAGATAAGACCAATGATGACATGGCAAAGTCTTGTGAATTCAAAGCCTATTAGCAGTTTTAGGATCATATATTTTCTGTTGCTAGTGCTTTGGCCAACTTTTTAAACTCCATTTTCCTAAATACCTTGTTATCCTAAGACTAAGAAAACCCAATATCTTTAATTGAAAGTTGAAACTCTACCTTGATTTTTGGGTTGGGGTGTCTTCATGTCTCTAAGTGATTGGATTTGTGAGGGCTTCAACTTCAACCTAAGTTTTAGGAGAAATGGTTTTCTACAAGCACTTCCAAGTTTGTCTAGCAACCCTATTAGCACCCATTCCTCAAGGGTCTATAGAGGTATGCCTACATGAGTGCCCTCATCCCTTCCTTTTTTCTTATAATACAATTGGTTATTTTCTCTTTTCACTTAATATTTATTACTTCATGGAAGGGTCTTATTTCTTCACAATTACTTTCTTATCTTGATGATGGACCTCACAAGTAGGTTTGAAATGTTAATAAAATCCTAAAATCTTATGCAATGGATCTAGAAACCAATCTACAACAAAACTCAAATCGCAAAAGCCTAAATTTTCAAATTTCCTCATCTTGTTGGACTTAGAATTCTCCCAATGAACCATGATAAAAGCATTCCTTATGCAATGAAATACCTGAAGCAAATGATTGAATTGAACCCTAGACAAGTTTCATGCACCTTCTAATGGAACTTGTGGCATCATAAGTCATAGAGGGTAGTGATGGTACCACTAAAAAAATAACTAGAGCGTAGCTACCATTACATAGAACATGGAAAAAACAATAGACTTGAAAATAAATAGTGACACCCTAAACATAATACACACAAGTGGCACTGGATACCAAACTACCCACATAACAACAAATACAAAAGAAAAAGGTTCCAAGGGAAATAACATCAACCACAACTATGTAGACAAGAGAAATAAGACTAAACTTATTACTTGAAGCTAGTAGGTGTTTAGGTAAGCCATCCTTAAATGAGATTTCCTATTCCTTGCATGATCTCTACTATACAAGTCATTCCACAAACAAATGATATGACCATCCAACATGTCCAAGCAAAATTATTGTTAGTAAAAATTAGTTCACCTTTAAAAACTATCTACTGAACATAATTTTAGAGAAAAAGAAAAAAAAATAATCTTAAAATATTATAAAAAAGTAAAATTATGTTATAAAATTATAATAAATAAATTTTAACTAAAAGTATTTTAATTTAGCGTATGCCCTACTTAAATAAGATTTCTTCCACAGTACAAATCATTCCACAACCAAATGATATAACCATCTAACATAGCATATAAAAATTAGTTTTAATAAAAACTAATTCAGCATTAAAATAAACTATCCACTCAACATAATCTCAAATATATATAGATATAAATATATATATTATAAAAAAATAAAAGTCTATTATAAATTTATAATAATAATTTAAATTAAAACGAAAAATATTTTAATAATAATTTTATGTTAAAAATATATATACTTAAAAAAAATATTGAAAAGCAGCCTTCTTTTTGAATTCCTATTTGCTCAGCTTATTCCATATTAATCAATTCCTATTTTCTCAGCTTATTCCATGTTAATCATGCACTTTAGTATAAATCCATTACTATCATCTATCACTTTAGATATAAAAAACAAAATATACTTAATATGAAAGGGAAAGCCAACCCATACATACTTTACGAACCAGGAACAATGACCTTGTAGTAAATCCGTCTTACAATGATAATAATGATTTTCTAAAGCGGTTGAACTTTTAAATAGCAAATAAAATCTTTAATTCAAAGACATAGTATTATTAATATTAGATTTATATTAAAAAAACTAAAACATTCCATCATTTAGCATTCTTTATTAAGTAAATAAATATGATTATAATTAAATATTCTAATCAATTTTTTTTAATATTAATTGATAAATTTAATTCAATTTATTTATTTATATATAAAATAATACAATTGGTTATAAATAATGTTGTTTGCAAATAACATTGCTATTTGCTTTATGGATTACTAATGAGATGTTAATATTTATTTATATTTATATGGGGAAGCATTCACTTTTCATTTGCAAAAATAACTTAGTTTAGGAAAATAATTAGGTTAATTATATTTTAATTATATTTTAATTATATATATTTTTTAAATTTATTTTTATGTAGATTTTTTTGGGTTAGTTTTCAAAATGTTATTAAAGATAAAAAAAAAATTATAATCATAAAATTTTGAATTACTTATTGAATACGAAGATAGTAAAATAGATGTAATTTTTCGATGAGGTGTTTTTAATGTAAAAATGGGGCAAATAACCATTGCGTTTTTTTGACCATGTTGCCAGGGGATGTGGTATTACATATCCATGGTAAAATTAATGATAGACATAACCATAACACTTTTCCTAAGGCAAGATGTACACTATATCCTCAATTCCAAGACCATACACCACAAAAAATTTGAACAAACATTATCTTTCCAAGATGGTCCCATCCTTCTCTGTGAAGTGAATAGAGTAAATATTTTTATAAATATATTCATCCTTCTAGTGTGAGATTATTTGTATCCTTCTACAGGAAAAAAAATCCTTTGGTTTGTAACTCCTTCCTTAGTTGTGGGCAATCAAGATTAGGGGTTTTGGCCAACCCACCCCTGTGAGATCTAACCATGCCCTGTTACTTTTATTTATACTTATGTCAGTAGCTTTAAACTTACTCAGATTCTCCTTCAATCCCCACATTGGAGGGACACTTTCCATTCGGTACCCTGGTTTACTGGCCATATCCTACTATTTATTTTTCTTATCCTATCGACTTTACATGCATGTGATGTTGGGTCTCATGTGGGCGATAGTTGTACACTAGTCACCACCCCCTTAGAAGTTGGACTCCTACAATGTTTTTTGGTTTAAAATTTTATGGTCTGTGTATGTTTCTTCATTCCATTATTGTCTCTGAATCCCAAATTAAAGCTCTCTCATCTTTGGATTGCTCCTCCTTTGATGTCCTTAGTATTTGGTTTTGTCTATCTCAAATCTTTATTCCCCCCTCCACTAATATCGGTAGGTATGTTTTTCTTCCCTACTCCTCATCCACTAGGCTATTGCCTCTTTCAGTTAGACTCCTTGCTAGGCTCTCCAAATATCCATGCCTATTCCCATTCCCCCTTTGTATTCTTGTGGTTAGATAATGGCTTACTCTATCATTGAATTTTGTTTTCCTCTAACTCCTTGCTATTGAACCCCTCCCTCTTCTTACATGACTCCCCCCCCGAGTCCACTACTCACCTATCTATCTTCTCAACCGTTTGTGTCTAATATTTCATCATGCTCAATCAACAAGCACCCACCTATCAAGGGGATACTTATTATCAAGGGTAAGACTCTCTAGGACATGCACATGCACATCATAGGACTTAGGAATCTGACACTAGGTTTTGGGACCTTCTCCCAAGACCCATCTAGCAGGAGCTAGTTCACATGGAACATGAAGAGGTCTTGCAACAATAAAAACTTTCAGATAGAAAAGTTCTGGTAGATTTGGTTGATTTGGTGCTAGATGTTGGGCATACCTAAGGATAATTTGATCTCTACATCTACACCATCAATTCGTATTGGCATCTAAATTTCATCTAAGGAAGAATTTTGATAGACTGTTTCAAGCACAGGGATGATATCTTACATTCTCTAGATAACCTTCATAATCATATAATGGACTTAGATCAATTGTAGGGTTGTATTAAGTAGCATCTAGGCATTCCTCCACCAGTAGGTATCAACCTTGACAACATTGGATATTCTATTCATGTTGCCTCTATTGACTTTGATCCCTTAGCTTAGCTTTCTATGCTGAAGTCTGTTTTGTTTTATGATTATCTAGTTCTCTCTCTAGGCCAATCTGGCCCTTTATTCATACACTTTCTATTCAATCTTTTCTGAAGCATAATTTCCTACACCTCTCTGTGAAGAGTGCATTTTTGGCTATGATTTGGTGTCCTTGGTGAAAGATTGACCTAGTGTTTCTAGCATATGCATCTAAATCTCAATTTTGAAGGAAATACAATATTTACCCCACAAAAAAAACACAATAAATGTAGTTGCTTAAGGTTATGATCATGAAATTTAGGTGAATTACTTATTCTAATATGACAATATCATAACAGATGAAATTATTTTTTACAAATATTTTTGTGTTAACTTCCATTGTAATTTTAATTAAAATTATGATATGTGAAGAATGATTATTGTATATTTGAAACCCTATTTTGGATTTTTTTTTTGTAAGTTTGGTAGGACTATATCTTCATTATGTCCAACTTCTCACCCCGATCAGGGAGATATCACAAGATTTGAACCCAAAACTTCTGGTTTGGTAAAACTTCATTTCTATGACCATTACTAATTAAACTACCCCAAACGAACAAACCCTATTTTAAATTTGAATATATATATATATATATATATATATAATACAAGAATAAAGGGTCTATGTGTGTGATGAATGACAAGAATAAAGGGCCTATGCGGTGTGATGAATGAGATTATTCATATATAGTTAAATGTATATGTAATACAAGAATAAAGGATTTATGTGTGCGATGAATGAGATTCTGCATATACAAAAATGTTAATATAGTCCTTATGAGTGGTGAATATATGATTTGGAAAGGTGAATACATTAGGGTGCTTCTCCCTATTTGAAAAAGAGTTATGGCGTAATTTATATTTATTATTTTTTGGAAATATGCTTCAAGTTCACATTCTATGTCTGCCATGTATACTGTAATTAAATTATAGTATTTAGTTCATTATTAATAAGAGAATAAAAAAAATACACTATTAATATTTTTTTTAGAGATTGGACTTCTACTCATTGAGAGTAAGGTTACAATCAATTTACAATTACTTATTGTACAAATATATGATAATCAGCACGAAGAGTGTGAGGCTTTTCACATTTGTTTCGTATTTTAGAGAGTCACTCAAGGATTTAGAAAATATGGAGTAAAAATATAGATCTTGGGCATAATAATTAGATGATAATTGTGAACTTTTTTGGAGGTATTGATACCATTAAAATTACTGAGACAAATAGTTCAGCAAATAAATAAGTTAAAATGAGATTAGGTTGAAATGAAAATATGTTGAAATGAAGAAATTGAGATTAAGATAAACTTGATCTAGTATGAGAAGTTTATTGATTTAATTTAATAATTTAAAATTATTTATATATTGGAATTTTTAAAATTAATGATTTTAAAATAAGAATAAATTATTATGAGTTGGATGGGAAAGTGGTTTTTGATTAAATTAAAAATATCATGAAAATTTATAATATATAATTTATATGTAATTTTTGTGATATCAAGAAAGTGGAAAATGAAAATTATTTCTTTTTAATCTATCTATACATACATTAAACATAAATAAGGTTTCATTCTCAAGCAAATTGTAGCACTTTGGATTTGCATAACATTTTAATTCATAAAAATGTAAAAATATCATAATACTACATACTTTGAATTAATGTAATAATAATTAGAAGTAACTCATCAAAATTTTAAAAATGTCATAATACCACATACTTTGAATTAATGTAATAATAATTAGAAGTAAATGGTCTCAAATATTTGAATTAAAGGTATAATAATAAATAACAACATGAACTAAGAACTAGAAGTCATAATGAAATAACTAATTTATTATAATGAAATTAAAGTTAAAAATATTAGAAATTACTAAAATGGAATAGGGGAAAATATAAATAAATAAAAAATTAAAGAGTGGATGTAAACTAATTATGATCTCTCATGACATGTTAGTGGCAATACACAAATAGGATAATGACAATATGTTATCTTGGAATGATGATTTGAGGTACTTTCATAATGAATTTGAAAATCATGTTAAAATACAAAATGTAAGAAAATGAATTAGCTTTCCTTTCTTTCTTTTTTCTCTCCTTTTTTTTTACCATTCCCAAAATCTAAATTCACTTTAGTAGGGATTGGAATAGTTTCTTGTAGTTCTTCTTCTCCTTTCATGTTAATAAATGGTTGAGGTAGAAGGTCATACTTGTGTTGCTACTTTGGTTGTATATCATCAACAAAAAACATATAGTAGGTAGACCATATATTGTCAAATTCTTATTGTAATGTTTTAGAAAATTGACATTTTGTCCATAAGAATTCTTGATCATCTTTTGGAGTCAAATGTGCAAGACTTCCTTCTTCTTCCAACCAATTTAAATCTACTAGTGAATCTTGAACTTTGAGCATTTCATGCTCCATTTCCTTTGTATATGTTAAATCCTCAACATCGTTATTTCTCAAAGGAGGTGGAATTGAAGGGTCTTGAATTCTTATAAGTAATTGAAGCTTAAAAGGTTGTCTATATAGGTTTTAATTTTTAAAGAAATGTTTAGGTTTATTTGACCAAGATTTTGTGGAAGATTTCTTTGGCCAATATTTTGAGGTTTTGGACCAACATCTTTATTTCTCATATCACTTTTTCTAATTCATTAGTTTATCTAATTAACTTAATCATATCCTGATTATTTTCATGTTAGCAATTTGAAGAGAAAGCTTAAGTAGATAATTCTTGTTTCTACCTTTTATTTTCTAAACTTTCTTCTTTGATTTTCATCTTCCTCAATCTAGCCATATTATCCTCTATATCTAATACATAATTTTTCATGTTGTTTAAGGTAGTTTAACTTCTTTTTCTAAACATCACGAACAACTACAAAAGTTACCTTTACTACTACTTGGGGGGATCTGGTGCCCATTAGTATTATACTATATAATATATTAAATTTTTTACTGAATTCTAGAAGAGTTTCTCCATTTCTTCTCTTTAAATATGCAATTCAATCTAACAAGTATTGATGATCACTTCCCCTACCCTTGATTCGTGGAAGTTATTTGAAATAAACCCAAGGAATGTATTGAAAGTGTAGGTTAATTTTGAAAAAAAAATCTAGCATATTGCTTTAGGATTTACACAAACATCCTCATGTATACATCTTCATGCATGACAGAAAAATTATTTGTGTAATCCTATAAAGTTGCAATATGGTCCTATTTTGATATTTAAATTTCTCCATGAGATTTTGGCAGTGTTTTAAGACAATTATCATGCATACCATACAAATTTTGAGGGAACCTAAGAGGTCCATACCTAGAATATATCCATGGGTTAACTCTAGGTGGAATTGGGTTAGGGACATTCACTTGCGCCATCATATGTTGAATAATGAAATTATTAGATTCAGTAAAGATGGGTTTGCAAATAGGAGAAGATGAGTATAGAATCGACGATTATTTTTCAATAGAATATAAACATAGACCTAAACTTGATAAATCAACTAATGGTTCATTTTCATCCAAAGGATGACCTAAAAAATTTCTTTATCAAGTTTTAAATTTAGGATCTTTTTCAAAATAATGGAATTCTTAAATATAAATTTCTTCAATAATAGGATTATTTGAACATCTATTTCCTTTAGTAATAAAGATCTTTAGATCATATTATGTTAAAACCTCTTCAGAATAGCATGGGGCCTAGTATGTTTCCTATATCCTTCAAGCTTGATTGATGGAGCCACTTAGTGAAAAAAGTTCTGAAAGTGTTCTTATAAAACCTAAAATACTATCTATTTATTCGTATTCTCCAACAAGAAGCAAATCCTTTTCTTTTCTTTTTTTATTTCCCAAGGAACTAAAATTTGAATTTTTATCGTCCAACAATGATGCCAAAATGAATGTTGTTCCTTGAGGCATTCTTTGTTAAGGAAGAATGTCAAGGTATAATATTAAGATAAAATATCCTTCGCACATTAGTATAAACTAAAATAATCCAATGGCCAGAGTGGGTAACCTTCAAATAAATATGTCTCTATTAAGATTCCTCCAATAAGTTGAAGAAAGCTGGTACTTCTCAATATATTAAAACTTACAAAGAATACTTTAAAGAAAGATAAATTAGAGAAAATATAAAATAAATATTTTGAAACTTTAATCATTTTCTTTGTTTAATTATGGCACCATATTCCCATTCAACCAATTTTTATAAGATTATTGAAAGGTGCATAGATTATAATAAAGAGTACAAGTTCCTTCAAAATAATATTTTTCAAGGACCACTGATCTAAATAAAACACAAAATCAAGTGTATTCAAAAGCTAACAACATTGTACCTATTATAAATCGACAATATCAAGTTGTTCATTATGTGAACATCACTAGAAACCATCCTAACAAAATTTTGGTCTTTGATACCCAAAGTCATTAACTCAACTTTAGTTCTACCATTCATAAACTTTATTACCTCTTCTAGTAGTATATGAGCCTTGTCTCCTAAATGTGTCCATGCTTGATGAGATAGTGTTTAAGTTTATGATCTAAAAATTGTTGTCGATATTCCACTCAAGATTTGCCACAATAGATCAAATAAAAATATACTAAAATCTAAAATCTATATTATGAGGGTTAATTTTTCTTAGATAATATGGACTTATTAAGTTATATTTTCTTCTTTTGCATGCAATATATAAAACTTAGAAAATACAAAATAGATAAAATAATCACTCATAAAGCACAATATCACCAAGATATGACCAAAAAGACCCTTTTAGGAGAAGAATTGACTCGAAGTGGAGGTTTCTCTGCTCTCCTTTTGTGAATAAAAATGGTGCAAATACAAAGAAGTGAGACTTGTGACTTATGGGCTACTAGAAAGCACAAACATTCTTTGTTCTTCTTTCTCTTTATCCACTCTTATCTAATCTACTCTATTATGGAAAAAATGAATTCGAATATACTTGTATTGCTTTTCCTCTTAGTGGCCTAGTTATAAGACATCCCAATAGCCAATTAGAGTTTAAATTTGTTACATTCAACCCTAAATATGTGCTACAACTTCATCCTTCTAGATTACTTTTCATAGTTACCATATGGATAACCCCTTATTAATGAGTAATGGGGGTTGATGTGAAATTCTCCCAAATTATGGTGTTCAAACAAAATAGGTCAACTTTGGTGTAACACCACTCCTCCCACATTTACCGAAGCTAACTAGCTCACTGGGGTAAACATGTGACGAAGAAGTGGGATCGACAAAAAAAAACCAAAATGACCTCCCTTAGGAGCTACATGAACCCCAGAGGCTAACTAAGCACTCCAGGTGCCCAACCCCTGAGTTAATTTTCATTTTGACTAAACTAGACCCCTAGTTGCTCCCATGACAAGCCCTCCATTTGAATGAAACCCTCCAGTCGTTCCCACAACAAGGCCTCTATGCGACTGCAATATTTTTCAGGTAGTTCTATGCCAGCGACCCCAAATCTTGAGCCACTTTTCCAGGGCTAGGACTTAGTCCTCTGCCTAGAACTTGATGAAATCCTTAGAAATGATAAGTAATAAGAAGAAAATTCCTCTAATGCAAAACTGGAACAAGGACTTGATCTGACTCATCCTAACCATGACAGATATTTTGTCAAACACATCATGAACATGTAATGTAAGGGTCATAAAAACACATTTGAACACAGGGACCTCATACTTATCTCATAATCATCAAGAAGTTTTAATTCGCTCTAATAATAGCTATAATAACATCTATTGGGTCATTCATTCATTAACATTTATCTACTAACCAAAACAAGATGAGAGCCATAACTCAAGACTGTCATAAACCCATACTTATAACCAACATATAACTAGATAAATAACAACAATACAAACTAAATTTAGGCTAGGTATGAAGTACAAGGGTTTGATTTGAGTTTTTGGGGGTTTTGTGCTGGAAACAGGGAAGGCAAATTGGGCTCGGGGATGAGGCACAGTTTCTATAGAGTTCTGATTAGGGCAAGGAAGGCAATCTTTTTGATGCTTTAAAGTGAGTGAATGGATAGATCAGACTGGTGAGGAGCTAAGGAGAGCAAGAGAGTCTCAAGAATTCTCCTTAAACAGATGAAAACATGAAATTTAAAAAAATTCAAAGGCATAGCATAGCAGTTAATGGATTCTACCTTAATCACTCATTTGTTCAAATTCAGAAGAAGAGACAGGAAAATGATACAAATAACACTAATTAACTTACAATTACTTAGAGAAGAACACCATCAGAACATAAAGCCACATGGATCCCAAATAGTGCTGCAAAACCCTGGTCTTTCCTTAGCCAAAAATGCGGAGATAGAATGTACAATGATATGCCAAAGCAATCCCTAGTGTCCAACCCTGAAAATGACTTAGAAATTACATAATATATACAAGCCAAGCCTATTCCATTCCCTCTAGGGGTCGAGCTCATCATTCTAGGAGCTGTTGGAACTAATTATAAACAAGGAACTGAAAACTACGTAGTCAAACAACCTCCCCCTATATGCTAGGAAACTGATTCATTCACTCACATTTCACCTTTTGGTGAATGAATCTTCTAGAACAAGTAAAAATGTGCCAATATTACATCATGGTTTTCAAATTACATCATGAAAGGTTAAAAATAACACCAAGAAGCAAAACTAGTCAAAACTGAGCGAATTGTTGAGCTGAACAGTGAAAAACAAGCCAAAATTCTCTATGCGCCACGCCAAACTATGTATGCGTCGCGCCACTTTGAGGCTGAGTTTGAGGCACTTCCTGAAGTCCAAATTGATCCCAAGTGTGATTTTTGGAAATCCCTACCTGTCTACTTTCCAACCCAGGTGGAATTTCTAAATTTAGTGTCCATTTTCCCCTCCAAAACTTCAATCTCCCAAGACTGCTTCCTGTGTGTCAAAATAGGGGCAGTGAGGTCATTTTTTGAGTGTTTTTGACCTCCTGAGGACTCAAAACTTGCCCAAATTTCTTGGCCATGCACCAAAAACCATGATTTTTCATGAAAAATCCAAAAATATAAACTTTTTTCAATTTGGAGCTCCCTAGCAAAAGCGCGTGCCACGTGGCGCAGCGCATAGGGAGAAAAACCCTGTTTTTTGTGCCAAAATTTGTCAAAATGTCAAAAATGCCCCAAATTTCTTGAAATTTTGACAAGAGCTTCTTCATTAAGTGTCATGCTAAGCTAAAGAGGCTTCAGCCAATATCTGAAGACGATCAAGCTCCCTTTGCCTCTTTTTCTTCCTTATTGCCTTCTTTAGTTTTGCCTTTAAATTCCTGATTCGTGCCTTGCAGACCTTGTTCCGTGCCATGTAGTGGAAAGCCATGTGTCTCAGCAATGCATGGTCCTTATTAGCCTTGTCTAGTAGTCTCTCCAAGTGGATGTTGACTCTCTCGAGCTAAGACTCTCGATCAGCATTGATTTCTTGCTCAAACGAAGTGAACTCCACCCTCCTTCTTTGGGCAGCTTGGCGGTTTTTCTTTATGTTTTTGCCACCTCTATGAGGCCTCCTGGGTGCATGTACTTCTGTTGGCGAATCACTGTGGGTCTCCTCCTCATGATCATATGATGGATTAGATGTCATCTCTACTATTGGATGAAATGTCTTGGAGCTGCCTTGAACTGTCTTGATGCAAAATAGGTGATTTTATGGTGTGCCTTGACCTTTGCCACCAAGGGGAACAATGATAGGTGGGACTGTGGAGGGAGAGGGTAAGAGGGGTTTTAGGAATGTTTCCGACTGGAATTTTGGGAATAGAAGGGTTTTAGGGATAGGTTTTAGATTTTTGGATAACAATTAGGATTTAGCAACATGTAGCTAGGGTTTGGGATAATGAGAATTAGGGATATAGGGTTAATGAGAATTAGGGACAGGGGTTAGGGAATGGGTTTATGAAATTGGAAAATAAATCAGGTAGGGAGTGATGAAGTGGACTTGACAACAAAATCTCAAACTGCAAATCCTAAACAATTGTTTTCGAGGAAAAATTGCAAGGAGGTAGGGTTTGAAAATTTTCTCACTAAAACACCATAAACACCAAGATAACTCATTCATTGTCATGAGAGAAATGTTAACTTACTTGAACACAAGAAGATTGAGCAAAGTTTGCAATTTGGGAGAGTTTTTTGAGTGAATTTCAGGCTTTTTATCCCAATGCGCCGCGCCTTCCCTATGCACCGCGCTAGTGTAAATTTACACTGGATATTGT
Source organism: Pinus tabuliformis (assembly GCA_031772625.1). Taxonomy (NCBI): domain Eukaryota; kingdom Viridiplantae; phylum Streptophyta; class Pinopsida; order Pinales; family Pinaceae; genus Pinus; species Pinus tabuliformis. The sequence goes on along the minus strand of CM062818.1, from coordinate 1,536,353,495 downwards.
TGCCCAATGCGCCGTGCCTTCCCTATGCGTAGTGCTTTTTTGCATGAGCCTTTTGGAGGCCTTTCTGGTGTCCAAATTGGGTGCAGTATAGGTCGTTGGAAAGGTATTTGAGTATAATTTCCAACCCAACTATAATTTTTTAGTTTGGAGTTCATTTTCCCTATCAAAAATTAAATCTCCCAATACTGGTCAAAATGTGCCAAATGAGGCTCCCTAAAGGCAGAGTGCTGTTACAGTCAACTTTTGAAGGTCATCCTCAACTCCAAATTGAGCTCATGATAACTCATTGGAAATCTATTTGTGTCTAGCTATCATTTGACTCATCAAGAAAGTCATTTGGCCAACCAAGCTAGGAGAGAACATGATTTTCCCAAGGTCACTTCACAGGTGCATTCAATTCTCCTGAGGCAACAATATTTTTGACATTTCTCTAAAACCATGACACCTATGTAAAAAGTGAAGGACCTCTCTCATTTTTTCCAAATTAATCTTTTATTTCTCATAAAATTTATTTTAGTAAAACATATCCCGATGTGTGGAATAAGCGATTTGTCGAAATAAAGCGAAATGAAGGGGATAAGGGCCTTCTAAATTCTTGAGAAAATTTTTGGAAGTAGGGAGGGATGTTAGGAAGTAGGGGAAAGTGGAATCTCAGAAATTGAGTGAGGGGAAGGGGTCCAAAAGGGCAAAACACAGGCCTAGCCTAGAAAATAAGGTTTGTAGCAAGAAACTAGGGTTTGTGCGAAAATGAGGAATTTGGGGGATCTCAGTGATGGGAAGTGTTTAATAAGGTACACTAAGGATAGGGGAAGCTGTATGAACATCCAAATACAATTTTTGCTAATGATTTTACCATCTGAGAGAAATTTCCTTCAAAACCCTAGGAGAGGGAAATGAATCTTGCCTAGGCGCAACTGAAGCATGAACAAGGTGTAAAATGACCCACTGGAACTTGAAATGATGATGAAAATCCTATGAATGATGGAACACTCATCTGAATGGTGACATGGACCAAAATTTGGACAACTTTGGAAAGAGTGAAAACAAACCTTAGACCTAGATGCCTAGTGACCAAATTTTGCTTGAAGACTCACTGAAATGACAAAATTTGACCTTGACACCTTAAAATCACTTTGTAAGAGCATATTTGATCACTGGAGGAAGGCTGCAAAGACTGACACTAACATTGGCTCTAGTGGGGATGGTAGCTCCTTGAAGGTGCCATGAACGGCAGATCTCTGGAAGAGCTAGACAGTGCCTTCGTCCATTGGGCTATGGATTCATTATTTCGAAAAACGACACAAGACTTTGACCCATTTACTGACTGAAACTTGACTCAAACCAACTTAATGCAAACTAAAATGACTGAAAAAACTTGACTCTAACAAACTAACTTAAAATACTAAGACCTGAACTTAAAACTTAAAGCTTGATAGCAGTACATGACCACCTATGTTTCTTACAAGATGATATATCATCAAACTATATCAAAATGGAAATGTAACCAATCACGAAGATGGCTTCTTGATTGATTCTCTCGATCTGATCTCCTGGTCAACAGTAGATACTTGTAACCGGGCATCCAAAAACATAGTTGACCATGATCTCCTTCATCACTGAATACTAAAATAATCACCTTCACTACTGACTGCAACATATTTGCCAGTGGATCGTGCAAATCATGAAGTCTTTCCTCCTGCTGAAAGAGAAAGGTGTCTTTCTCTCTTGCTTTTGATCTTTCTTCATAATGTACTTCAGTATGTTCCTGGTCCTAAAAAAATTCTAAACATGTAGATGAGTAGATTTCCTCTTCAAATAAAATTTCAAAACATGAGACATAGGAAGAAGAATCTAAAATGGAATCCTAAATGGTGTGATCTTCGGTAGTTTGACTATATTGTAGATCATCTTCATATGATATGACAGCCAGATTGTCTTTACATTCATCAATGATGAGAAAAGAAACTTCAAATGATTCTTGAAACCCAACACTAACATTTCTATCATCTACCATAGATTCATCCAGAGAAACCTTTTCACTTACTAGAGCGAAGATCTCATCTTGTTGTTCATGAACTGACTGGAATACCGCTTTATGAAGGCTTTGTTCTGATGACATGAGAACACTCCGATCCATAACTCTATCTTCTTTATTCCAGATGTTTTCAGCAGCAGAATTCTCTTTCATGGGACTCAGTACAAGGTTTTCTTGGTCATCACAATCTGAATCTAAATCTGAAATGGGTGACTTAACTTCATCATATTCTGGAATTGAAACTTGACTTCCCTGCATGCTGTTTTCTTTTATGGACAGATCTGAAACGACACTCTCTCTTTCCTCACTTTCAACCATATGGAGGTCTTCAACCTGCTGATCTATAAAGTTGTTTACAAGACTGTCATCCTTTTCAGAAGAGGAATAATTTCCACCATCACCTTCTTGACCATGTTCACACTGCAGATCTGCGTTAACTATAGCTGTAACATGACCATTCAAGAGTTGATCTATCTCGTCTTCAGACAAAGGAGATAATGCTTTTTGTTTTCTCTTGCTCAAACAGTGATTGTCTCCATTAATTTCAAGTGAAGGAGTGTAAAAATTTTCCTCATACTATTGATCCATTTCATGTAATTCCTATTGACTGTCAAGATGCAAAACTCCTTCATCTTCCACTGTACTAAAATCTTGATCCTGCTGCAAATTTTCCTGATCATCTTGATGGGAATCCTCTAGGTTCTCTTCATGTTGCTGAAATGGGTTCTCGTACAAGGCTTCCATGATCTCATCATCCATGAAGTCATCATCTTCATAAACTTTCTCAATATTTTCAATAAAACTATGAACATGGCTACAACTGTCCTGAACTAAAGACAAGGATGGATATGATTCTTTATACCTTTCAAAAAATATTGCATGAAAATCTTTTAAACAATAAATAGAAGCAGGTAGCAAACTTTCGTACCAAGATTGGGCTTCACCTTCCAGAGTGGCCAGGAATATCTTCATCAAGCAATCTTCAGGAAAATCAACCTTCAGCTTGCGAATATGTATGTGAAATCTAACTAGATGTAAAGCAACATCCTTCCTACCATCATCTTTGAACATAGGCAAATTCCTTGACCAATCTACCTTCGGAATTTTATTTGGAAAACCTGGAATGTGATCTCGGCTCATGGGAGCGTATCTTCTTGCAACCCGTTCCATCTTGAAAATCTCAAAGCTAATGATCTCTCTGTAGTGGAGTCACCATGAAGCATTGATTTCTGGATTTTTCAGTGAATGAGGTTGCCAGGTGAATGATTTCATTCTATCGAATTCTAGACTTATCACCCAAAGTCTAGAATGATCTGATGTACTAGGGGGGTAATTCACAAGTCAAGTGTCACATTCACAAGCTAGACGAGAGATTGACTGAAGCAGCATTTATCTACTTGCGCTAATGCAAACCAAAAGCATTTCGAAGGCTACCTGGCATAACTTCAGGCTCCTTCTGTAGCTTATAAAAAAAATGACATCAACAAGCAAACCATTTTCATCCCCAGTATGGTCACCACTATGTTAGAGCCTAGATTTTCCTCAGGCTAAAAAGGCAAGGTTCTAGGTCCACATCAAATCACGCTCAGCCTCGTAGCTAGCCCTACGAGGACAAGAGAGGGCTCTCTCCAGGTCGATCTCGGAAAAAGACAAGTGATGGGGCTCGAGATGACTGAAATACAAACTAAATTTAGGCTAGGTATGAAGTACAAGGGTTTGATTTGAGTTTTTGGGGGTTTTGTGCTGGAAACAGTGAAAGGCAAATTGGGCTCGAGGATGAGGCACAGTTTCTGCAAAGTTCTGATTGGGGAAAGGAAGGCAATTTCTTTGATGCTTTAAAGTGAGTGAATGGATAGATCAGACTGGTGAGGAGCTAAGGAGAGCAAGAGAGTCTCAAGAATTCTCCTTAAACAAATGAAAACATGGAAATTTAAACAAATTCAAAGGTAGAGCATAGCAGTTAATGGATTCTACCTTAATCAGTCATTTTTTCAAATTCAGAAGAAGAGATAGGAAAATGATACACATAACACTAATGAACTTACAATTACTTAGATAATAACATCATCAAAACATAAAGCCACATGGATCCAAACAGTGCTGCAAAACCCTGGTCTTTCCTTAGCCAAAAATGCAGAGATAGAATGTGCAATGATATGCCAAAGCAATCCCTAGTGTCCAACCCTGAAAATGACTTAGAAATTACATAATATAGAAAAGCAAAACCTATTCCCTTGCCTCTAGGGGTCGAGCTCATCATTCTAGGAGCTATTTGAACTAATTCTAAACAAGGAACTAAAAATTAGGTAGTCAAACAACTTTCCCCTATATGCTAGGAAACTGATTCATTCACTCACATTTCACCTTTTGGTGAATGAATCTTCTAGAACAAGTAAACATGTGCCAATATTACATCACGGTTGTAAAATTACATCATGAAAGGTAAAAAATAACACCAAGAAGCAAAATTGGTCAAAACTGGGCGAATTGCTGAGCTGAATAGTGAAAAACAAGCCAAAATTCTCTATGTGCCGCGCCAAATTCTGTATGCGTTGTGCGACTTTGAGGCTGAGTTTGAGGCACTTGCTGAAGTCAAAATTGCCCCCAAGTGTGCTTGTTGGAAAGCCCTACCTATCTAATTTCCAAACCAAGTGGAATTTCTAAATTTGGTGTCCATTTCCCCTCCAAAACTTCAATCTCCCAAGACTGCTTCCTGTGTGTCAAAATAGGCGCAGTGAGGTCATTTTTGAGTGTTTTTGACCTCCTGAGGAATTAAAACTTGCCCAAATTTCTTAGCCATGCACCAGAAACCATGATTTTTCATGCAAAATCCAAAAATATAAACTTTTTACAATTTGGAGCTCCCTAGCAAAAGCGCGCGCCACATGGCTCGACGCATAGGGAGAAAAACCCTGTTTTTTGTGCCAAAATTTGTCAAAATGCCAAAATGCCCCAAATTTCTTGAAATTTGGGCTGGAGCTTCTTCACTAAGTGTCATGTTGGGATAAGGAGGCTTCGGCCAATATCTAAAGAAGATCAAGCTCCCTTTTCCTCTTTTGCTTCCTTATTGCCTTCTTTAGTTTTGGCTTTAAATTCTTGATTCGTGCCTTGCAGACCTTGTTCCGTGCCATGTAGTGGAAAACCATGTGTCTCAGCAATGCATGGTCCTTATCGGCCTTGTCCAGTAGTCTCTCCAAGTGGATTTTGACTCTCTCGAGCCAAGACTCTCGATCAGCGTTGATTTCTTGCTCAAACGAAGTGAACTCCACCCTCCTTCTTTGGGCAGCTTGGCGGTTTTTCTTTATGTTTTTGCCACCTCTATGAGGCCTCCTGGGTGCATGTACTTCTGTTGGTGAATCACTATGGGACTCCTCCTCATGATCATATGATGGATCAGATGCCATCTCTACTAGTGGATGAAATGTCTTGGAGCTGCCTTGAACTGTCTTGAGGCAAAATAGGCGATTTTATGGTGTGCCTTGACCTTTGCCACCAAGGGGAACAGTGATAGGTGGGATTGTGGAGGGAGAGGGTAAGAGGGGTTTTAGGAATGTTTCTGACTGGAATTTGGGGAATAGAAGGGTTTTAGGGATAGCTTTTAGATTTTTGGATAACAATTAGGATTTAGGAACATGTAGCTAGGGTTTGGGATAATGAGAATTAGGGATATAGGGTTAATGAGAATTAGGGATATGGGGTTAGGGAATGGCTTTATGAAATTGGAAAATAAATCAAGGAGGGAGTGATGAAGTGGACTTGACAACAAAAGCTCAAACTACAAACCCTAAGCAATTGTTTTTGAGGAAAAATTGCAAGGAGGTAGGGTTTGAAAATTTTCTCACTAAAACACAATAAACACCAAGATAACTCATTCATTGGTCATGGGAGAAATGTTAAATTACTTGAACACAAGAATATTGAGAAAATTTTGCAATTTGGGAGAGTTTTTTGAGCGAATTTCAGGCTTTTTATCCCAATGCGTCGCGCCGGTGTAAATTTACACTGGATATTGCTGCCCAATGCACCCCGTCTTCCCTATGCGTAGTGCCTTTTTTCAGGAGCCTTTTGGAGCCCTTTATGGTGTCCAAATTGGATGAAGGATAGCTCTTTGGAAAGGAATTTGAGTCTAAATTCCAACCCAGCTGGAATTTTTCAATTTTGAGTTTATTTTCCTTGTCAAAAATCAAATCTCCCAAGACTGGTCAAAATGTGCCAAATGAGGCTGCCTAAAGGCAGAGTGCTGTTACAGTCAACTTTTGAAGGTCTTCCTGAACTCAAAATTGAGCTCATGATAACTCATTGGAAATATATTTGTGTCTAGATATCATTTGACTCATCAAGCAAGTCATTTGGCCAACCAATATAGGAGAAACTTGATTTTCCCAAGGTCACTTCAGAGGTGCATTCAATTCTCCTAAGGCAACAATATTTTTAATATTTCTTTCAAAACCATGACACCTGTGTAAAAAGTGAATGAGGTTTTTATTGCTTGGCCTGTTGTGGACAAACACCTCTCTATGTTTTCCCAAATTCATCTTTTCTTGCTCAGAAACATCATTTGAGTAAAACCTATCCCGATGTGTGGAATAAGGGATTTGTCGAAATGAAGTGAAATGAAGGGGATAAGGGGCTTGTAAATTCTTGAGAAAATTTTGGGAAGTAGGGAGGGATGTTAGGAAGTAGGGGAAAGTGGAATATCAGAAATTGAGTGAGGGGAAGGGGTCCAAAAGGGCAAAAACACAGGCCTAGCCTAGAAAATAGGGTTTGTAGCAAGAAACTAGGGTTTGTGCGAAAATGAGGAATTTGGGGCATCTCAGTGATGGAAAGTGTTTAATAAGGTACATTAAGGATAGGGGAAGGTGTATGAACATTCGTATACAATTTTTGCTAATGATTTGACCATCTGAGAGAAATTGCCTTCAAAACCCTAGGAGAGGGAAATGAACCTTGCCTAGGCACAACTGAAGCATGAACAAGGTGTAAAATGACCGAGTGGAACTTGACATGATGATGAAAATCCTCTGAATGATGGCACACTCATATGAATGGTGACATGGACCGACATTTGGACAACTTTGGAAAGAGTGAAAACAAGCCCTAGACCTAGATGCCTAGTGACCAAATTTTGCTTGAAGACTCACTGAAATGACAAAATTTGACCTTGACACCTTAAAATCACTTTGTAAGAGCATATTTGATCACTGGAGGAAGGCTAGAAAGACTGACACTAACAAGTTATACAATGCTTTTTGAAAGCATTAGAATTTGAAATTGGGCCTTTCTATCAAGACAAATTTTCATTAAAAGAATCTACTTTCCTACCTGAAACGTTGTAGATATGCAAGAAAAACTTGAAAAGAATAAGAGAACTTAGCATAATGTACTTTCTTTCCTTCCTTAACATTCTTAAAGAGTTGAGGTTCTCCAAGTCATCAGGTAACTTTCGAAGGAAATGACAGTTAGTAATAGTCCAATTCACAACTGAATATGTGTCACAAATACGAGGGGGCATCTCCTCCAAATCTCAAAAGTGCTCCAGGTTAAAATCTATCATTATTGGAAGCTTAATGCTCGAATGGTTGTTATTGAACCCAAACATTTTACCATTCTTCACTAAAAGCTTAAAGATAGCTTCTCTAAGTTCTACATGACTTTACTATGCTCTTGAAGTGGGGGCACATGCAAGCTCTCCAAGTGAATAGTCTTAAACTAAGTGAAGATAAGGTCGATAGATCATTCAGTGTGGATCTCTTTAATCCATAATTGAATACTATGTCTTTCTTGAACCCATAATTGAATACTATTAGGACTTTCAAATTTTTCATGGAACTCAAAAATGTTGGAAGAAAGTATTTGCTTCCAAAAAGAGTAAAACTAAAGCCTCTGCTTGAGGACAATTGATGTCACACCACTAACACTTCTCCATGGAATCTATATAGGTAAACCACAAATCCAGAATTCCATTAGAATATTGTGTTTATTGAATACACAAATGAAATCATTGCATTTCTTTAAAATATCTTTTGAAATCAAAATTACCGAAATTACATATCGATAACCTAGTGGGTGTAGGATAAAATTCACCCGTGTCATTCACAGAAAGCATGAGAAAAAATATAATACTATATATAAAACCAAGAAAAATTCAAATTCATCACTTCTAGGGACCTCGTAACCACCCTGCCAATACACAAGTATGTTCCTGTTTGCAGTTAGAAAAATTACCCAAATTACAATCTTTTTACTCCAACATATGTTGGAAAGTTATAGAAGGATGACTAGTGCAATCAATCCATTCCTTTTAGCCCTGGATTTGTTTCAGTTTAAAACAGAAGTATACAAATATACTTGTCCAATGTCTATGCTTTAACCATTCACCTTAAGATTTTTTTACAATATAATCTCCTAAGTCTATTTAATATCTTCGTTATCATAAAAAACAACCTATATCCATCTTAACTCCACATCTACCACTCTTAGGGGTATGAAATCTATTTATCCCTCTGAGCACTTGGTAGACCCAGAATTAAGATGGATCTAAGATGATAGAATTTCCCCTTTAAATAGTCTATGCTCAAATGAATATCATGGTATTACCATGGGTCAATACAATGGGTTATCATAAACCTGGAGCTTAAAAATTACTATTATTAATTTATAAAAATTAATAAAATTAATAGTTGAATTTTATATATATATTTTTTTTAACCAAGCTAAAATGTTTAACATACATTAAATTACAACATCCATTTTTAATCTTGATCCACCAAGCCCCGAGAGGGATCAAATATTTTTTCACTCTATGCTAGTTTGCATATCACGATATTTGATACCTCTCGGGGGTTAGTAGATCCAGAGTAAAGATGGATCTATGCTGTTTAATTCCCCCATTTAAATAGGCTACATTCTAGGTGAATACCATGGGTCAATACCATGTGCCATTTTTATTTTTATTAATACTAATATTAGGGTTAATAATGTTTTTTTGCATGGTATTAATAACAATCTAGTCCATGGTATATGTCCCATAGTACTTTTCCCATAGGTTTCATCTAAATATAATGCATTTTTTGAGTGTTCGTAAATATAAGGTGACTTATGGAGTAAATATAAAAAAATGTTTTAGTTGTTTACCATACCTCTCATTTATTTATATTTTTATTAATTTACCATACCTCTTTTACAAATATGGTATTTGGCCCATAGGATTCACTTAAATAAAACCTCTTTCTTGAGCCTTCATAAATAGAACGAGGGTTATGGACTAAACATAAAAAGAGGTTTTATTTATTTACCATACGTCTAGTTTATTTATATTTTTATTTATTTACCATACCTTTTGAGTAAGTATAAAAATACGTTTTATTTATTTACCATACCTCCACTTTACTTATATTTTTATTTGTTTACACCCTTGCATGTATATAAGGTGACTTATGGAGTAAATATAAAAAATGTTTTATTTATTTACCATACCTCTCATTTATTTATATTTTATTAATTTACCATACCTCTTTTATAAATATGGTATTTGGCCCATAAGATTCACTTAAATAAAACCTATTCTTGAAAATGGGTGAATCGATTCACTTAAATAAAACCTATTCTTGAAAATGGGCGAATGGAAGGTTGTAACTCCTAGTTTCAAGGGCTAAATTTACCATTTTTACCCTCTCCCTTAAAATAAGGTGGGCTATTTGAGGTGATTTGTAAAAATGTGCTATGATACAAAATATTCACCCACTAAAAATTTAGAAACCCCTTAATTTCGCCAAAGGGCGAACATTCACCCCTAAAATTTTCTATGCTTGGCATGTACCGCAACTGTCTAGTGACCCTTGCAGGAAAAAATATCCATGTAGTTATCAAATTCATCAATGCCCCTTTGGATTAAATCAATTCTCTTAGGTCGTAGTTACACATATTCCATGACAGTTATCGTGTCTGCGGTGTTCCATAAGATGTGATTCCCCCATGAAGGGAAGATCGTTACCATTGATAAGTTGACTTGCTATGAGCCGACATCTGTGACCTCCCTTGAGTCTATTATCTTGTTGATGTCTGAAAATCACTCTTCAACTCCTTGCACCAGTGTCTCACCTGAATTCTATAAGGATTCCTCATTCTTGGGTGCTTTCCCCAGTCCTCTTCCTCCCATTTCTGGGCCTACTTCCATGAGTGTTTGCATGTTACAGGAGTCACGGGCTACCCTTAAGCTGTTCGGTACATCATATCAATAGCCAACTCCTCAGCAACCTGTGCTTTCCCTTCCAGCCGAACCCTCTGGACCCACTCCCCCATGACCTCCTCCACTCGTGGGTGCCTCTCCTATGTTCCCACTAAGAACAGTCCTGCCAGGTCTCAACCATCCAGGAGCTATTCCACTAAGACATTATCCTACAAGCCAGCTACCTTTCTTATTCCCCCCTCTGGGATTTTTTTCTGTACCTGTGATGGCTTCACTGGTCCTTCCTAACATGACTCTGGGGATTCCAGTATGGTACTTCAATCCCCCTACAAAAATCCCACCTGGTTAGCCAAGACAATATCATGCTTTGACCCTGGTTCAGCCGGTCCTCATGACCCCTGTCATTGCTTCAGTTCCATTACAACCTCAACAAGAACCAACCCCTGTTGCGAAGGCATCTGGCCATAGGGGCAAAGAAAAAAAGAAAGATTCGAAGGACAATTCTACCCAAGCTCCTCCAGCCACTAAGGCCCCAAAGCCAATAACCCCCATGCACTTTGCGTCAAGTTGTTGGGCGCACCACCAATAATTGTCCTAAACATCCTCAAATTAAACATTTGGTTCATGAAGAGTTCCTTGAGTCGAACATCCTAGAAGTCCATGTTAACTTACCAGTCCCACCTAAGAAACTCAAAATTCTTCGTACAAACCACCCTTTTGCCCCGTGTGATCTTCATGGTCACTATTACCATTGTTGCCCTCATCTCTATGAATTTTACGACTGCCTTGGCATGATTCATGAATATGAGGCCACTCATAATGGAGCTTCTACTCCTCTACCTATGGATTCTGGTACCACCAGTCAACCAGAACAAGGAAACTCTGGCACTACTATTGTGATACCTCCCTCCAATGTCGAGATGACAAACACCACAGACCCCTTTCTTTACCTATCATCATCCTTGAGTTCCTCGCTGGAAAACCTTTTCGAGGTTTCTGTGCTCGTTTCTATCGAACCTCCTTTGAAAGAATCCCAAGTCTCAACATCAATAGATCCTCCATCTACCGTTCCATCGTCTACCATTCCAAATGATACATATGTGAACCTTATTTCTAAAGTTGATGCACTAGGTAATGTTGTCGCGTCATGTAGTCAGTCTTCCTCCCGTCCGCCCATCTCCCAACCTGATGAGGACACCATGGAATCTATGTCTACCCCTGATTAACCCTCCCCTTATGTAAGGGGGAATTTCTTTAGAGGATTTTGAAGACCATTTGCTTCCTAATTCTCTCAATGTGCTCTACCTCAAGAAATTTCGCTCATAGCACATCCCTTTTATTTGCGTGTCTTTATTTCTACCATGAAGTTAGCTAGATTTCATCATCTCATTTGTTGTCTTTTGCACCTTTCATATGGATCCATCATCCACATTGTATATCGGTCAGGCCGATGGTGCAAGTAGATTTTCTCGGAATCTAGCCTCGGCATCCTGGGCCATTTTTACCCCCTTGCATACATTAGTCCTTTCAAATGGTGTGTGCATTGGATCTGCCACCAATAATCAAGCCGAATATGATACAGTGATAGTTTTGTTAGTCTATGCCCTTGCTCATTGCATCCTTCATCTTCATGTCCATTTAGATTCCTTGCTACTTGTCATGCAATTGAATGGTCTGTATCATGTGCATAACCAAGTTGTATTTAGAAAATATCCATGAGTGAAGCTATTGGTATGTGAATTTGAAACCATTACTTTCAGTCATGTGCCTTGAGCCCAAAATCACTATGTAGATACCATTGAAAACAACATTCTAGATTGGAATTTATCACATGTATACCACAAAATACAACCATAAACAAAACAAATGGCGAACCATCGTCGTCATATAAAATGCATGATCATATTATGTATCAAAATTTTTTTTGGAGCGCTTAGCTCTAAATACATCCATCACATTCATCACATACTTGGGGGGCACATAGGCCCCTACATCTCCTTATCATCCTTTGGAGGATCTCATGCCAAGCTGGGCCAAGATGCTTGAATCCATTTTTCGAGCACTTGGAACACAATGGTACTCCACAAACTCCTACTAGGGGGCATCATTACCACCTTTGCATACCAGATTAGTCCCCTCCATCACATATCTTTGTGGGCAATATCCCATGCTTGGGGACATGATGGTTTTCCCCTGGCCATTGATTAACATAAGTCTCGACCTAAATCCCACTAGATCTAGGTATGTTCGATTATCCTCCCATTCCTTGGATATTTGGTCCTACTGGCCTCTCTAGCAAGCCATATGCACATCACATATTGTAGACATTTGATACCATCTCTTCAAATATTATACTCTATACCACCTAGTCCCCATGTTTGACTTCGTGGGTGAGGATGATTCTAGACCTCCTCTAGTAGTTCACTCTAGTTTTCCTCTTCCCTTAATTCTTCACTAGGAACCATCATTCCAAGAAGCATTAAGGACATCTTTAGACAAGTAAGGCCACTTTCCTGAAATTCACAAATCATGATTTCGATGGTCAGTTTATCCATTGCAACTAGACCATAGCTCAGTTTGACGAACCATCAATACTGTTGGAAATCTCTCAACGAGCTCTCAAATTGTTCTTCCTCAGTTTTTGATGATTTGACACTTCACTCGGAAACCATTTTTCCATGAAGGTCGCTTCGTCATCTCTCAAAATCGACTTTCATCATAAAGTGACACTTGTAATTTGAGGTCTACCTCCTCTTAATACTTGTCATACCATATGTCAATTTTTTTCATGAGTAACCATCATTTACTCATGTTTTCATAGTCCCCACCGTGCCTCGTCTATGTGGCAGTTTTTTCAAGTCACCCTTGTTAAGAGCATCCGCGATGAGTCACCCTTGCGGTCTTGGAGTCTATTTCATGCCCCATCATATCATGTCATAGTATTCCATCCATATTTGCATATCATTCATCCTGTGTTTGGCTTCCAATATGCTTTGGCTTGCTCAATAATGTACTTTATGCTCTGATAAGGGTAGTCATTTTTTTAACTCTCAGTCCCTCCTTTTCCCCATTATCCCTGGTGTCAGTCCATCAGTCATATTATTATTTTCCCTAGTGCTTTAGTTGATGATCCTCATTGCCTCATCTATCGCGGGCCCTATTCTGTTGACATCAGCTCATTCATTCCAAAAGAATGGCCTAGAGGGCAGTGTATCTTGATTCCAAATTCAATTCTTGTTCAGCACCTTAGATCGAGCAGATGGTCTCATTATTTCCCTTTCACTTGCTTGTTTCACATTCATGATCCATACACTTGATGGTCCAGTGATGCATCAGATTGTACCAGTGATTCCCAGGTGTGTGTGAGATGTTTCAGACCTCACGAGGGGGTGGCCCTTTAGGTAGCCCCCCACATTTCAGGATGTATATCTACTATGCTACAGCCTTAGGTGCAGTTCCACAGAGTCTATGGGTTTGGTTCCTACTGATCGTAGTGTCCATAGCATTAGGTGCAGTTCCACAGAGTCTATGGGTTCGGTTCCTACCAATCGTAGTGTCCATAGCATGCACATCTCCTCCAAATGATCCATTCAGTTTTCTAGAGTCGTTCCTTATTTAGCAAGGCTCCTTCGGTTGTCCTACCCTCCCTCCCACCCATTTTTTTTAGGGAAGGGGCTTTGTATCTCATGTACTCATATGTTATTGTATTCAGTTCTGGCTCATGTTTTTCGAGGTGCATTATGTATATGGGACACATTGCATTATTTTCTGGCTCTAGTATGTCAGCATGTCATGTACCATTCAACATGTACTTCATTGCTTAGTTTTATATTTCTGGGCAAACAATTATTTTTGTACTAAGTTATCTCAGTGGGTATGGGTGTGCCTCCCCCACCTCATTTAGGTCTGGTACCACAACATAAAAGGAGACTTGCATTAGCCTCACCCCCTCTATCCTTATCCTCTTTCAATTCAGCTTTAGTGGTCTCTCTTTCTCTCTCTCCTTGACTCCCCCATGTTGTCTAAGTGCTTATGTCTTTACAACGTACTTCGGTCATACATTTTTCTCCTAACAATTGTACGTTAGGGGGAAATTGGTTATCACCAAAAAAATTGATCATCTAGCCTAATTTACTAGATGGATCGAAGTACACCATGTAAAGCCAATTTTACCATGATAAAATTTCTTTCACTGTGAAAAATTACTTAATAAACTACCTTTGTTAAGTAATTTATAGTTAAACCCATGAAGAATAATTAAATAAATCAATATTTATTTGATTTTCTTCTAGGAATAATTAATTAAACCATTGTTTTATTATTATTCCTAGTCAAATTTGACCCAATCATGAAAAATAAACAGATAAATCATTATTTTTCTTATTTTTCTCTAAGAGTAATTAATTAATCACTAATTAATTATTATTCTTTGTTAAATTTGACTAAATCCCTTAGGAATAATTAAATAAATCCTTATTTTTTTATTATTCCTTAACTAATTCCTTGAGATGATAAATAAATCATTTATTTGTTTATTATTTCTAGCTAAGAGTTTAAATACTTTTTCCCTCCTAAACAAATATAATAAAATATTCCAAGTGGTTATTCCAAGAATGGGATCAATAATATTTTATTATTGCTCATTATTCGAGGAAAACTCAATATTTTTTTATAAATAGAAGTGTTTTCCATTCATTATTGACTTTTTATTATTTTCATTGTTGCAGTCATTGTTGTAACTCTGATTATTTTCATTGTCCCACACCATATTTTTCTTGGGTTTACACATTATAGAGGAGAGAGACTCTAGACAAGATGAAGATGTTTGAGGATAGCCAAGAGCCCATCCCATAGAGGGGGACTGGTAACATCTATTTGTTCCCTTCACAGGTGTTATAATAAAATTATTCTTTACATATCTGGTTTCCATTGGATGATTGGAATTATTACTCTTTCTTTTTGTTGTTTAACTATGATTATGGCATAGATCCAGACTTTAGCATATTTTGTTTCTATCATTTGCTGCAGATCTACAATGCTTAGCAGTCATTTATATTGTTGAGATTGTTTGTCATCCACAATCTTAAGTGGGTTCTTTTTGTACGTCTTTGAGAAGAAAACCCTACAACATCTGCAAAAAAAATTCTAACTCCAACTCTCTAGCTCAATATGCAAATCATCAAGCTTCCAAACCCTAGTAGCACCTCATACTCTTACAAATATACTAGAAAACAACATAGATCTCTCAAGTTAGTAGTAGACTTAGCCTCAAACCCTCTCAGTAGCACTATAACCACACTCTAATTAATATACCAAGAGCACATCGAAACTCTCTACTCCTTAATATTGGCATTATGATGCATGTGTTGTACTTGATGGCAACCCCTTGTAGAAGAACAACTCACTTATATATAAATAGATGAATCTACAGAAGAGATATCAGATGTGACAGAGTACATGGGATGCAGGACAACTCAAAGGAATCAGTTCAGATGTAATGAACAATGACAACTCATTAAGATGACAGTTCTCAGTATGGAAAGTTAGCTTTGCCATCAAGTCCAAAGGGGGAGATTGTTGGCATTATGATACAAGTGTTGTCCTTGATGGCAACTCACACAGATGAAAGATCATAGTGCAGCAGATCAGTAGAAAAGAATGATGATAAGACTACAAAGAATGAAGAAAGAAAAGTATATAAGAAGGTTCACTATATACCAAGTCGCGTACATACGTAGGTTCTCTATATACCAAGTCATGTACACACGTAGGTTCACTATATACCAAGTCAAGTATATAAGCAGGTTCACTATATACCAAGTAGTGTATACATGCACAATCACTATATACAAAGGCGCGTATATCGTACACACGCACTTTCACGCAAGGAAAGGCGCGTACATGTCGGAAAACTAAGTTTTGGGTCCATGGTATTTGGTCCATGGTATTTTTGTATTTGATCATTGGTATTGCATCCAAAATGTTGAACCCAAGTATTGGGTCCCTAGTATTAGTTCTAAATGGTTTTGGACCATGGTATTGAGTAAGGCCTAAGACTATAAAAGGAGAAGAAGATCATTCAGAAAATGCACTTAAAAAGTCTTGAATATCTGATGAAGTATGAGATCCAATATGCATGTTATGGGTTCATGATGCTTTGCTTGATTTGAGCCAAGGAGGAATCTCAGAAGTTGATGGAGAACAAGATCTAAGGATAGATCAGGATCTAATGGCTTGGAATGAATCATCTCTATATGGTTTGATCATGCTTATTCTAGATCTATATACTGATGCATGTAATGTTCTGTAAATATTATGATCTGGGTATAACTCAAGTTTGGAATAGTTGCAAATCATAAATGAATATTTACAGATGTATACGTTGGTTGACTTTGATAAAAGCGCGTATATATGCAGGTTAGATACATCTAAGTAGCGTATACAATATGAACTATGATGTTTGAAGTTACAGGTGACTCTGGTTGTTGATGCAAAGTCTGAGTTCTGGTGACTATTTACTGGTGTCAGTATTCTGCATATTCAGATTGGTTGATTATGTTTAGCTTCAGTTTTGATGGATGATATCTATAATGGATCAGGATCATAATGACTTGTCTTTATGTGATCTGATGGACTAGATCTGGTTGCTAACATACATATTATCCTTGTATATGTAATGATCTGGGTATGACTGAAGTCAGGAAGTGAAGCAAAGTTATAAGAAAGAAATTGATGACATATATGCTGGTTCACTTCGGTGAAGTTGCGTATACATGCTGGTTCAGCTCTTCCAAGTAGCGTACGCACTCTAATGCATGATTTCTAGTGATATAGTTGGTTCTAATTATTATTGCAGAGTTCTGTGTTCTGCTCTTTATACTGGTGACTGCATTTTTGTTGACAAGGTTTCAGAGATTCAGTATTGGGTGATTCAGAGATTGATGATGCAAGTGGTGATTGATTTTGTGCTTCAATGATATTGATGGGTCCAATATAAAAATTGGATGAAACGTGGCCTTTAGATTATGATGTTGTGTTCCATGAGTATCCAGTATGAAAATTTATGAAACGTGGTACCTGGAGGAAGAAAGAGAAGGTTGTAGCCTTCTGTAGGTCGACACCTACGTACTAGTACATCAGCTAGTACAGGAGCTAAGGGGGTGGTAGCTCCCTTCCAGTAGCAACTGGAAAACGAGTGAAGGTTGGAGTATTTAGTAGGCCGACACCTATGTACTAGTAAAAAGGATCGGCTATTACAAGAGCTAAGGGGGTTGCAGCGCCCTTCCAAGAGAAGCTGGATAATGAGAGAAGGTTGTAGCCTTCTATAGGTAGAAACTTGTGTACTGGTATAAGACTGCACCAATACAGAAATATTGTAAAAAGAAGTTTCTTATTAAAAGAAGATAGAGATGACTTGCAGTAGGTGGTTTTCACCCACATTGGGTTTCCACCTTACATCATGGTGTTCATGTGTTCTTCTTGTGTGTGATGATTTGTTTTGTTTTACTACACCTATTTACTGTTCATATGCTTAATAAAGTTTTGATGCACTAACTAAAGATCAACATTTAATGGATTAACTGAATCATAAGTTTACTGGATATACGCTGGTTACATTAGACACAGTTGCGTGTACTCGCAGGTTCCCATAACTGAAGTAGCGTATATGAATCTGAGTATGGAAATGAAAAAGTGTTTGATTTGATAATACTAATTCACCCCCCCCCCCCAGTATTATTTCCAACAATTGGTATTGGAGCAGGTCCTTTGGTAGAAGCTTGATAGCTTGAAGGAGATCCGTAAAACAATGGGAAAGAAGCTTAAGAAGAAAGCACCTAAGAAAAAGAAGACATCCCAGAAGAACTATGATAGTGGGAGAATCGATTGGGGAATATGTGGAAGAAGCACTTCAGATTCAGAATCATTTCAGAATGAAGATGAACAAGCAAAAGAACTATCAAGTATGAATTTTTTATCCTTTGGTGATACTTTTCTCCATCCATTTGAAGATGATGAAAGTGATAGTGAAACAACTGAATTTTCTCTTATGAGTGAGAAAGAAAGATATCAAATAGAGGCAGAATTTAAAAAGCTTACAGACAAAATTAGAGATCAACAAGATCTATTGCACAAAAGGGAAAGTATCTCCAAAGAAGAATTTACCAAACTAAAATCTCAACTAGAGGAAGGAAACAAGGTAAGGAAGCTATTCAAGGAAAAGGAAGATCAATGTCAAAAGTTGTAGGATGAAGTGACATCAATAAGAAGTGAAGTAAATGAAAGGAGCACAACAATCAAGAAACTCATAGAAAGATCCAGTTACTATGAAAGTCTTGAAGCTACAATCCTATCGCTAAAAGAAGATCCCGAAGAATCAAATAACTAGAATAAAGAACTACTCCAAGCTCTTGAAAAACAAGAAACGAAATTCTTAAATTAAGACACCAGTTGGAAGAAGGAAGAAAAGCTGAAGAAAACGTGAAGAAGTAGTATTGTGAAAAGGAAGAGCAACTTCAGGTTGAGGTAAATATTCTAAAAGATAACTTAGAAGAAAAGGATAAGCTCTTATGATTTCAAGATAGTACTAAGATCTTGGATGATATTCTTAGTAGTCAAAGGTCTCTTGCTATCAAAACTAGTCTTGGTTTTCATGAATCTGTTGAAGGTGAATCTAGTTCACAAAATAAGACAAGGAACTCTAATGCACAATCTGAAATACTCAACAAGGAGATGAGAGGTCAATCTCATCAACAACCAAGGAAATAAATTCTTCAAAGAAAATCTGTTACTCCTCCGATGAATAATGTTGAATGTTATGTATGTCATCATCTTGGACATGTTGCAGCCAGATGTAGAAGTAGAATGGTTCAAGACCATCACATAGAAAGATCATCATGTTCCAGGTACTCTAAGGGATATTGTTTTTCTTGCAATATGTTTGGTCACAAAGCTGTTGATTGCTACAGAAGGAATATGAAACATGTAAGATATTATGCATGTAACAAGCTTGGACATATAGCAAAGGAATGCAGGAAAAAAGTATAGGCACCATACCAAAAGGAGAAAACATCATCACACTTGAAGATATGGAAGAAGAAGGAAGTACTGTTAGAAAGATGTGGCACAACACAATGTACAGACATAATAGACTTAGAGGAAGTTGGAAGTGTAAAACTTCCGTGTTCTCAATCTCATATGCAAGTTTCATAAAGAGAAGTCGTGTATATACGCGAGTTAGATAGTGCATAGTCACGTATGTGTCAGTTTGAGAAAAGAAGTGGGACTGGCTCAGGAAAAGAGTCTGATATGATTCATTCCATTATTTACTCTGTTTGATAATGGTTACAATCTGCTGATGATGTGTGGAAATGTCTTGATACTTGTAAGATGTTTAGAAGTGTTTTGATTCTAACTTGATGATGATGATGCCTTGGTACTTCTTGCAGATATATGCATGATCAGATCTAATTGTAAACAAGATGGCACATGTTCAGAGGGAACATATACTTTTAATAATGCATTGTTGGCATTATGGTTAGTAGTCCTTGGTGATGATGCTTATATGGCTAAATAATACATCTTGCTATGATATGGTTATGAGTTGTCCATGATAAAATCTCATATGATTCTTGGTGTTACATAATTGATCAAATTTGTGGTTGATTCTCTGATGATGCATATATGGTGCTTACATGGTGATCTTAATAAGGATAAGGAGAAGTACAAAGCTTGAATACACAATTTCATTACTTGATGATGAGTCACTCATATGCTGCTATCGAGATATAATACAGTTAAGATGCAGGATTCCTATAGTTCTTGGTGCTCACATGGATGACGATTGTGGCTATTGATGATATCAAGAAGTCTTGACAAAGAGATCTTGAGCTCAAGATACATAGTGCTATATACAGTATGCTGGACACATGGATGATTACTAAAAGTTGCATTGTTCGAGACATGATGATGATGAGTTCTTACCTATATGATGATAGGTTGATACTTACATATGTTGATTGATGCAGATGTTCCCAAGTGATGATACATGGATGATATATAAGATCATGCAGATCTTGATGTTGATGAGATGGTTGTGGTGTTTTTCACAGATGAAATAATGTGAATGATTTTGTATGTCATATGCAGAATTCGTTCATGGAAGGCTATGATAATATTCAAAGGGATGAGTTGATATCTATATGCAGACATACCTTGTTACAGGTTGATGACTTCTACACTAATGGACATATACAGGTTGCTGGTCTGGATGATGTTGATGGAGCAGATCATACAGTGTGTATGATAGTTGTTGATGTCTATCATGGTCTTGTTTGGATATTTGGTCTCTGTTATAAATGTCATGTATATCATTCAATGTAAAGGTCATATCAAGACTCATGATGTAATAGTTTGTCTCTATCTATTGTAGTCATTTGATGAATCCCTTTTAGTCATATGATGTAATTTGTACCCCCACTATGCATGGGAAGGATGATGTAATATTTCAATCATGTATAAACTATTGGTATCTGGTGTATCCCCACTTGGTTGGGTGGATGAGTGAATATTTTTATATCCCCACTTGGTTGGGAGATGGATGTATGTGTGACTCTTTGGTGATAGGAAGGTCATTTATGATGTATAGAGTCATGTTCTTTCTGTAGAACATCTTTTTGCAGACCTTGCTTACAGTTAGAGGGAGCATCAACAGCACACTTCAGTAGAGCAGAGATTTTAGCATGTACTCAGAGGGAGCATGGATAGATTGGTACACCTTGGCATATACAAAGGGGGAGCTCAATCAGAGATTTCAGTAGGTACTCAGGGGGAGTATGGATAGCGGAATGTATATCAAGGAAGATAATATCTTGGTTTGCCCTTTGCCCTTGATGTCAAAGGGGGAGAGTGACTTGGTATCATTGTTGCCATCAAGTCCAAAGGGGGAGATTGTTGGCATTATGATGCATGTGTTGTACTTTATGGCAACTCCTTGTAGAAGAACAACTCACTTATATATAACTAGATGAATCTACAAAAGAGATATCAGATGTGACAGAATACATTGGATACAGGACAACTCAAAGGAATCAGTTCAGATGTAATGAACAATGACAACTCATTAAGATGACAGTTCTCAGTATGGCAAGTTAGCTTTGCCATCAAGTCCAAAGGGGGAGATTTTTGGCATTATGATACAAGTGTTGTCCTTGATGGAAACTGACACAGATGACATATCATAGTGCAGCAGGTCAGTAGCAAAGAATTGATGATCATACTACAAAGAATGAAGAAAGAAAAGTATATACGCAAGTTCACTATATACCAAGTCACGTATATACACAGGTTCACTATATACCAAGTCATGTACACACGCTGGTTCAATATATACCAAGTCACGTATATATGCAGGTTCGCTATATACCAAGTAGTGTATACACGCAGGATCACTATATACAAAGGCACGTATATCGTACACATGCACTTTCACGCAAGGAAAGGTGCGTACATGTTAGAAAACTAAGTTTTGGGTCCGTGGTATTTAGTCCATGGTATTTTGGTATTTGATCCTTGGTATTGCGTCTGAAATGTTGAACCTAGGTATTGGGTCCCCAATATTGGTTCTAAATGGTTTTGGACCATGGTATTGAGTAAGGCCTAAGACTATAAAAGGAGAAGAAGATCATTAGGAAAATGCACTCAAAAAGTCTTGAATATTTGATGAAGTATGAGATCCAATATGCAGGTCATGGGTTCATGATGCTTTGCTTGATCTGAGCCAAGGAGGAATCTCAGCGGTTGATGGAGAACAAGATCTAAGGATAGATCAGGATCTAATGGCTTGGAATGAATCATCTCTATATGGTTTGATCATGCTTATTCTAGATCTATATATTGATGCATGTAATGTTCTGTAAATATTATGATCTGGGTATAACTCAAGTTTGGAATAGCTGCAAATCATAAATGAATATTTACAGATGTATATGCTGGTTGACTTTGATAAAAGAGCGTATATACGCATGTTAGATACATCTAAGTAGCATATACAATACAAACTATGATGTTTGAAGTTACAGGTGACTCTGGTTGTTGATGCAAAGTTTGAGTTCTGGTGACTGTTTACTAGTGTCAGTATTCTGCATATTTAGATTGGTTGATTATGTTTAGCTTCAGTTTTGATGGATGAGATCTATAATGGATCAGGATCATAATGACTTATCTTTATGTGATCTGATGGACTAGATCTGGTTGCTGACATACATATTATCCTTGTATATGTAATGATCTGGGTATGACTGAAGTTAGGAAGTGCACCGAAGTTATAAGAAAGAAATTGATGACATATACGTTGGTTCACTTCGGTGAATTTGCGTATACATGTTGGTTCGGCTCTTCCAAGTAGCGTATGCACTCTAATGCATGATTTCTAGTGATACAGTTGGTTCTAATTATTGTTGCAGAGTTTTGTGTTCTACTCTGTGTACTGGTGACTGCATTTTGTTGACAGGGTTTCAGAGATTCAGTATTGGGTGATTCAGAGATTGATGATGCAAGTGGTGATTGATTTTGTGATTCAATGATATTGACGGGTCAAGTATGAAATTTGGATGAAACGTGGCCTTCAAATTATGATGTTTTGTTCCATGAGTATCCAGTCTGAAAATTTATGGAACGTGGTACCTGGATAAAGAAAGAGAAGGTTGTAGCCTTCTGTAGGCCGACACCTACGTAATAGTACATTAGCTAGTACAAGAGCTAAGGGGGTGGTAGCTCCCTTCTAGTAGTAGCTGGAAAACGAGTGAAGGTTGGAGTATTCAGTAGGCCGGCACCTACATACTAATAAAAATGATCGGCTAGTACAAGAGCTAAGGGGGTTGCAGCTCCCTTCCAGGAGAAGCTGGAGAATGAGAGAAGGTTGTAGCCTTCTACAGGTAGAAGCCTATTTACTGGTATAAGACTGCACCAATATAGAAATATTGTAAAAATAATTTTCTTATTAAAAGAAGACAGAGATGACTTGCAGTAGGTGGTTTTCACCCACATTGGGTTTCCACCTTACATCATGGTGTTCATGTGTGATTCTTGTGTGTGATGATTTTTCTTGTTTTATTGCACCTATTTACTGTTCATATGGTTAATAAATTTCTGATGCACTAACTATATATCAACATTTAATGGATTAACTAAATCATAAGTTTACTGGATATACGTTGGTTTCATTAGACACAGTTGCGTGTACGCGCAGGTTCCCTTAACTGAAGTAGCGTATATGAATCTGAGTATGGAAATGAAAAAGTGTTTGATTTGATAATACTGATTCACCCCCCCTCTCAGTATTATTTCCAACACTTAAACAGTAGAATCAACTCATTATGTCTCAGCCATACAAAACATTACAACAACATATATGAAAATACACCTATGACAAGCAGACACTTGGCCATACACACAATACTAGTAGCTCGAGTGTGCTCTCTACCAAAATCTCAACAATAAGGACAACATAATACATTCACCACTATCTTCAATGTGAATTAGTAAATAAAAAGAGTGATAAATGCTCTATCAATGTTGTAGTACCAGATGACTTCACTATGTCCTGTGGTACTATTGTTGGCATTATGATATAGGTGTTGTCATGTCTTATTTTAATATATGATACAAGTGTTGTCTTGTAATATTGTTGGCATTATGATACAAAACATTACAGCAACATATATGACACAATACACCTATGATAGGTAAGCACTGGGCCATACACACAATACTGGTCGCTCGAGTGCAATCACTACCAAAATATCAATAATAAGGACAACATAATACATTCACCACTATCATCAATGTGAATTAGTCAAAAAAAGACTGATAAATGCTCTATCAATGTTGTAGTACCACATGACTTCACTCTGTCCTATAATACTATTGTTGGCATTATGATACAAGTTTTTTCCTTGATGGCAACCCACATATCTGATGAATGATGCCAATTCATAGTGCAACAAGTTAACAACAAAGGATTACAGATCAAACTTCAGAGATTGAAGAAAGAGAATGGTTTAAGAAGTATACGTTGGTTCACCTTGTCCAAGTAGCATATACATGCATGTTCGCAGAACAAAATGAGTTTATATGTATTCACGCACATTCATAGAAGGAAAAGTGTGTATGGGATGGAAAACTAAGATTAAAGAATACCAGGATTTCCTACCATGGTATTTTCCCATGGTAATGAGCATGACAAAGAATATTGATACCATCAAAGAATGCCAACAGCATAACTATGGGTTTGGTCTGAGGTATTGCAAAATGATCTAAGTATATAAGAAGGAGAATATTAAAGGGATAAAGTGTGCAAGGAATGAATATCTTATGAAGAGAGATCAAAAGAAAATATGCATGTTATGGGTTTCTAGTGCTTTGCTTGATCTGAACTACGAATCCACCTAAGTGTTTAATGATGGATGAAATCTAATGATGGATCAAGATCATAAGACCCAAAATGAATTATCATTATGTGGTTTGATAATGGATACACTAGATCTAATTTCTAACATGTGGTTTATCCTTTATATGTTATGATCTGAGTATATGTGAAGTTTGTAATAGCTCCGAAGTTATAAGTATTTATTTGGAGATCTATACGTTGGTTTGCCTTGGTGAAGGTGCATATACATGATGGTTCGACACTTCAAATTAGTGTATACACTATGAAATATGATATTTGAAGTTGCAGTTGGCTCTAGTTGTTGATGTAGAGTTCTGGGTTCAACTCTGTGTTCTGGTGACAGTGATATGATTGTGATTTTCTTCAGTGTTGATGGTTTTCAGTGATTGGTTGTATTACAATGGTGATTGATTTTGAGCTTCAATGTTACTGATGGGTCGGGTATGAAAATTGGATGAATCATAGCCTTCATATTGTGGTGTTGTATACCAAGAGTATCCAGTCTGAAAATTTATGAAATGTTGTCCCTGGAGGATGAGATAAGGTCATAGTTTTCTGTAGGTCGGCGCCTACGTACTGGTAAACATATCGAGCAGTACAAGAGCCAGGGGGTTGGAGGTCCCTTCTAGTAGTAGCTGGAGAAGGAGTGAAGGTTGGAGCCTTCTATAGGCCGACACCTACATATTGGTAAACATATCAGCCAATACAAGAGCCAAGGGATTGTAAATCCCTTCCAGTAGTAGCTGGAGAACGAGAGAAGGTTGTAGCCTTCTGCAGGTGGGTGCCTACATACTAGTATGAGTCTACACTAGTACAATATTGTAAATAGGTTTTTCTTATATTAAAAGGAGACAGAGACGAAAGCAGTAGGTGGTTTTTTTCCCGCATTGGGTTTCCACCTTAAATATTGGTGTTCATGTGTGTTTCTTATGTGTGATGGTTTATTCTGTTATTATTGCACATGGTTATTGTTCAATGGTTAATAAATTATTGATGAACTTATTAAAGATCAACATATGATGAATTAACTGAATCATAAGTTCACTAGATATACGTTGGTTTCCTTAAGAATAGTTGCGTGCACATGTGAATTCCCTTCACTAAAGTAGCATATATAAATCTGATTATGAAAAGAAAAAGTTATTTATTTAATAATACCGATCCACCCCCCCCCCCCAGTATTATTCCCAACAATTGGTATCAGAGCAGGTCCTTTGGCCGAATCTTGATCACTTAAAGGAGATCTGTGAAGAAAATGGGAAAGAAGCAAAATAAGAAAGCACCTTAGAAGAAGAATACATCTCAAAGGAACAATGGCAACAGGAGATATAGCCATTAGGTGGAAGTAAGTACTCAGATTTAGAGTCACATTACGTTGAAGATGAACAAGAAAAAGAAGTATCAGGTACAAATTTTTGGTCTTCTGGTGATACTTTTCTCTGTTCTTGCAATGTTGAAGATATTGAAAGTGATAGTGAAATAAATATATAGGCAGAAGTTAAAATACTCACAAATAAAATTAGAGATCAACAAGATCTATTTAACAAAAGGGAGTGTGCCTTCAAAGAATAAGTTACTAGATTAAAAGCTCTATTGGAGGAAGAAAACAAAGTAAGGAAGCAGTACAAGGAAAAGGAAGATCAATGTAAAAAGCTTCAAGATGAAGTGACATCATTAAGAAATGAAGTAAATGAAAAAAGTACAATAATAAAGAGACTTAAAGATAGATCCAGTTACTATGAAAGTATCAAAGTTGAGATCATCTCTCTAAAAGAAGATTTTGAAAATTCAAAAAAGCAGAATGAAGAACTACCTCAGGTAGATGAAGTACAAGAAAATGAGATTCCAAAACTAAGACAAAAAGTGGAAGAAGGAAGAAAGGATGAAGAAATCATGAATAATAAATATCTCAAAAAGGAAGAGCAACATGAAGTTGAGGTAAATATCTTAAAACGTAAATTAGAAGAAAAGGATAAACTGTTACGATTTCAAGATAGTACTAAGATTTTGGATAATATTCTTAGTATTCAAAGGTCTCCTAACATCAAAGCTAGTCTTGGCTTTCATGAAACCGTTGAAGGTGAATCTAGCTCACAAGATGAGGCAAGGAAGTCTAATTCAAATTTTAAAATGATTAACTAGGAGATAAGAGGTCAACCCCATCAACAACCAAGGAAATGAAGACTTCAAATAAAAACATTTACTCCTAATTGTGGAAGAAATAATCAATTATTTCCTTTGATGAATAATGTTGAATGTTTTATGTCATAATTTTGGACATGTTGTAGCCAAATGTAGAAGTAGAATGGTTCAAGTTAATAATCGTCACACAGAAATATCATCAGCTTCTAGGTACTTTAAGGGATATTGTTTTTCTTGCAATATGTTTGGTCACAAAGCCATTGATTTCTATAGAAGGAATATGAAACATATAAGTTTTATACTTGTAATAAGTTTGGGCATATAGAAAAAGAATACAAGAGAAAATTTTAGCCAACATACCAAAAGGAACAAACATCATCACACTCCAAGGTATGGAAGAAGAATGAATTATAGTCAGAAAGATGTGGCATAGATCAGTATACAGACAGAACAGATTCAGGAGAAACTGAAAGTATGAAAGTTCAGTGTACTAATTCTCATACATAGTTATCATGAAGGCAAGATGCATATATACGTGAGTTAGATGTTGCATAGTTGCATATATGTTGGTTTGATGAAGAAGCAGTGGGACAAACTTAGGAAAAGGGATTTGATATAGTTTAGTCAATTGTCAATTATCTTTTATGTTCTAATTGATGATGATTATAGTCTGCTGATGATATGTAGAGTGCTTTTGGCCCTCATAAATTACTAATGACTTGTTGAATAACCGGTTGATGATGATGCCTTGATGATTCTTACTCACAAATTTAATGATCACATTTGACAGTGAATAGTTAGCATAGATTCAAGGGGAGCATATGCTTCTAAGAATGCATAGTTGACATTATATTATAAGACTGGGTACATGATGATACTTATATTGCTTGATCCACATAGCTATTTTGATTTAGAAGACTCTTTTGATGGACACATACGGGCTGCTGATCTTGACGTTGCTGACAGATGCTTATGGTGCAGATAATATATGGTGTATGATAGTTTTCGATGTCTATCATGGTCTTGTGTAGATTTTTGGTCCTTGTTATAAATGTCAGGTATATCAATTGATCTAAAGGTCATGCAAAGAACTATTACGTAATTTCTAACCCCACTATGCATGGGAAGGATGATGTAGTAATTACAAATTTTCAGTCATGTATGAAGATTTGGTATATCCCCACTTGGTTGGGTGATTGATGTATGTATTAGTCATTGGTGATAGGAAGGTCATACTCACATAGTTGAGTTATAGGGTCATGTAATTGCTTTGAAAAATATTTCTACAAACTCTGCATGTACTCATGGGGAGCATGTACAACATAGTGTATCTCAAAGGGGTATAATATCTTGGTTTGCCCTTTTCCCTTTATGTCAAAGGGGGAGAGTATATTGGTGTTATTTGATATATATAACATTTTCTACAGCTTGTCATAATAAAAACCAATATGGTTGTCATCAAGTCTAAAGGGGGAGATTGTTGGCATTATGATACCATGTTGTCCTTCATGGAAACTCACATATATGATGAATGATGGCAGTTCACCATGAAATGGGTTAACAACAAAGGATTATAGACCAGACTCCAAAGACTGATGAAAGAGAATGGTTTAAAAGTATACGTTGGTTCACCTTGTCCAAGTAGCATATACACGTGGGTTCACAAAACAAAAGGAGCATATACATATGCACACACTTTCACAGAAGAAAAAGCACGTATGGGATGGAAAACTAAGATTAAAGAATACCAGGGGTTCCTACCATGGTAATGATCACGACAAAGAATATTGATACCATAAAAGAATACCAACAAGATAACTATGGTTTTGGTTCGAGGTATTGGAAAAAGATCTATGTATATAAGAAGGAGAAGATCAAAGGGCTAAAGTGTGTAAGTATTGAATATCTTATGAAGAGTTAGATCAAAAGCAAATATCCATGTTATGGGTTTCTGGTGCTTTGCTTGATCTGAACTAAGAATGCACCTAAGTGTTTGATGATAGATGAGATCTAATGATGGATTAGGATCATAAGACCTCAAATGAATTATCATTATGTGATCTGGTAATGGATATTCTAGATCTGATTGCTAACACATGTTTTATCCTTTATACCCTATGATCTGAGTATATGTGAAGTCTTGAATAGTTGTGAAGTTATAAGTATTTATCTGTAGATCTATACGTTGGTTCACCTTGGTGAAGGTGCATATACATGATGGTTCGACACTTCAAAGTAGCATATACACTATGAAATATGATGTTTGAAGTTGTAGTTAGTTCTGGTTGTTGATGCAGAGTTCTAGGATCAACTTTAATTTCTCGTGAAAGTGATCCGATTGTTTAGATTGATTGATTGTGATTTTCTTCAGTGTTGATGGGTTTCAGTGATTGCTTGTATTATGGTGGTGATTGATTTTGAGCTTAAATGTTACTAATGGGTCCATATGAAAATCGGATGAAACGGGGCCTTCATATTGTGCCGTTGTGTACCAGCAGTATCTAGTCCAAAAATTTATGAAACATGGTCCCTGGAGGAAGAGAGAAGGTCGTAGCCTTTCGTAGGTCGATGCTTATGTACTGGTAAACATATCAGCCAGTACAAGATCTAAGGGGTTGGGGCTCCCTTCTAGTAGTAGCTGGAGAATGAGTGAAGGTTGGAGGCTTCTGTAGGCTAGTGCCTACATACTGGTAAACATATCGGCTAGTACAAGAGCCAGGTCATTGTAGCTCCCTTCCAGTAGTAGTTGGAGAACAAGAGAAGGTTGTAGCCTTCTGTAGGTGGGTGCCTCCATACTAGTATGAGTCTACACAAGTACAAGATTCTAAATAGTTTTTTCTTATATTAAAAGAAGACAGAGATGATAGGACAAAACCTGTATCATAATACCCACACACTTGAGCTACTAGTATTATGTGTATGGGCCAGTGCCTACTTGTTAGAGTGTTGGGAATAATATTGAGAGGGGGGGTTGAATCAGCATTATAAAATCAATAACTTTTTCTTTTCATAATTATATTTATATACACTACTTTAGTGACAGGAACTCACATGTGCACACACATGTTCCTAAGGAAACTAGCATATATCTAGTGAACTTATGATTTAGTTAATTCATCATATGTTGATCTTTAATCAGTTTAATAGTACTTTATTAACCATTGAATAATAACCATTTGCAGTAATAACATAATAAACCATCACACGTAAGAAACAAACATGAACACCAAGATTTAAGGTGGAAACCCATTATGAGAGAAGAGCCACCTATTGTTGTCATCTCTGT
Organism: Pinus tabuliformis; assembly: GCA_031772625.1. Classification (NCBI taxonomy): domain Eukaryota; kingdom Viridiplantae; phylum Streptophyta; class Pinopsida; order Pinales; family Pinaceae; genus Pinus; species Pinus tabuliformis. The sequence goes on along the minus strand of CM062818.1, from coordinate 1,536,323,398 downwards.
CTTATTTTCTATAAGAAAAACATGTTTACAATCATGTATAGGTGGATACGCATACCAATACATAGGCACCCACCTGTAGAAGGCTACATTCTTCTCTCATTCTCTAGCTACTAATGGAAGGGAGATACAACCCCCTAGCTCTTGTACTAGCCGATATGTTTACCACTACGTAGGCATCGTCCTACAGAAGGCTCCAACCTTCACTCATTCTTCAGCAACTACTAGAAGGGAGCTCCAACCCCATAGCTCTTGTATTGGACGATATGTTTACCAGTACATAGGCACCAAAATTAGTAAACAATAAGATTAATAAATTCTCTATTAATGTTGTATTACCACATGACTTCACTATGTCCTCCATACAATGTTCTGGCATCTAAATCTACAACCACAAACTATGATAATAAACCATAACAACAACCATTTACATCCTTGTCTATTCATAATGACTGTGCACACTAGGGGGTACACACACTATCTACTGATATGTCAAACTCTACACATCATCCACCCGATTGCACCAATAATCACTCATATAAGCACACTCCCATTGGTCTCTTGAATACAATGCATCAACATACAGTCTCCATCTGCTACAGGTCATTAAAACACACCATACAGGGTATACACACACATCAATACCTTGATCCTTGCCCTCAACAATTACATATTCGAAGGTTGACTCACCATCACAGTTTCATGTCACTTAGATCCATGTGATCTACACTTTCTACAGATACTAAATATAAATATTATCTAACCCAAAGGAGATCCATGACCACAACCATTTAACCTTATCACCAAATATTTTAAATTGGCTAGATAAAATACATTTATTACATTCCATGACCAGATCAAACAATCAATATAACTTTTAATGCATTTACACCTTTATGTGATGAGTTCAAACTCATGACAAATAAATTTCCTTATGAATGTTGTAGACAATTCAATCACTAGAAATTCCATGGGAAATTACCTTAGATCGATCAGTGCTTTTCACTTTCACACTCTATAGATATGCCACACGTAGACAATGGGAAAGTTATGAAAGCTGTCTTGGGAGACCATGACAAGATTACAACAGTCTATGTAACCTTAGAAAATATTAAAATTATCCTCCCAGATTTGCAGCCAAAAATTCAAGCCATATTCAATCACCTTTCTCAACACGTGTACCCCTCAACCAAACCCCTTTTAATAGTTTGATCAACAACACAAGCTTTCAAACCTGTTGAATTCAATGGGAAGTTGGATAATTATCCATAGTTGACATCAATGCCAACACCATGCTACCAATAATCCCCCCCTTTGGAATTTACGGAAACCTACAACCACGCCATAAAACTGATCTTCATCCACTTTGGTAGGCTGGTCTCACTCTCATCCTTTGCCATCAATTGAAAAAGATGATCAAGCCTTGCTAAAAACAACATGCTAGCATCATTGAATAATTTTGATAAAAAATTTTCTCTAATGAAGGATGATCAACTACAAAGCCCACAAAATAATCAGTAGGAGCTAAGAGAGTTGTTACTCGTAGTTGTATCTCCTACAACTAACACGCCAATTTTTTGAACATCATGAGCTTATTCTCACTAAACATAATCCCCCTAAACATGTGTGAGGTTATCAATTAATTCTACAAGTTTTTTTCATTAAAAATCCAAATTGTTGCTCTTTTGGAAGGCTCCTTGCAACATGCAAGAGACTACAAATTGGACAAAGGCTTCACAAAAAGCCATGATAAATGATACATGAGAATATAGGTATTATTCAATGAATACATGGCTACATCAATTTTATACACAAAAATGACCTCCTCATCAGCTCAGAGGATAAAGACAGGATGACTAAATGACTAACCAAGTTCATAGGCCCAGTTGTCAAGCTAACGTTGTCCAGACACTATCAACCTGCTTTATAAATCTTCTTAGCAAGCCTAAGGGTGTGTTAGTGCCTAGGGTAACTCTACTTGTTACCTCGGGAACAACGTTAGTGACCCTACATTAGTTTCTATGGGTCAAAGGAGCGAATTGACTGAGAAAATATCCCTAGATTCTCTCCTATGTAAGCTCATAAAAGCAGGGAAACATAAAAAATCGACTTGTTTGGGGGAATTACTAATTCCTAATGGAGTATGAAAATGGAAAAAAACACTAAGGCATGGAAACATCTTCGCTTTTGCCTAATAGAACTCATGAAGGACTTGGAAACCCTAACCCTACATGTTATATATGCAAGGCTTGGGCCATTACGAAGGAGGTAAAACCATTTGAAAGGATTGCCTATTTGACTGTTGAGAAGAGTCTCAAACTAGGGCATCAGAAGAGGTTAAGAAGGGAGAGAGAGAGGATTTGGAGGGGTAAGGGAAGGCTGATGGAACCGATGGTTGTAATCACTCTTTCTACATCAATATAGAACTGCAGTTGTGTTCTCCACTCCATGATGTTGGTAGTATAACTTGTTTATATGTTTATTCAATATCTTTTCGCATGAGTGGCTTAGTTATATACACCTAGATATCTTTTATATGTTCATTAACTTGTTTATCAAGGTTTTATGTTGTGATATTACGCTTGTCTTTTTTATGTGCAGGTTTTGATCTGGAGTCAGCTCAGGGGTCTTCCACCTAGCTGCATTTTGCTCTCTAGCAACACCACACTAGGACTTTAGGTAATAATTCCTTATTGCTTTGATATTCATTTGTTAAACATAGATATGCATGTATCTTTGTGACAACTGCAGCTAATTTGACTATCTGCTAAGGATCTTGGGAAGATCCTTGAGGGTTTTCTGCATCACCAAACACCCGTGCATTAATCCCTATTGCATAATTGGTGACTCTGCTGGGGACTACACTTAGTTCCCAGTTTTTCCCAGAAAGTTCCGAGATCTCTCTTTCTTCCATGCCTTCCCATACTTCTTCATTCCCTTTCTGACCCCTCAGGAACATACATCACCCTTCTCTCAATGCTCAGCCCTAGATCTGATCCCCACAACACATTTTTTGTGTATTTTTTCTCACTAACATAGGTTACTAGTGAAAACATTGCTTTATAAATCATTGTTCCCTCACAAACAGAGCATTGAAACTAACTCTCTGTAGCCTCTAGTACAGATTGTTAGTCAGTTCTTGATAAACAACTTACCTGGTGACCTCATGAGTTGCTAAATCTGCTTGTAGATTGATCAGGGATTTGCAACCACACTTGTTTGACTGATCTGTGTCATGAAGAACATTTTTTTAAAGAAAATAGCTTTACTTCTTAAATCTTTTGTTTTTATTAAAGAAAAAATACAAAAAAAATTATTGTTTTCTGCTTAGCTGGTTAGATTTGCATTATTTGGTTTCGATACTTGTTAGTGAGCATTGAAGTTCTGTTAGTTATGCTAGTGTTTTATTGAATAGGATGCATTGTATATATTGATGTATGAATGACTCTCCCTTTGTAGAAGTAGCTTATTCATCGAAAGTGAAAATTTACAAGCATTGTTTTTGCATGATTTGAGTCAGAGTCCCATATAATTTCATACGTCAACACCCCTATCGAAGACTCTAACGAAGTACATTTAAAATCTACCTAATAAAATCAATCAAAAACTCTTTTTAGAGTAAACACACTTTAGTTTAGGCTAGGATCTTGGGATAGGTAGTGTGAGTTAACTGCCCAAGATCATACACCGAAAGTAGTGTCATTAAAGAGAGAAATCCTTCTGCACTCATACTATCTGGGACCACTCTAGTAAAAGTGGAGCTAAATACAAGACAACATCAGACTGTAAGTGAAGGTAGGCCATGTTTGCTTACATCTCCTTTGGGTATTTAGTGTATCAGGGATCCCTTTGGGGATATCGAAGTTGAGTCGGGGACTCAGGTATCCTGCCCACACAACATACTGTCTGCGACTATTTACCCCCTGGTAGTGTCTGTGATTTGAGGTATCCTCAGTGGCCATAATTTTAGGGATGAACACAACGTGACTAGGGAGGGCTATCGTGGTGCCTAACACAGACGAACCTACTCTGTCTTCAGTTTTCATTGTTTTTGCATGATTTGAGTCAGAGTCCCATATAATTTCATACGTCAACACCCCTATCGAAGACTCTAACGAAGTACATTTAAAATCTACCTAATAAAATCAATCAAAAACGCTTTTTAGAGTAAACACACTTTAGTTTAGGCTAGGATCTTGGGATAGGTAGTGTGAGTTAACTGCCCAAGATCATACACCGAAAGTAGTGTCATTAAAGAGAGAAATCCTTCTGCACTCATACTATCTGGGACCACTCTAGTAAAAGTGGAGCTAAATACAAGACAACATCAGACTGTAAGTGAAGGTAGGCCACGTTTGCTTACATCTCCTTTGGGTATTTAGTGTATCAGGGATCCCTTTGGAGATATCGAAGTTGAGTCGGGGACTCAGGTATCCTGCCCACACAACATACTGTCTGCGACTATTTACCCCCTGGTAGTGTCTGTGATTTGAGGTATCCTCAGTGGCCATAATTTTAGGGATGAACACAAGGTGACTAGGGAGGGCTATCGTGGTGCCTAACACAGACGAACCTACTCTGTCTTCAGTTTTTAGGAGGGTGTACGTCTTCACTAGAGTACTTGGCCCTTTAAGTTGACGTTTGGGTGAAGCTCAAGAGTAATCATAACTTTATATTTGGCCAACTCTCTCTGTTATTCATTTTGATACTGGGTTTCATCTCCAGTGATCAGTGCTTATCAGACAGGGTAATTTCCCTCTGCTTTTTGATTGATTTCCTTAGTGTATTTTTTATTTTTTAAGTGCCAGAGTGTTATCACCGAGACTTTAATAAACATCACTGTAAAATTTACTGATAAAAATTATCAGCCACCGTGGCTACATCCAGCCCTCGTCGTCAATCTAGACGGTTGTTAGGACTTCCCCCATTGACTCTGGAGGGTCCGCCGAGCTCTAGTGAACTAGGTTCCCCATCTTCGGTAAATTAGTCTCTGAGATCTAACACATAATTAGTTTAGACATCCCACAATTCAAGCTTACTGAAGGATTCCTTTACTGAAGGATTTCTTCCTCCATACAATCCTCCGATCATGAATCTGTTGGGCCTACTCTTGGTTCCTATTGCATTTGTACCTCCTTTGTCTTCAGTTGGAACATTTCCACCCATCCCATCAATGACTAATGGGTCGTGGGATTTTGTGGACACTTTTGGTCCACCACCACCTCCCTAGTCGATAGTTAGCACCATTCCACTGATGGCAAACCCCACTATCCCATCTGTCCCAGGTTCAAACCCTATGGTGACACCCACCATGAGTGGAACCCAATACATTCCAGGTTCCGCCCCTTTTGTGTCAGCCCTGGACCTTCGACAAGCGCTACATATAGCACTCCTTATAACACTCAATATAGCATGGTTAACACGGGTCCATTCAACCAACAATATGGTTGGCATCCATTGTATAGTTATAACCCCCAGATTCAGGTATCTGGGGGCACTATTCCCAATATGCATATATCAATCAGGAGCATAACAATTCCCCCTCCGTTTTCAAGTATGCATGGTCATTCATTCATTGAAATGAACCCTCCTTATGTCAGTCAATGTCTATGGTTAGTTATGTGGTGAGCAAGAACCCTCAACAAGGTCACAATCAATCCATAGGGGCACCCTACTCACAACCTCAAATGAGTCAAGGGGGAACTCCTTATCCTGGGGGCACTTCCATCCCCTAGCCTAACAATCCCTATGGAAACCCACAGTACAATACCATACCCCAAGGCACTTACTATACCACGCAACCTATATATAATATTGGAAAGAACACGATGGGAGGATCGCAAGGATCCTCAAGTCATATGACATCCCCCTTGGTCTAATACGGGGGCATCAAACACCTTACCTTTCTTGGAAACGCTTGATATCCTCGATTTGTACAAACTTACAAATGACCCCATCTATCACAAATTACTTTGGCCACCAATCCCACATAAAATACTTAAAGACATCCTGAATTTCGAAGGGAAACAAGGGGAGGATCTGAGTACACACATCACCACCTATCATATATGGTGTGTTTCTAACTCCATGGTGGATGATAGTATCTGAATACGTCTCTTTCCCCACACCCTTACTTGCAATGCAGCCAAGTGGTACATCGAGTTACCACGTGCGTCAGTCAATACCTTTGGCGCCTTAGTGATGGAATTCTTAAAGCACTTCCAACTACCCATCCGCTATGAAACTGGGATGGAACTCCTCACTTCATTATGTCAGGATACCGCCACCCACATCTCTGATCATATACATGAATGGAGACATAGGTGGAGGTTAGTCAAAGCTCCCCTCCTAGACTATCTATTAGCAGATTGGTTTTGCAAGTCTCTACTCCCCCAAATCTCTAAAGATGTCGCCTTAGGTGGTGCGGTCACAGAAGACCAATCCATTCGTCATGCCCAACACTTAGATCTGATATATTCGTAGTCTGGCACTTTATATGAAGTCATTGCCAATGCCCCTTGCAACTCCAATGCTCTCGCTACTCAGCAACCCGGAGCACACACCGATGGGATTATCGGCGCAACCTCCGAGGCTGCTGTAAAACAACTTAGCAGTCAAATTGCCCAGATGTTAGTTGATCCCTCTACCAAATCCACTACTCTTCCTACAACTATGAAAAAATTTGTGAAGTCTACACAAAAACCTGGTGGTAGGAAAAAGAAGAATAAGAAAAAGACTGCTCCTTCTAAAGAGCAGTCAACAATGCAGTACAACCCAAAGCAGAAGGCTATTGCACCCTCTGACGATGGAAAGGATAAACCCACTAGATTCCCTTGCAAAATCTATGTTGAAGACCACATGACCTATCGTTGTTGCATCTTCAAGAATGAACATATTTCATTGCTAAAAAGGACACTGGTAGGACCCTTGTTGTCTTAAATAATCCTTTCCCCACTCAGCAGTAGCAGCACCTTATTGCAAACCAACTTCAACCCCCGCAAGGGGGTAATGGCATTTCATAACATTCTTCAACTGGTGAAGGACCCTCTACCATTTACACCTTTGAAATGGTAGATCTACAAACGAGAGCCAAATCTTATGCAACTCTAGTCGCTCATGTAGAGGAACCCTCCTCAAGTCAAAACCCACCGCCTAATGATCTTCATATCGAAAGGTCAATTGTTGATCTTGTGATTCACCACCCTAAAGGGGCACTTCGTCGCACAATGCACAATGCATCTACACGTGCCACCCAAAACTATAGTATTGTACAAGATTTGGTGCTGGTGTCATCAGCTATGTCGACGCTCAAAGTATTACAAACCTGTCCAGCACAAAGAAAAGCTCTGCTTTTGGTAATTGGTGGTATCGACCCTCAAGATTCCATGCTCGCAACTTTCAACATGGAAAAATGTAAACCTCCTCTTTCACACCAGCTTGCATTTTAGGTGCAAATATTTTCAAAAGGAAAAGGAATACATAGAACTGTCAGTGACGAAAGTGCTTCAACCTATGTAATTTCGACTTCATGTTGGCTTGCTTTGGGTTCTCCAACCCTATCCCGACTGTCAAATTTCCTTAAAGCTTTTGACGACCACACTTTCATCCCAAAAGGTTACCTAGATAGCTACCCCATCACCTTGAATAGGAAAATGGTAATGGTGGAAATCAAAGTCGTAGATAGAAATCTCGACTATAATCTATTGTTGGGTCGTAGATGGACTTACACCATGACTGTCATTGTGTCTACTGCCTTTCACATCATCCTATTTCCATTGGATGGAAAGATAGTCACAGTGGACCAGCTATCCTTTTGCACCCATGATTAATCCTCGTTACCCAACAACTCTGTACCTTTAGTGGGTGGTGTACAGGACTCTTACATCAGTATCGGTACCGGTCTATTGAAGGTATCTTCCTTGGTGGGTTGTTTCCCTCTTCTGCCACCAGTGGTTCCACAGATGGTCAATATGGTTTCATCCATTCCTCACGAACTGACCGATTCTTGGATCCTACTAGGCGCTTCAGACATTGACACTTACAGAGAACAAATTTCGCTATCACCAGCTGAATTGGCCTACCAGGCCATTCAATCTGCATTCGAGTCTTCGGTCACTTTGGTCATGGCCAACGGTACCACCACCCCTCCCATAACTGCTCCTTCTTTTGATACCCTCAATCAAGTCCTACCTACGGACGAAGTTATTAGAGTGATCATGAGTTTAGAAGAGCGACCTTGGGAGGACTCGCACCATCGTGTTTCGATATCTGATTTAGACATGATACCTCTTCAAATCTTGTCATCTGATGCACTTGAAATTGTTTCCTCACCTTATACGACTATCCAAACTTTGGACTCGGAAGGAAACATGGGAAATATTTTGAAGACATTGCTCATTGATATTCCTATCATGACAGGCATCATAGAAAACATCCAGGTTGGAGCAGATTACAATCCTGAGAAAATTGCAATCTTCACCTTCCTCTTTAAGGAATTATGCAATGTATTCGCTTGGTCTTACAAGGAAATGCTGACATAGATCCTTCTATCATGAGAGCAAGAGATCAAGATATACGAAAATTCTAAGCCTATCTGCCAAAGGCTTCGACTAGTCCACCCCCGAAAAAGGCAACCATCAAGATTGAGGTGGAAAAGTTGTTACCTGCTAGTTTTGTCTATCTGGTTCCCTTAATGGAATGGGTTTTTGATCTGGTTCATATCGATAAGAAACAAGGAACCATCTACGTATGTGTTGACTATCGAGACTTGAACGCCACATGTCAAAAGGATAATTATCTGACACCGTTCATTGACCAAATCATCGACGATTGTGCTGGTTGTGAATCATTCTCATTCATGAATGGTTTCTCAAGTTACAGCCAAATTACTATAAAACCAAAAGACCAACACAAAACTGCCTTCGTTTACCCATGGGGAACATTTGCCTATTGAAAACTCGCATTCGATTTATAGAATTCTAGAGAAACATTTCAAAGGACCATGGACTACGCATTTCACGATATCAAACATATTGTTCAAGCTTACTTGGATGACCTTCTAGCCCATTCAAAGAAGCAAATGCAGCACCTAGATCATTTAAGAGCTATCTTTCTTAGGTGTTGGTTTTATAACATACATATGAATCTGCATAAATGCATTTTCTTTGTTGAGTCTAGATGCTTACTTGGATTCATTGTCTCCAAGTACATGATTAGGGTTGATCCTAATAAGGTAAAGGCAATTACTCAATTTCCTAAACCACAATCTATTCTGCAGCTCCAATGTTTGTAAGGGAAGGAAAACTTCCTACGACGGTTCATTGTAAACTATGCTGGGTTGACGAAAGGATTTATGGGCCTACTCAAGAAGGGAGTGCGACATCTATGGGATGATCAATCTCAATGATCATTTGATGCCTTAGAAAAGGCTCTTATATCATCCCCACTCCTTATCGCTCCCAACTATGGGCGTGACTTTCTTCTATACCTGGCAGCCTCGCCATCCTCTCTAGGAATGGTCTTGGTTCGAACTCATGATGACCAGAGTGAGCATGTGATATATTATCTCTTGAAAGGCTTAGCTGGGCCCAAACTCAGATATTCACATGTGGAAAAACTGCAACCGCTTCCGATATTACATATTGCTGCGACAAACTACTATCATCGCCTTTTCGATCCTAACAAGATAGCCCATGATCCTCTTCTAGATGAGGCTGTCTATCTTATCGACACTACTGACCCTTGGTATGGTGACATTCTTGTCTACCTCCAAGTGCAATGTTTCCACCCTGAGCTATCGTTAGGTGACTGTCGTCGCATTCGCCACCAAGCGCAACACTAGTTAGTGCTTAACGATACGTTATATTACCATGGTGATAATACAGTTCTTCGACGTTTCCTCACCCATGAGGAGGCGGAACACGTTTTAAATGTCTGCCATGATGGGGCATGTGGCAGTCATCTTTCTGGTATATATACTGCTCAAAAAAAATTTCGCATAGGCTACTACTGGCCGACCTTGTTCAAATATTGTATCAAGGCTATCCAGCAGTGTCATCCTTGTCAATTATTTAAAAGGAAAATGTGCACTCCTCCGGTCCTACTGCACCCGGTTATCTCCATCGGCCTTGTTAGCCCTGGGGTGCACTACTGTTATTTTAATGGAAATCTCCCTTGTTTTATTCTCGATGCTCCACATCTTCTCTTGCTCTGCTTTGGCCATAAGCCGAACTTCAAAAATATTACTCTCACATCTATAACTACTTTGGGACCACCTTGTAATCACAATCAACAGTCGCCAATGGTCGATGGCCGATGGACACACTATGACATTAAGCCAAATTGCAATGTTGCATCGGGTCCGGTCTTTCAATCGCAATCGGTGCTTTGTTGAGGACAACCCTTTAGGCATTATGCGATGGGCGGATGCGATATACATTAAACCAGAGCACAATGTTGTAGCGGGTCCATGTATATGTATCACAATCGAGGGTTTGGGGTGATGGCACATAGCCGAACCACCGATTTCCACTGTCGCCAATATTTATGCCTGCTCCGATAGTGTATTGCATATATGTATGGTTTTATGCCGCCGATAGTGTTAAATGAATATATATATATATATATATATATATATATATATATATATATATATATATATATATATATATATATATATATATATATATATATATATATGGGTTTTGCCCTCTAATAGCTCCTGATAGTTCCCGATAGCTCCTAATAGCTCTGTTTTGGCTCCATCAATGTTTGTGACAATCGGACAGCTGAACTAAAATAACGAAAGGCATGGCTGAAGGGGAAAAACAACAACACGATGCAGCCAAACCAACAGAAATGGTCATGGAGCATCACTAGCACGAGTGTGCCACTTGACAGCACAACGACATTACCAGAATTTGGTCACTGTGTTTGTTAGGAAAAGAGACATATGGCTCATGTCTGTCTAGTTATGGCATCATGCAGTTAGAAGCTAGAGGGGATCGATTAAGACATCTCGAGCCTCAAAGAGCCTGAGGGCATTGTAAAAAGCCTATAAATGGCTGAAAGTTAGAAGAAAGAGAGGTTCAAATTTTGGACACTGTGGATATTCTGTTCCTTCCAGTGTCTGATCTTCATTCTAGTAATACAAGCTTCTTTTGTTGTTACTGTTCAATTCCCATTTTCTCCTCTGTTTTAAGCTTGCACTTGAATAGGTTATTCACGTTTTCTTCTGTATCTAATGCCATATAACTATCATCTTATCTTTGCATTGATAAATTAGATTTGCAAGCTTCATTTACTTTCTGTAGCTAGCCATTCATATGTGTTTATGTATGTATCTATTGGTACAGTCTGGATTCTCCATCTACACATCGAATCTATAAACTATTGAGCATTAGTGGTTGAAAACCTTGTCAAGCTGAGGGTGTTCATGCATGTCTTGAGTGAAAATAGAGATGAAAAGTCATATGACTTGATCCAAATCCCAATCCATTCCAATAGTTCAGAGAACAATATTGAAAATTTATATGTTGCCAGGCATCTCCGAGCTACAACCTAAGAGAGTTTCCTGGATTGCTAACATAATTGGCACCATTGCTGGGGAGAGGAGACTGAAGCTCAACTTCCCTAGGGGATGACACAAATCCAACTTTGATGATAGAAAAAGTCTGGACACTTTTTCTGTTGTAATCATCTATCTGGTGACTCTACCGGAGGACGAAACTCTTGGTGACTCCATAGTGTTGGCTCAGTTTGTGAGGCGTACTTGGAGAAATCCTCAGAAGCCATAAGCTGACCCAGTACGTGACCCTAAAAGAATCATCAAAGAAAGAAAGGCGTTGCAGAAAGGGGCATCAAGTTTAGGTAGTTCTAAACAATATTCTATGTCTCTTCAAAAAAATCATGTAATAGAACAAATACATGTTGAGAGTATAGCATCTAATACTAGCAGTGAAGAAAAATCTCAGAGATCCATAGAGCTCCTTATCCTTTAGGTTTTTATTTTGTTGTAGGCCCAAATGAAACCTCTCTTCCTATCCATCATACTCCTTTAGTCCTATCAGTCACTCCTCAACCCTCTGTCATTCAGACTTCCAGTGCCCTTATATCCATCACAACTATGGCAGGACCACGAGCACCTACCAAAATGGAAAGAATCATAGCTACTAGGTATGGACCTCTGGTACTACCCACTCCTTTGAATGCCACATGGCCTACTGGAGAATATAAGAAGTATAGGCCTAAGTTCACTGGGACTGAAGGTGTTATAGCTGAGGAACATCTTGAATCATTCTATAGCTATGTTGATAACCTAGACATTAGTGAAGATGATGTATGGATGAGAGTCTTTGTCCAAAGTCTAGATGGAGAGGCTAGGAAATGGTTCAGAGAACTGACCCCAAGGTCTATAGCAAATATTGATTCTTTAGATGATGCATTCCTAAAGCATTGGGGGGATAAGAAGGATCTACTCTACTACCACACAGAGTTTGGGAACTTAAAGAGGGAAAATGGTGAGTCGTTGTCTGATTTTAATAAGAGGTTTAACCACATGTGCAACAAGATACTAGCTGAAGTAAAACCTGCCACTACCTCTGTTAAACTCACATATGCCAATGCCTTTGATTCTGACTTCTGTCTACTATTGAGGGAGAGACAATGTGCTACCTTGGCTAATATGCAGGATGCAGCCTTGGAAGTAGAATCAAACATCATGGCTATAGAGAAGCTCAAGGGGAATGTTGATAGAAGGAGATAGGGGGGCGAATCTTCATCATCTTCAGATCCCAAGATATATAGAATGACTAAGATGATAGAGTCATTAGCCTCTAAAATCTCAAAATTAAAGGTTGAGAAACACCCTAGGAAAGGAAGAGTTCCTAATACCTTTTCTCCTAGAAACCCAAATCCATATAGAAGAGTTAATGAGCAGTTGCAGATTCTGCAAAGAAGAAAACATGCCAATGAAGACCAAAGGGTGACGACCCCTTTCCAGAATGTAGTCATGGAAGAAGAGTAGTTTGATGAAGAGATGAGATCCATTATCTGAAAGACAAACGCAGTGCATCCTTTCTGACCTCAGCTACCTATGAAAAGTCATTATTCAATGACCAGATCAGCCAAGAGTGGGAGGGTGGAGCTGTTTTGCAAACTGATGATCAACACAAATATGATCTAAGGTCAAAGATGAATAATGCCAAGGAAACTTCTTTTCAGAGAGCTATTGTCCCTGCAATACAAAAAGCTAAAATGTAGAAACGATCGGCAGTTGATCCCATCATCCTCAAAGCTCCAGCTCACAAGGTAAGAGGCCTTGACAAGTCTCCTTCTCCTTTCAGTTTTGAATCAGAAATTCAGAAGCTAAGCATACCTATACCTCTGATTGAACTAGTGAAGAATGAGTCCTTCAAGAGATCTATCCTCGAGGCCCTTAAACCTAAAGCCATCCAAGCCTCCACTAACTATGTAAATTTGCAAGACGACAAACCCACTATTGTTCTCAGCCCAATGATTGAAAATTGTGATGACAACTCCACATCATTCTATGTCTCTTTGACTATTCATGACAAAATCCTTCACAATTGCCTTCTGGACACAGGAGCCAACCATAATCTAATTCCCAAGGCTATCATGGATGAGTTGGGTCTTGACATTACTAAGTCTTATCATGACATGTTTCCTTTTGAATCTAGAAAAGTGAAATGTTTGGGATTAATCACAGACCTAGCCATCACCTTGTCTCAGCTGCCCACGAAGAGCATGATGATGGATAATGTGGTAGCATATGTAACCCCCAAGTTTGGCATGTTTCTTTCTAGAGGTTGGATCAAGAGATTAGGTGAAACATTGCAAAATGATCTGTCCTATGCTACTATCCCAGTATTTGGAGGTGACAATAGGAGATTATATAGAGAAGCTCAATTGGCTTATATCATCAGTGATGAAAGGAATCCACCTAATCATCCCATCTATGCTATCGACACTGATTTTGGAGCTTGTATTCTTCAGATTGAAGAATCCCAGTTGGCCTCCATGCAGCTTAGGAAACCGGTTTGCCAGATCACAGAGGAAGAAGGCCAATAAATTTGGGACATGTTCTTTGATGGAGCTTGCTCTAAGGAAGCTGCAGGGGCAGCGGTAGTCCTTGTATCCCCTGCACAAGAATGCATTCATTTATCTTTCAAGTTAAATTTTCAGGTCACAAATAACATAGCAGAGTATGAAGCCTTGATATTGGGCTTAAAGGCTGCTAAAGAAATGGGCATCAAAGGTCTAAAGGTGTTCGAAGATGCAGACCTTATCATTCAGCAGGTGAAAAAAACTTTCCAAGAAAAGCATCCAAGGCTAAAAGCATACAAAGGTGAGATATGGAAGCTCATGGGTTCTTTTAATAGTTTCAGCATTTCTTACATCCATAGAATGAAGAACTAGCTTACTGATTTACTTGTTGTGTCTGCTAGCACGTTTATTCCTCCTTTGCCTCCTAAATTGACTTATGAAGTTCATGTGAAATATAGACCATCTCTACTTAACAATGTCAAATACTGGAAAGATTTTGAAGATGATGATGAAATTAATAGGTTTTTACAATTCATTGATGAATTTTCTGAAATTCACATTGACCAAGAAAATGAAACCATTGAAGAATGCAACCAATCCAAGCTAAAGTACGAGATTGGTCAGAATAGCATTGTTCAGCTGCCTAGTAACCATATACCCAAAGGATTGGTACACCTAGAGAATTTGTTTGATCATAATGATGTACCTTATAAGCTTGCCAAAAAAGAAAATGAGTATGCAGTTCATAGACATAATGTAGGGAGTCCAGCCCATTCAAAAGTACATAAATCTATCCACTCACTTATCTTCTACCCAAGGTTCCTAGTATTGCACCCTGATCAAACAATTTTCTGATATTTTTTCTTGGGAATACAATGATCTTAAGACCTATGAAACCAACATTATTCAGCATAAGATTCCACTGGAGAAGAACACCATCCCTTTTAAGCAGAAATTAAGACCTATCAGCGCTCTCTTATTGCCTTTGATTGAAAAGGAAATCAAGAAGCTACTGGATGCCAAGATCATAGTTTCCCTAAGGTATTCAAAGTGGATAGCTAACCTTTTGGTAGTAAGAAAGAAGAATGGAGAAATCAAGCTTTGTGTTGACTTCGGGTATCTGCACAAATGCTCTAGAAAAGACAACTACCCCCTGCCTAAGATGGAACACTTGCTGCAAAAAGTTTCAAGGGCTAGAGTTATGTCTTTCTTAGATGGATTTTCAGGTTACAATCAGATTGCTATACATCTAGAAGATCAAGAAAATACCTCCTTCACTACTCCTTGGGGCACTTTCATGTACTCCAAGATGCCTTTTGGACTGATGAATGTTGGTGCTACTTTTCAGAGAGCCATGGACATAGCCTTTGTGGGAGAGAAGGACAAGTTTGTCCTTGTTTACCTTGATGACATAATGGTTTTTTCCAGCAGTCACAAGGACCATTTGTAGCATTTGAAGAAGGTGTTCCTAAAATGCAGGCGATTTGGAATTTCGGTGAACCCAAAGAAGTCACAGTTTTCTCTAGAAGAAGTCAAACTTCTGGGACATATTATTTCTGCTGAAGGTGTGAAGATCGATCCAGCAAGAGTTCAAGCAATTCAGAAATTTTCCATCCCCAGGTCAGAAAGGGACATTCAATATTTCCTGGGTAAGGTTAACTTTGTCAAGAGATTTATTCCAAACTTTGCAGATCTAGTGAAGCACATCACTTCCATGCTGAAGAAAGGGTTAGAAATTAAATGGACAGATGCTGCAAGAAGCTCTTTTGAAGCCATCAAACAAGTTATCATGGAAGCTCCCACTCTAATCAGTCCAGATTATACCAGGGAGTTTTATAACTTCTCTTTTTCCTCTTATGATACACTTGCAACAGTTCTATTGCAGAAAAATGATGAAGGTGTAGAGCACCCTATGGCCTTTTTTAGCAAAACTCTGAGGGATGCTGAACTAAGGTATGACCTTATTGAAAAATAAGTTTATGCTCTCATAAAATATTTAAAGGTGTTCATAATTTATATTTTACATTCCAAAGTGATTGCATATGTACCTTTAGCCTCAGTAAAAGATGTCCTAACTCAGGCAGATATTGATGGAAAGAGAGCTAAATGGATTGCAAAGTTCATAGATTTCAACACATAGGTGAAGCCCACCAAGCTTGTCAAAGACCAGGGCTTGGCTAAGCTTATGGCTGAGGAAAATTGTAGTTTTTTAGACATCAATTACATGGGTTCAAATTCAGGTGGTGAGAAGAGAAAGGAAATATCAAGAAAGCAAGATTAGAATCAGTCTTTGGCTGAAAATTTAGCTACCTGTGAACGGTATTCCAGTGTAGTTCATTTTTTGTAGAAGCTAGAAGTCCCTCCAGGGCATAGCTCAAGTCAAGCTTGGGCCATTAAGCTCAGATCAGCCAAATTCTGCATTAATAAAAACCTGCTTTATTGGAAAGACCCATAAGGGATCCTCTTGAGATGTCTAGACAAAGGACAATCTGCGGAAGTCACGCACTAGTTCCATTCTAGCATTTGTGGAGGGCATCACTATTTGAAAACCATAGCACACAAGATCCTGAGAGCTGGGTATTATTGGCCAACTCTATTTTCTGGTGTATTTTCTCTTGTGAAGTCTTGTGATAAATTTCAGAGGTTTGCAGGAAGACAATAGCTAAAATTTCTACCCTTGAAGCCAGTGCGCGCCAATGGTCCCTTCCAGCAGTGGGGCTTGGACTTCATAGGTGAGATCAATTGACATTACAGTGGCCAACAGAAATGGCTCTTGGTAGCCAATGATTATTTCACCAAATGGATTGAGGCTATACCAACTAAAAATGCTAATCATTAGGTTATCATAAAGTTCTTGAATGAGAATATTGTCACTAGATTTGGTTCCCCAACCAAACTAGTCATTGATAATGCAGCAGCTTTCAGGGTAGAAGAATTGGTGGACATGTGTGAATCCATGGGCATTCAATTGGTGCATTCTACCTCATATTATCCTCAAGGAAATGGCCTGGAAGAATCATCTAACAAGAGTCTTGTAAGGATAATCAAAAAACTGTTGGAGGACAACAAAAAGAACTAGGATTCCAAATTGAAGTTTGCACTATGGGCTGACAGAGTTACCAATAAGAAGTCCATAGGAAATTCTCCATTTAAGTTGGTTATTAGCGCTGATGTTGTCTTTCCTATGCAGCTCATTCTCCCTATGGCCAAATTATTGCAAGAAGAATAGGATGAAGAGAACGACATGGCAAATAGAATGAGTAACTTGGTTGAATTACAGCAGATCAGAGAACAACTAGTTGAGAAGTCAGAAATTCATCAACGGAAGATCAAAGAAACCTTTGATAGAAAGGAAAAAATGGACAGTTTTCAGGTTGGTTACTGGGTTCTCAAATGGGATGCATTGAAGGAAAAGAAGGGAAACCATGGTAAATTCGATGCCTTATGGACGAGACCGTTTGTCATCGCTCAAGTTTAGATGAAAAATATGTTCATTCTGCACAATTTGGAGGGGGAAGATGTTTTTGATGGCCTAGTCAATGGGCGGTTTTTGAAACGTTACCATATGAGGCTTTAAGGCCTTTATATTGTAATAGGTTTTTTTTTTTAGTTTTTGTTTTTATGCAAATAAATTCCATGCCCAATGGAACACTAGGAGATAAGTTTGGTTTGGTTGTTACTGGAAAGGTAGTAGTTTGTAGTTCTTGAAACCTCACAGGGAGGCTTTCATCCCCAGAAGGAGCCAGTGTTAGCCCTATGGTGCATTGTTGCTATTTTAAAGGAAATCTCCCCTGTTTTATCCTCGATGCTCCATGTCTTCTCTTGCTCCGCTTTGGCCATAAGCCGAACTTCAAAAATATTACTCTCGCATCTATAACTGCTTTAGGTCCGCCTTGTAATCGCACTCGGTAGTCGCCAGTGGTCAATGGCGGATGGCCGATGGACGCGATATGATATTAAGAGAAATTGTGATGTTGCATCGAGTCCAGTCTTTCAATCGCAATCGATGCTTTGCGGAGGACATCCCTTTGGGCATTATGCGATGGGCGGATGCGATATACATTAAAATAGAGCACAATGTTGCAGCGGGTCCACGTATATGTATCGCAATCGGGGGTTTGGGGTGATGGCACATAGCCGAACCGCCGATTTCCATTATCGTCGATATTTATGCCCACTCTGATAGTGTATTCTGTTGTGGGGAAAAATGCCTATGCAGGACGATCCTATCCACCTAAGGTGTGACGGTGCCTTAGCAACAAACAGGGACAGCTATTCTAGTATTCTTCCTTTATGAATTAATAATGAAGAGAGATAGATGGACTAACCGGTGTCTTCCGTTTGTCCCTCGATCAAGTCTCTCTTCTCTTTGAGGGTTCCCAGCTACTTGCCTTCTCGCTCGCCCAGCTTCAAGAGGTTTTTACAAGATCACAAGAAGAGAACACTACACAAGACATGGATTCATATTCATAACTAGTTCAGGATTAGAAATAAACTAAACATACTAATGCAATCATACATCAAAGATACATCAGTATATAGGAGAAACCAAGATAGCTTTATTGATGAATAACAAGGTTCAGGAAGAGATACAACCCAGAGGGCTCCAATCCAGCATCTCCTTCCCAGCAAATGGAATTCCTATCTTCACCCCCTTTAAAGCATTAAGCACCCAATGATTCCAATCTCAAACCAACAACAATTCTTTGCAATAACAAAATTCCAGCCCCAAGATCTCATGGAGGAGAGATCCATATATAGATGTTTGGAGAGAGGATGAGTCAGCTTGAGATCTGACTAGTGTCCTCTCCCTCTGTTAGTTCTTGATTCCACTTGGAGGTTCTTTGCTTCCACTTGGAGATTAGGAAGCTCTTACTCATCACCAGTCGAATTCACTGAGGCAAGTGTCATTGAGGAAGATTCTGGAAGCTTCCTGGGTCTTGACACCTCTTGGAATGAACTTGCCATTTGGTAATTCTCGCTCAACGCACCCTGGTAGTGCTTCTACCTACGTTGTAGTGCAGGTAGCCAGTGTTGGCTTTGACATTCAGCGCAGACAGCTAGTGGAGCCATTGAATTGATCCTGAATTGACTTGTTTTTGAGCAGTTTCTGGTGGAGAACTTCTGTGAATTGCTGTGGTTTGTTAGCCTTGTTCCTCTAGGGGTAGGAACAACATGTTTAGGGACTTTGGATCCCTTAGATTATGGACATTTCATGCTCAATGCTGTAAGGCACAAAAATGTCTATAACATTTTCCACGCACACATATATAAGCTCTGCCTTTCCGCTCTGATAGTGTATTGCATATATGTATGGTTTTATGCCGCTGATAGTGTATATAGCCCTATCTATATATGTTTTTCCACCGATAGTGTTAAATGCATATATATGTGTGTGTGTGTGTGTGTGTGTGTGTTTTGGCCTCCGATGGCTCCTGATAGCTCCGAATAGCTCCCGATAGATCTGTTTTGGCTCTGTCAGTGTTTGTGACAATCGGACAACTGAACTAAAATAATGGAAGGCATGGCTCAAAGGGTAAAAACAACAACACGATGCAGCCAAACCAACATAAATGGTCATGGAGTGTCGCTGGCATGAGCGAGCCACCTGACAACGCAATGCCATTACTAGAATTTGGTCATTGTGTTTGTTAGGAAAATAGAACTTTGGCTCATGTCTGTCTAGTTATGGCATCAAGGAGTTAGAAGCCAAAGGGGATAAATTCAGAAATCTCGAGCCAAAAAGAACCCGAGATCATTGTAAAAATCCTATAAATGGTTGAAATTTAGAAGAAAGAGAGGTTCAACTTTTGGAGACTGTGGATATTCTGTTCCTTCTAGCATGTCATCTTCATTCCAATAATACAAGCTTCTTTTGTTGTTACATGTTCAATTCCCATTTTCTCCTCTGTTCTAAGCTTGCACTTGAATAGGTTATTGATGTTTTCTTCTGTATCTAATGCTAGATAACTTTCATCTTATCTCTACATTGATAAATTAGATTTGCAAGCTTCATTTACTCTCTATAGCTAGCCATTCATATGTGTTTATGTTTGTATCTGCTGGTACAGCTAGGATTCTCCATCTATTCATCGAATCTATAAACTATTGAGCATTAGTGGTCAAAATCCTTGTCAAGCTAAGGGTGTTCATGCATGTCTTGAGTGAAAAAAGAGATGAATAGTCATCTGACTTGATCTAAACCCTAATCCATTCCAATAGTTCAGAGAACGATATTGAAGATTTATATGTTGCTAGGAATCTCCGAGCTACAACCTAGGATAGTTTCTTGGAGTGCTAACATGCACCTTTGTCAAATGGGGGATAGAATTCATAACTTGCAACCCCGTTTCCTTTGCTGGACACAACTACATTATCGTAGCTGTGGACTATTTCATGAAATGGGCTGAAGCTATTCCCACCTTCCAGACTGATGGAGAAACCACGACGCTATTCCTGTTTAATCAGGTCATCTATCACTTCAGTGTCCCTCGAATGATCATTACAGACCATGGGTCTCATTTTCAGAATCACATGATGTCTGACTTAACATTACTACTCGGTTTTTGCTACGATCAATCATCCTCCTACTACCCCCAAGTTAATGGTCAAGTAGAGGCCATCAATGGCATCTTAAAAACCATGATCCATAGGTTAGTAGGGAATCATAAAACCCATTGGCATCGAATTTTATATCCTTTTCTTTGGGCATAACGAAGTTCAGTTAAAACTGCTACACGCTTCACACCTTTTCAACTAGCTTATGGCCTAGAAGCAGTTTTACCAATCGAGTGTCAGGTTCCTTCCATACAAATCACCGTTGAACTCTTGCCCAGCACTATTACTGAAAAAGAGCACCTACTATACCTAAATCAACTGGATGAAACCTGTCGAGATTCTGAATTAGCACTCAAAGCCCACAAGTGTCGGCTCAAAGCCCAATAAAAAAAAGAGGTCAAGCCTCATTCTTACCAAGAGGGAGATCTTGTTTTACTCTACAATAAATAACATTACCTCTTGGGGGCAGGAACACTTCAATCCTTATGGTTGGGTCCATATGTTGTCAAGAAATCCCTCTCAAAAGGGGCATATGAACTTCAGGACTGGGAAGAAATCCCGCTCACTGAGCCCCGAAATGGGCTCTATCTAAAAAAGTATTATGCCTAGTACTGTACTAGGCATGTGCTTTGTAATTTTATGTATTTATAAGTTTTGCTTCTTTTTTGATGTGACCGAGGATTTTTTGGTATTTATTGAAGTATTTGTATCATACATATTTCTCGTAATTGAAATGCCTTCATTACCCTTAGCATACGTAGGATACGCGGATGATTCCAGTCGTCACACATGGCACATTGGATCAGCTTCCTGGGTCATTTACACACCTAAGTCGAAACTATTTTGTTCTAGGGGAGTCTTTCTTGGTACTGCCACCAACAATCTTGCTGAGTATATGCCCATAATTTCACTTCTCACTGAATCATCATCAAGGGACATCTCCAATCTGGTGGTCAGGTTAGACTCTCAGCTTGTTTTTATGGAATTGACAAATCATTATCAGGTTCGTAGTCCAATATTGTTACGTAATTATTTAAGGGTACGTATCTTGAAACATCAATTTGAGGTTATCACATATGAACACATTCCTAGAGAATTTAATACAGTTGCTGATTCATTGGCAAACTATGTGTTAGATTGGCATCTGTCTCATTCACTATAGATACATGTATGAAAGTAAATATTTACACAGTTAAAAATTTACAAGAACACTAAAAAAACATTTACATCATAAAATACCAAAATATCTGTAGATATATATATCGAATCCAGTCTTTTACATCAAAATATTCCAAAACTTGGGTGTTTTAAGTACAAAATGGCTACAAAGCCTAGCTATAAACACCCACTGGCTATACCAAAGTGCCTACTAATAGAACCTACTGCTCTTGAAATGATAAAAATGCTCTAGCTATCCTCTGAAGAGGAACCAAAAACTGCTCAGGCACACCGACAGTGTGATGCTGCGTATGAGTGGGGATCTCCCTCATAGGAAGAGGGGGCACACCCATGCTCAAGCCCTCCAGGTTCCTCAGAACCTCACGAAGACTGTCAGCATCACCCCCCCATCAGGTAGTTGGCCTCCTTGCCTCACTTGGCGAGGTTCTCCTGCAGGTCGTATCGGTGCCACATCTGTGTCAAGCAAAAAGCTTCATGTCAGTACTTGTTCACCCATAAAATCAACAAAAACATAACATAAACATTCAAAAGCTTAAAAATACTTTAAGTACTCTCAAAATCATTCTTACCTTGAGGCCCCCAATTTGTTCCAGGTGGAAGAATCAAGTCAGGGTTGCTGGTGAAGTCCATGCCCTCATAGACATAGTCGTCAATTATCACAATCTAACCACTAAGCCATTCGAAGAAATCTTCCTTGAAAAAATGTCAGATAGGTCCTCCTCTTGTGCGAGGATCAAGTGATGCCCATTTCCCCTATCTAGGATCCCTCGGATCAAGGGGACCTAAGCTCACCCGTGGGTGCATAACAGGTACTCTCTCAAGTATGAATGAGACAATGAGAGTGCCATACCCAAAACTCTGTTGGGTTTGAGTCTTGCATGCGGTCAATTCTACCTTCAACTAACGAAGCACTACCTCGCACCAGTTTAGTATCTATGGCTAGACACAATCAACTGCAAGCAACAGTTGGGCCTTTGTTGCAATGTACGGACTCTTCGACCCCACGAAACACACAATCGACCATAAAATGGCCCTCATAGATTTGGACCTAAAATTCTCTATAGGGACTCTGTTGCTGACGAGTCCGCTCTAAGGGATACAATGATCTTGAACCAGCTCCAGGGTGTATCGAGGATCAGGCCTACCCCAGTCAAGTTTTCCTATGCTCCTCTACACGAAAAACCGGTCAAGAAATATATATCATCTCAGTCAATGGCCAACTCATGATCCCTAATCCTAAACACCTGCTCGTGTTCATCCCAGTGCTCAATAATCTAGCTCAAAAGGTCCTCTTGACCTTTTATCAAGTCCAACTTAGCATAATTCATCAACCCACAATGGTGCTATGCAAGTATGCAAGTAGAATCATTTCACATCAGTAATTCTTGTCAGTCATGGACCCGTTCTCTCCATAGACTAGTCATAATGACTCAAAACCTGCACAAATCAACCCAAAAATCAATAAAAATGGGGAAAACATTCTTATTAAATCACTGCCTAGGGTTTTTGGGTGTGCCCTCATGCACTAATTCCCACCTAGTGACATACAGGGAGGATTAACGCCCTCCATCAAATCGTAAAGGGAATTTAACGCTCCCTACAGGCCTGGTAGGGGGCGTTAGGCACAATTAATGAACTAGGGCTCCCTAGTTCTCCAAAAAATCACCCCAAAAACTGATAAAAAAAATGTTTAATAATGCAATATTAAGGTTTTGGCATCTACCTGGGACTAACTACACATCAAATGGTCGCCCGGATCTCCTGCAATTGTCCATGGAAAATCTGCTCCTCTTTAGCTCCAAAACACTCTCACAACTCTAAAATGATGCAAATGGTGAAAGTGGAGGCTCAAGAACTCCCTTATAGTCACTTTGGAGATATGACTTGTCTTAATTGAAGTCATTAAAGTAGAAGTAGTCCATTTCCAATGATAATTATCATGCGCCACGGCCCCATATTGGCAGAAATTGCTTAGGTTCTGGTGAAATAATTTTCAGGATTGAATGATAGAAATGACAATGTGCGATTCTCTATGAGCGCTTTCTTTTATTGGATGCTTTCTCACTCTAAAATAGAAAAATCCCCGATTTTTTCATCGTCAGACTTGTTAAACACTTATGACGACGGTCCGAGCAACTCTTTTTCCCTCTTTTTCTAGCTCGTTAAACTAAAAAAGATCGATTGAGCATTCTTTTTTGGGACTTTTTTCTCGCTCATAAAATCGAAAAAACCCCGAGTTCCTTCTTCACGTTCAATAAAAACTTATGAAGAAGCTCCGAGAATTATTTTTAGGAACTTTTCTCGCTCATTAAATCGAAAAAACCCCAAGTTTTCGTCATTGGGCTCGTTAAAAACTTACAACGACAATATGAGTGCTTTCTTTTTTGGGACTATTTCTTGCTTTTAAATCAAAAAATTCCCAAGTTTTTCCCTTCTTCAGGCTCATTAAATCTACGAAGAAGGAATGACCAGTTCTTCTACCTCTTTTTCCTTGCTCACTAAATTGAAAACGGTACATTGAGTTTTCTTCATTTGACTCGTTAAAATTCGATGAAGGTATTGAGTTTGTCATCGTGTGACCCATTAAATTTCACGACGAATATCGAGTTTACTCTGTCTCCTCATACTCGTAACAAAATTAGGAAAATATATATTGAGCATAGGTTTCTCTTTATCCGGACTTAGTAGATTAAGTCATGGAAAAGGAATCGTTCTGAGTATACTATTAAACTTTTGTCGCACCTGGTTAACAACTATGACAAAGGGACCACCATGGAGTCGTTCTTTACGATCTCTTCAGACTCTCGAAATATGTGAAGACCACTAAGTTGTCTCATCTGGACTCATTAAATTACACAGATGAGGAATAGAGTTGCTCTTTTTACGATCCTTTTTAGACTCTTAAAACATGAAAAGATCGACGAGTTTTCCTGTTTGGACTCATTAAACTAATCAAATAGGGCATAGAGTCGCTCTTTTTACGGTCCTTTTTAGACTCTTAAAACATGAAAAGATTGATGAGTTTACCCATATGGACTCACTAAACTAATCAGATGGGGAAAGTGGATAATACAATTGCATTATGTTTCGTATTTTGAAAGAGTTTTTTGGCAGCAGTCACTCGCTTGAACATGGCACTCCCTCAAATAAACCTTCCTTGTTATGGCCTCTCAATATGAATCTTACCATCCTATGAGTTTAGCCTATATACCCCAATGTTCTTGCATCTTTGTATCCTAACACTCTTTGGTGTTCATGAGTCTAGTGCTGCATGGTTAAAACCATTGTCGTTCCTTCTATTATTCGAGGAAAAACCTTTATCTTCTGGTTCCTCCATCAAACCATCAAGCATATCCTACCATCATGCCCTCTATTGCTTTGACCCAATGCTCAAAATATTCCTCAAAAAACAATTATTCTTGTCTCGTTTCATGGCGATTGATGTAGGACACATTATTTCCTACCTTTCGATGGGTCTCTTCCTATCGACTTCAACACTCTATCTAAGAAGAAGACCCAAAAACACTTCAGTGCCTTGGTACTTGCAGACATCAGTGGCAGGTCACCTTGTGTTTGGTTAGGGGTTTTCATTATTGGCTCCTGGTTAAACGATTCTACGAGTGTTCGATGACAAAAACATTTTTCACACTCGCTAGATTGTACTATGCATCTTGGAGACCATCACCATTATCGGTGGTCATCCTCGCATCTATTAACGGTCTCCATTATTGACTGGTAATCAGATGATTTCATTCATGTTCAACATCAATGCTCGTAGTCACATGTATCGATCTATGTTATTTAGTGAAGCGGCAATCAAGACCTTGGGTAGAGGCTTGAATCACTCAGCCTTGTTTCCTCCCCAAAGTTGCATTTTTTTTTTTTGGAGACATCTCATCATAATGATCCTATTATGACACAAGTTTTACATTGTTCTTATTGGCGGCCAACATTATCATATCTCTTTTCTAAGAAAATCACTCTGACATAGCTACTGAGCATGGGAATGCCTGACTCAGGACATGATTTTAGTTGTTTTATATATATGTGTTTTATTAGGTTTCTTATACCGCTAGAGGCTCTGATCCTCTCTCTCTTTTTTTCCAAAGAAAAGGATAGTTAAATATAAATTATTTTGGCCATCATCACAACCTCTGATATCACACTTTAGGGGGCATCTGTTACACAGGAAAATTACCTCCTCATCAGCTCAGAGGATAAAGACATGATGACTGAATGACTGACCAAGTTCACAGGACTAGTTTTCAAGCTAACGTTGTCCAGACACTATCAACCTCCTTTATAAAGCTTCTCAGCAAGCCCAAGGGTGCGTTAGTGCCCAGGGTAACTCTACTTGTTAATTTGTGAACAATGTTAGTGACCCTACATTGGTTTCTATGGCTCAAAGGAGCGAACCCTAGATTCTCTCCTATGTCAGCTCATAAAAGCAGGGAAACATCAGAACTTGACCTGTTTTGGGGAATTACTAATTCCTAATGCAGTATGCAAACAGGAAAGAGCACTAAGTCATGGAAACATCACTGCTTTTCCCTAATGGAGATGATGAAGGACTTGGCAACCTAAACCCTACATGCTATATATGAAAGGCTTGGGCCATTGTGAAGGAGGTTGAACCATTTGAAAGGATTGCTTATTTGACTGTCGAGAAGAATCTCAGACTAAGGCATCAAAAAATTTTAAGAAGGGAGAGAGAGAGAGAGGAGCTAGAGGGGTAAGGGAAGGTTGATACAACTAATTGTTGTAATCACTCCTTCTACATCATTATATATCTGCAGTTGTGTTGTCCACTCCATGATGTTGGTAGTATAACTTGTTTATATGTTTATTCAATATCGTTTCGCATGCGTGGCTTACTTATATGCAACTAGATATATTTTATATGTTCATACATTTGTTTATCAAGGTTTTATGTTGTGATATTATGCTTGTCTTTGCTATGTGCAGGTTTTGATATGTAGCCGGCTCAGGGACCTTCCGCCTAGCTGCATTGCGCTCTCCAACAACACCACACTAGGAATTGAGGTAATAATTCCTTCTCACTTTGATATTCGTTTGTTAAACATAGATATGCATGTATCTTTGTGACAACTGTAGCTAATCTAACTATCCGTCGAGGATCCCGGGAAGATCCTTGAGGGTTTTCTACATCACCAAATACCTATGCATTAATCCCTATAGAAATCAAGAAGAGTACATGGATGAAATTAATGACTCATTGTTATACTCCATGACTCATGATTCTCTCTCCTATGCATGGATGAGACAACAAATGATAAGAAATTGCATACAAGGATTTATTAACACACTCAAATTTACTTACATGGCAGAAATGAAATGATACACTACTATGCATGCTTAATGACCCTCACTCCCAAACATGGCTCATACTAGGGTTAATTGACCAATTGATAATGATCATGATGTACAAGTACACAAAAGGACAATTCACAACTTCCAACTCATGACTCTAACCATATGGATTTATTGCAAAATAATGAGTGAAAAAAATAAGAAAGATAATATACAAGCCTTGGAACCTTAGTTTCATGCACAACTCCCCTCGAGTTCATGTACCTTCTTGCTGATCCAACCTCCTTATTGGTCCTGTGGACCTGATCTCACATTTTGGCTCTCAATCACATCAAGATTATGTTATATCTCATTTTTGTGTCTTCTTCATGGTGTTATATTTCTACCATACACTCCCACGAAGACCACTCATGCCTCACACACACTTTTGTAGTATTATTGTGAATAGATACGAGAATTATAGACTGTAGGCTCCTTCTTCTTCCATACATTGGTAGGTTTCTTGGTAGTTTTCATATTCTCCTTTGGTTTTCTACTACGCCTAATCTGGATCTATTACTCCTTTTTCTTGATTTTTCTTAAGAAAACAAACAAGTTGAAATCTCTATCCATGTGACCAAGAATTTCTCTTGTAGAACCTCACATGACCGAGATATAAGGATATAGGATTATATGTTTTTCTTCTCATGCTAGATATCTTCTTCTCATTAATCATGCTTATAATCCATGCATGTGATTTTCAATCAACTAGCTTATGGCAAAATAGGTTGCATGAAAAAAATAACCAGAAAATGCATTAATATACCCAAAAGCTATTAGATTCCTTTGTTACCCAAATTTCTTCCCATACTACTAATTACATCTGAATAAATTTCTTCTATAGATGGATACAACATGTCCATTTTTGTGGAAGACATAAAACTTGACATCATCCATTAATGGAGAAAAGGGGTTCTGATGCCTCCGAAATCTTCCATATTCCTCTTTAGGAGCGAATGGTCTTCTACTCATAGGTGCTCCTCAAGGTTCTCTTATCAACTACTGGATCTACTGCTTCTTTCATTTCAAGTTGTTCTTGTTTTTTCCATTACCTTGTATAGACATCTTTGGTTTTGCATTGTTGTTTGCATGAGCCTATATTTGGTCAAGGGAGATATTTGAATACTAAGGATGTTGTCCAAGACCTTGGTTATGTTCTCCGGCTTCAACAGACTGTTGTTGGAATTATGGCTCTTTTGTTGTCATTGATGGAAACTTACACTGATGTCAACCTAACCATTTTTTATATGTCTCCATGGATTTTATAGCCTGATAATTATGATCTTATCATAGTTTTCTAGATGGATTGTGACAGTTGTTGTATATGGATTGATTCTTTGGTGTTTATATAATGGTTAATAATTCCTACTGCAAGATCAATGTGTCAAGTCTATGATTGATGTTTGAGTTGCACATACTTGAAAGAGGCTTGCAAGGTAATACATAGGATTGAACAGGTGTGGAAGAGTATAAGGAGGAAGCTTGGCAAGTTCTAGACTAGGTGGAGAAGGCTTTCGGCTACATTAATCCCCAACCACACAGAAGTATGCCCATTAGGGCGACTGGAATCCTTCAACCACCCGAAGGAAGGCCCATCAAGGTGATTGTAGTCGAGGTCACCTTGAATCATCCATGTATCCATGTCTATAGGAGAAGAAAATAAAAATCCACGATCAAAACTAGGGTTTGGAGCCATAATAATTTGCATGCGTAGGTGGAATTGATATGGTCAACAATACCTTAGTTATTTGACATATAATATTTGAAAAACCAGTGCTTTTATTTCAAGTATTAAGAGGATCTAACAACTATGATCGAAGTTTTGGTTGTAGGAGTTAATGGTGCACATAAGTCTTTCATATCTTGTGTTTAGAGTTCAATGTTAGTTTTTTGTTTTTTAGCTTGAATGTATTAAACGTAAAATACATGACTGATCCATGATTGATGCATTTTTTATAGTAATAATTATATGTGATTAGTACTATTTGACAATGTTTATATTAGTATGAATGGAAGAGGCAGAGTAGTCCTTTGAACAATGGAAATAAAAGAGACTCTTGTGTTCAGTGCTAGAATATCTTGGCATTAGAAGAGGATTTTGTCACTTATGTTATAAATTTCATAGGTTTTTACAGTGATTTTGATTGGTTGTATGCTTTATTGACCAATGGGCTAGTTTCAATTTGAATAATGGTGTATTCAACCATAATTCATATATTCTAACACAATATATAAAGAGATCTAATCACAAAGGTTACAGAATTAGTTTGATTTTATATGAAAAAATTGTGACAATGT
Organism: Pinus tabuliformis; assembly: GCA_031772625.1. Lineage (NCBI taxonomy): Eukaryota > Viridiplantae > Streptophyta > Pinopsida > Pinales > Pinaceae > Pinus > Pinus tabuliformis. The sequence goes on along the minus strand of CM062818.1, from coordinate 1,536,293,932 downwards.
AGGGATCGGTGAGTGTGGTCGAATGAAACCTTGACTTGCCAAGTTTTTAAAGTATCTCATTGCCTTAAACAATTTTGTAGCAGAGTTCTTCGAATGATATTTTTTCTAGAGGCTATTGTGTCTCGTATCATGATTTTTAAAGAGATCCATATGCATAGATCAAAACGTAATGTTTCTCTTTGATGTGTTGGGTCTTAATTGCATAATTGTATATGAAAGAGTTTTTATAACTATGTTTTCTTGAATGTATGATGGATTGACTCTTATCCTTGACACTTTAACTAAGTGGAAATATAATGATGGTAATAATATCTTGGAGTGATAAATTTGTGCTTGAATGATACCTTGTACTCAATGAATGGAGAGATCAGTCCTTGGTGACTAGGGTTTTGCAGAAATAAAATAATTCTCTATATGGTAGAAAGTTGATAGAGACTTTTATGATTGTAATGAGATCTAGTTTTCTTCATATGGTCATAGAAAACATCTTGATAAGGGATCTTTCTATGAGGTTGACGTGGTTTACGCTGTAGTGTTATGACTTGAGATTATTTATGAATATGCTATTGCTTGTTCTCTTCTCATTCCTGATAAAGATAAACTTGCTACGTGAGAATAATGTAGCATGTTGAATGAATTTATGAGTATTGGCTTAGCTTGGCATCTGGAAAGGCTTATGACAAATTTCCTTGATATAGTGGTTGTGATTTGGGATTTGACAATGTTAGTCAATTTTGGTTGGATGAAATTTCACTTAATAGTATTATGGCTTGGTCATCTTGGTATTGACAGTGATTCAGTTGTGCATTCATATGTTTTGTTTGCAGTTATTTGGGTGGTATTTAGTAGTTGGTGATTCAGTAATTGTATTAGATTTAGTTATTCAGTATTGAGTGATTGGTGATTTATTGATTCAATATTTAGTTGTTTAGTGATTTAGTTTATTGGTATTCAATGATTTAGTGATTGGTATTCAACATTTGTGTTCAATTTTCCATATGGTTAGTGTGGGTTTTGTGGCTTGCATGTTTTTAATGGTTGATTGAGATAGGTGGATCCAGTATGAAAGTTTAGAAATGTTGTCCACAATGTTGTTGAGGGTTAGAGCCTTTAGTGAGGGAGTAGGATCTTCCTTACAGTAGGATCTAGTAAACTTGATCAGGGGCTAGTAGCTCCCTTCCAGTAGGAGATGGATAATTTCTAGAGGTTGTAGCCTCTAGCAAGTAGGAGCCTGTATGCTAGAAAGAGTTTGTTCCAGTACATAATGTAAGAATATTTTATTTATAATAAAAGAGGAAGACATAATGGAAACTACAATGGTTTTCTCTCACATTTGGTTTCCAACTAAAATACTGGTGTCCTTATGTGTTGATGTATTGATCTATTTTTGCGTATCTATGGTTTAGATGCTTTTATACTTGATTTTTCTCATGGTTTATAACAAAATATGTTGCTAATGAAGTAGTGATTCAAGACAACAGTGAATTAAAAGAATAAGTTAAGTAAATTTAAATTGGGAATGCAATATTGATTGACCCCATTTTCTTAGTATTTTTAACTATTGGAATCCTAGAAAGTTCCTTAGAAGAAGCTTGAGCACTTAAAGGGAGATCTAATAAGATGAGTAGCCAAGATGGAATACTTTCTACCAAGAAACCCTTGTTCAATGGAACTAACTTTATGCTTTGGAAGGTTAGAATGAGATCATATTTGCAATCACATGGAACTAATTTATGGGCAGCCATTGAAGGTGGATATCAATACCCAACCTCCATTCCAACAGATGAAGCAGGAAATAAACGATATGATAACAATGCAAAGGAATTAAATGTTATCTTGGTAGGACTAGAAGAATCTGAATTCATGAAATTCATGTAGTTAAACATAGGAAAAGAAATATGGGATAATATTGTCAAGAGCTATGAAGGCGATACTAAGGTAAAAATTCCAAACTTCAATCATATATAATCTATTATTAGTCCCTTAAAATGCAAGATGATGAAGGCATTCCAAGATTTTTACTTAGAGTAGATGATATTACTAACACCATGAAAGGGATTGGGGACTAGATAGAGGATCTCGGTATTATTGAAAAGATATTGAGATCACTAACCCCAGAGTTCAATGCCAAAGTGTCTTCCATTCAAGAATTGTAGGACTTGAAAAGTCGTACTGTGAAACAAGTCCATGGGATCTTAACAACTTATGAGATGATTAAAAATGAGAATACATCAAAGATGAGAATACTTGATCTGATATTCACCCTATGAGTGACATTAGTTAAGATTTATAAAACAAAAGGCATTACAGACTCATGTGATAGTGTGTGTTCCATGTTATTTAAGCAACAGATCGATCAGATTGCCAATACACAGACATTTAAATGGAAAGACAGCAGAGAAATATAGTAAGCAACACAAAGACACGAACAATTTTAATAAGGATTTCACCCTATTCTCCAGGGCTATGTCTCCGGTCCAGCTTTAGTGGTGGCCTTGCTTTATTGTGTCTTTAAGCAGAGAATTACAATACAGGGACTCAATATGAGTTCTCCTGAAGCAGGTTCGCTTGGCAGGGTGGTTCTTGGATTCCCCAAGCCACTCAAAGTACACAGACTGTCATTCTTCCTACCAGCTCTGTGACCCTCGGTCTACAGTGGAAAGAGCCAAATGTGATGCTCAATCTGGACAGATTCCTCTATGGGAAGGCTTGAATCTTCAAGCTCTCCAGTGCTTGATTTTGCCTGTGGTCAGCTCGGCCCTCTGTCACCTCTGCTTGGCTTTACTGCTCTCTGTGTTCAGTCCTCCTCTCAGGGTTCACTGTTCACTGTCTTTCTTTTCTCTTTTCTTCCTCCGTTATTCTCTTAATTCGACTGTCTCTGTTCATGGCTTTAGCCATTCAATTCGCATGTTTGTTCGGTTCCTCTCCTGCGTGCGTCGATTCTCCTTCTGCCTGTGTGCTGGGAGTTCCTTGTTTGGCGTCAGCATGAACGCCCGGGAAGTAGCCACGTGTCTTCATCTAACTGGTGCCAGCATGCCTCGTCGGTTCGTTTCTTCCGTTACGTCGGGTATGCATTCTTCCCACCGTGGCAGTCAAACGGATTCCAAATCCCTTTAGAACGCGGCTTAATTTCCTGTCGATTCTGCTTCTTTCCATAGGGCGTAATCTCAGCTGTCTGATCTGGGCTCCTCCAAACCCAACGTCATACGCACGCCGAGCGCGGTTGACTTGCTCGACCGATAACAGGCGATCACCGCGGTTTTTCTCTCACCTCCGCTGCCACGCGTCGATTGCTGAGTGTGATCACTCCGCTTCCTCCAAAAACTTTTACCGTTCAAGTGCGCCCCGATCAATACAGCCAGTTTTCTAGAGTGTGAGTCCCGCCTTTGTCCTTTAGCGCTTTTTTCTTCTCCGCCCACGGTTCTCTGGCTCCCAACGTGACCGAGTACTTAAGGCCCCTCCATTTTGGCCCTGTTTGCCCAGCGATTCGAAAATCAGCTCCTTTTCCCACTTCGGGGCTCCCAGGGGCTACATCAACCTCTTGTGCAGTCTCCATGGGCCTCGGTCAGTGTGCTTTGACCGAGGTCCTCGTCGTTCTACGCCGGCTGCCATGGCCACTGGTTCAGGGTGTTTTCGATTGCTGTTTTGTATTTCATTAGAGATTTGTTCGCCTGATTTAGTCATGATTCTTTGAAAATTGGTTATGGATCCGATTCGGATCACGGCCTCCCTATTGAAAAATCTTTTGGACCACCAAAAGTTGGTTTTCTTTAAGCATCGACTAAGTGAGGAAACTGCTGTCTGACTTGTCCAATCTCAATCCACTTTGCACTGCTTGGTTTTGAACCTTTAAACCCAATCCTAAGGTATTCCACTTGTCCACTGCGTGTCGTCCTTACCTTCCTATCCAGCACTGTATCTTCCTATAACACATTAAGATATTTAGGTAGAAGGTTGTCAACAGAAGGTAAGTGACTCTACTCTTCAGGGTCCTCAATCATTGAAGGTTCAAACAACCTCAAATAATCTGAATTCACGACTGAGTAGATGTGCATGTAAGCTGGTAGATCAAGGCGAAAAGAATTTTCACCAGTCTTCTCAAGCCCTCCTGAAGGGTTCATACCTGATAGGTTTTAGCTTTTTACCTTCACCTTGCATCCTGTCCTTGCTGATATACAGCCAGACTTGGTATCGAACTTAAAAACTATGCTCCATCTGATGCTTATCATGCCTAGCCTTGTACTTGGCCTGGCTCTTTTCCAGCTCTTCCTGTACTGCCTAGTGGATCTCTTGGATCTATTCAATGAACCTAGTTTCCTTGTCCACATCATTGTGTCCATCAACCATGGTATCTTTACCAAAGAAAAATTCAAAAGGAGACCTTGGTATGAAACTAAAATAGGTCTCAAAAGGAGATCTCTGTGTAGAAGAGTGTTTGGCTCTATTGTAAGCATGCTGCACATAGCACAAGTGCTCATCCCAAAGCTTAGGATGTTTGTTGCAATATCTTCTCAGTAACTGGATCACCGTCCTGTTAACTACTTCTGTCTGGCCATGTGTTTGTGGATGAAAAGCTATGCTTTTCTTTAATTTGGTGTCCATTAGTTCCCACAGACTTGACCAAAACTTCCCCACAAATTGGGTGTCTTGATCAGATACAATAGAAGTGGGTAATCCAAAATGAACCCATACATGTTCAAAGAACAATTTTGCAGTTTGTTCAGCTGTATTATGTTTACTACAGGGTATTAAAATACACATTTTGCTAAACCTATCCACAACAAAATATATATAATCATGACCTTTCCTAGATTTAGGTAGTCCTCCAACAAAATCCATGGAAATTCTTTCCCAAGGGTGAGAAGGAGCTGGTAATGGAGTGTATAAGCCTAGTTTCTTATTACTGGGCTTGGTTTTAGCACACATAGTACATCCCTTTACATATCTAGAAACTGTCTCGTTCATTTTTGGCCAATAACAGAACCTTTGCAGCTGTGCAACGGTTTTACTTACCCCAAAGTGACCTGATATCAGAGAAGTGTGTGCTTCCCTAATTATCTTTACTCTCTCAGTTTGTGGAATGCAGAGTTTCCCAGAATGATATAAGAGTCGGTCCTTCACATGATAGTCCAATTCTTCTACTCTTTTGCCTTGACTCAAAGTTGCATATACATCTTTAAAGTCCATGTCCTGAGGATATTCTTCTATGTAGCTTTCAGGCAACACAAAATTATGCTTAAGTATGGTAGATGCATTTATAATGGGTCTAGATAACATGTCTGCAACCTTGTTATGTATGCCCTTTTTATATCTGATGACTAAATGAAACTGTTGTAGAAAAACCATCCATCTGTAATGTATTGACTGTTGCAACTTAGTTTGGGAGTGTAGATATTGAAGTGGTTTATGATCAGTATGTATTACTGTTTCTTTGCCCATCAAGTAATGTTTCCACTTTTTCACACTCTGAACTAATGCATACAATTCTTTATCATAGGTAGGATAGTTAACTACTGCAGGATTAAAAGTCTCAGAATGATAACATATGGGTTTACTGTGTTGTGTCAACACTACTCCGATGGCATAGTCACTGGCATCAATTTGGATTTCAAATGGTCTTTGTAGATCTGGCAGTGCTAGTATAGTTTTTGTACTAATCTTTTCTTTCAAGGTGTCGAAGGCTTTCTATTGTTTGCCTCCCCACTGAAACACCTTGTTCGATCCTGTCAAAGCATGTAAGGGAGCTGCAATTGAGGAAAAGTTTGAAATTAACTTCCTCCAATATTGCGCTACTCCTAAGAAGCTTCTCACTTCTGTAGCAGATTTGGGTTTTGGCCGGTTTACAATGACTGCCACTTTAGAGGGATCTATTTTCAATTCACCTCCCCCTACTATATGACCCAAATAATTTAGAGAGGTTTTTCCAAATTCACATTTGGAGAGTTTAACATAAAGTTTTTCTCTTCTTAAAACATCTAATGTATACTTAACATGATTTAAATGTTCTTCCCATGTTTTACTAAAATTCAGAATATCATCCAGATACACAATAACAAAATCATCAAGAAAAGGTCTGAGTACATCATTCATTAATCTCATGAAAGTAGCAGGAGCATTAGTTAGGCCAAAAGGCATAACTAGCCATTCATACAATCCCTGCTTTGTTTTGAAAGCAGTCTTCCATGCATCTTGCTCTGAAACTCTTACCTGAGGGTATCCACTGTGTAAATCCAGCTTGGGGAAATAAACAGCTTCCTTTAATTGATCTAAAAGATCATCTATGCGAGGAAGAGAATAACAATTTTTGATTGTTATCTTATTCATTGCTCGGTAATCAATGCAAATTCTCCACGAGCCATATTTCTTTCTCACCAAAACGATTGGTGACCCACGTGGTGATGTGCTAGGCCTGATGAACCCTTTCTTGAGCAACTCCTGCACCTGCTTCTTGATTTCAGCATTCTCTAAAGCAGACAACCTATACATCCCAATGTTAGGCAAAGGAACATCTTGCTGCAAAATAATATCATGTACTATTCCCTTTTTGGGTGGCAGACCTTGAGGTTATTGAAACAAGACATCATACTCTGAAACAATCTTTTCTATATCAGCTTGCTGATCAACATTATAGCCCCCAAATACATTGGTTTTATTAGGTTTCTTTTCCTTTACAACCATTAGTAAGAACTGTTTGCATGAATTTATCATTCTTTTCATCTGTCCTGAGTTTATGAGATTATAATTATTCTTGAGCTTATGAACTCTTATAAAGTATTCGATTCCATCTTTAACAAGTAGATACTTGTTCTCAACTCTATAGAAAATAGCCTTTCTATCATACAAGTAAGGACTTCCTAAAACAATTCCACATATGTCTAAAGGATTTACATCTAAGTCAACCTCATCTACAATTGCTGACTCAAAAGAAAACTTTAGTTTGCACTGTCTAGTCACTTGTAGTTGTGCTTTATCATTCAACCATCCTAATGGGTATGGCTTCTTATGAGGTGTAGTTGTTAATCCCAATTTCTTTACAACTTCTTCAGAAATCAAATTTACTTGTGAGCCACTATCAAAAAAAGTATCAATCTTTTGATTTTTGGAAATAACTCGAATATGGAAAATCTTATGTCTTTTTCTCTCATGTTCTTCATCAACAACAAATTGAGCAGAATTACTAGTAGATTCTTCAGAATTCTTACCTTTTATACCTGTGGCTGCAATGATTGTTTCATATCCTGAGTTTGACCCCAAATCTTTCTGAATAGCTGCAGCAACTTTCTTCTTCTTGCCCTCAAACTTCTTAGGTCTCAGCTCTGGATGCAGAATCCAACAGTGCTCATCATCATGCCCCTCCTTTTTACAGTGAATGCATGAGGCTTTGCCTTTTTGTGCAGTGTTAGCCATCCTTGCTTTCCATTTCTGCTTTCTTTTCTCCTTTCTCTTGCTTACAGTGGGTTGGGATGGTCCCCCAACTTCTGGATTTCCATTCTTTCCTCTAGCTTCTAGATGAGTAGCTTGTACAGATACCTCATCTATACTAGTGGGATTAAACATGAGGATGGTATGTGTCATGTAGCTGTGTAAACCACCAATGTACTTCAAAAGAATCTCTGGTGAGTCTAATGAGATACCCAACATCAATGCTCTCTTTCTGAACTCTCGAGTATACCCTTACACACTTTGCCCCTTCAACTGCCAAAGAGTTTGCCAACGCATCATGGCTTGTTGCCTGTAGGCCAATGGATAGAGCTGATTTTGTATTACAGTAAAAAATTCACTCCAGACAGAGATGGCCTTACCATGTCTTTTCATATCAGCTTGGGTTCTGCCTTCCCACCAAACCAAGGCAGTGCCTCCTAGGCGTAGGCTTGCCAGCTGAATCTTACTCTTGTCTGAGTCTATGCTCTGTACTCTGCAATACACATAAATTTGTCTAATCCAATTGTCCAACTTTTCAGCATTCAGCTCTCCATCATATATAGGAAAATCAAATTTAATATCTAGTTTAATCAGATATGCTTTCTTATGGTGTACAGGGCTATTAGGAGGTGTGAGAAAGATTTCTTCTTTCCCCTTTCCTTTGGATTGGTTTTGGGAATGAGATTCATCTTCTTCTTTATCTTGTGTAGATCCTGATGAATCTCCATCCTTATGCTTTCTAAAGTCCCTATACATTTCTTCTACCATAAACTTTATAGCTAGGAAACTTTCTAGGAATTGTGGGTCTAGCCCCATAGAACCTTCTTCTGACATTGTCTCTCGAGAATAGACTCTCCCAATTACAGGATTAGTTTCCACCAACTCTCATTCTCCTAATTTGAGCTTTGATCTAGTGAGCATTCACAGCTAAACCAACACAAGCTTGTCTAACCTTTCAACCTAGAGCTCTGATACCACTTGATCTGATATTCACCCTATGAGTGACATCAGTTAAGATTTATAAAACAAAAGGCATTACAAACTCATGTGCTAGTGTGTGTTCTGTGTTATTTAAGCAACAGATCGATCAAATTTCCAATACACAGACATTTAAATGGAAAGACAGCAGAGAAATACAGTAAGAAACACAAAGACACAAACAATTTTAATAAGGAGTTCACCCTATTCTCCAAGGCTATGTCTCCAGTCCAGCTTCAGTGGTGGCCTTGTTTTATTGTGTCTTTAAGCAGAGAATTACAATACAGGGACTCACTATGAGTTCTCCTAAAGCAAGTTCGCTTGGTAGGGTGGTTCTTGGATTCCCCAAGCCACTCAGAGTACACAGAGTCTCGTTCTTCCTACCAGCTCTGTGACCCTTGGTCTACAGTGGAAAGAGCCAACTGTGATGCTCAATCCAGATAGATTCCTCTATGGGAAGGCTTGAATCTTCAAGATCTCTGGTGCTCGATGCTGCTTGTGGTCAGCTCGGCCCTCTGTCACCTTTGCTTGGCTTTACTGCTCTCTGTGTTCAGTCCTCCTCTTAGGGTTCACTATTCACTGTCTTTCTTTTCTCTTCTATTCCTCTGTTATTCTGTTAATTCGACTGTCTCTATTCATGGCTTTAACCATTAGATTCGAATGTCTGTTCGGTTCCTCTCTTGCCTGCATCGATCCTCCTTCCGCCTGTGTGCTGGGAGTTCCCTGTTCGGCGTCAGTATGAATGCTCGGGACGTAGCCATGTGTCTTCATCTAACTAGTGCCAGCATGCCTCGTCAGTTTGTTTCTTCCGTTACGTCGGGTATGCGTTCTTCCCACCGTGGCGGTCAAATGGATTCCAAATCCCTTTAGAACGCGGCTTAATTTCCTGTCGATTCCGCTTCTTTCCATCGGGTGCAATCTCAGCCATTCGATCTGGGCTCCTCCAGATCCAACATCATATGCACATTGAGCGTTGTTGACTTGCTCGACCGATAACGCGCGATCACGGCGGTTTTTCTCTCATCTCTGCTACCACGCGTCTATCGCTAAGTATGATCACTCTGCTTCCTCCAAAACCTCTTACCATTCAAGGGCTCCCGGATCAATACCGCCGGTTTTCCAGAGCTCGGGTACTGCCTTTGTCCTTTAGCACTTTTTGCTTCTCCGCCCGTGGTTCTCCAGCTCCCAACGTGACCGAGTGCTTAAGGCCCCTCCATTTCGGCCCTGTTTGCCCAGTGATGCGTGATTAGCACTAAGTGCTAATCACACATCGAAAATCAGCTCCTTTTCCCACTTCGGGGCTCCCAGGGGCTACATCGACCTCCTGCGCAGTCTCCATTGGCCTCGATCAGCGCGCTTTGACTGAGGTCCTCGTCGTTCTATGCCGGCTGCCATGGCCACTGGTTCAGGGTGTTTTCGATTTCTGTTTTGGATTTCATTAGAGATTTGTTCGCCTGATTTAGTCATGATTCTTTGACGATCGGTTATGGATCCAATTCAGATCAATCTACTTTCAAAGCCACATATAAAGGAAAAAACAAGGATGAGCATAAATATGTTAATTATATCTTAGATGAAGAAGAGGTGAATGTTGTAAGGAAGTTGCAAGTTAGAAATGGAAAGTTGAAAGGTAAAATTCCCTTTAAATGTTTTTCTTGTGGAAGAGTAGGTAATTATGCATCAAAATGTCCATATAAAGAAAATCATGATAAGAAAGAAAAAGGAAAGGATGTCTCCAAGAAAATTGTCAAAAAACAATTCTTTGCAATGAAATTATTTTATTCTAATGAAGAATGTTGGGTCCCTATAATACTAGTGATTACCCCATTACTATTGTAGTTGTACCCCTTATTAATATTGTTGTGCCCCTATTGTCCCCATATTGTTATTACTATGCTCCATATAATCCCTCTATTGTTATTTTTGTGGCTTTATATTATTATTGTTAGGTCGGCTGGGTTATATTGTGACTCCTTAGACTCCTATATATAGAAAGGAGGTTTTGTCATTTGAATCATCGAAGAATTGTTCATTTATGTAATGTAAAGGAGGTTTCCCCCTCAAAGAGACTGAATTCTAAGGCGTTGATTTATCTTTTCTATCTTTTCCTTGAGCTGGTTTCATAACATTTGGTATCAGAGGATTGGATTCTAGGGTTTCGCTGCTCCAAATAGGTCATCGTGGAATTTTTGCTATAAATTTTTTTCTATGATGTTTCAGAATCTAAAACAAAAACCCATTTGAGAGGAAATCACACTGAACGTCAGGTCCAAATTTCAGAGTTTTTCGCACTATATTTGCGGAGATATGATCTGAGGAAGTTGGTCTTTTTGCAGACTCCTGAATTACATTCCAAACAAGTGACCAGGGGAAAATCGTCATAACTTTCTCTCTGAGAATCAAATTAAAATTTCATAAGAATTTATAGAAATAGGATGGACTTTAGTTTCTTGTATATATTTTTCAGAGCAGAAGGTCAAAACAGTGACTCGTGGCACGTCATACAAATTCACTCTACCGAACTAGTCTATAATCAGGTCACTGTGGGAGATTTGGCATAACGCTTCACTGGAGAACCCAATTTAGATTGGACTGGTGGCATTGGAAAGAGGACACATAGTGCTACTGCAGGTTGCAATTTTAGAATTGGATGATATGAAATCACAAAGATACATCAGATTCAATATCAAGCTCCTACAAAGTGAAAAAAGGTGTGTAGATTTTTTTAAATTTTTGCTTAAGCTTGGTTTGCAAATTTATTTTGAAGGAATTCAAAGGGAATAGTAGAGAATTATTATCAGTAACTGATACCCCGAGGAAAGAAAATGAAAACACCTAGTAAGCAACCTGAAAGCTCTAGCATGACTCATGAAGAAGAGGAAGAAATGCTACATGATATATCAAAATTACAAGACCAAGTGCAACAAATATCACTATCGCAAAAGCTAACAGAAGCTAAGATAAATGGCGTAGAATCTAAGATAAAGGGTGTGGAAGCTAAGATGGATGATTTGAAGATATATTTGAAGACAAATTTGAAGAGAGACATGGCAGATTTGAAGACAGACATGGCAGATTTGAAGACAGATTTGACAAATTTTCTACAATAAATACTTACTAATGGTGAAAAGGTAGTAAAGGAAACTCATGATGCGAACAAAAGAAATGTCAATCATGATTTCTTAGACTCTAATGTGGGATCGAAGACCCACCATATTCTAAAAATCAATATGAGGAAGTTTGATGGCAAGGATCCCGCAACATGGATATTACAAATGGAGCAATTTTTCGATCTCAATAATGTGAAAAACACACAAAAGGTATGTATTGAAACTTTATATTTGGAACCAAATCAGTTTGTATAGTATCAATGGCTTTGCTCTCGTAAAAAAATTATCACTTGGGCAATTTTTGCGGAAGAATTGACAACACATTATGAGGATACAAAAAGCAACACTTTTTTTAGCCAATTGATAAGTCTGAAACAAAAGGGTTCAATAATGGAGCACATTGAGGAGTTCCAAAAATTGAACATAAGGGTAAAAAATATTCTAGAGGAGCATAGGATTGATGTGTTCATAGGGACTTTAAAGGATAATATCCAACATGATGTTCGCCTTTGGGAACCTGATTCATTAGAGAAGGCATTCAGGTTAGCAAGAAAAATGGAAAGCAAAATTATGGCAACCAGGAAGTATACCACTCACAACTATAAAGATGGAAGTGTTGTTGCCCCTAGTCTTCCACAACCTATAAGGTTGACACCACAACAATTGGAAGAAAAAAGAGCAAAAGGGCTTTGTTACAATTGTGACAACAAATACACTAAAGGTCATAAGTGTGTTTGGAAGAAATTATTCTACATAGATTGTGAAGAGGAAGAAGAAAAGGAGCAAGAAAGGTCAAAATAAGAGGATATACTCCAGGAACAAAGCCTATATAAAGAAGAAATGAATCAGAACATATCTTGCAATGCATTGGCGGGCATTACCACTCCTCAAACCATTGAGATAGAAGGACAAATCAAGAAGAAAAAGGTAATAGCGTTGATTGATTTAGGAAGTACCCACAACTTTATTCATTGTAAGGTAGCAAAAGAATTGAATTGCTTCTTATATCTAGCAACAGAGTGTCAAGTGATGGTTGCAAATGGAGGAACAATAAATTTCTCTAGAAAGTGCCATAATATCAAGTTATCCATGGGAGAATATGTATTGACTAGCCCAATGCTTTCCTTTCCAATGGGAGGTGCTGATGTTATACTAGGAGTCCAATGGCTACAATCCTTGTGTTATAGACATTTTTGGGCCCTACAACCCCAAGCATAAAATGTCCATAAACCAAGGGCCCTGAAGTCCCTAAAAGTGTTGTTCTAACCCCTAAAGGAACAAGGTCAACAGATTACAACTTCTCCCAGAAGTTCTCCATGAAAAATTGCTTAGAATTGGTCAAAACAGGATCATTTCACCTGCTCCACTGGCTAGGTGCGTTGCATCTCACCTAAATACACTATGTGGGTGCGTTGCATTTCAAAAATCCCTTCTGTGGGGTGTGATGGGCGAGAAATGACAAATGGCAGTGTCATTCTGCGAGGTGGAGAGGCACTGGAAGCTTCCAGAATCTTCTCCTGTGACACTTGCCTCTCTGAATTCGACCAAGGATGAGTAAGAGACCATCAATCTGCAAGTGGAAGCAAGAAATATCATAGGGAGGACACTAATCAAATCACAAGATGACTCATCCCCCTTACAGATATCTATATATGGATCCCTCATCCCAGAGATCCAGAGGCTGGAATTTTGCATATTGTAAGGAATTGATGTTGGTTTCTTGAGACAAATATCAGATTGTTGGGTGATCTAAGCTTTGTTTGAGGTGAAGAGGGGTTTCCTTGCTGGGAGGTTGATGCTGGGTCAGAACAACTGGTTGTAACTCCTCTTGTCTCTTTTCTTGTTTATCAATAAAAGCTATTTGAGTTTTCCTCCATGCTTTTGTGTCATTGATGCTTGCTACATTTGTATGGTCAATTTACATCTGATCCTAGATTGTTTGTGATTATAGATCCATGTCTTTGTATAGTGCTATGCTTCTGTGATCTTACAGGTGCTTTGTGAAGTTGGGCGTGCAAGGGAGCAGGTAGCTGAGGACTATCAAAGAAGAGAGGGATCAAACCAGGAGATTAGCGCAAGACAAAGGTTGGTCTTTCTATTCCTCTCTATACATAATTCATAAAGGAAAAACGAAAGTAGCTTTTCTCTGTTTGTTTCTAAGGCAGCTGTCACACCTTAGTGGGATAGAGCAATTCTATATGGACACTTTTCCCTGTAACAAAATGGCAACTCCACTGGGGAAGTAATTAGTTTGTTTGTTTATCATTCTTTGTTGTTTGTTTCATAAACTTACAAGTAGCATTCAAACTGCATTTGCCATAACAAATGCAAAGTAGATAACTGCTGCTTCAATCCATCCACTGGATCTGTTTATGATTTAAACAACTGATTCACAAACTATCTGATTGCCCTTGTGATAGCTCTTAGATCCTCCTTAGAACTACCCCTGATTGTTGCATTAGTGATTGCTTTTTGCTCGGCCAAAACCCAAGAACTGAACTGCAAACTGTGACCCGGAACCCGAACAGAGTCTCGTTTCTGGCCCAGCGTAGGTACTGTTCAGAGATTCTGAATTTCAGCGCACTTCCTGAGTGGACAACCTGCGCTGCATTTCAGATTCTTTGTGTTATAGGTGCGCTGATCAGACTAGCTCTGTGCAGTTGTGGCTTCTGTGGTTCATTCTTTCCAGTTCTATTCCTGAATTTTGCTGCCTGTGATCAATATATGTCTGTTTGAAACCCCTTTTCCTTGCTGTTATTCTACCTCCTTTGTACAAAAGAACTGTGATGTTTTTGTGTGTTTGTTGAGTCATTTACAGTTCTCCTTCGCAAAAATAGCGTAATCGTACTGTCGTCCTTTGATTTGAAACTGTCGCAAGTGTCGATTTCAATCGTAGGAAAGAGTTTGATTGCTGTTGATGGTCGATTATCCTGTTACTATTGCTTTTGGTCTGAATTTGCAATTTTCTAGTGTCTAGAACAAGTATTCATTTCAAAATTGTAAGGTGTTGTGATTGTCTCCATTTTTGATTTCGAAAAGAAACTTGTTAATATTTGTCGCTTGAAAAGAAATTCAGATTTGTGCATCAACTTTCTTTTTAGCATTAATATACTAAGAAAGCCGAAAACAAATACATGCATGTGAATTTGCATATAGACAGTCTGATTGGCTTGATTTAGGAAAGTGCATTTAGAGTGTGCTCTTTGCTCTTTGTGAAAAGATTCTGTCTTTCTTTTCCCTAGTAGCTAGGATTTTCATTGCATAAAGGAGATAAAAAGTTTGTTTATCATCTTAGATTACATTTTAGGAATTACATCTACATCTCGTGGTGAACCCGAAAGGAAAACTTCATAAACAAGATCAACTTAAAATAAATTCAATGAATCTAACAACGCCTTGGAACTTAATGCACAACATTTAGAAGTCTAGGCTAGAGACGTATTCCGGCGTCGTAAAGCCTGCTAACTGTTGTTCTCACTGATGGTTGGGTGATTCCTCCACTTTGAGACGATAAGTGCCAGCACGGACTTGTGCTCCCACGTACCGTCGAGTATATTTTGGGAGACCCCAATAGGCTTAATCCTTTATCCATAGGAAGCCATGTCTGTCGCCCTATTGATCACAATGCACTGAACACAGCATTCGGGAAGATTGACTACCGTACCGTAAAAAGTATTCTGCAGTTTTGTGATTGATTTGGTAATCCCTCTACCTAGATTTCCATAGCAGTCCCTTTCATTCCTTTTCAGACTCCTTAACGGAAAAGGTCCATTTGAGCACTTGTCACTTCAGGCTCATTAAAAATCGAAGGAGACTAGAGTCATCTTTTGTTTTTTCTCGACTCTTAAAAACTGAAAAAACAAGTTGTGTCAAAGCATCTAAAATTTATTTTAAACGGAATATTCATTACCCTTTCCTACGTTGATCTTGGGTTGAGAAAATGGAATCCACCAACCAAGGAATTCCCCTTGGAGGAAATCCTAGTACCTTCTCCTCTTGGGGAGATGTTGGTGCACCCCATATGGCCACATTGTCACTTCCAGGACTGACGATTGGTTTGCCTGTATGGCTCTTCTCAACCTATGTCATTCAGAACACCACAATTCCTGAACAATCAAACCAGCAACTAGACGAGTCCAGAGTTACCCACCAACCTTCTACTTCCTCTAATTCTTCTTCTCCTCCTTCCTCTTCTCTTGATGGGGCTGGTAAGGCCAAAAGTCAAGTACCTAAGGAGAAGAAGGAAAAGAAGAAGAAAGAGAAGAAGAAGAAGGAGCCAAAAGCGACTGGGGGCAAACGAGTGTCGTCAAACGAAAATCCACACACTGCACCGACCAGGCCTAAATCGCCATGTGTCATTTGCAAAGGAGACCACTATCACAGAGATTGTCCTTTCATCCCTCGGATCTTAAGGGACTGGTCTCCTCCTTTGCACAACCCGGTGTCGTCAACCTCTGATGATCATGTTGAAAACACACCGTCGACTAGTGAAAGTGAAGCCCCAGGACAAAAAGGAAAATATAGATTTCTTTGTAAACTGTGTGAAGGCGATCATGCCGTCCACCATTGTCCCTTCTTAGACGAGGCTAAAAGAGTTTTGGACGATCGTCCGGTTTCACTGTAACGACTTCCTCCTGGATATAAAAAACTCTTGCCGAGTCCGTCACTAGTTGAAAATCCGGCTGGCCCGCTCAGGTGGTCAGCCGAAGCATCTGTCATTGAAGATAAACCATATGAACCCATACCAGACGAAAGTCAAAAGGTCGAGACGGTAATTGACCCGGTCTTGCCTTCAGAGGTTCCATCTTCAGATGATATAATCACTGAAGAGAACAAGGATGACACCGTCCAAATTCTTTTCATAAGCACAGACTCCAACGAACATGGGGGAAATTTACCCGTTCCTTTACCGCAGGAAGGAAGTTCGTCAGAGTCGTACCTGACCATCTATTCAGTCCCACCTCCAAGCAACCTAGTTATCTCCTTCGACTAGAATCAACTAGGCAGACCCCGTTTACCAGCTAGTGTACCATTCCAAATCATTGTTCAAATATATAGAATGGTTATGGCTGGTACCATCATAGATGAAGGGGCTTCTGTGAGTATCCTTTCCTCAACTGCTTGGAAAGTGCTTGGTCTGCCATCGCTTTTGCCTGAGATGAGAAATCTAACAGGTTTTGATAAAGGAACCAGTCGACTGTTAGGGATCCTTCCCGATGTGCCCATAACATTGAGAGGGAAAACCGTTCACATGAACGTAATGGTAGTCCAAGGACCCCTGGATTACAATCTACTCCTTGGACGAGACTATATTTATTGCATGGGAGCAATTATCTCCTCACTCTTTAGAGTAATGTGTTTTCCGCACGAAGGAAGAGTGGTCAAGCTCGTAGACCAGCTTTCATTTCCCGGATCATACATAGAAAATAGTCATATACCATCCCTGAATGGTCTTTTCACGCAAGAAATGTCTCAATTTCCAGTCCGTCCTCCCAATGAGCACGAGCGATTCGGGGGGACATGACTGAAACCCAGGGGGCATGCACCCCGGTCTGATTCGGCAGGAAAACTTCGGGTATAGGGTAGGTTTCCGCGAGAGAATATGACTAGTCTGTACCCCCATCCGTGATTGGGAGAGGGGGTTATTCTAGAACAAGATTCTCTTGTCAAAGTTATGTGAGTGGAGTAGCCTCCTTCACTCACCTTTGTCTATTTCGGTAGACATCACTGAAGAAGTGTTTTGTTTGCACTGTAAATGGAACAATCTTTGGTAACCTGTAAGAGGTAGGCCTCTCTTGGTAAAAAAAATGTTTTAACGGACTAAATAAGGGGTAACCTTGAAACTCTGTTTTATACCTGGGGGCATGCAAGCCTGTTGGCGTGCAAGCGAAGAGCGACTATTTATTTTTTAAATTTGTAGGACCTCTAACCCTTTAAACTTGTAGGATTGGTCATCTCCTAACTTGCATAAAGAAAGGATGTGGGGCAAAACTCTAAAAGTTTCCGTTTTATATGAGACATTCTTATCACACGACTGGATTAATCGAGCAGTTTTAGCACATAGTTCAAGCTCGTTAAAAAATAAACATAAGCCATGAGCAAATGTTTCCCCCCGCGTTTAAGCTCGTTAGAAAATGAACTATTCCCCGGTAAATAACCATCATGAATGTAGTACTTCAGCCATTAAATCCTTGGTCGTGTTTGCACCGTCACCTCCACTTTTTCATTGCCCGATCATTCACCTCCATTTGATTGTTTACCCATTTTGAGGAACAGCTGCGAAGAGTGATCTCACTAGCCATTGTTGTGACACTGCCGTGATTGGAAAATTCCAAACCTTACCTGGAATCAGCTGCTACCCATTTTATCACTCGTTCCTCAAAAGACAAGTCTCCTTTAAGCTCTTTTCAACTGACTCGTAAAATATGAAAATATTGCCAAGCCATTGGCCTCTCCGGCTCGTTAAAGGGACAGGAAGTGCTATCCCTCATCTAGATTTTAATCTTTTTGGATCTGAGGGATTATTACACAAAACGATCGAGTGCTTGTTTTGTTCAGCTCGTTAAAAGTATCGAAAATTCATCCCTTCTGTATTGTTTTATACTTTTTTGGACTTAAGGGATTAGATGACGAAAAAGGAATTTTGGAGTTACCTTTACGTTCCTTTTCAGACTCTCTAAAATTGAAAAGGACCGAGTTATCTTTGTCGTTAAACTCGTTAAAAGTGTAATAGCGACAAACTTGTCTATAGACGAGAACGAGTTTCACTATCGCTAGGCTCGTTAAAACATAGCGATGGGTTTGCCCGAAGGGCAAATTATAGAACAAGAATATGTTATCCTCCTCAAGCTTGACAAAAATAAAGAGGTACTGGTCAGCAATGACTGGGGAAAATTGGGAAGAAAACTTGAAGAAACTTTATTGGTAGCGAGTCGCTCTTGAACATGACACTTCCACTCCGTGTCCGAGTCGAGTTGGGTTGTTTCATTCACCGGTCACATAACCATGGTCACGCCATACCATCCAGATTTGGGGTTAATGCTACCAATCCATCACATCAGTGTCGCCGATATGTTCAAGAGAAGTCATTCAGAGAATACACCTGTGTCTCACCCACTGCCATACATTTATGCTCCATTCTTTCATGACCGCCACCCTGAACCTTATATCACCAGATCGTTTTCACCTCCATTAAAATCATTTGCTCCGTTCTGTGTAATTGATGTGGGATTCATTAAGGCCCTCCTGTGATGGATCACTTCTTGTCGACATCAGCTCATTATCCAAGAAGTTGATCTAGGAACACCCCATTCAGTACTTTGAAGCTTGCATGCCTCAATGGGAAGTTTCTCACTTCCGGCGATAGGTTTACATCAATGGCCTTTGATCGAAAGATTTTGCATGGTGTTCGATGCCAAGTCCTTTATTCACACCACATGAATTGTACTTCAGTACCTTGAGGGTCATTATCATTATCGGTGATTCCTCTCGCGCTTGTTAACAATTTACATCATTGATTGGTAATCAAGCGATGTCTTTCCATGTTCGAATTCAGAACATTTCTCACATGGATCCACTTGTACTTTGAGTGAAGATCGAACGAGATTGAAGACCTCGGATCTAGTTTCATCCATCTGGGCTGCAATATATATTCAGGGAAATAAAGACATTAAATGTACATCATTGCTGCATAGATAATCATCCACTCAAAAGGATGATGGCTCTATCAGAATCATCAGTCTACACTCAGACGATTGTCTCTCCTATGTACATGAAAATGAATTTATAAAGCTGAGCATGGGAATGCCCGCCTTACCTAGATCATGAAAATATTATGAATATAATGTATTGTATTGTATCTTATTACAGGTCTCCTCCCGGCATCGAAAGAACTTCAAATCCTCATAATAAAGCATTTCACCCGACATCAAAGGATTAACGACCTCATGCTTTAGGGGGCAACTGTTATAGACATTTTTGGGCCCTACAACCCCAAGCATGAAATGCCCATAAACCAAGGGCTCCTAAGTTCCTAAAAGTGTTGTTCTAAACCCTAAAGGAACAAGGTCAATAGATTACAGCTTCTCCCAGAAGTTCTCCATGAAAAACTGCTCAGAATTGGTCAAAACAGGATCATTTCAGCTGCTCCACTGGCTAGGTGCATTTCATCTCACCTAAATACACTATGTGGGTGTGTTGCATTTCAAAAATCCCTTCTGTGGGGTGCGATGGGCAAGAAATGACAAATTACAGTGTCATTCCGCGAGGTGGAGAGGCAATGGAAGCTTCCAGAATCTTCTCCTGTGACACTTGCCTCACTGAATTCGACCAAGGATGAGTAAGAGACCATCAATCTCCAAGTGGAAGCAAGAACTATCAGAGGGAGGACACTAATCAAATCACAAGCTGACTCATCCCCCTTACATATATCTATATATGGATCCCTCATCCCAGAGATCTAGAGGCTGGAATTTTGCATATTGTAAGGAATTGCTGTTGGTTTCTTGAGACAAATATCAGATTGTTGGGTGATCTAAGCTTTGTTTGAGGTGAAGAGGGGCTTCTTTGCTAGGTCAGAACAACTGGTTGTAACTCCTCTTGGCTCTTTTCTTGTTTATCAATAAAAGCTATTTGAGTTTTCCTCCATGCTTTTGTGTCATTGATGCTTGCTACATTTGTATGGTTAATTTACATCTGATCCTAGATTGTTTATGATTATAGATCCATGTCTTTGTATAGTGCTATGCTTCTGTGATCTTACAGGTGCTTTGCGAAGCTGGGCGTGCAAGGGAGCAGGTAGCTGAGGACTATCAAAGAAGAGAGGGATCAAATCAGCAGATTAGCGCAAGACAGAGGTTGGTCTTTCTGTTCCTCTCTATCTATAATTCATAAAGGAAAAACGAAAGTAGCTTTTCTTTGTTTGTTTCTAAGGTAGTTGTCACACCTTAGTGGGATAGAGCAGTTCTATATAGACACTTTTCCCTGTAACACCTTGGGTACAATAGCTTTTAATTTTCAAGAAATTTTCATGAAATTTTCTGTCGAAGGAAAGGAAGTTGAATTAAGGGGTATTGCAGGGAAATTGGGAAAGATAATCAGCTCTAACAGTATGACAAAGATTCTAAAAAAGGAACAAAGAGGTGTAATTGCACAATTATGTTCGCTAGATGATTCCACATTGGAATCTTCTATTTCTCCAGATCTCCAAAAAGTCTTGGACAATCATTCCAAGGTATTTGAGACTCCCAAAGGTCTCCCACCTATTCATGATCATGATCATGCTATTCATATGATTCTAGGAAGTTTTCCTCCAAACATCAGGCCGTACAGATCTCCCTATGCCCAAAAGAGTGAAATTGAACGTATGGTTGCAGAAATGCTAGAGGATGGTATAATTCAACCGAGTCAAAGTTCTTTCTCTGCTCGAGTAGTATTGGTGCACAAGAATGATGGATCATGGCGCATGTGTCTAGATTATAGGGAGCTCAATAAGCTCACTATTAGAGATAAGCTTCCCATTCCTGTCATTGATGAATTACTGGATGAATTGCATGGATCAATTTACTTCACCAAGTTGGATCTTCATTTAGGATATCATCAAATTAGAATGAAGACTAAAGACATTCCGAAAACAACATTTAGAACTCATGAGGGTCATTATGAATTGTTGGTCATGCCTTTTGGCCTTACCAATGCACCTTCAACATTTCAAGGTTTGATGAATTCCATTTTCAAACCATTCCTTAGAAACTTTGTGTTAGTATTTTTTGATGATATAATAATCTACAACAAGTCTTGGAAGGATCATGTTGAACATGTTGACAGGGTGCTACAACTATTGGAGGAGAAACAATTATATGCAAAAAGATCCAAATGTTTCTTTGGAGTACAAGAGGTGGAATATCTGGGTCATATTGCATCTCATGAAGGAGTTAAGGTAGACCCTAGCAAAAGTAAAGCCATTAAGGAATGGAAAATCCCCACATCCATAGAGCATATGCGAGGATTTCTCAGGTTGACAAGGTATTATCGCAATTTTGTTAAGAATTATGGGAGAATAGCAGCACCTCTAACAACATTATTGAAGAAATATGCATTTTCATGGACTCTAGAAGCAACAAAGGCCTTCGAACATCTTAAAGAGGCAATATGCCAAGCACCGGTCTTAGCTACACCGGAGTTCACAAAAACCTTTATTGTGGAATGTGATGCTTCAGGAAATGGAATTGATGTTGTTTTAATGCAAGATGAAAGACCCATTGCTTTTGAAAGTCATCCAATCAAGGGAAAGTTTTTACACAAAGCTATTTATGAGAAGGAAATGTTGGCAATACTCCATGCACTTAAGAAATGGCGACCCTACCTAATGGGAAGACACTTCAAGGTAAAAACAGATCATGATAGCCTTAAATACCTTTTAGAACAAAGAATATCCTCTGAAGAGCAACAAAAGTGGGTCAAAAAGATGTTGGGTTATGACTTTGAAATCATCTACAAAAAAGGGAAGCAAAATGTGGTGGCAGATGCACTCTCAAGAAAGGATGAGGATGTGGAAGCATTGTTGTGCGCCATTTCTATTATCCAACCAGATTGGATAAACGAAGCAAGGGAGGAATGGAAGAATGATGAAGAAGTGTGGGCAATTTTTCGAAAGTTACAACACAATTCTAGTACATCTGATACATTTAGCTGGCAAAATGATTCATTATGGTACAAAGATCACTTATACCTCTGTAAGAATTCCCAGCTAAAACAAAAAATTCTTGTGGAATTGCACACTTCTCCCTTAGGAGGGCACTCAAGATTTTTAAAAACTTACCACAGGGTTAAGAAGGAATTTTTTTGGGATGGCCTTAAATCGGATATTCAAAAGTTTGTGGCAGAATGTTTGGTTTGCCAACAAAATAAAGTTGAAACAATTAAGACACCGAGTCTATTAAAACCTTTATCCATTCCAAGCCAACATTGGGAGGAGGTTTCAATGGATTTTATCATAGGTTTACCCAAGTCTGAGGGAAAGAGTATCATCATGGTGGTAGTTGACATACTTACCAAGTATGCACACTTTTGTGCATTATCACATCCATTTAAAGCTAGTACAATTTCTAGTGCATTTATGGAAACAATTCAAAAGCTTCATGGAAACCCAAACATTATTATAAGTGACAGAGATCCCATTTTCACTGGAAATTTTTGGACAGAATTATTTTCTTGTCTCGGTACTCAGTTAGCTCATAGCTCATCTTATCATCCTCAATCTGATGGGCAAACTGAGATAGTAAACAAATTTTTGGAAGGATATCTTCATTGCTTTGTATCTAATAAACAGACACAATGGGTCAAATGGTTGCCTCTGGCTGAATGGTGGTATAACACTTCCTTCCATACAGCAACAAAAATGACCCCATTTATGGCACTTTATGGATATCAGCCACCATCCATCACATCATATTTAAGAGAAAATTCCAGGGTGCAAGCAGTGGAACATCACATCGAACATCAACAACAAGTCCTCCAACTCTTAAAGGATAACCTCGTGTTGCCACAGAATAGAATGAAACAACAGGCAGATCAACATCACACCGAAAGAAGTTTTGATGTAGGTGATTGGGTATTCCTACGGCTATAGCCATATAAGAAAATGTACCTCAAGCAATCTAAGAAGGATAATAAATTATCACCAAAGTATTATGGTCTGTACAAGGTATTGTAAAAGATTGGTACTATGGCATACAAATTGGAGCTTCCTGTAGCTTCTCAATTGCACCCAGTTTTCCATGTTTCATGTTTAAAGAAGGTTATAGGCGACAAGCTCCCAGTTCAAACAATATTGCCAGAACTTGATGAGGAAGGAAAAATTATATTGGAACCAGAAGCAGTCACAGAAACAAGAACTTGACAGCTACGAAATCGATCAATTTCAGAGTATCTTATCAAGTGGAAGAACTTATCCGCTGAAGATTCCACATGGGAGGATGGGAATTTTATATAGAAGCATCCAAAACTACTCAAGCGTTGAGGACAACACTTTTTTGAAGGAGAGGGGCATGTTGGGTCCCTATAATACTAGTCATTACCCCATTACTATTGTAGTTGTACCCCTTATTAATATTGTTGTGCCCTATTGTCCCCATATTGTTATTATTGTGCCCCATAGAATCCCTTTATTGTTATTTTTTTGGCTTTATATTATTATTGTTAGGTCGGCTGGGTTATATTGTGACTCCTTAGACTCCTATATATAGAAAGGATGTTTTTTCATTTGAATCATCCAAGAATTGTTCATTTATGTAATGTAAAGGAGGTTGCCCCCTCGAAGAGGCTGAATTCTAAGGCATTGATATATCTTTCCTATCTTTTTATTGAGCTGGTTTCATAAAAAAGAAACTTAAGAAAGATATGATGATAAGGTAGATTCATACTTAGACTCTAATACGAGTTACAAAATTCTTATCACTCTTGAATATCAATTGACTAGTGAATCAATTATTTGTGAAGAAGTTGGTTAATGAAAGCACTAAGAGAAGTTGTTAGACTCGAGAATGAAAACAAAGAACTAGAAACTAAAGAAATAAGTGTTGTTGAGGAAATAAACTTGTTGAATACACATTTAGAAGCATACAATAGAAGAGTGGAAGTATTAATGAAACAACTTCAAGAAGAGGAAAGGCATTGTGAAATGATAGAATCTAAAATTGTGTCTCAAAAAAACAATTATGAAAAAAAAAATCACAATCGGATTGGAATATCAAATGGGTAAAGGCATTTGAATCACTAGAGAATATTATTAATGAACAATGATCTCCTCTAATTAAGACAAGTCTTGGAAACAATCATAAGGTTTCACAGCCACAAGGTAATGACAAGGACCAATACAAATATCTTCAAAAGAAATTTGAATCAAGCCCATCCAGGTCAGTCGCTAGGGTCTAAAAGATGGTTTTATGGATATTGTTTTTGTTATGAAACCAGCTCATGAAACATAGAAAAGATAGATCAACGACTTCAAAATTAGCCTCTTCAAGGGGGAAACCTCCTTTACATTACACAAATGAACAATTCTTTGATGATACAAATGACAAGACCTCCTTTTTATATATAGGAGTCTAAGGGGTCCCAATACAATCAGAGCCTACAGAACAATAACATTGTAGGGACACAAAAAAAACAATAGTGGGTTTCTATGGGCACAATAATAACAACATGGGGACTGTATGGGTACAATACTACAATAAGGGGGTTTCACTAATAACAATAAGGGGTTACACCAGTAGTATAGGGACCTAACATTCCCCTCTCCTTCAAAATGTGTTTTCCTCAACACTTGAGTAGTTCTAGATGCTTTTCTATAAAATTATCATCCTCCCATGTGGAATCTTCAATGGGTAAGTTCTTCCACTTGATGAGATACTATTAAATTGATCGATTTAATAGCTGTCAATTTCTTGTTTCTATGACTGCTTCAGGTTCCAATATGATTTTTCCTTTCTCATCAAGTTCTAGCAATATTGTTTGAATTGGGATATTCTCATTAGGTAAGGTCACCATTTCTTAAGTGCATGTAGTATTGCTAATATTTTCTTCTCATAAATAGAATGTGTAAATACTTTCCTTTTATTGGACTACTTTCAAAAGTAACGAGTTATTCTTCTTGCATTAACGTAGCACCAATTCCATTTCCTGAGGAATCACATTCCACAATAAAGGATTTTGTGAAGTCCAGCATAGCTAATACCGATGCTTGGCGCATTTTCTCTTTAAGATGTTCAGAGGCCTTCGTTGCTTCTAGAGTCCATGAAAATGCATCTTTCTTCAATAATGGTGTTAGAGGTGCTACTATTCTCCCATAATTCTTAACAAACTTGCAATAATACCCTGTGAACCCGTCATATCCTCGTAGATTCTTTATGCATCTTGGGATTTTCCATTCCTTAATGGCTTTAATCTTTCTAGGGTCTACCTTAACACTTTCATGAGATACAATATGACCTAGATATTCCACCTCTTGCAATCCAAAGAAACATTTGGATATTTTTGCATATAATTGTTTCTCCTCCAATTGTTTGAGCACCCTGTCAAAATGTTGACCATGATCCTTTCAAGACTTGTTGTAGATTAGTATATCATCTAAAAATACTAACACAAATTTTATAAGGAAGGGTTTGAAAAAGTAATTCATCAAACCTTGAAATGTTGAAGGTGCATTGGTAAGGCCAAACGACATGACCAAAAAATCATAATGACGCTCATGAGTTCCAAATGTTGTTTTCAGAATGTCTTCAGTCTTCATTCTAATTTGATGATATCAAGAACGAAGATCCAACTTGGTGAAGTAAATTGATCCATGCAATTAATCCAATAATTCATCAATGATAGGAATGGGAAATTTAGCTTTAATAGTGAGCTTGTTGAGCTCCCTATAATCCAGACACATGCACCATGACCCATCCTTCTTGTGCACCAATACTATTGGAGTAGAGAAAGAACTTTGACTGGGTTTAATTATACCAGCCTCTAGAATTTTTGCAACCATACATTGAATTTCACTCTTTTTGGCATATGGATATCTGTAAGGCCTGACGTTTGCAGGAACACTCCCTGTAATCAAATGAATATCATGATCATGATCATGAATAGGTGGGAGGCCTTTGGGAGTCTCAAATACCTTATAATGATTGTCCAAGACTTTTTGGAGATTTGGAGAAATAGATGATTTCGATGTGGGAACCTCTAGAGAACATAATTGTACAATTATGCCTTGTTGTTCTTTCTTTAGAAGCTTTGTCATTTCATTAGAGCTGATTATCTTTCCTAATTTCTCTGCAATACCCCTTAATTCAACTTCCTTTTCTTCTGAAAAAAATTCATGAAAAGTTCTTGAAAATTAAAAGCTATTGTACCCCAGGATTGTAGCCATTGGAATCCTAGTACAACATCAACACCACCCATTGGAATGGAAAGCATTGGGCTATTCAATACATATTCTCCCTTGGATAGCTTGATATTATGGCACTTTCCAGAGCAATTTATGGTTCCTCCACTTGCAACCATCACTTGACACTCTGGTGCTGGATATAGGGAGAAATTCAATTCCTTGGATATCTTACAATGAATAAAATTATGGGAACTTCCCAAATCAATCAAAACTATTACCTTTTTCTTCTTGATATGTCCTTCTATATTGATAGTTTGAGGAGTGGTAATTCCAGCCAATGTATTACAAGATATGGTCAGATTCATTTCTTCTTTCTCTAGTGTTTGTTCCCGGTGTATATCCTCTTCTTTTGATATTTCTTGTTCCTTTTCTTCCTCCTCTTCACAATCTATGTAAAATAATTTCTTCTCAGCACACTTATGACCTTCAGTGTATTTTCTATCACAACTGTAACAAAGCCCTTTTTCTCCTTTTTCTTCCAATTGTTGTGGTGTCAAACTTGTAGGTTGTCGAAGGCCAGGGGCAACAACACTTCCATCTTTATAGTTGTGAGTGGTAGGCATCCTTGTTGCCATAATTTTGTTTTCCATTTTTCTTTCCAACCTGAATGCCTTGTCTAATGAATCAGGTTCCCAAAGGAAAACCTCATGTTGGATGTTATCCTTTAAAGTCCCTATGAACACATCAATCCAATGCTCGTCTGAAATATCTTTTACCCTTATATTCAACTTTTCAAAGTCCTCAATGTGCTCCATCATTGAAAACTTTTGTTTGAGATTTATCAATTGGCTAAAAAAAGTGTTTCTTTTTGTATCCTCATAATGTGCTATCATTTCTTCTGTAAAAATTTCTGAAGTGAATTTTTTTTTACGATAGCAAAGCCATCGATACCATACAAACTGATTTGGTTCAAAATATAAAGTTGCAATGCGTACCTTTTGTGTGTTTTTCACATTATGGGGATTGAAATATTGATCCATATGTGGTATCCATGTTACAGGATCCTTGCCATCAAACTTCCTCATATCAATATTTGGAACATAGTGGGTCTTCAATCCAATGTTGGATTCTATGAAATCATGATTATCATTTCTTTTGTTCTCATCATGAGTTTCCTTTACTACCCTTTCACCATTAGTAAGCATTTCTTGTAGCAACTTTGTCAAATCTATCTTCAAATCTTCCATGTTGCCTTTACGTTTTTCTTCTATCTTAGCTTCCATGCCATCCATACTAACTTCCATGCCATTCATGCTAGATTCCATGCCATTCATCTTAGATTCCACGCCTTTCTTTAAACCATCCATATTAGCTTATGTTACTTTTTGTTCAAGTGAAATTTGTTGCACTTGGTCTCGTAATTTTGATATATCATGTTGCATTTCTTTCTCTTCTTCATGAGTGATGCTAGAACTTTCAGGTTGCTTACTAGGTGTTTCAATTTTCTTTTCTTGGGGCATCAATTAATGATAATTGTGCTTCACTATGTCCTTTGAATTCCTTCAAACTAATTTTTCAAACCAAACCTATGGAAAATTTTAAAAAGCCTACACACATTTTTTCACTTTGTAGAAGATCGATCTTGAATTTGTTGTATATATGTAATTAAGGATCTCCAAGGTATGAAATTGTGTCTTGTGGTAGCCCTCTGAGTCCTATTTCCAACCTTGCAATTATGATCAAGTTTGGATTTTCCAAGGAAGAGTTAGGCCAAATCTCCCATGATGGCCTGATTATAGACTAGTTCAGTAGAGCAAACTTGTACGAAATGTCACATGTCACTGTTTTGACCTTAGGACCTGAAACAAATTCATAGAAAGCTAAAGGCTACCCTTTTTCTATAACTTTTTAGGAAATTTCAATCTGATTCTTAGAGAGAAATTTATGAAAATTTTCCCCAGGTCACCCATTTGGGATGTAATTCGGGAGCCTTCAAAAATCATAAATGTCTTCTAACAAATCTTTGAAAATATAGCAAACCAAGATCTAAAATTCAGGCTTGAGCATCATCATGAATTTAGATCAAATAGTTTTAGTTTCAGAGTCTGGACCTTCGTCGAAAACAAACTATAGTGTAAATTCCATGATGACCTATTTGCGATGGAATTCTGGAGCTTGGAAAAAGCCTAACTTCCTCAGATCATATCTCTGAAACTATAGTGAGACAAGATTTGAAAATCAGACCTAAGGTTTAGAATGATTGCGGCTCAAATGGTTTTTTTTGTAGCTTCTGAAACTGGGTTGAGAAAATGTTATAACAAAAATTCCACGATGACCTATTTGGAGCAGTGAAACCCTAGAATCTAAAGCTCTAATACCAAATGATATGAAACCAACTCACAAAAGATAGAAACAATAGATCAACAAATTCAAAATTAGCCTCTTCGAGGGGGAGACCTCCTTTACATTACACAAATGAACAATTCTTCGATGATACAAATGACAAGACTTCCTTTCTATATATAGGAGTCTAAGGGGTACCAGTATAATCAGAACCTACATAACAATAATGTTGTAGGGGAAAAAAATAAAAATACTGGGCTTCTATGGGCCACAATAATAACAACAAGGGGACTATATTGGTACAATAATACAATAAGAGTGTTGCACTAATAACAATAAGGGGTTACACTAGTAGTATAGAGACCTAATATTTTTACTTGTAGCGCATTTGGGTATAAGGCCACTAATTGTAGGTCAAGTAGATGGAATGGAACAAAAAATGATTCTAGTTACATGAGATGGTATAAGTATCATAACTTTGTACACATGATCATAAATTGCAAGAATATATGGAGGAAGAAGGAGCAATAGCTAGAGACATAGGGAAGACAAATCCTACTACAGTATATTATACTTAATGCATACTTATAACAGGGACTACAGAAGTAAATGTGAGATACATAGCCTCATGGAAAGCAAGGGATGCCAATCTGGTCCACAAGATCCGTAGTGCATGATCTTAGGGGGGGGGGCCTGCATTGATAATGATTTTATATGTTCTTTTGTTGATTATTTATGTTTCTAAAGTTGATATGGAAAGTTCAGGGGGAGCATCGGTTAATCTTGCAAAAACTCATTATCGAAATTATGCATCTAACATTGGCTCATTATTAATGATACCTATTTGATGTATGGGTGTGTTGATCCATGATGTGAGTTATGCATCTATTTTTATTTGGATTGGTGATGAATAATTAACATAGGTTGAGGGCAAGCTTCTCTTATGCTTCCAATGGTTCATTATGTTTAATCAATACCTATATGACATTATATATCGTTATTACTATTATCAGTATCCTTATATTGGTACATTACCTTCTATTGGACATAAATGTTGCTACCGCTATGGCATAGTTGATCTATAATGATTTCATTATTCCTATTGATCAGTCTTCTTACATTCCTATCATTGTTCATTGGCATATTGATCCCATATTACATCATTATGAAAATCTTAGATGGTTCCATGGATTTGCATTACATCTATACATATGTGATGATGTTGGTTGCTTCTTAAAGATGTTGCAAAGCTCCACTGTATTGATGTATAGATTAGTTATTGATGGATACCATGTATTGATCCTACATATGTATAAGCATTTCCTATCATTAGAGGGTACAATATATGCTCAGGGGGAGAATGGTTAGTTGATCTCTTTGTTTCACATCAAAGTATCAGAGTTGCACATGTCAGGGGGAGTACTCTCATTTTTGGTACTACCCTTTGCCCTTAATGTCATGGGGGGGAAGGACTTCATGTTTTATAGGAGGTTGCCATTAAGTCCAAAGGGGAAGATTATTGGGATTATGGCTCTTATTTTTTCCTGATGGAAGCCTACACTAATTTGAACCTAACCATTTGTTTTATGTCTCCATGGTTTGTATGGCCTGATTATTATGATATTATCACAATTTGTTGGATGGATTGTCAAAGTTGTTATATATGGATTGATCTTTTGGTGTCTATATGATGGTTAGCAGTTCCTAGTGCAGGATTGATGTGTCAAGTGTAGGATTTATGTTTCAACTGCAGAGGCTTTAATGAGGCTTGCAAGGTGAGACATAGGCTTGAACAGGTGTTAAAGAGAATGAGAAAGAATCTTGGAAAGTTCTAGACTAAGAAGATAAGGTTTTAGGCTACACTAAGCCCCAATTGCATAGAGGCAAGCCCATCAAGGTGTCTAATCTTCAGTTGCATGGAGGAAGGACCATAAGGGTGAGTGTAACTGATATCTCCTTGAATCATGCATGCAACCCTATCTGTAGGAGAAGAAAATAAAAATCCACAATTGAAACCAGGATTTTAACCCATAAGAATTTTTGTGTGCAAGTGGAATTGACATGGCCAACAAAACCTTAGTTGTTTGGCCTATAGTAATTGAAAAACAAATGTTTTTACCTAAGGTATTGAGAGGATCTAGGAAATATAAATAAAGGAAAAAATGGAGACAATTAGAGTGCAATCAATGAGATCCTTTGTGATATGTATTTGATAATTATACACACCAAGGTATAAGGAATTGAGATATGAAGGAATGTTGACATATATTTTTGTTTAGTATTGAAGCTATGAATAAAGTTTTGGTTGCAGGAGTTAATGGTGCACATAGGTATTTCATATCATATGATTAGAGATCAATGCTAGTTAGTTTTATGAGCTTGAATGCGTTAACAATAAAATACATGTCTGGTCCATGCTTGATGAGCTTTTGACAGTAAGAGTTATCAATGATTGGTGTTATTTGACAATGTTTATATAGGTATGAATGGTAGAGACAAAGTGTTCCTTTTGAATGATGGAAATGAAAGAGACTCTTGTGTTCAATGCTAGTAGACATTGGTATTAGAGGAAGGTTTTCTCACTTATGTTATGATTGTCATAGTTATTTACAGTGATTTTCATTGGTTGTATTATTTATTGACCAATGATCTAGTTGTAATTTGAATAATGGTGTATTTAGTCATAATGCAGAGGTTCTAACACAATATGTGCAACTATATGATCACAACGGTTAGAATATTAGTTTGATTTTATATGTAGAAAATGTGACAATGCATGGATCAGTGTGTATGGTCGAGTGAAATCTTGAATGCCAAGTTGTGAAAATCTCTCATTTCCTTGAAGAGTGTTGTAGTAGAGTTCTTTGACTAATATGTTTTATAGAGGCTTTTGCACCTTGTTTCATGACTGGCAAAGAGATCTATATGCATATATTAGAATGTAATGTTTGTCTTTGATGTGTTGGGTCTTGGTTTCATAATTGCACGTGGCAAATATTGTATGACTATTTTTTCTTGAATGTATGATGGATTGATTCTTATACTTGACACTCTACCTAAGTGATAGAATAATGATGACAGTGAGATCTTAGATCTAGACATGTGTGTTTGAATGATGCTTTATGGACAATGAATCCAGATAATAGTCCTTGGTGACTAGGGTTTTGCAGAAATAAAAGAAATTTTCTATATGGTATAAAGTAGATAGAGACATTATGATGGTAATTAGATCGAGTTGTCTTCATATGGTCATAGAAAATAATTTCATAAGGGATTTTTTTTTGAGTTTGATGTGGTTTATGTTGTAGTGTTATGACTTACGATTATTTATGAATATGCTACTTATTTTTATCTTCTCGTTCATGGTATTGATGAGCTTGTTTCTTGACAGTAATGTTACATATTGAATGGATTGATCAATATTGGATTAGCTTGGCATCTGGTAAGGCTTATGACATATTTCCTTGATATAGTAATTGTGATTTGGAATTTGATAGTGTTGGTAAGTTTTGGTTGATGAAATTTGGCTTGGTAGTATTATGGTTTGGTTGTCTTGGTATCAACAATGATTTGGTTGTGCATTGGTATGATATGTTTGTAGTGATTTGGTTGTTCTTCAGTAATAGGCAATTCAATGATGTTTGAATTATGATACACGTGTTGTCCTTGATGGAAACTCACATAGATGACAGTTCACAGTGCAACAGGTTAACAACAAAGGATTACAGACCAGACTCCAGAGATTGAAGAAAGAGAAGTATACATTGGTTCATTTTTTCTAAGTAGCATATACACGCGGGTTATCATAACAAAATAAGCGTATACATATGCACACACTTTCATAGAAGGAAAAGCGTGTATGGGATGGAAAATCAAGGTTTTGGTCGAAGGTATTGGTCTGAGGTATTTGTTTCAAGGTATTGGTCCTAAGTGGTTTTGGCTCGTGGTATTGAGAAAGACCTAAAACTATATAAGGACGAGAAGATCAAAGGGATAAGTGCGCAAGTATTGAATATCTTAAGAAGAGTTAGATCAAAATAAAATATGCAGGTTATGGGTTTCTGATGCTATGCTTGATCTGAACTAAGGATGCACCTAAGTGGTTAATGATGAATGATGGATCGAGATCATAAGGCCTGAAATGAATTATCATTATGTGGTTTGATCATGGATAGTGTAGATCTGAATACTAACGCATGTTTCATTATGTAAATGTTCTAATCTGGGTACAGGGAAAATTTGAGGGGCTAATATTCGTCCATGGGCTAATTTTCTATACTTTTTCCAAAAAAAAGGTTTGCTAATTTCCATTGTTTTTTAAATCATTCGCCCAAATTTTATAGAATGAAATTATTTTACCCTAAAAGTCGCTAAGAAATTATATATATAATATATAAAAATATTATAAATTTGAATATTTTTACAAAAATATCTCCAAACATTTTATATATTTCATATTATGGACTAGTGGGATTCGCTAAGGTTTCTAAACTTTAAGATAAATTTCCATCCTTAAAATTTTCCCTGTTTGGGTATGACTGAAGTCTGCAATATATGTGAAGTTTTAAGTTAGTATTTGCATATCTATACGCTGGTTCGCTTTGGTAAAAGCACGTATACATGCCAGTTCGGCACATCAAAGTAGCGTATACATTATGAAATATGATGTTTGAAGTTGCAATTGGTTCTGGTTGTTGATGCAGAGTCCTGGGTTCTGCTTTGTGTTATGGTGACTATGTTCTGGTGATAGTGTTTTGAATGTTTAGATTGATTGATTATGATTTGCTTCAGTGATGATGGGGTTTCAGTGATTGGTTGTATTGCAGTGGTGATTGATTTTGAGCTTCAATGTTGCTAATGGGTCCAATGTGAAAATTTGATGAAACGTGGCCTTCATATTGTAGTGGTGTGTTCTAGGTGTATCCAGTCTAAAAATTTATGAAACATGGTCCCAGGAGGAAGAGAGAAGGTCATAGCCTTCTATAGGCTGGCGCCTATGTACTGGTAAACATATCGGCCAGTACAAGAGCTAGGTGGTTGGAGCTCCCTTCCAGTAGCAGCTGGAAAATGAGTGAAGGTTAGAGCCTTATGTAGGTCGGCGCC
Organism: Pinus tabuliformis; assembly: GCA_031772625.1. Taxonomy (NCBI): domain Eukaryota; kingdom Viridiplantae; phylum Streptophyta; class Pinopsida; order Pinales; family Pinaceae; genus Pinus; species Pinus tabuliformis. The sequence goes on along the minus strand of CM062818.1, from coordinate 1,536,260,101 downwards.
TATGTACTAGTAAACATATCGGCCAGTATAAAAGCCATGGGGTTGGAGGTCCCTTCTAGTAGCAGCTGGAAAACAAGTGAAGGTTGGAGCCTTCTATAGATCGACGCCTACGTACTAGTAAACAGATGGGCTAGTACAAGAGCTAGGGCGTTGTATCTCCCTTCCAGTAGAAGCTGGAGAATGAGAGAAGGTTGTAGCCTTCTGCAGGTGGGTGCCTACATACTGGTATGAGTATGCACTAGTACAAGATTGTAAATAGGTTTTTCTTATATTGAAAGAAGACAGCAGCAGGTGGTTTTTGTCCCGCATTGGGTTTCCACCTTAAATCTTGGTGTTCATGTGTGTTTATTATGTGTGATGGTTTATTCTATTATTACTGCACATGGTTATTGTTTATATGGTTAATGAAGTACTTATGCTTGATTAAAGATCAACATATGATGAATTAACTGAATCATAAGTTTGCTGGATATGCACTGGTTGCTTTAAAAACAGTTGTGTGTACATGCGAGATACCTTCATTGAAGTAGCGTATATAAATTTGAGTATGAAAAGAAAAAGTTATTGATTTGACTAATACTGATTCATCCACCCCCCTCTCAATATTATTTCCAACAAATGATTCATTGATTTTATTAAAATTCAATAATTCAATATTTAGTGATTGGTGATTCAGTGATTCAACATTTAACTATCCACTGATTTAGTGATTCAATTATTCATTGATTCAGTTTATTGGTGTTCAGTGATTAAACTTGATTTAATGATTAGTATTCAACATTGGTATTTAGTTTGGAATATGGCTAGTGTGGGTTTCGTGGCCTACATGTTTTTAATGGTTGATTGAGACAGGTGGGTCCAGTATGAAAATTTTGAGAAGTGGTCCATAGAGCTACTAAGGATTGAAGCCTTCAGTGAGGTAGTAGGATATTCCTTTTGGTAGGAGCCAGTAAACTTGATCAAGGGATATTAACTCCATTCGAGTATGAGTTATATAATTTGTGAAGGTTGTATCCTCTTGGAGATAGGAGCCTATGTGTTAGAAAGAATATGCACCAGTACAGAATGTAAGAAGACTTTATTTATAATAAAAGAAGAAGACATAACAAAAACATCAGTGGTTTTCTCCCACATTGGGTTTCCACCTAAAATCCCAATGTGCTTATGTGTTGATGTGTTGATCTATTTTTTCATATCTATGGTTCACATGATTTTATACTTGATGTTTCTCATAGTTTATAACACAATATATTTCTAATCAAGTAATGGTTCAATATAATTGTGAAATGAAAGAATACATTAAGTAAATTTCAATTGGGAATGAAATACTGATTCAGCCACCCCCCCCTCTCTCAATATTTCTAACAATTGTTCTTATGTTCTAGTTTCTTCCTCATGTAGACCACCACAACTTCTGCTATTTCTACTTGCCCCTATCTTTCTTTTAGCTGATTGTGTAACACTCTCCTCCCACACTTGCCCAAGCTTACTAGCCCACCAGAGTAAATATGTGGCAAAGAGTTACTATGATATGATTCAACTTCCCAACCACAGTTAAGGAAGTGGAATCGACAAACCAAAACCAAACTGACCTTCCTCAAGAGCTACAAGACCCCGAGGGATTAACCAACGACTCCAGGTGCCAAACCCCTGAGTTAACTTCCTTTTAACTGATCTAAACCCACAGTCGCTCCCACAACAAGCCCTCCATGTGACAATAACCCTCCAGTCAGTCGTACAAGAAGGCCTCCATGTGACTATAGACCTTTTCACCGAATTCTATGCAACGACTATGATATTTAAGCCACTTTTCAGGCTAGTGTCTACACCATTGCCGAGAACTTCATAAAATTTCCTAAGAAAATGAATGACATTAGGACAAATACTTTCACAAAAATATTACACAATAACTTGACCTAACCATGCCTATCAATGACATGCATTTCATCAAACACATCTTGAAAATGTAATCTACAGGTCATAATCACACATCTAAAAATAAAGGTCTCATACTTATCTAAGAATTGTCAATAACATTTTATGCCTTCTCACAATAGATGAATTATCATCTATTAGTTCGTTCATTAATTAAAATTTCATCTAATAATGAAAAAATGATGAGAGCCATAACTCAATTACGTCATTAACCATGCTTGTAACTAGCATATAACGAGATAAACAAGAATAATACAACAACCATCATAGCCACATAATAACAAGTGCATTTACAAATAGAACACAAGAAGAAAATATGTCTTATTAATGTATGCAAATCCAACGAAGTTAGGGACTTCCACGTACCAACCGACCATAGATTGGCCTGAACCAAATATCTCATCCATCAAATCGCCCCCATGCCATACTCGAAGCATGAATGTGGGATCTCATGGAATAAACCAAGAAAACCAGACTAGGGCTTCCAAAGGAAAAGCTACCTCAACCCTCAACCAATAATTCCACCTCTTGGCCAGACATCACTAACTATCACTAGATCAATCTCTATCGAAGATGTCTAGGGCTCCATCACTTTTGTTCCAACCTGGCTTCCAGGACTAGTAACTCAATGCACAACTACCATTGGGATCTATAGTGTTTTTCCAACCAAGGCTTCTATGATTAGTAACTAAACCCACCAAGGGATCTATAACGTTTATCCAACCAAGGCTTCTTGGACTAGTAACTCAATCCAAGATGTTATAGGGCCTCCAAAGCATTTTTCTAACCAAGGCTCTAGGAACTCATAAATGAACCAACAACCATAAGGAACATGAGCACCAACCATAACAAAATGGGTAAAACCCACAACTCCGTGGCTATCTAGGAAATGGAAAGGCTAGGAAAAACCACTATCAATCCAGGAAATCCTCCATTCCAATGACATATCATAACCAAATAACCATATGCATATACCATGCATGCCAAAGCTAGTAAGGAAATCGTACATGCAACTCGATACCTACAAATCAATTCAATTGTAGTAGTTGATCCACCTGTTCCCTTACACTCTTCTTATTTCATTTGCCTTCTTTCTCCAAATCCAATGAAGCTAGAGTGCTCCAAGCATGCTCTTAAGTGTCAAATATTATGAGAGAGAGAATAGAGTGAGAGAGAGCTCCAAGCTAAAACTGACAAAATTCCATGAACTGATCCTTATAAGCCTTTTTATTATTTAGGCATTTAATTTCTTCAATTTCAATTACTTTTCTTTCACTTTCATCCTCACATGCAACCTGTGACCTTTAACCTTCCTTTTCTCCTATTTTCCATTATTTTCATAAATTAGACGCCAATAAATGCCTCATTCCTCTCCAAAGCCTTTGCCATTTCCCTTTCCAATTTCCATAGCCATTAATTAATCACAGGTGATCCCCATTACTATGTTTTTTCCCAACATTCAGCTTGGAATATGTGTCCCGTGACCTTGGTCTTATTTTTCCTTTATTAACTTTATTACATGGATTTTTAACCCAGAGTTGTTACAAACCCCTCCCCCTTAGGGGATGTTGGCTTGTTGGGGCCTGACCTAGGTTTAGAAGTGTTTTAGCCAAACAAATCCTGAAATTACCGGCCCTTTTGGCAAAAATCTGCGGAGCGCGGACTGAGGTCTCACCCGAGGTAGTATGGGAGGGTGCTGGAACCAGGTTTCTGCACCCTAGGGATGTCTTGATGAGGCCTGCAAAGTTCACGAACCAATCCTGCACGCTTGCGCTTCTCCGCACAACTATCTGACCTTCATGTAGCTCTATACAAAGCGCGAAGAGGCACTACCTAGATCCTTTACCCTTATGGTGTTATTATTATAGATCTGACTTAATTTTGTGGGCCCAATATTCTTATTTACTCATTTAACATTTATAACTAGTGTGCCCAATCATAAACTATAAATAGATGCAAGGATATAACCAAAACATAAACACACAGATCAGATGCACAACATTCCAAATTCAACTTATCTTTTATTAACCTTCTGTTCTAGTATAATCCAATTCCACCCTGTGCACTTAGCTGCAAGGGTCCGCGCACACAACTGCAGACTCTACTAGGCCTCTATGCACACAACTGCAAAGCCTCTTCCTACTCCTACAACCCAAGACTCAGACATATAGACTCATAGTGAATATCGCATTAAAAAACACATAATAATCCTGAACAAACTCAAAAACTGAATTCTACACTTAGAGCCTTTCTCTATTTATACATTCCCATGGTCCGCAGACCATAGGTAGGCCAACCCACTCTATATTAAATTACAATATTTGAGGGTGGACAACACCTTGACTTGACTCATTACAATTCACGCTCCACGCACTACGTGGAGCCTTTACAATACCATTACCCAAAATTGTGGGCTTTAAGCCCCAAAACCATTACATAGGGGATCCACTGCCCAACAAGCCCCCAACACAAACATCATGACTCGCCCTTGAGTCACCCCGTCGGTGTGGCGAGTCGCTCTGCCAAGGCTTTGCGGTCTGCCATCCCTGTGAGTGATGCACTACAATTTGTTGCTCTGTCATTGCCTCCTGTAACGCTTCTTCAAGCTTCTACTCCATTGCCCCTACTAATTCTCTTAATGGATGACCCTCAATCTGCTCTTGTAGGTTAACAAAAAGTGACCACTCATAGGATTTTAGCTCTAGCTGAGATGTCAAATCCATGAACATTTCGTGTAAGAGCAGCAAACTTGTGATCTCTTGTCCAGTATACTCAATGTCTACTGAAGCTTGTGTTGCATTTTTGCAAGAGAGTTATTGCAGTCCGCAAGGTCCCAATCTTCAAGTTTCATCATGGGCACGTAGCTCAGAGATAAACTTTTAAAAGGAATTCTGTCTTTTGTCTCAAGATTCACCATCTTGCCCTTATCTTTCATAGATCGCTTACTAGACCGCGGGTTCTGCGGCGACATTCGGACCAGTCCTACTACCTGTCTAGGAATTTCCTGTACATCTCCCACCGTTGGCGTTAGGCTTGGCACGACGTCCTTGGCTGTCGATGTTACGCTGTCCAGAAGGTCCTGCGTCTCTTTTGGCAATGTTGCAAACACTGGTCTTACTCTCAAAGCGTCGAAGTTTGACGGGTCCATATCTATTGGATAGCGCAATAACTTAATTCTCAAGATGCCACAATTTTTTCGGTGGATGACCAGCTGTGATTTATAGGCCTGTTGAAATTCAAATTCAACCGTTCCCCCCTTTTCTAGCTCATTAATGCTATATTGGCGGAAAATCATTTCAAATATAGTTCTGCCTCCATGTCTTAAATGCCCATCGCTCGCTCCTTTTCGCCTTAACTCAGACATCTTGTCATGCACAGTGATACCAACAGTCACTTGCTTGTTTATCCATGCAGTAGCATAACCCCTTCTGCGCATCCGAAATCCTTGTGACATACCGACCCTGCGCGCACCCCTGTTGTCGCGTAACTCCCTAACAGACTGTTTTATAGTCCTAAACTCTCTTTCAACTGTTTGGAGCAGTGAGACTGTGCTTCCTAAAGATAGTCAGACAGTCAGCCCACCCATGTAGAGCTTCAGGCCACTGCCATTTACTTTACCTGGGAAGGGTTCTCCATTAAGTTTGACTGGCTGGACCGCGCCCCTGTCTGTAACTCCTTTGACCACATATGGTCCTAACCAACGTATTCTAAGTTTCCCCAAAAAAAATTTGAACTTGTTGTCATATAGAAACACTAAATTGTTTACCTTGAATGTGCGCATCTTGATATGGTGATCATGCCAGGCTTTCTCGAGCTGTTTCTATACATGCTGATGGAATATCGCAAAAAAATGTTCTTCCTCAAGTTCTTCCAATTGTGCGAACCTCTCTTCCAATGCTTTGCGGTCTGACATGCCTGTCATCGCTACTATCCGCAAACTGGGTACGATGTATTCCATGGGCATGACTGCTTCCATGCCATAGACTAACCTGAAAGGTGTCTGACCCATCAATTTCTTACATGTGGTTCTGTATACCCATAATATAATAGGTATGCGCAAGTCCTAGTCATTTCACTGTGTGTTACATACTTTGGTCAGCACAGTCTACAGAATATTGTTGAATGCTTCTACTATCCCATTAGCTTGTGGATGGTATAGCGTACTTTGCTGATGATACACTTGGAACTCCTCGGTGAGTGCGCTGATAGTTTGGTTTACGAAGTGCATTCCATGGTCACTCATTAAAATTTTCGAGCATCCAAACTATGTCAACACGTTGTCAAACAAAAATTTTGCAGTCGTGGCAGCTGTGCAGTCCTTAACCGGTTGTGCTTCCACCCATCGAGTAAGGTACTCTATCACGGTGATGATGTAGCGCATGCCCGTTTTCCCCTGATGTTTGATTAGCCCCACAAATTCTATTTCCCATTTCTTGAATGGTTGTAGTGTCATCTGTGGATTGAGTGGCATCTCATCATTTCCCAATGGTTTCCCAGTCTTTTGCCATACGTCACAAGCATGACAGTGTGCTTTCGAATCTTGATGTAGGGTTGGCCACCATAGTCTGGCGTGAATAATCTTCAGTGCAGTCACCTGTCCCGCATAGTGTCCTCCTACAACCCCTCCATGTGCTTCCACAAGGATCTGTCCTGGTTCAAATTTAGGTACATATCTTCACAATATCTCATCGTTTCCCATTTTGTAGAGGTGCCTCGCGATGACAGAAAAATCGATCGTGCGTACCACCAATTCCTTCTTCTGTTGGACTGAATATCCCTTCGGCGCAATCCTTGTGGTTAAAAAATGAATTATATCTTCAAAGAGGCCGTCCACGACGCGCACCACAAAGAGTTGTGCATCAGGTAGTCCTTCTTCCAAATTTGTTGGCTCCTCTCCTGTCTCAATTCGTGATAAGTGATCTGGTCTTGCATTTAGGCGTCTCGGCTTTACGATGACCTCAAAGTCATATTCTTGAAATAGTAGTAGCCATCTGCATATGCGCCCCCCCCAACACAGGCTTGTTCACCAGGTATTTCAACGCAGAATGATCGGTATACATCTTGAAGTGCCCGCCAAGTAAATAGTGTCGGTATTTTTGGAGCATGTATACCATTGCCAACCTCTCACGCTCAATAGTAGAGTAGTTCTTTTTGGCTTTGGATAGTCACCGACTCACGAACGCGATTGAGTGATCCAAGCCTTCTACGCCTTCTTGCGTAAGTACAACTCCTAGTGCGATACACGACACATCAATGTGTACATGAAATTATATGTCCCATTTTGGAAAGACCAAGATGGGAGTAGATGCCATTTTCTCCTTGAGAACATCCAAACTTTTCACACAATCATCATTCCAACAATATGTAGCATCATTTTTCAATAGCTTCTCCATTGCCGCTGTTATTTACACATAGCTCTTGATAAACTTCCTATAGTAACCAGTGTGCCCCAATGTAGTGCATAGTTGTTTGACACTTCATGGTGCTTCCAGATTGAGAATAACAACAATCTTCGCAGGATCCACCATCAGACCTTGTTTGCAGACCACATGGCCAAGCAGGTTTCCAAAGGGGACAAGGAAGGTGCACTTTTTCAGATTCAATGCAATCTGGTGTCGTCGGCAAGTATCCAGCATCAAATGTAAGCTTTCAATATGGTGTTTAACTAACCCAAACACATTCCAATCATCCAGATAAACCTCCAAGAACTTGTGGATGTATTCCTTGAACACGGCCACCACTATGTGTGAAAATATCACTGGCGCGTTCTTCAGCCCAAAGGGCATAACGGTGTATTGAAAACAGCCCCATTTGGTTGCAAAGGTTGTCTTGCTCCTATCTTCTAGTGCAATCTTAATCTGTTGGTACCCTGAGAAACCATCCATGAATGAGTATGCTTCCTATCCACCAACATTCTCCAGTAATTCATCTGTAAACGACGTCGGGAATGGATCGTGAACACATGCGTCATTAAGCTTCATGAGGTCCATGCAAATTCTAATTTTTCCCTTCTGTTTTTTCTCCTGTACTACCATAGGACTTACCCAGTCTGATTCTTCCACTGCTTCAATAACTCCGACTACAAGCATTTTGTCTAATTCTTCATGGACCTTTTCTTTATATTTTCGATTCAACCGATAAGGTCGCTTTTAACTCGCTTTGTGTCCAGTTTCAGAGTGATCTTCATCATCCCTAATTTTCTAATGATCCCCTTTAAGTCCATGATTTTGGTCGGGAACAAATCTTGGTATTCGCGGAGTAACTCAGCGACCTTATGTACCGAGGCATTGTCACAGTAGTCCCCAAGCATCGCGTACTTCAGCTCCATGTTTGTACCTATGTTTACCTTCTTTATTTTTAGTAGCGCAATGATGTTAGGGTCCGCAATTGATGGTCGTTGAACTTCATGACACCCTTCAATTTCTAGAAAATTAAAGTTTCGGGGGTCGTCATCATCCTCTTCTGCTTGTACGTTATAACATTCTAGGGCACGGCTTAACTGGGTTGCCCATGCTGGTTGAACTTCTTCCTGTGGTTCTTATGGTATTTTGAAAATGGCGGCTTTCACATCTTGCAGCGCGTCGTCAATAGTATCCGACCATTGGTCTTCAAAGGTGAATGTTAACAAAAATCCCTCGCACAACACATCCCATTCGCCCGTACCATGTCGGAGTTCCATCTCGGTATACCAATTCATGGGTATCACATCCAGGGTATGATAGAATAAGTGTACCCATTTAGGCTGAGGTTCTTCTCCATAGGCCTTGGTCCATTTTTCAAGGTGCGTATGCGGGTCATCACGTCCATCGTATTTATCTGTTGGGCGTAGTTCTGGTTTCCCAAATCGTAGCTGCATCATCCTCCTGCAACCGCGCTAGTTCTCAAAATTTACTTGATCTGTTCCCCACCAATGAGTGGGTGTCGTATGTAATGCCCACTTTAATGCATCGAACCGTTGTTGCTCCAGTACTGCACTCTCAAACTTGCTCAAGAATTCATCCACTGCTATCAATCCATCATATGTCGGTATATCTCAGGCCTGGGTTGTTACGCAACATAATGATCTAGTCATCATGTTGCAATTTAGCGTTGTCACTTCGTTCAACCAATTGTGCCAGCATTAGTCTTCTTCATCTGAATCCGAGGTCCAAGAACCTGCACGCTCCCATGAGATTCTTCCATCTGCAGTTGGATTTACCCAATCTTCATCCCACACAATTATCTTGTAGATATATTCCAGCTGATCATCATTTCCATCGTCGCTTACTGGTTCAATGTAGGATGCTCCTTTAGCTGGATCTAGTGGAATGACTATGCGTAAAGAGTTTTTTTGAAATATCATCTTCTGCTTCTTTAGGTTGATGACTCCATTCATATCAGTGGCCCAGTCTATTCCTAGCAATGCGGGGTAAGGGTTGCTGTCATCCACAATCTCTATCACCTCAAAGTCTATCTGTGTGCTCGCGCCTTTGATATCAACTGTTATCCCCTACAATCTCCCCATGGGAAAAATTTTCTGTTGGTTCACCATCCACAATTGAATGGGGGACCACTGCAATATGGGCCTGCCCATGTGTTCCCATGTCTGCTTTGGTAACACATTCGCATCCGAACCCAGGTCTAGAATTACCTGATCCATTTCATATTCACCAATATGCGCTGTCAATCTCATTTCCCTCCTGATGTACAATCCATGCTTTCCCAGTTTTCAGACTACACGAGGTTCCCTTGACCCTGTGCACCTACTTATCAACTCCTGTAGTCCTTTAACCACTTTATTATCGTACAACAATTTCATGAATGTCTCTAAAAAGGTAGTAAGCATAGAAGGATCCATCCCTATCTATAGTTGATCCTTACTACCTAAAGTAGAGGCTTCCACGAAGCTCTTCTTAGCTTCCATAAATGTCTCCTTTGCGTGTTCCAATTCAAACTCCAGTTCCTTTGTAGGAGCCTCGCGAACCTAGGTATCTTCTTCGTGGTGCTTCCCCTTATCTTGCCCTATGGTCGCACCACTTCTAAACATCATGTTCACATTGGGGTCTTCTTCGCGCAATTCAGACCTCATCATTTGGATATTCTGAGTCGGAGTAGGTTGTAGTACCCCTTTCTCGCGCATTTGTGTGATCAGCAGGGGACAATCCATCATTATTCTTGTTGGGTGGGTACAATCACCAACATAGTGCCCCGATCGTCCACAATTGTAACTGATTAATTATCTGTGGCCCCTTCCTGGCCCCATCCCTGCTCGTCCTCGACCTCGTCCCTGAAATCCAGTGCGGGCCATCCCCATAGCTGGGTCGAGGGCTCGTGTTTCTATCTGCATTCGATAGGCTGGGGTCTGCTCCATCATCAACTCATAGCTGTGACACGTATGCTCATCGTGGCCCACCAACCTATAGAAATTACAAAACAGCTGTTGTGGAGTCTGTGTATACTTCTGCAACAAATGACAATTGTTCGTTGTGTGTTTTCCTCCTATCTGACAGATCGCACAACATAGCGCAGGTGTCGCACTCGACCCTGCTTGTGCCTTGGATCTCAATGGCATTGGCCCCCCTCCTGCCAAGTAGTTTGTGAATACCAGACAGTGATCCTTATCGTGGCCCTGGCCTTTGCATTTTATACACCACACTTCTTCACACACCTCTGGCCATGGCGCCCTATCCTGCTTCAAACTATGCATCTCCAAGCATAGGTTCTGCAGTTGTGCATGGATCTATTGGATTCCCAATCCCAGATCCTATATCGGTGTTTCATGTAACCTCATCGCCATTTCCAATGCTTCTACCTAGGTCGAAAGCTTCTGTTGTGACAGTACCGTCCTCAGGTGTGGCCTCAAAGACGCCACAAACTACACATGGTGTTGTGCATCTGTTAGCGTCATATTAGCCTCGTGGATTGTACTCTTCAGTCTCTAATCCAAATCCCATGGGGTCTCGCCTGGAAGCATCACGATCTCCTTAAATTTGATGATTGATTGTGTCTCTGATTTCGGCCAGCTGAATTCTTTGTTCAACGCAATCTAGATCTCCGCTATTCCTGAATTTGGGTGATCATTCGAGTGCTTGATATACCATGTCAATGCGTGATCTTGCAGTGCACTTACCAATGTAGCCTTCTTAATGTTATTGTTTGTAACCCCTTGTGCTTCCCACATTGCTCTTACCACGAACCAGAATTGATCTGGGTCCTCATTTCCTACTACTTTGAACACGGGTAGCTTAATCGCGCTCGCCATATTGAACTGCTAGTTTGGTGGAGGCAGTGTGGGTGAAGATGGAGGTGAAGGAGGTGATGCGAGTGGTGGCGTAAGTGGAGATGGTAACTGCGGAATGCACTGACTTATCAGACTGACCGTACTCCTCGGAGAAACCTGAGCGCACTCTTCCTGGCTCGCTCACAGAGGTGAAATTAAGGGATTGTTTCCTAACCCTTCAATACCTTTGTAGACCTTTCCGCTCCATGTCGTTCTAATCATTAATGTATTCGCATCACCCATTTTTCACATAACAACATCTTAATCAAAGTATTCAAGGATTTGATGTACTTACCTCGTGGTCCCTTGAGAAAATGTCTTTCTGCTTCGTTGTACTTTATAGTCGTGTCTATCGCAAATTCAGTGATAAACCCTCCTATTATCTGATCGAGCCAATGGTCTACCGCCCATGCGATCTTATCTTTTGATGCCTCTAGCCTCCGCACCAACTCTGGAGTCCACACTATCGGTTTATCGAGCTTATACCTTCCCTGTCTATCAGCTAACCTCACGATCCAATCATATAGCTCTGAAGAGAAGGACGCGAACAAGATCTTGTGGATTTCCATATATACGTATCGATCTAGCCACCTCTTCTTGAATATCTACAGAGTTTTGTTTTCCTATGTCATGGAATTGTGAAGCTTCTGATCCAATCAATCTTCAATTTCCTTATTTGTAGGATTCTAGTGTTCTGACATCAGACATCCCTTAGGCAGATCTCGGTGTCAGCAATGGAACCATTTGTTGGTTTGTTGGGGCCTGACGCAGGTTTAGAAGTGTTTTAGCCAAACAATTCCCAAAACTACTGGCCCTTTCAGCAACAGTCCGTGAAGCGCGGACTGAGGTCTCACCCGAGGTAGTATGGGAGGGTGCTGAAACTAGGTTTCCACACCCTAGGGATATTTTGATGAGATCTAGAAAGGTTGCGAACCAATCCTATGCACTTGCGCTGCTCCGCGCAGCTATCTAACCTTCACGTAGCTCTGTACAGAGTGTAAAGAGGCGCTACCTAGATCCTTTACCCTTACGGTGTTATTATTATAGATCTGACTTAATTTTGTGGGCCCAATATTCTTATTTATGCATTTAACATTTACAATTAGTGCACGTAATCATAAACTATAAAGAGATGCAAGGATATAACCAAAACATAAACACACAGATCAGATGCATAATATTCCAAATTCAACTTATCTTTCATTAACCTTCTGTTCCAGTATAATCCAATTCCACCCTGCACAATCAGCTGCAAGGGTTCGTGCACACACCTGTAGACTCTACCAGTCCTCTGCGCACACAGCTGCAGAGCCTCTTCCTACTCCTACAACCCAATACTTGGACTTACAGACTCAGAGAGAATATCACATTCAAAAACCCATAATAATCCCGAGCAAACTCAAAAACTGACTTCTACACTTAGAGCCTCGCTCTATTTATACATTCCCATGGTCTGTGGACCATGGGTAGGCCGACCCACTCTATATTAAATTACAATATTTGAGGGCGGACAACCCCTTGACTTGACTCATTACAATTCGCGCTCCGCGCACTACATGAAGCCTTTACAGTACCAATATCCAAAATTGTGGGATTTAAGCCCCAAAATCATTACGCGGGGGATCCGATGCCCAACAGGGGAACACCATCCTTAGTGTTCTATGACACCTACAACTAGAAAAACTACTTAAAACAAAAACATACTGCCTATGGAGCTTTATAGCACAGCTCGTTGCATTATTTACGATGACCACTGCTGAAATCATGACCGATCATAACAAACATACCACTTACTGGAGCTTTATAACACAAATCATTATGGAATTTACAATAAAAACCACATATATGCTCATGCATAATTGCTTCAACCAACAAATAACCATATTGGTTATGGATAATTATAAACACAACTCGATACAATATTTACAATAATATACAATATACACATACACACATTTTCTCAACCAACAAGTAAAGGATATGATGCCTGTGTCTGCAACATGGGAATCTAGCGGCTCACACCTCTGTCCTCAAAAGCAGTACCAAGGTTAACCTACCAGGAAGTCCAGAATCCACTATCAAAACCAAAGTCTACATCCATTTTCCAGTGCTACAATCCTATGCCTCTTTTCCTCTCAGTGAACAGTTACCAAATCATTGTTACAGGACACACTCCCGATGTGCTTCTTATTCCATCTGGAAATGCTAATGACTAAAAAAAATGTATTCCCCAACCTTTCCTTCTCTACTACATATTCCCTCATGAAATCCAGTCACCCCATTTAGTCCATTCACACACCTTCCAAGTGTCATGGGCATCCCCTTCTCTACTACATAGTTCCTCTGGAACCCCCGCCCCCCCCCTGGCTAGTTTTCCTTGCATTGGAAGGTCCAAAGTCTAAGGCATATCCATACCCCAAAACCTTCATACCATTCATAGCATGCTCATGGAAATCAATGGAAACTATTGGGTGCTAGTGTCCCATAATGGCCCTATTCCTAAATTATTTACCAACATACTACTGCGTGTTATAATTCCTTTTCAACATTGCTGCTAACATCATTGCAGTCATTTCCAACCACCCAACTGGAAATTTTCATGCTTTCATGTATCAAGAACATAATTTCCATTAGATTGAAAATAAATTGAAATAAATTCACATCATACCTCATTAGTGGCCCGTCAATAAGGTACACTTGGAATTATGTTCACTTCATGTCACAAAAAATCAAACTGGTTGTTTGATCAAATCATCATGAATAAACATATCACATATGGTTAGCTCTAAATGGAACCATCATAAATTAGAATCATAAATCACATGTAACCATCATAAATCAAAATCATATATCACATGTAACCATCATAAGTTAGAGTCATAGATAAGATCCATAATTAAATCTAAAATAAAATATTGATACTTATCCTTCAAATAATTCTTTTCTTCTACCTTTGTTCTTTATCCTTTTTGTACACACACCAGATCAATTTCCTAACTTAACAAGCACCCAGTGCCTCCTCTTCCCTTTAATCATGTACACATAAACATAGTGTATTTCACAAGAAATACACCCATACATGGTGTACCACACAACACATACACCTACACCCGGTGTACCACACAACACATACACCTACACCCGGTGTACCACACAATACATATACGTACACAGAGTAAAACACGATGAATACACACATCACGATACCATGACTACACAATGTACGTACACAGTACCACATGTGCACAACACAACATGTACGACATACACACAATACCACATGTAAAACATGTACACAGTACCATGTGTAGACAACATGACTTGCACAACGTGTACACAACATCACATGTGTAAGGCACCACCTACACAAAGTGTACACAACACCACCTCCACAATGTGTGCATAGCACAACATATACAGAACACCACATGCACAACATGTATACAACACCACATGCATGACATGTACACAACACCACTTGAAAACAACACCCCATGTACAACATGTATACAACACCACATGCATACAACATCACATGTACAATCATGATCACAACACCACATGTACATAACACCATATGTACAACATGAAAACAACACCATATGTACACAACACTTCATATACAACATGTACATAGCACCATATGTACACAAAACCACATATACAACATATACATAGCACCATATATACACATCTACGCATATACAACATGCACATAACACCATATGTAAACAAAACCACATATCCAACATGCCCATGACATCATATGTATGCAAAACCGCATATGCAACATGGCCACGACACCATATGTACAAAACACTACATATCCAACATGTACACCACACTGCATATACAACATGTACACAACACCATATGTACATAACACCACATATACAACACTATAGGTACAACATGTACAATAGATACACAAAAATAGTATTGCACATCCAGAGACCACACACTGACTCTACCAAGGAACCTTCTTCTAGTGTCTTTCCACTATTAATGTTTGTTTCAACATGTCGTAGATTGCACTGCTTTCATTTCGTTGATGTATCCCTCAGCCTTACCTGTCCATAACATAAACATAGTACAAACACATAATATCAATTCATATCGTCATGATATTGACCTCATAGATTTGTCAGGGCTACTCTTCCCACTTGATTCTTGATAATACCAAGAACCTCTTCATTCTAATCACCTTCATAAGAAATCATTCCTCCATAAGAATGATTCTTTATGACCCTGTCAGAAAACAATATACATACATACATACATACATACAAGTATACATATATATGCATCATCATAATCATGATCACAACATAATTACTAGTTATAATAAGGTCTTGGTTAAGGGAACTCCCTTTATCCATGCACATCATGCATAACATTGAGATCAACAGTTCCCAATATATCCAAGGCATTTGATGCCTCAAATACATGTACTTTACCTTTCCTATTACCTTTCTCAAGATTATCCTACCACCGCCCATTTACACTAATAGACCCAACCAATCCAACTAGTTGACATACCCTTGTCTTCAACTTCCCTTACACATCCACCAAGCCTCACCTAGGTCTTACATTACCTATTGGGTTTCATTCATCTCTCCCTGAGATCCACTAACTTTCTTCTTTCCCCAACCAAATCCCAAGACCCTGAAAAAATAAAAGGTAAGAACAAGAAACAAATAAGAAGAAAACCATGAAAACCAATAACAATACATCACCACAAACAAAGTGGCGAGGCCTTTCACCAAACATAAACGAAACTACAAATAAAGAAAAAGAAAATCACAAAAGGCCGAAGGCACAAAACTTGCAACAACATCATGAATCAAACCCCATGGGTTTCCAATACCTCCAAGGGAATTCTCAACCCAATCCTTCTTCAGTATTTCATGGCAGTACCATTTTCCATGCAATTCCTATATCATACTACTGTAAACACACAACTATTAGTGCATAACAAATATAACAATATACCAGTTACCTTACCTTCTTGTACCCAACACATTTCCTTGTAATCAAACATGTTCATGCCATATCTCAAGGGACTCCAATTCCCTTGATGGATCCAGCTATAACTAGAAACCAACTGCTATACCTGTCAAATGCATGTTCATAAATATAGCACATATCCACATAACGTCAAACAAAATCAAGGTTAAGAAGACATCCTATATTCATGAAAAGCACTCATTCATTTAGAAGTGTGGTTTCCAAACATAACCAAAGGAATTCTCACCCAATTACTTTCTTTTACCTTCTTACTTTGTTGCAATTGGGTTTTACTATGTACTATCACATCACCCAACTGTTAGTTATATAAACAAATCAATTGTTACCTTATCACACTAGTATCAAACATATTTCCTACAAATGTTCACACATGTCAACCACATGTTCCAAAGATAAAGAGATTATATCTATTAATATTGAAATCAACCTTTACCAAGACTAACAACCATGTCATAATCAACTAACATTCAAAAATCGTTATACTACAACTAGCCCCCACTTATACTCAAGTGCATATCAATTGTCTCAACACATATCATGTTAGTACAACTGTGTTAAAACAATATTGTTACATCCTGAAATATTATAGACACATACTCATATCATGGAATTAATCAAACATTAAGACAACCTATAAACATACCATGTTAAATAAATCAAATAAATGACATAATCAAATGCATACCTAAATGTATCTTAGGGGAGGCTATCACATTTGCACAAGCAAGTCCAAATTAATATGACACAATATCACATGTATATCAAATCATACCTGAATATCATAACCATAACCATTTTCATAGGAAAATCCAGATTAAAATGATACATTTACATCAAGATATTAAATGCAATGACCATAATCATCATACATATGTCCTCCATTCATATAAGAACAATTTAATATCATGCATGACTAACTGACACATGTATACATGGCCGAACTATTCAACTAGCATCTATCATCCATGTAACCATCACAACAATAGAATGACATGCATATGCATAAGCATAATGTATATAAAAACCATTAACTATCATACATGCATGCCAAACATATAATACCTATATAATGATATTCTCTTACCCTATGTTCCAGTGTTTCAACCTTGCTTTGATGATCTGCATCTTCTGCTCCATCTCAGGCAACATATCAGCATCATAACATACCAATAGCATCATGATGACCTAAATTGCATACAATGACCTCACGATGCATGTCTGACCTACTTTACATGCATAGCCATAACATTGACAATGCATGCATAACAACATATAGACACTGACATGGATAACAAATGCATATACAACTAACACACATTTATGACAAACACACCCCAATAACAACATCATCAAATTCCACATGAAAATGGAACTGTAACAATGACCATCACCCTGCATCCATAACAAGCACATATAAAACCTTCATGCACGCATGATAATCCACATTCTACCCATCCAGTTGAAGGGTTGAACCATGCTCTGGGACCACTCTGTAACACCCTCCACCCACACTTACCCAAGGTTACCAGTCCACCAGGGTAAATATATGACAAAAATTTACTATGATATGATTCAACTTCCCAAGTACAGTTAAGGAAGTGGAATCAACAAGGCAAAACCAAACTCACCTTCCTTAGGAGCTACATGACACTACGGTGCTAACCAACCACTCTAGCTACCCAACCCCCGAGTTAACTTGATTTGAACTAGACTAAACCCCTAGTCCCTCCCACTACAAGTCCTCCATCCAATGATAACCCTCCACTCACTCCCACAATAAGGCCTCCATGCGACTCGAGACTTTTTCACCTAGTTCTATGCTAGCGACTACAAGATTTAAGCCACTTTTCAAGCTAGTCTCTCGACCACTTCCTAGAACTTCCTAAAACTTTATAGAACAATGAATGCTACCATAAAAAATATTTTCACACAAAACTTGTATAAGAACTTGACCTAACCAGGCCAATCCATGACAGACATTTCATCAAAGACATCGTGAACATGTAATCTACATGTTATAATTACACATCTGAACATAAGAGTCTCATACTTATCTGAAAATCATCAATAAGGTCTGATGCCTTCTCAAATTAATTGCATTATCAGCTATTAAGTTATTCATTCATTAACATTTCCTCTACTAACAAGAAAAATGATGAGATCCATAACTCAATTCTATCATTAAACATGCTTGTAACCAACATATAACTAGATAAAAATCGATAATAAAACAACCATAATAGCCACAAAATAACAAGTGAATTTACATATAGAACAAAAGAGGAAAATATATGTTATTAACATATGAAAATCCAACCAAGTGAAGGACTTCCATGTACCACTCAACCATAGATTGGGCCAAACCAAATATCTCTTTCAACCAATCACCCCCACGCCATATTCCAAGCATGAATGTGGAATCTCATGGAATAAACCAAGAAAGCTAAACCAAGGCTTCCAGAGGCCAAACCATCTCAACCCTCAACCAGTGATTCCACCTTATGGTTGGACATCACTAACCTTCACTAGAGCGGTCTCTATCGAAGTTGTCCAGGGCTCCAAAGCATTTGTTCCAACCCAACATCTAGGACTGGCAACTCAACGCACAACTATCGTCGGGCTCCAAAGTGTTTCTCCAACCAAGGCTTCCAAGGCTAGTAACTCAACTGACCAAGGGGTCTAGAGTATTTTTCCGACCAAGGCTTCGAGGACTAGTAACTCAACCCAATATTTTAGAGGCATTCTAGAGCGTTTGTCTAACCAAGGCTCTAGGAACTCATAACTCAACCCACAAGCATAAGGAACATGAGCACGAACTAAAAAACAAAAGGGTAAAACCGACAACACCATGACTATCCAAGAAATGGAAAGGCTAGGTAAAACCACTGTTAATCCAAACAATCTTCCATGCCAATGACAGATCTTAACTAAATAACCACATGCATATACCATGCATGGCAAAGCTAGCAAGGAAATCATACATGTAACTCAATACCTACAAAGCAATCTAGTTGTAGCAATTGATCCACCTCTTCCCTTGCATTATCATCCTTTCCTTTCCCTTCTTTCTCCAAATGCAATGAAACTAGATTGCCTTAAGCATGATCCAACAATTCTCCAAGATTTCGCTAAGTGTGAAAGAGTATGAGAGAGAGCTCCAAGGTAAAACTGGAAAAATTACATGAACTATCCCTTAGAAGCCTTTTTATTATTGATGCCCCTAATTTCTTCAATTGCCATTATTTTTCCTTCATCGTCCTCCTCACATGGAACCTGTGACCTTTCACCTCCCTTTTCTCCCATTTTCCATTATTTTCATAAATAAAATGTCAATAAATACCTCATGCCTTTCTAGCTCCTTTTCCATTTCCTTTGCCAATTTCCATAGCCATTAATTAATCACAAGTGAACCCCATCACTATTTTTTTCCCAACATTCCATTTGGAATACATGTCCCATGACCTTGGTCTTATTTTTCCTTTATTAATTTTGTTACATGGATTTTTAACTCGAGGTTATTACAGATTGGTCATCACATCCTCAATCATTTTCACCTCTTGTAACTAGATCTTTGAGTTGAAGATCTATTTTCTTGATATTTTGTTAAACCTTCACTAGGGCGGTGGACTTTCTCAAGGGGACTTCACTCATTGAACCTATGACATATCACGTGCAATTGTGGCATACTATAAAATACCCTTAATTTGACTACATATTGGAAAATACCTCTAAAAATCACATTATTTAACTCCCTACCAATACAAACCCAATACACCTTCCCAATTTAAAAAACCCCTACTTTCACTAGATATTGTAGGTATTCATTTTTTCATTAAAATTTTTTATACCCCTTTATATTTTTTCATTAATTTTGAGCTCCATTTTTTATACCTGCCAATATAAAAACCCTTTACCCCCTATATATCCCTGAATATGTTATGTCATTTTTTCCTCAATATATATCCCCAAATATGAACCCATGTGGTATGGTATTTCTCCCCTAGTGAAGCCCCCATGGACCTCATTAGGCTGAAAATATTTCTTCTGAGATTCTTTCTTCTTTTTGTTCTTCTTGATATCTCCATTACTTCTATTATTGTCTCCTTTATACAATATTTGCAATCTGTTCCATACCACTTTAGTAGATGTGAGATCTACTACCTTTTCTAAATTTTCATTGTGAAGATTATTGTCGATCACACATTTCACTTGAGCATTCAATTGTTTCATCTGAGTTGTGATGGGATCTTTTCCATATCCTTGAAATACCAAGTTCCAAACATCAAATCTGTAATCTATCAACACATATTTCACCTTTTCTTTCCATACTTGGTAGTTTATAGCACTGAGTAGAGACACTCCTTGATGATCCTTCAAAATTTTCTTATTTGAAAATTTTATGAGATCTACCTTCTGCTGGTCAAGTTGCACATGGATACACTCACTCTGATACCAGTTGTTGGGATCTTGACAACACTGAGGAAGCGGGTGAATTAATAATGGACTGATGGATCAACCTTTACACCTTTTTCCATTTCTTTACAATTAATTAACATTAAATTATTAGCAAAACAATATATATCTACAAATATAAAGACAATATAATAAGTAGATAACACATGCATAAACCATGAGAAACATATAATTAAAAACATAAAAAACCATCACATACACGTGGAAATCAAATGTTAGGTGGCAACCTTTTTTAGAGAAAAACCACCGTACTCTATTTGTCTTCTTTAAGTTTTTATTATAATATTCTTCTTGCAACATGCACTGGCCACCACTAGTGTGCAAGGCCCAACTTGCAATGCATGCAAGCAAGCACTCACTCTAGGCCACTACTTGATGGAAGGCACCGACAAATCAACTATGCAGGCCCCTACCTCCAATACTTTCTCCAGCGAACACTGGAAGGAAGTGACCACTCCTTGAGAAAACCACCAGTTGTTATGCTAATGGCCCTAACCCTCAGACTCTCATGGACCACATTTCATATATTTTCAAACTAGGGCACACCAACCTCAACTCAAACATTTGTAGGTTGTGTTTCATTTATTTTAAGAGTAGACCTACCTAATAATATTCTCAAACTAAACTCAATCTGAAACATAATTTCCGACGCTAACTCTTTGAGTCAACATGCAAATCATCAAGCTATCAAACCCTAGAAACACCTCAAAATCTGACTAATATACAAGATAACAACATACATCTCTAAAATCAACGACAAACTCAGACTCAAACCCTCTTAGTAGCACTAAAACCACATTATGATCAATATACCAAGATCACACCCAAGCTCTTTTCTCATTAAATAGTAGCATCACCTTACTATGCCTCATCCATATAATATAACACAATAGCATATATCACAATACATTTATGATATGTAGGCACTCTGTAACAACCCTCGTGAAAATTCCATGTAAAAATATATATGGCCATGTAGATGGGACACATATTCTAAGATGAATGGTGGGGGAAACATTCCAATGGGTGTTTATTCGGTTTATTATGGCTAAGGAAATTAGCAAAGGAAATGGAAATGGACTTTGAAAGGAATAAGGCATTTATTGCCATTTTATTTATGAAAAGAAATTAGGAGAAAAGGAAGGTGAAAGGTCATAGTTTGCATGTGAGGAGGAAAATGAAGGAAAATAATGGAAAATTAAGAAAATAGAGGCCTCATTAATAAAAAGGCTTCTGAGGATCAATGGAAAAGACTTAGTCAGTTTAGTGTTGGAGCTCTCTCTCATTATTCTCTCTCTCTCTCTCATATTCTTGGAGATTTAGAGTTTTCTTGGAGCACTCTTGGAGGGTGTGGCATATTTGGATTCATGGAGAAAGAATGCAAAGGAAGAGAAGGAAAGCACATGAGGGCATCAAGATCAAAAACTACATCAAATTTGCTTGTAGGTACCGAGTTGCATGTATGATTTCTTCACTATTTTCGGCATGCATGGCACATGCATGTGATTTCTTGGTTGTTATCTGTCATTGGCATGGAGGATTGCCTAGATCGATAGTGGATTTCCTAGCGTTACCATTTCCTAGATAGCCATGGTGATTGTGGGTTTACTTTCATGGTTTTATTTTTGGTTGGTTCTCATGTTCCTTAGCTTGGGTTGAGTTATTAGTCGTGGAAGCCCTAGTTGAACAAATGCTCTGAAAGCCCTATAACAACTTGGGTTGAGTTAATAGTCATCGAAGCCCTGGTGGGAAAAATGCTCTGGAAGCCCTTGGTGGGTTGAGTTACCAGTCCTGGAAGCCTTGGTTGGACAAACATTCTGGAAGCCCTGTATAAGTTGTGGGTTGAGTTACTAGTTCTGGAAGCCTTGGTTGGACAAATGCTCTGGAAGCCCTGGAAGGCATGGATGGAGACCAATCTAATGATGGTTTTGTGATGTCTGACCATGAGGTGGAATAATTATTTGATGGGTTGAGGTAGATGGCCTCTAGAAGCCCTGGATGAGTTTTAATTGATGTGTTATATGAGATCCCACATTCATGCTTGGAATATGGCACGTGGGTGAATGGTTGAAGAGAGATTTGGCTCAGCCATTATATGGTCGAGTGGAACGTGGTAGTCTCATCTTCTATTGGTTTATTGCATTCATCAATGAGAAATTCATTCCACTGGTTTTCATGTGAAAATGTACTAAGGTATATATGGATTTTGATGGCTGATATGTTTATGGTACTTTTGTTCCTATTATGCTAGTTATATGTACATTTTGTGACAACAAAAATATATGGATCTCAACATGTTTTCACTTGTACATGAATGGATAATGTGTCTGTGACCTAATATATGATAATATAGCAAATGGCATGAGGGAAAATGGTTCATAGTGATTCTCAGATAAGTATGAGATCCCTACACTTAATTCTGTTGTTTACACCTATAGGTTACATGTTTGCGATATGTTTGATGAAATTCTTGTCATGGCTAGTAGAAGTCTGGTTAAGGTCTTGATCAACTTATTGTTTTTACATCATTGTTTTCCGTACACATCTCATTATTCTAAGCTAGCATTCCATTATGGGCAGTGGTCTGGGCTCTAGGCCTGAAAAAGTGGCTTAAGTCCTAGGTTCCCTGGCCCAAAACTAACAATTATGGTCCACAGTCGCTGGCAGGCAAGCCTATGAGAGCGAAGTTGGGTTCATGGTCACTCCCTTGCCCATATCATGAGAGTGAATATGGCCTAAGTGGCCCAGAAACAATGGAACCTAGGCCCAAGATGTTTGAGTCGCTGACTTGTCTCACAATGGTTTTGTTGATGATGTTGGATGACTATGTGTGATGTTCCGTCGATTCCACTTCCTTGAGGTCACATAAGAGGTCGAATCTGATCATAGTAGTCTCTCGTTTCATATTTACCCCAGTTGGCATGGTTACTTGGGTGGATGTGGGAGGAGGGTGTTATAGAGTGCTATCAGAGCATAGTTGCGCTCTCCATGGGCTATGTGTTGATCATGCTTTCATGTTGGTTACATATGTATTCCTTATGGACATAGTTCCTATGCTTGTTGCATTGGCATGGTGTTGATTATGGTTATAGTGATGTTACCATCTGAAGGTTGAAGGTGTGGTCATGGAGTGTGTCTTGATGTGTCTATGGTTGATTATGTATTGTTATTCCCGCCAGTGATCACATATTAGCAAGTGCATGTGAGGTGGTTACTGTTGTCATGCATGAGGTCATGGTGTGTGTAGTTCGTATGCTCATGCATTGATGACTAGAATATAGCTAGAATGGGTGTATATGGTGTTGTACTCATGTGTTATATGTATATATGTAGTTTCTATGCATGTATGTCCTTGGTAATAGTTATGCATGAATAGTAGATCAAATATGCCTTGTGAATTCATTGTATGCAATTTAGGTCATCATGATGCTATTGGTTTTTATGATGATAATGTGTTGGCTAAGATAGAGAAGGAGATGCAAACTATCAAAGTGAGGTTGCAACATTAGAATTTGGGGTAAGAGAAGACCGCCATACAGTTATGATATGTTTGGAATGCATGTATGTAAGTTAAGGATCTTTATATGAATTAGGTTTATATACATTAGGTTTATGTACATGTCTTTCGATGTTATGGTTACATTCATTGTATATGTTAGTTGATCAGTGTAGTTATATACAGGTGTTAGATAGTCAAGGATGGTAGTAACCTGTGGTTGTATGCATTGCTATTTTTGTTTTATGTTAGATAACTTGATGATCATGTTATATGTTGTTGATGAGTATGCTATAACTTAACTTCTTGTTGTTATATGATAGTTAGCTTGATGCTTAGATCGTATGTTGTCGACGAGCATGTTATATGTTAGTTAAATTGATAATTAGGGTTATTTCATTGAGATCTTGATGTTGTAATTTGGATTGGTCATATGCTTGATCGTTATGTTCATTGCATTGATGATCTTTATGTTATATGTATTGTGTTAACCTCGTTTTACCTATGTAGATGGTTATGGTTGCGATATTCAGGTATGAGCCGACATATTTGTGATATGGTGTCATACTAATCTATATTGATCGTACATATGTGATTGTTATGCATGAACAAAAAATTCTTATGAGCTTATTATGTGAACATCTTAGCTAGTTACTGCAATGGATACTATGATTTAGGTTTGAGTTGATATGTTGTGAAGTTGTATCATGCTAACCTAGATTGGTTGTGTGGACAAGATAGCCTCCCATGAAATACACTAAGGTATGAGTTCACTTATGTCATATATTTGGTCCTTGATTGTTTCATTATATCATCTATTTGGTGTCTATTACGTCGTTTGGTTGATTCATTTAACATGTTATTTTTGCAATTTGGTTGAATGTTTGATGAATTGTATAATATGAATATGTGTTCCAATGATCTTGTATTAAGATGATTGTACTAATACATATGTGTTGAGACAGTTGATAGGTACTTGAGTGTAGTAGGTGATAGTTGTAGCATTATTTCTAATGACTATAAGTTGACTATGGATTATGACATGTTTGTTAGTATTGGTAAAGGTTGATTTAAATTGATAGATATTGTTGTCTTGATGTTTGGAACACGTGGTTGACATGTGTGAGAAGTTGCAGGAAGCATGATGGTATTATCTTGAAAAGGTAATAGTTGATGTGTTTATATCACTAATAGTTGGGTGATGTGATAACGCATAGTAAGCCTCGAATTGCAACAAAGTAAAAAGGTAAAAAGAAGGAGTTGGAAAAGAAATCCTTTTTCTATGTTGGGAAACCCTAATTCCAAATGAATGAGTGTTTTTCCTACATGAAGTCTTATTAACCTTAATCTTGTCTGACATTATCTAGATACATGCTATATTCATGAACATTTACTTGACATGTATGTTAGCTAGTCTTTAGTTACATGTGGATCTGTCAAAGGATTGGAGTCCCTTGAGAGATGGCGTGGATGTGTTTATTTGCAAGCAATGTGTTTGGAACAACAAAATGAGGTAACTGGTGTATTTTTATGTTTATTTATGCACTAACAATTATGTGTTGATGGCAGTGTGATGGAGAGTGTTGCATGGAAAGAGATACTACCATGAAATCCTAAAGAAGGCTCAGGTTGAGCTTTCCTTTGGAAGCACTGGGAATCATGGGGATTAAGTCATGGTGTATATTGTTAGTCTTGTGCCTTTGGTCTTCATGATTTTCTTACACATGATTTTTTATTTTGTTATGTCTTGTGCATGATCATGCCACTTTTTTTGTGATGTCATATTGCTATTGGTTTTCATGGTTTTCTCTTCTTTTCTTCTTGTCTTTCTTTTTATGTTGTGAGTCTTGGGATTTTTTTGGGAAATAGGAATGTTAAGGGAGCTTGAGGGGAGTTGTGTGGTACCCAAAAGGTAATGTAAGATTCATATGAAGCTCGGTGCATGAGTAAGCATAGTGGAAAGTAAGACTATGATAGTTGGTTAGAATTGTTGGGTCCATTATGGTAAATGGACGATGACAGAACAATCATGGGAAAGGTAATCAAGAAGGGTAATTTGAATGGATTTGAAGTGTCATATGCCTTGGCTATGTTGGGAAGTGTTGTTCTCAATGTCGCACATGTTGTGCATGAATAAAGGGAGTTATCTTAACCTTGAACTCGATATCTGGTAATTATGTTATGATCATGATTATGTTGATGTTTACATATGTATACATGTAGGTGTGTATGTATGTCATGTTTGACAAGGTCATCATGGATCATGATTATTAACGCTATTTATATGTATATATATGTATGTATGCAGTTTTTTAATAGGATGATGATTGTTTATGCTAATGTTTACGTATATGTATGTATGTATCCATGTATCTATGTCATTGTCTGATAGATCATCAAGAATCGTTCTTGTGGCGGAATGATTGCTTATGCCAGCAAATGGCATGAAGAAGTTCTTGGTTCATGAGGAATCAAGTGGGAAGAGTAGTCATGAAAAATGTTTGAGGTCAGTATCATGTGGTTATGAATTGATATTATGTGATTATATTATGTCTATGTTGTGGAGAGGTTATACAAAAGGATACATCAATGAAGTGAAATAAGTGTGGTATGCGGCATGTTGGGACAATCATGTATAAGACACTTGAATCAAGGTTGCTTGGTAAAGAGTTAGTGTGGCTTTGGATGTGTGGTATGACTATTGTGCATATGTCATATATGTTGTACTTTTTACACCTATGATTTCACGTGCATGCAATGTGGTGTATATTTAGTGTGTGTACATGTTGATTATGTAATGTTATGTACATGGTGTAGTACATATAGTGTTGTATGAATGTTTCATATTTAGTGTTGGGTATAGATGGTGTTATAGATACATGTTGGATATGCGGTATTGTGTACATAATGTACTATGTGCATGATGGATATGCGATGTTGTGTGCACATGTTGGATATGAAAAGTTGTGTACAGATGATGCTATGTATATGTTGGAAATGCAGTGCTATGTACAAGTGGTGTTGTGTGCATTTTATACATGTGGCGCTATGTACATATGGTGTGGTCTGCATAATTGTATAAGCGGTGTTGTGTGCATGTGGTTTTGTGTGCATGTTGTACATGTGGCGCTATGTACATATGGGGTGGTGTGCATGATTGTATAAGTAGTGTTGTGTGCATGTGGTGTTGTGTACATGTTGTATAAGTGGTATTGTGTGCATGTGGTGTTGTGTACATGTCTTCCATGCTGTGCTGTGTACATGTGGTGTTGCATACATGTCGTGCATGTGGTACTGTGTACATGTGGTATTGTGTACACGTTGTGCACATGGAAAATTTTAGGGCTAATATTTGCAGGTGCACTAATTTTCCATGATTTTTCCAAAAAAGAGATTCACCAATTTTTTTAAAAATAATTTGGCAAAATTTTACAAATACAAAATTATTTTACCTTAAAAATGATCAGCATTATATAGAGAGTTATACAAAATCATTATAAATTTGAATAATTTTATAAATAAATCAATAAAAAATTTATATTTTTTATATTAGGGACTGGTGAGATTCACCAATGTTTTTGAGCTCAAGTTAATTTTCTATCCTTAAAATTTTCCCTAGTTGTGTAGGTGGTGCTTGGTACATGTGGTACTAGTGTACGTGTGGGATTGAGTTCATGTCGTACATATTGTGTTGCGAGCATGTGATACTATGTATGTACATTGTGTAGTCATGGTATCATGACATATGCATTCATTGTGTTACACTCTAGAAACGTATTTGTGTTATGTTGTACATCAGGTGTAGGCATATGTATTGTGTTGTGTTGTACATTGGGTATAGATGTATGAGTTTTTCTATATACGGGGTGTGCGTGCATGCATTTTTTGGTGTCGCATGTTCTGTATAGATGAATGTCTTACGATGTACATTGTGAACATGTACGTACGTACACTGGGTGTAGGTGTATGTGTTGTATGTCAGGTGTATGTTCATACATTGCATGGTGTTGTATGGCATGTGTGGTTTTATGTGTGTGATGCGCACTATGCATATGTGCACCTGGTGGAGGAGAAGGCATTGGGTGTTTTTTGAGTGTGGAAACCAATCAGGTGTGTGTACAGAAAGAACAAAGGCAGAAGTAAGGATCGATGAAGGATAAGTATCAGTATTGTAATTCAATTTTACTATGCATCTGATTTATGATTATGGTCTATGATAATTACATGCGATCTATGATTCTGGTTTATGATGGTTACATGTGATTTATGATTTTGATCTATGATGGTTATGTTTTGAGATAACTTGATGTGATTTTTTTATACACCATGCCAATTTGACTTGTCGTGACAAGAAGTAAACATGATTGCAAATTTATCTTATTAACGAGCTACAAATGAGGTATGATTTTAAGTTATTTCAATTTATTTTGAATCTAATGGAAGTAATGTGAATGGTACAGGAATAATGGAAATGCCTCGTTGCATAGTTAAAATCCACTGCAAGAATCAGCAACAACAATGAAAAGAATTGGAATATGCAACAATATGTTGGTAAAGAACTTTAGGAACAAGGCCATTGTGGGACATTGGTACTCAATTGTGTCCATTGATTTCAAGAAGCGTGCTCTGATTGATGTGATGGTTTTGAGGGAGGTATATTCATTGGTTTTTGTATCTTCTGATGCAAGGAAGCCTTGCCAAGGGATGGATTGCCCGAGATGGGAGTGCTAGCGGAACTTGGAAGGTCAGTGATTGCACAGAAGGGTTGACTGGATTGCCCAAGGAACTGTGTAGCAGAGATTAGAAGGTTGGGGATGGATATTTTTTGGTCGTGACCATTACCAGATGGAATCAGATGCACATTGGGAGTGCACCCTGGAGCAATGAGTCGGTAACTGTTTATTGAGAGGACAAGTGGCATTAGATTGTAGTGCTAGACATTAGATGCAAATTTGACTTTGTAGTAGATTCTAGACTCCCTGGGAAGGAGGTGAATCTTGGTACTACTTTGAAGGCAGAGGTGCGAGCCTTTGGATTCCCCTCTTAATTAATACGGGCATCATATTCTCTTATTTTCTATCTTAGGAAATGTGTATATGTGATTATTGTAAATATTGTAATTAGTTGTTTTATAAAGCTCAACTATGTGGTATGTTGTGATGTTGTCATGATTTTTTATTTTAGTAGATGGTCATTGTAAATACTGCAACAAGCTATGCTATAAAGCTCCATAGTAAATGGTTTGTTTTCAATAGTCTTGTTGGTTATAGGTGTCATTGAACACCAAGGACGGTGTTCCCACAAGGGGGAGGGTTCTGTAATAGCCCTGGTGAAAATTCCATGTAAAATATCTAAGGTGATGATGATGGGACACATATTACAAGCTAAATGGTGGGGTAAACATCCTAATGGGTCTTGATTCAGTTTATTATGGCTCAGGAAATTGGAAAAGGCAATGGAAAAGGCCTTGGAAAGGCATGAGGTATTTATTGGCATTTCGTTTATGAAAATAATGGAAATTAGGAGAAAAGGAAGGTGAAAGGTCACAAGTTGCATGTGAGAAGGAAAATGAAGGAAAATGATGGAGAATGAAGAAAATAGAGGCCCCTTTAATATAAAGTCTTCTGAGGATCAGTGGGCAAGACTCGATCAGTTCAGTGTCGGAGCTCTCTCTCATTATTCTCTCTCTCTCTCTCATACTCTTGGAGACTTAGAGTTTTCTTGGAGCACTCTTGGAGGGTGTGGCATATTTGTATTCTTGGAGCAAGAAGGAAAAGGAAGAGAATGAAAGTGCAACAGGGCGTCGAGTTCAGCATCTACCTCAGATTTGTTTGCAGGTACCAAGTTGCATGTATGATTTCTTCACTAGTTTTAGCATGCATGGCACATGCATGTGCTTTCTTGGTTGTGATCTGTCATTGACATGGAGGATTGCCTGGATCGATAGTGGATTGGTTAGCATTGCCATTTCCTGGATAGCCATGGTGATTGTGGGTTTACTTCCATGGTTTTGTTTTTAGTTGGTTCTCATGTTCCTTAGCTTGGGTTGAGTTATTAGTCCGGAAAGCCTTGGTTGAAAAAACACTCTGGAAGCCCTATAACAACTTGGGTTGAGTTACTAGTCCTTGAAACCTTGTTGGAAAAATTCTCTGGAAGCCCTTGGTGGGTTGAGTTACTAGTCCTGGAAGCCTTGGTTGGACAAATGTTCTGGAAGCCCTATATAAGTTGTGGGTTGAGTTACTAGTTCTAAAAGCCTTGGTTGGATAAATTCTCTAGTAGTCCTCGAAGGCTTGGATGGAGAGCAATCTGATGATGGTTTTGTGATGTCTAACCATGAGGTTGAATCACTATTTGATGGGTTTAGGTGGGTGGCCTTTGGAAGCCATGGATGAGGTTTTATTGATGTGTTCTATGAGATCCCACATTCATGCTTGGAATATGGGATAGGGGTGAATGGCCGAAGAGAGATTTGGCTCAACGATTCTATGGCTGGGTGGAATGTGGTAGTCCCATCTGTGGTTAATTTATTACATTCATTAATGAGAAATTCATTCCCTTCATTTCCATGTGAGAATGTACTGACGTATATATGGATTTATCTTTATGGTATTTGTGTTCCTATTATGCTGGTTATATGTACATTTTGTGATGGAATATATGTATGGATCTCAACATGCTTTTACTTGTACATGAATGGATAATGTGGCTATGACCTAATAGATGATAATGAAACAAATGACATGAGGGAACAATGGTTCATAGAGATTCTCAGATAAGTATGAGATCCCTACACTGAATTCTGTTGTTTACACCTGTAGGTTACATGATCGCGATATGTTTAATGAAATGCTTGGCATGGCTAGTAGGGGTTTGGTTAAGGTCTTGATCAACTTATTTCTTTTGTAACATTATTTCCCTGTACATGTCCTTATTCTAAGCTATCATTCCATTATGGGTACTGGCTTGGGCTCTGGGCCTGAAAAAGTAGCTTAAATCTTAGGCTTGCTAGCATAGAACTAGCAATTCTAGTCCACGATCGCTGGTAGGTAGGCGTATGAGAGTGAATTTAGGTTTCTGGTCGCTCCCTTTCCCATAGCATGAGACATACTATGGCCTAAGAGGTCCAGAATAGAAGTGGTACCCAAGGACAAGTTGTCTGAGTGGATGACTTGTATCCTGAGGGTTTTGTTGATGATGTTGGATCACTGTGTGTGATGTTCTGTCGATTCCATTTCCTTAAGGTCACATAGGAGGTCAAATCTCATCATAGTAGTTTCTCGTCTCATGTTTACCACAGTTGGCATGGTTAATTGGGTGGATATGGGAGGATGGTGTTACACACTTAGATATACACACATAACAACAACTCTAATAAGCTCTTTCCAAACTATGGACAATAAAGACAACATAATGCATTCACCACTATCAACAATGTGCATCAGTAAACAACAAGATTGGTAAACCCTCTATCAATGATATATCAACACATGACTTCACTTTTTCCCTGGAATTTGATCGTGTAATAAAAAAACTATGTTAATAAACCATAACAAGAACCATTTCTATCCCTGTTTATGTGCATTGACTATGCACACCATCCATGAGATTCCACTAGAAATCACTTACATAAAAACATGGCCATTAGTCTCTAAAATACAAAGCACCAACATAGACTCTCGATCTACTATACGTTTTTGAATTCTAGTCACACCATACAAAGGATACGTTCACAGTAATACTCTGATCCTTTCCCTCAAGATTTACATATTCAATGGCTAGTGCACCATCACAGTTTCATTAAACTTAGATCCATGTATGTGATATGCACTTTTTATGCATAATGAATATGTATACTATATAACGTGAAGGGGATCCACAACTACAACAATTTAACCTTGTAGCCCAACGCTATAAATCGACCAACTCAAACACAATTGTTGTTTTCCAATTACCAGATCAAAGACGCACTAATGCACCTTTATGAGACTAATTCAAACTCATAACCAAACTAATTTTCTTACGAACATTATAGACAAGTCAATCAATTAAATTTCTAGCAATTCCATGCGAAATTACCTTGGATTGGCTCGTGGATTTTCTATCGCACCGTACAGGCAGTTCCCTGGGAAGACACTGGGATGAACGCAACAGTGGCTTTGGGAGACCAAGACAAGCCTGTGCCAATCGCTATAACCATGGAAAGCCTTAAAATTATCTACCTAGATCTATAACGAAATCTTCAAGCCACCTTCAATCACATTTCCCAACACCTGTTCACCTTAACCAAGCCTCTGTTATTCTTCTTATCAGCAGCACAAGCCCACAAACTTGTTAACATCAGTGCTAAGTTGGTTGAGTCTCCATGGTTGACATGATTGTCAACAATATGGTTCTAAAACTATGCGGCTAACACTTAAAAGTATATTATCGGTTTGTGCAATTATAACTTTTGTATCCATTGAAATTAGTGTATAAACATTCTCTTTTACACTACAATAACAATAACTGGGTTGACATGCTTGTCAACACTATGGTTCCAAAACTATGCGGCTAACACTTAAAAGTATATTATCAGTTTGTGCAATTATAACTTTTGTATCCATTGAAATTAGTGTATAAACATTCTCTTTTACACTACAATAACTAAGAGTGTGTGTGTGTGTCTAGGCTAATGATCCTAGTTTGTTCTTAGTTGTTTGTGAATATATTAATGAAAATAAATGTAAATGTCTTAAAAATATATTTCGTTTTGGACAATTAAAGCTCTTGTGTCCATTGAAATCGGTGTATAAACATTCTCGTTATCTTAATGGTAGGGTTCCCTCATTTCTCTTGTTACGGTGTGTAGCATGTAACATATCAGTCGGAGGTAATGCGCTTCCCTTATGTTTTGAAATATGCTTTTATATTTGATGTATAACACATAATATTTCATATATTTTTCAAAAACAATTTGTGATTTATTTATTATTTAGAAGAGATTATGTCATATTTCTTGATTTATTTATTATTTAGATTAGATTATGTCATAGGTATTTGGTCATTGAAAGATGTCCAAATAGTATAAAATTCACGTAAATTGTATATTAAAGTTGTACATTTTTATGTCTTGATATAGATCCATTTTAATTCTGGATCTACTAAGCATTGAAAGAGATCAAATCTCTCAAGACGCAAATCTCTTTTTGAGTGACAATTAAGAAAAAATTTACACATTGAGAAATTTGATTCCTCTCTATGCTTGGTAGATTTAAAGTTAATATGAAATTATACTAGTTGTTGATAATATTATTTATATTTATATAGATTTTACATCTCTATATAGAAATATTTCTATTTTTAATTTGATTAAAACTATGATAATATATATAGTTACATATATATATTCCATTTTTCGTTGACATGTTTTATATCTTTTTTATTTTATCTTTGTAACATGATACATATACTACTGATAATATATATAGATAGATATATATTTCAAAAAGATTATTATAAAAACTCATTTTTTATATGCGAGTGATGAGTTTTGAAATGGAAAGTTTGAAAAAGACAAATGACACTTGGAAAATCTATATAATTTTAAGACATTAATATATACAATTTTTCCATAAACATAAATAAATAAATAAATATGGAGTTCTCAAATATACTGATTACAAATATGCACTATTATTTTAATTTATATCGTCAAATGGATATTAATTTATAGTTAGCTCTTGCTTATATATATATATATATATATATATATATATATATATATATATATATATATATATATATATATATATATATATCTATATATATATTAAATTTATTAAGTTTTTATATATTTTTTAATTATATGTTCTAAAAGCCCCCGATGGGGTGTTAATTTGGTTTTAATAGGGCTCTTAGAGGCCACACCCACCGCCGCATAGTTCACATAAAGTAATTCATGAGGAAAAGATGCAGCCTACCTTCACATGGATGCACATGCAATCTAATAGTTGGCATGATGTTTCTATTAATTGGCTTGATGATTGAGGTGATAGGCTATGGTGAATGGAGAGGAGTTGAGGGTTGGTCCTCAGCCTCATGGTTTTGTGGGTTGTCTGAGATTGAAGGTGTAAGTCTCATCGTGTCGTGGCTAGTGTCTAGAATAGAAATCCAGGGAGAGGGGCATGAAAGCATGTGAAATATTAGAGTAAATGTTTTGGGATTCCTGGAATTCTGGTCCTATGCTTGAATGTTCGAGAATTTATTTATAGAATGGCTAGACTTTAGTCTTCTTTGAGGAGCACATTCTCAAGTTATATCCATTTTACTCCTGATCTATTTATTTTGTTGGGCATTTGTGTCTAGGATTGGAGGTATACGGTCAGAAACTCTATGTCTTTACCAAGTCTAGTTTATAGAGGTAATTCAAGCTCTAATGTCAATTTATTGTTGAATATTGATCCTTGGTCATTAGTTTAGTTATGTAGGAACCCAAACCTTAAAAATTTTAACTGATCTTTCACATTTTAGTGTTCTAGTTAAAAATGGTAGCAATCAAAACACTGAACACAGTGAGATATGGAAACACAACCTTTATTTATATTATTAACTGAAGAAAATAGTACATGCCCTTACATTAATATCAGAGCCCCTGCAATGGAATGCGCGATTACTCATCAAAAGAGAAAAAAACAAATTCAAGCACAATTGTGGACCGTGTATGGATTCAACAGAAAAATCAAACCCAAGGGGTTTTCGTCACTGGGATCAAAATGGAACTAGACAAGTTCTCAAGAAAAACAAAATAAGATGGATAAACTCTAGATGTTCCCAATGCCTAGATCCTATCCCCTTTTATAGGTTTGATGGACTCTCTAGATACCTTATTTTATTATTTTCCCTCGAAAAATGAAGGAAAATAGCATGGGAAAATACCACGGTAAAGGCCAATGCTAGATTCCATCCATTTTGACCATATCTAGAAAAGGGAATATTACTAGTCACAGGCTAAAGAATGTGAGTCTAGTTCAAAATAAATTATTATGGCTTTGCTTGGTTGGGTAGAGTCTTAGTTTGGATAAGTTTGGATAGTCTTAGCCTTCATTATGTTTCATAGTCCACTGGTCCTCTTGTTGGTCTCCTTGCGTTCAATGATCAATGGTGGAAAGTTGAGGGAGGAGGTAGCTGCTCCTTCCGTCTCAATTAGTTTCTTGTATGGATCTAATGTCTAGAGTTTTTGCGATGATTTAGACTGTTGATTTCTTAATCATATTGGTGTTTGGTCTCATTTGTTATTGTATTATTTTTTAGGTAGAGGAAATCATAAATGATTTTGGAAGTTTTCCCCTGATTTAGCTATATCATCGAGGCAAAGGGGACAAACATAAGGGGAGGTGGTGCATGAGTCCAACAAGGGTGGTGTGGTGCTAAGATTTTTTTCCCATGACTTGGTTGCCATGTTTTTCAATGCTATTCCACCAAATATGCATAGAGAAATTAAAAAGCTAAATATATAGGAAGGGGTTGAAAGGCAATCGCTCTATGACTTGGAGCTCATGGAGGATATGCCACCTTGATTTCTTGACCCTGGTCACACCAGGGGTAGGAAGAAATAATACCTTAAATTGGAGGCTCTTCATTGGAAAATGAAGACCTTGTTAGACCTAGTCCTAAAGGACAAATAAGTGGAAAAGTACAATGTCTTTGCATCCCTAGAAGACATCGTGATAATGCTTAGGAATAAATGACCTTTATTTGATAGAATTGATTCTTGACTAGCTCATGTTGAAAGCCACATTGCATGTGGATCAGAGCGCAGGGACATTATGGATCCCCTTGGTTCTAGTGTGAGGGATCCTACCAACATTTCATCTTATAAGAATGATTAGAGTGCTTAGTGGATGGAGGTGCAACTTGACAGTTTTGTGTGAGGGCTCTTATCACGTTAGCATGGAGGTTAGGTATCTCTGGTGGCACTCTCATTTGCATGGTGCTCTACATGTTGGTTCCTGACCCATCCTCTTAAGAATGTGTCATGTATTATGCTCCGCTTATTGTATGGTCTATAGGTGATCATGGGGCTTATATCCTATATATATTTTCTCAACTTGGTTATAGTGTGAATCATGACAAAATTTTGGCCTGGTTATTTGTATTATGGGTAGACCCTTTACGTATTATATAATTTTGGGATTGAAGGATTTTAGAATATATGATAATTATCTCGTGGTGGGTTTGTTGGGCAATGATGCAGGTGACTTTGGTCTTGCCCTTATTGGTTTTTGGGTTATGAAGACTTGTTTTTCAGTGGGATCTGAGACTTTGCTCGTCTCGATGAATGAAATTGTCTGATTAGGAAACTTGTGTCCTCCATGGTAACTATGATAGTGTCTATAAATCCATGTAAACTTGATTTTTGAGTAATATAAAATGCCTTAGCTTACAAAAAAAAGTATATTTTCTAAAATATTATGAATACGAATTATTATCATTTAAATATATTTTAATGTGATATGTATATTGTGATTTTTCCTATAAACAATTGTTTGTAATTTTATAAATAGAAACAAAATTACAATATAGTAAATTGAATTGAATCAATCTATTATTTTTATTACTTTTCTAATTGTGTGAAATTATATCTTTTATTTGATTTTATTTTATCTATATTTTAAGGGCACTACAACATCTCTCATATAAAACTGTAAAGTACCTTTAGCGCAATAAAGTTTCAATTTGATTAAAAACATACTATAAAAAAAAGTAAACTTAGAAAAACTTATCTCTTATATAAGTTTTTATATAAAATTTACATTTGAAACCAAATTCACAATATAAATTTAATTCACAATTCAAAAGTTGTTTATCACAAAGGTATATTCTTCTTCATACCATAGATATTTTGGTGTTAATTTGATATTTAATTTTTGTAATGTAGTTTTTATTGACAATCTCTATGGAAGCAGAATGAATTTACTCTATTTGTTGTATATGTTCGCTTTGTAGTGTAGGTTTTAACCCCATACAGAAATTACCTGCATACGAATTCTAAAACACAGAAAATAAACAATGCGAGAGCATAACACATAAAACACATATACACAGAGATTTCCCCTGGATCCCAAAACCGGGACTACCAGCTTGATTTTTCATTATGTTCCTTTCAATGTTAGAATACATAATTATACATGCCAAAGCATTGAATACCATGGACCAAAAAACCATCGCGTCCAAAAAACATGTGCGAAAATCATGCACAAAACTATAGGTGGGTCCACCCAACCTAACATAGGTTCCAAAACCAAAATTTTCCGGGGCACTGCCTCAGACCCCATAAAGTGGGATTATGGGTACACCTCAAACCCCCTGTGACCCCCCCTGCTACACAATCGGTGCAACAAAGGGGGGGCTCCGCCCCCCTCTAACCCCTCGGTTAACTACGTGGGCTAGTCGTGGAAAGAATATAACACAACCCAACATGTAGCAAGTCGAAACATTCTAATAAGAAATTGGGAATGTATCAACTACTTTCTTTCTCAAAACAAGATTTTATCTCTATAAACTTCATCAACATTTTTTCTATCACATATTTTTATGTTTATTTCATTTGTGTGTTAATTTATTACCCTTTCAAAATAAATGAATATTTTCATTCTTTATAGTAATACAATTGACACAAAAATAATAATAAAACATTTTGGTTGTTAAGTCAATTTTGTTTTAGTTCGTGGAACTTGACTTCTTACCTTTTTTTTTTATATTGGAGGATGTTAATGAAATGTTATGACCAAGGGTATTAAATAAGTCATTTGATGCATTCACTTCAGATTTTCATGGACCAAGTAGTGGGACAAGCATTGATATTTTTTACAATGAGCGAATAATTCTTAAACACTTACTCTCTTTTCTAAGGTACGTCATTTGATTTTTAGTTTCTTGGAGAACATAAAGTTCTATTACTTATGTTTCCTCCATCTATATCTATGAAACATAAAGAATAGGATAAAGGATATAGTTTTGTGGATCATATCATCAAAGATCTTGCCATAGTCAAGGGTATTTTTTTGTATGCGTAGGATGATTACAAAGCATTAGAAAAATAATAATAATGGCACATCACTTCCAAATTGGTGTTGAAGATAGTCAAACACAAGCAAGTAGCACTTCAAGAAAAGATCATCTTCAAGGTCGAAGCCCATTAGATATAGAATTTAAATCAAAACTCAAGTTGTTGGATCTGATGACTATCACTCCAACCTTATAGTTCATCTTATCAAACATGATGTAATAAGAACTATTCAATATGAGCTAATAGTCACAATTACTAGAAAATGAGGTAAAGTTTTTGCATCCTCAAGAAACCATACAATAGGTTGCACTTTTTCCTAATGAGGATGCATTACTCTTTTTTCAAAACCAAGACTAACATAACAAAGCATGCTATTACATATTTTCTTTTCATAAAGGCACATTTCTTTTAGAATCCAAGTGGTTCTCCCAATCAAAATTTTAATAGTATCTTTCTTTCTTCTAATAGAATTAGGGAACACTTTCATTTAACAATGGAGGATATGGTGTAACATCAACATCATTTTTCTAATTTAGGAACATGGGAAAAAGAAATGCTAGCTATCTTGGAAGCCTTATGGACAAAATGTTATTTTAGGAGATCGAAATAATTTTTATTTATAGGATTGTTTTTATCCTTTAGACAATATTATATTATTTTCTAATCTTCGCACAACTTTGTACTATATATAATTCTTGTATAATATCCAATTTCATATAACAAATATATTGTTAAGAACTTATGTGTTTCTTCTCTCTTTCACTTACTTTTTCCTTTTGTTTTCCATTGTGTGGGTATCAACTACAAGTATTTGAATGTGGATGATTCCTAACCAATCAAAATTCATCACAACCTTAGTTCTATTAAGAACCAAGGGGGATCAAATCCCTTTAAGAATCAAACATCTTTCACATTACAAAAGCACATGAAGATGTTCTTTCATTTCCTCTCTCTTTTTTTTTCTATTTTTTTTTATGTTAGACATTAATGTGAGTGTCTTTTTCAGGTTATTTTATTACCATGCCCATAAATGGAAAAAGAGGTCTCTCAGGTCCAATGATGATGAGTTGCAAGAGGAAATAAGGAGAAAATTATAGAAGATACATCATAGAAAGAGATAATAAAGAGGATAATGAATGCCAACAACACACCCCAACTCTTAACAATTTGTAAAGTTCATTCTAATGACTTCAAGTCTCAAGTTACCTCAACTATACTATAAAAAAACTCAATTTCTTTGTGACCTACTAATTTAGATTTATTTTATCTATTTTTAAAAATTTGAATTAAAAATATAAAAACTTCCATTATTATGAAATTGTGTTTCTGCTTGTTATATAACATTTGTCTTATACAATTAGGTAAAAATATTTAATAATAAAAACATAATCATATATTAAAATTAATGAAAAGCCAAATTAATGAGAAACTTTTTAATAAATAATCATAATCATTCCATAGATATGGTTAAATGACTTATAATAATTTTGTAAATTAATAAAAAATTTCTTTTTCTTAATATTTAAAAATAAATAAAAAATAAAAAATACAAAGGAAACCATTCACAGAAGAATTACAAAAGTTAGAAACCAAATAAAAAACAAGCATCCTTCATTATAAAATTGCGTAAAATGCAACATTTAAAAAAGGGCTAAAATAACAACCTATTCAAAATAATGTAAAATGATTCACTAATAACAGCTTACCAAAGTTGTTGCTACTAGAGACAATTAAAAGGAAATATAAGCTCCCGAAATATATCGACATAACAACGATTTAATAGAATACGAGACCACAAGTACTTTGTAGTTTTTTAATATTTTTTTACATCATAATAATGGCTTTATTATTTTAGGATAAATATAGGAAAAATATTTTTGAATATTTATAACATGTACACGTGGAAAAAAATTAAAAATTATCATAAGTTAATATAAAAGAGGAGATAATAAGCTTCCCAAAGAAAAGGAGATAATAAAAAACGGGTTGTAAAAATATTATAATTTACAACTTGAGGAGATAATAAAAAATGGTCTAGTTTAAAATTTATATTATGATTTATTAGCGAGGAGTACGTTTTGTTATGGTTATTTCCATTAAAGATAGATCTAATCTAGATTTAACTCATTGTTTAACTACTATAAAAATATAAATTACGTTAAATTTGTTTTTTAATATTTAATCATTTTTATTTTAAAATGCTAAATCAACGTATATTATATGTTTTTTTTGTTTGATTGCTATTTGTTACATTAAATATTTGTTGATGATTAAGACAATTGTCATTTAATCGGTAATTATAATAACTTTTCTGACTTAACACAATACTAATGTGTATGTATACGTTGGGAAAGTGTCATATCAAGTTTTTATTAACATGGCAGTTCTCAAATGGCATTTTACAAATTATGATTTTGTTAATATGGTTTTAAAAACATTCCAATTTAATAATCTATTATATCTGGATCTAAAACCCTACTATATGGAAATTCAAGGGTCTCTTATACATCCAAATTACTTTAAACTCATGATTTTGTTAATATGGTTATGAAAACATTTCAATTTAATAATCTATTACATCTTGATCTAAAACTCTACTATATGGAAATTCAAAAATCTCTTATACATCGAAGTTACTTTAACAAGTCATTAGTTTAATTTCAATCTAACTTTTACTTAATTAATACTAAACAGATTATAAATATTTTCAAACTACAAATATCAATACTACAGTATAGGAATCATAAATTTTATGTTAATATGATTTACTATAAATTAATCATAAAAAAATTCTTAAGTTAAACATTGTTGGAGATTGTAAATACTTTCAAAGTACAAATATCAATACTACAATATTGCAATCATCAATTTTATGTTCATAAAATTTACGATAACTTAACCAAAAGAATCTTAATTTAAATATTGTTAGGTGTATAATGTGTACTTAACATCATAGTTATGATATAATTTACATTAAAATCTACAATAATAATGTCACACACTAATGATTATAAAATTCACATTAAAATCTACAATAATAATATACCATTAAAGATTATTATTGTGATGTATAGAATTATTCAAGCACATGTTATTCTTATATAGAACAATGATGAGATAAACTCCATATATACCCTGCCAAAATTTATATAAAATGAGACCCAATGGTACTATATAATATAAATTTATGCCCACAATACAAACATAATTTTGATGAGACCCAATGGTAACCGTACAGTGATTCAATCACATGTTATTCTTCGTATATAATTATACCCCATGATAATTATGACTAGTCATTTGTTATTCATCATATAGGATGATATCTAACGTTAGCTATATGATAGTATAGCCTACATGAGCTAAACTTCACTGACTTTATATGATCGATGTTTACGCTACCTGGTCTCGTGGGCAATGCAACCCACTCTCTTATATACCATTGGTAAGAGAAGGATGTTTGTTTGACCTATATAAAGGTGTGACGGTAGTCGTAGGAAGGGGAAACGAAAAATTGTAGTATGACAAGGTAAGGCACATGTCATACTATCCATGTAAGTCCTTTTTCGTAGTATAAGAGTGGAAATTAGTATAAGCGAAACTTGCCATGATGTGGAGTACTTGCGTTGAGTGTTGATAGTGAGCCCTGATACAAATGTCCCATCATTAGATTGATATGAGGAAGGTACGAGGGCATAAATGAAGTGTCAAAGGCAGAGTGGATTAATGAAAAATTATTGGCGATAGTCATAAATTAGATTGTACAAAATGGGATCATACTTTATGTATAAGGTGAAATCCTAGATGACTTAGAACATGCAGGAGTTTTTTGTAAGGTGGCAACATGTGGCTGTGGAAGTGAAGATTGAAAGATGTTGATGTGAAATTTAGGACGGCTGTGATGTGCTCTCGTACAGTCATAATAGATGGTTGTGAAGGTGAAGGATACACGTGGATGCAAAGATTAGAACACCCTTGATGTTATATGTAGACCAATGCAAAATTTACAACACCCTTGATGGTATGTGTTGACGACAATGATTTGAAAGAGGAACAAATTCTATAAAAGTGAGACTTGCAAAATTAAAAGGATTATATGTGGATAAGGTTTATCGATGATAAAAGATGTGTAAAAGTAATTTTGGTTGCAAAGAGTTAAGTTGATTTGTAAAATTAGAAAATTAAATGTCAATAAGGATAATTAATAAAAGTTTGGTTGAAAAGAGTTTGAACATTAATTCGATTATTATAAAATGGCAAGGGAAAATATTATGTATA
The DNA here is from genome assembly GCA_031772625.1 of Pinus tabuliformis. Lineage (NCBI taxonomy): Eukaryota > Viridiplantae > Streptophyta > Pinopsida > Pinales > Pinaceae > Pinus > Pinus tabuliformis. Next base: position 1,536,217,585 of record CM062818.1, on the reverse strand, counting down.
TATAATAATAATTTATTTGGTATTTTCCTTTATAATTATTGTTTAGGTATTTAATACTTTTATTTATCTTTATCTTTTATAGAAAGAGCATGATAGGTGGGAATTGTTGTAATGAGAGTGACTATAACAATTGAGTATGTAAGTATATAATATAAATTTAGAAATTAATTATGGAATATAAATTTAATCCCCGATATAAAGATTGTATTGATTTCAGTAATTAGGTGAAACAATAAGAAATATAAAATTATTTAGTTATGTAATATTGAGTAATTGAATTAGTGAATACTTAGTTTTAATATTTATAATTGATTATCATTACAAATAATGTTAAAAATTATTTGGCAAGATTAGAGCATTATTTGGAAAGGTTATAACTTAAGTTATATATGGAGTTTACCATGTAAGTTTGATTGTGAAAATAATTCTATCTTTCAAGCTAATTGTTTAGAAATGAATGACACATATGTAGTATATAATTTTAAGCTCAAATTCTTTTAGGTGGCCTTGAAGAGTTGAGCTTGTGAATAATGGAAAAGGTTCATTAATCTCTCCATCATTGGATTAATTTGGGTTGTTAGAATGTGCATTAACATAGTTCAATTTAATCATAAGTATACAAACCAAAATAATTCGATAACATTGATTATCCAATTAGTCAAGCGAGTTAAACTTATATTTATTACATGTGATAATGATGGATTCACATGCTTTCACTAAGATGGACTAATGAGGAGTTGTGAAAGTGACATGCCATATTCACTTCTATTTTAATTATTGTGTTAATTTCATGTGCATTAGTCACTACTGGTATATCCTTGGTGCACTAATGAGTTGTTAAAGTGACATGCCATATTAACTTTTATTTTATTTATTGTGTTCATGTCAAGCGGATTAGTCACTCTTGGTACATCCTTGGTGGACTAAAAATTAAGTCATTTGAGGTATCAAACACAAAGAGAGAAATTTTTTATCATATGATATTATAATAGAAAGAATTTATGCTAAAATTTAACATGGTTAACAATGAAAAAATCTTAGCATGGACGAAAGGTTTGCTTGTGCACACATAAATTCTTCTCCCAAGGTGTTCTTCCTTCTAAGAGAAATAGAAGTGAAGACTTTTATTATATAAAAATTCTTTATAAGGCAAAGCAATGCATGACTTTACCTAATAATTTTATTTGTAAGAAATTAGCTAACTTAAATGTTTTTGAAGAATTTAGTAACCTTATGGTATGCATATCACAATGTCCTCACTATGGCAACATATTCAACTTTAGGCAAGGTAAAAGCTACACAATGCTTTACATAGTAATTGGAGGCTAAATTAAAGATATGATGGAAAAACAAGATTAAATGGATTTGTTTCTCAACTACTTTACGGTGGTGTATATTCTGTATCTCAATTGCTTAAGCTTAGAATGAGAATTCCTGAAACTTTCATTGTGGATATGGATTCAAACCCTATCCCTAATACAAAATTTATGCGAGACTTAGTGCTTGTCATGAGACCATGTATAACTCACCTAGATTGGTTGTAGAATATCATTAACATATTCATACTAAAGATTATTGAATTCATCAATGAAATGTGTTGTGTTACGAAGTCCTTTTTATATTGATGTGTAACTTCTTACATTTATAAAACATTAGATAAAAAATTTATTTCAACATTACACGTAGATATCTAAACTAACCTTAAATAACTATATTGTATTAAATGACGCTACATTCACTTATAATTATGTCATATAAACACATTTTCTATTTAACCATTACTAATAATAATATATTTAAAAAAAACTTATAAAAATACAATTCATTGACTATAAATATAGAAAAATTAAAATTAATATATATTAGAATAAACAAATGTTTTCTTATACTTTACCTTAAAACAATTTTCATTCATATATATAAAAACTATTATTTAAAATTACTAACAAATAATTAATATCATTCCATTATAATTATAATACCATATTAAAAAAACTATAAATTTAAATATATAAAAATATATACAATCAACTGAAAAGTATAACTAATACAAACATTTATCTCTAACAATTGACTTGTAATATTGCACCTCGAGATTGGGATAATCATTCCTTTTTTGAACTCCTAAATTTCCTAGGTGGTTTGCACACATCAATATATTGAAATCCTACTGTAATGTATATAAAAATCCCAGCTCAATGTTCCTTGGAAAAGAGATGAGGAAATTGGCACAAACATTGGATTGGCTTCAAAATAGCATTGCTATGCTCATGTCTGATATCAACTAAGTCCAACATAGTCAATAAACTAGGCACTAGTTGTTGGTGGTTAGGCTTAGTGAGCTTGGTTTTTGGCTTTTGTCGTGCTTGTACTTATCATCATAACACATGGGTTGTCCAATGGCTGGTTTATCTAGTTCAGCCTGCACCATTGCACTCTCGTTGACCGTGGAAGTGGCTGTAGTGTTCTGCACTCATAGGGTTCGCCCACTTTACTTGAATTGGTTATCTGGCACCTTAGTGAAGTCGTCCAAATGTCATGTCTCGGCTATATCAGTGTGGGGCTACTTTGGCTAAGCATTTGTTGCCACCTCGTATAACGAAGTCTCCCTCTGCAAAGGGCGACATCGTTGTGGGCCTACTTTGGTTAAGCATTTGTTGCCACCTGATCGTATAACGAAGACTCTTTAGTGCAAAGGGCGATATCAGAGTGGGGCTACTTTGGCTAAGCATTTGTTGCCACCTTGTATAACGAAGACTTTTACTGCAAACAAGATAGTTGAAAAGCAGATGCTAACATGTACCATAATTCCCGGTTGTGAATTTTCTTGATCCACCATTGATGGCGAGTCACATAATCATGTATCCAATCGCATCGCTATCAATCCTGTCACCTTAGGCACATCAATATATTTCATCACGGCTGGTTTGTATTTAATAGCGTAAATATTAAGCAGCATGCACTAAGTTAATTATTAATAATTGATTAATTGTTTTTGAATAGCATGGTTATCCGTTCTGTCATCTTAAGAACATCAAGCTATTTCTTTATAGCTGGCATGTATTTAATAGCTTAAATATTAAGCAACATGCACTAAATCAATTATTAATAATTGACTAATTGTTTTTTAGTTAAATAAAAATAAAATAATATTCCATAAACAACATAAAAAAATTAAATCAATCATACATGTTACTTAATATTTACTCATCCAATAAATGCTATACAAGTATTTCCTGCTTCGCCTGTACTATATTTTTTTATTTCTGCTAATGTTATACTTGAATGGACTGTTAGAGAGCAGGAGATCTTGGGCCGCCAGTATCTCTGCTCAGGTTATGGTAATACTTCGCGATGTAGTTCGATGTCAGAAGTCAGATCACAGTTTTTCAGTGAAAATTAACAAGTGTTTCCATTTTTTCTATAAACTACCTTAGACCTCTTAGGACAATGCTTTTCACCTTTTCAAAGTAATTGTAATGTCAAGCAATGGACCGCCCGTAAGAGTTCTACGTGGGGAATGGGGTATGCTTACATATTCTCTGTATGTAGGTTGAGGGATTTTGATTTTAGTTATATGGTTTAACAAAAATAGTATTTTTGATATTGAAATTATGCAGACTTAGATATATAAAATTTACAAAAAGAGAAAAAAAAAAAATACATATAGAGATTAGAAATGGAAATTAGTTATCTTTCGATGCTGTCGTGTTGAGATCAATGTCTCACTTTCTTGGATCCTCCTTGAGCTGGCCTTGGTCTGTAGGGGCATATTTGCTTAGTTTATAATTCATTATTATACTCCGAAGAGCATTTATTCATCCATCAGGCGAGAGATCTGATTTTAGAGAGCCATTATCTTATTAGTGTGTCCCACTTGTGAGTGGTACAGTTGACCAAATTTAGCCTTATGGAGGGCTTCGTAAGCCGATAGAAAATGAGAGTAATGGTTATCTCATTTTCTATCATATATTACTGTTGTAATATATAAATATAGTGATAATTATATATGTGTGAGAATGAAAATACCATATTAAGGCATTAGTTGTACTATTATTCTTTCTTTTGTTTTTTCTTTATAATACGAATAAGAAAACAACACTTTTGTTTTTTCTTTATAATACGAATAAGAAAACATGTTGTAGTAGAATTTTTACCAATAAAATCTCTTACAGGAGAAAGCGAGAAGTTATTTCCAGCACTAGACATTGCAATAGACTCGTATGTATGAAAGAAGATAGTCTAGAACAATAGTAGCTATACATTAAATTATTATTAAATATTGATATCAAACATGGAACAAAAATCTTGATAATAAATATTATATAAATATGTAGAATCAGTATTCTGATAATACACTCATTGAAGAGGGTTTTCATATAAATAAATATAAAATAAATATGGTAACTAAAAATCTTCAGTAAAACAAAGTTTTGATTAAGTCAAATAAATATTATGAATATGATCTAAATTGGATTATTATATTGTTTTTTATACATCTCCATGCATTTAAAGTAGAAAAGGTGGAGGAATTAACTCATGTGATAGTTTTTACCAATGGGACCAAATTTGGCTAAACGGAGTTTGAAACCTTCCAAGAGCATTTTGAGGCATCAAACTACATTTTTTGGGGGTAAAAATTTGTCCTTTTAGTACGAAACCTTTTCATGCTATTATACACAGAGATATTTCCAATGACGCAAGAAGCGCGTCAATCATTATGCCACTCACTTTGCCTTTAGGGGATTAGGCGGAATCCACTAGAGTCGTTAATATCTAACTTAGTCTCTTCCAGAGAGTAGGCCTTATTAGCTTGAAGTCTCTTCCAGAGAGTAGGCCTTATTAGCTTGAAGATCATCATCCATATTATTGGTTCTAAGAATATGATAGAACTCCTTTGAATGAAAGAATGCAACCCAACTTCTAATTCTTTAAAGCACCAAGGCAAGGGAGTTATCCTTCGAACTACTCTCATGATTGAGATATTGGATTTTAAGCAACTGACTTTTGAGAACAATAAGATCATTAATGCATTTGTCTTTAGCAATGCATAAACCTTGTAAGAGACTATACATTTCAGATTGATTATTGGTTTTCCTTCCGAGGCCCCATGAAAATTTAAACTCCATTATTCCATCAAGGTTAAGTAATATCTGTTCCCCTCCTTCCACCACCATATTGTTTAAGAAAATATTAAGTAATGTTTTTTTATTAACTTTTCTTTATATAACATAAATTTATTTAATGTTGAAGGAACTTAGCACAAGTGCTAATGGCACACATTTTGTGGTCCAGCTATATGGTTTCAAGTCTCTCCAGACATAATATATTTTTGTTTAAAATGTTACATGCCCAGTAAAAATAGAATTAATTATGCAACAAGTATTAAGTATTATTCATTAAGGTAGGTATTACTTAAATGTAAAGTTATGTGAAAACATCTCTCATATTAAGCCTTCGAGTGTCTCTCAACACACACACAAATATATATATATATATATATATATATATATATATATATATATATATATATATTTGTTTTAAATGTAGATGGAAATGAGCATGGAATGAACTACACATAATGTAATATTAATAATATTTTTTTTACATACTATTTGTCAACTCTATATTAAAAAGTAAAGGAATTAATGTATTGTAATTTTTTTATACTTTTAATTTATTTATAAAATTACCATAAAAATTGAAATATTCTATTTATAATTTACATTATTTATTATTATTATTATATTTTAATTTGTTAACATAAATATTATTTTTAAATATAATTTTATATGACAGCATCTCCCTCATCTCCCTCCTACTCAATTGTAAAAAACCTCTCAACATCAACATAATAATATAATATTTATTGAAAAATCAGATTTCAAATTAAATTAATTATTCAATTGCAATCCTTTGTACATAGAGTTACATCATTGAAAACAACATCACACAATTACTGTGGAACATTTTCCAGATATAGGATATGCATAAAGGTTCTCTCTATGGACTGTGCATGAAGAATTTATATTAAAATTTTCGAGCATATGGGGTATGCATAAAGGTTTTCTCTATGGACTATGCATGAAGAATGTATGCATAAAGGTTTTCTCTATGGACTATGCATGAAGAATTTATATTAAAATAGTATTCCTGAAGAGGAAACTTATAAATTGATTCATCACAGAATCACTATGGAACATTTTTGAGGATATGCGGTATGCATAAAGGTTCTCTCTATGGACTATGAACGAAGAATTTATATTAACATAGTATTCCTGGAAGAGGAAAGTTATAAATTGATTTGGTGATTTAGTAACAATCACTTGTTTCATGGGTTACATCGTACGCAATAAATTTAAATTTTTTGTGCTTTTATAACCTAAATTGATTAAAAAATTTTAATTACCTAATAATTTAGGTGCGTTAAATCTCTAAGCAATTGCATATTAGTTGGATGTATAATAATATTTTTACTAGCGTGGATTAATGAAATGCTACTAAAGTGGTAGGCTTTATATAACTATCCCATCAATTTCTCACATTGATATCAGGTGGATTAAGCACTACTACTATATGCTTGGTGTGTTGGAGATTTAACAATGGTTTCATGCAAAGGCGTAGGTATTACAAGGGATTTCATTACTACATGACACGTCAAGAGTTCTTCTAAAAGTTGGGTGTGATAAAGGTGGAAAGAGGGGACACATGGACCAAAAATGTTGATATTCAAAAATCAATTATCCATGATATTCAAAAATCAATTCATCCCACTAACATTGGTTAACATGACATGAGAAATAGAACTGCAAGTCCTCGTTAGAATAGAATTCTCCATTGAAGGAAAAAATTGGAAATCTTCATCCCATGAAAATTAAACTTCTATCATGCTTTCTCAAGTGTGATATACTTTTCTTGTACAAGAAACTTGCCTACTTTGAAAATTCTTAAGAATTTAACCGCCTAATAAAAAAACACACCATGATGTCCTCTTAGTGACTTGGTCAGAAGGTGACAATGCATTGAACTATGGGCATATCTCAATTGGTGGCTCAAGTTCCACAACACTTTACTTGATAATTGGAGGTCGATGAATGGGGTAACGTTAAATATTAGATGTCTCATAACGTATTAAATCCACATAATAGTGATGGTGTATGAATTGTACTGCAATTTCCTAAGATTGTGATGTGGGCCGTCCAGAATTTCATTTTGGAATTGGAGCCATATTTTACGTGCAAATAATTTGTTTTTGTGGCATGTCATGCTTTTCATGCGAATATCTATATCTCTCGTAGAAAATATATTTAATATAAGTGACCTAGTCATGAAAAATATATGTATTCATGAGATCAAGTGTTCTTTGTCAACTTCCCTTTAACTTGATCTGAACTTCCCTTTATCTTGATGTGAGGGGTGTACGATTAGATGGAGTACATGGGAAATGTACTTAGGAATTTCGGGTTCATAACCAATGAAAATATCAAATGGATTAGTTCTCTTATAGTCATGTGGTATAAAGGTTAATTATTTCTTTAAATACAGGAGTTAGTTATCTTATAGTCATGTGGTACACAGGTTAATTATTTTTTTAAATGCATGAGTGTCAATTGTTTAAGATGGAAAGAAAATGCACAAGATTTCGCTAACCATTTTTATTTATCATTAAAGATGAAAGACTAACATTTCAAACATTATGTCAAAAATGCACTAATGAAATATCCAAAAGTTTTCTTATAGTCATGTTGTATAAATGTTCATTATTTCTTTAAATACATGAGTGTCAAGTGTTTCAAATAGGAAGAAAATGCCCAAGATTTCATTAACAACTTTTATTTATTATTAAAGATGAAAGGTTAAAATTTCAAACATTATGTCAAAAATGCACCAATGAGACATCCAGAAGTTATAGATGAATTGAGATTTTTATTCATTGAAAATAGATGTAGGGAACGTGAAATTCAACCATGAGAATGAAATAAATGTTTCCTTGTGCTTTACACTGAGCTAAATTTATTTTAAAGAATAAATATTAGCATATTTAATAATCAATAATAATTAGGGTCTGATGTTGCAAATTCATTATGAGCAAATTCAGAATTTTAATATAAATCACTTTCCTAGTGAGGTCTCTCTCTGTTATTATGCTATTTCTTTTCGATTTAAGCTCCATCATAGCTTTTTTTTCACCCTCTTAGTTTTTTCCTTTAGGGCCTAGAGCTTGGCTCCTTCTTAGGTTCCTTCCTCCGCTCAACTTTTACTCACCCCTCTCTAACATGTGTCTCTCCACTATCCATAATATATGTGCCCCCTCCTCCGCTCATTTCATGTTTTATTTCCTAATTTGGATTAGGAGGGGTCTTGAGTGTAACATTCAATTTTTCATCTTGCATCTATGGCAACCTCTCTTTCCATCCACCTCACTTACCTCCCCAACCCTATATAGTCTGATATCCCTATCTATCAAATTATTCTTTCCTAGCTTCCTCGACCCTTGTTCCACTCATGGATTTAGTCGACCTCGACACAACTTTGACAATGACATTATTAAGTTGCTAAACATACATCGATAACGAGCTAGATAATGTTAGAGTGTGGCCTATTATCGGAAGATGAACTCTCAAGATCAACAATGAGAAGAGGCCTCAACAAGGAAATACAAAGACCACACCCAGCCTCAAATTCAGGAAGAAATTGCTAAGTTAGAGTGAGGCATATCATTGGAGTGGGCTTATTTATCTGTGGAGATTGCAGGTGACATTGTAAAATGAAACGTAAATGTTAGGAATGCGAAGCAAATACTTGATTAATATGTTTACACCATTGATAACTATTGGTAGAGGAAAATGGTGCTTGGGAGAGTACTTCTCAATAGAAAGGAAGCCTCGGAGGAAACCTTAACAATGCTAGATAAGCTACAACATTAGGACAAGGACTAGAATGACACATGCAAAGGATTGAACACTGGCTAAGCCTCGCTCCAAATCTAGGTTCTTACTAGGGAGTAGGAAAGAGCCCATTTCTTTCAAAAAATCATATTCTCCTAAAGTGAGTTGATGCACTCTATTTACTCTACTACTATTTATTTTTAATTTAGTTTTTCAAATATATTGGGTATGATAGTGCTATCAAGCCTTAGGATTCTTGCTTTTAATGTGATAATTTTGATTTCCCAAAATAATATCAATTTTTAGATACTCAAAATACTAAGATTTTACCATTAATGTAATTTTCTTATATGAATATATATATATATATATATATATATATATAAAACTTCTTAATTCTAATAAAATAAACATTTCTTATAAAAAAAACAAAGTTAATTAAATTTTATAAATAAATTAATTTTATAAATTTTAAATATAAAATCTTACTTAACCATCTTAATATTCATACAATGAAAACAAAATAATATATCTATTTAATTTAATTAAATATTACATAATAAACTAACATATCTATGATTTCTACCATATTTGTAAAACCATCGTGGAGAATAATGAAAAAATTTCACACTAACAAAATATCATAATGTTTATTAAATATAAAATAATTTTATTATAATAAATATTAATAATTAGAATTAGAGAAATTAATTTTTTATAATTATACAATCATTTAAAAAAATAATAATTAAATATAAATAAATAAATAAATTGATACACATATTTTTATAATTTTAATATATCATAAATTTATTATTAAATATATTAATAATGTATATACATCTAAATTATCATTCATCCAATTAAGGAAAAATAAAGCTTTATCTTTATAATATAAAGACAAAATTCATGATATGAGCAGTAAGAATAATATATTGACATTACTACACAATTATATTAGTGTAGTTATTAATGGAAGATTACATCCCTGTCGTATTTTCCAAATAGTTTTTTATTATTTTTATTTTAGTGATAATAGTTTTTTTTTTTTATTTTGTAATTACGTTATATTGATATAGATGTTTATTTTGGAACAAAATTTTAAATTTTTTAATTTAATTGTTAATAATTATTAGATTAATAGTAAAGATTTTATTTTCACAAAATATTTTAGAGTATTCATAATAATATACACAAATTAAATGTTGAGATTTATATCTAAAATAGTTATGTTTTTTTTCCCTTTTAATTAAATTTCTTAATTAAAAAAAAATGTCATAGGAACAAGTGTCATTTAAAGTGAGTTATGGTTTCATAGGCATGTGGTATTGATAAGTCATGATAATAGCCCATTGTACAAATCTCGTTTACATGATAAAGTTAAAAGTCAACCTCCGTGATTAAAAATTTTATTCCATTATATATATATATATATTTCAGATTTTTTTTATAATAAATAATAATAATAATAATATTTTAAATTAAAAACATTAGTTAATGATTTTATTTTTATTTTTTATTTAACAATGGAAGATATATAATAAAAGGTTTTCATGTTTTTCCTAAATTAATGTTTATGAGCCTTTATCCACCATTAAATTGACACGTCTGCCTTAATTATAATCATTTTTATTTAAAAAATGGTTAATATTAATATACGTTAAACTAATTTATTAAAACAAAAATTATGTTAATATTACTATAGGCTAAATCAATTTATTAAAAAAAATCATATTATTTAAAAATAGATAAACATAGAAAGTTTTAAATTATATATTTAAAAATAAAAGCAAACCATATTATCATACAAATAATTTATTAAAGTTTTTCCAAAAAAATATTGATGATATTTTTTCAATCACATCAAACATAGAGTAAGAAAAATAAAATATTTAAAATATTTAAAAATTTGCTTTAGGAAAATATTTGTCCATATTCTCTTTCTTATCTTAACAGATATGTAGTATAGCAAAATAAATTAAATATATATATATATATATATATATATATATACACACATTTGCATTAATCTGTAGGGATTTATATATATATATATATGAGAGTTCACATATATATATGAGAGTTAACATATAGGACCGTATAACCCTTATAACATGTGTCGTCTTCATTATCCTCCCTATCACTCTCATTAACTATGTAAATAGTTATACATTTTTCGCTAATAAGGTGATATGTTAACTTGGTTGCCTAGCACCTTAATGAAGCGGAACATATTTGGGTGATATCAACGTATATCGATAAGATCTAGTTTACGGTACCATTAATATTATTGACAAGCCATTGCAAATACTGCCATCATTTCCATGATTTCTTCCTCCATTATCGAAAACAAAGCCCACGTATTCACACTGCCATCATTTCCAAGATTTCTTCCTCCATTATCGAAGACAGAGCCTAGGTATTCACAAAACTATCATTCTAGTCACCTCAAGCACATCAATAGATTCGTTCATTACCTTCCCTGCATAAGTATCTGTCCTACATATCCCTGCATAAGTATCTGTCCTACATATCGTATGCATTTTATTTGTGGTTGTTACACATATTCTCGTTGAATCAACTTCTAAGAGGATTGGATATCTTTTCCTATCACTCTCACTAGTTTGGTGGTTGTGATTCTAGGTGAGGCACTTTGTTTTCCGAAATTATATCAGAATTTCGGGTAATTTATTTAAATATTTTCATTATAAATTTTAATTTTGAAACATTTTTATATTATTATAAGAAAGATGATTATTTTTTTTTTTTATAAATATAATTTTTTGAATTTTTATAAATTACGGTATTTTTTTATACATTATTATTGTTTTAAGTTCTTTATCAAAGACATCACATTCAAATACAATTCTTTTAATGAAATGGATACTATAAAGATGTTTGTAATACATGCTTTTTTTTTAAGTAGAAAATGATTGTTATGCGAAAACACTATACATGAATGCATTCTGTATTAATATTAAAAATTTCACAAATCATTGTGATGTATTCCTTCTTACGTTAATAAATAAATTAAATATAGATTTTATTAAAAAAAACTAATAAGTGGGACCTTATTTTAAGACGATGACATAAGGAGATGCCATAACGTGTGATGATATTATGGTAAACAATAAGATGCATCGTTATTGTCCTGGATACTTGGTTTTTGGTTATGCTCAAAGTTAATGTGAAATTTCTTCGTATGCATATGGCAAATAAAAATGTTTGTGACAAGGAAATTTGAGCACATATTTATATTACCAAGGTTGGAAGTGTGTTAAATCTTCCCCAAGCGTATGAAGAAAAAATGGTTAAATTTTTTATAATTATGCATTGAACTCTTACAGTCTCAAATGTCAAGGTTCGAAGCACATTTGTATTATATATTTGTAAGTATCACCAATAAAAGTTTACATCTATACTATGTTGTTTTAATTTCTATGGTCGAAACATAATTTAATAATTCACCCTACTCGAGGTTTCAAATGGTTGCGAAATATTGTTGCCTAGCTTTATGGTCGCGAGTTTATGCTATACATGCATGACAAAATATGTTGTCACTTTATTAAGATATGATATCATAGATCTATGTGTTTGGTTATGGTTGCAAGACTCAAAACATTGTTTATATGACCATACATTCAAACAAAGCTTGTTTTGAAAAAATGGCCATACCATAATGTATTGTTTGTATTGGTAGCGAGGGTGCATATATGAAAAATGAAAGAATGGGGCATTAGGTAGAATTAAACATTAATTTTTTTTTAATATCTAGCAACCGAATAAAAGGAAAAAGTTGGAATCTAGTTTCTGGTATACATATTTCATTTTCATATTATATAGTGCGCCACCTCTTTGTAATGCAGTGTGTAAGTCTTACCTGCAGATGATAACGCACGAACGAAACACCTTATATGCATGACATAACATTCCACATATGCTGTCCCACAATGTGAAAGTTTTATCGCTGGCAATGTTTATGTAGCCAGTCCATCCCATAATCTCCACGGGAGATTTTTTTTAAATGCCCTGTAAGGCACTATCTCTCTTTGAAAACGCCATATTAATGATTTGTTGTAACTCTTATTTATGGACTGTTCCAACCATTCTCATGTCCACAGGATTCGTGGCAACATAATGTACCCACATTTCAAATTTTTGGTGGTTAGTAGTATCATCAATCTAATGTGGTACTCATATTCAAGTTGTCTTGTTCTAACACCCCAATGACTCTGCTTTTTAGAAAGTTAGTATTTTTAGATATTCAACTATAATTGAATTTAATGGCAAGAGAGGCCATGATGAGACTTATCTCGTGATGAAATTGTATTATTATTGTTGGGTTATTAAATAAATTGCTTGGGAATATTCAGGAAGAGCACTAGAGCGTAGAAGACTTCTTACCAGCCTGGAAAAAGTTGTAGTTGTTAAGTCCACATGATGGACCTTTCCTAAAAAGTATCCTAAAAATCCCTAGGAGAAAAATAAAATAAAATTAACATAATGAGAGACAAAATTTATGTTAATCACTTAGCTAGGGAGAAATACAAAGTGGGGTGGAATAACACACTATGGGAGAGAAAATCAGACTTTAAAGAAGAAGAAAAGTATCATTTTCAGAAAAACTAAAACAAAAAGGCCTAGGCAAAAGGTTGGTAGACCTTAAAAGTGGGACGCTACTAAAATCTGTTGGGGGAAAGAATCTATAAAAGAATACCACCCAATAATAAATGGGGGGGGGGTTGATTCCAAAGGAAATGAAATCTTAGCTCATGGGAGATATGGAGGATACAATTTGCAGTCGGGAGGGACATGCTGAGTTCTTGAGTAATTTCCCATGAATATTTCTTGTTATATATTTTATATTCTTATATTTAGCCTTGCATTTAAACTTAAATGTTAAGTGTTATGCTAAATCATGATTGATTACGTGGGCGTATGTTAATTGTATGAATTGTCTCATTGATAAGTTGATGAAATAGTATAAGGAAAACTCAATTATTTTTGCATGAGCTAAGGAGAAGATCTTGGTTGTATAAGTATGCATGGACAATTTAGAAATAGGAGGAAAATTTTGAATATTTAAGAACCATAAATATGGGTTAGAGAAGGGATCTGGATATGCTTATTATAAATGTAAATATTATTTCAGAAAAGTAGTTGTGTTTGAAAGGAATATTGAATTATCATTATAGGTATTGAAAGATACATTTTGAATCCAATTGAGTGTAGAATGAGTATAAAATTGATTTATGTTGTCTTAAAGAGGGAGACAAATCTCATATCTTACCAAAGAGAAAGACCTAGTGTGAATACCGAAAAATTTGTAGAGGACTGATTATGAAACTTTTACAAGAATGACTCTCGAGATGGATAAACTAGCATACTACTCTTATAAGTGATAAAGGCTACGTATGGAATTAGAGAAAACAAAAGACAACTAAAACTCACACAAAACCATAGAATTCATAAGAAGAGAAAATACATTGAAATGAATTAATAGGGGTCTCCACAAATAACATAAGATTTCTACTGATTTGGAGTCATATCTTTATGTTGTTGCCAACTAATGTAGACATAACAGAACTAAAAATAAATAAAATCTCTTGTTATGACTTAAAATAAGTCTAAGGAGTAACTTAGGAAAATTCGATATAAAGAGAAAGGTGCACCAAAATCCTATCTATGAAAATTTATGAGTTTAGTAATAACCAATCTATTATACACATATTTTAGCCATATAAAGAAATGGGAATTGTTTCTAAGAAAAGATGGATGGGGTTTAGGTTCCAAATAAACTATTGAAGCTATTGGATCATGGTCACATCAAATTTCATAAAAAGGAAACAAACAAAGAAATTGTTTCTAAGAAAATATGGATGGGGTTTAGGTTCCAAATAAACTATTGAAGCTATTGGATCATGGTCACATCAAATTTCAGAAAAAGGAAACAAACAAAGAAAGAAAATTCCACCCATTAGAAGATGCATGCAGTTTATATACTATAGTAGTAATTTGAAGTACACGCTATATAGAGAAGAAGAGATTCATTTGTTTTGAAGTATCTACCAGTCAAAAATAAATTCTCCCAATCGTGTTGGTATAAGTCTTTGGTGCGAGAAAGATGAATGCTTATAGTTGAGAACATGCAAAAATTAACTCAGAACAGGCAGTGACTTCAAAATTTAAATCACAACTAGTGAAGGGAGAGGGTGGAAGACCACACGATACTTAAGCTTAGTAAAAGAATAATTCCTATTCCAATTATATGAAAAGAAAACAAAAACGCATAGCCATATAGGGGAGATAAGCTTCACATTATGTTATGAAATTGTATAGTAAATGTTGTACACATTGGAGGATCAATTCATCATGTGCATATCCCAAACTATCTCTAGAAAGAGGAATAACCTCCTCTAATAGAAGTGGAAATAAAGAAAAATTATAGTAATCCAGAGAGTTTTCAATTCAGAGTACATATGAGAATTATATCGGCCCATCAAGGGGCTCTGAATTTTCCACCACTGGAATTGTACATTGGATTTGTGCCTATAAAAAGCTATTGATATATATTACATGCCAACGGGTGTTAGGTTTTTATAAGACAAGCTTCCCTAAGAGAACTTTGTAACTATAGACATAAAATTGAGAGAAAAACATTGGAAATTGACAGTCCACCACGCCAGAACCACGAAGAAGAGTCATGAAGGATAATTGGACGACCAGCCTATAAAAAAATTGGTCTACCAAGTTTAGCCTCGAGATCTTGCCACAATTTATATTTAAGAAGCCAAACGCACCCAGTAACCTCATACATGCAACCATGAAGTCCAAATCCAATGATAAATCGGAAATTCTACCTGATAGCTGAATTCAGCACGAGAATTAAAATATGCATAAAAATAATAATGTATTACATGTATTGTTGAGAAAACGCTGAGGTCGGTACCTGTGAAATTTATAAAATGTCGTAAGCAAGAATAAGAGAAAGCAAGAAATACCACGAATGAAATGCACAACGGTTGGCTCCAAGAAATCCATGTGGGTTGAATTTAACATTGCTTCATAATCTTCGAAAAAAACGAGAAATCCCAACTACTCACCTGTAATCATGGTGAGGGTAGGTACCAATTCCATAAGAAGGTCGAGCAAGTCCTGTATGGACAATTTAAATGACCTGAGTTAATCAAAACAAAAGAAAAACATGTAAGCGAGAAAATCGAGACCATAACAGATGGAAGAGAAAGAAAACCAAGGGGAAAGCAAATTCAGTTACCTGTAGACAAGTAACTGATGCGCTGAAAATGCCCCAAGGGGTCGAACGTATGAAGGCACTCCACACCGAACAACAAAAAACCTGGATGAAAATTGACAAGAAAGATTCGAAAATAATAAACCCTTCCAGAAAGGTAATACCCTGACAGTTCAAATCTAAGATATTACCACTCACCAGGTTGGATTTTTAAATTGAAATTGTATGAGAGGCGCACTTGCATGAACCCTAGAGGAAACAACAACTGAAAGGTTATTAGAGCCATTCATGGTGGCGCCCTCCTAGCACGACATTACATCAAAGTGGAGAAATGAGCCAACAAGGAGTGAGACTCACAAAATAGGGTTGGGTATGGAAGGGAGAATCCACACCATTGGATCATGGAAACCAAATCCCACCCTCCACCCTATCTTCGTAGTGGAAACCACGTGACCATCACACGGATCAGAGAGACGTCGTTCCCTTATATTTTCTCATCAAAACTCGTGAACTGTGCCTGCAAGTCCCTTAGTCCCATGTTTATCCCCAGGGAAAAAGTTCAACGCGAAATTTAGACACAAATATCATCAATACCAAGGGTCAAGAAATAATAAATTATCAAGCACATAGACTAAACCTTAAGGCATAACATAGTCATACACCAATACATGAAAAATTAAATAGTTATAATTATAGCCCAAGTGCTATTACATGGTTGTGTATAAGTATAGGTCAAGATAAAAGAGTGCATAGTTTAGTTGGATCTTCACAAATGCTATATATCCTTGCATTGTACTGATCACCATGGTAAATTAATTTGATTAAAGTTGGTTAAGTTAGAAGTGCCTTTTGCATAGAGTATGTGTTTCCCTAGGTAGAATAAGTGTATTACACTATGGGAAAAACTAAACTCACAAGTCTAATTAGAAAAAAATTAGTGAGGTATGTGACATATGGTATGAGAGAGGTAAGTTCTAAACTGGGCCGAAGGTAGAACCATAACAAAAGAAAAAGGAGAATTCAAGAACTATTATGTGTTGTGTAAATGGATGTGATATTTTGGGTGATAAGGAAATTAAGCAAGCAACAAGGAATGTGTAAAATGGAAGAAGCCTCAAACCAACCTCATGTTTCAAGGAGAGATTTAGGTGGAGTTGGGAGAGAAGATACACCTTCCACAAATTAATTCTTGGATAAAAAATAAAAAAATATAAAAAAATGCAGATATGAAATTTGACAGAAAATTTTGGTCATAACTTTGTTGACATGGAAGAAAAAGGAGATAAGGAAGACCCCTTCAAAAGAAACTACAGTGAGAAGTTTATTTTTCCTTGCAGAGAATGATGGGTTATGAAAAAATAAATTTGTTAGTTATAATGATGTATGGAACATCAAGGCCTATTATAGCTATAGGTGCAATATTGAGGTCTGATTTTAGAGAGAAAAGATAAGTAAATATGAATTGTGCTATATTTCACTGATGTAGATTATAAAAGGATACTGTACCAGAAGTAATGGAAATATTTCCTTAAGAGGATTAAGATGAAAATTAATAATATTTATATTATTTATCAGTAATAAAATAAGAAAACGACGTGTCAGTATCCGAGAGCTCACCTGAAACTTGAAAAATAATGATTGGAGTAATGTCCTTTGATGATAGCTACAATAAAGGTATTGCAATACCAATGTATCACAAGTGTGAATCCTCTTAGGAAGAACCATATGGTAAGAAATTTCATCCTCATATGATTATAGTAGGATTAGAATATGATGGTACAAGTAAGGCATGTAGTCCAAACACAATATGATGGAGGATGAATGCTAGGTGTTGGACAAACTTTTTGGAATTAGTGGTGTGTCTCTTATGCATTATGCAACCAATAATGACAATATTAAATTATAGGAAAATTTTATGGTAACCAAAGAGTTGGAAACTTAGGGATTCTAAACATTAATATCATATGATTGTTATATTTAACCATAATAGTGACTTGCAACATATGTTTGTAAGTGGACTAAATATGATTATGATTATGATTGAGGTTTGATTTCAATGAGAAATAAGGGGTCTTTGTGCATACTTAGTAGTTGAATATGGTGTGACTACTATCCTATCCCATGTTCTCGGTTTAACCTATTTCACATGATATTTTGAAATCGATTTTGTCAACCTAAGGAGTTATTGAAATTTGATATTATATCCAAGATAGAGAATGTGGATTGAATAACATTCTCTATCTGATTTACATAATAATTTTCACTGTTTGTATCCTGGAAAGACAATCCATGGTTTGACAAGAAGGTTTTAAGAGTCAGGGTGTTATTTGAAAATGGAGACGTAACAGATACAATGATCTATTTGGAAGCCTCATGAGGAAGAATATTTTAACAAACAATTTCGAAAGTCTAAACATTGTAAGTACCAAGTTAGTTGTTGACTTTGATCAACTACTACAAAATTATAGAATAGTCATTTTAAATACTTAAGGAGGCAGAATTGGAAGCCTCATCCCATCATCCTACTCTTGGAATTCATTATTAGAGACTTAAGTTAGGATACTCTAGAATTATTCTATTGAAACTTCTTTCGAAAGAGATAGTCCTAGAAATTTATATCATATGAGAAGTTTAGAATAATATGAGAGAAAAAGAAAACAATATTGTGGCAATGAATTATGGGCTAGTAAGCTAGTATAAAAATGAATCATTTGGGAAATTAGGAGTACCAAAACCTTGTTCTACACATGGTATGGTTAGAGGAAAAATGTTGTTAAGATACCCTATAAAGAATATATTGAGGATCATGCAAAAAATACATATAAGAGAGAAAGAATTAAATAGAGGCTAAAAAGATGATAAAGGTACCATTTTCCTCCAAATTTAGTCCACCGACATATTTCAGGGGCTCATTGGATAATTTTTAAGTCCATGCAACCACTAACAAAAACAAATAAATAAATAAACATGAATATTCAAACAAGGAAATCATGATCCTGGATATCCTATTCTTACCAGTAAAAGAAGGGAGCACCCCTTAATTGGACAAGCCCATTAGGTTAAATGGAAAAAAAAAAACTTAAATAGAACTCTAGGATTCAAACCTTCCTTATAAAGGATTACTACGAGCCTCCTTAAAAATGTATATATGGAGTATAATATAAAGAATTTATAACCAAGAAAATTGGTGGAAAAAGAAGATACCTTAGGGAAATGTGGAAAAACACATAAGTGAAGGATCTACTAAATATGAGGTATATACGTGGGAGAAGATAGAATATCACCGAAAATTGTGGTTAATGGAAAGATCAATCACAAAAATAAGAAAGTAAATGGGATAAAGACCATCAAGTTGAAATTTTTTGTAATATTGGTATTTTAAGCACCTTAAGAAACTAGAAAAATATGAAGGTGCTGAACAATAGTGCAGAAATGATGTAGAAAACATTGGCCTTACACAAAAATGAATAAGGATAAAACCCTGAGGTCAGTACCTGTGAAAGTTATAGGGTGCGGTAAGAAAGAATAAGAGAAAGTAAGAAATACCACAAATGTAGTGCGCAAGGGTTGGCACCTTTGGAGATAAACTATCATCAAAGAGAAAAACCCATGTGAGTCGAATTTAACACTGCTTCATAATCCTGGAAAATAAAAACAACTACAAACTACTCAACTATAATCATAGTGAGGGTAGGTACCAACTCCATAAGAAAGTTGAGAAAGTCTTGTATAGACAAATTAAACGACCTCAGAGTTCATCAAAATGAGAAAAAAAACATGTAAGGGATAAAACCGAGATCATAAAAGATAAAAGAGAAAGAAAAGAAAGGGGAAAGAAAATTATATTACATTTAAACAAGTAAGTGACGCACTGAAAATGCTCCAAGAGGCCGAACGTATGAAGGAACTACACACCTAACAACATAAAACCTAGTTGAAAATTAGTAGGAATCAAAAGTAATAAACCCTTCCAGAAAGGTAATACTCTCGCAATTCAAATCTAAGATATTACCACTCACTGAGTTGGAGTTTAAAACTGAAACTGAATGGGAGACGTGTTCTCCATGAACCCTAGTGGAAACAACAACGACAAGGTTATTATATACATTCATGACAGTGCCATCCTGACACGATACTACATCAAATCAGAGAAAGGAACCAATAAGAAGGACCGATACTCACAACATAGGGTTAGGGCTAAAAGGGAGAATCCACAACCTTGGAACATGGAAACCCAACACCACCCTCAACCCCATATTTGTACTAGAAGCCACGTGAACATCACATGGATCAAAGAGACATGGTTTCCTTATATTTTCTCATCAAAATTCATGAACTGTGTCCCCAAGGGGAAAAACTCAATGTGAAATTTAGACACAAATCGCATCATATACTAAGGGTCAAGCAATGATAAATTATCGAGTTGCGCAGACTAAACCTTAAGGTATAGCATAGTCATACACTAATACATAAGAAAAAATATTTATATTTATAGCCCAAGTGTTATTACATGGTTATCTATAAGTATAGGTCAAGACAAAAGAGCACACTGTTTAGTTGGTACTACAAAAATTCTATATATCATTGCAATTGTATTGATCACCATGAAAAATTAACTCAGTTAAAGTTGGTTAAGTTAGAAGTGCCCTTCCATAAAGGATGTGTTTCCTTAGGTAGAATAAATATATCACACCATTGGAAAAACTAAATGCACGGGCCTAATTAGAAAAACATTTAGTGAGGTATATGAAACTTGTGATGTGGCTACTGACATCATCAATCCTTACACTAGCCATTACCCCTGCGATTCACTCATCATTACTCCCTAGCCTCAATTATCTCATGGTATTATTCCCACTACTTGTGAAGCTTTACACGCATAAAGAACATCTAGCTACCCTAAGTTCAGTTGGTTTTCATTCGAACAACCTCATACCATTGCAACAAGCTAAGGAGGGAGGTTCTTAGATCCCAGGGAAACCATCCCTTAGCACAAAAGTCTACAATGTATGCATAATAATTGGTAATTTATTTTAGTTCTTGATGAATAGAATTTACATTGAGCTCATTATCCCTATTTTCGTTTTCTTCCTTCGGTTTATTTATTGATTGCTTAGGGAAATCTTAAAGTTCCTAGAATTCCACTGTTAAATATATTTATTGACAAATAAAAATCCCTCTTTCTAGTTCCTAAAGTGACCTCCTTGTTCGAGGGCACCATAAGAGCCAAAGACTCATCTCTCTTTTTGAAGGTCATGACTCTACTCAAAGCCAAAACCATTTTTTGGATTCTAAATTTAGATATTCACTCCAACATGGAAAACAAATTTCTTTTAGTTTTTCTTTTTTATTAGGACTGTCAAACTATCTGTGCCAGATATGTTATAGTGTGAACCTTTGGGACCCTATGTCTTAGGCATAAAGAACCCCATTGTTTTTAAAGGCCACCAATATGATATCTATTCTCCAAGGGTATGGATGAATTTTTTCATTGCCTCACATTCATTTTGTTAAAATTGCAAACAAAATCCATAATCCACCAGGATCACATGCATTTACTCTCTCAATTTTATCAAGTTCAAGTAACTTTTCCTCCTAACTGCTATCAAAAGTGTTAGCCATTATATTTTTCTTGTCACATATGCACTAACATTTTATTAATATTCAACATAACAATTAGAACCTTATACATTTTTATCTCAGATTCTCCACAAGGGTTCCATATTACCTGAGGCTAATGTCATTATACCAAGATTTTACTTGTTTCTCATAACTATGGGTTATCCTTTACATGATAAATGTGGGAACAATACTAACCATCTATTTCTCAGCATGGAAATCACCATAAAGCCATTTGTGATAGTATGAATAAAATGGGCGTTTCAAAGAGGAAGCCCTTGAGATCTTAGGGTCTCAAGCACAAAAGATATCCATTCACTCATAAGGCACTGCAGTAATGTCTTTTCTCTTCTACCTTAAACAAATTTTGGCTCTTATATTTTGGCTCTAATATATAAGAGTATGGTTATAGTATTTATGTTTGTTTGCAATATTATAATAAAATGCTTTTTCGAGTCACCTCATATCATTCTGCTACAATTTTTTTTTTTCTACCACTCATATCTTTATGGTTGTCGACAAGAAAAGTACTCGTAATCAGTTAATAATCAAACCCAAAATTTCACCCTAGTATAAACCCTACATTTTACACATGTGTTCTCGCATGTATGCGTCATGGAAATGAAATTTTGGATAACTCTTGTAAATAAATATATAAGCATGATCACGTCATGCTAAGAATATTTTGTTAAGAAATTTTATGTCCACCAACCCAACCTCTGGTGACGAACTTTTCATCGGCCATAATCCTCATACACTTTTCAATGCCATGAGACATTGGTTAAGGAAAGGGAAGTTCTTTTTCAAGTCCGGTCATTTTGTTAGTCAATTAAATCAGATGTATATTATATATCAATGATTTATTATTGTGATATACTATGTGTGTGTAAAATTTAAAAGGTACTATGAACTATATATTCGATGTCACTACTCCTTCATTCCTTTTCAGGATATGATGCATATTTGCAACCTTGATATTTTTATTAAGTATAGATTATCTTTGATGATGGAATAAGTAGTTATCCTTTCCCTTGCAAAAATATTCCAACTGAATTTAATTTAAAACTCATGCAATATTAGATTTATTAATGATGGATTATTTTATCTTTTCGTGACTTTCAAATAACACAATGTTTTTTTTAGCATGACCTTATTTTAATCGTAACAATTGGGGAAGGGGAAGAAACAATAGAGACATAAGGTTGGGAATAAGAAGAGATAGGAGGCCCGAAAATTTAGTGCAATTCGATAGGAACTCCAAACAATTAAGACAATTTCTACAAATTGGTGTTGTAAACTTGACTAGTAAGCCTATTGCTCAACCCCCACATCCATCTAATCTTAACAGGCCCAAGATTGGTATTTTAGTGGCCCCTCATGTTTCGGGTCCAATTTTCATCCATGTGAATGATGGTTGGAAGAATATTATCCCCGTCCACCCCCTCTCGAAGCACATGAATCATAACATTTGAAATTTGTTATCTCGCGTGTTCTCCCCACTCCTCGACTAGTAGCTCAATTATCCAAACCTATTATCCAGCCCCCTAACTTGGTGTTAGTCTTGAGAAACAAAAATATCGTTGCAAGATCAAATTCCTCTCATGGCACATCTCATTATATAACCTCTCATCCCCATCACAGTCAATAAGAACAACAAAATGAAATAGCACCACGAACAAAGACTACATCACATGAGCATGAGCGGAAATTTATTACTATTGATATATTAATTTTTTGTTTATGGATAAACTATTCCTCTAGTTTTTCTACTTACTTATACTATTTCAGTTAGTGTTTCGATTCTCAACACTTATTTTCAACATAACTGCAATTTTATGCATGGATGGTTGAAAATCACTCACATCATGGGATAACACTTTTTGGGGTTTTATGATACATGTGCCATAAGTTTTGAGTATACATAAATATTTTGGGGGATATATATATATGTATGTATGTATGTATGTATGTATGTATGTCTTTTCTCATTATTATGGATGAAATTTGGTGTTAGAGATACAATGGAAATCATCGGAGGCACAAGGTAGTTTTAGTTTGTCATTTTTTGTTTCATGATGATTGTTTGACACATTCATTTTCTTAATTCTACATGGATATTCGTGGATAAACATGGATGATGTTATCTTATCTTCATATTAGAGGGATGCAATAATTTATACAACATGGTTTCTAACAACATTACTTATTTTATGCTATTCTTCTTGGGGGCTTTACATGCACAAATAATAATTATTTCCAATAACTTAATTTCAACAATTGAATTATATCGGGAAGTGAAATATAAAATGGTTTATCTAATGGATTAGGAGGGTCCCACCTACTAGGAAATAAAAAAATAATTGTTTAAAATGTTAATTTCATGTAACTTTTCCTTTAGAAACCCCATCCTCATATTCTAATAAAGAATTGATTATAAATTAAGCCATAATAAACTTCCAAAGTGGTTCAACTTCCCAACTACTTTTAAGAGGCATAAAAAGAGGAGATGGGCTATGAAGGAAGAGAGAGAACACTACGAGGAGAGGTATGCATTAAGAAATTTCTAGTTATCATTCCTTCATTCTAATTTCATTTTTCAGTGAGTTATGAGAAGTTGAACCAAAGGTATTAGCGTATTATTTTCAAAGGGAAGATATAGTACGAAAGGAAACTCCACTCAACATTTGAACACATACTTTTAGGTAAATTGAATTTCCTATTATTTATTTGTTTCTTGAATTCCCAGTCTTGATTTAGCTAGTGCTAAAAAACCTCTAATCTTGCAAAGAAAACAATTTGTTTATAATTGTATTAGATCATTCGAATGTGTTTGAAGGTTTTCTCATAATTAATTTCTTTTTGGAGTGTCTATATATAATTTCTTTTTGCATTCCCAATAGTGAGAATCTAATATGGCCAAAGATTCTTCGTGTGAATCTGCCATTGTGCTATGTTGTACTCCTATACATTTATTTACTAAATCACCTTTTTTCTCTATCTTTTACTATGTATATTTATTATGGAATTATATATTTTTGTTTGCGGTCTATTCTTTTAAATTTATAAAATTTAACGCAATTGAGGCTCTAAATCTTTTGGGGTTGCAAACCCCCAAAATACTGAATAGTTTGATTTTATTTCATTTCCGATTTATAATTTTGTTCACTGATTTTTCTATATACAATCTTTCATATTTTAATTTTTTTATGAAACTTCAACAATACTTTTGTAAATATTAAATATAGTTTTAATTTCTATTTTAAAATCCCTAAATAAACTTCCTTTTATCATAAATATTTGTAAATTCTATTCCAACTAGCCATAACATATGGGCGCAAAATATCGGGAAAAAGTGTCCCATTATCTCACTCGTCTTATGAGATTCAAGGAGTTGATTGAGAGAAGTATACAAACTTCTTGTTGGTCAACAAATTCCTACTAAGTAGGATGATAATGGGGCTATAATTTTCTTGTAATATTTCACAAACTTATTATGCTAACTCATAATTCTTAATTTAGATTGCATAGAAGTTTAGGAGCCTTTGATCACATCCAATGTTTCATACAATAGTGTTGAGATCCACTTACAACCCTATGAAACTGACTATACGAGCCAATGATTCGACCTCAAAAGTGTGAAAAACACATTTGAATACAAATTGATTATCCCACATAACTCATAGGAAATTATAAATTATGCTCCACATCTTCTCTCCAGGTTTTGATATAAATTAAGATATTATTAAATAGTAACATCACAAAGTTGTACATAGAAGGGATGTAAAATATTATTCATGAGGCTTTGAAAGGTTGACAGAGCATTGGAACTACTAAATCCATCACTAAAATCTAAGATTTTCCTTCATGTGTGAAAAAAGTAGACTTACGAAATATCACTTTGTTCATCATGATTTAGTAGTGCCTCGAGCAAATATAGCCTAGTGAAGAATTCAGTGGCATAAATTTCATCCAATAGGTCATCAATAAATGGGAGGGGTAATTTCACTTTGATTGCCAACTTATTAATGTAATGCAAGTGAGGATAGATGGCTCAATTTCTTTTTTTTTCTAATGTTTTAAGGGATAGAATTATGACAAATCAATTTGTCCTCTAAAATTTCATGAATGATTTTTTTAATTTATCTTTTTATAGAAAAGTTATGTTACTAAAGATGCACATCATCCAATGGGGTGAATCTCCATTGGCAATACCCATGTTATGAAATATTATATAAATCGTGAGATTCAAGGTTCACATTTCGCATGGCTCAAGATAAAAAGAAAAAAAAAGATGCACTTTTGGAGGTTGAATTCATAGGATTAGTGCAATACCATGATCATTCTTTCCATCTAAACAACTAAAACGATCATTGTGTCAAATAAACATTTATTATTAATTAAAACTAATTACAAATTAGAGTGGATTTCCCATAAAACTTGGATGACATTGAGTTGGGAAGTTTCTATTTTGAAGAGATTATCCATATGAGGAGAGATGATAATTTTTAGAGAGCCAAAATTGATCTCTTTTAAGTATATCGACCTCTTTAGTTAAGACAAAGTATTATTTGAGGTCAATTATAGCTAGAACCTATGTTTTAAATAATTAGTTCTTGATAACAACATCATAAATAACCATATCAATAGAAGACAAGTGGATTTTAAGTTTATGTTCCCTTATTTGAAGTTTAACATTCTCACACTTACCACGATATGTTATCATACCTTGAGTCACTATGATAATTTAACAATTATTATTCTCATGGAAAAAGAAATGGGTTTCTTTTGCAACTCTTTAACAAATAAAATTATGGATGGTGTTTTTGTCAAGTAAAATAATCAACTTTGAGTGCTTGATGTATCAAAACAAGTTTGTGGTCTAGGGAATTAAGATTCTTGATAAAGGATGGAGGAAAAGTTGGATTTCATTCACAGGGAAGATCCTTTGTATTTTCATCATGAGGATGATGTATAGTTTATTTTTGAAATTTAGTTAAATACTAGCTCCCCTAGGAATATGTTTAGGTTGGTTAAAATATGTCACAAAAATTTGAAATAATCTATGTTCCTCACATTTATGTCCTTTCAAATACTTCTCATCACATTTATAAAAAAGTTTGAGATGTATGAATTTGAATACCTCTTCCTTTAGTTTATGGACCCTCAACGGTTGAGAAGGGAAAGGGGTGGCTATAAATACCAAAGAGAAGGGGGAACATGTAATAAAACAAGGCCATTTAATCTATGCATTGACCACCATGTGTGCTTCCCTAATTCATTGAGAGGCATTAAACAAAGTTTATAGTGAGTTTTAATGGGTGTTCCTCTTGAATTAAAACAACACATGTCCTCTACCAAAGGCATCATATTCCAATTTAAAATTCTTAATGGAATTGGATACTACAAAGATAAGTGTAGTATAAATTTCTTCCTTTAAAGTAGAAAAGACTTGCTCTATGGCATGATTCCACACAAATGCATTCCTACTAGGTAGGGTGGCTAATAGGGTTGTAATTTTATTGTAATCCTTCAAAAATGTCTTATACTAACTCATAATTATTAATTGACATTGCATAGGATTTTATGAGACTCTGGGCCTATCAAATATTGCATAACTTAATTAGTATTGGGATCCACTCACACCCCTATCAAACTAGCTATGTGAACTAAGTATTTCACTAATCTATGAAAAGAACATTTGGAGGCTAATTTATTGTCCCACACAATTCATGGGTATTTATTAATATGCTTGACATGTGCTCCATAGGATTTGCTATAAATTAAGATATTATTAAATAATAACATCATGAATTTGTGCAAGAACGGATATAAAAACTTTTTCATGAGGCTCTAAAAGGTGGATGGAGCATCGCAAATACTGAAAGGGATCACTAAAAACTAATAAGTTCTTTCATGTGTGAAAAATGTAGTCCTAAGAAAGTTCGCTTTCTTCATTGTGATTTGGTAGTACCTTGGTCAAATCTAAGATAGTGAAGAGTTGTGAACAATGAAGTTCATCCAATAGGTGTTCAATAAATGGGATGATAAATTTTTCTTTGAATACAACTTATTAATGTAATGAAATTTAAGATATATGTACCAATTTTCTTATTTCTTAAATACTAATTAATAAAGCATAGACATAGGATGAATCAAGTTATCTTATAAAATTTCATGAATGATCTTCTCAAATTCTTGTTTTTGGGAAACAAATGTTAATAAGGATGCTCATTAGGTGGTTGAAATTTTAGCGTTAGTGAAATATTCTGATCATTCTCTCTATATAAAGGGCTAATACAAACTTTCTATCAAATACATATAGCTACTTATTTAAAACTAATTGCAAATTAGGGTGAATATCTTATATAAATTCAAAGGAGTTGAGTTGGGAAATAATGCTAGAGTGCTTTGATAGCCAATGTTGATCCCTTTTAAGGTATTCTTATGGAACTCAGTTAATCTCATGCATGATTATTTGGGGTCAATTATAATTAGACAAAATGTTCCTAGTCATTTTGTCTTGATAACTACATCATAACTAAAAATTTGACTTAAAAACAAGTGGGTTTTAAGTTGATATTCCCTCATATGAATTTTTACATTTACACACACACCAACACCTTCCATTATACGTCATTGACTAGGATAACATAAAATTTATTGATCTCGTGGACATAACAATGGATTTATTTTGTAACTCTTTGTAGAATACAATTCTAGATGGTGTTGTTTTCCACTAACACAATCAACTTTAGATGCTTAATATGTCTGCACTCAACTTTATGGTCTATGATGTTGAGAATCTTGATAAAGGATGGACGGAAATTTTGTTTTCCTCAAAAGGAATGTCCTATGTAGTTTCATCACGGGGATAACGTATAGTTTATTTTTGAATTTTATTTCAATAAAAACTTCCCTGAGAATTTACTTATCTTGGTCAAATTATGTCACAAAAATATGACATAATTTATGTTCCTATTAGTTATGCCCTTTCAAGTACTTCTCATCACATTTATAACAAAATTTGATATGAAATAATTTGACTACCTCCTCCTTTAGTTTGTGGTCCATCAAGGGTTGAGAAGGGGAATGAGTGGGTATAAATATTCGAGGGAAGGTTGGATAGGGAATGAAAAAGATAATTTGTTCTATGTGTTGACCACCACATGTTCTTCCCTATTTCATTGAGTGGCCTCGAAACAAGTTTCTAGGTCTATATTAGAAATTGTGCTCTAGTATTTTCCTTTAGATTGTTGAATTAAAAAAAATTGGTCATGTCCTCTATTAAGAATTTGAACAGTTGACATGGTACTATAAAGTTTAAAAAAATGTTTATTTTAAACTTGGCTAATTGTCCTAAAACCTAAATATTTGTTTCAAAATAAGAATAAATTAATCTTAGCAATTGGCTATAGGAAATATAGCCACCATTGCCAATGTTCCCTACCCAAGTATAATACACCCATTGGGGGTTTAAATTGGTTGTTAGCAATACATTTGAGGGATAATTATTGTTCCATATAGATAACCCAACCTATGGAGTCTTCACCATGAAACCCTCTAGAACTATTTTGGGAAATATGTGCCATATGATGTAGTGATTACCCTCAAAGGATAATATAACACAACGCTCTCCATTTAGAAAGGAGTACCCACTTTCCAAATCCACTAGTTGTTCTTACTAATTTGTTGCATTGGGTAGGGTGACTAAAATATTAGAGACATGGAGTTATATCTCATTAAGGGAGGCCAACATTATAGATAATTTCTATTATGAAGAAGCTCTTGTCCATGGTTTTGTTTCTACTAGTGAGCATAGGGCACCTGGGTTCTCCAAAATGTTTTTCATTGCAATTAATGTCTAACAAGAAGAAAATTGAAGTGAGTCACCCATAATAGTATGGTAGTGTCCATAAGAAAATCTTATATATAAATACAATCATGTTGTAAGAAAAATCATTTGAGATAAGTCTTTGACAATGTTAATTGTCCACCACAAGATTTGTTTAGACTCTAGAAGGAGTATTATTCATGTTTTGAGTGTTATTTCATTGATGAAATCCATAAATTCTTATACCCAAAGAGAATTTTATCCCATTATAGATTCCTCAAAGGGTAGGGAATGAATTTCAAGCACCATAGCTCTCTAAAATACTTAAGAACTTATTATAATAGTACTTAGCCTAACCTTTAACGATGCTAGCAAAAGAGGATAGACCATACCCTGATACCTACTAAGGGTAGGGAAAGAATTCCAAGCACCATAGCTCTATGAAATTTAAAAGAGTTTAC
Source organism: Pinus tabuliformis (assembly GCA_031772625.1). Classification (NCBI taxonomy): domain Eukaryota; kingdom Viridiplantae; phylum Streptophyta; class Pinopsida; order Pinales; family Pinaceae; genus Pinus; species Pinus tabuliformis. Next base: position 1,536,187,534 of record CM062818.1, on the reverse strand, counting down.
AATGATAATACTTGGCCTAACTTTTCATGATGCAAACTAGAGAGGATCAACCATACCCTTATGCCTATTACTAGATTCCCCAAGATTGTATTGTTCTTGGTGTACTATAAAAACATGGCACTAGAGAGTATTTTATAAGATTAATTTACCATTAATAAACATGATACCTATAACACTGACATGACTTTACAAAAATGAATTTAGCGTTTTGTCATAAAGTTATCGATTTTAAATGGGTTTCAAGGTTTTTTTTCTTCTATTAATGTGTACATAAAACACCAACCTAACCATACAACAATATTCAAGGCCTTTGAGCTTAAATTATTCTATTATTAATCCCCATGCAAATAGATATTACATGGCTACATTTGTTTCTTGAGATTGAGATTTATAAATTTTTTCAGCTTTAAAATGTTATATGCTCATGTCCCATGTGGGAGACACACCCCAACTCTATCGAATAAAATCTACATCAAAGATACAAATCCATTCACCAATTCCTTATTCATATTCCCCTTTCATAAGGTTTGCGAAAAAAACATTTGATTACAAGGATAAGTGACAAAGTGCCAAATCGCTGTCAATTAATAAAATGATTATCACATCACTTCAATTAGAACAAGTTAACTATGAATATAAATAATTTATCAATTGTATTTGATTGCATTTGATTCTATTATATTTTAGAGATAAATATAAGTATGATGAGTGAAATCTGTAATTTTTTTCAGTGTTTAATTTGGAGTTGACACAAACACACACATATATATATAAAATATAATAAAAAAATGAATATATTATTGGTTTGTTTTAGTTAAAAGTATTATAAAATATCAATAATTTCACTTACATTGTTAATTTGATTAGTTCAGAATATTACACTCCTATATGATAGAAAAGTGGTAAAAGTATTTCTCTTTCTCTTAGCCATAAACAAAAAAACATAATCTTATATCAATTTTGGAGAGACAAAAGTGATTAAAATTAGAAACAAAATCTTATATTTTCACTTTTTAGTATGAGGAAAATGCATAATTCATATATATATATATATATATATATATATATATATTTCAATATCTATGTCAATTAATTTATTTCAATATCATCTTCCTATACATATATCTATCAAAAGAAAGTAAAAGAAAAAAAAATTGTTTTATTTTTTATTATAGTAAGATATTTTAACGATTGATAAGAAGAAGTTATTGAAATTAAATTCAATTATTTCCTGATCAAATCAATAAGAGAGTTGTGTAATTCATTTAATTTAAATATATGACTATGAAACCATAATAATAATAATAATAAACATCAATCTTATATAAAATATTTCAATTTCCATGTTAAGTAAAATATTAGAATAGCTTCCCAGAGTGTGTAGAGTAGAGGATGATCTGTGGTGAAAAGGTTAGCTATTGGAAACTCCTTGGGAAAAATATAGCCATGCTAAGGGTGGTGTGGTGCAAGAAAAGTGCTAACCTAGTGGAAACTCCTTGGGAAAAATATAGCCATACTAAGGGTAGTGTGGTGCAAGAAAAGTGCTAACCTAGTTGATTTTCACAACCCCTGTGTACTAAATTTGAAGGTTAGACATGCCATTTATATGAAGACTTAAATAACCTAACAAAACAAATATTAGAATAGTTAAAATTTATGTTGTTAATATGTTTTTCACTAATCCTTATTTTGTTTTGATAAATTGTGTATTTTCATTGAAAAGTAATTTCAAATAAAACATACATTTTCTCTATAACAAAAAATAACAAAATATTTCAATGTAACATTTGAGGATGGAAGCCACCTTTGGGAGGAATTAAACTATCCCAAATGATGTCCAAACTAGACCAAGCTTCACAAAATCTTGGTGATACAATCTCACTGGGGACATATTGTTTTCTTCCATCTAACATTAGGGTTGGTCCTCACCTACTTAGCCTAGCTAGAATATATATATATATATATATATATATATATATATATATATATATATATATAATTTCACTATTTTACATTTTACCTTTTTCAAAATATAGTTTTTAGAGTAAAATTTATATACAATTAAACAAAGATATGTTGGAAATACAAGTAATGTACGTAATCCAAATGTCCATACAGTGTTTCAAGGAATTTTTATGTAGTTAGAAAAACATTTTAAACAATGAAAAATCATGGCATGCTGTATGTCTATATATATATATATATATATATATAATCATTGCATGGTGTATACATATATAACCATTATATATCCATTTTAACTATAGATCTACCAAGTGGCTAGACGTATCAATTTATGGAGGTGTAATTTATTTTTTCAAATTATGTGTTTTGAAAGAGGTTTGAACATTAAGAAATTTGATGGTTTGCAGGCTTGCTAGATCATTGATTAGAATGTATTTATATTAATATTTTCTTGAGGAAAATATATACAATTCTTATATATTTTAGGAATATTTCAATATAAAATTTAAATAAACTATGTTAATATCCATATTAATTAATTTATTTTAAAAAGTAAAACAATAAAAATAAAATATATTTTAATTTTAGTAAATTTGCTTCCTAATAAAAGTAATAAAAAGATGATGTGTAATTCATTTAATTTAATTATGTTATATTTAAAAAAAATTAACAATAATAAAAAAATTAATGTAGATCATAAATGAAATATTTCATTCTTGAGGTTAAATAAAATATTTCAATGGCAAGAATTTTTTTTTAAATGTATATTATTTAAAGAAATTCAAAAAAATAAATTCAAATGGTTAAAATATTTTATGTAGTTTCAATATTTTACATTTTGGATTGTTTTTAGGGTATATAATTTTTGTCAATTTTATCTAAAATTGAGGTTGGAATTACAAGTTTAGGCTTTTTAATTTACACAATTGAAGTGCTCAAAAGAATCTTGAAAAAATTGAATTAATTTATGTATTCAAAATAGCAATCTAAACAGTGAAAAATAACACATGGTATGTGTAATTAATATAGAATTGTCTAAAATCTCTTAAAATGCAAACTTTTTCTCAAATTATCTACTCTAAAAAAAACTAAACTTTACACCTCAAATAATTTAATCCCATTTTCACATAGATCTATATTGATTCAAAACGATGTAAGAAATACAATTTTCTCATTCCAAGGTGACAAACATACATTTCGCTTGGTTTACCTGCCGTGAATTGTGTTTCCCTTCCAATGATAATAGAGCGAAATGTTTCTCAAAATACCATACTACAACATTAACAAAGAATAAGAAATTCTCCCTTCGACGACATTCGCTCAGCATAAATGCAATTCCAGCCAACAACCAAATGAGAATTCGTTCTTTAGTTTAGAAAGAGAAAAGCCATTTCAATGGGAGTTGTCTAGGGAGGCGGATGTAGGACGATTAAAAAGGCAAAAACAATTCAAAATTTTTGTAGATACAGTGTTTGAATCATATTTTTGATGGTGGAAATAGATTCAGCACCATCAAAAACACATACACCTAAAATTATAACTTTTACTTAGATTTACAAAAATGAATGCCCAATTTTTTCAAAATATCACAGGAATTTCCATAACTTTCTGAACAAAAAATACATAATTTTTAAACTATTACATTCCAACACTACCACTGCTGCAACACTTCCTTGTAATTGAGTAGCTTCTCCACACTCCACCATTAATACATATTTATGACTCCCTGAGTATGCTGGTGGAATGTTCCATGTCTTTATTTTTTGGGTGTCCTCCTTCACAACAGTTCAACAACTGTTTATCAGTGAGTGTCATCTTTGCGCGGAGACCATGTATTAATATCAATTTATATAAAACATAAATATATTTTTTTAGTAGAGCGCGTCTATAGAAAGAGAGAGCACGTATATATATAGAGATGATAGTGTGGAGTATTTGCTGAATTATAAGTGATGCAGTGGCGGTAGCATCCAAATGACTTTTGTCTTTGTAATCGATTTATCATTTAGTTGTCGGCTGGAATTGCATTTAAACATTGGTTTTAATGTTTACAAATGACTCTAATGAATCAGCACAATGGTTTCGTTAGAAAGTGTCAATTTAACTGTCGTCAAGGAGGACATCCAACAATAAAGATACGGAACGTTCCACCATAGTGGGATAACAGAAAAGAAACCGTGGAACCGGAATTCCAACACCCTCTGCGTCGTCTCATAAATTTTGAATTGTTTCCTTTTCCTCCATTTAACAGCTAGCACAAAAATGAAAATTATTTGCCCATGGACAATGACTTAGTGGCCACTAAGAAAAGTGAAAGGATTGTTGTCTTAAAATTATATGGAGTTAAAGAACTCGCAGGCCAAACCATTTATAGTAGTGGAACGTTAACGCCCATGTACAACAGTTTTGACAAGAGTTTAATTGCTAAATATAAGAAAAATAAAATAAGTATCGACTGAATATAAACGATATGGACCGCCCCCTCCATTTCATCTGGAAATAGAGTGGATGTAGATGTGATTATAATATACAAACACACTATGTATCACTCCAATAAATATTGACACAACAGCGACTTAACCCATTGTCAAAAACATGTTGTAAATTTATTAATACATACGATTTTCGTTGGGTTTGAAAGGTATACTTATGAGCTGATGCGTATAACTTGAAAATAATAGAGAAATTGACTGTCGTTTTGATGTTTGCTTTAATTAGGGATTAGTTCTTGATTTCTAGGAATTAGTTTTAAGTATCCTAGTTTTATGCATTTTTATAAGGTTGTAAATGTTTGTGTTAATACAATGAATTAGCCAGCGTTACAACGAAGCCTCACTGCCAATTTTTTCTCATTCAATATTGTTTCTCATTCTTTCAAGCTGGTATCAAAGCGATGGGAAAAGGTGACATAGTCATGTCGCTGAGGTTGGGTGCTCGATTCTATTGAGTGAGGCCTTATCTTATTGTGGAGCACTGTGGTTGATGCTTGAGTGCACCCTTTTGGTGAAGGCCGAGAATATTTGTGTGGAGTTTGCAAGTACCGTTTTGAGAAGACCAAGATTCATTTTCGTACGAGGAGGAAGAGTCTTTGCTGGAGCAGAGCACTGGTGTTGTCGTTTTTTTAAGAGGAGTCTGCTTGTAAAATCGAGCATTGTTGCAGTTGTGCGCAGTTAGATGTTCGTTCAACCACAAAATAGGGGTGGCCAGAGTCAGTGACAAGGTTTGAAGGTGTTGGTTTCTGGTCATGGTTGTTGAGAATTGGCAACAATAAATTCCAGTTTAATTTTCCCTTGAATTAAATAGTGAATTAAATTCTAATTCTATTCTCGTAGCAACGTATAATAGTTAAATTAAAGTTTATTAAACTTACTTATTGGAAGTCTTTTGGAAGTCATGTATATGTTCTCGCTACTTTGTAGGAGTCCAGTGTGAGTTAATTGTGAGTTGCAAAATAGAAGACTCAGTGTCATGAGTCAGTTCAGTTAAAGTAGTTCTCAAACTGATTGAGAGAACTAATAATGAGTGAACTAATTGAGAGAACTAATAGTGAGTTAACAGTTAGTGGTGACACAAATGAACTCCACAAGTGCTACTCTAGTTAACTAGATATTTACTCATCAAAAACTCATGCATGTGGATTATGAGAAATACCCAGTGGAGACTAGAGTGCAGGGACAATGTAATATTTGTTTTAGATTTTTCTGAGTTTCACTGATAGTGCATGCAATCACAAACTGATCCTTGAGGGATTGCGTTATTTTTAGAGGCTTTATTTCACTTTAAATACAAGCTATCCTTCATAGGAATTACACATTGGAATAGAGGCTTGGAGAGCTTGTGAAGAGGATAAGATTTGGCCTTGAGTTTTCTTATGAGTTGGAGATTGAATTTGCTCAGTGTTGGGATTCTTCTTGAGAGAAAAGGCATTGTAATTTCATCTTGATTTTCCGAATTAATACAATATAGTAGTGAGGCTTTGAGTTGTGACTTTCCCTGGATATTTATTATGTTATGTTCCTTTGATTCTATTCATTTACTGATTATTGTTTGCTCGATGTTTATGGGCTTCTGCTGTAAAGAGTAGAAGTAGTTTTTTGTCTCTTGCTTTAGCAAATTGCATTATCTTGTGAATCTACAGGAATTTCTACATTGTATCGGAAGAAGATTATTTTTTAGGCTTAGCGTTTACAGAGAATATCTGAGAATTTATGTGCAAAATTTTTAGAAACAAATTGTCGATCTAGATTCCTTGGGAAAAGCTACCCAAATTAAAAGACAAATAGGCCGAATCAGAGTTCGAATGAGGGAGATATCGTTGATTTAAAATTAGCTCTATCTAAGAGGAGATTTCAAAGTTTTGAGTTTCTAGGTTACAGGTGAAAGACGAATTTGCAATACATACTTTAGGATCGATAGATGGCATTCTATGGATTTAGGCTTGAGTATGCCTTGGAAGGCATCTCAAATTTCATAGCTTGGAGGGACAATATGTAGGTTGTGCTGGAGGACAATGGCTTCAAGGAATTTGTTGAACAAGCAATTCCTAGGCCAACAACCACTGATGCACAGAACTTGGTCGAGTGGAAGAAGTGTGTGGTGAAGGCAAGGTGGATAATCCTTGAGGGAGTTCGAGATCATATTGTCTCGAATCCCATGGAAAGGAAACCCCGCATGTTATGTGGAAAACATTGACAGACTTGTATCACAATAGCAGTGATCAAAAGAAGTTGGCATTCAAGGATAAACTTCGTAAAATCAAAATGGGGAGAGGCGAGACGATTTCAAAATACTTGACCAAGTTCACTTAATGTTGGGATGAACTTGGAAGTGTTGGAATAACAGTTTCCAAGGGGGATATGGTGATCCTTTCTCTTCTTATACTCCAAAAAGAGTTGGCAAAGTTATCAAGACTCTGTCAATGGTTAGGAGAAGTTGTTAGAATGGGAACGACTATGGTCGGATTTGATGCAGGATGAGATCAAGAGGAACACTAGGGATGGCTCTTCATCAAAGAATGATGATGAAGAGAATTGTGCCTTAGCGATTCAGGTGAGGAAGGGGAAAGGTAAAATTTCCCATTCCAAATCAGATTCTTATTGTGGAGGTAAGAAGAAGGAAATGAAGAAAGTTAAATGATTTCATTGTCACAAGATGGGTCACTTTGCTACAAACTGTCGATTAAATAAGTCCAAGGAGAAGTCCTCAGGAGGAGCGGTGGGTGAGGATTTGGCGTCCCAATTCAAATTCGACTTTTCCCTCATTGCTTACATGGTGTCTTCAATTATGGGAAGTGTATGGTACTTAGACAGTGGAGTTTCTTTCCACATGATTGTCGACAAAGAGTTATTCAATGAACTCGAGGAGAAAGATCTCAAGATGCATATCAAGATGGGTGATGATGGTAAGTATGGTGTTACTAGTGTGGGCACTATTACTTTTCAGAGGAAGCATGTGGCTCCACTCACCTTGAAGAATGTTATGCATGTACCTAGACTCATGAAGCACTTGGTATCTGTTGCCATGCTTGAGGATAGAAGCTATGATGTGATATTTTCAAAAGGGAAGGCGTTCCTTCAACACATAGCCACGGGTGATGTAAAGAATATAGGGATTTGAGTTCAGAATCTCTATAAGATAGAGGTAGAGGATTGTGTTGCTTGAATTCAAAAGGGGAAAAGATGTTGAGGATGTTGACGAGTTGTGGCACAGGTGATTGAGCCACTTGCATTATGGGGCTTTGAAGATATTGCAACAAATCTCTACCAGTCTTCCCAAAGGTGTGCTTGAGCAAGTTAAAACATGCAAGGGTTGTACTTTGAGAAAATATACCAAGTCTTCCTTTGGAGACAGAGACAGTCAACCATAGTCTATTCTGGAGAGAGTCCATTCAAATGTGTGTGGAACATTCTTGACAGCATCCACGACCAAACACAAGTATTATGTTATATTGGTTGATCACTATTCTCGTAAATGCTGGGTATTTTTGATATAGAAAAAGGACCAAAATTTCACAAAAAATTGTGAGTTCAAAGCATTGGTAGAGAAAGAGTCTTGCAAAAAGGTTAAATCTCTACAGAGTGATAACAGTGGTGAGTATGTCTCTAATGAGTTTAAGAACTTATGTGCAACAGAAGGGATTAAATGAGAGTTGATGATGCCCGATAACCCTCAAGAGAATGGGGAGCCCAAGAGGAAGAAGAAGAGCATAATAGTGGCAGTAAGGGCGATGTTGCATGATCAGGTCCTACCACTACAGTTGTGGGTTGAAGCATGCAACACAACAGTTTATGTTCAGAACCTTAGCCCACATAGGATACTTGAGATGAAGACACTAGAGGAGGCTTATTCTGGTAGGAGGCTAGATGTTGGTCACATCAGGATTTTTGGGTCATCTGTTTATTTCCATGTGACCAAAGATGCACAGAAGAAGCTTGAGCCAACAACAATGTTGGGGATCTTTGTGGGGTGCACTAGTACTCCCCAAAACTATTGGGTGTACATGCTGACCAGTCGGATGACAGTGGCTTGCAGGGATATCACGTTCAATGAGCAGGAGGCTATGCAAGTATCTCTTGATATGGAGCTTGAGCTACATGCGGATGACGAGTTTTTAGCTCCTATGGTTGATGGGCCTCAAATTGATGTGGAGCAACCACATTCAGAGGCTCAGGGAGTGGAGACATCCACTTAGGCAGAGTCTTCCAGAAGGGACGAAAACTCACTAGAGAGGCTGACAGATTGTTGGATGATGCATAGGAGAATGTGGGAGCACCCTCTTCTCAGCACATACAGACAAGATCACCAGAGAGGCGCACTCTATACATGGCACTTATGGGTGCATGTGTTGTGATAGAGCCATCTTCCTTTCATGAAGCAGTGTAGCAATCAGTTTGGGTTGATGCGATGGTGGAGAAGTATGACTCCATAGTTCAAAATAGTGTTTGGGAAGTGGTGCCAAGACTAGAGGAAATGTCAGTTTTGAGCTCCCATTGGATTTACAAGGAAAGAAAGCTGAAAATGGTGGTCTGGAGAAGCATAAGGCCAGACTTGTGGCCTGTGGCTTTTCACAGGTAGAGGGGATTGACTATGATGAGACCTTTGCTCCTGTTGCAAGGTACTTGTCAATCAGATCTATTTTAGCACTATCAACACAGATGGGTCAGAAGATCTTCGAGATTGATGTGAAGACAACCTTCCTCAATGGCATGATTGAGGAAGAGGTGTAGATAGAGTAGCTAGAAGGTTTTGAAACCTCAGACCATGAGTCGCATATGTGACGACTCAAGAGAGAATTGTATGGTCTGAAGCAAGCACCCTGTGTTTGGTACACCAAGATTGATAGCTACTTCAGCGGGTTGGGCTTCACAAAGAGTGAAGCAGATGTGAGCTTGTATCACATAGTGGTGGAAAGTAACCTGTTGATCATTGTAATTTATGTTGATGATCTTATAGTAACAGGTGATGAGAAGTTCATCAAATCTTGCAAGGAGGACCATGCAAGAGAGTTTGAGATAAAGGACATGGGGCTCATGCATTACTTTCTTGGCATGGACAAATGAGAGGGAAATGGGGATTTGTTTGTATCTCAGCGAAATTATGCCAATGAGATACTCAAGAGATTCTGCATGGAGAGTAGTAAACCCATGGAGATTCCTCTAACTGGTAACTAGAGGAAGAAGGATGCTACTTCAGGAGGAGTAGTGCAAGCTATTGTTTACAAGCAACTTGTGGGTTCATTCTTGTACTTGGTGAACACACGACCGAATATGTGTTATGTAATTAGCCAACTTAGTCAAGCAATGGTTAGGCCTATGAAGCTATATTGGAAGGTGGCAAAGAATTTATTGAGATACCTCAGAGGGACTACTCAATTTGTGTTATGGTACAGACAGATAGAGGGAGTTGGGTAGGGAGTCCATTTGAAAAGAAGATCACATTAGGAGCGATCTTTAGTATTTCTTGGTACATCATGAATGGAGGCTGGTTTCACTTATTTCGGTAGAGGCAGAGTACATGGCTACAAGTCGGACATCATGTGAGGCTATATGAGTGAGGAAGATCTGACTTGGTTTCTTTGGTCAACATATGGATCCGACAATGATTTATTGTGATAATAAAATTTGTATCAAACTCTTTGAAAATCTAGTCTTTCATGATTGGTCCAAGCATATTGATATTCGGTATCATCATCTCAGAGATTGTGTATTGAGGCGGATCATGTTGTTAGATTACATTCCCACAAAGGAGCAAGATTCTGACATATTGACAAAGGATTTGTCAAGATGTAAATTCGAGTTCCACAAAGACAGGATCAGGGTAGTTGATAATCCCTTTCCTATTGAGAGGGAGTGTTGAGGATTGGTAACATGAAATTCAAGTTTAATTTGTCCTTGAATTAAACTATGAATTAAATTCGAATTCTATTCTCATATCAACTTAAAATAGTTAAATTAATTTTGCTAATCTTACTTAACTTAGAAAACTCGAGTTGGCAGTCTTTTGGAAGTCATGTATATGTGATCCCTACTTTGTAGGAGTCCAATGTGAGTTAATTGTGAGTTGTAAAATAGAAGACTCAATTTCATGAGTGACTTCAGTTAAATTAGTTCTCAAACTGATTAAGAGAACTAATAGTGAGTTAATAGTCAGTGGTGACACTAATTAACTCCACCAGTCCTACTCTAGTTAACTGAATATTTTCTCATCAGAAATTCATGCATGTCAATTTTGAGAGAGACCCAGTTGAGACTAGAGTGAAGGGATAATGCACTATTTGTTTTAGATTTTTCTGAGTTGCACTGATAGTGCATGCAATCAGGAACTGATCCTTGAGGGATTAAGCTATTTTTAGAGGCTTTATTTCCAATTAAATACAAGCTATACTTCATAGGAATTACACATTGGAATAGAGACCTTGAGAGCTTGCGAAGAGGCTAAGCTTTGTCCTTGAGCTTTCTTATGAGTTGCAGATTGAATTTTCTAAGTGCTGGGATTTTTTTTTAGAGAACAAGCATTGTAATATCATCTTGATTTTCTAGATTAATACAATATGGTAGTGGGGTTTTGAGCTGTGACTTTCCCCAGATATTTATTGTGTTATGTTCCTTTGATTCTCTTCCTCTATTGATTATTGTTTTCTCAATATTTTTGGGCTTCTATTGTAAAGAGTAGAAGTAGATTTTTGTCTCTTTCTTTATCAAATTGCATTAGCTTGTGAATCTATAGGATTTTCTAGAATAGTATCCAGGAAGGTTTGAAGGTGTCCACTGGTGCTACCAGGAAGGTCATCATATCTGCAAGAGGTGAGTTGGTGCTTGTATGTGAAGCAATGTTGAGTGATTTGTTATGAGCGATATCATAGGGGAAAATCTTGTGCTTGGTCTCAACATCACTAACAAGCTGAGTAAAAAATCACCTCAACGATCTGACATGGATTAGATTGAAGGAAGTGTGTTGTGTCTTATCTTGGATCTTCCCACAACAACAGTGTGGGCTTTGTTCTAGTGAGTTGAGTTTGAAGTGGTCTGTGGAGTGATTTGTTCATGCCTCTGCAAGTTCTAATGACTTGTTCGTGCCTCTGTAGAGTGGCATGTTCGTGTCTGCATCAATTCTTTAGCGCTGATGCATTCGACATTTTTTGTTTGTATAAAATTAGTGTAGTGAAGATAGTGTGAGAGTCATGCCATCCTATGTGGTGTGAGGGAGTTGCGTGGGAAAGCAGTGTGGCACCACTGCATCTCCTCCCAAAGACTGATATGTGTTGATAATAATGAAACTTATGAAATTAAATTTCTTACTATGCAATGTTTCAATTCTCCTTCACAAATTGTGGTGATCTACGTTTTGGTAAAACTTAGAGAATAGTCTTGCAGTGTAGGTTTTTACAGTCAAGTGGCACTTTGTTGGAAGTGGATGGAGTGAGCACATTTTATTATTATTATTTTTTCTGATTGCGATGGTGGTGTTATGCACATCATGGGGCTTTCATTGGAGAGAGACATTTTATAATTTTAAAGCCCATTTTTTTTAATTCCAAAACAATATTCATACTCTGCTCCAAATAAGTGTGTGTGTGTGTGTGGAATATTTACAAAAGGACCTTGTTTTTTTAAACAAGTGGAAAAGTGGCTTTATTTTTACTTAATTGATGCCTATTATTTTTTAGCCTCCACTTAAATCCATTTGAAGTTGGTGGAAGTACTTTTACAATGAGTGAACATGGCGATTTTTCTTACAGAGATGTACTTGAATGAAGCCAATAAGCTAGATGACACAAACTATGTCAATTGGAAATTAAATTCAAGTTGTAGACACTACTGGAAGGCTATGGCGCTTGGACCTTTACAAAGGAGGATGAAGCAAAACCTGTTGTAGGCATGACAACTACATCAATTCAAGACTGGGAGAAGTGAGACAATAAAGCAAAGGTACTACTTAGAAAGTTTGGAATACTCTGAAGGAATTATATGAGACAAAAAACACAAATTGAGTTATATTTTTGAAAAGGAATCTCTTGTACATTAAAAATGGAAGAGAACGAATCCGTTAATGCCTTTATTTCTAGAATTAAAGAGTTGAAAGACAAGTTGGGAGACATAGTGGAGTTAGTACCTAGTATTGATACAATAAAAATCATGTTAAATGGAATGTCAAAAGATTACCAGATGTTTACTATAGGTCTCGCAATGGGGAGAAAGTTCTAAAATTTGAGAAATTGATAGGTATATTATTTCAGGAAGAAGATAGGCACAAGAACTTGAAGTCTCAGAATCCAGATTTTGCACTAGTGGCGAAGAAGAAATTCTTCAAAGGGAAACAAGGAAGATGAAAAAAAGGAAGAAGCTAATCCCAAAAGAGGCCATTTACGAAATTAAATCAAGTTATTTCATCTTAAATGAAATTATTTTTCTATGCTAGAAGTGGGCATCTCGCTAGAGATTGTTATAAGAAGAAAAATGATGAATCTAGACATAAACATAGAAGACATCCATGATATTTTGCAGGATAAGCCCTAACTTTTGATATAAAAAATATCATGTTATTTGTAACTATTGTTGCATTGTCTTCTGAAATGTATGATGCTAATACATGGTTTCTGGACTATGGTGCATCGATTCATATCACATGCAAGAAGGACTAGTATGGAAACATTATGAAACCAACTCACAAAAAGATAGAAAGGAAATATCAACGCCTTAGAATTTACCCTCTTCAAGGGGGAAACCTCCTTTAAATTACACAAATGAACAATTCTTGGATGATTCAAATGACAAAACCTCCTTTCTATATCTAGGAGTCTACGAGGTCACAATATAAGCAATTCAACCTAACAATAATTATATAAAGGAACCAAAATAATAATAGAGTGATTCTATGGGGCACAATAATAACAATATGGGGACAATAGGGGCACAATAATAACAATAAGAGATACAACGACAATAGTAATGGGGGGATCACTAATATTATAGGGACCTAACATGCCCCTCTCCTTCAAAAAAGTGTTGTCCTCAACGCTTGAGTAGTTCTAGATGCTTCTGTATAAAATTCTCATCCTACCATGCAGAATCTTCAATGGGTAAGTTCTTCCACTTGATGAGATACTCTGAAATTGATCTATTTTGTAGCTATCAAGTTCTTGTTTCTTTGACTGCTTTAGGTTCCAATATGACTTTTCCTTCCTCATCAAGTTTTGGCAATATTGTCTGAACTAGAAGCTTGTCACCTATAATCTTCTTTAAGCCTGAAACATGGAAAACTGGGTGCACTCGAGAAGCTGCAAGAAGCCCCAATTTGTATGCCATAGTACCTATCTTTTGAAACACCTTGTATGGACCATAATACTTTGGTGATAATTTGTTATCCTTCTTAGCTTGCTTGAGGGACATTTGTTTATATCGTTGTAGCCATAGGAATACCCAATCACCTACATCAAAACTTCTTTCACTGTGATGTTGATCTGCTTGCTGTTTCATTCTATTATGTGCCAAGGTGAGGTTATCCTTTAAGAGTTGGAGAACTTGTTGCTGATGCTTGATGTGATCTTCCACTACTTGAACCTTAGAATTTTCTCTTAAATATGATGTGATGGATGGTGGATGATATCCATAAAGTTCCATAAATGGGGTCATTTTTGTTGCAGTATGGAAGGAAGTGTTATACCACCATTCAGCCAGAGGCAACCATTTGACCCATTGTGTCTATTTATCAGATATAAAGCAACGAAGATATCCTTCCAAGAATTTGTTTACTATCTCAGTTTTCCCATCAGATTGAGGATGATAAGATGAGCTATGAGCTAACTGAGTACCAAGACAAGAAAATAATTCTTTCCAAAAATCTCCAGTGAAAATGGGATCTCTGTCACTTACAATAATCTTTGGGTTTCCACGTAGCTTTTGAATTGTTTCCATAAATGCAAATGAAATGGTCCTCACTTTAAATGGATGAGATAATGCACAAAAGTGTGCATACTTGGTAAGTATATCCACTACCACCATGATAACACTCTTTCCTTCGGACTTGGGTAAACCTGTGATAAAATCCATTGAAACCTCGTCCCATTGTTGGCTTGGAATGGATAAAGGTTGTAATAGTCCTAGAGTCTTAATTGTTTCAACTTTATTTTGTTGGCAAACTAAACATTCCGCCACAAACTTTTGAATATCTGATTTAAGGCCATCCCAAAAAAAATCCTTCCTAACCCTGTGGTAGGTTTCTAGACATCTTGAGTGCCCCCCTAAGGGAGAGGTGTGTAATTCCCTAAGAATATTTTGTTTGAGTTGGGAATTCTTACATAGCTATACCCGATCCTTGTGCCATAACGAATCATTTTTCCAGATAACTATATCAGATGTACTGGGATCTTGTTGTATCTTTTGAATGACTTCCCACACTTCCTCTTCATTCTTACATTCATCCCTTGCTTCATTTATCCAATCTAGTTGGATAATAGAAATGGTGCAAAGAAATGCTTCCAAATCCTCATCCTTTCTTGAGAGTGCATCTACCACAACATTTTGCTCCCCTTTTTTGTAGATGATTTCAAAGTCATAACCCAACATCTTTGTGACCCATTTTTGCTGCTCTTCTAAAGATAATCTTTGTTCTAAAAATTATTTAAGACTATCATGATTTTTTTTTACCTTGAAGTTTCTTCCCATTAGGTAGGGTCACCATTTGTTAAGTGCATGTAGTATTGCAAACATTTCCTTCTCATAAATAGCTTTGTGTAAATACTTTCCTTGGATTGGACGACTTTCGAAAGCAATGGATCTTTTTTCTTGCATTAAAACAACACTGATTCCATTTCCTGAGGCATCACATTCCACAATAAATGTTTTTGTGAAGTCCGGTGTAGCTAAGACTAGTGCTTGGCACATTGCCTCTTTAAGATGTTCAAAGGCCTTCATTGCTTTTGGAGTCCATGAAAATGTATCTTTCTTCAATAACGTTGTCAGAAGTGCTGCTATTCTCCCATAATTCTTAACAAACTTGTAATAATAGCATGTCAACCCTAGAGATCCTCGTAGATGCTTTATGGATGTGGGGATTTTCCATTCTGTAATGGTTTTAATTTTGCTAGGGTCTACCTTAACACCTTCATGGGATACAATATGACCTAGATATTCCACCTCTTGTACTTCAAAGAAACATTTAGATATTTTTGCATATAATTGTTTCTCCGGCAATAATTTGAGCACCATGTCAACATGTTGGACATGATCCTTCCAAGACTTGTTGTAGATTAGTATATCATCAAAAAATACTAACACAAAATTTCTAATGAAGGGTTTGAAAATGGAAATCATCAAACCTTGAAATGTAGAAGGTGCATTAGTAAGGCCAAAAGGCATGGCCAAAAATTCATAATGACCCTCATGAGTTCTAAATTTTATTTTTGGAATGTCTTTAGCCTTCATTCTGATTTGATGATATCCTAAATGAAGATCCAACTTGGTGAAGTAAATTGATCCATGCAATTCATCCAATAATTCATCAATGACAGGAATGGGAAATTTATCTTTAATAGTGAGCCTGTTGAGCTCCCTATAATATGGACACATGCGCCATGATCCATCCTTCTTGTGAACTAATACTACTGGAGCAGAGAAAGAACTTTGACTAAGTTGAATTATACCAGCCTATAGCATTTCTGCAACCATACGTTCAATTTCACTATTTTGGGCATAGGGATATCTGTACGGCCTGATGTTTGGAGGAACACTTCCTGGAATCAAATGAATAGCATGATCATGATCACGAATAGGTGGGAGACCTTTGGGAGTCTCAAATACCTTGGAATGATTGTCCAAGAAATTTTGGAGATTTGGAGAAATAGATGATTTCGATGGGGGAACCTCTAGCAAACATAATTGTGCAATTACACCTCATTGTTCCTTCTTTCAAAGCTTTGTCATACTGTTAGAGATGATTATCTTTCTTGGTTTCCCTGCAATACCCCTTAATTCAACTTCCTTTCCTTCTGCAGAAAATTTCATGAAAAGTTCTTGAAAATTAAAAGCTATTGTACCCAAGGATTGTAGCCATTGGACTTCTAGTACAACATCAACACCACCCATTGGAATGGAAAGCATTGGGCTATTCAATAGATATTCTCCCATGGATAACTTGATATTATGGCACTTTCTAGAGAAATTAATGGTTCCTCCACTTGTAACCATGACTTGACACTCTCGTGCTGGATATATGAAGCAATTCAATTCCTTTTCTATCTTACAATGAATAAAGTTATGGGTACTTCCCAAATCAATTAACACTATTACCTTTTTCTTCTTGTCCTTCTATCTTAATAGTTTGAGGAGTGGTAATTCCAACCAATGCATTACAAGATATGGTCAGATTCATTTCTTCTTTATCTAGGGTTTGTTCCTCGAGTATATCCTTTTCTTTTGAGATTTCTTCTTCCTTTTCTTCCTGCTCTTCACAATCTATGTAGAGTAATTTCTTCTCAGCACAATTATGACCTTTAGTGTATTTGCTATCACAACTGTAACAAATCCCTTTTGCTCTTTTTTCTTCCAATTGTTGTGCTATCAACTTTGTAGGTTGTGGAAGGCTAGGGGTAGCAACACTCCCATCTTTATAGTTGTGAGTGGTAGGCTTCCTAGTTGCCATAATTTTGCTTTCCATTTTTTTTGCTAACCTAAATGCCTTCTCCAATGATTTAGGTTCACGAAGGTGAACCTAATGTTGGATATTTCCTTTAAAGTCCCTATGAACACATCAATCCTATGCTCCTCTGAAATATCTTATACCTTTATGTTCAAGTTTTGGAAGTCCTCAATGTGCTCCATCATTGAACCCTTTTGTTTGAGATTTGTCAATTGGCTAAAAAAGGTGTTGCTTTTTGTATCCTCATAATGTGCTGTCATTTCTTCCATAAAATTTACCCAAGGGACAATTTGTTTACGAGAGCAAAGCCATCGATAGGTCATACAAACTAATTTGATTCCAAATATAAATTTGCAATACGTACCTTTTGTGTGTTTTGCACATTATGGAGATCAAAAAATTTCTCCATTTGTAGTATCCATGTTCCGGGATCCTTTCCATCGAACATCCTCATATCGATTTTTGGAACATGGTGGGTCTTCGATCCAACATTAGAGTCTATGAAATCATGATTAAAATTTATTTTGTTCTCATCATGTGTTTCCTTTACTGCCCTTTCACCATTGGTGACCATTTCTTGTATCAACTTATTCAAATTTATCTTCAATTCTTCCATATTATCATCCATGCCATTCATCTTAGCGTCCATGCCATTTATCTTAGCTTCCATGTTGTCCATCTTAGTTTCCACGCCATCCATCTTAGCTTCCAAGTCATTCATCTTAGCCTCTATTCCTTTCTTTAAACCATCCATCTTAGCTTCTATGTCTTTCTTTAAACCATCCATCTTATTTTATGTTGCCTTTTGTGGGAGTGAAATTTGTTGCACTTGGTTTCGTAATATTAATATACCATGTTGCATTTCTTCCTCTTCTTCATGAGTCATGCTAGAGCTTTCAGGTTTCTTACTAGGTGTTTCCATTTTCTTTCTTTGGGGCATCAATTACCGATAATAATGCTTCACTATGCCCTTTGAATTCCATCAAACTAATTTTTTAAACCAAGTTTATCCAAAAATTTAAAAAATACACACATTTTTTCACTTGTAGGAGCTCAATATTGAATATGATGTACCTCTCTAATTTTGGATCTTCCATTTCTAAAATCGCGACCTTCAGTAGCCCTCTGCATGCTCTTTCCAATGCCACCAATCTGATCTAAATTGGATTCTCCAAGAAAGAGTTATGCACAATCTCCCAAAATGACCTGATTATATACCTTTTTAGAAGAGTGCACTTGTATGAAGTGCCATGTGTCATTGTTTTGACCTTAGTACCTGCAACTGATACACACAATACTACAGGCCATCCTCTTTTTGAAACTTCTAACTAAATTTCAATCTGATGCTAAAAAAAAAAATTATGACGATTTTCCCACGGTGACCTATTTGGAATGTACTTCGGGGGTCTGCAAAAACCCTAAATTCCTCAGACTATATCTCTGCAAATATAGCTAGATAGATCTGAAATTCAGAGCTGGGGTTCAGACGGATTTCTTCTCAAATGGCTTTTTGTTTTAGCTTCTGAAACTTCGTAGTGAAAGAGCTATAGCGAAAATCCCACGATGACCTATTTTAGCTTAAATTCTAGAGCTTGCAAAAACCGTAACTTCCTCAGATCATATCTCTGAAAATATAGTGAGACAAGCTCTAAAATTTGGACCCGAGGCTCACCATGATTTCATCTCAAATGGTTTTTTTTTGCACTTCTGAAACATCGCAGAAAAAAGGTTATAGCGAAAATGCCACGATGACCTATTTGGAGCAGCGAGACCCTAGAATCCAAAGCTCTGATACCAAATGTTATGAAACTAGCTCACAAAAAGATATAAAAGAAAGATGAACACCTTAGAATTTAGCCTCTTCGAGGGGGCAACCTCCTTTACATTGCACAAATGGATAATTCTTGGATGATTCAAATGACAAAACCTCCTTTCTATATATAGGAGTCTACGGGGTCATAATATAACCAAGCCGACCTAACAATAATAATATAAAGGGACAAAAATAACAATAGAGGGATTCTATGGGGCACAATAATAACAATATGGAGACAATAGGGCACAATAATAACAATAAGGAATACAAAAACAATAGTAATGGGGGGATAACTAATATTATAGGGACCTAATAGAAAAATTCAAGGAAATTAGGAGTCAAAGTTGGAGGCCTGTACAAGCTTGATGTTACTAGCCAAAGTCATCAGGAACTAGCTTCTAAAATTATGTCAACACAAAGTCTTTTGCATCAAAGCTATGGTCACATTAATTATCATGATTTATTGTTGCTATAAAAACAAAGTATGGTTGAAGGTCTCCCTATGTTAAAGAATGAATATGTTGCTTGTGAAGGTTGTGCACTAGGTAAAATTCATAAAGATGAATTCCCCTCTAATGATGATAGAATAAGAAGAGATGTATTCGAACTTGTGCATTATGATGTTTGTGGACCCATTCAGACTAGATATTTAGGAGAAGCCTATTGTTTTTTGTTGTTTATTGATGATTTCACAAAGTACACTTAGGTTTAATTCCTCAAGAAAAAGAGTGATGTTTTTTACTACTTCAAAGAATTCAAAAACATGACAGAAAAGAAGATAGGGAAGTTTATAAATATTCTCCATTCAGATCAAGTGGGAGAATATAGATTTGGGAACTTCATCAAGTAGTTCAAGGGTCATGGAGTAGTGCAACAATCTACAGCACCCTACACTCCATAGTGGAATAGTGCTGCTAAAAGGAAAAACAAGACATTGGTGGAGTGTTCATAATCTACTCCAAATATATATATATATATATATATATATATATATATATATATAATATATATATATATATATATATATATATATATCTGTGTGTGTGTGTGTGTGTGTGTGTGTGTGTGTGTGTGAACTTTTTGGAATATTTACACATCGACATTTTTTTTTTAAACAAGTGGAAGAAGTGGCTTTATCTTTTTTTAATTGAGGCCTATTATTTTTTAGCCTCCATTTAAATCCATTTGATGTTGGTGGATGTAATTTTACCTTGGGATAACATGGTGAATACTCTTGCATAGACATACCTGAACAAAGCCAATAAGCTAGATGGCACAAACTAAGTCAAATGGAAATTCAAGTTGCAAACACTGATAGAAGGCTATGGTGCCTCAATCATTACAAAGGGAGATGAAGCAAAGCCTGCTGCAAGCACGACAACTGCAACAGTTGAATATTGGGAGAAGCAACAAAATAAATCAAAGGTATTGATTAGAATGTATGTCAAAGGTATTATAATTCCTCATATCCGTGATTGTAAGACTTCTACTTAAACTTGGAATACACTCCAGGAATTATATGAGACAAAAAAACACAAATCGAGTTCTCCACTTGAAAGGTAAGCTCTTGTACATTAAAATGGAAGAGAAAGAATATGTTAATGCATTTATTTCCATAATTAAAGAATTGAAAGACTAGTTCCGAAAAATAGGGGAGTTAGTATCTAGTACTATTCTAGTAACAATCACATTATATGGGATGTCAAAAGATTACTAAATGTTTATTACGGATCTCGCAGCAAGGTAGAAAGTACTAAAGTTTGAGGAATTGACAGGAATATTACTGCAGGAAGAAGAGAGGCGCAAGAACTTGAAGCCTTGGAATCCAGATTTCGCACTTGTGGTGAGAATAAATTCTTCAAAGGGAAACAAGGAGGAGAAAACAAAGGAGGAAGCTCATCCCAGAAAAATCCATTTCCGAAATCAACTCAAGGTATGGCATCTGAAATGAAATTGTTTTACTATGCTAGAAGTGGGCATCTGGGTGGAGAGTGTTATAAGGAAAAAAATGATGATTCAAGACATAAACATAGAAGACAATTAGGACATTTTGAAGGACAAGCCCTAAATTTTGTTATCAAAAATATCAAGTTATTTGTGTCTAATGTTGTGTTGTCTGGTGAAACGTATGATGCTAATACATGGTTTGTGGACTCTAGTGCATTGATTCATATGAGATGAAATAAGGACTGGTACAAAAACATCAAGGAAATTAGCAATGGTGGAAACATCTACCTTGGAGATGGTCGTGCATATAATATCATGGGATATGGTGATATACCTGTGAATTTACCAAATGGCAGCATTAGGTGCATCCATATGTGCCTAGGATCAAGAAAAAATTGATTTTTGTGTCTACAATTACATATTAAAACTTGATTTAAGGTTGAATTGTTCAAAACACATTGCATAGTGAAAGATTTGTTGTATCACTGCAAACTTGTTGCTTCAAGAGTCAAAGTTGGAGGCTTTTACAAACTTGATTTTACAAGCCAAATTCATCAAGCATCGACTTCTACGATTATGTCAATAGAAAGTCTTTCAATCAAAGGTATGGTCGCATTAATTATCATGATTTATTATTGTTGCAGAAACAAATTATGGTTGAAGCTCTCCTTATGCTAATGAATAAATATGCTTCTTGTGAAGGTTTTGCACTACGTAAAAGTCATAGAGATGAATATCCCTCTAATTATGATAGAATAATAACAGATGTATTTGAACTTGTGCATTATGATTTTTGTGGACCCATGCGGACTAGATATTTAGGAGTAGCCTATCATTTTTTGTTGTTTATTGATGATTTCACAAGGTACACTTCGGTAAAAGAGTGATGTTTTTGAGTACTTCAAGGAATTCAAAAACATAGCAGTAAAGAAGACAAGGAAGTTTATAAATATTCTTTGTTTAGATCAAGTGGGGGAATAAAAATTAGAGAACTTCGTCAAGTACTTCAAGGGTCATGGAGTTGTGTAGCAATTTACAGTACCCTACACTCCATAGTGGAATCATGTTGTAGAAAGGAAAAACATGACATTGGTGGAGTGTTCATACTCTACTTCAAATATATATATATATATTATATATATATATATATATATATATATATATATATATATATATATATATCTGTATATATATATATATATATATATATATATCTGTATATATATATATATATATATATTATATATATATATATATATATATATCTGTATATATATATATATATAGATATATATATATATATATATATATATATGTAGATATAGATATAGATATATCTATATCTATATATCTATATATATGTGTGTGTGTGTGTGTGTGTTTTTTGGAATATTTACAAAAGGGCCTTGTTTCTTTTCAAAAGTGGAAGAAGTGGCTTTATTTTTTATTAATTCAAGCCTATTCTTTTTAGCCTCCATTTAAATCCATTTGAAGTTGGTGGAAGTACTTTTTAATTGGGATAACATGGTGAATGCTCTTGTAGAGACATACTTGAACAAAGCCAATAAGCTAGATGGCACAAACTACGTCAAATGGAAATTCAAGTTGTAGACACTGCTAGAAGGCTATGGTGCCTAGATCATTACAAAGGGGGACAAAGCAAAACTTGCAGTAGGCACGATAACTGCAACAATTCAAGACTGGGAGAAGCGAGAAAATAAAGCAAAGGTATTGCTTAGAATGTCTGTCAAAGATAGTATAATTCCTCATATCCGTGATTGTAAGACTTCTGCTGAAACTTGGAATACACTGAAGGAATTATATGAGACTAAAAACAAAAATCGAGTTCTCTTCTTGAAAAGTAAGCTCTTGTACATTAAAATGGAAGAGAACAAATCTGTTAATGCCTTTATTTCCAGAATTAAAGAATTGAAAGACAAGTTGGGAGACATAGGGGAGTCAGTACCTAGTACTAATCTGGTAACAATCACATTAAATGGAATGTCAAAAGATTACTAGATGTTTATTACATGTCCTGCAACAAGGTAGAAAGTGATAAACTTTGAGGAATTGATAGGAATATAATTGCAGGGAGAAGAGAGGCGCAAGAACTTAAAGTCTCAGAATCCAGATTTGGCACTTGTGGAAAAGAAGAAATTCTTCAAAGGGAAACAAGGAGGAGAAAACAATGGAAGAAGCTCATCACAGAAAAATCCATTTCCGATATCAAATCAAGGTATGGCATTGGAAATGAAATTCTTTTACTGTGCTAGAAGTGGGCATCTGGCTAGAGACTGTTATAAAAAGAAAAATGATGAATCTAGACATAAACATAGAAGACAATTAGGACATTTTGAAGGAGAAGCCCTAAATTCTAATATCAAAATTATCAAGTTATTAGTGTCTAATGTTGTGTTTTCTGGTGAAATGTGGGATGCTAATACATGGTTTTTGGACTCTGGTGCATTGATTCATATGACATGCAATAAGGACTAGTACAAAAAGATCAAGGAAATTAGCAATGGTGGAAACATCTACCTCGGAGATGGTCGGCCATATAAGATCATGGGATATGGTGATATACCTATGAATTTACCAAATAGCATCATTCGGTGCATCCACATGTGCTTGGGATCAAGAAAAAATTAATTTATGTGTCTACAATTACAGATTAAAACTTTAAGGTTGAATTGTTCAAAACACATTGCATAGTGAAAGATTTGTTGGATCACTACAAACTTGTTGCTTCAGGAGTCAAAGCTGGAGGCCTATACAACCTTGATGTTACTAGCCAAATTCATCAAGCACCAACTTCTACAATTATGTCAATAGAAAGCCTTTGAAATCAGAGGTATGCACACATTAATTATCATGATTTATTGTTGTTGTAGAAACAAATTATGGTTGGAGGTCTCCTTATGTTAAAGAATGAATATGCTTCTTATGAAGGTTGTGCACGAGGTAAAATTCATAGAGATGAATTCCCCTCTAATTATGATAGAATAAGAAGAGATGTATTAGAACTTGATGATTATGATGTTTGTGGACCAATGTAGACAAGATATTTAGGAGGAGCCTATTATTTTTTGTTGTTTATTGATGATTTCATAACGTACACTTAGGTTTAATTCTAGAAGAAAAAGAGTGATGTTTTTTAGTACTTCAAAGAATTCAAAAACATGAAAAAAAATAAGATAGGGAAGTTTATAAATATTCTTCATTCAGATCAAGTGGGAGAATACAGATTCAGAAACTTCGTCAAGTACTTCAAGGGTCATGGAGTAGTGTAGCAACTTACAGTGCCGTCCATTCCAGAGTGGAATAGTGTTGCAGAAAGGAAAAGCATGACATTGGTGGAGTGTTCATACTCTACTCCATATATATATATATATATATATATATATATATATATATATATATATATATATATATATATATATATATATATATATATATATATATATATATATATATATATATATCTATATATATATATATATATATATATATATCTGTGTGTGTGTGCTTTTTGTAATATTTACAAAAGGGCCTTGTTTTTTTTTTTTTAAGTGGAAGAAGAGGCTTTATCTTTTTTTAATTGAGGCCTATTATTTTTTATCCTCCATTTAAATCCATTTGAAGTTGGTGGAAGTAATTTTACATTGGGATAACATGGTCAATACTCTTGCAGAGACATACCTAAACAAAGCTAATAAGCTAGATGACAAAAACTAAGTCAAATGGAAATTAAAGTTGCAGACACTGCTAGAATGCTATGGCGCCTCGATCATTACAAAGGGGTATGAAGAAAAACCTATTGCAGGCATGATAACTACAACAGTTTAAGACTCAGAGAAGCGAGAAAATAAATCAAAGGTATTTCTTAGAATGTATATCAAAGGAAGTATAATTCCTCATATCCATGATTATAAGACTTCTATTGAAACTTGCAATACACTCAAGGAATTATATGACAAAAAAAACACAAATCGAGTTCTCTTCTTGAAAATTAAGTTTTTGTACATTAAAATGGAAGAGAACGAATATGTTAATTCTTTTATTTTGATAATTAAAGAATTGAAATACAAGTTGGGAGAAATAGGGGAGTTAGTACCTAGTACTGATCTGGTAACAATCACGTTATGTGGAATGTCAAAATATTACTAGGTGTTTATTACAGGTCTCGCCACAAGGTAGGAAGTGCTAAGCTTTGAGTAATTGACAAGAATATTATTGCGGGAAGAAGAGAGGTGCAAGAACTCGAAGCCTCAAAATCCATATTTGGCACTTGCGGTAAGAAGAAATTATTCAAAGTGAAACAAGGAGGAGAAAACAAAGAAAGAAGCTCATCCCTGGAAAATCCATTTCCAAAATCAAATCAAGGTATGGCATCTAAAATGAAATTCTTTTACGTTGCTAGAAGTGGACATACGGTTAGAGACTATTATACGAAGAAAAATGATGAATCTAAACATAAACATAGAAGACAATTAGGACATTTTGAAGGAGAATCCCTGAATTCTAATATAAAAAATATCAAGTTATTTGTGTCTAATGTTGTGTTGTCTGGTGAAATGTATGATGCTAATACATGGTTTGTGGACTCTAGTGCATCGATTCATATGACGTGCAATAAGGACTGGTACAAAAACAACAAGGAAATTAGCAATGGTGGAAGCATCTACCTTGGAGATGGTCATGCATATAAGAGAATGGGATATGGTGATATACCTATGCATTTACCAAATGGCAGCATTAGGTGCATCCATATGTGCCCAGGATCAAGAAAAAAATGATCTCTGTGTCTACAATTATAGATCAAAACTTGAAGGTTGAATTGTTCAACACACATTTCATAGTTAAAGATTTGTTGGATCACTGCAAACTTGTTGCTTCAACAGTCAAAGTTGGAGGTCTGTACAAGCTTGATCTTACCAGCCAAAGTCATCAAGCACTGACTTCTATAATAATGCCAACAAAAATTCTTTTGCATTAAAGGTATGGTCACATTAATTATCATGATTTATATTTTCTATAGAAACAAAGTATGGTTGAAGGTCTCCCTATGTTAAATAATGAATGTGTTGCTTGTGAAGGTTGCTCACTAGGTAGAATTCATAGAGATGAATTCCCTCTAATTATGATAGAATAAGAAGATATATATTTGAACTTGTGCATTATGATGTTTTTGGACCCATGCAGACCAGATATTTAGGAGGAGCCGATTATTTTTTGTTGTTTATTGATGATTTCAAAAGGTACACTTAGGTTTAATTCCTCAAGAGAAAGAGTGATGTTTTTGAGTACTTCAAAGAATTCAAAAACATGGCAGAAAAGAAGACAGGGAAGTTTATAAATATTCTCCATTCAAATCAAGTGGTAGAATACATATTTGGGAAGTTCGTCAAGTACTTCAAGGGTCATGGAGTAGTGCAACAATTTACAGTACCCTACACTCCATAGTGGAATAGTGTTGCAAAAAGGAAAAACATGACATTGGTGGAGTGTTCATACTCTACTCCAAATATGTATATATATCTGTGTATATGTGCTTTTTGGAATATCTACAGAAGGGCCTTGTCTTTTATTAAACAAGTGGAAGAAGTGGCTTTATTTTTTTGAGTCGAGGACTATTATTTTTTAGTCTCCATTTAAATCCATTTGAAGTTGGTGGAAGTAGTTTTACATTGGGATAACATGGTGAATATTCTTGTAGAGAAATACTTGAATAAATCCAATAAGCTAGATGGCACAAACTAAGTCAAATGGAAATTCAAGTTGTAGACACTGCTAGAAGGTTGTGGCGCCTCGATCATTACAAAGGGGGATGAAGAAAAACCTGTTGTGGGCACGACAACTACAACACTTGATGACTGGGAGAAGAAAGAAAATAAATCAAAGGTAGTATAATTTCTCATATCTGTGATTGTAAGACTTATGCTAAAACTTGGAATACAATCAAGGAATTATATGAGACAAAAAAAACAAATCGACTTCTCTTCTTGAAAAGTAAGATCTCGAACATTAGAATGGAAGAGAACAAATTTTTTAATGCCTTTATTTCCATAAATAAAGAATTGAAAGACATGTTGGGAGAAATAGGGGAGTCAGTACTTAGTACTGATCTAGTAACAATCAAGTTATATGGAATGTCAGAAAATTACTAGATGTTTATTACAGGTCTCGCAGCAAGGTATAAAGTGCTAAACTTTGAGAAATTACCAAGAATATTATTCCAATAAGAAGATAGGTGCAAGCACTTCAAGCCTTAGAATCTAGATTTGGCACTTATGGCGAGAAGAAATTCTTCAAAGGGAAACAAGGCAGAGAAAACAAAAGAAGAAGCTCATCCCAGAAAAATCCATTTCCAGAATCAAATCAAGGTATGGAATATGAAATGAAATTCTTTTACTGTGCTAGAAGTGGGCATCTGGTTAGAGACTGTTATAAGACAAAAAATGACGAATCTAGATATAAATATAGAAGACAATTAGGACATTTTGAAGGAGAAGCCATGAATTTTAGTATCAAAAATATCAATTTATTTGTGTCTAATGTTGTGTTGTCTGGTGAAATGTATGATGCTAATACATGGTTTTTGGCCTCTATTGCATCGATTCATATGACATGCAATAATGACTAGTACGAAAACATCAAGGAAATTAGCAATGGTGAAAGCATCTACCTTCGAGATGATTGTGCATATGAGATCATGACATATCGTGATATACTTATGAATTTACCAAATGGCAGCATTAGGTGCATCCATATGTGCCTGGGATCAAGAAAAAATTAATCTCTATGTCTACAGGTATAGATAAAAACTCAAAGGTTGAATTGTTCAAAATTCATTGCATAGTGAAAGATTTGTTGGATCACTCCAAACCTGTTTCTTCAGGAGTCAAAGTTGGATGCATGTACAAGCTTGATGTTACTAGCCAAATTCATCAAGAACTGACTTCTACAATTATGTCAACAAAAAGTATTTTGCATCAAAGGTATGTTCACATTAATTATCATGATTTATTGTTGTTGCAAAAACAAATTATGGTTGAAGGTCTTCCTATGTTAAATAATGAATATATTTCTTGTGAAGGTTTTACACTAGGTAAAATTCATAGAGGTGAATTCCCCTCTAATTATGATAGAATAAGAAGAGATGCATTTTAACTTGTGCATTATGATGTTTGTGGACCCATGCAGACCAAATATTTAGGAGGATCCTACTATTTTTTGTTCTTTATTGATGATTTCACAAGGTACACTTAGGTTTAATTCGTCACGAAAAATATTGATGTTTTTTAGTACTTAAAAGAATTCAAAAACATGGAAGAAAAGAAGATAAGGAAGTTTATAAATATTCTCCATTTAGATGAAGCGGGATAATACAAATTCATGAACTTCGTCAAGTACTTCATGGGTAATGGAGTAGTTCATCAATTTACAGTACTCTACACTCCATAGTGGAATAATGTTGCAGAAACGAAAAACATGACATTGGTGGAGTGTTCATACTCTACTCCAAATATATATATATATATATATATATATATATATATATATATATATAGATATATTTGTGTGTGTGTGCTTTTTGCAATATTTACAAAAGGGCCTTTTTTTTTTTAAAACAAGTGGAAGAAGTGGCTTTATTTTTTTTAATTTAGGCCTATTATGTTTTAGCCTCCATTTAAATGCATTTGAAGTTGGTGGAAGTAATTTTACATTGGGATAGCATGGTGAATACTCTTACAAAGACATACCTCAACAAAGCCAATAAGCTAGATAACACAAACTAAGTCAAATGGAAACTCAAGTTGCAGACACTGCTCAAAGGCTATCGCGCCTCGATCATTACAAAGGGGGATGAAGCAAAACTTGCTATAGGCACGAAAACTACAACAGTTGAAGACTGGGAGAAGCGAGAAAATAAATCAAAGCTATTTCTTAGAATGTATGTCAAAGGTAGTATAATTCCTCATATCCATGATTCCATGACTTATGCTGAAACTTGGAATACACTAAAGGAATTATATGAGACAAAAAACACAAATTGAGTTCTCTTCTTGAAAAGTAAGCTCTTGTAGATTAAAATGGAAGAGAATGAATATGTTAATGCATTTATGTCCATATTTAAAGAATTGAAAGACAAATTGGGAGAAATACGAGAGTTAGTACCTAGTAGTGATCTGGTAACAATCACGTTATATGCAATGTTAGAAGATTACTAGATGTTTATTATAGGTCTCGTAGTAAGGTAGAAAGTTCTAAACTTTGAGGAATTGATAGGAATATTATTATAGGAAGAAGAGAGGTGCAAGAAATTGAAGCCTTAGAATCCAGATTTGGCACCTTGTGGCGAGAAGAAATTATTCAAAGGGAAACGAGGAGGAGAAAACAAAGGAAGAAGCTCATCCCATAAAAATCCATATCCGAAATCAAATCAAGGTATGGCATCTGAAATGAAATTCTTTTACTGTGCTAGAAGTCGACATATGGCTATAGACTGTTATAAGAATAAAAATGATGAATATAGACATAAACATAGAATACAATTAGGACATTTTGAAGCAGAAGCCCTGAATTATGATATCAAAGATATCAAGTTATTTATGTCTAATGTCGTGTTGTCTAGTGAAATGTATGATGCTAATACATGTTTTGTGGACTCTAGTGGAGTGATTCATATGACATGCAATAAGTAATGGTAGAAAAACTGCAAGGAAATTAGAAAAGGGTGGAAACACCTACCTTGGAGATGGTCGCGCATATAAGATCATGGGATATGGTGATATACCTATGAGTTTACAAAATGGTAGCATTGGATGCATCCATATGTGCCTAGGATCTAGAAAAATTTGATCTCTATGTCTACAATTATAGATCAAAACTTGAAGGTTGAATTGTTCAAAACAC
Source organism: Pinus tabuliformis (assembly GCA_031772625.1). Lineage (NCBI taxonomy): Eukaryota > Viridiplantae > Streptophyta > Pinopsida > Pinales > Pinaceae > Pinus > Pinus tabuliformis. The sequence continues at coordinate 1,536,157,755 of CM062818.1, read as the reverse complement.
ATTGCATAGTGAAAGATTTTTTGGATCACTGCAAACCTGTTGGTTCAGGAATTGAAGTTGGAGGCCTGTACAAGCTTGATGTTACTAGCCAAACTCATCAAGAGCTTGGTTCTACAATTATGTCAACAAAATGTCTTTTGCATCAAAGCTATGGTCACATTAATTATCATGATTTATTATTGTTGTAGAAACAAAGAATGGTTGATGGTCTCCCTATGTTAAAGAATGAATACGTTTCTTGTGAAGGTTGTGCACTAGGTAAAATTCATAGAGATGAATTCCCCTCTAATTATGATAGAATAAGAAGAGATGTATTCGAACTTTTGCGTTATGACATTTGTGGACCCTATGAAGACCATATATTTAGGAGGAGCCTATTATTTTTTGTTGTTTATTGATGATTTCACAAGGTACACTTAGGTTTAATTCCTCAAGAAAAGGAGTGATGTTTTTGTGTACTTCAAAGAATTCAAAAACATGGTAGAAAAGAAGACAGGGAAGTTTATAAATATTCTCCTTTAGAATCAAGAGGGAGAATACAAATTCAGGTACTTCGTCATGTACTTCAAGGGTCATGGAGTAGTGCAAAAATTTATAGTACCCTACACTCCATAGTCGAATAGTGTTGTAGAAAGTAACACCACAACATTGGTGGAGTGTTCATACTCTACTCCAAATATATATATCTAAATATATATATTCATCTGTGTCTGTGTGCTTTTTGGAATATTTACAAAAGTGCCTTGTTTTTTTTTTTAAACAAGTGGAAGAAGTCGATTTTATTTTTCAATTGAGGCATATTATTTTTTAGCCTCCATTTAAATCCTTTTGAAGTTGGTGGAAGTAATTTTACATTAGGATAATATGGTGAATACTCTTACAGAGACAAACCTGAACAAGGCCAATAATCTAGATGGCACAAACTAAGTCAAATGGAAATTGAAGTTGCAGACATTGCTAGATGGCAATGGTGCCTCAGTCATTACGAAGGGGGATGAAGCAAAACCTATTGTAGGCATGACAACTGCAGTAGTTGAATACTTGGAGAAGCGAGAAAATAAATCAAAGGTATTGCTTAAAATGTATGTAAAATATAGTATAATTCCTCATATCTGTGATTGTAATACTTATGTTGAAACTTGGAATACACTGAAGGAATTATATGACACAAAAAACACAAATCAAGTTCTCTTCTTCAAAATTGAGCTCTTGTACATTAAAATGGAAGAGAACAAATATTTTAATGCCTTTATTTCCATAATTAAATAATTCAAAGACAATTTGGGAGAAATAGGGGAGTTAGTACCTAGTACTGATCTTGTAACAACCATGTTATATGGAATGTCAGAATATTACTAGATGTTTATTATAGGTCTCGTAACAAGGTAGAAAGTGCTAAACTTTGAGGAATTGACAGGTATATTATTGCAGGAAGAAGAGAGGCGCAAGAACTTGAAGCCTCAGAATCCATATTTGTCACTTGTGGCGAGAAGAAATTATTCAAAGGGAAACAAGGAGGAGAAAACAAAGGAAGGAGATCATCCCAGAAAAATCCATTTCCAAAATCAAATGAAGGTATGGCATCTAAAATGAAATTGTTTTACAGTGCTAGAAGTGGGCATCTGGCTAGAGATTGTTATAAGAGGGAAAATGATGAATCTAGACATAAACATAGAAGACAATTAGGACATTTTGATTTATGGTCACATTAATTATCATGATTTATTGCTGCTGCAGAAACAAATTATGGTTGAAGGTCTCCTTATGTTAAGGAACGAATATGCTTCTTGTGAAGGTTGTGCACTAGGTAAACTTCACAGAGATGAATTCCCCTCTAATCATGATAGAAGAAGAATATATGTATTAGAACTTGTGCATTCTCATGTTTGTGGACCCATGCAGACTTGATATTTAGCAGGAGCCTATTATGTTTTGTTTTTTATTGATGATTGCACAAGGTACACTTAGGTTTAATTCCTTAGGAAAAAGAGTGATGTTTTTTAGCACTTCAAATAATTTAAAAACATGCCAGAAAATCAAACAGGGAAGTTTATAAAGATTCTCTATTCAGACGAAGAGGGAGAATATGGATTTGGGAACTTCATCAAGTAATGCAAGGATCATGGAATAGTGCAGCAATTTATAGTACTCTACACTCCAAAGTAGAACAGTGTTGCAGAAAGAAAGAAAAAGGACATTGGTGCATTGTGCATGGAGTATGATCAAAGGTAAGAATGTCTCAGATTGTTTTTCAACATAATCCATTTATATTATTTTTTGTCTAAGCAATATAAGTGCAATAAGGTATCTTTATTTCAATACTTCATTTGAAGGTTTGTATGGCTTTAAACTAGCAGTTCTTCATTTGAGGATATTTGGGTCTAAGCCCTTTGCAAACATTCTGAAGGAGAATAGAAATAAACTTGATGGTAAAGGTATCAAATGTATTTTTGTAGGATATTGTACATAATTTAAAGCATTTAATTTTTTAAATCCATATACTCATAGAGTATTTGCGAGTAGAGATGTAATGTTGAATGAACATGAAGATGAAGGAAATAAGGATAATAACTATGAAAGATGGTACATTCTTCCTAAAGTTGAAGACAATAAAGCAAAAGCAAAAGAAAAATACAGTGAGCAACAAAATCTTGGGGAAGAATTCGACGATGTGGACATCATCAAAAGTCAGAGCCCAATAAAAAATGGAGAAGTACTTTCAAAGAATAGAGGTGAAAGAAATGAAGAATTCAGGAAATCTACTCGGCAAATTCGACTACCTGAAAGGTACAAGGACTATGTTCTCATGACTAGTCGTTTCAATGTCATAGAACCCATGAGTTTTGATGAAGTTGTTGAATATAAAGAATGGAGAAAATCTATGGAGGAATAATATGAATCTATAATTAAAAATAAAACCTCAGAATTGACTGAATTTCCTAAAGGAAAATATCCCATAGGATGCAAATGGTTGTACAAACCCAAGTTTAAAGTAGATGGAAGCATAGATAAATATAAAGCTAGATTGGTCTCAAAAATGTACTTTCATAAAGAGGGTATTGATTATGAAGACACATTTTCACCTATACCTAAATTGAATACTATTAGATTGTTATTGCATTAGCTACAAAGTATCATTGGAATTTGTACCAACTAGATGTAAACTATGCTTTTCTGAATGCTTAATTAAAGGAGGAGGTGTATTCAACATAACCTGAATGGTTTTTGAAAAAATGACAGGAAAATTTAGTTTGCATACTAAATAAATATTTGTATGTGATGAAACAGGCACCTAGGTTGTGGTATGAAAAGATAGATTCTTTCTTTTTCCAACAAGGTTTTATGAGAAGTCAAAGTGATCTGAATATATATACCAAATTTGATGCAAACGCATATGTGGCGCCGATTTATTTGTATGTTGATGACTTAATCATTATAGGAAATTTAGTGAAGTTAATTAATGAAATTAATATGTAGATGTCACAAGTATTTGAGATGAAAGATCTCAGTGAGTTGCATTACTGTTTAGGTCTTGAAGTTTGGCAAGATGTTGGTCAGACTTTTGTTTCACCAGGTAAGTATGTCAGAGAAGTGACTAAAATGTTTAAGATGGATCAGTTCGAATCTTCTTTTGTTCCTATGCAATAGAATGTGAAGCTTCATCTTGATGATGGTTCAAAATAGGTTGATGGTACATTGTACAAACAACTAGTTGGAAGTCTGAATTATCTTACTACAACTAGACCTGACATTGCATATTCAGTTAGTGTTCTTAGTCAGTTTATGACAAGACCTCTAGAAAGCCATTGGAGAGTAGCAAAATAAGTACTTAGGTATCTTAAATGTACAATTGATTTTGGTCTTAAATATACCGATTCATTTGATGCAACGCTGACATGTTACTCAGATTCAGATTGGGCCGGTAATTCGAATGGATAGAAGATATACTACAAGTTATGCATTCAGTATTGGATCTAGGATTATTTCATGGAGGAGAAAGAAGAAGCCATTTGTATCTTTTTCATCTACATAGGTAGAATATAAAGCTTTGTGTAGAGTAACTTGTGAAGTTGTTTAGTTGAGTCGAGTTCTTCAAGGTGTTGGAGAAGAACAAGAGAAGCCTACAGTGATCAAGTGTGACAACTAGAGCTCAATCAAGTTTGCAAAAAATCCAATCTTTCATCCAAGGACAAATCATGTTGATGCCCAGCTTCATTTTATTATAGAGAAGATACAGTCTAAGGAATTTTTTTATTGAATATTGCAATACTTGTGAAAATTTCGCTCACATTTTCACAAAACCTCTTGGGAAGATAAAATTTGAATTGTTTAGAGAGAGGTTAGGTTTGGAAATCAATCCTTTCTCCATTAAGGGGGGAACTTGAAAATAATGGAGAAATGGATTATTGTTTTGATGTTGTCTTTAATTAGGGATTAGTTCCTAATTTCTAGGAATTAGTTCTAACTATCCTAGTCCTATGCATCTTTATAAGGTTGTAATTTTTTTTGTTAATACAACAAATTAGCCAGTGTTGTGGGCAACCTCAAGGTCTCCTCCACTGATGATTACCAATTTGTTCTGATTCGATTTTGTCTCCCACTATCTCTAGTGTATCGATTATAGTCAAATGCACCATTTAACATTCAACAACTGAGGTGGTGTTGTGGTTTTTAATAAGCATAGTGAGGATGATGTTTGCGTGACAATTAATTAAATCGGCTGGAATAGAAAGCCACAACTTAATAGCTGACAATATTAACAACTTTAATGTGGCATAGTCCATGTATTTAGTGTTAATAAGTTTTATTTTGTTGTTATTCGAGAATGCTTCATTTCCACAATCGTTTTCACAATCTATCGTTATTCCTGCTTCCACACATGTTTTTTTCGCATGTATGGTTTCCACACATGAAATCCACCGCTAAACTCACCTCTGCATTCCGCACAATGAAAGCCACCTCTGCACTTCGTACTCCACATAATGAAAGCCATCTCTATGGTAATTAAATGATTAAGGCTATTCCTCTTTATGGAGGGCTCACATTTTGTTGCTATTCACGAGCTTCTGCATTTCTACAATCAATCATTATTTTTTGTCTTGACACTTTAATCTACGTTGTTTTCTGAAATCTACTTTATATTGCATAGACTTCCTTTTCACATGCATATGTCACATAATGAAATCCATCTTCGCATTGTTTCGTCTTCATTTCTACACACTGTAGAATTTCCACGATGCGCATAGTCAAAGATTTATCTGCATCTTTGCATTTTAAATGTGTGTATTTCCATAATCTACAATTTCGTTGTTGTTTGAGAATGGTCGCATTTATGAAATCTATGTTTATTTCCACATCTGCACCTTTATCCTGCACAATGAAAGGCACCTTTGAATATATTTCCTCCACACCTCCATATCTCACATAATGAAAGACATATTTGCATATCTTTCTCTAGACTTCTGCACTCCCAAATGAAAGATTGATCCACATCTCTACATTTTGAATGTTTGAATTTCCACAACCTACCTTTATTTATGTGTCCGTGCCTTTATATGCCATGAATGAAAGCCACCTTTACATAAATTTCATGCACACCTTCCTATCTCACATAATGAAAGCCATATTCGGATAGCTACATTTGGACTTCTAAATTATACATAATTTCCATAGTGTGCAAAGTGAAAACATTATTAGCATCTCTGCATTCTATACAATGTGCTATTATGGATATGTCTCTTTATTAAATGAATAATTGGTGTGGATGTTTATCTGATTAATACACATCACTATTACAATGGCCAAACATAAGTATGTTCTCCATATCATTTGTGTTTTCGGCTATATCTACCTCAGGCTGAAGGAAGGCGGGTCTAAGGTAAATTCAAACCACGCTTAACCTCGTAGCTAGCCCTACCAGGTCGGGAGAGGGCTCTCTCCTTGTTAATCTCAGGAAAATATAGCAAAGGAAGCTTGACATGACTGATGTAAAGACTAATTTTAGGCTTGGTATATGCTCAAAGGAGTTTGATTGAGTTTTATGTTGGTTTGTTGGATCAAATGTGAAAGGCAATTTTGGGTCCGGGGAATGAACTCAGTCTTGCAGAGGTTTCTGTGGGGTGAAATAGGCAAGTGCTTTAGTACTTTAGATTAAGTGAAATGGAAAGTTTTGAGATAGATGAGGAGTTGGAGAGGGCATGAATGTGTCATGAGTACTCTTCAAACAGTTGAAAACATGTAAAACCAATGAAACCCTAAGGTAGAGCACTGCAACATCAATGATTTCCACCTTTATACTTGATTCATTTAGTTAAGCAGAAAAGAGAGAGAAAATGGCACACATAAACACATGATAACTTGAATTACATAAGGAAAAACAATACTAAGTCACCTTGCCACAAGAATCCCACAAAATGCTACAAACCCTGGTCTATTTCCTTGCCAAACTGCATAGATGATGTACAATAGTGCTCAAAGCATTCACAAGAGTCCAACCTTGACAAATGACTAAGAAAGTACAAGATATAGTCAGAAAACCACCCATGCTAGCCTTTAGGGGTCGAATCCATGAGTCTAGGAGATTTTTCAACTAGATCTAATCTAGGAACTAAAAAATAGGTAGTGGAACAACTTGCCTCTAAAATTATGGAAACTGATTCATTCAGTTCAAAACCACCTATACATGATGTATCTAGCTCCTTGAGTCAATTTTCATCATTTTTACATCAAATTACATCAATTTACATCATGATTTTGACCATGAGAGAGAAAAAGTCAAACTGAGAAGAAATTAGGCGAAAATTTTGAGTTTTGGGCAAAATTGAGCAAATTGTGCCTGATGCGCAGTGCCTTTTCCCAGCTGAATTTGGAGGCCTTCACCTTCACCAAAATTGCTCCACATTCACTTGCTGGAAAGGTCTATCTGCCACTTTCTGGGACAAGTGGAATTTTTGAATTTGGTGTCCATTTGCCCCTCCAAAAATTAGTTCTCCCAACATTGCTTCTTGTGGGTCCAAAAAGTGGCAGAAAGGGCAATTTTGAGGTGTTTTTGGCCCTTTTGGTGACCCAAAACTCCTCCAAAATTCATGAAATTTTCTGGGTTTTCATATTTTCTCATGCAAAATCCAAAAAAATTAGCCATTCCTCAAAATTCCTTACCAACTCAATGGGCAGCGCTAGTGGCGCTGCACATCAGAGGAAAATCCCTGTGTATTGCAATTAAAAATTTGAAAATGACAAAAAGTTCTCCAAACTTCCTCAAAATTGGCAAAAGGCAAGCTGATCAACTACTTTTCTGAGCCATGGAAGCTTCAGCCAAGATTCTAAGTTTTTCTTTCTCCTTTCTGGCCTTTAAGGCTATCCCTAGCTTGGCTTTTAGTCTTCTTATTGGTGCCTTACAAATTTTGTTCTGGGCCAAATAGTGATAGGCCATGTGTCACAACATTTTCTTCTCCTTATTAGCCTTTTCAAGAAGCTTCTCAAGGTGGAAATTCACTCTTTCAAACCATGACTCTCGGTTAGCCTCTATTTCTAGCTCTATCGAAGTTAGCTTTACTTTCCTCCTTTTTGCCATATGTCGGTTTTCCCTGATAGTTTGCAGCTCCATGATCATATGTTTATCCTCCAATTGCTTGTTTTGTTGCTCAAGGTATTTAATGATCCACTTAGCCCTCTCAAGGTTGATGGATAAGGCATTGATATCAGCTTCTTGTTCTCTAATGACCTCCTTGAGCCTTGAGTTTTGGGAGATCAAATCAGTATCCTCCTCCTGAATCAAAACAAAGTCTCTCTCTTGACCTTCAAAAGGCCCTTCATCATGCAATGGTTTCTTTCCTCTATCATGTACCTGCTCTGCTGAAGAAGAAGGCAAAGCCCCTTTCACCCCAGGTGAAGATAACATTTTCCTATTGTCCGGTGAAGAGAACGAGACCCCTTCCACCCCTGGTGGAGATAATACTCATTTTGCAGCTGCAAAAAGTCTTCTTGTCCCCTTTTCATAAGTGATAAAAACAGGAATGTGAGCCTCTTCAATTTTTCTTTCATGTTCTCTTTGTTGCCCGGAAGGTCCAGCTTCCTCTTGAGGTTCTACAAACATTTGAGGTCCCTTGAAAATCTCATGGGCAATGAAGGTTTCCCATGGCACTCCCAACTGAGTCAACTGGTGCAAAACAACAATTTTGATGACAGCAAAGTGATATATGCTATTGAGCTACTGTGGGTAGGGTTTCCTCTTTGCAATTATAGTCATCCTCTCTATGTTTTTACAAATGAAGTATGGTATGCTCATCATTCTAACCGTAGTAAAATGCATAAGCAACTTGATATGATAAGCATAGATTCAGGAGAACCTTCCCTCACATGTGAAGTATTTAATGATGAGTTTCATTAATGGCACATATTGGTCCTCCAAAAACATGAAAGGAAACACCCTGCCCAATTGGCTATGATATCTAGATTTAATGTAGGGTTCATAGTTCTGTTTGATGATATTTTGTCTCTTATTCCATCTTTCCCCCACATATTGCATCTTAGTTGCTTCTGCAATAATGGCTGGTGAAAGAGTGAAGTTGATGCCAACAAGTTGTACCATATTGTTCTCCATGTTGATGACAAATTGCCTAGCCAACTGATGATGATTCCTAACCCTCCCTACCATATCAGAAAACTCAAAGCAAGATTGGTATTTGAAACAAGTGGTGGCAAGAGGAAAAGTAAGACGTTTAGCAATACTAATAGGCTCCTCTCTGATGATCTTCCCACCCTTGTGAGGTCTCCTAGGCTATAAATTTCTGTTTCCTGAACTGTCACTTTGTGTTTCTTCATCATAGCTTGAATCATTGTTTCTTGCCATTGTGCTTGTTTTAGGGAAAATGATGAAATGTAGGTATGATGAAAAATGGTGATGAAATAGGACAATAGTGATGAGTATGGAGAGATTTTACTCTTGGGAGATGAAGTTGAGGAGTGAAGGGAAAGATTTTAGGAAATTAGGGTTTAGTGAGGGATTTAGGGTTTGGTGAGGGAAATTCTTGCTTTAGGGGAGTGGGGTATGAGAAAATGAGATGAATGAAGTGTATTAGGGTAAATAAAGAGTGAAAATGGGTTTAATGAAGTTTTTGTGAGGGTGAGATGAATTTGCACAATTGGATGGCAAATAATGAAGAGAAACTAGGGTTTCATTCTTCACATGCAAGATCAATGAAAAACACCAATGTGACTTCAATTTCAACCTTAGGAGGATGAGTACTTACTTGTAGAGGGAAAATGTAGCAAATTTGAGGTTTGTTGAGCAATTTGGCACGATTTGGGATGATTTGGAGAAAACTGGACTGATGTGTAGTGCACTGGGCCCAATCCGCAACACCCTCCTGATGCGCAGCGCCAATTCAATTTTACACTGCAGTTCTTCGTCTGATGTGCAACACCTGCCTGATGGCAGCGCATTGCCTCTGTGCGCAGCGCCAGGCCAAGTTGCCTTGAAAATAGGGTTTTTTGCTACTTTGACTCCCAAATCACGATTTTGGTGCTCCAATAGTAAATTTGCATAATAAAATGACCAAGAGGACCCTTTTCACTTTAAATATGAATGACTTTAAATTTTCACTCTTCTTAAACCCACTTTTCTAATGTTAAAGTCACTTTTGGTTTTGAACTATGTTTTTCCATTGAAATTGACTTTTCTTAATCATTTGACAAACTAATGTTTCGATGCTTGTGTCTTTGCTTGCAATGGTTGGAATTGGCAAGGTGACCAAGGGTAGAAATTCTGAACTTATTACATATAGGAAAATTAAAATTACATGAAATTTTTATACATAGAACATAAAAACTTTGTTTTACCTCAAAACAGGGTTTTGAGGAAAAAATCAATTATTGAGTATATCATTATTGAAATTTTGATCTTGAGACCTTATTAGACCTCCTCATGTGCCTGCTGACCATTATTGAGCTTTTACATGACTATGGTGGCAAACCCTAGACCTAATGAGACCTAAAACCCTAAAAATGGCTTTTGCAAATGTAATGACAAAAGATGACTGTAAATGACCTGAACTTGTAAACATAGTCCAACAGGTAAAGACCATGAGGGAAATTTGATAATGAACCATTACCATCAGATGATCCATGATCCTAATGGGATGCAACTGATCGGATGAGACACCTAGAATGCATGCAAAAAAGAGAATTTTGATCACTGATGGAGGGATGAAGATACTGACACTAACATTGGCTCCAATGGGGATGGTAGCTCCTGGGAGTTGCTAGGAAGTACAGATCTCGGGAAAGAAGAAATTGCCTCTTCCATTGGGCTAAATGGAGTCAATAACTTCAGCAAACCAAAACCAATATCTTGACTCAAAATTGACTCAATTACAAGACTGGAAATTGATTTAAAACTGACTCAAGCTATCCACACTAAGTAATTGACTCAATTACAAGACTGAAAATTTATTTAAACCTGACTCAAACAATCCACACTAAGTAATCAAAAACTGAAATCGGACCTTCCGTTTTATAGCCTTCACTTCGGGCCCCAAACTGAATGAATGATGATAGTACACACTTTGTAATGAAGGTAATAAAATGGTATGTACAGTGATATATGTGACAACAGAAAATTTCTCAAAGATAATACTGTTTTAGTAGCCGACCATTGACTGGCCGTCCTGGACAATCTTCCCCATTCATTTCTTTCAGTGGAAAGCATTTTGACCCCGATATGCAGCAATTCTGAATGGTCCCTTCCATAGATTCTCGAACTTGCCATGCTTTCCTTTGTCCTCATTTCTAGCATCCCATTTCAGCACTGTCTTCAATCTGAAATTTATTCACCTTTGCCTTCCGATCATATATTTTCTTGATTCTCTCTTGCAGCCTGAAGATATTCTGAAAAACTTCCTCTCTTGTCTATTGTAAATGGATCATTTGGTTTATCTTCGTTGTAAATAATCTTCCTCGCTGCCAGCTTCCTGTAGAGGTTTAACAACCGGGACTGGGAAAGATGTCGGGAACACCGTATCAACACCATATACGATCTCGAAAGGAGACATGCCTATTGATTTCTTCTAACTTACTCTATCCACCCATAGTGCATTAACCAATTTCTTATGCCATCTCTTTTTGTTTGTTTCCAGCAGCTTTTTAATGATGTTGACCAATGATTTGTTTGAAGATTTCGCCAATCCGTTACCTTGTGGATAGTATGCAGTAGAATGCCCCAAGGTAATTTGATATTTGTTACAAAAATCAATCATATTTTTAGATTTGAAAGCTGTTGCATTATTTGTAATCAACTTGTTAGGACAGCCAAAACGTGACAAAATATTGTTTTCAAGAAACTGAATTATTACCAAGTCAATGGCTTGCCGAGTGGGAATCGCCTCAATCCATTTTATGAAATAATCTATCACTGTGAGGATCCACTTGTGCTGAGCTGAAGATGTAGGATGAATCTCACCAATAAAATCTAGACCCCACTGCTAAAATGGAGCACTAACTTCCACTGGCTTGAGAGGTAAAGGCTACAACTTTCTCCTTCCCTGAAAAATCTGGCATTCATGATAGCTTGTAACAGTTTTATACACATCAGCGAAAAGGGTAGGCCAATAATACCCTGCTCTCAAAATTTTGTTCGCTATCATCTTCCAAAATAGGTGACCTCCACAATCTCCCTTGTGAAAATCATCCATGACCTATTTTTCTTCCTCTTCAACCAAACAATTCAACAAAATACTGTCGAGATCTTTCCAATAAAGTGCATTATTCATAACACAAAATTTGGGATCCCTTAATTTCAGAGGTCTACTTTTATTTCTAGCCATCCTTGGTGGCAGTGAAAGATGCTGGAGCACATATACAACATCTGAATACCAAGGAGAATGAAGAAAAATTTCAGATACCTGAACAAGTGAACTGTCTTCATCTTCTTCGGACATAGCAGCAATCAAGTTTATGTCCAAGGCATGCAAATTAGACTCCACCATCAATTTTGCTAGCCCCTGCCCCTTGATGAGCTTTGTTGGCTTTATCTCCATGTCATATTCTAACAAAGTTGCAATCCATTTGCCTCATCTCCCTTCCGGATCTGTTTGTACTAAGACATATTTAACGACTGCGTTAGGGACATAAGCAAGAATATGAGAATGCAGAATATATACCTGGAAATATTTCAAAGCTTTTACCAAGGCAAGAGATTTCTTTTCAATAATGTTATACTTTAAGGCTGCATCTCTTATTGTTCTGCTAAAAAAGGCGATTGGCTTTTCAAGCTAGTCACTTTTCTGCATTAGCACTACTACCATAGAATGATCTGAAGCGAATGAAAAAAATATAAAATCTTGAGAATAATTCGAGCTGATTAAAATTGGAGCTGAAGAAAGAACCAACTTCAACAAATTGGAAGACTTGATAGCTTCTTCAGTCCACTTTACTATACTATCATTCTTTAACATGTTTTTGATTTCCCTCAAATGTTTAGCTAGATTTGGCACAAGATGACATAAGAAGTTCATCTTACCATTGAATGCTTGGATCTCCTTTTTACTATGTGGAAAATTAATTTTCTGAATGGCTTCCACTCGAGCAGGATCGATGTGGATGCCCTCCTTCAATATGATGTGACTGAGAAGCTTCCCATCATCCATGGAAAACAAGCTCCTTTTTGGATTAAGAGATATGCCATGCTTTCTACACTGCTGAAAAACAACCTTCAAATGGTAATTATTCTTCTCATCTTAATTGGAAAAAACTGTCAAATCATCAAGATAAACTACTAAAAATACATCTTTCTCATTTGCAAAGGCGATATCCATAGCCCACTGAAAAGTTGCACCAGCATTCTTTAATCCGAATGGCATCTTGGCATAATGGAAAGTTCCCCATGGAGTGGTGAATGATGTTTTTTCTTTGTCATACTCATGGACCAGAATTTGATTATAGCCGGAATACCCATCGAGCAGCGACATACGAAATTCTCCAACTACTCTTTGAAGTATGTGGTCCATTTTTGGCAATGGATAATTATCTTTCAAAGACATCTTATTCAGATTTCTGAAATCAATACATAATATAATCTCACATGTCTTCTTCCGCATGGGCACCAAATTGGAAATCTAATCTGAAAATCTTATTGGAATGATTATACCAGCCTTGTATAATCAATTCACCTCTTTCTCTATTGATGGCAGCAACTTTGGATTTATCCTTCTTAACTTTTGTTGAAATGGCTTCTGGTTTGGCTTGATTGGAATGATGTGCTGAATTATACTTTTATCGTACTCCTTCAAATATGAATAGTCCCATGCAAATACATCAGTAAATGAAGACAATAAACTAATGTATTTTGCCTTTACCTAAGGAGGCAATGCCTTTGACAACTTCACCATCTTTGGATTTTCTGCTATTCCAATATTCACATCCTCAACTCCCTTCTCAGTTGGCACCAAGCTTGGTTTCTAGGCTACATCATCTTGATCAAATAACTCCTCTAAAGGTATTAGACCTTTAGGAATGACATTGTCCTTCAGCTGCAAAACTTCCATCTGATTTACCTCTATGTCTGATTCACCATCATCTTGCTCTCCATCGATAGAAGTATCTTTGTATTTGCCTTCATTTTGCAGAAATTCTTCAATCTCTTTGTCATCTTGAAACACCTACCAATATCTTTGATTATCAAGGACAGCTGGGCAATGTTTCACATGAATTTCAAACTTATTGTTTGAATTCATTAGGATTTTCAAGTTACTTGCAGCTGCAGCAAGCGAATCTGTAGTAACATTTTGTACATGAGGGACACATGTCAAAGTATAAACTAGAAACACCCTCAAAATATCTAAAACTACATTACAATAAGCTTGCATTCTAGGATGTTTGGCTTGGTATTCACCCTTGACTTGCTTGATTACTAATTCGGAGTCACCATAAACTGAAATTCTTTTTGCATTCAACTTCTTGAGGATTTTCAAACCAGCAATTAAAGCCTCATATTCAGCTTCATTATTGGAACAGTCAAATGCCAATTTATATGAACAAACTCTAACATTACTTGGGACTTTATTTGGTAGGAAAACAGGGCTGCGTATCCAAATACCAATTCCAGCACCATCCTTACCTACTGCTCCATCAAAGTCCATACTCCACAAACCGGCTTCATCCTCCAAGTGCTGAAATTCTGCCTGCTCTTCTACCTTTGCTTGCTGTCCATCAATTTTCTGCTGCTGGCGGAAGGTTGATTGTTCAGCGGTACTATCAAGCCTTTGTCTTTCTTGATCAAGTATGGCTCTAAAATTTTCTGTGATCTCTGGAATATCTTCAACTTCAACTAATTGACTATTTACATCATTAAAACTATTAGAATAAAGAACAAAAGATTCTAAATCTGTATGTACATAATTGATTGGATGATTCAAAGGTTTCTCCTTGCTTGTGATCATATACTTCATCTTTTTCTCCCGATATAATTTCCTCAACTGACCAAACATGGGAATAGTGGCATAGGAGAAATCTAGCTGCAATGTCCCTTTGAGTTTTGTGCCCCACGATCTAGATAGAAGCATGCCAAATCTAGGGGGAATGTCAGCCACAACCACATCCATAAGAACATTCTTTGCTGGAATCTGATCTAAAGTGACAACCAAATCTTTGATGAGACCAATACATCTGACCCTACCAGAATCAAAGGAATAAAGATCATGGTACTTGCGAGTGATGTCTAAACCCAATTTTTCCATAATTGCCTTTGGCATCAGATTATGAGATGCTCCTGAATCAAACATGGTGTTGTGCAAGACATAATCATGCAATCTAAGGCTGATGTAAAAAGGAGCTACATCACTATCCTCAGATTGACCTTCTAATGCTGGACCAAAGATAAGCTCGGGCTGGTCATCCTCCACATTAACCATATTAGATAACGGATCCAAATTCAAAATCTTTGACACGTGACCTTTATAGCTGCTATTCTTCATTAATTCAATCAAAGGTATTGACACTTTTAACTTAGTAATCTCATTCTCTAAGCTAAAGGTTGTAGTTTTTTCTACCTCTTTGAGTGGACCATATTTCTTTTCAGTCTTTTCCTTTGATGCACTTGGTTGATTTGACTTTTCATTTGCTGATTGTGTTTTGTTGGTGGTAGGATTCGCTGCCTCCTTTCCCTTTTTATGCACATTTGGAGAATCATTCTTTGGTGGTGTTGATTCCTTCCTCTTTTGAATTGGAATGATGGGTACCTCTCTACTCCTGAGTGAATATTTTTGTTGTTGGGTTGTCAAGGCATTCATGTATCCCCTCTGATATTCATCAGATTCTTCTTCTAGGATTGTTTCATTTGCTAAGATAAAATCTTCATCCTTTTCTACGGCTGGGATTTCTGAATACTCTTCATCCTCCGTGACATAGATTGGCAAACCATCAGGTGTAAAGAAGTGACTCTCTTCTACTATTATATTCTCATCATCATCTTATTCCATACCATGTACAAAATTCTGTTGTAATGGTGTTTTAACTTGCTGCTGTGCTGCTTCGTCTTGTGCTCTTTGTTCTCGTTGTTTGATTTTGAACTGTGGTTGCTGCTGACCATGGAAATTTAGATTTCTAATCTGTGTCTCAAGCTTATCTACAATAGTGAGTCTATCAAACATCTTTTCAATCTTGTGAAGCAAGTGATCTGAGGAAGAAGCTTCCTCCTTTATGGTCACTTTCTTCTCGGTCTTCGTTCTAGCTCTTTTAGCTAGCAGATTTGCCTCCACGCTCACTGCAATTTTCTGCATATCCTCCAATGTGGCCAAGTCTCTTTCTCTCAATTGATATGCCATGTTAGGATCAAAGCCATCAAGAAATTTAATCAAATCCAACCCCATTGGTGGCTTTATATCAACTGGAATTGCATTATAAACAGTATTGAATCTAACACAGTAATCTTGGACACTTTCACCAACATTCCTCTTTACGTTTTCATATTCAGAAAGAATTTGAAGTCGATTTTTTTTTACCTCCTAATGATCTAGAAATTGTCTATGAAGAACCGCCAATGAATTGATAGTCCCAACTGGCAATGCTCTGAACCACTTCCGCACTTTGCCTCCAAAAGTTTGCACAAATAATCTCATGGTCACATTTTCTTCATCTATCTCATGAAGGTCAAAGAAATCATTCATCTTATCAACATGTTGTTATGCTATGATACCTTGGGTACCATCAAACAATGGAATTTTTCTTTGGTAATTAGCAAGCATAGCATCCAAGTTTTGTGGCAAAACGAGAGGTGCATATCAGGCAGCCATTGCTCTAGGTGGATTTGAAACTGGCCTTAGGGATGTAGGAGGAGTCGGAACAACAATAGCAGTCGATGTAATGGGTGTATGAGGTGTAGAAGGAGGGGAGGAAATATGAGATGCTTGAGGTGTTGAAGGGGTTGATGGGGGAGAAGAGACAGGGGGTCTTTGATCAGATATGGTGGGCTGCACGGGAATGGTGGGGATAAAAGGAGTTTCAGTAGGAATCTCTAAACCAGATACAATAGCAGATGAATCAAAAGCTGCGGATGCAGATTTTAAGAACTTGAGAATGTTTGTAGCCACAATGGAAGTTTGAAGATTCAAGATATAATCATCAATTGATCTATTAGCCTTTTCAGTTTCAAGATCTTTGACAAACTCCAAATTTAGAACAATAGAACCAACTGCACTTTCAGATTTAGTTTCAAACAATGATAGATCAAAATGTTCATCAAACTCAAGATCTTCAAGGTATTCAAAAACAACTGGACATGAATGAGATCTGAAAATGGGAATCACATAACTTTCTTGTCGAAGAATTCTTGGGATGAGATTTTGGTTTTCATACATGGGAGGAGGATCAGGATCAGGATTGGCTCTGGTGTATCGTCTAGAAGCTAGTGTGTTGAATTACTCCCAAAAATCAAATGGACATTATCAATTTTTCAGCCTATCAAATTATAAACTCATCATCCAAATTCTAAAATTTCTTTAAGATACTGGGGAAATAGTTTTTAGCTCAGATGTTTAGTTCATAAACTAGACTGGAGATTGACTGAAGCAGCATTCGTCTGCTTATGCACTTGCAAAGAAAGAGCAGTTCAAAGGCTACCTGGCTAACTTCAGGCTCCGTCTGTAGTCTTAAAAAAAAACAAAAATAACAAGAAAACTTTTCTTCCCTAGTGGAGTCACCAATATGTTATGGCCTAAATCTACCTCAGGCTGAAGGAAGGCAGGTCTAGGGTAACATCAAACCATGCTTAACCTGGTAGCTAGCACTACCAGGTTGGGAGAGGGCTCCCTCCTTGTCAATATCAGGAAAATATAGCAAAAGAGGCTTGAGATGACTAATGTAAAGACTAATTTTTGGCTAGGTATATGGTCAGAGGAGTTTGATTGAGTTTTATGTTGGTTTGTTAGATCAAAGGTGAAAGGCAGTTTTGGGTCCATGGAATGAACTCAGTCTTGTAGAGGTTTCTATGGGGTGAGGTAGGCAAGTGCTTTAGTACTTTAGATTAAGTGAAATGGAGAGTTTTGAGATTGGTGAGGAGTTGGAGAGGGCATGAATGTGTCATGAGTCCACTTCAAACAGTAGAAAACATGTAAAACCAATGAAACCCTAAGGTAGAGCACTGCAACATCAATGATTTCCACCTTTATACTTGATTCATTTAGTTAAGAAGAAAAGAGAGAGAAAATGGCACACATAAACACATGATAACTTGAATCAAAAAAGGAAAAATAATACTAAGTCACCTTACCACAAGAATCCCACAAAATGCTGCAAAGCCTGGTCTATTTCCTTGCAAAACTGCAGAGATGATGTACAATAGTGCTCAAAGCATTCACAAGAGTCCAACCTTGAGAAATGACTAAGAAAGTACAAGATATAGGCAATAAATCACTGATGCTAGCCTTTAGGGGTCAAATCCATGAGTCTAGGAGCTGTTTCAAATAGATCTAAACTAGGAACTAAAAAATAGGTAGTGGAACAGCTTGCCTCTAAAGCTATGGAAACTGATTCATTCAGTTCAAAACCACCTATACATGATGTATCTACCTTCTTGAGTCAATTTTCATCATTTTTACATCAAAGTACATCAATTTACATCATGAGTTTGACCATAAGAGAGAAAAAGTCAGACTGAGAAAAAAACTATGCGAAAATTTTGAGTTTTGGGCAAAATTGAGCAAATTGTGCCTAATGCGCAGCACCATCTGCCTCATGCACAGTGCCTTTTCCCAGCTGAATTTGGAGTCCTTCTCCTTCACCAAATTTTCTCCAAGTTGGCTTGCTGGAAAGGCCTATCTGTCTACTTTCAATTACAAGTGGAATTTTTTAATTCGGTGTCCATTTTCCATTCCAAAAATCAGTTCTCGCAACACTACTTCCTGTGGGTCCAAAAAGTGGCAGAAAGCACAATTTTTGAGGTGTTTTTTGCCCTTTTGGTGAACCAAAACTCCTCCAAAATTCATGAAATTTTCTGGGTTTTCATATTTTTTGATGAAAAATCCAAAACTTTAAGCCATTCCTTAGAATTCCTTACCATCTCAATGCGCAGCGCCGCATTATAGGAAAATCCTTGTGTATTGCAATTAAAAATTTGAAAATGACAAAAAGTTCTCCAAACTTCTTCAAAATTGGCACGAGGGAAGATGATAAACTACTTTGCTAAGCTAAGGAAGCTTCATCCAATATTCTAAGTTTGTCTTGCTCCTTTTTTGCCTTTAAAGCTCTCCCTAGCTTGGCTTTTAGTCTTCTTATTCATGCCTTACAAATTTTGTTCTGGGCCAAATAGTGATAGGCCATGTGTCAAAACATTTTCTTCTCCTTATTAGCCTTGTCAAGAAGCTTCTAAAGGTGGACATTCACTCTGTCCAACCATGATTCTCGGTCAGCCTCTATTTCTTTCTCTAGTGAAGTCAGCGTTACTCTCCTCCTTTTTGCCATCTGTGGGTTTTCCCTGATAGTTTGCAGCTCCATGATCATCTGTTTATCCTCCAATTTATTGTTTTGTTGCTTAAGGTATTTAATGATCCACTTAGCACTCTCAAGGTTGATGGATAAGGCATTGATATCAGCTTCTTGTTCTCTAATGACCTCCTTGAGCCTTGAGTTTTCGGAGATCAAATCAGTATCCTCCTCCCGAATCAAAACAAAGTCTTTCTCTTGACCTTCAGAAGGCCCTCCATCATGCAATGGTTTTTTTCCTCTATATTATACCTGCTCTGCTAGAGAAGAAGGCAAAGCCCGTTTCACCCTAGGTGAAGATAAAATTTGTCTATTTTCCGGTGAAGAGAACGAATCCTCTTCCACCCCTGGTGGAGATAATACTCGTTTTGCAACTACAAAAAGTCTTCTTTTCCCCTTTTCATAAGTGATAAAAATAGGAATGTGAGCCTCTTCCATATTGCTTTCATGTTCTCTTTGTTGCCCAGAAGGTCCAGCTTCCTCTTGAGGTTCTGCAAACATTTGAGGTCCCTTGAAAATCTAATGGGCAATGAAGGTTTCCCATGGCACTCCCAACTGATTCAACTCGTGCAAAACAACAATTTTGATGACAAAAAAGTGATATATGCTATTGAGCTTCTGTGGGTAGGGTTTCCTCTTTGCAATTACAGTCATCCTCTCTATGTTTTTGCAAATGAAGTATGGTATTCTCATCATTCTAACTGTAGTAAAATGCATAAGAAACCTGATATGATAAGCATAGAGTTGGGAGAACCTTCCCTCACATTTGAAGTATTTAATGATGACTTTCATTAATGGCACATACCGGTCCACCAAAAACTTGAAAGGAAACACCCTGCCCAATTGGCTATGATATCTAGCTTTAATGTAGGGTTCATAGTTTTGTTTGCTGATTTCTTGTCTGTTATTCCATCTTTCCCCCACATCTGGCATCTTAGTTTCTTCTGCAATAATGGCTGGTGAAAGAGTGAAGTTGATGCCAACAAGCTATACGATATTGTCCTCCATGTTGATGACAAATTGCCTAACTAATTCATGATGATACCTAACCCTCTCTACCATCTGAAAAAACTCAAAGAAAGATTGGTATCTGAAACGAGTGGTGGCAAGAGGACAAGAAAGAAGTTTAGTAATACTAATAGGCTCCTCTCTGATGATCTTCCCACCCTTGTGAGGTCTCCTAGGCTGCAAATTCATGTTTCCTGCACTGTCACTTTGTGTTTCTTCATCATAGCTTGAATCACTGTTTCTTTCCATTGTGCTTGTTTTAGGGAAAATGATGAAATGAAGGTATGATGAAAAATGGTGATGAAAGAGGACAATAGTGATGAGTATGAAGAGATTTTACTCTTAGGAGATGAAGTTGAGGAGTGAAGGGAAAGATTTTAGGAAATTAGGGTTTAGTGAGGGATTTAGGGTTTGGTGAGGGAAATTCTTGCTTTAGGGGAGTGGGGTATGAGAAAATGAGATGAATGAAGTGTATTAGGGTAAATAAAGAGTGAAAATGGGTTTGATGAAGTTTTTCTGGGGGTGAGATGAAAATTGCACAATTGGATGGCAAATAATGAAGAGAAAATACGGTTTCATTCTTCACATGCAAGATCTATGAAAAACACCAATGTGACCTCAATTTCAACCTTAGGAGGATAAGTACTTACTTGTAGAGGGAAAATGTAGCAAATTTGAGGTTTGTTGAGCAATTTGGCATGATTTGGGATGATTTGGAGCAAACTGGACTGATGCGCAGCGCACTGGGCCCAATGCGCAATGCCCTCCTGATGCGTAGTGCCAGTTCAATTTTACACTATAGTTCTGCCTCTGATGCATAGTGCCTGCCTAATGCACAACGCACTACCTTTGATGTGCAACACCAAGCCAAGTTGCCTTGAAAACAAGGTTTTTTGCTTCTTTGACTCCCAAATCGCGATTTTGGTGCTCCAAGAGTAAATTTGCATAATAAAATGACCAAGAGGACCCTTTTCACTTTAAATATGAATGAATTTAATTTTTCACTCATCTCAAACCCACTTTTCTAATGTTAAAGTCACTTTTGGTTTTGAACTCTGTTTTTCCATTGAAATTGACTTTTCTTAATCATTTGACAAACTAATGCTTTGATGCTTGTGTTTTTGCTTGCAGTGGTTGGAATTGGCAAGGTGACCAAGGGTGGCAATTCTGAACTTATTACATATAGGTAAATTAAAATTACATGATATGTTTATACATAGAACATAAAAACTCCGTTTTACCTCAAAATAGTGTTTTGATTTAAAAATCAATTATTGAGTATATCATTATTGAAATTTTGATCTTGAGACCTTATTAGACCTCCTCATGTGCCTGCTAACCATTATTGAGCTTTTACATGACTATGGTGGCAAACCCTAGACGTAATGAGACCTAAAACCCTAAAAATGGCTAAATTGTAATGACAAAAGATGACTATAAATGACCTGAACTTGTAAAAATAGGCCAGCGGGTAAAGACCATGAGGGAAATTTGATAATGAACCACTAACATTAGATGATCCATGATCCCAATGGAATGCAACTGATCGGATGAGACACTTAGAATGCATGCAAATAAGAGAATTTTGATCATTGATGGAAGGATGAAGATACCAACACTAACAATTTGTATAGGTCAAACCATATACATATAGAAGCAAATTATATCACGCAATCTTTGTAATGATAATATGTAATGGGCTAACAGTTGAAAGAATTCAGTACTAGAGGATACAAGAAATGACAAGTGTGTAGGCCATATATGGAAAAATTGCGTCGAAACAAAAATGATAGCAAATATGTGGGAACCTACACTAACAAATATTGACTACGATTCAAATGAATTAGCACTCAACATTGAAGAAATCATCAAGGATTAGCAGTACTATTAATATTTATTTATAAGATTGATGTGCAATCACGTCATCACTCAAGTTCTTAATAATATTTACTTTGACGTATCGTGTAGTGATTACTCGGTACAAATATAAAAATAAATATATCGATATTATAAAACAATCCTTTCATAATTTATTCAGTGAATCGATGTGTAATCAACACATTGTTTGAGTAATTAATAACATTTACTATTTGTAAACAATTCAAGAATATGCGCAGGTCTCTGTAGAAAGTATCCATCATATCAAATTGAAATGATGTGCGGATCTCCTTCACACACTTCTGTTCACACATTTCTTATAGATAATAGAAACTTCCTCCTCATCTTCTTACTCTGCACATGTGTAATGATTATTCCTCATAAACATATCAATAATATCGTATTTATCGATATTATAAAATAGTCTTTTCAGTATTTATTCAGCGAATCAACGCGTAATATGCACACACATAAATAATTCAATAAGATTCATAGGGCTATGTATCTAGTATCCATTATAGTAGATAGAAACAATATGCTTCACACACTTCAGTGCACATTGCCTCTATTGGTGGCAATGTTTTGCTGATTACCAGATATAAAATAATAATTGATACTTAATAATGACATCATAAAATCTTAATTAAGGCTTAATTCTATGATTAACAAATATCTTCTCAGATCTTAATGGAAAGTACTATTGAAATCATAAGAATTTGTAGCAGTGTAAAGGAAAATCATTATATATTTAGAGCTTATGAAAATTCAAGTGTACTGAATTTTTCTAATGGTTCTTTTTTCTTGATTATTGTTTACTCAAGCTACGTAATTGTCACATTTTTACATTGTTTATAGTAAGAAGATATTGTAAAAAGTACCTCTTGTCTAAAGGTTTTCTGGGTCAAAATGAAAAAGGGAACATAGACGAATTAAATATGGACACCTGTTGAGAATCTAGAAATGAAATGGAGGGAGAAGTTTATTTATTTTTGTTTCAGAATTGTAGAAAGCAACATGGCACAATATACATCTCTCAGTAAACCTAAAATTTTTATGATATCAAGGGGAAAAGTTGTTAGAAAATTTTTGATGTAAAAAACGGGCCTCAAAACAAAATGTATGAAAAAAATCAACTTTATAAAAGCCGATAGGATTCAATATGATGATGTCAACCACGAAGCATGATTCACCATGTTTGGAGTATATATATATATATATATATATATATATATATATATATATATATATATATATATATATATATATATATATATATATATATATATATATATATATATATATATATATATATACATATACATATACATATACATATACATATACATATACATATACATATACACACACACACACACACACACATATATATATATAAAGAAAATAAAAATAAATACCTTTTCAACTTATCTTCCTACGATTTTACTCAAATTTCGAGCATAAATACCCTTTCGATGCGCGATTTAATTTTTCGTCAAAGGAGTACCAATGTTGCATACTTTGATAAACTATACTACACGAAAATATGAAATACATGAAAAAATGTGATTGCAATCATGTTTTCTCATGTATTTCCCACTTTTCATGTAGTAGAGTGCATCAAAAGTATACAACATGGGTACCCCTTGTATGCAAAATTAAATTTCGCATCCAATGAGTTTTCCCACTTGAAATTTGAGTAAAATCCTTGGGAGATAAGTTGAAGATACGAGTTGAAAAAATAATTTTTCCTTTTTTCCCTGAAAAACATGATGAGTTAATCTAATATTATTTTATTATTCTTAGTATTATTTTATAATACTCCTTATCTGACCCATTCTAGAGCTTAAAATTTTTTAACATTCAGTATACAGAAAGGAATGAAGTAGAAAGTTCAATTGACATTTTTTAGAAACTCATAGCTTACAGATGCACTCTTTATGACAAGAGCATTTATAGTACTATATGTATTGTCCACTCATTTATCATTTTGTTTTCAATGAAGACGATGAAAAGGATAAGAGACCTTTATAATGCAATGCAAAAAGAAGAAATTGTTTCTAATAATAGTTTCTTCATTCCACAAAGATAATATCTGTTAAAGATAATAAATTAGAAAATGGGGTGACAACAATTCCAGGATTTGTAAAAGACTCAATATGATATTTGTATTTATCTAGGTTATGTACATATGAAATGAGTTTTCTAAAAAAGTTTAAATGATGAGCCCCAATATTGCAACAAGAATGTTGAAATTCCTGATGCTATCAACTTAAATTATCAACCTGAGGTTCGTACGAACTTAAGAGGGGTTGACACTATCTGTCCAACATACACCTTCCTCTTCCTAGTTTGACTCCATTTGATGCAAGTGAAATAAGGCGATGAAAAAACTTTAAATGAAGAAAGATCTAAGTAAGTTGTCAATCCTGCATTACAAAATGTAAATAAAAATAAGCAAATCTATTCTACTTGGAAAGTAAATGGCAGTCTTAGGAAATATATTTTATTTGCAAATGTGTAAAGCATAATGAGAACTAAGATATCTTTCTAGAAAGGAAATGAAATTTCAAGGAGATATATTCTATTTTGAAGGAAAGGAAAGTCGTAGAGTACTCTTGTAGAAAGAAAATAACACTTTTCATAAAGTAAACTGCGGAAAACGAATCTAGACTAATTTGCAAACATTCAAGAAGTAAGTAACATAAAAGTTAAATAAAATCCTAACCAAACCTAAACTCAACAAAAGTGGCCTCATAGAATTAATATGCTATAAATATACTTCTACCATGAATTTGGAGTGAATATAGGCAAGGAAAATCTCAGAAACAAATTGCTATAGGTATGCTACAAGACTGCTATAGGAGTGACAAGATTGCTACAAGAGTGAGATAACTTGCTGAATGCCCAAAAAAAATCAGAAGAAAATTATATGGGAAATTTTTTGTTATGATTTAATAAGTCCCAGGACTCCAATCCAAGTGGAATCACTCAAAAATACCCCTGTTAACATGTGCTAAAAAATAACCAAAAATTACTACTCTAAAACTGGAAATTCAAGAATTAGTGAGCTAGTTAACCTATCAAATTCCTAATGTAATCAAGTTAAAATGATATCGGGTGAATTTTTTTATTAACTTGAATTTTTTTATGACTCAATACAACTGTAATAAACTCAAATGAATCTCATTAAAATGTTATAAAAATAACAAAAATTACTACTATTTTTCTACAAGAGACTTCTCGAAATTCTAGATTTCTGAACTAGTAAACCAATCCAACTAGCTCAATGAAGAATATGAATTTTAAAATCCATTATAAGGATGCATAATTCTTATGAATCTATATATAACCATAAAAATCTCACTTCAATCATTTAACCAATTTAACCTACAACAAAAGAGTCATGAACACTAATTTCATTAATAAGAGATGCGACTGAAAAAGGCATTCAAAGAAAATATAGAAATTGTACAAGAGGGCTCTAAGACTCTTGGGCTGGTCAAGTCCAAGGATAATAAAATTTATATGAATTAAACCAAGCCTTAGAAGTTAAAAATGACACCAAACTTCGTTATTTCAATCTATCAAAGTACATCCCTACTAGAAATGCAAGTGGAGCTGGTAAACAAAAAGTTTTCTCCACAGGAAGACTACGAAATTCATGTGCCTAGAGGTAAATTCGAATTATTACAATAAAAAGTGATGAGAAATCATTATCCTTGAAAGGAGGCAACTTTCCCCTCCAAAATACCTCAAAAATCATATCTAGTTCCCAACACTAGGAATTTGCATTAAATGACAGGGAACACATTACTAGATTTCCTCAATCATTGGAGCTCCAGAATTTGTAAATAATTTCATGATATTTTGTTCATTTATAATCCAATATTGATCTTCCAATAGTAGGGAGTAGGTCCCTAGATTATCTCATCCTCCGAATCATCATAATCTACCCAATATTCTCACAATCTTCTACAAAATTAAATAATATTAGGCACAATATGGAATTATCTCTAAATATTCCTACTGAACATATTAAAGTTAAAAATACATCATCTAATTCAAAAAGAGAGGTTTAATGTGCTGAAGCATGGTTAGAAGGGCCTTAATTTATTTCTAATTTCGAGGCCCATCAGTAACCATGAACATCAATTCAACAATATTGCCTTAGAAGCGATGTGGGTAGATCTCTATTTTTTACATTAGTTACTTACAAATAATCACATTGAATATAATAAACCATCAACTATTAATTTTCCAAATTGCATGAATTATGGGGTTTGTTCTGATTGCATGTAATCTAGTTATTGCTTACTAATTTTTCTATTTGTATTTTTTTCAATACTAAATTTTATAATGATTATAAATATATAATAATTATGTAATAATTATGGTTTGTCTATTGTAATTCTTGCTTAGTATTTAGTCAATATGAATTTTTAATCTCTGCATAATGTATGAATCCACACCTCCACTTCTGACATAGTTTATCAATGATAGCAGTGGCAAGAGATGATATGTAGATCTTAATATTCCATTTTAATTCTATGACAAATTGTTGGGAAACTCGTTATTTCATTGGTAAGTGCTTTACCCAAGGAGGTGCCTAGATGCCATTCATTGTGTGTAGCGCAGAGTTGTGTAGGAGGAAATAACAACAAATGATGGGAATGATTGTCAAAATGAAGCATTCTTTGGTAACGACAAAACGTGAACCAAAAATTTCTTTAAACAATTAAACAAACATCTCCACACTCTACAAATCGCAATGTGAGGCATAACCATTTCACTATTATCCATTGATATCTTAGAAGATATTTGTATTAATCATTAGATTAATCCTTAATTAAGCTTTTAGTATATGGTAGTCTATGTTTTGAAAACTTGATATGTGTATAAAGGTAACATATATGGACGTGTAAAAAATATGGAATGAAGGCTCTACCGTAGATATCATTCTTTTGCACATCCTTCAAGTCTGCTAGAAGTGATATTGGTTTCGGAGCCATGTTTATGTGTGCATTCGATAAATAAATGCCAAAAAGAATATTTTATAATATCAATCGATTTGTTAGAAGGTATTAAGAATTATACAATGTGTTAGAGTAAATGTTATTAAGCATTGAAACAATTTCTTGATTACGTGTCAATTCATCCAATAAATTCTTACATTAACTAGAAAGGGAAATAGACAAATATGTAAATTAAGTTAGGGAAATATTTTGAAATTAGGGAAATATTTTTTTTGCCTACAGAAAGTTAGGGAAAATAAGTTTTTACACCTTGAGCAGAGCAACAATTAAATCATTGGTGATCAATATTGACGTAAGGTATTAAAAACAAAATAAAGAGAGACATATAGATACATGTTACCCATGGAAATTAAAGGTTATTATTTAGAAAATATGATTATATGATATTTTGTTGTTTTTGAACTTCATAACGAGCAAAGATGGAACTCTTTTATGCTCCTGTTTTAGTATTTTCTATTATTATTATTTGGTATCCTATAAATTTTATTTTTCACTTTGTGACTACTCATTTAGAAAATTTCTTTTGGGACTAGGCATTGGTTCATTATAGTGTAAGTTTGAGTGGGTTGTTGTTGTTATTAGTTGAGCTTTTATTCTTTTTATTGTAAAAGGATTCATTAGTTTAGAAGAACCACAACATTATTATATTCAAATCCTTTTTTTTCTCGTGAAATATAACATACCACATGAACGAGGTAGAGTAAGGTGTGGAGTTGGTGAACGGGTAGTGTCAGGTCAATGTCACATAGAGAACATTGGTTAGGGGGAGGCTACAAATACTAGCATTATCAACATACCCAATTTTAATGACCATGCATGTTATGAAACCATCTCACAAAAAGTTAGAAAAGAATGATCAACGCCTCATAAATCAGCCTCTTTGAGGGGGCAACCTCCTTTGCTTTACACAAATGAACAATTCTTGGATGATAAAAATGACAAAACATCCTTTCTGTATATAGGAGTCTAAGGAGTCACAATATAACCAAAGCTAATGTAACAATAATAATATAAGGGAACATAAATAAAAATAATGGGCTTCTATGGGGCACAATAATAACAATATGGGGACAATAGGGGCACAAAAATAACAATAAGGGATACAATGACAGTAGTAATGGGGGAATAACTAGTATTATAGGGACCTAACATGCCCCCTTCATTCAAAAAAGTGTTTTCCTTAACGTTTGAGTAGTTCTAGATGCTTCTATATAAAATTCTCATCCTCCCATGTGGAATCTTCAAAGGGTAAGTTCTTCCACTTGATGAGATACTTTGAAATTGATCTATTTCGTAGATGTCGAGTTCTTGTTTCTTTGATTGCTTCAGGTTCAAATATGATTTTTCCTTTATCATCAAGTTATGGAAATATTGTTTGAACTAGGAGCTTGTCACCTATAACCTTATTTAAGCATGAAACATTGAAAATTGGGTGCACTCGAGAAGCTACAGGAAGCTCCAATTTGTATGACATAATACATATCTTTTGCAACACCTTCTACGAACCATAATACTTTGGTGATAATTTATTATCCTTCTTAGCTTGCTTGAGGGACATTTGTTTATATGGTTGTAGCCGTAGGAATACCCAATCACCTACATCAAAACTTCTTTCATTGTGATGTTGATCTGCCTGTTGTTTCATTCTATTATGTGCCAAGGTGAGGTTATCCATTAAGAGTTGGAGAAGTTGTTGTTGATGCTCGGTTTAATTTTCCACTTCTTCAACCTTAGAATTTTCTTTTAAATATGATGTGATGGATAATGTATGATATCCATAAATTGCCATAAATGGAGTCATTTTTTTTGCAGTAAGGAAGGAAGTGTTATTCCATCATTCAGCCAGAGGCAACCATTTGACCCATTGTGTGTGTTTATCAGATACAAAGCAACGAAGATATCCTTCCAAACATTTTTTTACTATCTCAGTTTACCCATCAAATTGAGGATGATAAGATGAGCTATGAGTTAACTGAGTACCAAGACAAGAAAATAATTATGTCCAAAAATTTCTAGTGAAAATGCGATCTTTGTCACTTACAATAATATTTGGGTTACCATGTAGCTTTTGTATTGTTTCCATAAATGCGGTAGAAATTGTACTCGGTTTAAATGAATGAGATAATGCACAAAAGTGTGCATACTTGGTAAGTCTGTCAACTACCACCATGATAACATTATTTCCTTCAGACTTGGGTAAACCTACGATAAAATCCATTGAAACCTCCTCCCAATGTTGTCTTGGAATGGATAAAGGTTGCAATAGACTTGGGGTATTAATTGTTTCAACTTTATTTTGTTGGCAAACCAAAAATTCCGCCACAAACTTTTGAATATCTGATTTAAGACCATCCCAAACGAATTCCTTCTTAACCCTGTGGTAAGTTTTTAAAAATCCTGAGTGCCCTCCTAAGGGAGAGGTGTGCAATTCCCTAAGAATCTTTTGTTTGAGTTGGGAATTCTTACATAGGTATAATCGATCTTTGTACCATAAAGAATCATCTTTCTAGCTAAATGTATCAAATGTAATGGAATCTTGTTGTAAAGTTTGAATGAGTGCCCACACTTCTTTGTCGTTCTTATATTCATCCCTTTCTTCTTTTATCCAATCTGGTTGGATAATAAAAATGGCGCAAAGAAAGGCTTCCACATCCTCATCCTTTCTTGAGAGTGCATCTGCCACAACATTTTGCCTCCCTTTTTGTAGATGATTTCAAAGTCATAACCCAACATCTTTGTGACCCATTTTTTCTGCTCCTTTGAAGATAATATTTGTTCTAAAAAGTATTTAGGACTATCATGATCTTTTTTTAGTTTGAAGTGTCTCGCATTAGGTAGGGTCACCATTTCCTAAGTGCATGTAGTATTGCCAACATTTCCTTCTCATAAATAGCTTTGTGTAAATACTTTCCTTTGATTAGATTATGTTGGGCATGGGATCCCCACAAGGCAAGTTTTGGGGCTTAAAGCCCAAGTTTTGACTAAGTCCATTGTAAAGACTCTACGATTTATGGGCACGGAGCATAAAGATGGTAAATGAGTTAGAGGGTTGTCCACCATCATTTTCGTAATAAATAGAGAGAGTCTCTAAGTGTAAAGGGACATCTAAGAAGTCTGTAATATCTAATGATGATGAATTCAGTCTTAGTTGAAGCGTTGAGTCGTGTCTTTGGGTAGTAGAGTAGGAGAAGGCTCCGTAGCAGAGTGCGCAGAGGCTTAGTAGTCCACAACTGAGTGCGCGGATCCCTGTAACTGAGTGTGAAGGGCAGGTTGAGTCTGTAACCATTGGAAGCATTAATAAAGAGAAGTTTTAACATATTTCTGTGTGTCTTTTCATGTTTTATGCATTGAAGTATATTGGGTATGAATTGCAAGTTTACTATTTATTTACTCCATGAACTTATATGAATGTGCTAAATAAGTAAATCTAATAGAAGGTATTTGTGTACATGAAGATAACTAGCTGTTATAATAAGATAAGTAAGATCCATGATGTGACTTGGAGAAATAGCGCAGATCACTACTGTAGCAGCACGAAAGACCAACAACCCTGGTTATGGCTGTGTGAAGACAAATATAACAAGGCCACAAAGGCCTCGCAGGCTAGGGAAGTGCGCGGAGTAACCTACACAAAGGTATTCATAGTTGGACTAAATCAACCCCTCAGACATCTCAAGGGTGCAGAAACCTAGTTCCAACATCCCCCCATATTGCTTCGGGTGAGACCTCAGTCCGCACTTAGCGGACTGTTGTCGAAAGGGCCAGTAGTATAGGGATTTGTTTGGCTAATTAACTTCAAACTTGGGTCAGGCCCCAACAAGCCAACAAATGGTTCCATTGCCAGGATCAGAATCTGGATAGAGATGTCTAATGTCGTATCATTGGAATCCAACTCAGAAAGAAATTGAAGGTTGGATTGACAGGAGAATTCATGAGTTCACGACATAGGAGAACAAGAATCCATGACTATCAAAAGAAGATTGGTTAGACTACTACCTGTACATTGAGATCCATGAAATTTTCTTCACATCTTTCCTTACTAAGCTCTGTGAGTGGATCACAAAGTTAGCAAATAGCCAAGGAAGGTGCAAGCTCAATAGTCCTATTGTGTGGACCCCAGAGTTGGTGCACATATTAGAAGCATCGGAGGATAAGATTGCTTGCCCTGTTGATCACCATACCACTCCCACCCACAGCGATACCACCACCACTAGCTTCATCGCCTTCACCCCCATCTTCACCCGTACCGCCTCCGCCACCACCATGAAGCAATATGGAAAGTGGGATAAAGTTTCTGGTGTTCAAGGGATTAGGAAATGAAGATCCGAACCAGTTTTGGTTTGTGATAAAAGCTATATGGGAAGTGTAGGGAGTTACAGATGATAATATAAAGAAAGAAACATTGGTTAGCGCTCTGCAGGATCGCTCGCTGACATGGTATATTAAGCATTCTAATGACAATCTGAATTCGAGGATCATGGACATCCAAATTGCGCTGAAGAAAGAATTTAGCAGGCTGAAGTCAAAGGTGTGGTCAATCGTTGGGTTCAAAGAGATCACAATGCTACCAAGCAAGACCCCTTGGGAGTTGGATAAGAGACTAAAGTGCACAATTTTCAAAGCTAATATGACTTTGACGGATGGACATCATCGCGAATGGTTTGTAGCATCGCTAATGCCACATTTAAGGAATGCGTTGTCACAACAGAGGTTAACAACTCTGGTAGAAGCCTTGGAGATCGTGACGAGGCTTAATGAGACCACGATATAGGATCCTAACCTGGGAGTTTAGCAGATCCATGCACAGTTGAAAAACTTATGCCTTTTGATGTAGAGTCTGAAACAGGACAGAATAGCTCACCTGGAAGTGCACAAAGAGGTATGGTGTGTTAAATGTAAGGGTCAGGGTCATGACAAGGACCACTTCCTAGTATTATGAATCACCCTACGGGAGGAGGACCGATGCCCTTAAGACCAGAGGCACAAGCAGGACCTAGCGCAGCACCTGCTTTATGCTGCACAATTTGTCAAATAGGAGTAAAGCATGCTACAGACAACTGTCATTTGTTGCAGAAGTACACACAGAATTTATAACAATTGTTCTATAATTTCTATATATTAGTGGCACATGATCAGCGTACCTATAGAAGCTATGAGCTGATGATGGATAGGACTTCCACCTACAGGGTTTAGGCTGAAACATGACCCCCTTGACCAGAATGCAGCAATGGCACAAAATCGGATTTTAGGGGCGTGGATGATGCCGAGGTGGACGAGGACCTGGAAGAGGTAACAGACAGCTAATATGTTACAATTGCAGAGGGGCAAGACATTCTGCTCATGATTGTATGAATCCAATGCATCCACCATGTTTGTATTGTACCTTGTTTGATCATGAGATGGAGGATTGTAATAGTGAGGTTGCGCGACAAGGGAGCACTCCAACCTCACTCAACTTAGAACCTGCAGATGATGAGGTCTGAGCCGCGTGAGGAAGACCCCAATGTAAAAATTGTGCTCCGAAGAGGAATTATGAATGGGCATGATAAAGGCAAGCAGTCGAAAGATAGTACTTGCGTTTGCAAGGCTCCAATGAAAGAACCAGAGTTTGATTTGGAGCATGCTAAGGAAAACTTCATGGAAGCTAGGAAGAGCTTCATTGATGCCTCCACTTTAGGAAGCAAAGGTAGAAGGGAGTCGGAAATGGACCCATCAATGTTGATGACGTTCCTAGGAACATGCATGAAGCTACTGCGCGACAGCAAGGCTGTAAAGGGATTGTAGGAACTCATAAATAGATGTGTTGGGACCGCGCCAGGAGAACTATGCGTAGTCCTGAAGATTGGAAAGCATGTGACAAGGACAGGAAGAGAAATGAGGTTGACCATGCAGACTAGAGAATATGAGATGGACCCAGTAACTTTGTACCTAGGGTCAGACGCAAACGTTCTACCTAAGTAGACATGGGAGCGCATGGGA
This sequence comes from Pinus tabuliformis, assembly GCA_031772625.1. Taxonomy (NCBI): domain Eukaryota; kingdom Viridiplantae; phylum Streptophyta; class Pinopsida; order Pinales; family Pinaceae; genus Pinus; species Pinus tabuliformis. Next base: position 1,536,124,885 of record CM062818.1, on the reverse strand, counting down.
AGGCCTATGCTACAATGGTCTCCTATCTAGCTGCGAATAGCGAACTAGAAAAATATCATACTTATGGTGAGATTGTAGCGAATCACCATGGACATTGAAGGGGCAAGTGCATTAGCAGAATTTGAAGTGATACAGATTGTTGATGACAAAAATCCCTACCCTGTGCTATTAGGAATTGATTGGGCCACTGACATGAACAGGGTGATAAATCCAAAGAAGCGCAAGATGATTTTTAGGAAAAAGTCACGGCACGTAGTCATACCTTTGGACCCTGCAGAAGGATCACGCTACATGGAGCTAGTGCGTGACTATGAAAGTGACCACGACTTAGACTGCATCTACAAGATAACCGCGCGAGAGCAAGACTCGGAAAATCCCACCATGGATGAACGAATCTCATGGGAGCGTGAAAGCTCTTGTACATTAGATTCAGATAAAGAGATAGAGTGATGGCAGAACTGGTTACACGGATTAACCACACTAAACTGAAACATGATGACAAGATCGTTGCACTGTGTATCAACGGAAGTAAGGGATCTACCTACTTATGAAGGGTTAAGTGAGGTAGATGCTTTCCTGAATATATTTGAAAGAGAGGTGCTGGAACAATAATGTTTTGAGGCTTTGAAATGGGTACTATGCACTACGCCCGTGAGGTGGTGGGGTATGCACCAAGGAGGCTTTGAGGACTGGGACGAATGTAGGAGAATGATGCATGTGCATTTTGGGAAGCCTCAGATGTGCTTAACAGACAAGAATGGTGGACGGGATGATCCGCACACACATCTGTCCAGGTGGGTACAGGCATACGGTAAACAACCTGCACGGATGTACATGGAATTCACGTTCAGGAACACGGTCAAAAAATAGGTGTTGGCGAGGAAATTGCGTGAACGATCCCTCCAGTTGGGATGACGAACTATGGAAGGAACGAGTGTGCAGAAGGTTACCCATGTAGAAGCTTTTAACGAAGTGTGCGAAGCACTGAATAGGGTATATAATGCGCAGTGAAGTGATTGGGACCTACGCGTACCAGGAGTTCTATGGGCTTATAGGACAACGTGCAAGAAACTGACAGGGCTAACGCCTTCTAGGTTGGCCTATGGAGCAAAAGATGTAGTCCCAATATAGTATAGTATGCCTAGTCTGTGCATAATAGTGCCATTAGATATGATGATTCGCAGAGCCTTGGAAGAAGGAATAGCACAACTGAACAAAGAAGAACACTTGGGACCTGAGGAAGAAATTTGACAGGGTGATCTTAGGCTCCAAGAACTCATGAAAGAAGGGGTGTGGTTAAGAGAGAAAATCGCTCTGGTGGAAGTGGAAGTCAAGAATCTTGAGGAAGAAATAACGAAGGATTTTCTCGATAAGAAAATTAGGGTGATAAAACAGGGTGCGCATGACTACAGTGACGAATTTGGGGACTACCACCTAGAGTTGATCAGCTTGATGCATTGGATTGGACTGTATATTACTAAAAGGACCACTCATGTTGGCATGATGTAGATGGTAAAGTGTGCGATGCAGACAGTGAAAATAAAAGGAAAATTTTTTCCAGGAAAAGTGGTGGACGACCGGTTGAAACCCTATATAGGTGGTACGACCATCTGACTACCCATGGGAAGTACAGACTTAGAACTCCAAGCAGTTGAAAGGAGGCATGGGACTATAAACTACTCTACTTGGGAGCTGCATGATGTTGGGGTTGCACATAGGAGCAAAGTGTCACAAGGTCCATGATCGCGCAAGGGGGGCTGCGCTGCCACGCGAGTTGGTTGGAAAGTGACCGTTGTAGTCACTGTTCACCATGTGAAGCTTGAATTGAGACCAAATGGAGCAGGTGATAGGCATTTAAGACGATATTTATGGGCAAGATTTGGGAAAATCTGCCACCAAGGGAGCATTAATGGACCGGATTTTGGGGGAACAGTCGAATTCAAATTCAAAAGGCACTATAAATTACAAAGGGCTACGTAGTAAACAACACTTGGTCATTTGCAAATTGAGCTATCGTGCACCTCGAGTATTCCAAACCGAGACCTGTTTGTCCTGTGGAGAGCGTTGGTTGATCCCTTGATTGAACTGTTGAGAGATTTCTGGACGAACAAAATGGCAACATTTGAAGAAGCCGGGGAAATCACAGAGATGACCGCCGAAGAAGCCCTGCAAGCCATGACCATAGAAGATGCCCCTGAGAGCTCCGAGATTATTGTGGAAATCCCCAAATCACCATGCACCTTGAGACCAAAGAATGATAAACAACCCATGATTCTCGTGCATGTGTCCCCTTGAAACCCGCTGCGAACCAGATTAACAATGGAGGAAAAAGGGAAAGTGGTTAACCTGGAAATCGATGAGGAGGAAGAAGACCTTGAGGATATCATAATTAAAGAGGATGAACACAAGGGCATGGAGGAAGAAATCGAGGGCATGGTCCCTCTAACAAAGCTTCACGTGTATGTCCCTCCGCAGAAGGGGAAGGTGAAGCTGCCCAAGGACCTCGATTAGAGCAAGAAATCTCTACAGACTCTGCTCCTCCCGGATGATATCATCTTTGAAGGAACGCACTTGGGAAGAGTGCCGAGCTTAAAATTCAAAGACTGATATTTTTCTGACCAAAAGAAATTCCCTCACTTAGGGACCATGCACCTCATGAAGCCAAAGACATCACGGCCAGAGTTATAGAGTTGGAGTCGTGCAAGTGGTTACGTAGAGTCGAAAAGGTAGGGTTGTTGAACCTGCTCTGGGTGCTGCATTACCATAGCACCCTAGTGACTATCTTCGTCATTAGGCAGCTGCTCTTCCTGGTGCATGGTGGGTGTTTATGTCCGGAGGAGCCCATCCCCATCATGGACCACGTAATCCATCGAATTACAAGACTCCCATGTACAAGAGAAGACCCAACAGACATTTCGGATGGGAAGAGCAGTGGTTTGGCCATCGCAAAGGCCATGAAAAAGAAATATAAGATGGATAGGGGCTATGTAATCTCCAGTATCAACAACAAAGTAGTCAGAGTTGCGACTCAGATACTCGTAGGGAAGGTCATGTGGAAGTGCCACATGGATGAGGTGCCTACACCGGTGGTTGCACTTGCCGAACAGTGCATAGAGGGGGTCGAGTTTAACTGGTCCAAATTCTTGTGCAAGGAGTTCCTAGAGAATTGCCGCAAGGCATAGGAACAAGGAAAAACTTTCCACTATGCATGGCTTCTGCTATCCATAGTGTTGGTGGCTGGGGAATTGCTAGAAGATAGCTAGTTGCCCACAATTGCAAGGGATCTCCTGAAGACCGCGAATTACGCTACCCTGTGGGCCACTAAAGATGTGAACTGGATCCACGATAGTAAAATATTCTGGATGTTCATGGAGATTAACATCAAAATGGGGATTAACCACAAGCTGTGGTTATAACCCACTGTTTACAATAGCCTGTAAAGTTTCACAGAGTTTAGAGTGGACTTTTATCACATCTACCTCAGGGCACACAAGGAACCTGCAAAGAAGTGGAACGAACTACGCTATATAGCCACAGATGATGTGATCTTCAACGTACTTGAGACATGGCCGCCAAAGTGGCACGCTCCAAACATCTCTGAGTTGGAAAAGTGTGTTGCGTAGAAAAAGAAGGAGGAGAAATTGCACGTGGCGCAGTTGACGGAAAAGAGAAGGAAAGAAGCAGCAACAGTAAAGGCACAGGAGGCGTGGGACACTACGAAAAAAGCAGCTAAAAAACAAAAGGCTACAACAGTAGCACAAAAAGTAGTAGAGAAGGTGCACAAAGGCCAGAAGTCACCTTTGCTTGAGCAGGAGCAAGAGATGGAAAGAGAGGTAGAGGAGGGCGGCACAGACCCACAAACAACATCAACACAATTGAAGCACCAGTGCCTAAGCGAGCAGATGGGGCCATGCCAGTAAGTAAAAGTGTCTAAGATTTCTATCAAACCCGATCACCCTTACTGAGGGGGGTCTACATGATATAGGAGAGACGATGTGCGATGTCACCCTAGAGGCCCTCAAGAACAGGGAGGAGAATCAGATTATGTTGGCGGCCCTCCGAGCATAGGTTCAGGAGTTGCAGGTGTGCACTTGTTAGGCTGGTACTCTCTCGACCAGCCTCGCAGTAAGAACAGTTGCAACTGAGTAACTTTTGCATGCTCATATGACCAACACAATAATGTTGCTAGAAGGGGAACTGGTTACAGCAAATGAGGCTGACATGCCTACGGTTAGTACATTGAAGTGGATAGGGATCAACATGGCTACGCTCCCTTGGGAGACACTCTATGTTCTGTAGGATGGGATTACTATAGAACTGCAGGCTAGGGAGAGCTGCACACTGCAGGTATTGAGTGAATAGAGCATCAACACGGAGCAGTTGAGCTTGCAGTGCAACGAGGTCATGTCTTAGAATAAGCAGATGGTACAGGGAATTGAAGAGGCCTACCAGATGGTCACTGAGCTGACCATCCTAGTAGAAGCACCAGTAGAGGCGTGCATCCAGAGATTAGCAGCAGGGGTCCATGAGGCACGAGAAGAAATGGATAAGTTTCAGCTGGAGTTGAACCTTCAAATAGTAGAGCTATAGTTGAAGGCGTAGCCTTCAACTCCTCCAGAGGTAAGGGAACAACGTGCTAGTTCCATTACATCAGGGATGGAGGAGATCGGTAGTGCAGTAAGGGACTACACCAAAATGTTTAAAGAATCATTCGAGGTCCTCACAAATCTGCAGGAGGACCCGAACATACAACCCTTAGGAACAGAGGCACATGAGATACAGTAGCAGTATGGCAACGTCAAAAGGACTGCGCAGATAGTGGCCCTCACACAAAGGCTTGCATGAATGCAATAGGCCAAAGCGCTTAAAGAGAAAGTAGATGCAGTGTGACACAAAGAAGCCGTTTTGAAGGGGCGTGTTCAGTCGTGGGTCGATGAGGCCTTCATAATCATAGAAAAAATTGAACGCAAGCTCGTGTAGATGTAGGGGACGCAAGAATAGATACAAGGGAGAAGTTCTCACACCGCGGTCTCAGAACAATGAGTACAGGAAATTCAGCAGCCAGCCACTCTGTGCGTTGCCGACGTTGCAGTTGTCTGAGCAGAGTTGGGAGGTCTCAGCGCGAATATCTCTACACTGACAGAGTGACTTGAGGACAAGTCATGATGTTTGTGTTGGGGGCTTGTTGGGCGTGGGATCCCCCCAAGGCAAGTTTTGGGGCTTAAAGCCCAAGTTTTGACTAATTCCATTGTAAAGACTGTGCGATTTATGGGCGTGGAGCGTGAAGATGATAAATGAGTTAGAGGGTTATCTGCCCTCACTTTTGTAATGTAATGTTGGTTTGAGAGATCTACCCATGGTCCGCGGACCAAGGGATTGTATAAATAGAGCGAGGCTTTAAGTGTAAAAGAAAATATTAAGAATGAAACAATGAAAGAAGGAAATAAATCAAGGAAGCAGTGAGTCAAAGTGTAGGGTCATGTCTTTGGGTTGTAGAGTAGGAGAAGGCTTTGCAACTGAGTGCCTAGAGGCCTAGTACTCTGGGGCTGAGTGCGCAGGTCAGGATGAGTCTATAACCATTGGAAGCATTAATAAAGATAACTTTTACCATATTTCTGTGTCTTTTCCTATTTTATGCATTGAAGTATATTGGGTATGAATGCAAGTTTACTGTTTATTTACTACACAAACTTATCTGAATGTGCTAAATAAGTAAATCTAATAGAAGGTATATGTTTACGCAACAATAACTTACTGTTATAATAAGATAAGTAATATCCATGGTGTGACTTGGGGAAATAGCACATATTGCTGCTCTAGCAGCACGAAAGCCCCAAACCCTGGTTAGGGCTGCAAGAAGACAAATATAACAAGGTCGTGAAGGCCTCGCAGCCTAGTGAAGTGTGTGAAGTAACCTACGTGAAAGGATTCACAGTTCGACTAAATCAATCCCTCAGACATCTCAAGGGTGCGAAAACCTAGTTTCAGCATCCCCCCATACTACTTCGGGTGAGACCTCAATCTGCGCTCCACAGACTGTTGCCGAAAGGGCCAATAGTATAGTGATGTATTTGGATAATTAACTCCGAACCTTGGCTAGGCCCCAACAAGCCAACATACGACTTTGAAAAGCAATGGGTCTTTCTTCTTGCATTAAAATAGCACCAATTCCATTTCCTGAGGCATCACATTCAACAATAAAGGTTTTTTTGAAGTTCGGTGTAGCTAACAGTGGTTCTTTGGAAATTGTCTCGTTAAGATGTTCAAAGTCCTTCATTGCTTCTAGAGTCCATGAAAATGCATCTATCTTCAATAATGTTGTTAGAGGTGATGCTATTCTCTAAGAATTATTAACAAACTTGCGATAATACCTTGTCAACTCGAGAAATCCTCGTAGATGATTTATGGATGTGGGGATTTTCCATTCCTTAATGGTTTCAATTTTGCTAGGGTCTACCTTAACACCTTCACGACATACAATATGACCCAGATATTCCACCTCTTGTACTCCAAAGAAACATTAGGAGATTTTTTCATATAATTGTTTTTCCTCCAATAGTTTGAGCACCTTGTCAACATGTTGAACATGATCCTTCCAAGATTTGTTGTTGATTAGTATATCATAAAAAAATACTAACACAAATTTTCTAAGGAAGGGTTTGAAAATGGAATTCATCAAACCTTGAAATGTAGAAGGTGCATTGGTAAGGTCAAAAGGCATGACCAAAAATTCATAATGACCCTCATGAGTTCTAAATGTTGTTTTGGAATGTCTTCAGTCTTCATTATGATTTGATGATATCCTGAACAAAGATCCAACTTTGTGAAGTAAATTGATCCATGAAATTCATCCAATAATTCATCAATGATAGGAATAGGAAAATTATGTTTAATAGTGAGCTTCTTGAGCTCCCTATAATCTGGACACACGTGCCATGATCCATCCTTCTTGTGAAGCAATACTACTGGAGCATAGAAAGAACTTTGACTAGGTTGAATTATACCAGCCTCTAACATTTCTACAACCATACGTTCAATTTCACTGTTTTGGTCATAGGGATATCTGTAAGGCCGATGTTTGGAGGAACACCTCTTGGAATCAAATGAATAGCATGATCATGATCATGAATAGGTTGGAGGCCTTTGGGAGTCTCAAATACCTTGGAATGATTGTCCAAGACTTTTTGGAGGTCTGAAGCAATAGATGATTTCGATGTGGGAACCTCTAGTGAACATAATTATGCAATTATACTTTGTTGTTCTTTATTTAGAAGTTTTGTCATTCCGTTAGAGTTGATTATCTTTCATGGTTTCCCTGCAATACCCCTTAATTCAACTTCCTTTCCTTCTAAAGAAAATTTCATGAAAATTTCTTGAAAATTAAAAGCTATTGTACCCAAGGATTGTAGCCATTAGACTCCTAGTACAACATCAACACCACCCATTGGAATGGAAAGCATCGGATTATTCAATACATATTCTCCCATGGATAGCTTGATATTGTGGCACTTTCCTAAGGAATTTATGGTTCCTCCACTTGCAACCATCACTTGACACTCTAGTGCTAGATATAGGAAGCAATTCAATTCCTTGGGTACTATCCGAATCAATCAACACTATTACCTTTTTCTTCTTGATATTCCCTTCTATCTTGATAGTTTGAGGAGTGGTAGTTCCAGCCAATGCATTGCAAGATAGTCAGATTCATTCCTTCTTTCTCTAGGGTTTGTTCCTTGTGTATATCCTCTTATTTTAACATTTATTGTTCCTTTTCTTCCTCCACTTCACAATATATGTAAAATAATTTCTTCTCAGCACACTTATGACCTTTAGTGTATTTTCCATCACAACTGTAACAAAGCCCTTTTGCTCTTTTTTCTTCCAACTGTTGTGGTGTCAACCTTGTAGGTTGTGGATGGCTAGGGGAAACAACACTTCCATCTTTATGATTGTGAGTGGTAGCCTTCCTTGTTGCCATAATTGTTCTTTCTATTTTTCTTGCCAACCTGAATGCCTTCTCCATTGAATCAGGTTCCCAAAGGTGAACCTCATGTTGGATGTTACCCTTTAAGGTGCCTATGAACACATCAATCCTATGCTCCTCTGGAATATCTTTTACCCTTATATTCAATTTTTGGAAGTCCTAAATGTGCTCCATCATTGAACCCTTTTGTGTGAGATTTATCAATTGGCTAAAAAAAGTGTTTCTTTTTTTATCCTCATAATGTGCTATCATTTCATCCATAAAAATAGCCCAAGTGACAATTTTCTTATGAGAGAAATGCCCTTGATACCATACAAACTGATTTGGTTCCAAATATAAAGTTGTAATGCATACGTTTTGTGTGTTTTGCACATTATGGAGATCGAAAAATTGCTCCATCTGTAGTATCCATGATACAAGATCCTTGCCATCAAGCTTCCTCATATCGATCTTTGGAACATGGTGGTTCTTTGATCTAACATTAGATTCTATGAGATCATGACTAACATTTATTTCCTTTTCATCATGAGTTTCCTTTACTACCCTTTCACCATTAGTAACATTTCTTGTAGGAACTTGGTCAAATCTGTCTTCAAATCTTCCATCTTAGCTTCCATGCCTTTCTTTAAATCATCCATCTTAGCTTCCACACCATCCATATTAGCTTCCATGCTATCCATCTTAGATTCTATGCCTTTCTTTAAACCATCCATCTTAGCTTCCATGCTATACATCTTAGCTTCTAGGTCTTTTTTCAAACCATCCATCTTAGCTTCTATTACTTTTTGTGCGAGTGAAATTTGCTACACTTGGTCTCGTAATTTTGATATATCATGTTGCATTTCTTCTTCTTCTTCATGAGTCATGCTAGAGCTTTTAGCTTGCTTACTAGGTGTTTCCATTTTCTTTCTTTGAGGCATAAATTACTGATGATAATGCTTCACTATGCCCTTTTAATTCCTTTAAACTATTTTTTCAAACCAAATTTATGCAAACATTTAAAAAAACTACACACCTTTTTTCACTTTTTAGGAGCTCGATATTGAATCTATTGTATCTCTGTAATTTTGGATCTCCAAGGTCTGAAACTTCTTCCTGTGGTAATTGTTGGCTTGTATGGGCCTGACCCAGGTTCAGAGGTGCTTTATCCAAGCAAAGTGCGGTACTACTGGCCCTTTCGGCAATAGTCTGTGGAGCACAGACTGAGGTCTCACCTGAAGTAGTATGGGAGTGTGCTAGAACCAAGTTTTTGCACCCTGGGGATGATTGAGGAGTTTCTAGTGTTCCACAGTTGGACCCTACGTGCACATCACTATGCACACCTCTTAGTCCCTCGCAACCTGTGATGCTTCCTTCGCGTAACCCTACTCGAGGCACGATTTGGATTATACCCAAGTTCCTTGCTATTTAACATGTTATTACTCGATTACTTAACCTATCTGTGTAAGACTAGTGATAATTAACAGTATATCCAACAATCATATGAGTGTGCATGATAAACAAAATAGTATAAATGTAAAGAATGCAATACACAAGCAGATGCACCAAATTTGGAATCAACTTCTCTTTATTATTCTTCGTTCAAGGTTATAGAGTCAACAATGTTGTACGTGCTCAGCTACAGGGTCTTCACACTCAGCTACGGACTCTACTAGGCCTCTGCGCACTCAGCTGTAGAGCCTCTTCCTACTAATACGACCCAATACACTTAGACTCTTACTCTATGCTCTACCTTTGCTCCTTCACTTCTTTGCTTCTTAGTTGCTCCCTTTACAACTTAGAGCCGTCCTCTATTTATACAATCCCATGGTCCGTGGACCATGGGTAGGCTGACAAGAAATTACATTACACTACAATACTTAGGGCAGACAACCCTATGACATAACCTATACTTCGTGCTTCGCACCCGCAATTCACGAAGTTTTACAACACACATGACCAAAACTTGGGCTTTGAGCCCCAAAACATGCTGTGGGGGGATTCCATGCCCAACAGGCCCCCAACACAATCATCATGACTCATCCCCGAGTCACTCTGTTGGCGCGACGATCTTGGCACAGAGCCCCTCCAACTAGTCTCGTACTGCTCGGAGGTCTACAACGCACTGTTCCGTGGTTTGCTAGACTTGTCGCATGTGCTCTTCTAATGCTTCTTTGTGAGGATCAAATCCCTGCCTTGGCACGTAGAGCCCCTTCATCTATGCGAGCTTGCCCTCGATATCTACCATAATGGTGAAGGCCTCATCAATCCATGGTTGGACGCACACTTTGAGAAGTGCCCCTTTCTGTCTTGCGACATCCACCTACTCTTTCAATGCCCTTACTTGCTTCATCTTTTTGAGCCTGTAAGACCTCCTGCTCACCATCTGTCTCAATGGTGATAGCCTTGCCCTTTTCTTCCATTGAGAGCATACCAAACTGCAGATTCCTCGGGGACATGCAGACTAGTCCCGCTGCATGCTTATCTTTCTTGGGTCTCGGCGTCCTCAACAATTACGGGATTTCCGGCGTGACCCCTGTATCTTCAAGAACATCCTGTACGGTGGGGTTCTGCACAGCCTCGTCGGTGGTTCCTTCTACAAATCCCAAACCTCTCCCGGTAGCCATCATCTTGTTTGAATTGTATGTGGTCTTTCACGAACTTAGGCGCTTGAATATCGCTCGGTGTTCAACACTTTGTGCTCTGATCAACTACTCAAATATCAAGTGAGCAAGTGTTGTCTCGTGGCTAGCCCTGGGAGTTTTATAGCACCTTTTAAATTCAAATTCGATCGTTCCCCCCAATTCTAAGCCATCAAGGCTTTCTTGGCTGTAGATTATCGCAAATCTTGCCCTTAATTTGCATCTTAAATGCCCGTCGCCGGCTCCTTTTTGCCTTAAATCAGACATCCCATCACGAATAGTGACACCAACGGTCACTTCCCAGCCTACCCATGTGGCAGCATAGCCCCCCGTGCACAGTCGTGAACCTTGTGACATGCTGATGCTGTGTGCACCTCCCTTATCGTGCAGCTTCCAGACCAACTCTTCTATAGTCTTGCACTCTCTTTCAACTTCATAGAGTGTTGAGACCGTGCTCCCTACAGCTAGTTAGGTGGTCACACCACCTGTGCTAGACTTCAACTTGCATTCCAATATAGTCCGTGAAAACTCCTCAATTGCCCTTGTGACAGTCGATGCTACACATTCTACCATATGTAGTGCACTCCCCTGGTTACTGTGTTTGGTGAGGTACGGTCGTATCCTTCGCAGCAAAGTCATAAATTCTTGGTAACAATCCTCTAATCCAGTGGTATGATAATCCAGACCTTGCCTTGTCATCCTTGGTTTATCGACGAGACATGCTTGCTTGATCTTGTTTTCCAGCCTCTTGATCTCGGTATCCATCAAAATGATTTTCTTCCTTAGTCATACCCAATCTTTTTTGAGTTCGTGAAGTCTAAGGTTCCCTCAGTGAATGGTTTCCTGAATCTTTATGTGTTCGACCTCATGTAGCTATGTGATTTCTTCATCTTGGTCTTCGTGCACTGTCACAACTACAGGAGCTTGTATGGGTGGACTCCTCTTTGCATTCTCTTCAGAAATTATGGTCTCTACTCTGTCCCGTATCTTTGGAATCGTTTCCATGGTCAGGTTTTTGTACATGGTGCTATAGGCTCATCGAACCACCGGTACGTGCAGGTCCCAATCAGTGCGTCTCGTCTGGTGAACCCCATTCAGTACTTCGCACACCCGATCGAATGCTTCTCCATGGATAATTGGTAGCACGCGTCGCCTTTCCTGCTGCAGCAGTTTGTTCTGATTCTCTATACTGGGAGTGGTGTGCACTTGTACAGGATGTTCAGCATATGTCTTTACCCATTGGGAATGGTGGGCATACAAGTTGTTCCGCCCTGCTGACTGGCTCTCATTTTGAGTTGGGGTTTTCCAAAGCATAGGTGCATCATCTTTCTGCATCCATGTCAGTCCTCAAAACTTCCTTGATGCATGCCCCATCATCATGTGAGCTTTGTGCACAGTGTCCACTTCAGCGCATCGAACCGCTGTTGTTCTGGTACTGCACCTTCAAATTTGCTCAGGAATTCATCCACCGCTATCAACCCATCTTATGTTGGCAAATCCCTTGATTTTGTTGTCACGCAGCAAAATGATCTAACAATCATGTTGCAATTAAGCGTTGTTATTTTGTGCAGCCGATTCTGCCATCGCTCTATCTCTTTGTCTAAATCCAAAGTGCAGGAGCTTTCGTACTTCCACAAAATCCTTCCATCTGCAGTCGGATTCACCCAATCCTCTTCTTGCATGGTTATTTTGTAAATACAATCAAGATTGTCATGACTATCATCGTCATGCACCAGTTCAGTGCATCGTGCTCCTTCTGCTGGATCTAGTGGTACTACTACGTGTAGTGACTTTTCTTCAAATATCATTTTGTGCTTCTTCAAATTTATGAATCTGTTCATATTGGTGTCCCAGTCTATTCCTAGTAGCGCGAGATAGGGATTATTGTCATCGACAATCTCTATCACTTCAAAATCTGCTTGCACACTCGCACCTTCAATGTCTACTATTACTCCTTGCATTCTTCCCATGAGCAAGATCATTTGTTGGTTTGGCATTCGTAAATGAATAGGAGACCATTGTAGCACGAGTCTTCCCATGCGTTCCTATTTTGTTTTTGGTAGTGCATTCGTAGCCAATCCGAGATCGAGGATTACCTAATCCATTTCATATTCGCCTATTTGCATAGTCAACCTAATTTCCCTTCCTGTGCGTAATGCATGCTTTCCAAGTTTCCAGACCACACGCGGTTCTCCTGACCCCTCGCACCTAGTGATAAGTTCCTGTAGTCCTTTTACTACCTTGTTGTTGCATAGCAGTTTCACACATGTCTCCAGAAAGGTAGTGAGCATTGAGGGATCCATCCCTGGTTCTAGTTGATCCTTACTACCTGAAGTGGAGGCCTTCATGAAGCTCTTCTTAGCTTCCATGAATGTCTCCTTCGTGCACTCTAAATCAAATTTAGGTTCCTCTATAGGAGCCTTGCAAACCCACGCACTTTCTTCTAACTACTTACCTTTGTCATCGCCAATGGTCATATCGCTCCTGAGCATCATGTTTACATTCTGGTCTTCTTCGCACGGCTCAGACCTCATCATTTGTAGATTCTAAGTCGGAGGGGGCTGAAGTACCCCTTTTTCATGCAGTCTCGCTATCAATGTAGGGCAATCTTTTGCCTCATGATCAAACTAAGTATAGTACAAACATGATGTCTTTGTCGGGTTTGTACAATCATGGGCATAGTGCCTTGGCCCTCTACTATTATAACAAATTAATTGTCTGCGATCCCTTTCTGGTCACATTCCACCTCGACCTCGACCGCACCCCTGAAATCTAGTGTGTGCCATTCCTACATTCAATTCGAGGGCTCACGTTTCGATCTGCACCCTGTAGGCAGGAGTCTGATCCATCACTAGTTTGTAGCTTGTGTAGGTGTGCTCATCATGGCCTACCAACCTACAAAAGTTACAAAACAATTGTTGGGACATTTGTGTATACTTTTGGGATAGATGACAATTATCTATAGTGCGTTTTCCACCTATCTGATAGATCACACACCATAATGTAGGTGTCGTGCTTGGTCCTTCCTGTGCCTTAGGTCTTAATGGAATCAGCCCTCCTTCGGCCAAGTAATTCGCGAACACTGGATAGTGGTCCTTGTCATGCCCCTGGACTTTGCATTTTATGCACCATACCTCCTTGCGCACCTTTGGCCGAGGTGTCCTATGCTGTTTCAAGCTTTGCATTTCTAGACACATATTTTTCAATTGCGCATGGATTTGTTGGACTCCCAGACTAGGGTCTTGTATAGGGGTCTCATGCAATCTCATCGCCATCTTCAAAGCTTCGGCTTGGGTGGAAAGTTTTTGTTGTGACAGTGTCGTCCTTAAGTGCGGTGTCAGTGATGCTACAAACGATGCGCGGTGTCGTTCATCTGTCAATGTCATGTTGGCGTCACAAATCATGCCCTTCAGTCCTTGGTCCATATCCCAGGGGGTCTCACCTAGTAGCATCATGATCTCCTTAAACCTGATGATTGATTGTGTTTCTAACTTTGGCCTACTAAATTCCCTGTTCAGCACAGTCTGGATTTCTGCGATTCCTGCGTTTCGATGGTCATTAGAATTCTTGATGAACCATCTCAATGCACGATCATGCAACACGCTCACCAACATAGCCTTCTTGTCATTGTCATCCATGATGCTTGTGCTTCCCATACTACTCTTACCATGAACTAGAATTGGTCTGGATCTTCATTCCCCACTCCTCTGAATACCGGTAGTTTGATTGCACTCGCCATACTAAATTGGGGTGGTGGTGGAGGTGGGGTGGGTGGTGGTGGAGGTGGGGTGGGTGAGACGAGTGGTGGTGTAGGTGGAGGTGGTAGGCATGGAATTCACTGCCTTATCAAACTGACCGTGCTTCTCAGAGATACTTTCGTGAGCTCTTCCTCACTTTCCCACGAGGGGGAATTTAAGGGACTAGTTTCCAATTCTTCACTACCGCTTCTATAGATCTTCCCACTTTGCGTAGTCCCAAAAATTAATTTATTCACATAACCCGCTTTTCACACAATAGCATCTTAATCCAAGTGTTCAAATATTTAATATACTTACCTCACGGCTCCTTGAGGAAATGTTGCTTCACCTCACTCTAGCTGGCGGTCATTTCTACCGTGAAATCAGTGATAAATCCTCCTATATTTTAGTCGAACCAATGCTCCACAGCTCGCGTGATCTTATCTCGTGACGCTTCTAGTCTGCCCACTACTTCTGGGGTCCACGTGATTGGTTTGTCGAGCCTACACGTTCCTTGAATGTCTGCTAGCTTCGCGATTCAATGATATAGCTTAGAAAGAAAGGATGTAAAGAAATTTTTGTGGATTTTCATATACAAGTAGCACTCCAACCACTGTTCCTTAGATACTCATGGATTTCTATTTTCCTGCGCCACGAACTCCTAAATCTTCTTATCCAACCACCCTTCAATTTCTTTCTTTGTTGGATTCTAGTGGCATGACATCAGACATCCCTTATGCAGAGCCTGCTCCAGGGAACAGAACCATTCGTTGGCTTGTATGGGCATGACCCAGGTTCAGAGGTGACTTAGCTAAGCAAATCCCGGTACTACTGGCCCTTTCACCAATAGGCCACGGAGCACGGACTGAGGTCTCACCCGAAGTACTATGCAAGGGTGCTAGAACCAGGTTTCCGCACCCTGGGAATGTCTGATGAGTTTCTGGCAGTCCGCAGTTGAACCCTACGCGCATGTTGCTATGGGCACCTATTAGTCCCTCACAACCTATGATGCTGCCTTTGCGCAACCCTACTCAGGGCACGATCCATGTTATACCCAAGTTCCTTGGTATTTAACCTATTATTACTCGATTACTTAACTTATCTTTGTAATACTAGTGATAATTAAAAGTATATCCAACAATCATATGAGTGTGCATGATAAACAAAATGGTATAAATGTAAAGAATGCAATACACAAGCAGATGCACCAAATTTGGAATCAACTTCTCTTTATTATTCTTCATTCAAGGTTAAAGGCTTGACACTGCCCTGCACACTCAGCGGCGGACTGTACTAGGCCTATGCACACTCAGTTGTAGAGCCTCTTCCTACTACTACAACCCAATACAATTAGACTCTTACTCTATGCTCTATCTTCGCTCCTTCGCTTCTTAGCTTCTTAGATGCTTTCTTTACAACTTAGAGCCTCACTCTATTTATACAATCCCATGGTCTATGGACCATGGGTAGGCTGACATGACATTACATTACAACACTTAGGGTGGACAACCCTATGACTTAACCTATACTTCGCGCTCCACGTCTGCAATTCGCAGAGTTTTACAATACATTTGACCAAAACTTGGGCTTTGAACCCCAAAAAATGTTGTGGGGGGATTCCATGCCTAACAGTAACCCTCTGAGTACTCTTTCTAACCCCGCAGGTCTAATCAAGATTGGATTCTCCAATGAAGAGTTATGCCAAATCTCCCATTTGTTTAATAGAGCGAGCTTGTACGAAGCACCACGTGTCACTATTTTGACCTTAGGATTTGTAACTGATACACAGAAAACTATGGTCCATCCTCTTTATGTAACTTCTTACGAAATTTCAATCCGATGCTCAGAAAACATGTTATGTCAATTATCCCTAGGTCTCTTGTTTGAGATATAATTCAGGATCCTATAAAAACCCCAACGTCCTTGGATTATATCTCTGAAAATATAGCAAGACAGGATTTTAAATCTGGACCCGAGGTTCAAATATATTTCATCTCAAATGGGTTTTTTTTCGCTTTTGAAATGTCACAAGAAAATAGTTATAGCGAAAATTCCATGATGACTTGTTTGGCATAGAAAAACCCTAGAATCCAAGCTCTGATACCAAATGTTATGAAACCAGCTCAAAAAAAGATAGAAAAGAATGATCAACAACTTAGAAATCAGCCTCTTCGAGGGGTCAACGTCCCTTACATTACACAAACGAACAATTCTTGGATGATACAAATGACAAAACCTCCTTTCTATATATGGGAGTCTAAGGGGTCACAATATAACCAAAGCGGATAGAACAATAATAATATAAGGGCACAAAAATAACAACAGTGGGCTTTTATGGGGCACAATGATAAAAATATGGGGACAATAGGGGCACAACAATAATAATAAGGGATACAATGACAATATTCGTGGGGGAATCACTAGTATTATAGGGACCTATTGTTGGGAACAAGTCCCCTGGGGTCAATTTTTGGTTACAAACTTAAGTTTTGGGGCAGAAGGCCCGAATTTTGTAAAAAGAATGTAAAGTCTCCGCATTTTGTGGTTGTGTAGTGTGAAGATATATAATTCCGAAAAGGGTTTTCTGCCCTTAGTCTAGATAGGTTATGTAGGTTTTGGAGATCTGCCCTTGGTCTGTGGACCATGGGACTGTATAAAAGTGAGAGTCTTAGAGAGTCTAAGGCAGTTCAGTAGTCATGATCCATTGAGGTAGTAGGTTTTTGAGAGCTAAGAATGAGTGTCTCAGTGAAGCAAGAGGCTCTGTAGCTGAGTGTGCAAAGGCCTAGGGTAGAAGTCCGCAGCTGAGTGCGTGGACCCTTGCAGCTGTGTGCGCAAGGTGGTTAGAGTCTGTATTGAAAATCTGAATCATCAATAAAGAGAAGTGTTTTGAACTTACTGTGTAATTTCCATGTGTTTAGCATTATCTTATTGTTGTTATAAATGTTGCAATTATGCTATGTTGAATGCTAAGTTTTAGATATCATGTTAAGTTGATGTGCGAAAATATATGTTTCCATCTGTTGCATGAACACAAGTAATAATATATGTTTACGCGAGGATAATCTTACTTGTATGGTAAAGTTGGCTAATACCTAAGAAAATTTGAGAACCAAGTCAGTAATCTAGTTATAGAGGCATGTAAGTGCCTGAATCATCATATAGGGTTGCATGAAGGGCAATCGGGTACCTTCACAGAGGTTTTGAAAGACAGAGGAGGAAGTACATCGATAAGCCCTAAGGGCTTATCGATCTGTCTGAAGACAGGAGTGAGGGTATAAAATCAACATCATGACTATCTCAGGGTGTAAAAACTTGGTTCTTGCATCCGCCCATACTTCTTTAGGCAAGACTTCAGTCTACACTTCGCAAATTGATGCTAAAAGGACCACTAGTGTAGGGATTTGCTTGGCTACTTAACGTTGAACTTGTGTGAGGATCCATCGAGCCAACAAGTGGTTATGTTCCCAGGATCAAGATCTGCATAATGAGATGTGTGATGTCATACCATTGGAATCCAACTAAGAAAGAGATCAAAAATTGGTTGGATAGAAAGATCCACAAATTCACAGCACTAGAAAACAAGAATACATGATTGCTAAAAGAACAGTGGTTGGACATATACCTGTACACAAAAATACATGAAATCCTCTTTTGTTCCTTCCCGGCTGAGTTATACGAGTGGATCGTGAAGTTGGGAGATGACCAAGGAAGGTGGAGGCTTGAGAATCCGATTATTTGGACACCGAAGTTAGTAAGGAGATTTGAAGCTTCTGAAGATAAGATCATGCACGCTGTCAGCCATCGGATTGACTGCATCATAGGAGGATTTGTGACAGAGTTTGTGGTTGATACCTCTATCATTTACAGTGAAGTAGATAGTCGCTTCTTTAAAGGACGGCGAGGTAACTATTTGAAGTCACTAAATACTTAGATTAAGATTCTCTTGTGTGAACAGTGGGTCATGCGGCTACTTTGATGTTTGGGGCTACACGAAGCGGAAATTCTTTCAGGGACAGAGGAAGAAAAGGTCCTGAGTATATCCCACTGATTGAGCCTCCTTTGAGTGATGACGAAGGAGCAACATAGTCTTCTTCACTGAGCACTATTCAACTAATAAGACAAGGGTTCCCGTGAATACCTACATGGCCTCCTTCCTCATCTCATCCATCCACACTGCCTCTATCCTCACCCCCACTTCTCACCCCATCATCGACACCATCCCCACCTCCACCATTATTCAACATGGCGAACTCTCTAAAGCTACTTATATTGAAGGGTGTAGGAAGTGAAGATCCGGACCAATTTTGGTTCATCGCAAAGGCTGTATGGGAAGCTCATAGTATCACGAACGACCAGATGAAGAAAGCCATGTTGGTGAGTGCTTTTCACGACCGCGCACTAATGTGGTACATTAAGTATAGTACTGATAACCCAATGTCCATGTTGGTAGACATCTACGCCACCCTAAATAGAGAATTCAGTAGACCTAAGTCTCAAGCACATTCAATTGTGGGATTCAAGGAGATCATAATGAAGTGAGGGGAGACGCCCTCAGATTTGGATAAAATATTTAAGTGTACAATCCGTGAAGCCAACATGAACCTAACTGATGGGCAGCACTGCAAATGGTTTGTGTTCTTGCTCCTGCCCCACCTAAGGGTTGCGCTATCACAATAAAATATTGGGACCCAAGCAGAAGATCTAGAAATTGTGATGAGACTGCATGAGACACCCATGTAGGATGCTAATTTGGGGGTTTAACAGATTCATGTGCAGCTACAAAACCTTTGTCTCAAAATGCAAAGTCTGAAGAAGGACAGGACAACTCAGCCAGAAGCACGAATAAGTTTGGTGCTTAAAATGCAAAGGTCAGGGGCATGACAAGGATCACTACCTAGTCTTCAAAACTATGTAGTAGGAGGGGGACTAATGCCTCTATTTCCAAAGGCTACGGTAGGGCCAAGTACAGGGCCCACACTATGGTTCGCTATATGCTAGGTGGCCAGGAAACATGCAACTGATAATTGTCCTTTGCTGCAGAAATTCGTACAAACACCAAAACAACTCTTTTGCAATTTCTATTAATCAATAGGTCATGATGAGAACACTTTCCATAGTTACGAATTAATGAAGGACATGACACTTGCATATAGGATGTAGATAGAAACACGGTGTCTGGACCAAGGTGTTGGGGGAACGTGAGGTAAGTATCAGGGGAGCAGCCAAGGCCGAGGTGGAGGAGGGCCTGGTAGAGGTTGAGGATAGCTAATTTGTTACAATTGTGGTGCCCTAGGACACTATGCGAGGGACTGTTCGAATCCGACACGATTTTCATGTCGCTACTGCACTCAGCTTGACCATGAGACTAAGGATTGCTCAATATTGTTGGCTAAGATTCACGAGAAGTGGGTGCAGCTGCCACAGCCGATGGCGAACCTCCAAATGATGAGGGTTGAGCCTTGTGAAGAAGAACCTAAGGTAAACATTATGCTGCAAAGCGAAACTACGATGGGGAAGGATAAAGGAAAGCAACTTGCAGAAGGAGAATGGGTCCGCAAAGAAACAGAAAAAGAGACTGGGTGTGATCTAGAGCACGCAAAAGAAACATTTATGGAAGCAAAGAAAAGCTTCACGAGGCCTCTACCTCAGGAAGTTAGGAGAAACTAGTTAAAGAAACGGGCCCATCCCTGATTACCACATTCTTGGAGACCTGCATGAAACTACTCCGCGATAGTGAGGTAGTGAAGGGCCTGCAGGAACTAATCAATTGGTGCACTGGCAAGGATGGTGCTATTAGAGAACCATGCATATTCAAGAAGCTTGGAAATCATAAGTCAAGGACTAGGCATGAGATGAGACTCACTACAAAAATAGGGGAATACAAAATGGACCAAGTTATCTTAGATCTGGGTTCTGATGCAAATTTTTTTCCAAAATAGAATTGGGAAAGAATGGGGAGACCTGCACTCCAGTGGTCTCTGATCCAATTAAGGATGGAAAATCAACAGAAAATTATCTCGATGGGGTGGTTGTAAGGGGTAACAGTTGACGTAGAGGGCGTGAGCGCATTGGCGGATTTTGAAGTAATAGAGATTGTGGATGATAGAAATCCCTACCCTGTGCTCCATGGAATCGATTGGGCCACTAACATGAATGGGGTAATCAACCTAAAGAAGCAAAAGATGATATTTGAAAACAAGTCGCTCCGTGTAGTGGTGCCACTAGATCCTGCGGAAGGACCATGCTATACAAAGCTAGTCCATGATTATGAAAGTGATGATGATCTGAACCAAATTTACAAGATAACGGTGTGAGACTAGGATTGGGTAAATCCGACATCGGATGAACATACTGCATGGGACTGCAAAAGCTCCTGCATGTCAGATTCAGATGAAGAATTAGAGCACTCGCAGAACTAGCTGCATGAAATATCTACACCGCATTGTAATATGATGACCAAGTCATTGTGCTATGTGTCATTCGAAGTCAGGGATCTACCTCAATATGATGTGATAACTACTATTGATCAATTTTTGGATGCATTTGAGAGAGAAGTGTCAGAGAAACATCGCTTCCAGGCCTTGGACTGAGTACTACATGCTAGACCCGCAAGATGGTGGGGTACGCACAAGGATAATTTTAGTGATTAGCATGACTATAGGAGGATGATGAGAATACATTTTGGGTAGCAAAAAGTGCGGATGAAAGATAAGTATTATGGAAGGGATGATCCTCATGATCACCTAGCCAAATGGACTAAACCTTAAGAAGTAGAGCCCTAGACTAAATGGGTGCATCTATTTTGTCATACACTAGATGTCATACCAATGAATTGGTACTTGGAAACAGAGCTCCACCATGGCACTGGAGAATGGGATATCTTGCACCAGTGGTTTATAATGTCGTTTAGCTTTGAGGCTGGGTTTGACTATATTGACACAACACTACAAGAGATTAAAGCAATGATCTTTAGGATACCACAAGATCCTTTGGACCTGGTCCAGCTTGATTGGACTACCTAGCTGAGTCATGTGCTGAAATGCTATAACGTGACCACTGAAGAAGAAGATGAGGATCCCAGAAAGATTAATATTCTGGAAAGTGAGGGTCACCACGACATTAAAGGTTCACCAAAAGGGGATCTAGACATAACCGCGTCACTGAAAACTAGGCAAGTCAACGTTGGCACAAAGGTGGAACCAAAATTTGCAAAAAGTAGGGACTATTGGGATGATGTGATAGTAGACAAGGTTGATGAGCTCCTCTGTGAATATCAGGATTTGTTCCCCACGAAGTTTTCTAATTTAAAAGGGATAATAGGAGACATGGGTGTCATGAAGATCACCCTAAAACTGGACGCGAAACCTATAAAAAAAAGACCGTACCACCTTAATCCGAAGTATAAGTAAAGGGTCTGCGCTGAGTTAGATAAGATGCTCACGACAGGAATTATTGAACCAGTGGAAGAATTTGATTGGGTAAGCCTGATAATGGTTCAGGAAAAGAAACATAAAGAAGAAATATGGATATGCATGGATCTCTGGAAGCTGAATGGCGCTTATGTGCATGATCCTTTCTCGACCCTGTTCACTAATGAGGTCTTGGATAATGTAAGTGGCCAAGAAGCATATCCTTTCACTGATGGGTTCTCTAGTTACCATCAAATCAAAATTGCACCTGAGGATAGAAGGAAGATGACCTTCGTGACTGAATGGGGATGTTTTTAGTACATCATAATGCCTTTTGGTCTGAAGAATGCACTAGCAATATTTTCGCGCGTAGTCATTGGGGCATTCCAAGACTTCATTCATAAGTTCTTAGAGGTATACTTTGATGATTGTATAGTCTTTGGATTGGTCAAGTGCCATGTGGCAAGTATGCGCTTGATGTTAGATACATTTTGGAGATACCAGATCATGCTCAATCTAAAGAAGTGTCTATTTTGTGTCCCTTTCGGGATCCGTCTGGGTCATGTGGTATGCAGACAAGGATTGATGGTAGATCCCATGAAGATCACAATGATAGTCAACTTGGAGATGCCAAGGAATGTGAAATAGCTGTGTGCAACTCTAGGGCATACCAGATACTATAGGAATTTCATCAAGAGCGATGCCCATATCACCGTGCCCATGGAGAAGTTGTTGAAAAAGGATGCTATGTTCTGTTGGAATGATGAATGCAAGAAGTGCTTGGACATACTGAAAGAGAAAATGGTCACTGCGCCAATCCTAGTCTTCTCGAAATGGAAGAAGGAATTTCATGTGCACGTGGATGCCTCATGTATTATGCTATGGGTCATGCTGACACAGGATGGCAAGGGGCAATTTGACCATCCTATAACATTCATGAGTAGGAAACCATCCAAGGCTAAGAAGAACTATTCCAATACAGAGTGTGAATGACTAGCCATGGTGTACACACTCCAAAAGTTTAGGTACTATTTGTTGGGTGGACACTTTAAGATGTATACATATCATTTTGTGTTGAAATACATAGTCAATAAGCCTATGTTGGGGGGGGGGGGGGAGATCTGCATATGGTTTTTGTTGTTTCAGGAGTATGACTTTCAAGTTATTGTGAAGCCAGGATGACTGAACGTGGGACCTGATCATCTGACGTGCATTGAAATGGGAGAGGAACCTACTAATTTGGAGGATGGGTTTCCTGATGCGTAGCTCTTTGCAGTGCACATCGTGGACACTCACTTTGAGGATATCATACATTTCATTATGACGGGAACCACTCCTTAAGGGTATACAATCCAGCAGAAGAAGGAGTTAGTGGCGCGCATGGTAGACTTCTCTGTCATTGCAGGACATTTGTACAAAATGGGGTCGGATGAAATATTGCAACGTTATGTACCTGACTTTGAATGGAGAAAAATTCTCGTGGAGGCTCATGAAGGAGCTGTAGGAGGACATTATGCAGACCATTCCAGAGGGATGAACTGCCTTTAATACCACAAGTGATGTTACAACTATTCGAGAAATGGGTGATTGAATTTGTGGGTCCAATTCAGCCTCAAGGAAGGAAGACAAGTACATGGTATATCATCACTGCGATAGAGTACTTGACGAGGTGAGCAGAGGCACAACTTATGAAGGACTGTATAGGCGTGACATTAGTAAAGTTTATTTTTGAATACCTGTTGACAAGATTTGTCTATCTAGAGATCTTGATGAGTCATCACAGTATGCACTTTCTTAACGAAACAATCAGTGCATTGACAAAGGAATTTCAGGTGTATCATCAAAAGAGTATGCCTTATCACCCACAGGCTAATGGGATGGTGGAATCATTCAATAAGATACTAGAGAATGCACTGACGAAGGTCTGCAATGTTCATAGAAATGACTGTGATGTGAGCATACCCGCGGTGCTATAGGCCTATAGAACGACCTGCAAGAAGCTCACCGGGAAAATGCCTTTCAGACTCATGTATGGCGTAGAAGTTGTGATGCCAATGGAATACATTGTACCTAGTTTGTGCATAGCAGAACTCACATGAATGGCAAACCGCAGAGCCCTGTAAGGGAGGCTCATGCAGCTATCAGAGCTTGAGGAGGACCAATTTCTAGCTGGATTTCATCAACAAGTTCAAAAGGAACACGAAAAGGCATGGCACGATCAACACATCAAACTGCACACCTTCAAGATAAATGATTTGGTCTTGTTATATGACAGTAAATTTGATAAATTTCCAGGGAAATTTCAGATGCACTGGCTAGGGCCATATGTCATCAAGGAGATTACCGATGGTGGAGTAGTTTAGCTGGTTAAATTGAATGGAGAACCCTTCCCAGGGAAGGTGAATGGCAGTCGATTGAAGCCATACACCGTGATCCAGCTAGGTGACTATATGAGGGAAGCACAATCTTAGCACTCCAGGCAGTTGAAAGGAGGTGCGGGACTATAAACTACACTACCCGAGTTGGAGAACTACGTGTAGAGAGAACTATGTAGAATAAGGAAATGTCACATAGTGCACAATAGCATGCAGAGAGCTATGCTACCAGGGAAGAAATTGCACATCGGAGATGGAAAGTGACCATTAAAGTTATTTTTCATGATTTGACGATGAAAAAATGGCCAAACGAAGCAGGTGGGCAACATTTAAGTCAGAATTTATGGGCAAAAGCTTTGAAAATCTGCCGCCAATCTAGCATTAATGAATCAAGTTTGGGGGGAATGGTCAGATTTTAATTCAAAATGGACTATAAATTACATATGGCTGCCCAGTGAAAAACACTTTTCATATTGAGAAATTGTGAGTTTTACTATGTGCTGTGCATAAACTACGCATTTTTCGAAGAGCTACATGATTTCCCAGTGTTTGATTGATTTCTGGAAACTGTCCACAAAATCACCCGTGATATTATTCTGTGGACAACAACCATGGACGTTGAAGTAATGACAGCCGAGAGAGTTATTTTGGAGGTCACTATAGGAGCAGAACTGGTTGTACCAGTGGTTACCCCTGCAGAGAACCCAACTGAAGTACCAAAGTCACCATGTTTTCCTAGACCAAGGCCTAACCCGACCATGGAGGGTCCCAGGAACAAGAAGGGTGAGCAGGCCATGCCACCACAGCCAATGCGTGAATCTCCCAGAAAATACCCACAGAAGGATAAGCCCACCTCATAGGAAAAGGGATAGACGATTAACCTAGAGACGAAATAAGAAGAGATCAAGGATATCCCAATGGATGATGAGGATGTTCGGGTGGAAACAAAGGATGTTGAAATTGAGGGGTCTGACCCCATCACTATGCTACTTAAGTATGTTCCTCCACATAGAGGCATGACCAAGGTGCCCAAAAAAATGGATGAAAGTAACGTCACCCTACACACACTCCTCTTGCTGGACTAAATTTTGTTTGAAGGACCGTGCTTGCGCCATGTCCTCCTTTTGAAATTAGAAGACTCAGATTTAGCGGACACAGATCAGTTTCCTCATCTAGCAACGGATCAACTCATGCACCTTGTGTTCCACAAAACCACTGGAGTAACTGCATTGGAGCCACAGAAGTGGCTGAGAGGCGTTGATAAGGCAGGACTGCTCAACCTGCTATGGGTGTTGCATTACAACCGCGCGCCCATCACAACGGTGGTAATTAAGCAGCTATTGTGCTTGGTACACAATGGGTGTTTGTGGCTAGAGGAGCCAATACCCATAACCAATATGCTGATCCATAGGATCACATGGTTGAGATACATAGGGGGAAATCCAGCAATGGTATTTGGCTCGAAGGATGGCGAGCATACCCTCGTGAAGGCCATGAAAAAAAAATTAAGTTGGTAAAGAAGCCGCACAGTTATGCCATTTCAAGCATCTGTGACCCTGCGGTCAAAGTGGCAACGAAACTCTTAGCAGGGAAGGTCATGTGGAAGTGTCACGCAGATGAAATGTCAGCACCAGTTGTATCTTTGGCATCCCAATGCACAAAGGGAGTTCAATTTAATTGGGCACACTACCTCTATGGTGAGTTCCTCATGAACTACCGTGAGTTGCAGGATCTTAGCAAGCAAAGGATGGAAGAAAGAATATTCACCATTGCACGTGTATGTGTGGAAGTGGATCTCAGTAAAGGTCTACCGGATCACATTCAACTAATACACAACAAGCAGTGTTGGACTCAAATCTCGGATTACGAGAAAACAACATTCAGATGTCGAATATGTTGCCAAGCAGGAAACTTACAAAACATGTCCCCTATTGCCAAGAAAGAAAAAGGAAGAGAGAAGAAAATAGGAAATAGCCAAAAGGCTGGCAATTTCCCCTAAATGAAGCAGATGAGGAAGAAGAAGAAGAAGAAGAAGAAAAGGACCCCACCCCGAATCAGGAAGAACAACACATACCAGAAAATGAAGAACAAGCTGGAAAGACACACACTCCAACAGATTTACAAGGCCCCACAAATCAGTTAATAGAAATATCTAAAAAAAAGGAAAATGGAGGAATAAAACACCAACATGCTTTCGATAACTCAAATTCAGACATGGAAACCTCAAGAATAGAAGAAAATCAACTATCAATCGTCTCACCTACTCCAACTCAAGGAGAATGGTGGAAGGTTGAAAAAAGGAAATGGAGAAATGTCTAACTTTTCTCTGCTTATTTTAATTGATTATATATGAACTTATGATCATTAGTTGATGACTAGATGATGGACATATTGTAAGTAGGTAAAACATGTGATTTTTTTTCATTAATGAAATTATGATTTTTTTCTTTGGAAAAAAAATTAATTCTCCATCAAAAAATCATTAACAATTTTCAATATACATATATGAGTATCAAATAAATACTTATCACATATATCATTATTATAAAATAAATTCACAACATCCATCCATAAATATTTATATCATCATACATAATGATTCTCCATCAGAAAACGTTGACAATTTTCATGACATATATAAAGTAAAAATATAATAGTAATAATATCATCATCATATTTAATTGAATCATCTAAAATTCAAATATGTGATTACCAAATCAAAATATTTCATGAATATCATTATTCCAAGGTAAATTCATAACATCCATCCAAAGATAGTAATATCCTCATACATAATAATTCTCCATAAAAATATGTTCATAATTTTCAGTATATACAAAAATTAACAAGATAATAATGATAATATCATAATCATCTTTAATAAAATCAACTAAAATTCAATTTATGATAACCAAGTCAAAATGTTTCATCGATATCATTATTCCAAGGTAAATTCACACCATCCATCCAAAAATAGGAATTTCCAAGATCATCAATATATCACTAGCTCGCACCACCAAGATCATAGTCAAGATCATCCTCATGATCATTAACATGATCATCATCCTAACCATCCTGATCAGTTTCATCCACATTATCATCACCAATGCTATCACCATCATCATTATCACCAACACTATCACCATCGTCACTGTCATCGTCTCTTATATCTGATGCACGTTCAACATAGTCCGGATTATCATCTCTGGGGTCATTATCTATTGAATTCTTGAAAAAAATAAAATACAATATTACATGTTAGTATTGATTCCATAACACAATGCATATTTTTTTTACAATGTGAACTATAAAATGAGGTAGGATATAATAACATATAATAGTACTAAAAAATAGAATGAAAATTTCATTTAAGATATATTGGAGATCCAACTAAGATTACGCTTGTAATTCACATTAAGTAGTAGAAGAAATTTTTAATGCATATGAAGTAGGTACCCAATTGTTCTTCATATTCTATTGTGAATATTTCTTATAATGTCCATTCACCATTGGTAAATTAAAAGTTACTAGAAGCTTTAGTTCAAATTACAATTGTAATTCAAAAGTGCATAATCTTCTTATTCACAAATTATGAACATTATGCACAATGGGCTCACAACAAGACTTCATCACTATGCTTCAGGTTATCATTACTGGGTTAATAAGCAAGATGAAAACAATCATTACATTCGTAATTTGAAAAGAAAGAAATTGGCCTCAACTTCTAAAATAAATTGGTAACTAATTCAAGTTATCATCAGTCTCAACTAGCTTACATGATACAATAGTATAAACCTAGAGAAGTTGTAGGATATTCAAGAAAATATGTCCATGGAAATGAAAGTCACCAGCACCACAATAGGAAAACCCTAAATTAAAGAGTTCACCATTCTAAATATTAGACCATGCCACATAAGAAAGGGAAGATTATAATTTCATAGTACACAAGTATTTAAAAATGGTTTGTGAATATTATCATAGCTCCATCACAGAGATATCAAAAGACAACGACAATAAAAAAATTATTGAATATCTTGTAATGTACCTATAACATAATTGTACTGATGACTAACTTACAATCTCTTTCATTGAACTCAATGTGAACGTCCAATTTTGAAGGCATTTTACCTCATTGGATTCTCCCATAGTCCTCTTTTTTTCAAAAGTACCATAAACTAACTCCTTACCTCGCCTCATTGGAACTTAAAAACTATGTGCTAAGTGGAACGATGAAACTATGTTCTAGATTGAAAAGTTTAATATATACTTAAAAATATTTGTGGCATTATAATTCTATCCACACTTTAAGGCACCTATTTTTCTTAGCACATCTTCTCTAGGGATATAATTCCCTTAAAAATAGTTCCAATCCAAGAGAATGGACAAGAAGCAAGCCCAACCAGTAGGTCAGGTCATGTATAACAGGAAACCCTGGAGTGAGGTGTCTAAATAGGTGGCCAAGAATGCCCAAAAGTGTTCTTTTGTTGCCATAAGAGATATTTGTGTGTTAGATCCGCCTACTCAACAATAGTTAAGGAAGTCAGTTCCCCAAGCCAGTGAAAATTTGATCTTGACTAGGCATTGACTAGCCACTTTACCACTTCTAAGCTTCTGATCATCATTCGTGAAAGTCCTAGAAGAATATAGGCAATGGGCATAAATTATTGTATGTTCACAACGATTTTGATAAGCTTAGGTAAGCAACTAGATCAAAAGGAATCTCATTGCATGCATCACGAGCTGATGGTAGCATGCATACCTAATCTTCAAAATTATAATTCCCAAATTTATCATAAATACCATTTCAAAATTAAAAGATATAAAAATTAAGCTTCTTTAAATATGATTTCTTATTTAGCAAAAAGAAAAAGGAAAAAACCTTCACTTAAATGGATGGTTGATCA
Source organism: Pinus tabuliformis (assembly GCA_031772625.1). Lineage (NCBI taxonomy): Eukaryota > Viridiplantae > Streptophyta > Pinopsida > Pinales > Pinaceae > Pinus > Pinus tabuliformis. The sequence goes on along the minus strand of CM062818.1, from coordinate 1,536,095,855 downwards.
GATTTAGAAAAAGGGAAAAGGGACACAATGTATCAACAAATTAATGAGAAAGCAATAAGTATTTTCTTAATGAGTCTTTATGTTTAATCGAATTTGTAAGATTTTATGATTATTTTTTTTTAAATATATCTTATAATAATTTTGTGTTGATTTTATTATATATTTGGTATAAATTAACATATTTTTAATGTTTATTATGAATATATTGTTATAATAATATTTTACAACTACAGTCTCGGGGCAACTCAATTGGTTAATCCGAGAAATGTGAAATCGTTGAAACTTAAAAGACATAGGTTCCCTGATGAACTATAAATTCAATGTTTATTAGCAAATCAAATTGTAACTTAGCCTCTTAGGTTCATCTGGGATACAAAATAAATATATATATTTATTACAACTATAAATTTAATGTTTATTGGTGTAGCGGAAACAATGATTTGAATAAAATCCATGAGGGATCTTTAACCCACAATGGATCTTTATGCCCACAATCACCCCTCTTCTCAATCGGGACCAAATCCTTTTAAAATGACGGCCTTTCCCCTTTACGAGACTGAAGACCCTTCTTTTGTTAAATCGATGCTTTAATCCCTTTCGAGACTAAAAGTCATTGGAAAGGTCTTAACACTATTGGGACTGATATAACACTCAAAAACACCAATCACGCCCTTTTTCCTCTTTCAAAGCGACTCTTTATATTATAGCTATCGATCTAGATCTAGCTGATTGGACAGTCAGGATCCAATCACAATATCGACGATCGACAATGTAGGATTCCTAGCTATCGGTGTTTTCCCTTGGTACGATGCGATATTGCTATCGCTATTAGCGATTTGTAATGGTACTTAACAATATACATAAACCCACTCTGATATGCCAATGCAATACCAATCAGTGATCAGGAGTCGCAAAGGTTGGACCGCTCCACTTAAGCGATGTGATAACACCCACCGGACCCGATAACACTAAACATCCAATTATATAAACTTTCAAATCCGCCCTTTCGAATCCGCTAAGTGTTTTAGCGTGACTTCCTTTGTAATGCCTTTCGCGATGCGATATGGGAAATACACATAGGCCAACACGATGGGGTTACATGGACCCGATATCAATAACACTTCCGCCTATAACAGTTGAAGTCCGGATCTCTGTTTAAACTGAGTTTTAGCCTGATACTTAGTGTATTTGGGTAATTTTTGCCCGCGGAACCAAATTTATGCAGTTCACTCACCAATTGATCCTTCAACACAACAATCTCATTAACCAACAAGAAAACACAGGCCAACATCAATATTTAGACACAAAGAAAAGAAATCAACATTCAAAGCCTCTGCAGGCTGTTCAATAAGTCTTTCACGCAACACTGTTTTATTACAAATAAAACAATACAGAGTCTTGGCCTAAGGCCAGATTACACAGGGAAAAGACCTCTGTCTCACAATGCATTCCCAAACTCACTCTATGCCTCGCTCCACTCAGCAACCCTCTCTCTCCTCTCGCTTATTACATTTTCTCCTTTTATCACTCAAATAATTCCTCTAACAATATCTAACAACAATCTTCTATTCTCAAGAGATCTAATAGCAAATCCTCTATTTCTTAGTACTCCTTCACACCTATGCTAACAACTCTATCTCTAAATCTAAAATAAGATAATCTCAACTTATTACAATAATGAATTATAACAAATTATTTGAGAGATTCAACCCTCTCAATGAAAACTGGTTTTGACCCAACAATCAATGAGTTTCAACCTATTTAGCCACAACATGTGAACAAGTTTTCACATTGATGGCTAATCCTGATGCTCCTGCATCAGACTCCTGGGGAAGAAAAGACTTGGCCTTCAAGCTGTCAGGACTTACTCCATATTTTTGTACTTCAGCTGTTGTCAACCAACTGCAATCTTCCACTGGCTGCTCCTTCCACTTGACTAAATACTGGAAATATGTATGCCCTCTAGTTTTCTTGGATACTCTCTTATCCAAGATAGCTTCAACTTCCTTTTTGACTGCTTTTGGTACCTGTTCCTCCCAATTCACGGTTTGAACTTCATCATCTATAGCTTCATTCTGCAACTCTGTTTCTGCCTCTCTGAATGGGTATAAGTCTGCAACATTAAAAATGGGGGATATTCCAATCCCTTCTGGCAACTCGATCTCATATGCATTGGCTGAAAATTTCCTTTTAATTTTACAAGGTCCTATCTTCTTCATTTTCAGTTTGTTATAAGTTTTTGTAGGAAATCTCTCTTTCCTCAAATGCACCATCACTAAGTCTCCCACTTGGAACTCTTTCTCTCTTCTTTTCAAGTCTTCTCTTTGCTTGTATCTACTGCTGCTTTCCTGCAATTTACCTTTAACTTCTTCCTGTAACCTCTACATTTGTTTTGAAAAATATTCAGCGCTTGCACTCCTGGTTTCCTATTTTCCCAAGTCCCTAAGCTCATATACTCCTCTTAGATGCATTCCAAAGATAATCTGGAATGGACTCATTCCAGTGCTTCGGTTTGTTGTATCGTTGTAGGCGAACTCAGCTTGAGCTAATGCCAAAACCTACTGTTTGGGATTCTGATATAATAAACTCCTTAGTATATTCCCCAAGCTCTTGTTCACTACTTCAGTTTGTCCATCTGTCTGAGGATGGTACGTTGAACTAAAACTGAGTTTAGTTCCCAATTTCTTCCAAAGTGTCCTCCAGAAATGCCCTACAAACTTGATATCTCAATTTGATACAATACTTACAGATAAACCATGCAATCTTACAATCTCTGAAAAAAATAAATTAGCTATGTGTGTTGCATCACTAGTTTTCTTACAGGCAATAGAATGTGCCATTTTAGAAAATCTATCTACTACAACATAAATAGAATCATTTCCTCTCTGATTTTTTGGTAAACCCAGAACAAATTCCATGCAAACTACATCCCACGGTCGATCTGGTATGGGTAATGGCTGATACAGTCCTATATTTTTACTCCTTCCTTTGGCATAATGACATACCCTACATCTCTCAACAAACCTTTTAATATCAATTTGCATTTTAGGCCAGTAATAAAAATCATTCACCTAAGCGAACGTTTTATCTTGTCCAAAATGACCAGATAACCCTCCACTGTGCTTTTCCTTGATGATGTTTTCCCTCATGGAACATTTGGGAATACATAACTTGTTGCTTTTAAATAATAGGCCTTCTTGAATAAAGTAATCCATCCACTGACTTCTGTTATGGCTCACTGGATTCTGAACTATTGTGTAGATGTCTCTAAAATCCTCATCATCCTTGTACATTTCTATCATTTCCTCAAAACCTACAAAACGCACTTTAAACTCTTGAAAAAGAAAACTTACCATGCTCAATGCATCTACTACTTTATTAGACTTACCACTCTTATTCTTTATTACAAAAGTGAAACTTTGCAGATATTCCACCCATTTGGCATGCTTCTGATTTAGCTTTAGTTGGTTATTAATAAACTATAGACCGTGATTGTCTAAATATAAGATGAATTCCTTTGGCAATAAGTAATGCCTCCACTTTTTCAATGCCTGCACAATAGCATAGAACTCCTTGTCATAAGAAGAGTATTTCTTCTTTGCATCATTCAGTTTCTTGCTAAAATATGCTATTGGCCTTTGCTCTTGACTCAGCACCGCACCAACTGCTACTCCACTTCCATTTGTTTCTACTTGAAATACTTTCTCAAAATTAGGCAATGCTAGGATTGGCTCTTCTGTTATCTGCTTTTTTAGCAGATTAAAGCTTTTTTTCACTGCATTTTTCCATCGAAATGGCTGATTGACTTCCTTTATCATCTCAAGGATAGGTTCACAAACTTTACTAAACCCTCTTATAAAGTTTTTGTAAAACCTAGTAAGTCCATGGAAGCTTCTTACCTCAAATATGCTTTTGGGAGTAGGCCAGTTCTTGATTTCTTGTACCTTCTCCAAATCCATCTTCAAGCCCTCTTTGGAAACTACAAATCCCAATTACACCAGCTCCTCCTTCATGAAAATACACTTCTTCAAATTGATTAGTAGCTTCTCCTTTTGTAGAGTTTTCAGGACCAGCTTAAGATGTTCCAAATGCTCCTCTTTACTTTTGCTAAAAACCAAAATATCATCAAGGTAAACAATGACAAATTTACCTGCATACTCCTTCAAGACCTTGTTCATTAGTCTCATGAATGTACTGGGTGCATTAGTGAGCCCAAAAGGCATCACTATTTGTTTTGAAGGCCATTTTCCATTCATCGCCTTCCTGAATCCTAATTTGATGATACCTGATTTTCAAATCTATCTTAGTAAAGTATCTAGATACACTTAAACAGTCCATTAAATCATCCATTCTGGGTAAAGGAAATCTATACCTAATCGTTATCTTGTTGATAGCTCTAGAATCTGTGCACATGCGCCATTCTCCTCCCTTCTTCGGACTAAGTGTTGTGGGCACAACACACGGGCTCAGACTCTCTCTAACCGGTCCCTTGTCCATTAGTTCTTGTACTTGCCATGCAACTTCAACATTTTCCTGAGGAGTTAGTTTATATGCAGCTTTATTGGGTGGACTTGCCCCTGGTATTAAGTCGATATGGTGGCTAACACTTCTAACCGATGGTAATTCATTCGGTAATTCATCCACGATGATATCCATAAAATTATCTAACATAGCTTGAATTTCTTCACGCAAATCATTTAAATTCGTAGACGCTAAGATTACCTTGGGCCTACCTATGATAGCAAAATGCAACTCCTCGCTTTTGTCAACCTCCTGCAGCAATTCTTTACCACTTATCAACATGATACTATTTCCAAGCATTCCTTTATCAACATCTTTCTTCAATGGCAGCAACATGTGCTTGTTTCCATCCTTCTCTATGGTATACATGCTCCTTCTCCCATCATGAATCACTTTTTGGTCAAATTTCCATGGTCTCCCCAATAGTATATGACATAAATCCATGGGCATTATGTCACATAGGATCACGTCTTTCTATGTGCCGATTTTCATTTCCACATTACATTGCTCTGTTATAATGACTTGATGGCCCTTCTATAACCAAGACACTTTGTAAGGTGCAGGATGTGTTTTCCTTGCTAACCCAAGCTTATCCACCATCTCTATGGACACAAGATTGTTAGTACTCCCACTGGCAATTATGACCTTACAACACTTACCGTTTGATTTACATGTGGTTTTGAACAAATTCTTTCTTTGCGCAGGTTCTTGAGTCTCCTTTTCTACTAAAATCAAAGTTCTTGTAAATAGCAATGATTCACCTTCAGGGGGTTCTTCTTTCTCCACAAGTCGAGGTGGTTCTGGCTTTTACTCGGCCACATTTGCACCCCTCTGGTTCGCTGATTTGTCATGAGGACAGTCCCATGACATGTGTCACTATTCTCCACAGGTATAACACCTAACATCTCTTCCTCGCCCTCTTCCTCTGGGCATGAATCTTCCTCTACTAGATTCACCCCTCTATGGTGATCTGCCACTTGAGCTCCCTGCTTCATGCTGATGCTGCGTTCCTCTGGATCTGGTAGCTCCTCTTCCTCTCACTGAGCTCTTTCCTCTGTTTCTCTGACTCTGTTTCCTTAAGATTTTCTCCTCTTCCTTCAGACTGGCTTGATAAGCATCCTCAACAGTTTTCAAACTTAATAGGCTAATTTCATCTTGTATCTCATACCTTAACCCATTTATATATCTAGCTATCCTTTCCCAATCATCTTCTACATGCCCTGCTCTAATACTTAATCTATAGAATTCTTTTGTATACTCCTTAACAGACATTCCTTTCTGTTTCAAATTTTGCAATTGCTTAAAGGGATTCAAATGATAGTCTTTAGGCAAAAACTTGGCTTTCAATGTACTTACCATTTTATCCCATTGCTTGATTTTAGATTTCCCTTTCCTCATTCTTGATGCCTGTACCTCGTCCCACCAGATAGCTGCGTGACCCTTCAACTTGGTGACTGTAAACTTCACCATCTTATTCTCCTCAACCTCTTCATAGTAAAAGTACTAGTCTATGGATCTGATATAATCCATGAGCTCCTCCACATTCAGACTCCCTTCATACATGGGAATCTCCATCTCGGGTTTGCTTCCTACCATTGCAAGCATCTTAAGGACTTTGGCAGTTTCATTGTCTTCCTCTACTTCTCCCACATCTACAGCAAATTCTTCTAAAGAACTCTCAGCTCCGTCAGCAGGTGCTCTTCTTTGGGCTCTCTCCATTGTCTCCATTCGTGCACTCCAACTCCACACCTCTTCCAACAAAATTTCATTTGGTTCTGGTCTTCCTCAACTAATTCCTCTCCTCAGTGCCATCTTTGCTGCAAACACCTCTTTCTTCTGCTCTGATACCAAAAATGGTGTAGCAGAAGCAATGATTTGAATAAAGTCCACGAGGGATCTTTAACCCACAATGGATCTTTATGCCCACAATCACCCCTCCTCTCAATCGGGACAAAATCCTTTTAAAACAACAGCTTTTCCCCTTTACGAGACTGAAGAAACCCTTCTTTTGTTAAATCGGCGCTTTAATCCCTTTCAGGACCAAAAACCATCGGAAAGGTCTTAACACTATCGGGACCGATATAACACTCAAAATAACCAATCGTTCCCTTTTTCCTCTTTCAAAGCAGCTCTTTAAATTATAGCCGTTGATCTGGATCCGGACAATCGGACGGTTAGGATCTAATCGCAATATCGGCGATCAGCAGTGCAGGCTTCCCAACTATCGGCATTCTCCCTTGGTCCGATTTGATATCGCTATCGCCATCAGCGATTTGTAATGGAACTTAACAATATACATAAACCCACTCTGATATGCCAATGCGATACCAATCGGTGATTGAGAGTTGCAAAGATTGGACTGCTCCACTTACGTGATGCAGTAAAGCCCGTTGGACCCGATAACACTAAACATCCAATTATATAAAACTTCAAATCCGCCCTTTCGAATTTGCTAATTGTTTTATCGTGACTTCCTTTGTAATGCCTTCAATGATGCGATATGGAAAATACACATAGGCTTCAACACAATGGGGTTACATGGACCTGATATCAATAACACTTCCGCCTATAACAGTTGAAGTCCAAATCTCTATTTAAATTGAGTCTTAGCCCGATACTTAGTGTATTTGGGAATTTTTGCCCTGCAGAACCAAATTTATGTAGTTCGCTCACCAATTGATCCTTTAGCACAAAAATCTCATTAACCAACAAGAAAACACCGGCTAGCATCAATATTTAGACACAAAGAAAAGAAATCAACATTAAAAGCCTCCATGGTCTGTTCAATAAGTCTTTCACGCAACACTGTTTTATTACAAATAAAACAATACAGAGTCTTGGCCTGAGGCCAGATTACACAAGGAAAATACCTCTGTCTCACAATGCATTCCCAAACTCACTCTATGCCTCGATCCACTCAACAACCCTCTCTCTCCTCTCAATTATTACATTTTCTCCTTTTCATCACTCAAATAATTCCTCTAACAATATCTAACAACAATCTTCTATTCTGAAGAGATCTAACAATAATTCCTCTATTTCTTAGCTCTCCTTCACACCTATGCTAACAACTCTATCTCTAAATCTAAAATAATATAGTCCCAACTTATTACAATAATGAATTATAACAAATTATTTGAAAGATCCAACCCTCTCAGTGAAAACTAGTCTTGACCCAACAGTCAATGAATTTCAACCTGTTTAGCCACAACATGTGAACAAGTTTTCACATTGTTGGCTAATCCCGATGCTCCTACGTCATTTATGAGCAAATCAAATTGTAACTTAGCCTGCTAGGTTGATTTGGGATACAAAAATAAAAAATAATATATTTTACAACTATAACTCTGATTTTTATGAGAAAATCAAATTGTAACTTAGTATAAAGTGAATTTTATGAAACATGAAATATTTTCTATACGATAAACGTAATATTCCCTTTTTTCGATATGGTCAAAATGGACAGAATCTACCCATTGTATTTACCACGGTATTTGGGATCTTAAGGATAATGTAAAATATGAAGATGACTAACTTTGCCTAATACTTATATGGTTTATTTATTATAAATTATTCTCATTTCATAATTATTATATGTAGATTTTTTATGACTAAATAATAATACTAAGATACATTAACTTAAGTTTATTATTATTATTATAATTTTATAGTAAAATATAGATTTTAGATTTTATGTTCTATATATATGATTATACAAAAAATTGCACTAGCACTAGTAGAGGCTTGATGCTTGGGTGCCCATTCCTAGTGGCTCAATTTTCAGTAAAGGGCCATCGTCTTAATGATATTTCCTATGTGTAAATTAGTAAACTTTTGGTTGTGAGATAAGAAAAGTCTCATGCTTGATACTCTGGTCACTATTGCTAAGTTCTAACATGTAGTGTCTATGGAGAATATTCGTGAAGAATAGAGAAAATCCAAAAATATTTTATAACTATTAATGGTGATGTAAAAGATGAGGATGATTAAATTCCTCTAAAACATATATGGCTTATTGATTATAAATTATTTCCATTTCATAATTATTATATGTAGATTTATTATAGTTGAATAATAATATTAAGATATGTTGAATTAAATTTATTATTATCACCATTTTCTATTGAAAGATAGGTTTTAGATTGTATGTTCTATATATCATTATGAAAAAAATTACACTAGTACTAGCCGAGGCTTGATGTTTGTGTGCTCATTCCTAATGGCTCAATTCTCAGTTTTGGAGCCCATCATCTTAATGATATTTCTTATGTGTAAATTAATAAACGTTTTCTTGTGGGATTAGAAAAGTCTCCTATTTGATACTCTCGTCACTATTGCTAAGTTCTAGCATGTAGTGTCTCTGGAGAAAATTCATTAAGAATAGAGAAAATCCAAAATAATTTTATAGCATATACTCTTAATATTAAAACCAATACAACCTAGCATGTCCTCCCTACTCTATCCTACTCATAAAATGAGCCTCTCCCCCATTCAATGTAAGATCATGGTTAAATAATTGATGTACAAGAATAAGATAAATAACGTGTATGAGAAGAGGCTCCCCAAAGTTGGATTCAACTCTAACTATAACCATTAGCAGCTTAAACAAATATTTCATCAAGATTCCAACTCTTGGCTAAATCATTGTTCTACAATAATGTGTTAGAAAACATGATGATATTGAATAATATATCGTTTTTGTGACATAAGAGGATTGAAGAGAAAAGCTAAGGAAAATTTCTCCTAGAATGGGCTATGTAGACCCATATTAGAAATCAATTTGAAAGCATATGTTAAAATACTAACCTTACTAACCTCCTAATTCATGGAAACTATGGAAATTTTGAAACACCTTTATTACTAGCTTTTAACTAAAGCAATACAAAGTTAAGGGAATCAAAATAATATTTACATTTTTAAGGTCCGATAGACTTATTATTCTTCTATTTCAACATATATTAATCATTCTCATCACCGATATATGTGTGTTTGTGTGTGTTTGTGAGAGAGAGAGATATTGAAATATTTTATTTTTAATAGGCAATCAATTTTTTTTTGTCATTAATATTTTGTATATTCTATATGTCAACTTCATGTTAAGAACTAGTTAAACTATGTATCACATATTTATCAAATATATATATATCTATATATATATATATATATATATATATATATATATATATATATATATATATATATATATATATATATATATATATATATATATATATATATATATATATATATATATATATATATATATATATATATATATATATATATATATATATATATATATATGGAAAAACCATTGTTGGGGGTTTTCATGAAATTTAATTTATGATTTGTCACCACTACTACATGCTTTTCTCAAAAATTGGGTCGGCTACAAATAATTTTGTTGAAGTATTTTCTCTAAAAGGGATTCATTAGATTGGAATTTCCTTGCACATAACATCCCTCAACATATATGGAGACTAAAAATATATCATATATTATATGAATGGATATGATATATTGTGAAACAATTCTATTCTTCTTGTTTATAAAAAAATCATTCAAATGTCACACAATTTCACTCATATTACCTTCACTCATATTTATATGACCTAAAATAAAAATGCAGATGACTTATCCAAAGGTGGATTAGAGGTGTATTGAGGAGTATGGGAAATATCAGTAACTAAAGAAGACCAAGTCACACAACATCTTCTAGACATATGGGACTAGCTGAAGAGGAAATTCTTCTATTATGTGTCCATATAATATTATTTTTTACTCATCTATTTTTATGACTTTTACTATGCCTATAATGCATATATCTAATGCATATTTATTTGTATGATGAAAATATGAAACACATGATGATTTGCAATGGTGGAACAGACAGGGAGGACATAGTAGTCCTCATATTTCTTTAACCAAGAAGTAATAAGTAGTTTCTGAATGAGACTTTATGTTTAATCGAATTTGTCAGATTTTATAAATATTTTTTTAAATATATATTATAATAATTTTGTGTTGGTTTTATTATATATTTGGTATAATTAATATATTTATAATTTTTATTATGAATGATTTTTCTTTGAGGGGTGTTTATCATTATGGTTAACATTTTAATTGTGAGAATTGAAAATTTGGAGGAGAAAAATAAACCTTCTACCTAATCATTCTTATTACAAACCTTTATTCAAAATTATATGAAGTTAACATTTAATCTTCTATGATAATTCATAATCAAGGAAATTATATATTTTGCTAAGTAAATAGAGATCCATGAAAAATTCTTTTCATGAAACATAAAAATATAATATTATTAATTTTTTAAATAATAATAATAATACTTTATCTTAAGATTATATTGTTTGTAGGATAAAGGACATATTTTCAAAGAGTAAAGGTGTGCATGCTCTACCTTTATATATTTCAATCTATAATAAATTTTAAAGAAACACATGTCCTAATTATTAAATGAAGTACATGTTTCAACCATTAACTCAAATCAAATTGTAACTTAGTATAAAGTGAATTTTATGAAATCTTAGTGTCAGTGTTTACAGCCTTCCTCCAGTGATCAAACATGCTCTTACAAAGTGATTTTAAGGTGTCGAGGTCAAATTTTGTCATTTCAGTGATTCTTCGAGAAAAATTTGGTCACTAGGTATTAGGTCTAGGGTTTGCTTTTACTCCTGTCAAAGTTGTCCAAATGTCAGTCCATGTCACCATTCAGTTGAGTGTACCATCATTTATAGGGTTTTCATCATCATGTCAGGTTCCAATGGGTTATTTTACACCTTGTTCATGCTTCAGTAGTGCCTAGGTAAGGTTCATTTCCCTCTCCTAGGGTTTTGAAGGAAATTTCTCATGGATGGTCAAATCATCAGCAAAACCTGTATCTTGATGTTCATACACCTTCCCCTATCCTTAATGTACTTTATTAAACACTTCCCATCACTGATATCCCTCAAATTCCTCATTTTTGCACAAACCCTAGTTTCTTGCTACAACTTGACAATTTTCTAGGCTAGGCCTGTCTTTTGCCATTTTTGAACCCTTCCCCTGACTCAATATTTGAAATTCCACTTTCCCCTACTTCCTAACATTCCTCCCTACTTCCAAAAATTTTCTCAAGAATTTAGAAGCCCCTTATCCCTTTCATTTCACTTCATTTCGACAAATCCCGTGTTCCACACATCAGGATAGGTTTTACTCCAATGATGTTTCTGAGAAAGAAAAGATAAATTTGGGAAAACTGAGAGAGATTTTTGTCCAAAATAGGCCAAGTAAGAAAAACCTCCTTCACCTTTTACACATGTGTCATGGTTTTATAGAAATGTCAAAAATACAGTTGCCTCAGGAGAATTGATGCACCTCTGAAGTGACCTTGGGAAAATCAAGTTCTCTCCTAGCTTGGTTGGCCAAAGGAATTTCTTGATGAGTCAAATGATAACTATACACAAATAGATTTCCAATGAGCTATCATGAGCTCAATTTGGAGTTGAGGAAGACCTTCAAAAGTTGACTGCAACAGCACTCTACCTTGAGGTAGCCTCATTTTGTACATTTTCACCAATCTTGGGAAATTTGATTTTTGACAAGGAAAATGAACTCCAAATTTAAAAATTCAAGTTGTTTTGGAAATTAAACTCAATAAGCTTTCCAAAAAGCTATCCTGCACTAAATTTGGACACAGGGAAGGCCTCCAAAAGTCTCCTTCAAAATGGCGCTATGCATTGAGATGGCACGACGCATTGGGCAGCCCTCTGCAGTGTAAAAAATGAACTAGTGCGACGCATTGAGATGGCATGACACATTGGGCTAGAAAGCCTGAAATCCATTCAAATCTTCCTCCAAAGACTCTCAAATTGCTAAATTCTTCATTGCCCAAGTAAGTTAACATCCCTCCATGACCAATGAATGAATTTCTCTTGGTGCTTATGGTGGTTTAATGAGAAAAAATCAAAACCCTACCTCTTTGCATTTCTTGCAAAAAACAGTTGCATAGGCTTTGAAAATTGTATGTTTTGCTGCCAATTCCACTCCTAGCTATCTCTCTCTCCCTCACTTCTTCATTCCTTCATTCATTTTTTCCCTCTCATTACATTTCATCAACCCATTCCCAAAATCCCATATCCCTAATCAACTAACCCTAAATCCCTAATCCCACTATCCCAAAATTTAGTCAAATATCCCCAAAACCCTAAATATCATCCCCTAAAACCTTTCGTTCCCTAAAACCCTACAGCTAGCATCAAAACCTCCCCTCATCACTCCCACTCATCCATGGAGCTCAAAAACACCGACAAGCTGCCAAGAGGAGGAAAATCAAATTGGCCACACTTGAGCAAGAAATTCAAGCTGATCATGAATCTTGGCTTGAGAGAAAAAACATGCACTTGGAGAAGATGCTCGATAAATCCAACAAAGAGAAAAATATGTTGAGGAGCATGGCATACCACTACTTGGTGAGAAACAAGGTGTGCAAAGCATCGTGGAAGCAAAAAGAGAAAGATAGACCTCAGATCTTAGCTGAGGCTTCCTTGGCCCAACACAGCACTTAATGAAGGAAACTCAACCCAAATTTAAAAAAATTTGGGACACTTTTTGTAATTTTGGAAATTTTGCCTTAAAAAACTGAGTTTTCTGCCCAATGCGTCGCGCCACCTGCCGCTCGCTTTTGATGGAGACCTCCTTTTGAGGGAAAATCAACATTTTTGGATTTTTCATGAAAAAATATGCATGTTCACAAATGGCCAAGAAATTTTGACAGGTTTTGGGCTTCCAAAAAGGTCAAAAACACCTCAAAAATGACCTTTCTGCCCCTTTTTTGACAGACAGGAAGCAATCTTGGGAAAACTTAGCTTTGGAGGGGAAAATGGAGGCTAAATTCAAAAATTACACTTGTGTTAGAAGGTAGACATGCAGTCCTTTCCAACAAGCCCACTTAGAGAAAATTTGGACACCAGTAAGGCCTCCAAAACTAGCTGCAAAAAGGCACTACGCATAGGGAAATCAACGCGACACATTGGAGGAATTTTTCTCAGTTTGACCAAAAATACTCTGTTTTTTGCCTAGTTTCTTGACAGTTTGACTTTTCTTCTTCTAAATGTCAAAATCATGATGTAATTTAATATGAATTGATGGATTTTGATGTAATTATGCTACATTTTCACTCTTAGAGGTAGATTCATCCATCAAAAGGTAGTTTGCAACTGAATGAATCAGTTTCCTAGTTTCTAGAGGCAAGTTGTTCCACTGGCTAGTTTTTAGTTCTCAGTTTACATTTTGTTGGAACAGCTCCTAATCTTATGAGATCGACCCCTATAGGCTAGGATGAGAGGCTGGTTGCCTATATCTTGTAATTTTTCAGTCATTAGCATGGTTGGACTCTTATGAATGCTTTGAGCATTGTTGTACATTGTTTACAGCAGTTTGGCTAAGGAATAGACTAGTGGTTTGCAACACTTTATGGGATTCATGTGGCATCTTGCTTTGGTATTATGTCTTCCTCTGTAATTGTAAGTCTACATGTGATTTATGTATGCCATTATCTCTCTTTTCTTCATCTTAACTAAATCAAACAAGGATAAAGGTAGAATACACTAAAAAGTACAGTGCTCTACCTAGGGTTTGTTTAGTTATCTATGTTTTCAGTTGTTTGAAGAGGATCCCTGAGTTTTTCATGCTCTCTCCAACTCCTCACCTGTCAAAATCTCTCCATATCATTCAATTTGAAGTACCAAATCACTTGCCTACCTTGCCCCATCGAGATCTCTGCAAAACTGAGCCTCATTCCCCGAACCCAAATCTTCCTTTCACATTTGAGCCAACAAAACATCATCAAATTCAACCAAACACCTCTGTACACATACCTAGCCTAAAATCAGTCATTACATTAGTCATCTCAAAGCTTCATAGGCCATATTTTCTGAGATTGACAAGGAGAGAGCCCTCTCCTAGCCTGGTAGGGCTAGCTACCAAGTTAAGCGTGGTTTGATGTTACCCTAGATCCTACCTTCCTCAACCTGAGGTAGATTTAGGCCCTAACATGAAACATGAAAAGATATAATAACAATTTTTTGATACTCAATGTATGTTATTCATGTGTAAAATTAACTATATGCGTATTTAAATAAAAATATAACTATTATTAGAGGTATATAAAATTAAATAACACAATTTATTAAAATATTATTTTTTAAACAAAGTTTTCTATACAATCTTGATGTGGTAAATATGGACAGACTCTACCCATGGTATTTACTATGGCATATGAAATCTTAAGGATCATGAAAAATGTGAAGATGACTAACTTTGTCTAAACCTATATGGTTTATTGACTAGCATAGATCCATCTTAACTATTGATCTAACATGAGCCGAGAGGAATCAAATTTCTTAACTTGCAAACTTCTTTAGGATGTAAAATATCATGTGTAATTTTTCCTTATTTAAATTGTATTTTTGAATGATATATAGGGTATTATATGACCAAATAAATGCTATAACCATAAAACTTTTTCTTTTCATGATACATTAATAATTTTTTTAAATGATATGCCATATATATATTATTCACATTAAAATAGTTAACATAGCATATACATCGAATGTGAAAGTCAAAGTCAAATGTCAAAGCTCTTGGTTCAATAATGTCGAATGTCAAAGTGCTTAGTTCACCATAGATGGCATTGCAATTTATTGTCATATACCTAGAGCCAATCATACTTTAAAAACCAACCACTTAATGTAGAAAATGTTATCTTTAATATAAGCCAATATGCAATAGTCAATGAATAGAATGTCCCTCCTTCATCAGGTGTTCACATATACTCAATGCATTTATGAAAAATGTTTCCTTGCTAGGGACAAAACACACAGTCTATCAATTTGGTAAATCACATTATCCTCCATTGAAGCCCTTTATGCAACACCTCATCAATGGTTGGTAAATCACATTGTACTCCATTGAATCCCTTTATGAAACGCCTCATCAATGCTTGGTAAATTACATTGTCCTCCATTGAAGCCCTTTATGCGACACCTCATCAATGGTTGGTAAATTGCATTGTCCTCCATTGAATCCCTTTGTACTCATGTTCACCCAGTTTATAAGAGATCCTTAGCCCAAAGATAAGCCTTTAAGGCTCCATAAGGTGAAGTCTACATTATTCAATAGCTTAGAATGCCTATTACTTGTTCTTTGCTATGCAATGTTCCAAAAGAATGTATCTTACCACCATGTTGAGAATATGCATGCATGTAATATATAAATGTCTAATATCATAGTTTACTAGACCACGTTTACCTACATTAGAAGGTGAAAAACTAAAAGTGATAATCAATAATGGTTTGGATACTGTGAGTACATGATTTGGACACTGCCATTTTTTATGTGGTAATTATGGAAGGAAATGTCCCATAAGTACACTGTCAAAGAATGTGAAATTCTAAATTAAGGGGGAGATGGTTAGTTGGGATGAACTACTTGTTTATCAACTCTTGCAACTATCATCTTGAGTTCAGTTTCATTTCTGGTGAGTGATTTAAATAGGTAGGGAACATCATTAATACAAACTATTAACAAAAACCTTGATAAAAATGAGTATGGTGTGGGAAGTAGTTTATGTTCTACCTCAAAGAGTGCAATACTAATTTCTTTAGAAATTTTGACTATCCCACAAGAGAATACACCATCCTTAATCACATTGCACTAGCTATCCGTTGAGTGTTTTAAAATACGTACCTAGAATAAATTCTAGTGAAGTAACCAAAATTTACTTAGGCAAGGATTTGACATTGGAACATACTTCATGCATTTACTCCCAACCATTGGTAGTTTTCTATCGAGATGCCACCCCTGATCCTATGAAGGTTGTCCCACTGACTTGTTGTCATTGGTATCATGGATTCTAGAGGTCATTCTTACCTCTACCCTCTTTTCCATCATAAGGAACTTTCCCGGGGACTCTAGAATTCTAACAGATCTCCACCCTTCCAGCATAGATAAATTACTCATGGGGTTCTAGTAGTCTAGCTGACCTCCACCCTTTCTGCATAGAAAATTTTCCCATGGATTCCAGAGATCGAACCCACCTCCACCATTACTTCTATCTTAAGGAAATGTTCATGAATTCTAGAGGTCTCACCTACCTCCACCCTCACTAATTTTGGGGACTTGAGGGATGCATTTCCACCCTAAGGTTGTTGTTACAGTAACTCCACCGAATGCAAGGAGTCCAAAGTATACTATAGTGTTATATATTCCAAAAAGGATAATTTTTTTTAGAGCAACAAAGGGTCAATACTTACCAGTCAATCGGAGATTTCAAAGTAAGACTTTAGTTAACATAATACACTAAAGCACACTACTAAGGCTTCTAAAAACTATAAACTAGATCTGATATCATTTTATCAAGTGATTCACATCATAAAACTAGGAGGAGTGTACATTTTGAAGGTTTCTATACTTCATTAATGGGTTAGAGACTACTCCCACAGGGTCACAATAAGCATTTAAAAAATGGTTTAACAGTTAAACTTGTAACTGACCTTATCGTATTACGAGCAAGATGTCCATTCACATATATTTCACCAATGCCACAAAATTTTGATGATCAATTAGAACGAGGTTAAGAATTACCTTGAGGAATCCACTTTATTTTCTAGTATAGTGATGACTATGCTTTCAATCTTCTACTACCAGAACGCTCCTAGTTCTTTCTTTCCTTCTTCCAAACCCTACCTTCATCCTTGCCCTCCCCATCAACTCCCCCTTATCTTCCTTTTACCTCCTTCCCCTTTTTCCATCCTGATTCTTCTCCTTATCCCTCTATTCAATAACTATTCTAGGTTAGCTAGGGCCCTTCCTTAACTGACATGCAATGTAAAATGAATTGGATAATGTCTAACGGTTTACATTACGGGAAAGCTTCATAATTGAATGGGAATCCAAAAATATGTTATTTAGAAACATTATGAGATATATATTACGATGACTTGGAGGTTCATAGTCTATGATAAATTCATATGTGCAAGACTTTGTCCCCCCTACTTTTATTTCTCTTTCCGATCATAAAATTAGAATAAAATTTATATTCAACTTAAGGCCTCAGTTTATCAAGTCTTAGGCTTTATGGGTCTTAGGATGTTAGATATTTTTCTAACAATGAAACCTTCAGAATACCATGAATATCTGGAAAAATATATTAAAAAAGGGAGGGGAAACACCTATATGGTTGGAATAGCCAACTTTATCATGATTTTCAAAACACGCAAACAATTTATAAATTCTTATCATCAATATATTAATTAACATCAACATATATAAATAAAGGTTGTCAAGGTGACCAATATTTATGCCAATATAATTTAATCCTGGAATAATTTACAATGATTATGCAAGTTTAAGGTCTTGAGGACACCACTTAGACTATAGATGATCGTAAAAATCAACACACCAACTACATGTGTCATAACTAAGGTTACTATCTATACAAGTATAGAATGATCAGAGTACAATATCTACACATTTGAGAATGATGAGGGTCATTATAAAGTATTACAATTATCATAAGAGACTGAGGCAGTCTATTGAGAATGTGTTACCTACTAAAGAGTGAAGCGTTTAAAAGAAGAATAGTCACTTCAAAGGGGTCTTATTCCCCATAAAATGCTTAGTTGGTAAAATTTTGTAATTGATTCCCTCAGAATCCATCTTCATCTAGTCAAACTTCAAAACCCTCCACTTCTTCTCAAGAGACTTTTTATAGTCATCCACCTACTTCTCTCACTCAATCTAGATAGAAATTTAAGAGCATGATTCATTGTTGAATTTTAATGAAGGTAGTATAATTTTATGTCAATGTTACCACAATAGATCGACAATATCATGGAGTTACATTCTCGCAGTCACGCTAAAGCTACAACAACCCATCAAGAGCCCACTTGTATACCAAAAGGAAACCAAGACCACTATCCCTCTAGCTCCTTATAAGAAACTTATTAGATACTTATGGTAGGAACTCCCATGCAAGGTTATTTCCCCTATTATCTCTGTAGTAACAAATTTGTCTCGCTAACATCTCTATTATGAAGTTGTTGTGAATTTGTCCCACCTAACGTGACTCTTTAGTAGGGGAAATGTACCTAGCCCCAAGATTTTATACACCTATATTCAATACAATTTTGCCCTCAAAGGTCAACAATGATGTTACTACCCCTCGACCTCCTTTCTAAGCCAAGAATATTTTCCCCTCTCCTTAGGAAAACATACCCATAACCTGAATATCCATGGTCTTGTGATCATTTCATATTTGAACCTCTTAAGGTGACAATTTGTAACACCCTCCTCCCACATTTACCCAAGTTAACTAATCCACGAGGATAAACATGTTATGAGAGGCTACTACAATCTAATTCAACTCCCCATCTACAATTAAGGAAGTTGAAGCAATGAAACATAGATAACCTGACCTTCTGCACCTACTATAGAACCCCCAAGAGTCATCCATCCCATTCAGGTGACTAGCCCCTAAGACAAACTGACATTTTTCTTCATTAAAGCCTTAGTCTCTCCCTTGACATGGGAATCCATGCATCTAGGGCCCTCGAATCACTCTCCCAACATGGGCATGCAAGCGACTGGGGTATTTTTCAGCTAGTTTTGAGCGTACGACCCCGAATTCTATGCCACATCTTTAGGGCCAAGGCTCATACCACTTCCTAGAACTCCATGAAGCTTCCAGGAATAAAAAGTAACAACGAAACTATGATAAAAATGAAAATAATTAAACAATGACATGGATGGACCCCTATCACCCATGATAGGAATTTTGTGAAACATGTCACAAATATGTATTCTATAGGCCATAATAATAGATCTAAGAATAGGGGTCTCATACCTATTTGAGAATTGTAAAGAAGCATTGATGCCTTATCAAATTAGCTACATTATCAACTATTAGGTCATATATTAATTGTACATTCATTTATAGATCAAAACATGATGAGAGCCATACATCATCACTGCCATAAAACATGCTCATAACCAACAAAAATAACAAGGATACATCAGCCATAAAAACCTCATATGAACCAACACATTTTCTCATAAAATACCAAGGAAGGGAACTCTTATTAATGAATGCAAAAGACAACCTAGTATGAGACTATAACATTCCACCTGACTACAGAAGTGGATGCAAAGTAGATGCAAAATGAGCTGCAAAAATTGACGTAAAAGTGGATGCAACAGGGGATGAAAAAATGTATAGTAAAATATTCGATGCAAACTTGGACACAAAATATGATGCAAATGTGGATGAAAAAATGGAAACAAGTGTGGGTTGCAAAGGTAGGCACAAGATATGGCACAAATTGTGGCCCAACAAAAGTGGATGTAACAATAGACACAAAAAAAGATGCAAACTTGGATGCAAATAAGAATCTGCAAAAAGGGATGTAAAAGTTGATGCCAACATGGGTGCAACAAGGAAAAAAAATTGCATGCAAAAAATGTATGCAATGGAAGTAGATGCAAAAGTAGATACAAAATGAGAGACAAGAACCAATGCATAAAGCTACCACAAAATTGGATGCAAAAAGAGTCACAATATTTGATGCAAATATTGGATGCAAAAGAGGATGAGAACATGAATGCAAAATTGGAAGAAAATGTGGGTACAAAACTAAGTGAAAACATGGTGCAAATTGTGGCACAACAAAAGTGGATGTAATGATATATGAAAAGAAATAAACAAACTTTGATGTAAATGAAGATGCAGAAAGGGATGCAAAAGTGGACATAAACATGGGTGCAATAGTGGACATAAATTTTAAAGTAAAAGTGGATGCAACAGAAGTTGATGCAAAAGTAGATGAAAAACGAGACACAAAACCCAATGCAAATCTTGACAAAAAATTGGATACAAAAACGCATGAAAAAATAGATGTAAAATTCGATTAAAAACTAGACATAAATGAGGACGCAAACATGGGCACAAAATTAGAAGCAAAAGTGGGTGCAATGGGAGGTGCCAAGCTAAGTGCAAATTGTGGCACAACAAAATTGGATGCAATAGTGGGCACAATAATATATGCAAAATAGGTTGTAAATATGGATGCAGAACAAGATGCAAAAGTAGATTCAAAACTAGAGACAAACCTCAACATAAAACTTGGTTCAAAGAGGATGCAAAAAATGATGCAAAAAATATTTAAGAAAGGATGAAAAATAGGATGAAAAATTTCATGCAAGTGTAGGCCTAAAGATTGGATGCAATAGAGGATGCGAAAGTAGGTGAAACAAAATTAGGTTCTGAACTTGATGCAAAATCTGGAACAAAGCATGGTGCAAAGGATGGGACAAAAATTGGCTTAAAATCTGGTGCAAAACCTACTGCAAAACGTATTGCAATACTTGGTGCTAAACCTGGTGTAAGACTTGGTGCAAAACTAGGTGTAAATTTTGCATCAAGTTTTGCACCATATTTGATAAATGGATGCAAATAGCACCAAAAATGGGCTCTATATGCAAAAAAGGAAGCAAAAAGGGATGCTAAACATAGGGTTCTATTGTAGTGTGGGCAGAGCACTTACCACCTAAATTAACCTTTTTTGTCAATGCCTTGACTCCTATTAATTGAACAATTTGCAAAGGAAGAAAGCTCCACTTAATATAGTCCCTACTCTTTAACAATATTCCCCACACACAATTTCTTTGAACAACCTTTCTCCCATTATTCCTGCACACCGTTTCTCCTTCCTCCACATATATTTTTAGCCCTGTACATCCTCTTACTTATTTAAGCAACCTGGAAACCCATCAATCGAGGAATCATTGATTAGAGAAATAATAATGTCAAGCATAACAATGTAAGAGCACTCACTGTTATAATAGCCACCCATAAAATTATCCTTTTTTGTTATTTGAAAATAATTTATCAGGAACTCACAAATACTGAAAATAAATTTCCCTCCACTAGGGGAATTATGTCCCATCATGGGTCGCTCAACGAATCGAAAATTAGAAATATAATTTCTATAAATTAGAAAATTATCTTTGAATTTAGGGGAAAATAGAAGCATTCAACATTTTCCCAAAAAATTGGTTAAAATTCCAAAATCACAACAAAAGAATCGAGAGTCAATGCACTTTGACCATGAGGTGAGTTTTATAGTCCATGATGAGGAAAGTACTAATAATGGGAATGTTTATTAACCCAAATGAATTAAACAGGGAACAAATTATCAATCAATTAGAAATTTAATAATGGACAACAAATTTTTGTCCTTAAAAACCAAAAACTAAAACTAATTTTGAATGATTCTTTAATCTATATTTACTAATTTCAAGTACAGTATATGTATGATAGGTTCATGGGAATTCAACAATTTATATAGTCATTTTACTTTTACATCCTCACTTGTTGATCAAAATATACTATTGTAAAATAATTTATAATATGACACAAACTTGTTCTTTCCTTTACTATTTCTGATATTTTATAGCTTTCGTTGTTACTTGTTTCCTTTTTCTCATCAATATCTTCATTTCTTTCATTTAACTATTTTTAAATATTTGTATTCTTGTTCGATTCTCTATCATCTTCATTAATTATCAAAATTACTTACGAAATTTACTTTTACAACTTTTACTTCTTCTTTTTTAGATTTATTTAGGGCCTTCCATTGAGAGGCCTCTAGTCCCCAAACACTTCTAGGAAACAAATTTTAGCTATTGGCTTGTTGTCACTGCTACAATGCTCTCCAAAATTTTGCTACATTCAAATCTTGGAGTGTACCTACTGTCATAGTAGGTGTATCTTTTGTTCACCAAGTGTTAGTTCATTTTATTTTATATATTTCAAGAGACCTTCTTCTTTCCTAAGTGTCATCACATCACTAACAACATCCATAATTCAATTCACAAGTCTTAGTAAATTTTCTAGTCATAAAATGACACTTTTGGTCGCAATTGCACATACTTCATTCATTATACTTGAAGAGTGTTTGTAAACTACCATTTTGATGTACACTACTCACTATTGGGTTTCTCAAAGTCTTATCAATAAATTGGTATGTGTCACACTTTTGTTTACTCTAAAATCATTATGCTTTCCCACGCCTTACCTTCTAGACTTAGACAAATTTGGTTTTTCATAAAGCCTTCTCACTAAGCCTAGGATAACACATTCTGCACTCTCAAGGCTCAATGGGACCCTTATTTTTTGTTGAGAATGTTCCCTGTATCTAGGCCAAGCCTTTCCTCCCTCTCTAGTGCATAACGCATTCTCAAGTAGGAAACCCTCCTTGTCCTTCCAAACTACGCCCTCTTCCGAGCCTTCCTAAATGTACAATGTGCAAACACTAGGCATCAAACCTCCCTTGTGCCTTGACACTGCACCCTTGTTGTGTGCAACCCAACTTGGTCCAAGTTTCGGGTCAAAGACTCCTAATTTTGAGGAGTGAAGCACGCAGAGTTGGTGAAATTCTATTCATCACGCAGTGTTTAGGGGCTTTTGGGCATGTCAAAAGTCCCTTATTTTGTAACGGGTTTTGATTTTTAGTACATTGTTTTGTTGGATCCATGGTATGTGGACCGTGGTCTTGTATTATGGAAGTCTATATAAAGAAGATGTAATACTTTAACGAAGATAATGGAATAGCTAACTAACAACAGATTGTTCGTATTCTTTATCTTAAGTCTATATTTTTTGGGACAGGCTCCACAGCTGAGTGCGCGGAGGCCTTGAAGAATCTGCAGTTGAGTGTGAAGACCACCTGTAGCTGGGTGCATAGGTTTGGGAAGAGCATGTATTGAAGATACTTATTTGGCAAAGTATTGTGTATCTTTTTGTTTTAAGTATTTTTTGTTATTGGTATCGGTATGCATGCTTTTTACTAAATTATGTGAAAGAATACATGTTATACTATTTTCTGTTATGTCTATGCGTTAAGTACTAATATGTGTAGTTAGTCTTCAACACGAATTTATTCATGTGCATGAATTTGTATGTAGATATAAGACATAAGTGAGCACATTGATTCCACAATGCGCATATCCCTCTGCCTACAGAAACCTGGTTCTGCAAACTTCCATAACCACTTTGGGTGAGACTGTGATATGCTTGCAGGTCGTTGCCAATAGGGCTAGTGGTTGAGGGTTTTTTTGGTGTGTAGTACACTCTGAACCTATTTCAATCCCCCTTAAACTAAAAAATGGTTTTGTTGTCAGGATGAGGATCTGCTTCAAGGATATGTTTTGGCATTTGTCAAAGAAAGAAATCCAGGATTGGATTGAATAGAAAGAAAGAGAATTAGTGAAAAAATAAAACAGAAACCCTCGATTATCAGCTGAAGTATACCTTCAAGGACAAATATGAAATATTCTTTGGCTCATTCCACATTGAATTGTAAAAGTGGGTATCTATGTTGACCAAGCATAAGACTTGTTTCAATAATGACGAACCTAGTGAGTGGAATCCTGAACTGATACAACGACTCAAGAACATTAGTAACAATATCTCAAGGGTTGTTGATTTATGGATTGATAACATTTGGGATTATTTATCACTGAGTTCACGATAGATGAGATTGTGTCCTATAGCGAATCTTAACGAATATTTTTCGAAGGACCACGAGGTAAGTTATTAAGATATTTTAATCTCTAGATTAAGATGTTATTGTGTTAAGAGGGGATTCTGTGAATGCATTCAAATTAATGTTTTGGACAGAGAGAAAATAATCCTGAACTGGGGTCTACATGAAGTGGAAAACGATACAGAACAGATCCAAAGAATTTCATTGATACTGACTATACCCCGTTGTTATGAGGATATAAGAGCGAAGAAGAAAGAAGTAACCCTACAACCCCATGAAATTCATCCACCCATCCTGAAGGTGCATCAAAGCTAGGAGTTGAGAAGAATCGGGTCTTCTTTGGGATTCCTTATCCATCTGCCCCCCTTACATCCCATGGCATCTCCCCCCACCTAACCCCCCACGAAGGAAAATGGTCGATGACATTAAGTTGCCTATTTTTAAAGGACTAGGATAAGAGGATCCGAATCAGTTCTGGTTTGTAGATGATGCAGTATGGATGACAAGATAGATCACTAGTGATGATGTAAAGAAGGTGCAACTCATCACATCACTGTGAGAAAGATCACTAACCTGGCATATGAAATACTCTGTGACTAACATAACTACTTCATTTGATGAAATTAATAAAGCATTGCTATCACAACTCAAGAATCCAAAATCAAAATCACAATGCATCACAAAGCTAAAAGAAATCAAACAGACAACGATTGAATCTATGTAGGAGTTGGATCAGTGATTCAAGGTGTTCATGAGTCAAGTAAGCTTTAATATACCCCTATAACAACATAAAGAATAGTTCATAGTCATGCTATTGCCCCACATTAGGATACCTTTGACGCAACAGAAGATCGTGACTCAAGCTGAAGCATTGGAGGTTGTGATGAAGCAAGAAGCTTCATTGATTGGAGATACTCATGCAGGAGTACAGAAGATATAGAGTCATCTAGCCAATTTGACCTTAGAATTGTAGGATCTCAAGAAAGGTAAAGAGACCAGATCAAAAGTATGGTGTAAAAAATGCAAAGCAGAGAGCCATTATAAGGATGAATTCCCTACGTTTAGATATTATATGGCAAGTGGAGTGCCTAATCCGGTAAACTCAGGTTTATGGTGCGATATTTGTAGAATGAGACGTCAAAATATCTCTTAAGATTTCTACCTATTACAAAATTATGTGCAGACCTAAAAGGAGTTCTTTTGTAACTTTTGTAGATCAGTAGGTCGTGATGAGAAAAATTGTCGAAGCTATCACTTAATTATGGAGTGCATTGCTGATTCTTATAGACTCCAAGTTGAGGGACATACAGAAGAGGACCCAGACCAGCATGTTGGTCGAGGAGGATTTCAAGGATGAGGATGAGGATGAGGAGATAGTTGAGGATGTGGTCATATTATATGTTATAACCATTGACATGAAGGACACTTCACAAGAGATTGTCAGAACCCTATGACAACCTAGACTTATTGTAATTATTTTGATCATGTGATAGAAGAATGCATCGTCCTTATTTGGAATATGCAATAGAAAAGAAACCAATAGCCTAGAGAAAATATCCAAATGCTTACTGCTGAGCCACGGAAGAATCAACCATGCATTGACATTGTAACAAGAAGCGGAGTTGCAACTGGAAACAATAAAGCCAATGGGAAAAATGAAGCTGAAGCTAGATGGGTAAGAAAGACTACTGAAATATCTCATGCATTTGATATCCTAAATGAAATGAGAGTATTCATGGAGATGAGGCAAACCTTTATGGATGATGGGGCCTCAACCTCTACCACACAACTAACTTAGAAGGATAACTCCGATATTGTATCGGTTTCGACACAAGATGTGAATCTAAATATTTTGAAGCTTGTTCTACACACTTTCATGAAGTTGTTAAGAAATTAGAAGGCTGTAAAAGGAATGTAGGAGTTGATAGACTCTTGTTCTCCTTAAGAGATACTGCAGAATGAGATGCATGCAGTGAATAATCTACATAGACACAAGAAGCACACTGGAAAGGAAATGAGGCTTACAACATAGATTGGGCAATACGACATGGATTAGGTTATCTTGGATCTAGGATCTGATGCTAATGTCCTACAGAAGAAATCTTTGGAATTGATGGATAAGCCAAAACTGCAATGGTCAACTATCTAGCTGAAGATGGTGAACCAAGAGAATATTGTCCATCTAGGAAGATTGTCAGGTATCATAGTAGACATTGATGGAGTGCACACTACCACTTACTTCGAAGTGATTGAGATTGTGGATGACAGTTATCCCTACCACACATTGCTTGGATTGGATTGGTTGTTTGATAACATGGCCATAATTAACTTGAAGAAAAGGAAAATGATATTTGAAAGAAATAATATGAGAGTTATTATACCATTAGATCCATCAAAGGGAGCGAGGTATATTGAACCTGTCAAATAAGAGAACAACACAGATGACATCAACAACATTTATCAGATTACAACAAAAGAAGAAGAATGGATTAACCCTATCGTAGATGGAAAACTAACTTGGGAACAAGATAGTTCTTGCACTTTAGATTCAGAAGAGGAATTGGAAAACTAGTAGAACAAGTTGCTTGAAGTGTCTACAAGGCGTTGTGCAAGGATAACTAAAGTAGTGCATTGCATGACAAGAGAGGTACGTGATTTATCATTGTATGATGGTTTGGGTGATGTAAATACTTTCTTTAGAGACTATGAAAGACAGGTACCCAAATGTCAGAGATCGTTAGCTATGGATCAAGTACTAAGGGCTACTTCTACTAGATGGTGGGGTACTCACAAGAAGAATATAGGATATTGGAAAAGGTGTAGAAGATTGATGTGGGTAAGTTTTGGTCAAGTAGAAACAAAACTCACATATAAGTATGATGGCGAAAGTGATCCTAGAGACCAAATAAAATTTTATATGGTAGTTTGGGAAGAAATTCAGTGAGAAGAATGGGTGCCTGGCTTCATTCATACCCTAGAGACAATTCCTGAGAATTGGTATTTGGAAATCGATCTTTGACATGCTATTGCTAGCTAGGAAGAAATCGTTGATGGATTTATAATGAAATTCAGATTTGAAGATGACTATCCACATATTGACACAACTTTGAATATAGTTAAGAGGAATATTTTTTAGAATGAAGTTCAAGTTATCTGGCAACCTGATTGGGCTGTACATATATGTAATGTAATGGAATGCTATAATCTCATTGCAGAGGATGATGAAGATTCTCACAATATTGACATCAAATAATTAGAAGGTCATCGTGATGTAAATCGACCTGAGATAGATATGCCTAATATAATGAAGCCATTAAAGACGAAGAAGGTGAATATAGGGTTAGAGGCTGAACCGAAGTATGTGACAATAGGATATTACTAGCATGAAGACACAGTCAGCAAGATAATATATCTCTTGCATGAATATCAGGAGTTTTTCCGCACCAAGCTTTCATATATGAGGGGCATATTAGGAGATTTGGGAGCTATGAGGATTCCTATGAAGCCTGATGCAAAGCCTAACAAGCAAATACCTTATAGACTGAATCCAAAATACAAGGAGAAGGTGAAAGAAGAATTAGGCAAGATGTTAACAACGGGCATAATTGAACCTGTCGAAGAGTCTAAATGGGTAAGTCCCATGGTGGTTCAAATAAATAAGATAAAAGGGGTAATCATAATTTGCGTTGACTTAAGGAAATTGAATGATGAATGCCTACATGACCCCTTCCCTACACCATTTACAAATGAAGTATTGGACAATGTCGGAGGACAAGAGACCTATTCTTTCATAGATGGATTTTCAAGATACCATCAAATCATAATTGCACCAGAAGATAGATGTAAGAAAAATTTTTCTTCATAGTGGGGCTCTTATCAGTACATGGTGATGCCTTTTGGATTAAACAATGCACCTACTATATTTTCCATAGTTGTAATTGCGGCCTTCAAAGAATATATACACAAGTTTTTGGAAGTATACTTCAACGATTGGATAGTCTTTGGTATATTAAAGAATCTTGTAAAAAGCGTAAGGTTGATGCTGGATACATGTAGGCAGTACCATATCTCATTGAGCTTGAAGAAGTGCATCTTCTGTGCACCATTTGGTATATTTTTGGGACATGTATTTTGTAAACAAGGATTAATGGTGGACCCCATGAAGATCGTAGTTATTGTGAACCTGCCAGTAGTAAAAATAGTGAGACAATTATGCACAACACTGGGACACACTGGTTACTACAGAAATTTTATAAAGGGGTACATGCAGATAACTGCACCAATGGAGAAATTGCTAAAGAAAGATGTGACTTTACAATGGACTGAAGAGTTCCTAAAGAGCTTGGATGTATTGAAAGTGAATATGGTAACTGCACCTATTTTAATTTTCCAGGACTAGAAGAAGGAGTTTCATGTACATGTTGATGCATCTTGCATAGCATTGGGTGTAGTGTTAGCAAAATGAGGAGCAAGAGAAATTGATCATCCTAGAGAATTTGCAAGCATGAAACTATCCAATGTGGAAAAGAAATATAGCACAATGGAAAGAGAGAGATTAATTATGGTGTATGCATTATAGAAGTTCAAGCACTACTTGTTGGGGGCACATTTCAAAATGCTGACTGATCACTCCATGCTAGAATATTTGGTGAATAAGCCTACTTTAGGAGGAAATATATGTAAATGGTTGTTATTATTCCAAGAGTATGACTTCAAAGTTATAGTGAAGCTAGAGAAATTGAATGTTGGACCTGATCATCGATCACGAATAGAGATAGGAGAAGAACCCACAAATATCGATGATAACCTACCCGATGCACATATTTTCATAATTAAGGTCGTAGATGATCACTTCATGGATATTATTCAATTTTTGGCCATATAATTGGTGCCCGCAGAGTACACTATGAAGCAAAAGAAGGAGTTAGTGGTTTGAGCAACTGATTTCTCGTTGATTGTTGGACATTTTTATAAAATGGGAGTAGATGAAGTACTGGAAAAATACGTCCCTAAACATGAATGATAGAGTATTCTAATAGAATCTCATGGGGGAGTCATAAGTGGGTACTATGAAGGAAAATCCACTACGTAGAAAATCTTGAGAGTTGGGCTATGGTGGCCCACAGTACATATGGATGCAAAATAATTATGTCAAACATGTGATGTATGTGAAATAATAGGAAAGCCATCTAGAAGAATGAGATGCCACTAGTTCCATAGGTGACTTTACAGGCTTTTGAGAAATGGGCTATTGACTTTGTTGACCCTATCAAGTCGCCAGGAAATAACATTGGTTCGAGGTACATAATCACTGCAACTGATTATTTGACAAGATGGGTTGAGGAAAAACCAGTGAACGATTGCAGCGCATAAACTATTGCGAAGTTCATCTTTG
This sequence comes from Pinus tabuliformis, assembly GCA_031772625.1. NCBI lineage: Eukaryota > Viridiplantae > Streptophyta > Pinopsida > Pinales > Pinaceae > Pinus > Pinus tabuliformis. The sequence continues at coordinate 1,536,066,335 of CM062818.1, read as the reverse complement.
AATATATATTGTCTAGGTTTGGTTGTATGAAGATCTTGATGAGTGACCAAGGAACATATTTCTTAAACAATACCACTAAAGCACTAACTAAGGAATTCCAGTTTACCACTATAAGAGCACTCGTTATCATCATCAGGCAAATGGAACAATGGAAGATTTCAATAAGATTCTAGAGAATGCATTAACAAAGGTATGAAAAGTGAACAGAGATGACTAGGATTTGAGAATTCCAACGCTATTATGGGCTTATAGAACAACATGAAAGAAATTAATAGGGAAGATGCCATTTAGGTTGGTATATGGATAAGACATAGTTATGCCTATGGAATACATCATGACAAGTTTGATAATTGCAACTGTCACAGACATGGTAGATCCAGACATTATGGAGGAAAGAATGTCGCATACACTAGCTCTAGAAGAAGAAAGATTCATAGTTGGGTTCCATCAGCGAGTGTATAAAGCACAGGAGAAATCCTGGCATGGTATGCATAACAAGAAGAAAACATTCTGCAAAGATGATATTGTATTATTATATGACAACAAGTTCACAAAGTTCCCAGAAAAATTTAAGCACATTGGTTAAGACCATATATCATCAATAACATCTTTGATGGTGGTTCTATTCAACTCATGAAGTTGAATGGTCAACTAATTCTGGAACGAGTGAATGGTAGTAGATTGAAGATATATAGGGACAATTCTATCCCTAGAGTGTCACAGTGAAAATTGAAGGGAAGCAAGCCATAGTGCCACCTGTAGTTGAAAGTGGGCGCAGGACTATAAACTACTCTGCCTAAAGGGACTTTGCCAAAGGAACATTACTATGCGATATTCAGGAATATGATGAAATCTAAAGGAACTACAATAAAGTAAAAGTGAATGTGCCACATGGAAAAGTTTATTGAATTTGGCTAGAAATATGATCATTGAAAGGAAAAAAGTTATTATTAAAAGGAAATTACCAGTAAGGGATGCGGGAGAAGAGAATTTATGAAGCACAACTAGTTGTATCTAGCCCCATACCTGCATTAAATGAGAAAAGCTTGTAGCAATCATGAGGTTGGAATTCAAATTTGTTATAAAAACCATATCCCATGCCACATATGACACTTTGATCTCTGGAGAAGTTGAGAAATAACATCTAAGTGTGAACAAAGCTATTGCATGTTTGAAAGGAGTTTTGAGGAACTTGTTGGAATATTTTTAGAGAAAGGATTAGCGGGTATTATGGAGGCACAAGAAGCGAGGTTACCCATGTCCCCAATGCACTAGAGTTCACTGAGAAAGTAGGTAACCACACAACCACAACCACAGAAGAAGTAGGAAAAGAGACCAGCTGAGGCCTTTGGGGTGTAACTCAGAACATCCATGAGGAAAAGAACACAGAAGAAATTTCACAAGAAGAACAAAGAAGATAAGGGGATGAAGCATGTGCATAATGAAATGAAGCCGATGCAACATAACCCGCCTCAGCAGATCAATGACAGCAAAGAGGAGGCTGAATTTCATCGCATGGAGACAGAGAATGAATAGATTCCCATTGTGATCCCACCTTATATGCCAACAAGAAAACAAAACTCCAAGTCAGGTAAGCAACCAAAGGAGGGTAATACTACCACATACACTCCATTACTGTCGGAGGAAGTACCATTTGATGGCGAAGTGTTGGGGAAGATCCCCCAGTTGAAGATCGAAGACTGAACTTTAACGATTAGAGAAAATACCCTCAATTTTAACCAAGTAGATATTTGGAGTAGGTTCAGTACCTAGAAAGTGGAGTCATGAGGTTGAAGTCATTCTAGTGGGCTACAAGATTGCACAGACTAGGTCTCTTGAATATGTTGAATGTGCCACTCTTCATCCGAAGCACATCAAGTACAATATGTGTGTGGTAGCTCCTAGTACTAGTACATGATGGATGCATTTGTCTAGGAATGAAGATCTTGATTGATGAGGTGTTAATCATAAAAATCATAGTGTTTCCTTATCAAGGAAATTACCCCACAAAAGAATTTGTGGGAAAGAATAAGGACAAGGATGTGGCACAAATGATGAAGGAAAATTTTGGATTAGTGAAGAAGTCACTGGGATATGACATCAATTCCATTGATGACCAAGGAGTGTGTTTTTTCGTGCACATCTTCCCAGGTAAGATAATGAGGAAGTGCAGAGTCAAAGAGATTCCTACAGCTGTAATATCTTTGGCTATGTAGGGGTCCAGTTTAACTATGCCACCTATATGTTCAAATAATTTTTGACATATTGCAGGGAAGCACAGGAAGAGGGAAGAAATTCCATTAGCTTGGATGATAATCCTCATTACGCTAATTTTGTGGAAAGAATAAGAAGACTCATAGTTACCATATGTCGATGTGGATGTTTATGAGGAAAAGAGGTATGCCTCCCTCTAGTTTACTAAGGATCCGACGTGCGCAACAGAGAATGGGATTTTCTTTGTTGTGATGGAAATCAATCTACACATGGTGGTGAATGAGCATCTAAGCCTTTCATTTAGTTTATATAAGTAGCATTGTCACATTGCAAACTTCAAAGCAGACTTCCATAGAGCCTATCTGATGACAATGAAGGACCCAACTAGGACATGATGCCCATTGCCATAATTAGTAACTAAAGATTATTTTCTCTCCATAGTACAACAATGTTTGGAAAAATGGATGACTCCACCCAATGGAGTGTTTGGAACAGAGAAGGGTACCCTTCAGGATGCATGTACAAGTGGAAAGGATGGAGAGATAGAAACAAAGGAAATAGAGTAGGACCATGAGGAACCCCTCAGTGATGCAGGGGTATCAGAGGAGTCACCTTCTATTTTCAGAAGGAGAGACAAAAAAAGTGTGGTAGGAAAGAGGAAAAAGAAAAAAGAATACAAGTCCAAGGGCATAAAAGCACTTGTCCTCACTGATGGGGACATCGACGAGATTAGAGAGAAGGTCCAAGAGATCAGAGCGGAGAACTGGGACCAAATTGATGATCGATATAGAACGATCTTGGCTAAGGTACAGAAGGGTATCATGGAGTTGAAGCCATTGCCGCAAGTAGCAAGAGAATGGAAACAAATAACTCGGCCATTGCAGGTAGAGAAAAGAATAGAAACTCAAATCGACATTAAAATTTTGTAACTGCGAGTTGGGGCACTTCAGTGGTACACACAGGAGGACAAAGAATGATCCAAATCATGGAAAATTTCCAATGTAAATATTTCCATGCTACCCATTCAGATGCTGCATGAATTCCATCAAAGTTTAACAACTTAGTTGCAAGAGAGGGGACAACAAACCTCAAAATTGATAATGCAAGTGGGAAAAGAGAAAGTAGCACTTAGGAAGGAGTTGGAGCAGGTGGCTAAGCAAAGAGATGAAGCATGTCAGTGACAACAATAGTTGGAAAAATCCATCGAAGACAGTTGCAGAATAGTACCAGATGTGAAGGTCGGTGAGGAGGAACCACTAGTAGAAAAGGTCACAAAGATCACCCTTGCAATTAAGGAATCAAAGAACACACCGACGAAGATAAAAATTGAAAATGAAGTGTAGATATCAAATCTGTAAATAAGGCTACAATGAGCCACACCACCATAAGTGGAGGAGCAGAGGAAAAAAGAATTAAAAGCAGCATTGAAAGGCATATATGATAGAATGGCAGACTGTGGGAAATTATTGTATGACACGATGCAGATTTGGACCTCACTCCAGGAGGGTGCAAACATCCAAAATATTGAGGATGAATTACAGGTGAAGGAGAAGTAGCACAATGGAATCTTGGAAGCTGTAAAGACCCTACTAGTCTTATAGAAACATGGCAGTATTACTAAAGGGAAGAACCTCTAAAATCATATAGATGATCTTCAGAGGAAGGAGAAAATTTTGCAAGTGAGCACTCAACCATGGTAAGATGACATCCTGAAAATATCTGAGGAAATGGATGAAAGGCTCAAAGATTGAAGAAACGGGAGGCATAAATATTGTAGAAGGTTGTTGACCCAACCAGAGACGCACTGCTGGAGGAGGTGCACAAATAGAAGAAATGAATGGGAGAGACAGTCTAGCAGTATAATGTAGTCTACAATAGAATTGCAGGGAAAATCAAGGGAACCGCAGCTGAGTGACTTGAGACGAGTCAAGGGTGAGTGTTGGGGGCCGTTTGGGCATAGCCCAACTTTGTCCAAGTTTTGGGTCAAAGAATCCACATTTTGAGGACCGAAGCATGCGAAGCTGGCGAAGTACTATTCATCGCGTAACCTTAAGGGGCTTTTGGGTGGGTCAAAATTCCCTTATTTTGTAATGGGTTTCAGGTATTAGTTCATTGTTTTGTCGGATCCATGGTATGTGGACCATGCTCTTGTAGTAAGGGAGTCTATATAAGGAAGATGTAATACTTTGTCGAAGATAATAGAATAGATAACTAAAGTGTAGATTATTCATATTCTTTGTCTTCAGACTATATTTTTTGGGAAAGGCTTCGTAGCCGAGTATGCGGAGGCATTGAAGAGTGTGCAGCTGAGTGCACAAACCACCTACAACTGGATGTGCAGATACGGGAAGAGCATGTATTTAATATCCTTATTAATAAAGAAGTTTTTTTGCGAAGTATTATCTATCTTTATGTGCTCAGTCTTTGTTGTTATTGGTATTGTTATGCATACTTTTTACTGAATTATGTGAAAGAATACATGTTATATTGTTTTATTTTATGTCTATGCATTAAGTACCAATCTATTTAGTTAATCATCAGCACAAAGTTATTCATGTATGCGAAGTTGTGGGTAGATATAATACATAAGTGAACACATGGATGCCATAATGCACATATCCCTCTAGCTACAAAAACCTGGTTCTACAAACTCCCATAACTGCTTCAGGTGAGATTGCGATCTGCTTGTATGTCATTACGAAAAAGGTGAGTGGTTGAGGGTTTTGTTGGTGTGCATTACACTATGAACCCGGGTCAAGGCCCATAAACCAACAACCCTACACCCCTTTTTGTGACTTAGGCCTTCCTAATTGAGTCCATGGCACATTTACAATTAACATTGAACCTTCCTTGTCCATTAAGACTACACCCTATGCATTCCATCAAGCCTCATCTTCCCAATAAAGTGAAAAACACATTCTTAGTGTTCATTACACAACCCTTGTCTCTTGACAATATGCCCTTTACGTAGAAGCCTCCTCTTCCTTTCCCGAATGCATTGTTGATTCACAACTATAAAGTTTGCATGAGACATTAAAGAATATGATATTTTTCAGGATAATTTTTTTCTTTCCATAAGTGACCTTACTTGGAGGTGTTACTAGAACAAAATGGAGAGGAATGAGAAGATATTTCAAAGGAAGATAGATAAAGAAACATTCAAAGTGAAAATAACACATGATTACAGCAAGTGAAAGAACAACAGATTTTGGTGACCAAGGTGATCCATAAAGGATGAATATGACCTCAAGACCCTTTGGAGGATAAATGGAAACAACAATGGGAAAATTGCATGAAGTATTAAAGACATAGGTGGAAGCCTTATCATCTATCAATAAATACCATGTCACAAGTCACTATGCATCCAAGTCATTAATTTTAGTGGCTAGTCTTGTTGTCACACATCGCGATGTGTAAATAATGATGTAATTATGTAATTATTTTAAATATAAATATGTGGAAGTCCAAGAGTCGTGTATCGAAAAACAAGCCACATGTAGAGTCTAAACGTCGCTTCTAGAAGTGCAAAAGACATGAAGAAGTCCAAAAGTCATGTTCAAGATTAAAAGTTATCTGGAATACCAAAGGTTTGTTAGAAGTCCAAAGGTCATTAGAAGCTAAAAAGTCACATGGGAATTTTAAGATTCATGAGGATAGGAAGATTCATTTCTCTAATTATAAAAGAGGACTCCTTACTCAAAGCAAGGACATTTACCCTTGGCTTCTCCCACAAGGCATTACAAAGATAGAGATAGTTCTTTTGGAGAGAAAGTGGTGGCTTTAATGCTCAAATATTTGGAGCTAATGGTCTTCATTGTACTTATGTTATTTGAAATTTTCTTAATAATTGAAGACCTTTTGTCCAACACATTTTCATGCATAGATCATTTATGTTTCAAGGCTATTCTTCGAATGTTTTTCAGTTTATGTTTGTATTCATATGTACTAAGGAAATTGAACTACTTCAGTGAATTTGGTGGTTATCCTATTGAAAGTGTGTTGTAATTGTTATAATTATGATTTCATCTATGTGAACTACTTTGCTTGATAACTAATGATTCTCTCTCATCCATGTGCATTTGTCTTTACTAGAATAGCATAATTACTTTTATTTTAGAGGATCACCTTTTTTTCCTTGTAGTGAAAAAACCTTGAGACTTTTACAATTGAACATTCAATAAGAGATACTTTCTTACTCATTCAAAAGTACATGCATGCTACTCCCTTATGCTAATTGTTCAAGCCATGGTAAATAATTTAGTAAATGGTTGTAGGACCATATTTTTGGATAAGACTTCTATACTAAATGGTGTGAGGTCTAATTGGGACTTCATATGGAGGATATCTCTTATATGTTGGGGGGTTTAGAACCATCAACATTCTGGTTTTAGAAATAGGGAAACCACCTTTTTATGGATGACAATTTACCTCACCTGAATAACGAAGAACCTATACAAGGAAGTGATAGTCTGAGCTGAATTCCCACTCCCATTCCTAAGATTGACAATTATTCTCATCTTGATCCCGATTTTTTTTTTGAAGTTACTTACAGTCAACTCTGAACAATCCAATAAATTACTCGTCATTTCACAAGAGCTCTTGGACTACTTCATGTCACTCATAATCCAAGAAAGAAAGAGATAACTCATACTGGTGTATTGGTTTCATTAGTGGAATATTTGGTTATTGAAACCCTTAAAGAGTTCACAAAACCTTTAGAAGATATAGTTCAACAAGGACATATTCCACCTATTGGTGAAGGTTTCAAAGTTGACAAGGGAGATTTTAAATTTTCTGACGAGGAACAATCAAGGTACAATGAAAAACTTGATTATAACAAAGATTTGAATGGAGAAGGAGATGAATCTTTATATTTTTAGAAAGAGGAGTAGGGAGGAGAGAACATGCCTAATTAGCATTTGGATTGGATGGCCCAAGGGGCAATTTCTCCTCTGGATAATCTTCACCACATGCCTAAATATCTAAAAAAATCTATTATCAAAATTTGATCTTGATAAGAAAACGAAAGCCAAATTTCATATTGTTTACTGCTACATGCATTTACAAATGCATGAGGTATGATTTGATGAAATTTCTTATAGTATTTTCCATACACTTTGGAAGGTATAACATCTATATAGTTTCATAGTCTTCCACCCAATTCCATTCATAATTGGACGGAGTTTAAAAAATTGTTTTTGGAGAAGTTTACGGATGATAAAACCCCCACAATGTTGTTAAAAGAACTCAGGAACCTCATTATGCGAGACAAAGAGAGATTGAAATATTTGAATGAAATATTTACCTACATATTGAATAAGTTTCCCATATAAGTGTAACCACACAATGACATCACTAAATATTATTATATGACTTCCTTGCTTACTAATATCTGCAATTTTTTTAGGAGAGCTCCAAAGGAGAGATGGGATTCAAATTTTGTATAAGCCCTTGCTATTGAAAAGGATTCACATTCTATTGGAGTCATTATAAGATTTGATGATTCTATAGAATCAAAAGATGTGGATAAGAAAACTCAAGCCTCTTAAACCAAAACTAAGGAAAAGTATCCGTTCGACATGGAAATACTGGCCAAGTCTTTTAAGATACTAACTAATGAATTATCTGAATTAAAGAGAAGTTTGAGCGAGGCATCTACTAGTATAAAGACTTCCAACCTCCTTTTTCTTCAGATAAATAACAATAATCAACCGGTCAAATCTGTGCAGAGCTCAAATGTTGTGTTTAATGTTGAAAGTTTAGGCATGGACAACTATTGCACATTCCATGAGGAGAGGAATTCAAAGAAGACATGTCCATGGTGGAATCACAACATGAATGCTATGGTAGATCATATTGTTGATATATTATTAGAAGATGAGAAATTTTAGTAGATTGAAGAAACAAATGAACCTTCCACAATCGAGGAAAGTATAAGTGTGAGACACTCAGTTAATGCATTTGATATCATATTCAATGTTGATAAGAAAAGTGTTGAGGAATCACTGGTAAGTAAAGCTCCTCCTCATTCTACAACTAGTTGATATAACTTGAGGAGTAAAGGGCCAATTTCCCATCAGGAGTTGAAGAAACAACTATTAAGAAATATTTTGCTTCCAACTCAACTTGCTTGGAATATACAGAACAAGTTTGGAAGTGCTCCAACTTCTAAGAATGCTTCCATGAGAAATAAGAATAATCCCACCACTCTAGAAGTTTTTGATAAAGCTACACCTCCAGATACTTCAACACTTCCTAGTAGAGATTAAATAATTGATTATAGAATCATTGAAGATATGAAGAGAACTCGTTCCAACATTTCAATTTTTTAGTTTGCTAAAATAGCAGGCCAACGTTAGTTGATTTTCCATGAATTCTTATCGCAACCTGCATAAGGTCACAAAGTTTCTTCTTCTCAAGCCATGTCTGGTAAGTCTCTTAGTATTCTCTAATCTATAATTAATGTTGTAAATTTAAATACTAACACTCTCTACCCCCTTTTTCTCTTAACTTTTGAACTATTTAATTATATCATCCATAATTGTTTGGTTGATTATGGTGCATCTATAAATGTAATTCCTCTAACTATAGCTAAGAAAATAAATGCCAACTAGGATAAATCTAATGCACAAATCATACAACTAGACAAATCACTCATCTAGGTAATTGGTGGAATAAACAATGTTATCATTCACTTATCATCTGACCATAGAGTACACAAATGCATAAATATTATTATTGTGGACATTCTTGAAGGCTATGGTTTACTGTTGAGTATATATTTGTATAGTAAGATACAAGGATATTTCTCAATAGATTGGAAATATTAATGGCTTTTGTATAAGGGTAGAAACAATGATATTCATGTAGAAAGTGAACCATATATGAAGAACATCATGCCACCACTTGAAGGTCATAATGGGCTAGTCTGGTTTGCTCACAAAATTTTTGGAAATTTATTTTTAGAGATTGATCATGGGTATTATCAAGCGCAACCATCACCCACCTTATCAGATACACAGTTGGAGGTCCTTCCTTACAGTCCAAATGATGCAAACTAATCTTGTAATATAGATGTACATAGTAGTAATAATGTAGGAACTAGCTTAGTAGTTAATGATTTTTGAAATTTATATTTCTATGGTTCTAAGACTAGGGATGGATGTAGAATTCGTTGTGTTCTTGTAGACCCACATAACCAGAGGTACATTTTATCATGTTGCTTGGAATTCAATATCACCATTGAATATGAAACTCTCATTTTGGGAATAAATAAAGCCATACACCTCAAGGTAGAGTTACTTAAGGTAATTGGTTATTCAAAGGTTGTCACCCATCAGATATGGAACACTATATATTGTGTATCACCAAATTTGAGAAACTACCAACAAGAGGTATGACGATTCATTTATCATTTTAAAGCATTTAATATTATTTCCATTCCTAGAATTAGAAATGCCCCCACAAATACATTAGAAAATGCAACTACTAGAATGTCACCTTTAAAAGATGCGTTTTCTATAGAGATTATTTATAAACCATATTTGTTTGATAATGTGACTAAATTTGGTGTTTTTAATGACCAATAGTAGATACTACAATGTATAGGAAATGCAGATGTGCTTAAAGATGCAATATTTGACGAAGTTGAGCATGATAAGGATTTGCAGGGAGTTGTCGAAGGAATGAAAGGAAATACTATGCCTAAAAGAGTGGTGCCTCTAGAAAAAATTGATGACCTACAAAACCATTTTAGAGGACTAGTTAACACCAAGATTCAAAGGTTGAAGTTATCAATGAACAAGTCAACCTGGGAACCATAATGATCCAAAATATGAAAACTTTGATACATGCTACTCTCCACAAGAACAACAAACATTTATTCATATCTTCAAGAAGTTTCATAATGTGTTTGCATGGACATATGATGATTTAAATACATATCATACACATATTATCTATTGTGTTATTCCTGTTAAATAAGGGCTAAATATGTATCAATAGAAGCTTAGAAAGGTTCATCCATTGCTCGAACCCCTGATCCAAATGGAGTTAAGGAAGTTGTCGGATGCTCGAATGATCTTGAAAGTAAGACATTCCACTAAGGTTTCCAACTTGGACCCTTTGAGGAAAATGTCTAGTGAGATACAACTATGTGTTGACTTGTGCATCCTTAACCTGGGATCAGATCAAGATAACTACCCAATGTCATCTATGTAATAGATACTCCAAACAGTATGTAGGTCGAAGATGTTCTCATTGCCAGATGGTTTCTCCAGATATAATCAGGTGCTAGTAGTGTAACTGGATTGTCTAAAGACCATTTTTAGAACAAATTGGGGGACTTTTACATACAAGCACATGTTGTTTGAACTTATTAATGTTGGCAGTACTTTCAAGAGGGCTATGGGAATCATGTTTCATGGAATTATTGGATAATGTGTTGTAGTCTATTTGGATGATGTCACTATATTTTCAAAGAAGATATCATAATATTTGCATCATATGAAGAAGATAATTGAGCAATGTCGTAAGTATGGGATTTATCTTAATCCCATAAACAACATCTTTGGTGTGTTGGAATATATTCTCTTAGGATACATCATCACTAAAATAAGAATCAAGGTTGATCTCGAAAGGGTCAAGACTATAGTTGAAATCCCTTTTCCTCTGAAACATAAAGCTATGCAATCTTTCCTAGGAAACATTAATTTCCTACGCAAGTTCATCTCTTATTATGATAATATTGTTAAGCCACTACAAGACATGATTATGAAATATTCAATTTATTAATAGGATAAAATAGAGAGGGATTCCTTTTCTCGTATTAAGCAAGTTATTCTTGACACTCATGCACTGTATAGTCTAGATTATGGAAAATATTTCTTGTTATATACTTTCGCTTTTGATGCATCTATCATGACCATTATACGCAAAAGTATAATGAATAAAATGAAAAATCTATATCTTTTATTAGTGTGTGTGTATAGGGGTTAGAGTTAAACTGCACTACAATTGATAAACATTCCTATGTAGTATGTAAAGTTGTTGAGCATTTTAGGCCCTATCTCCTCAAACCTCACATGATTATATATGTGCCTCATCCAGTGGTCATAATTCTCTTTGTGCAACAAGATATGGCTGAGAAAGTGAATTAGCTGACCTGTTTACAGGAATATGGTATAGATTTCAATCTAGTTCATGGTGTTAAGGGCCACATTCTCTTTCAACTCATAGTGGAAACAAGAGATTCTTGAGAAGAAGACATTTTAGGATGGGATTAAGAAATGGATATGTTTAAACCTGAATAGGTTCCTCCAACAAGCTCAACCATGCCTTGGTATATACAACAATACCTATAGCATGGCACCTGACCCAAATATCTATTGAATAAGAAAAAAATAACAATTATCCTTAAACATCTACCTTATTAGCTCAAACATGGAGCGATTTTTCAAAAGAACCATAATGGCATTGTGATAAGATTCCTAGAGCCTCAAGATACAAATAGGGAATTAAAATATCTGCATGATGGACTAACAAGTGGACACCTCGTGGGTGATACAACTGTACATAAACTAATGAGGGTTTCTTATTATTGTTCTAGAATTTCTCAGCATGTTAGTGATGTGTTGGTCAAGATCAGAAATCATCCATCCCACTACAATGGGGAATACATGTTATTGGTAAGATATTTCTACATTATCTGAGGCAACACCAATACATTTTAACAACAACAAATTATTTCACTTGATGGGTTGAAGTAGATCCATTAATACAATTCATCGACAAGGAAGTCATCCAATTTATGAAACAAAACATCATAACCAGGTTTGAAATTCCAACGTCGATTTTATTTAATAATTCAAGTTACTTTTCCTTGTTGAAAATTTATGATTTTTCATTAGAAAACAATATTGTTTTGAAGCATGCATCAAATGTTTACCCATATGGGAATGATTTAGCAAAATGATCTAATAAAAATATCATTTGCATAATCAAAAGAAAAAAAATCTCTAAACAAAGGAATTTGAAAAATGCTTTGCTAAATACACTATGGGATGACGTTGTAACTCCCAAGCCCTCTCTCCAAACCTCTCCATACTTCCTCATATATGGTAAAGAATCTATCCTACCTCCCAATATCTATCTTTCAGCCTTGCAACTATCCCAAGGGTGGCAAGGAAAACCATGTCCCTTGGTCCAAAGTAGAATATATACCTTGCTTAAACTTGAGGAAGAAAGGATCAAAGCCAAATGAATATTTGGCATGCACCAAAACCATATCAACCACTCATTCAATAATAACTCCACAGGGAATAATAATTTCAAAGTGGGTGACGTAGTATTGAAGTGGGATAAGGCCCATGAAGAGAAAGGAAAACACATGATATTTCAATCTCTGTGGATTGGCCCCTTTACCACCAAATGAAAACTTGGTCATAATGCTTTCAAGTTGAAATATTTGGATGGGGGGACTAACCCTTTTCCTATCAATGGATGAGATCTCAAACACTACTTTCAGTAGCAACTCTACACTGCACTTTGTTGTAGAATTTTCTCTTCGGTTTGTTTTATGCTTATCGTGTCAAGTCATGTATTGTCTTGTCTCCTTTTTCTTTGTCATTGCACATAAATAAGACCTTTGGGTGAAAGTGTGTGTGGTTTTGGAAGATTATGTGGAAAAATAAATAAGCGATGTGACAACTACAACACTTCGTTATCTGTTACTTCTTGTTCATTGTTTGGGAAGATTACCTAAGTTAAGAGAGGTCTAGATGAAAAATATGATACATTCAAGAAGAGAACCTTGAGTGAACCTATGAGACCCATATTCATTTTAGCATCTATACTCCTCAATTTGGTGTTCAATCGATTTGGTGCTCTACATGCTTATCCAATCAAGTAGAGAAATGATAAGGGGAAAATCTATAGCAAGAAAACCTATATCAATGGCTATATATATATATATATAAAGGGGAAACATCTTATACTCTCAATAAGAAAGGTCTCTCTTTCACTCCATTGAAATAATAATTTCCTAATCACAACTATACTAAGTAAATAAATAAAGGGTGAAAGAATATAAAGGCTTCTTGCTTAGAGAGGTGAGACAAGTAACTTTGTCGGGGTACTATCTAGGCTTGCTAGAAGCAAAGTAATGCCCGTACTCCTATAGTAACTCCACCGGGGTGCTTTCCAGGCCTGCTGGAAGTGGAGAAACACCAGAGATGAAACTCATACTCTGAATATTTTAAAATTTCCATTATATATTACCCTTTCCTAGATTGAAACAATTGTGATATGGCATATTCTTCATGTGTTGAACCAAGGAAAGGAATGGTGGATATTACATCTATAACTGAGTTCAATGAGAAATCCAAGGAAATTAGATTGATGAATTAATAATTCTTGGAGGGATAAACAATTACTGAAATTTGTTCCTAGAAACAAAATTTGAGGTTCATCTAGTGTGTTGCTAGGTGTTTTTGTTGCTACAACAGCCTCCAAAATTTTGCTACATTTGAATTTTGGAGCCTACCTATTATCATATTGAGTGTCACATTTGGTCACGAAGTGTCATTTCATGTTATTTTATATGTTTAAATTGACTTCTTTCATTCCCAAGTGTCATCACATCAGTAGAAACATCCATAATGTATTTCAAAAGTCTTAGCACACTTTTTTGTCACAAAATGACACTTTTGGTTGCAATTGCACATACTTTACCCGTTATACTTGGAGAGTGTTCATAAGCTAGAATTTTGATGTATGCTTCATAGTATTGGGTTCTATATAAGTTTTACTATTGAATTTTTATGTTTCAAACCTTGTTTTACTCTAAGCTGATTATTCTTTCCCACATGTTACCTTCCAGACTTAAACACATTTGATTTTTCACAAATCCTTCCCACTAAGCCTCGAAGAGCACATTGAACACTCTCAGAGCTCAATAATACCTTTCTTACTTTTTGAGAATGTTCCCTGCAACTAGGCCAAGCCTTTCATCCCTCTCTAGATCATAGCAAACTCTCAAGTAGCAAACCCTACTTGTCCTTCTCAATTGCACCCTCTTTGAAACCTTCCTCCTAGTTGCAAAGATAACACACTAAGAGTGCACATAAAGCCTCCCTGGAGGCTTCAAATTGTGCCCTTCTCCCTTCTTTCTAACTTAGGACTTCCCAATTGATCACATGGAGCATGAAATTTAAACATTGAATCTTCCTTGTCCATTGAGACCGCACCCTGTGCCTTCCATCAAGCCTCCTCTTCCGAAAAAATAACACACCTCATTCTTAGTATTCAACACATGACCCTTGTCTCTTGATAGTGCACCCTGCACCTAGAAGCTCCCCCTTCCCTTCCCGAGTATATTGTTAATTAACAGTCGTAAAGTTTGCATGATACATGATAGAATAGGATATTTTAGAGGTTGATGTTTGCTTTCCATGAGTGATCCTAATTTCTGGTGTTACTAGAATAACATGGCAAGGATGAATGATAATATTTGTCAAAGAAAGCAATACAAAGAAACATTCGAAGACAAAAGAACACATGATTGCGACAAGTGAATGAACATCATATTCTAGTGACCAAGGTGATCCATAAATTATCAATATGATCTCAAGACCCTTTTGAGGACAAATGGAAACAACAATGAGAAATATGGTTCAACTATTACTAGCATAGGTGGAGACATTATCATCCCAGTAGAAACCCCATGTCACAAGTCACTATGGGTCGAAGTCATTAATGTTAGTGGCTTATCTTGTTGTCACCACATCATGATCAGTAAATAATGATGCAATTATGTATTTATTGTAAATATAAATATATGGAATTCCAAGGGTCATGTATGGACAAAAGAGACACATATATAACTTTTAAGGTCACACATAGAATTCCAAAAGACACAAAGAATTCCAAAAGTCTTGTTGAAGTTCAAAAGCCATTTGGAAGACCAAAGATTATTTATAAGTTCAAAGGTAATTAGAAGTTCAAAAGTCACATGGGAAGTTCAAGAGTCATGAGGATATGAAGTGTCATGTCTCTAGTTATAAAAGATGCCACATTACTCAAAGTAAGGACTATTTACCTTAGCTTCTCCCATAAGGCATTTGAGAGATATAGATATTTATTTTGGAGAGAAAGAAGTGGATTTAATGCTCTACTATTCAGAGCATGTGGCATTCATTGTACTCATGTACCTTGGAATGTTTTCGTAATACTTGAAGCCCTTTTAGCCAACACATTTTCATGCATAGATTGTTGATGTTTTAAGACTATTCTTCAAATGTTTTGTGGTTTATGTCGGAATTAATATCTACTAAGGAAATTGAACTACTTCAGTGAATTTGGTGCTTACCTTATTGAATTTTTTTGAAATTGTTATAATGATCATTGCATCTATGTGAAATTCACTTGATGACTAACAATTCTTTCTCAACCATGTTTGTGTGTCTTTACTAGAATATTACTATTACTTTTATTTTACAGGATCATATTTATTTCCTTGCAGTGAGAGAAACTTGATACTTTTTCATTTGAAAATTCCATAAGGAACACTTTATTTTTCATTTGAAATTACATGCATGCTATGCGGCTATGTTAGTTGCTCAAGACAAGGAAAAGATTTAAGTAAATGGTAGGGAAGCCATCTTTTCAAATGGCACTAAACAATGAGTGGCCTAATTGGGACTCCATATAGGGGAGATCCACTATGTTTTGGTGGGTAGAGCACCATAAACATGTCTATAATTCTAACTTTAGCTATGGCTCATGGATTTGGATTCGAGATCTTTTTTTTTCCATGACTTCAAATTTTATTTCTAGATTCACTTGTTCAAAAAATATACAATTCTTGTCCATTATATGATCTTAGTATATATTTAGATTCTAATTTGTCTTGAATCAAAATCCATTTCCAGATTCAACATCCAAGGTTTTTTCATTTCTAGAAATAGAAATGGTTTATCTTAATAGTAAATGAAAAGAAAACACATAATTCTGGTTAGGGGTATTTCGATAGTGATTTCTATGTTCAATTAAATGAAATTATCAATAAAAATTCCACCATACAAAATGATGTGTTGTATACTTGAGATCAATTTCTTATACCATGAAATTATTTTTATGTTTACTCATGCTTACATAACACTCATGTTTGCAACAATTTCACTTGAATAACAATGTTTGTGTGTAATCACAACACCTTATTTATCCAAAATAATTGACCAATCATGCACATGTAGTGGGTGACATCCATGCTACAATCTTGAGGATGAGAGAATCACTGAAAGGTTTAGGGGCTAATATTCGCAGGTAGGCTAATTTTCCATGATTTTTCAAAAAAGAATCACCAATTTCCACTTTTTATAAAAAGGATTCGCCCAAATTTTACAATATAAAATTATTTTACCACAATAATAGTAAACATTATATAGAGAGTATCTATAAAATTGTTATAAGTTTGAATAATTTTACAGATACATCAATACAAGTTTTATGGTTTGCATATTATGGAATAGTGATATTCGCCAATGTTTTTAAACTTCAAGATAATTTCCATATTTAAAATTTTCCCTAGATAGAATGCATCAATATTATAAAAATAAAAAGGAATGGCTTTTGGATTAATGTTTTACATTTCATAGAGTGTAGAAATACAATCTAGCAATACCAAACAAAATCATTCACATACAAGTATCACCAATTACCTAGTATTCAGTTTTCTTTGGAAGTCATGGAATTACAAGGACCTCTCAATGTTATTTACCTCCATGCAGTAAGGTCCAACACATCTCTAGGAAAAATATGTTATGTAGCACTATTCAAGGTAGAAATTAGATTGGGATTTCCTTATAATCAAACTATGGTCCACTTCATTGGTGATGTGGACCTCTTATGCTAATATAACTATAAATCTTTTGAAGACCCTATTCGTTTGCTTGGGTATGTAATGCACTTCAGCCCTATTACTTGGTTTGCGGATGTGATTACCTTTAATATCGATTAGTATTTATCTCGAAACTCTTCTCTTGAGTATGTAATTCAAGGGTGAAGATCTAGACGAGTCTTCCAACATTTTTCTTCCCAAGTTTTGTTCAAGTTGAAATGCTAGTATAACTCTTGATGTTTTTGTACGAGTTGTTTGACATTATCATTCTCTCCATCCTCCTAAAAATTTGATGTGGTAATGGGGAATTATTCTATAAACTCATCATCCAAACAAAATTCTGCTTATGGCATGTGAATTATTTCTATGATAAAGATGCTTCAAGATGACCCTTCTTCTCAAAGAAGAGCATACCTTGGAATATCAATAAATGGTAATGTTAAGGGTTTTCTCCTCCCACCATGAAATATGAAGGATGTCCTATTTTTTGTATATATTTTGATCTTCTCTTTCTCGCAACTAAATGGCTCTCTCAATTTTTAAAGTGCTCATGCATGCGAGTATTCATATTTTCCTCATTAGTTCCCTTCCACAATCTGCTACAAGAAAGATGGAGATGTAGTGTGTTTCCATATTTATTAATTATGGCTCTCTCTTCTAATGAACAAGCTATATCTACAACATTTTAGTGTTCACAAGAGTGATGTTTGTGATCATCATGGACATCATTCTTTATTGTTATTTCAACTATAACATGAGTAACTATGTAATTATTTTTATTTCCTATCCCTTAATCCTTGAAGTCAATTTTTCTTAAGATCTTCAATGCAATGATTCTAGTATGCTTTTAAAAATCAATAGAATCCTTTTGATAAAAAGGATTGAAGATAATTTGACCATGCTTGTGTCTTTCATGGGCTTAGTTTCTATAGATGGAATGAATGGTTTCATTTCTTCTTTGATATGCTATACAAGGTCATTTAGTTATACCAATGCTTCCTTTTTCTCTACCAATTATATAGTAGTTGAGTATTCACCTAAGTGAACCTATCCAGATGCCAACTACCTAGTTGAATTATAAACTTTTCTCTGAATCCAATCTTCCCTGATGGGATTGAGCATCCTGGCATTCAACCAAATGGGTATTTAGCAATGGCAATAGATTTGTGCAAGTTTCTAGGTCTTTTCTTGATGCTATTATCCTCTAGTCAAACTTTTGTAACTTATACATCAACTACTTGTTCTCTTCTTGCATATACACATTGATGACCTTTACATCTTTTGAACATTATCTCTTCTATACTATAAGCATATTAAGTTTAATTTCTCTTCAAATTCTATAAATTGTATCACCATAAATAATTTAATTAGTATGATACCATATAACATGTAAACATTATACTTTTTTCACTCCAGTTTTATCAACATAACCCATTTGCAAATTGAATTTAGTCTTTGTTCTCTATATTCTCTATTTTCTCAGTAGCTTACAATGATTTTGTCTTCAACACAATTAAAACAAAAACATTTTTTTTTAATACAATAATAATTAATATTTTTGGATTCAAACTTATTCATTATTCAAAGCTTACTATGTTTTCTGTTTTTGATTCTCCATGATAAAGTTCCAACTAAGTTACACAATCCACCTCATTATTTGTAATATTTCCTGATGGATCCAAATACATTTTTTGATTACTTCATTGAAAACAATATGAATCACATTGGAAAATTAAGTGTTAGAGTACAAAAATTTATGCCCAATCATATCATTAATGAAATTCGCTTCACTCCATCCAAGCACATTACCCACATACAAATAATTTTCGTACACTGATTTAAGTCAAAAATCATGCAAATCACTCTTGTCTAATTAATTTTCTCATTCCACTGTGCCAATATGGTAACTCTTTCTCTTGGTTTATTATCTTCATTTACCATCAAATAATTTATGTTTCACAACCCCTCAACAGCAAGGATATGATTGTATTTTTCCAACAATAATAACAAATAGATTTATTTAGTCTAAGTTAATGTTATTAAATTGTGAATTGTATGTGTCTCCAAATGGTGAAAAGCAAGAATGAAAAAACACAATAAAACACATATTTATCTAGATCGAAAAACTAATAGAGCTTCCAACGTCTTCTCACATTAAGATATCAATTTTTAACTACACACCAAAAACTAGCTACATGGAAGATACATAAATCTATATGTTTGACTCAATCTAACACATTGTTTGATATGCTCTAACTCATTATTTCAAACCACTACTTATGCATTGAAAGCAATATGATACCAAAACTATTCAGTAAGTAAAATACAAAACAATTGGAAGATGTAATCAATAATTACATTCAACATTCCACCTTAATTTTGACTTCATCTTCATTAAAAAATTTAGCATGAATTATTTATAGGTATTGTATTTTAAATTCAAAACTTGATTTTTCCAATGTCTTTGTAAAGGTGTCTGCCAAATGATTTTTGGAATTCAAAAACTGAAGATTTACTTCCCAATTATTGGCTAACACTTGGATGAGTTGAAAATGGGTGTCAGTGTGTATACTTTTTTTATGAAACTCACGATTTCTAGAAAGCACAATTGCTTAATTATTATCGCAAAAATTAGGAGTTGCCTTGTTGTTCTCTTCAGGCTCAACATCATATATCATTCTTCTTAAACAAAGTGTTCACATATTACTCTTATTGTTGCTACATACCCTTGTTTTTCTGATGAGATGAAGGTAATTGGTTGCTTCTTGTATTCCCATGAAATCAATATTGTACATAGGTGAAATGCATATCCTGAGATACTCGCTCTGGCCTAAATACTTTTTGCAAAAATAATTATCTATGTAACCAACAAGATGGGTGTCTTTTGAATCAATGTACACAATTTCATATTGTATTTTTCCTACAATATACCTTAAAATCATTTATCCTACTCTCTAAAGGGTTTCTTTTGGTGACTCCATAAGCCTATACATAAGACTGATTAAATAAATTATGTTAGGCCTTGTTGTTGTGAGATACATTATGACACCTACTAACTACTTGTACATAGTGGAACTGATTATTGAACTATTGTCATCTTTGCTTCGCTTGGTTCTTAGGGAGATTGGTGTGTTTATTGGCTTACAGAATTCCCTCATCCTGATCCTCATCAAAATGTTTCCTGCCTATTTTCATTTCAAAATGAAAAATCCCTTTTCATATTTTTCAAATTCGATTACAACAAAGTATTCTATGTGACTGATATTAGTCATGTAAAATTCCTTCTCCATAGTTGTTTGAAAATCTTCACGTCATAAATTTCCATTGTAAATCATATCATCAACATAAATGCAAACTATCGAAACACTATATTTCAATTTATTTATTTTTGTTCATAGAGAATGGGTTCGATAATGTTGCATTTGAAACCATATTTGACTAGGAAATGATCAATTATGATGTACCATGCTCTAGGTGCTTGTTTTAAACCATGCAAAGCCTTTTTTAACTTGTAAAATTTTAACTCTTAAACCTTGACTTCATTTTATAGAGGATGATCTACATAAACTTATTCCTTGAAGATCCCATCTAAAAATAATGATTTGACATCCATTAGGTAAATCGGTCAATGATTTTTTGTCGATATTGTTAATATTGTTATGAAAATATCCAACCTTTCTATTGGGGCAAATGTTTCTTCATAATCTACTAAATGTTGTTTTGTAAATCCTTTTGTTACCAATATGGATTTATGCTTTTTATTTTTCCCTTTTTCACTAAACTTGATGCTATAGATCCATTTGAATCCAACGCTTGTTTTCCTTACCAGTAGTTGTATATGAGTCCATGTGTCATTCTTCTTTATTATTTTGATTCATTCATTTATAGCTTAAACTCATTCTATTTTTTTACTGATGTTTAAGAATGTGTTGGATTGAAAGGCAATAAGGAAAATTTTACTTTTTCATTATTTATTTCTTCATAAATTTCTCTCAATCTTCTTGTTTTCCATAAAAATGTGGGATACAATTTCTACTTGAGGATAGAATGTATGCATTTTTTCATCCTTTTCTTTTTACTTCAGCTAAAACTTGTAGTAGTGGGAGTGCTTATTTTGGTTCTTCCACTTATGTTGCCTCACTTGGTTTGAATGTATGTGGAGAAACTTTCTTTTTATTTGTTCTATTTTCTTGATTATTCCATGATTGATCTTTAAAGAATTTAACAGGTCCTAAAATAGTATCTTTCTTGGTCACGTGGTTGTACAATTCATAAGCCAGGATCTTCACTATAACCAACAAAAATGTGTTTTTCACTTTTTTCATCGAATTTTATTTTCATTTATTATAAAATATTTGTAGATACTACACAATAAAAAATATGAAGTGTGATATACTTATCTTCATACCACTCCAAGCTTATTTAAGAGAACTCTAACTTTGATGTGTTTGGTTGGATATCTATTCAAAATATAAATTGATCATGCTATTTCTTTTTCCAAATACTCATTTGGAGATATTCTTTGCCATCAACATGTTTCTTTTCATATTCATGATGGTTTGATTTTTCCTTTATTATACCCCATTTTGTTGTGGAGTTTACTTTGTAGTAAATTGTCTTTTCATACCTTGATCCTTGTAATATTATACAGTTTCTCCGAAATCATATTAACATGCTCCATCCAATCATAATACTTTATTTTTATTTCCCTTTTACTTATTTGTTGCAGATTTGAAGCTATAATTTTTCAAATGTATCATATTTGTTTTTTATGAATAAGACCCATGTCATTTTGCTGAAATCATCAATAAAGTTTGGAAAGTAAATACTTCATCCTATTGATTGGATTTGTGATGGACTAGAAAGGTCTGTGTGTACTAGCTCAAGTGGACTTTGGGCTCTATATCTGTTAGCATACTGAAAAAATGTTTCTTTGATGTTTAGGAACAATATCATTTTCACATGGATTAGGATGGACATCTATCACAAGTAGAGCTAGGAGCATAGACTTATTTTGCAAAATATCATGACTATTAAAAGCTAAATGGCCATATCTAAAATGTCATAACCAAGATTCATCAGAACTTGTTAGAAATTGAGCATATGATAATGATTGCTTGATATTTCTAATGACTAGAGGAATAATCATATTTTTGGTCATTTGGATCCTTAATATAAATTTTTGACTAGATGCTGAGTCAAGAATTGGGTAGGTACGACCTTTAAAATTGGCTTCAAAACTATTTTCACTCATAGATTTTGTTTTAGACTTTGTACATAATAGACATCATGAATGTCCTTCTTTACATTTTTCTTGTTTACAATTCTAACAATACCTTTACCTAAGGAATTAACAAGATGATCATCACCTAGTTTAATCCGAGATTTAACTATTTCATCAAAACATGAAAATACATTTTTTTTACATATCATATGTTTACTACAACCATTTTCTAGTAACTAGATATCTTCATTCATGTTTTCTTTTGCTCCTAAACAAGAAATAAACATGGAATATGTTGTACCTTCGTTAATTCTTAAAACATTTATGGTGTATTTTTTTAGATATTTTTGTTCCTTCTTGAATTCACTTTTAAAAAGGCCATAGTTATTGCAGTTATATCACTATATATTTGAACCATCCATCCTTCCACTTCCTCTACTATTTTTGCCTCTACCTATTTGATTAAGATGTTGAATCTTGTTGTTGTTCAGGTTAACTTGATTCATTGTTTTTGTTGATATAATATCATCTTCCTCTTTTATATCTACTTCTGTTACCTCTCCCTCTTCCTGTACTAATTTTGGCTAAGGTTTGAAAGATAGTTCCTAATAAGTCATTTATATATTTAATTATTCACTCATGATTTAACGTTGATCCTGTCAAAATTTCAATTGAAAAATAGGCCAGATCTTTACTTTCTTCTATGGATATCAGAAGCATGTAAAATGAATGTGGGAAAGTTATGATAATTTTATCAACCACCTATTTATTGGTGACACCCTCTCCATGAGTTATAAACTATCTACTACCTCCATGACTCGATTCATAATCTAATTTAATACTTTAGTATCTCTCATTTGCAAGGTTTCAAATGTTATATACCTAGGGGGGGATAACATGGGGTACCAAGGGAGGTACCCAAGGTAATAATGTAATAATGGGATGGGCCATAGTAATAAATAAGGTGGTTAACCCATATCATGTAAGGGACCACAAGTAGTTAATAATAATGTAATGGGCCCATGGTATTAGTTGATGGTATGAGGGAACCATGGTAATGACCCATGGTATTGTATGTATGAGGCCTATATAGAGGCTAGAGACTCCACATTGAGGGAGTGAAGGAATATTGTATGAACAGGCATATGGCTTGTGGAGTGTTCTCATTCCTTAAGGAGTGAATGTATGGTGTTGCCCTACCTTAAGGGTTTTGATTAATAAAGAATGATTTCTATCTATTTCAATCTTATTATTCTTGGGTTTATTTCTATTATCATAATATTTTTGGGTTAGATCTATAACAAGTGGTATCAGAGCTATAACAAGTGGTATCAGAGCACTTTCTTGGGCAAAAAAGTAGAGAATTTTTTTTATTTTTGCAGGTTTTCGGGGGCGACGAGTTTGCAGATCAGATCTGTACATTTTTTGTGCAAGATATACAAAATATAATTGAAGATCTGGATTCTATGTGAAAAAATACCCGATTTCAAAAAAAAAATCGGTCGAATCAGAGTCCGGATGAAGGAGATATCACTGATTTAAAAATTAGTGGGGTTACAGACAAATTTTCAGGGCAGCGAGTTTGCGGCGCCGATCTGGACCTCTTGGTGCTAGATATGAAAATTATAATTGTAGATCTAGGATCTTTGTGAAAAAATACCTAATTTCAAAAAAAAAATCAGTCAAATCGGAGTCCGGATGAGGGAGATATCGCTGATTTAAAATCAGCTCTTTTTGAAAAAAATTTGGTGACGGCGAGAGAGTTACAGCACAGATCTGAAATTCTAGTGCCTATATCAAGATTTTGATCACATGGGCAGATGCATAATGATTGTTCCATTTCCAAAAACAGGTCATAATAGGGATTCTGAGCCATATTGACTAAACTGTGACAATTTCAAATTTTTGTCAAGTGAATTTTTTCTCAAACCCTCTTCATGGCGATTCTATATTTTACAGGAAAAGATGATGGTCCTACTATTGAAGAATTCATACAAAGATACAAGTCCACACATGGGACATATTGGAAGCTTCCAATGGTGCTTAATATGAGAGATGAGGCTCAAAAGTGTAATTTATCACTTAACTACAAGCAGTTGACCAAACTTTCAGATGCAGAATTTGAAAAAGTCTTTTTGGACAAATGGTCTCGGGCTAGAAAAAAAGGAGAATGAGACACATAAGGGGTTAATTGCTACGGGTGTCTCCTTATTGCAGGTTCATGGATGGATTCAAAAGGGGAAAATCATTGTTTTTATAAATCCTAGTTGCAAGCATAATTTCATCAATGTTAATTTGGCAAACAAATTGCAAGTTCTAGCAAAACAAATTGAAAATACATAGGTTGATGATGAGGGTGTTCAAATTTATAAGGATTTGAAGCTTTCTATGGATAAGTATGTGTTGCATGGTGATTTTTATACTTCAGAGATGGATAATATGGATGTTGTTTTGGGATATCCTTGGATGGAATCTGCGGGTACTATCAATATTAATGTGCAGAAGAAATTCCTGAAGCTCTGGTATAAAAAGAAGAAAATTACATTACAGGATATTTCCATTAATAAACAGGTAGAGTCCAAGGACGCTGAAGGAGAAGATGTTCCAGGGTCTGACATATTAGATGATGAGCCAGTGATGATAGACAATCAAACACAAACAGAGGCTGAAGCAGAAAAGGTTACAGGTGTTGATACATCAGAGGAGGGCTCAGTGGTTGAAGTCATATTGGAAAAGAAGACACCACAACAGGCACCACAGCAGGGTGAATTAAAGAAAAAGACACCGTGGGTTAAAACTTCAACATATCATCACCCACATCACCCCGCAAGAAAACAACCAACAAGATGGCAACCAATTAGCCACAAGGACAACAACCCCCGTATGACGGATAGCGAGGAGCGAAGATCCACCTACTACACATCAACATAGAAGAGCTGCCATGGTCAACTTCCATCTCAAGCGAGCGAGGCACCAGCGAGATCAAGGGTTCACCTTTCTCTTGGATGGCTAGATGCACGTGCATGGTACCAGTGGACTACTCTTTTGAGTAGATCTCTCATTTGCAAGGTTTCAAACCTCTTCCCGAGGATCTAAAACATTACATTCTTGACCTTGTATGTGCCTTGGTATGTTTTTTCCAAAATTTCCTAATCTTGATTAGCATTGGTTGCTGCTACAATCTTAGGGAATATGGAGGCTTCAACTCCATTTTATAAATTCAGTATTTCTATTGAATCCTTTCTTTTACTCACCATTGAAGCATTTATTTGGGAATTTCCCATTGTTGTTAAGCCTGCAGCATCAAGTTCTTTATATTTTGTGAAATTTTCTTCCCAATAATCCAATTTTTTCAAAAATGTGTTCATCTTAATTTCCCACATTATATAATGTGTTCCATATAATATGGTACAATTTGTGTTTTAATCGCTAGAGGAAGCCATGACTAATGTTTATGACAATCCCCCCTTACTGTGGATTATGTACTTCTCCCCATATTCATCTCACTAAAACTCTAAGGGAGACATTAAAACCTTGATGTGAGTGGATATGGGTTACAATGGTGATTTCAATAATTATAAGAAACCTTGGCATGATTATGGTTTCTTCGTATAACAATTTGATTTAGATTTATGATGGCTTCCTCAAAAAAAAAAATTCTCAGGGCGAAAATCTGAGGATGGATCCATAATTAAACATAGAATTATGATGGAGGCACAAATCCACAAAGAAACCTTGGCTTGTATTTCGAATATAGGGCCCTTCTGTTGGCAATGACTCATTGAAAAGAAACATAATGGAAGATTTATGGGTTTGGTGTATAGGGAAATATTTATAGTTTTTGTTTTTGCATCCCTATATGGAAGATGCTCCTTCTCTTGATGGTACAATTGCGTTAAAACTCTCCTTTTGGTTTCTTGATGCAGCACGAGTTAGATAAATACCAACGTGAGGGTTATTCCCTATGAAACTCAATGTGGCTACCTTACGACTTTGAAAACCGCTCTAAGGCTCGTCCTTTGCAAAAACATAGTGACTGCTCCTATATCAATAGTTCTTTACCAAATATTACAACAAAAACAATGACTCCTATAAAATGAATTGATGGAAACCTTTGTGCGTTAAATGTGGGTTGGGAAGATCTACGAATAGACTCTAGGAAAATATAAGAAATCCAATACAAAAAGAAAAGAAGTCTTCAACATGACTTTTACTAGAGGTTCTCTTTAGCCTAATGGATTGGACTACTTGTCTGATGCCATGTCAGTATCTAAGAAGAAAAGCGAAAAAATATAGTAAAACAAAAGATTACTCATATTGAAGAACCAATGGATCTTCAAAACTCTTCTCACATTAAGATACCACTTTTCCACACCACACCAAAAACTGGTTACATAGAGAATTGTAACAACCCTTGTTAAAAACTAATGTAAAAATATATATAAGGTCACGGAAGATGGGACATTTATTCCCAACTGAATGTTGGACATCCTAATGGGGGTTTTTGTTTGGTTGTTTATTGCTAAGGAAATTGGTAAAGGTAATGGCTAAGGCTTTGGAAAGGAAAAATGGCATTTTTGGCACATTTATTTATGAAAATAATGGAAATTAGGAGAAAAGGAAGGTGAAAGGTCATAGGTTGCATGTGAGGAGGAAATTGAAAGAAAATGATGTAAAATGAAGAAAATAGAGACCTCATTACTAAAAAGACTTGTGATGATCAATTGGCAAGCTTATTATTTTCAATGTTAGGCTCTTAGTCAGTGTAAGCTCTTGGCTCATGGTTTTTCTATGGTTTTGCATAGGATTAGGAAAGGAAAAGAAGCCAAGAGGAAGCAAAGATCAAGCAGGGAAAGGCAAGATTAAGAAGATACAATAGGTTTCATTGTAGGTATCAATTTTCATGTGTATTTACCTTGCTAGATTTGGTAGGCATGGAATTTCATGTGGTTCTTTCACTGTTATGGCATGGGTTTTTCCAGGTGTAACAATATTTTCAGCCTAGCCTTTCCATTTCTTGATAACCATGGTGTGATTTTGTTCTCATGTTTTGGTTGAGCTAGATTGCCAAATGGATTTGAAGCTGAGTGAGGTGGATCTCCAAAATGATAGAACACATGGCCTAGTAACCCCTAAGCCAGAGTTTGGGTTGTAGTAAAGCTAGATTTTTTGTTTCCTTGGATGGCCTAGGAATCCTTGTTGGTGAATGGCGGGATATACAATAAAACCTAGAGGTGGTTTTCTCTTTGTTGGGCCTACTAATCCCTGGTTAGGATATGTGGTAAATCCTAGGGAGAGGGTCTCATTTTAGGGCCTAGTGATGCCGATTTGGATTGTGGTAAAGTCTGAGAGACTAGGAGACAAGAAAATTCCTCATGGTGTAGGTGGAGAAATCCGGTGGCATCCATGCTTGTTTGGCCTAGTGATCAGGTGGAGATCATGGTAAAGCCTATTATGATGTGTTCACTATGTTGGCATAGTGATCCAGGATGGATTATGGTAAAGCATGGTTTTTGTTGATGAGGGTGAGGTGGTTTAGCATTGGTATTCCCTAGTTGGTTCTTTTGGTTGAGGGGAACATTCACGCTTGGAATATGGAATTGGGGTGAATGGTTGAAGAGAGACTTGGCTTATCCATTCTATGGTCAGGTGGAACGTGGTAGTCCCATCTCTGGTTGTTTTATTTCATTTATTAATTAGAAATTCATTTCCTTGATTTCTATATGCAAAAGTATTGATGTATGTGTGGATTTTGATGGTTAAGATGTTTATCGTAATTATGTTCCTATTATGTTGGTTATATGTATATTTTATGAGAGAAACTATGTATGGATCTCATCATGATTTTACTTGTAAATGAATTGATGGTGCATCTGTGGCCTAATAGATGATAATGCATCAAATGACATGAGGGAACAATGGTTCATAGAGATTCTTAGATAAGTATGAGATCCCTATACTAATTATGTTATTTACACCTATAGTTTACATGATGACTTATTTACCTAAATGGCTGTCATGGATAGTAGGGGTCTGGTTATGGACTTGTTTATCTTATTGATTTTACATCATTTTTTCCCTATATTTTTACTCATTTCAATCTATCACTCCATTATGGGTAGTGGCCTAGGCTGTGGGCTTGAAAAAGTGGCTTAAATCCTGAGGTCGTTGGCACAAAACTTACAATTTTAGTATTTGGTTGCTCATAGGAAATCCTATGAGAGTGACATTAGGTTTTTGGCCACTCCCTTTCCCATAGCATGAGAGTGACTGTGGCCCAAGAGATCCAAAACAAAAGTGGGACCTAGGGACATGCTGTCTAAGTGGTTGACTTATCTCCTGAGGGTTCTGTTGACGATGTTAGATGAATGTGTGGGATGTTTCCATTGATTCGACTTCCTTAAGGTCACATAAGAGGATGAATCTGATCATAGTAGCCTCTCATCTCATGTTTATAGGGGTTGTCATGGTTAGTTTGGTGGATGTGGGAGGAGGGTGTTATAGAGTGGTATAATAGCATGGTTCACCCCTGGAACTGGATGCGTGGTGTGTGTTGTTCATGCATTCATATCAGTTGCATGTGTGTCTCTTACACCTGCATTCCTTGTTCTTGTTTCATTGCATAATGTAGATCATGGTTGTAGTAAGGTTGTCATGAGGAACTTGATGTTGATTTTATGGAATGCATCATCATGAGTATATGACTAGTTACATAATGTTATATGTCACTTACATGTTCTTGTATGTCACTTGATTACATCGATGTATGTTAGTTTTCATTCTTGTATGTTTGCTTGCATGTATTAGTCTTGTCGGTTGGTTACAAGTATTAATCACTTATGCTCCACTAAATGCATTCATGCGTATGTGTAGTTGATTATGCATTACTTATGCATGTTGATGGTTGCATGTAGTAATGCATACAGTTGACTAATGGTTCTTTTCATGCATGAGTTCATGGTTTGTGAAGTTGATATGGCCATGCATTGATGAGTGGACTCTAGCTAGAAGGATGTGTATATGATTTTGTACTGATGTGTTATATGTCTATATGTAGTCATTATGCATGTATGGTATTGGTTATGGTTATGCATGAATAGTAGGTGAAACATGCCTTGTGAAGTCATGGTATGCAATTTAGGTAATCATGGTGGTATTGGTATGTTATGATGCTAATGTATTGAATGAGGTAAATGAAGAGATGGAGATCATCAAAGTGAAGTTGCAACATTGGACCTTGAGGCAAGAGCATGTCATCATACATGTTTGTATGTTGGGCATGCAGTTATGTAGGTTAAGGATTGTTATATGCATTAGGGTTATATACATTAGGTTTATGCACATGTCTTTCGATGTTATGGTTATGTACATGATAGATGATAATTGATTAGCATAGTCATATGCACATGTGTTGGATAGTCAAGAATGATAATAACCTGTAGTTATATGCATTGCTATTGTTGTTTTATGTTAGATAACTTGATGATTATGTTATATTTTGTTGATGAGCATGATATATAGCGTATTGTTGTTATATGCTATTAACTCGATGATTAGGGTTATTTCATTGAGATATTAATGTCGTAATTTGGATTGGTCATATCTTTGATGGTTATGTTCATTGCATCGAATATCTTCATGTTATATGTATTGTGTTAACTTAATTTGACCTATACAAATGGTTATGGTTGCGATATTCAGGTATGAATCGACATATTTGTGATATGGTGTCATAATAATCTAGACTGATCATACCAATGTGATTGTTATGCATGAATGACAAATGCTTATGAGCTTATGATGTGAACATGTCAGTTACTTACTGCTATGGATATCATCATTTATGTTTGAGTTGAGATGTTGTGAAGTTGTATCATGCTAGCCCATATTGATTGTGCAGACAAGATAGCCTCTGCTGAAATACACTAAGGTATGAGTTTTCTTATGTAGTATACTGGGTGCTTCATTGTTGATTATGTCGTCTATTTGGTGTTTGAGTGTTTGGGATTTATCTGACATGGTTTGTTAATAGCTTACTTGAATGTTTGATTAATTGCATGATATGACTATGAGTCTATAGGGATGCATGAAGAAATGATCTTATTTTAAGATGATTTTACTAATACATATGTGTCAAGACAATTGATATGTACTTGCATGCAAGTAGGTGAGAGTTGTAACATTATGTCTAATGACTATGAGTTGACTCTGGTCTTTGGAAAGGTTGATTTCAAATTGATAGATATGGTTGTCTTGATACTTTGAACATGTGGTTAACATGTGTGAGTAGTTGCAGGGTAGCATGCTAGGTACTAGAGTAACAAGGTAACACTTGATGTGTTTATATAACTAGCAACTAGGTGATGTGGCAGTACATAGTAAGCCTTGATTTCAACCAGGTAAAAAGGTAAAAGAAAGGAATTGGACAAGAATTCTTTTGGATAGGTTTGGAAACCCTAATTCAAAAAAATGAGTGATTCACATATAGGAAGTATTCTTGACCTTAATATTTTCTGACATTATGTGGATATGTGCTAGATTCATGAACATGTACTTGACGTATATATTAGCTAGTCTCTAGTTACAAGTGGATATGTCCATGGAATTGGAGCCCCTTTAAAGATGGTGTGGATGTGTTTAGTTGCAAGGAAGCATGCTTAGCACAACAAGGTAAGGTAATTGGTGTATGTTATGTTTATTTATGCACTGACATTGCGTGTTTTTGGCAATATAATGCAGGGATTTTCATGGCAAGAGAGATTTCCATGAATTGTGGAGAAGGTTTAGGTTGATCTTTCCCTTAGATGCATTGGGAACCATGGAGATTGAGTCATGGTGTCTATTTTTAGTCTTGTGCTTTTGGTCTTTTGTGATTTTCTTGCGCTTGATTTGTAGTTTTGTTATGTCTAGTGCATGATCATGCCAATTTGTTTGTGGTGTCATATTGTTGTTTGTTTTCCATGGATTTCTTCTTGTTTTCTTCCCGGTCTTTCCTTTATTGTTTTGAGAGTATCAGGAATTGGTTGGGAAAAGAGGAAGTTAATAGAGCTCGGGGAGACTCATGTGGTATCCAACATGTGATGTAAGACTTAGATGAAGCTCAGTTTAAGGGTAAGAACAGTGTAAGGTAATACTATGACAATTAGTTGGACTGGTTGGGTCCATTGTGGTAAGTGGGCGATGACAGAAGATACACGAGAAAGGGAACCAAAAAAGGTAAAGTAAATGGATTTGACATGTTGAGTTCCTTGGCTATGTTGGGAACAACTGTTCTCAATGTTGTGCATTTTGTGCATAAATAAGGAAGTTCTCTTAATCTCCACCTTATAATATCTGGAAATTTTGTTGTGATCATGATTATGCTGATGTTTATATGTATACATATATGTATGACATTTTCTAACATTATCAATATTGTTTATTCTAATGTTTATGTATATGTATGTATGTATCCATTTATCTATGTCACTATTTGACAGGGTCATTAGGAATCGTCCTTATGGAGGAAATGTAGGTGAATTACAAGAAGGGGTTTCTAGCTATGAGGAGTCAAGTGGGAAGAGTAGTCATTCAAAATATATGAGGTCAATATCATGTGAATATGAATTTATATTTTATGCTTGTATTATGCCTATGATTATGTTATGGATAGGTTATACTGAGGGATACATTAGTGAGATGAAAGTAGTGTGGTCTACGGCATGGTAGGACAAGCATGGATAATACGCTGGAAGTATGGTTTCTTGGTAGAGACAATGTGGTTTTGGATGTGTGGTACTAAAGTTGTGCATATGTTGTATATGTTGTACATGTTGCATCTATAATGTGTGCATATGAGGTGTTGTGTATATATAGTGTGTGTACATGTTCTTAATGCAATGTTAGGTATAGGATGGTAGAGATACTGTTGTATGGATATTGCATATGGTGTTGTGCACATGTTGGATATGAAACATTGTGTACATATGATGCTATGCACATGTTGTATATGCAGTGTTATGTGCGGATGGTGCTGCATGCATGTTGCACATGTGGCACTATGTACATATGGTGTTGTGTGCATTATTGTATAAGTGGTGTTGTGTGCATGCGGTGTTTACATGTTGTACAAGTTCCATTGTGTGTAGGTGGCATTCTGTACATGCCACGCATGTGGAGTTGTGTACATGTGGTGTCACATACATGTCGTGCATGTGGTACTGTGTACATGTGGTATTTTGTACACATTGTATAGTGGTGCAGTTTACATGTGGCATTGTGTACATGTTGTGTAGGTGGTGCCGTGTACATTTGATGATGTGTACACCTTGTGCAGGTAGTTCTTTGTACATGTGGTACTTGTGTACATGTGTGATTGAGTGCATGTTGTACATGTTGTGTTGCAGGTATGGGGCACTATGTACGTGCATTGTGTAGTCATGGTATCGTGACATATGCATTCATTTTGTTGCACTCTATCCACATATTTTTGTTGTGTTGTTGACTGGGTGTAGGTGTATGTGTTGTATGTTAGGTGTAGGTGCATGTATTGCATGGTATTGTATGTAGTGTGTGATTGTATGTGTGTGATGCACACTATGTGTACATGCACATGGTTGAGGATAAGGCATTGGGTGATTGTCAGGTGTGGAAAATGATACAAAGTGCATACAAAATAACGACAAAGGTATAAGCTAAGGCTTGATTAAAGGATAAGTATCGTTATTTTACTTTAGTGTTATTATGCATGTGATTTATGATTTTGGATTATGGTTACATGTGATGTATGATGGTTGTGTTTGAGATAACCAGATGTGATATGCTTATACATAATGATTTGGTCAAAGATGTTAGTTTGACTTGCTATGATAGGAAGTAGACAGGATTGTGAATTTACCTTATGCACGAGCTACTAATGAGATATGATTTGAGGTTATTTCAATATATTTTGAATCTAATGGAAATTATGTGCTTGGAACAGGAATGCATGAACATGCACAGTTGGGTGGTTGAAATCAACTACAAGAATTGCCAGCAGTAGCAAAGAAATTGGAACATGAACTAGTATACTGGTAAAGTAGTTCATGAGCAGGGCCATTGTGCAAAACTGATACCCAATAGTGTCCATTGATTTCCATGAGCATGCTATGATCGGTATGATGGTTTTTAGGTAGGTATATGCCTTGGTTGTTTGATCTTCCGATGCGGGGAAGCATTTCCAAGGGACGGATCACACACGATAGGGGATGTCACGGAACTTTGAAGGTGAGTGACTGCACGAAAGGGGTGACCTGATTTCCTGAGGGACTGTGTAGCTGAGAAGGGAAGGTTGCATATATATATTGTTTTGGTCATGAGCATTGCCACAAGGAATCAGATGCACATTGGTAGTGCACCCTGAAACAATGAGCTGGTAACTGTTCACTAAGAGGACAAGTGGTGTGTGATTATAGCGTTGGACTTTGGATGTAGATTGAATTTGTAGTGGAGTCTGGACTTCTGGGAAGGAGGTGAATATTGGTATTACTTTGAGGGTGAAGGTGTGAGCCTTTGGATTCCCTTGATGATTGACATGAGCATCATATTCTTATATTTTCTGGTTTAGAAAACGTGCATATGTGTATATGTGGTTATTGTAAATACCATAATGAGTTTTGTTAGAAAGCTCTAGTATGTGGTATGGTTGTTATCTGGTCATGTTGTCATGATTTTTTGCATTTGAGCGGGTCATTCATTGTAAATACTACAATGAGCTATGTTACAAAGCTCCACGGGCAATGTGTTTTGTTTTCAGTGGTCTTATTGGTTATAGGTGTCATGGAACACCGACGACAGTGTTCCCCCAAGGGAGAAGGTTCTGTAATAGCCCTGGTTAAAAACTCATGTAAAAATATATGTAAGGCCATAGATGATGGGACACGTATTCCAATCTGAGTGTTGGGTAGGACATCCTAGTGGGGGTGTTCATTTGGTTGTTTATGGCTAAGGAAATTGGCAAAGGAAATGGGTAAGGCTTTGGAAAGGAAAAATGACATTTTTGGCACATTTATTTATGAAAATAATGGAAATTAGGATAGAAGGAAGGTGAAGGATCACAGGTTGCATGTGAGGAGTCAATTGAACTAAAATGATGGGAAACTAAAGAAAATAGATGCCTCATTAATGAAAGGGCTTATGAGGCTTAGTTGGCAAGATTCTTCTTTTCAGTGTTAAGCTCTTATTGCAATATAAGCTCTTGGCTCAATCTTTTGCTATGGTTATGCATGGGATTAAGAAAGGAAAAGAACGCAAGAGGAAGCAAATATGAAGCACAGAAAGGCATGATCAAGAAGCTATAACATGATTCATTGTAGGTATCGATTTTCATGTGTATTTTCGTTGCTAGATTTGGTATCGATGGTATTGCATGTGGTTCTTTTGCTACTATGGCATGGGTTTTTCCAGGTGTAACAGTGTTTGCAGCCTAGCCTTCCCATTTTCGGATAACCATGGTATGATGGGGGTCTCATGTTTCGGTTGAGTTGGATTTCTAGATGGATTCGAAGCTGAGTGAGGTGGATCTCCGAAATGATAGAATACAAGGACTAGTAACCCCTAAGCTAGAGTGTGGGTTGCAGTAAAGCCTAATTTTGTGTTGCCTCGGATGCCCTAGGAATCCTTGTCGATGAATGAAGGGATATATGATAAAACCTAGAGGTGGTTTTCTCTTCATTGGGCCTAGTAATACCAGTTGGGATATGTGGTAAACCCTAGAAAGTGGGTCTCAGTTTAGGGCTTACTGATCCAGGTTCGGATTGTGGTAAAGCTTCATTGACTAGGAGATAGGAAAATTCCTCATGTGTAGGTGGAGAAATTTGGTGGCATCCATGCTTGTTTGGCCTAATGGTTGGTTGGAGATCATGGTAAAGCTTGTTGTGATGTATTCATTATGTTGGCCTAGTGATCCATGATGGATTACAGTAAAGCCTAGTTTTTGTTGATGGGAGTGAGGTGGTTTAGCCTCGGTATGCCCTGGTTGGTTTTTTTGGTTGAGTCACACTTTCATGCTTGGAATATGGGGCGGGTTCAATGGAAAAAGAGAGGCTTGTCTCAGCCATTCTATGGTCCAATGGAGTGTGGTAGTCCCATCTCTGGTTGGTTTATTGCATTCATTAATGAGAAATTCATTCTCCTGATTTATATGTGAAAATGTATTGATGTATATGTGGATTTTTATGGCTGATATTTTTACGGTAATTATGTTCCTATTATGCTGGTTATATGTATATTTTATGACAACAACTATGTATGGCTCTTAGCATGTTTTTACTTGTAAATTAATGGATAGTGCATCTATGGCCTAATAGATGATAATGCAGAAAATGATATGAGGGAACAATGGTTCATAGTGATTCTCAAGTAAGTATGAGATCCCTACACTTAATTCTACTGTTTACACCTGCAGGTTACATGTTAATGACTTGTTTGATGAAATGCTTATCATGGCTAGTAAGGGTTTGGTTATGGACTTGTTGAGCTTATTTCTTTTACATCATTGCTTCCCTGTACTTTTATTGTTTTCAAGCTATCACTCCATTCTGGGCAGTGGCCTGGGCTAGGGCTGAAAAAGTGGCTTAAATCCCAGGGCCATTGGGACAAAACTGACAATTTTGGTCTCCAGTCACTAGCAAGCAAGCCTGTGAGAGTGACTCTAGGTTACTGGTCTCTCCCTTGCCCATAGCATGAGAGATATTATGGCCTAAGAGATTGAGAACGATTGTGGGAACTAGGGACAGGTTGTCTAAGTGGATGGCTTGTCTCCTGAGGGTTTTGTTGATGATGTTGGATGATTGTGTGTGATGTTTATGTTGATTCCACTTCCTTAAGGTCACATAGGAGGTCAAATATGATCATAGTAGCCTCTCATCTCTTATTTAGCCCAGTTGGCATGGTTAATTGGGTCGATGTGGGAGGAGGTTGTTACAAAAATAATAAAATTCCTTGTTTGACTCAATATAACACCTTATTCGATATGGTGTAACACATTATTATAAACTACTACTTACACATTAAATGCACCACATTACCAAAACTATTGACTACCTAAATTACCTAGTAGCCAAAAGAGGTAGTTTATAATTACATTCACCAAGACAAACACTATACAAGTACTTCTTAAAATATTTCATTTCCCAACATTAATAACCAAGAATAGATCCAATTGTTGATAGCAGCCCAATGTAAAATCTTTCTTCTATTTACAATTGGAAATTTCATTATAATGCCACCATGAATGTATCACTTTCCTAAAATTTAATAGTTTCTTTGACCTTGTCACTAATACATTTTCACGGTTTCTTAAAACTGTTGTAAGGAGTCAACACAATGCTCGAGGGTTCTATTATAAAGAGTAGAATTGGTTGTTTTGAAGGAGGATGCAAAACATTAATGGTACAAATCTTTTCGATATAGATGGAGAACAAAAATGGTGAAATTAAATCCAAACATCCATTTTGTTGTCTCATAGATCTTAAACTCGTTTTCATATCCTCCACCTAAGAAGTGGCATGCAAAATGAAATTGTTTTCTAATAGAAAATGACTTGCTATTTGTTGGGTAGGGGTCCCCTAGGTCTAATTTTTGTCTAAGTCATGTAAAGTCTCTCCATTTTGAGGAGCGGAGCGTGATTCACACATATTTCTAGGAGTCAAAAGGGCTTTAGGGCCGGTCAAAGCCCCTTATTTTGTAAATGGATGGGATAAATTCAGTTATTTTGAGCTCCACCCATGGTTTTGCGGACCATGGTATTGTAAGGGTAAAAATATATATAAAGTGATGTCTTAGTGAGTTGAGTTAATCAATCAATTAATTCATTATATGATATGAGTCTATAATTGTGAGATATTTCTATATTCAGGCTAAGTGGAAGGCTCTGTGTGTGTGATATGATATTCACCCTATAAGTGACATCAGTTGAAGATTTATTCAATAAAGGTATTACAGACTCATGTGTTCGTGTGTGTTCTATGTTATTGAAGTAACGGATCGATCAGATTGCCAATACACAGACAATAAAATGGAAAGGGAGCAGAGAAATACAGTAAGCAAACACAAATACACAAGATATTAATAAGGATTTCACCCTATTCTCCAGGGCTACATCTCCAGTCTAGCTTTCAGCGGTGGCCTTGTTTTATTGTGTCTTTAAGCAGAGAATTACAATATAGGGACTCAATGTGAGTTCTCCTAAAGCAAGTTTTGCTTGGCAGGGTGGTTCTTGGATTCCCCAAGCCACTGAGTACACAAACTTCTTCTTCTTACCGGCTCTGTGACCTTCTTGTCTACAGTGGAAAGAGCCAAATGTGATGCTCAGTCCGGACAGATTCCTCTATTGGATGGCTTGAATCTTCAAGCTCTCTGCTGCTCAATGCTGCCTTTGGTCAGCTTGGCCCTCTGTCTCTTCTGTTTTTCTTTACTATTCTCTATGTTCCGTCCTCTCGGGATTCTGGTCTCTCTATCTTCATCTCTCAGACTGACTCTCTTAGTAACTGCCTTCTTCTGTCTCTTTTCATGGCTTTAGCCATTCGTTCCAATGCCTGTTCGATTCCTCTTCCACCTCTATCGATTCACTTTTTGCAGCTACGCTTGGAGTTCCCTGTTCAGCGTCATCATCAGCGCTCAGGGAGTGGCCACATGTCCTCCTCTAAATGGTGCCAACCTGCTTCATCGGTTTGGTTCTTCAGTTACATCATGGATGAATCTTTCCTCCACTATGGCGATCAAAATGGATTCCAAATCCTTACATATCGCAACGTATTCCTTCATCGATTCTGCTTCCTCCATCGGGCGCATTCTCAGTCATCCGATCTGGGTCCCCCAAATCCAACACCATACACATGTTTCACACGGTTGACTTGCTCGACCGATAGCACGTGATCAATGATAGTTTTCTCTCACCTCCGCTTGCCACACATCAATTGATGAATGGAATCGCTCCACTCTCATCCAAAACCTCTTACCGTTTAAGGGCGCCCCGATCAATACTGCCAGTTTTCCAGAGTGCAGGTCCTGCCTTTGTACTTTTAGCACTTTTCTCCTTTCTTCCCGTGGTTCTCTGCTTCCCAACGCAACTGAGTGCTTGGGATTTTTCGTTATGACCCTATTCACCCAACGATGCGTGATTAGCACTAGGCGCTAATCGCTCATCAAAATCCACCTCTGTTTCCCGATCCAGGGCTCCTAGGGGCTACTTTGACCTCCCATGTAGTCTCCATGGGCCTCGATCAGCACGCTTTGACCGAGGTTCTCGTGGTTCCACGCTGGTTACCATTGCCACTGGTTCAAGGTGTTTTTTATTATTGTTTTGGATTCTTTAGAGATTTGTCTGACCTAATATAGTCATGGTTCTTTGATAGTTCTTTATGGATCCAATTCGGATCACGACCTTCCCACTGAAAAAGCTTTTGGACCACGAAAAGTTGGTTTTCAAGCATCGACTAGGTGAGGGTATTGTTTTCTTACCTATCCAATCTCAATCCACTTTGCACTGCTCGGCTTTGAACCTTTGAGCCCAATCCTAAGGTACTCAACATCTCCCTTGTGCGTTGTCCTCACCTTCCTGTCCAGCACTGTGTCTTCCTACAATTCATTAAAATATTTAGGTAGCAGGTCATCAATAGAAGGCAATTCACTCTGCTCTTCA
Source organism: Pinus tabuliformis (assembly GCA_031772625.1). Taxonomy (NCBI): domain Eukaryota; kingdom Viridiplantae; phylum Streptophyta; class Pinopsida; order Pinales; family Pinaceae; genus Pinus; species Pinus tabuliformis. The sequence continues at coordinate 1,536,027,341 of CM062818.1, read as the reverse complement.
GGGTCCTCAATCATTGAAGGTTCAAACAATCTCAATCAATCTACATTTACAACTGACTAGATGTGCATGTAAGCTGGTAAATCAAGGCGGAAAGCATTTTCACCAATCTTCTCAAGTATCCTAAAAGGTCCATACCTAATAGGCTTTAGCTTTTTACCTTCACCTTGCATCTTGTCCTTGCTGATATACAGCGAGACTTGGTCTCCAACTTGAAATCTATGCTCCATCCGATGCTTATCATGCCTAGCCTTGTACTTGGCTTGGCTCTTTTCCAGCTGTTCCCATACTACCTGGTGGATCTCCTGGATTTGTTCAATGAACCTAGTTGCGTTGTCCACATCACTGTGTCCATCAACCATGGTATCTTTACCAAAGACAAAATCAAAAGGAGACCTTGGTGTGAAACCAAAATAGGTCTCAAAAGGAGATCTCTATGTAGAAGAGTGCTTGGCTCTATTGTAAGCATGCTGCAGATAATACAAGTGTTCATCCCAAAGCTTAGGATGTTTGCTACAATAACCTCTTAGTAACTGGATCACTATCCTATTAACTACTTCTGTCTAGCCATCTGTTTGTGGATGAAAAGATGTGCTTTTCTTCAGTTTGGTGTCCATCAGTTCCCACAGACTCGACCAAAACTTTCCCACAAATCGGGTGTCTTGATCAGATACAATGGAAGTGGGTAATCCAAAATGAACCCATACATGTTCAAAGAACAATTTTGTAATCTGTTCAGCTATAATCTGTTTACTACAAGGTATCAACATACACATTTTGTTGAACCTATCCACAACAACATGTAGATAATCATGACCTTTCCTAGATTTAGGCAGTCCTCCAACAAAATCCATGGAAACACTTTCCCAAGGGTGAGAAGGAACTGGGAATGGAGTGTACAAATCTAGTTTTCTGTTGTTGGGCTTGCTTTTAGCACGCATGGCACACCCTCTTACATATCTAGAAACTGTCTCATTCATTTTTGGCCACTAGAAAAATCTTTGCAGCTGTGCAACTATTTTACTTACCCCAAAGTGACCTGATATCATAGAAGTGTGTGCTTCCCTTATTATCTTTACTCTCTCAGTTTGTGGAATGTAATGTTTCCCACAATGATATAAGAGTTAGTCCTTCACATGATGGTCCAATTCTTCTACTCTTTTGCCTTGACTCAAAGTTGCATATACATCTTTAAAGTCCATATCCTGAGCATATTGTTCTATGTAGCTCTCATGTAGCACATAATTATGCTTAAGTATGGTAGATGCATTTATAATGGGTCTAGATAACATGTCTGTAACCTTGTTATGTATGCCCTTTTTATATTTGATGACTAAATGAAACTGTTGTAGAAACCCAATCCATCTATAATGTCTTGATTGCTGTAACTTAGTTTGGGAGTGTAGATATTGAAGTGGTTGATGATGAGTATGTATTACTACCTCTTTGCCCATTAAGTAATGTTTCTGCTTTTTCACACTCTTAACTAATGAATACAATTCTTTATCATAGGTAGGATAGTTAACTACTGCAGGATTAAAAGTCTCAGAATGATAACATATGGGTTTACTGTGCTGTGTCAACACTGCTCCCATAGCATAGTCACTGGCATCAGTTTGGATTTCAAATGGTCTTTGTAGATATGGCAGTGCTAGTATAGGTGTTGTACTAATCTTTTCTTTCAAGGTGTCAAAGGCTTTCTGATGTTTGCCTCCCCACTGAAACACCTTATTCAATCCTGTTAAAGCATGTAAGGGAGCTACAATCGAGGAGAAGTTAGAAATGAACTTCCTCTAATATTGTGCTACTCCTAAGAAGCTTCTCACTTCTGTAGAAGACCTGGGTTTAGGCCAGTTCACATTGACTACCACTTTAGAGGGATCTATTTTTAATTCACCTCCCCATACTATATGACCCAAGTAAGTTTACAGATGTTTTACCAAATTCACATTTTGAGAGCTTAACATAAATTTTTTATCTTTTCAAAACATCTAATGTCTGCTTAACATGATTTAAAAGTTCTTCACACATTTTACTAAAAATCAGAATTTCATCCAGGTATACAATAACAAAATCATCAAGAAAAGGTCTGAGTACGTCATTCATTAATCTCGTGAAAGTAGCAGGAGAATTACTTAAGCCAAAAGGCATAACCAACCACTCATACAATCCCTGCTTTGTTTTGAAAGCAGTCTTCCATGCATGTTGCTCTGCAACTCTGACTTGATGGTATCCACTGTGCAAATCCAGCTTGGTGAAATAAGCAGCTTCCTTTAATTGATCTAAGAGATCATCTATGCGAGGAAGTGGATAATGATTTTTTATTGTTATCTTATTCAGTGCTCAGTAATCAATGCACATTCTCCACGAGCCATCTTTCTTTCTCACCAAAACGATTGGTGATCCACATGGTGATGTGCTAGGCCTAATGAACCCTTTCTCGAGCAACTCCTACACCTGCTTCTTGATTTCAGCATTCTCTAAAGTAGACAACCTGTACATTCCAATGTTAGGCAATGGAACATCTTGCTACAAAATAATATCATGTACTATTCCCTTTTTGGGTGGCAGACCTTTAGGTTCTTGAAATAAGACATCATACTCTGAAACAACCTTTTCTATATCAGCTTGATGTTCAGCATTATAGCCCTCAAATACATTGGTTTTATCAGGTTTCTTTTCCTTTACAACCATCAGTAAGAATTGTTGCATGAATTTATCACTCTTTTCATCTGTCCTGAGTTTATGAGAGTATAATTATTCTTGAGCTTATAAGCTCTTACAAAGTATTCAATTCCATCTTTAACAAGCAGATACTTGTTCTTAGCTCTATAGAAAATAGCCTTTCTATCATACATGTAAGGACATCCTAAAACAATTCCACATATATCCAAAGGAATTATGTCTAACTCAACCTCATCTACAAATGCTGACCCAAAAGAAAACTTGAGTTTGCACTGTCTAGTCACTTGTAGTTATGCTTTATCATTCAACCATCCTAATGGGTATGGTTTCTTGTGAGGTGTAGTTGCTAATCCTAATTTCTTTACAATTGCTTCAGAAATTAGATTTTCTTGTGAGCCACTATCAAACAAAGTATCAATCTTTTGATTTTTGGAAATAACTCGAATATGGAAAATCTCATGTCTTTTTCTCTCATTTTCTTCATCAATAACAGATTGAGCAGAATTACTAGTAGATGCTTTAGAATTTTTACCTTTTATACCTGTGGCTGCTATAGTTGTTTCATCTCCTGAGTCTGACCCAAAATCTTTCTGAGTAGCTGCAGCAGTCTTCTTCTTCCTGCCCTCAAACTTCTTAGGTCTCAGCTCTGGATGTAGAATCCAACAATGCTCATCATCATGCCCCTCCTTTTTACAGTGACTGCATGAAGCTTTGGCTTTTTTTGCAGTGTTAACCTTCCTTGCTTTCCACTTCTTCTTTCTTTTCTCCTTGCTCTTGCTTACAATGGGTTGGGATGGTCCCCCAACTTCTGGATTTCCATTCTTTCCTCTAGCTTCTAGATGAGTAGCTTGTACAGATACCTCATCTATACTAGTGGGATTAAACATGAGTATGGTATGCTTCATGTAGCTTTCTAGACCACCAATATACTTCAAAAGAGTCTCTGGTGAATCTAATGAAATACCCAACATCAATGCTCTCTTCCTAAATTCTTGAGTATACCCTTGCACACTTTTCCCTTTCAACTGTCGAAGAGTTTGCCAACTCATCATGGCTTGTTGCATGTAGGCCAATGGATAGAACTTCTTTTTAATTGCAACAACAAATTCACTCTAGACAGAGATGGTCTTGCCATGCCTTTTCATATCAGCTTGGGTTCTGCCTTCCCACCAAACCAAGGTAGTGCCACCTATGCGTAGGATTTCCAGCTGAATCTTACTCTTGTCTGATTCTATGTGTTGTACCTTGCAATACACATCAATTTGTCTAATCCAATTGTCTAACTTTTCAGCATTTAGCTCTCCATCATATATAGGAAAATCAAATTTAACATCTAGCTTAGTCAGAGATGATTTCTTATTATGCACAGGGCTATTAGGAGGTGTGAGAAAGCTTTCCTCTTTCGCTTTTCCTTTGTAGTGGTCATGGAAGTGAGACTCATCTTCTTCTTTATCTTGCTTAGAACCTGATGAATCTTCCACCTTATGCTTTCTAAAGTCTCTGTACATTTCTTCTACCATAGACTTTATAGCTAGGAAACTTTCTATGAATTGAGGGTCTGGCCCCACAGAACCTTCCTCTGACATTGTCTTCTGAGAATAGACTCTCCAAATTTCACAATTAGTTTTCGCCAACTCTCCTTCTCCTAATTTGAGCTTTGATCTTGTGATCATTCAACAACTAAACCAACACAAGCTTGTCTAACCTTATAACCTAGAGCTCTGATACCACTTGATTTGATATTCACCCTATGAGTGACATCAGTTGAAGATTTATTGAATAAAGGTATTACAGACTCATGTGCTGGTGTGTGTTCGATGTTATTGAAGCAATGAATCAATCAGATTGCCAATACATAGACAATAAAATGGAAATATAGTAGAGAAATACAGTAAACAAACACAAAGACACAAGAAATTAATAAGGAGTTCACCCTATTCTCCAAGAATACATCTCCGGTCCAACTTTCAGTGGTGGCCTTGTTTTATTGTGTCTTTAAGCAGAGAATTACAATACAAGGACTCAATGTGAGTTCTCTTGAAGCAAGTTTTGCTTGGTAATGTGGTTCTTGGATTCCCCAAGCCACTGAGTACACAGACTTCTTCTCCCTACTAGCTCTGTGACCTTCTGGCCTATAGTGGAAAGAGCCAAATGTGATACTCAATCTGGATAGATTCCTCTATACGATGGCTTGAATCTTTAAGCTATCTAGTGCTCAATGCTGCCTCTAGTCAGCTTGGCCCTCTGTCTCTTCTACTTTGCTTTATTGTTCTCTATGTTTCGTCCTCCTCTTAGGATTCTGGTCTCTCTGTCTTCATCTCTCGGACTGACCCTCTCAATAACTCTCTTCTTTTGTCTTTGTTCATGGCTTTAGCCATTCATTCCAATGCCTGCTTGGTTCCTATTCCACCTCTGTCGATTCAACTTCTGCAGCTATGCTTGGAGTTCCCTGTTCGGAGTCATCATCAGTGCTCAGGGAGTGGCCACATGTCCTCCTCTAAATGGTGCCAGCTTGTTTCGTCGGTTAGTTTCTTCAATTACGTCGTGGATGAATCTTTCCTCCACCGTGGCAGTCAAAATGGATTCCAAATCCTTACATATCACGGTGTATTCCTTCGTCGATTTCCCTTCCCCCATCGGGCACATTATCAGTTGTCCGATCTGGGTCCCCCAGATCCAACGCCATACACATGTTTCACACGATTGACTTGCTCAACTGATAGCGCGCGATCAATGATGGTTTTCTCTCACCTCCACTTGCCACGTGTCGATCGATGAATGGAATTGCTTCACTCTCATCCAAAACCTCTTACCGTTTAAGGGTGCCCTAATCAATAGCGCCAGTTTTCCAAAGTGTGGGTCCCGCCTTTGTACTTTTAGTGCTTTTCTCCTTTCCACCCGCGGTTCTCCAGTTCCCAATGTGACCGAGTGCTCGAGATTTTCCATTATGGCCCTGTTCACCCAACTAGGCGTTAATCGCGCATCAAAATCCACCTCTGTTTCCTGATCCGGGTCTCCGAGGGGCTACTTATACCTCCCGCGCAGTCTCCATGGGCCTCGTTCAATGCACTTTGATCGAGGTCCTCGTCGTTCCACGTTGGCTGCCATTGCCACTAGTTCAGGGTGTTTTTGATCACTGTTTTGGATTCTTTAGAGATTTGTCTAACCTGATACAGTCATGGTTCTTTGATAGTTCTTTATGGATCCAATTCGGATCAGTGTGGGGAGACCTTGGTAAGTCTACAGCTATGTGTGCAAGCCCCTGTAGTTGCGTGTGCAGGGTTAGAAAGATTGTATCAATGAAGATTTGACATAATAGAAAAGAATTTGAAACAAATCTATGTATTTTTATATGTTCGCGTACTTTTCGTGTTTCTGCTTGATTGTGGTTCACTTCTGTATAGTTCTTGTGTAATTGCATTGTGAAGGTTTAAATACTATTTTATATGATGAATAATGCATGTTAGAATAGTTACACGTTGCTCTCAAATCTGTTAAGTAGGAAAGCACTCTACGAATATAATAATAAGGTTAATTGTTCGTGGAGGTCAAATTAATCCCTAAACTAGAAGAAACCATGTAGCCACATTGCATAGTCCCTTCGGATGTAGAAAATTGGTTCTAGCATCCCCAAATATTGCCTCAGGTGAGACTATGGTCTGTGCTATGTGCATCATTATCGAAAGGGCCGGTAATATACAATTTTGTTGGTCAGCACAACTAACTCTGAACCTTGGTCTGAACCCCTCAAGCCAAAAAATGGTTTCGTTGTTGGGATTGGGATCTATCTGAGCGATGTGTGATGTGGTGACTGACTAGAAAAGAGATCCAAGAATGGGTAGATTTTAAGTTGCACGAATTTGCAGCACAAGAAAATAGAAATCTGCACCGGTTGACAGAAAGGTGGTTATAGAGGTATATCTATATAGAAGAGTACAACATATTTTTTGCATCATTCGCTAATGTGTTGCACAAGTGGATTTCAAAACTAGCCACAAACCAACCTTGTTGGAAACACGAAAATCCTACTGTGTGCACCGCAGAGCTGATTAAGCAACTTAAGGAGAATGAAAATAAGGTCAAAAGAGTTGTTGACTACTGGATGGACAATAATCTTGGAGGCTTTGTTACTGAATTCACGATTGATACATCAATATCCTATAGTGAAGCTAAGTGCCAATTTTTCAAAGGTTCACAAGGTATGTACCTGAATTCTTTAAAGCTATGGATTAAAACGTTATGTGAAAAGTGTGTAATCACTATGAATTGATGGTTAAAAGAAGCCAGACTAGATCTACGCGAAGTGGAGAAAGGTTCAGAATAGACCGTGATAAATTCGCGGAGGGTGAGTGCTGTCCATTATTGGGTGGATCAGAAAGCATAGACGGAAATATTAACCCTAGTATACCTAGCGGTGCGTCACAATCAGATAATAAAGGCACTTCTGGGATTCCTAATCCACCCACTCCACCTCCACCTTCACCTCCACCTCATAAACCAACACCTACACCTCCACCTCCACCTCCACCTCCATCATTCAACATGGCTAATGCAGTGAAGATGCCTATTTTTAAGTGTCAGGGATCAGAGGATCCTGCTCAATTTTGGTTTGTGACAGAAGTTGTGTGAAAAGAACAACATATCAATGACGACGATATGAAGAAAGGGCATCTTATTACAATGTTGTAGGACAGAGCATTTTCATGGTATATTAAGTACACTATGACAAACCCAACTACTTCACTAGATGCGACAAATAATGCACTGAATGCGGAGTTTAAGAAGCCCAAGTCGCAGTCACAGTACATTATAGAAATAAAAGAAATTAAGAAAGTAGTTAATGAGACTACTTGGGATGTAAATCATAGGTTAAAATGCTTGATGGGACAAGTCAACTTCCAAATCTCTGATGAAAAACACAATCAGTGCTATCTAGTTGTGCTATTGCCACATCTCAGATTACCACTATCACAACAAAAGATTGGGACACGGGCAAAAGCATTAGAAATACTGATGAAGTTGGAAACTTCGATGGTACAAGATACTCATATGGGGGTTCAGCAGATACAATCTTAGTTAGCAATCTTGCATATGGAGCTACAATATTTGAAGAAAGGAAAGGAAGCTCAGTTTGAGATGCACCCAGAAGTTTGGTGTACAAAGTGTAAAGTGGAAAGACACTATAAGGACCAATACCATTTTTATAGAGATTATGTAGTTGTCGGAGGTCCCAATCCTTTTTAGTCGGAGCCTAGTGCCGGACTGAGTGTGTGGTGTAGGATTTGCCAAGTTCAAAGACAACACTTGACTGATCATTGTTATTTGTTATAGAAATATATGCAGTCGCCAAGGAAACTATTTTGTAACTCCTATCGATCTATAGGACATGACGAGAAGGATTGTCGTAGTTATGATTTGATGATGGATCAAATTATGACATATAGGATGCAATCTGAAGGACACACGCAAGAAGATCATAGTTCACCTGTGTCCAGCAGAGGATTTCAAGGTTGAGGACGTGGTCGAGGAGGGGATCCTAGACGAGGTCAGGTTCAGATCATCTGTTATAAGTGTGGCGAAGTTGGACATTTTTCACTAGTTTTTTAGAACCCCACTCACCCTTCCTGTCAGTATTGTAGACAATTTGATCATGTGATAGAGGATTTCCCTATTTTAATGGCTAAGATGTAGGAAAAGAAGAATCAACAACTTGCGTAGAATTTACAGATGATGAGATTCGAACTGTGTGAGGATGATCCAATGGTTAATATAGTGACACAAAGTGGTTCGGCTACAGGAGAAGATAAAGTAGAGGGTAAAAGGCATGTGGTAGATACATGGGTTAAGAAGGCATGATAGAAGAGTACTGGGTTAAATATGTGGAGGGAGAAGAAACCTTCATGCTAGCAAAGAAGAGTTTCATGGACCCGGGAGCTTCGACATCCTGGACACAATTAATGTGACGAAAAAATAAGTCTAAAGTTGCTACCATGATAGATAACCCTTATCAAACTATTCTGAAGTCCTTTCTACAGACCTTTATGAGTTTTGTAAGGGATCATAAAGCAGTAGAAGGACTCCAAGAGCTAATTGATAACTACGCTAGTAAAGAAAAGTCACAGCCTGAACAACATGCAATAAACAACGTAAATAGAAATGAGAAAAGAACTGGTTGAGAGATGCAATTGACTACTCCGATCGATGAGTTTGAAATGGATCAAGTAATTCTTGACTTGGGATCTAGTGCAAATGTATTTCCAAAGAATACTTGGGAGCGAATGTGGCAACCCAAGTTTCAATGGCCATCAATTCAACTGTGCATGGCCAATCAACAAAATATCATCTCGATGGGTCGATTACATGGAATTTTTGTGGATATTGGAGCAAGCATAGTAGCAGACTTTGAAGTTATTGAGATTGTGGATGATAGTAATCTATATCCAGCATTATTTGGACTTTATTGTGCTTTCGATATGGATGCGATAATCAATTTGAAGAGAAGGGGTATGGTGATTGAAAAGAATGATACGAGGGTCATTATTCCTTTAGATCCCTCTGAAGGAGTGTGACATACGGAACCCATCTGTGAAGAATACGGTGATGAAGATATTGACCACATCTATAAGTTAACTGTGCAAGACGAGGATTGGATCAACCCCACCATAGATGGGAGGATAAGCTAGGAGAAGGATAGTTCATGTCATTCAGACTCAGATGAAGAATTGGAGAACTGGCATAACTAGTTGCACGAAGTTTCTACTATGTGTTTTAATACACTAGCAAAATCTCTTCATTGCATATCTAGTGAGGTATGTAATTTGCCATATTGTGATGGCATATGAGATGTCATTTTACTTCTTGATGAGTTTGAAAGGGATGTACTAGAAGAACAATGATTCTAGGCTTTGGATATAGCTTTGAGGGCTATGCCTGTGTGATGGCAGGGCACACATAAAGATAATATAGGAGATTGGAGGGAGTATCACCAATTGATGAGGCTAAGGTTTGGTTATGAAAACACAAGGCTCACAGAGAAATATAATGGTAGGGATGATCCTTGAGAACATTTAGCTCGTTGGGCTAAAGTGTGGGGTGAAAAACCTCAACCAGAGTGGTTAGACATATTTTATTATACTTTGGATGTAATACCAATGAATTGGTATCTGGAAATGGACTTGCACCATGGCACTGCTGACTGGTATGATATAAGGGAAAGCTTCCTACTAACTTTTAATTTCGAAGATGGGTTTCAGTTTATAGATGATGCACTGCATGAGATAAAAGAAACAATTTTTCGAATGCTGAAAGAGACTAGGACTTGGATACAGCCTCACTGGAACATGCAATTTATACATTCTCTAGAATGCTAAAATATAACTGTGGAAGAAGGCAAGGAGGATCCTCACAACATGAAGATCCCTAAATCAGAAGGACAACATTATGTTGTGGGACCAAATGTCGAGATACCTAACATATCACAACCTATGAAGATGAAGCAAGTCAATATAGGCTCAGAGGTGGAGCCCAAGTTTGTACACATCAGTGATTACTGGGATGATGATGATACAATATGTAAGGTTGTTGAATTACTGCATGAGTATTAGGATTTGTTTCCAATAAATTTTCTAATATGAAAGGAATTATAGGTGATCTAGGTGTAATGAAGATCACTATGAAGACAAATGCAAAGCTGGTAAAACAACAACCATATAGACTAAACCCAAAATACAAGGAAAAGGTGAAGTAGGAACTTGATAAGATGCTCATAGCTGGAATAATTGAACCTGTGGAAGAATCTTTATGGGTAAGCCCAATGGTAGTGTAGAAAAAAAAGACTAAGGGAGATATAAGGATTTTAGTTGATTTAAGTAAGCTGAAGAATGCATGTATGCATGACCCATTCCCAACTCCATTTATTAGTGAAATTTTAGAGAATGTTGGAGGATAGGAGGCCTACTACTTCATAGATGGGCTTTCAGGGTACCATCAGATCAAGACTGCTCCAGAGGATAGGACTAAGACCTCTTTTGCTACTGAATGGGGATAGTTTCATTATACAGTCATGCAGTCTGGGCTAAAGAATTCCCTTGCGATATTCTCCAGGTTGGTCATCATAGCATTTAAGGAATTAGTCCACAAATTTTCGAAGGTTTACTTTGATGACTGGAGAGTCTTTGGACTGGTAAAGAATCATTTTTTGAGTTTGTGCTTGATGTTAGATACCTGTAGAAGATATCAGATTTCATTGAACTTGAAGAAGTGCATTTTTTGTTTCCCGTATGGAATATTATTGGACATGTTTTTTGAAAACAAGGGTTCATGGTGGACCTGCCAAAATTGTTGTTATTATCAATTTGGATCCATCAAGGAATGTAAAGTAGCTACACATGACTCTAGGGAATAATGGTTATTGTTAGAAGTTCATAAAGTCCTATGTGAAGATTAATGCGCCAATGGAAAAGTTACTAAAGAAAGATGCTACCTTTTGTTGGGAATATGAATGTTAGATGAGCATCAAAATCGTAAAGGAAAAAATGGTCATTGCACTGAATCTAGTGTTTCCAGATTGGAAGAGGGAATTTCATGTCCATGTAGATGTGTCATGCATAGCTTTGGGGGTTGTCTTAGCGCATCTAGGAGAAGGTGATGTTGATCACCCCATTACATTTGTGAGTCAAAAGTTGTCTAAGGCCGAAAGAAATTACTCCACAACAAAGTGAGAAGGCTTGGTTGTGGTGTACATGCTGCAAAAATTCATACATTACTTATTAGGTGTGCACTTCAATATGTTCACAAACCATCGTGCCCTAAAGTACTTGGTCAACAAGCCTATGTTAGGGGGGAAGATCTACAGGTGGCTATTTTTGTTCCAAGAGTACGATTTTGAGGTAATCGTTAAGCCAGGATGATTGAACATTGGGCCAAGTCACTTACCTAGAATTGAGACTGATGAAGAACCAAAAAATATTGAAGAAGGACTTCTTGATGCGCTACTTTTTGTAGTACGCATTGTTGATGATCATTTTGTTGATATCATCTAGTTTTTCTCTATCAGTGTATCCCCTGAGGAGTATACGACTCAACAGAAGAAAGAACTCGTATGCAAAGATAAAAAAAATTCTTTGATTGTGAGACATTTGTATAAAATGGGCCCTGAAGAAATATTGCACAGATATGTACCTGAGAATGAAATACATGGTATTTTGGCAGAAGCACATGGTGGTGTCATGGGAGGATACTATGCAGGAGAGGGCACTGCACATAATATTTTAAGAGTAAGACTATTGTGGCCCACGGTGCACAAGGATTCCAAAGAATATTATAGTTCTTACAATGTCCATTAGAGGACCGGAAGACTGTTGAGAAGGGATGAGTTGCCGCTAAATCCTAAAGTCACCATGAAGGCCTTTGATAAGTGAGTGATTGACCTTTTTGGGCCAATCAATCCATCGGGAAAGAAGGGTGGCGCTCAATAAATTATTACTGTGATAAATTATCTGACCAAGTGAGCGGAAGTGTAACCAATAAAGGATTGCAGTGCAGACACTACTGTGCACTTCATCTTTGTGTATATATTGTTGCGATTTGGGTGCCCAAAGATCCTGATGTGAGACATAGGTTCACATTCATGCACAACGCTGTTCAAGCACTAATGAAGTAATTTCAGATGCATCATTAGAAGAGCACGCCTTATCATCCTCAGGCGAATAGAATGGTTGAAGCCTTTAATAATATTTTAGAGAATGATTTAACTAAAGTCTACAATGTCAACATGAATGATTGTGATGTTCGCATACCAGCAGCTTTATGGGCATACAAGACTACATGCAAGAAGTTGGCAGGACAGACTACATTTAGAGTGGTGTATGGACAAGAAGCTTCAATACCTATGGAATACATAATACCCATTCTTCAAATTGCGGTAGTTACAAATATGGTGGACAATGATATAATGGAGGAGAGGTTGGAACAACTGCTCACGATGGACCAAGATCATTTTCTTGTAGGATTTCATCAACAAGTATAGAAAGCCTAGGAAAAGGCATGGCACGATTGGTATATTAAGCACAAAAATTTTAAAAATGGAGACTTGGTTCCATTGTACGATAGTAAGTTTACGAAGTCCCTTGACAAGTTTAGAATGCATTGGCTAGGGCCATACATTATCAAAGATATCTCAAATGGTGGCGCGATTCAGCGCATGAAGCTAAATGGAGAATTTTTTTGCACAAGTAAATGGGAGTAGATTGAAAATATATAGGGATGATTCCATCCTTGGGACTGCACAATGACTATATGGATGAAGAAAATTTGTAGTGCTATAGGAAGTTGTAAGGAAGCATGGGACTATAAAGTACTCTGCCAAAGAAGGACTTCATCGAAGAGGGAGGGCTGCGTGGTATTCAGGGGGAAGACAAAGATAGAGGAAGCTATGATGAAGAAGGGGTAATTGCACGGTAGGGAAGGGTCTGACGTAGCTCATCCAGAATATGAGAATTAGGGTTGCTACAGTTAATTTGACAACAAAATTTCCATTAAAAGGAACTGGGGAAATGCATTTAAGGATTTGAAGGAGATTGAGGAATTTGAATTTGAAAAAAGTTATAAATATGACACCCCACCCACTGCAACAATGAGATCATCCAAGATGTAGAAAAAGCCACAAAAACCTCTGGTTACGTAATCACCAGGAAAAATACTTGTTAGAGCCTAGATCTACCTCAGGCTGTAGGAAGGTAGGTCTAGGGTAACATCAAACCACGTTTAACCTGGTAGCTAGCCCTACCAGGTCGGGAGAGGGTTGTCTCCTTGTCAATCTCAATTAGGATATTGGCAATTAGGGCTTGAGATGACTGAATTTAATGTAGATTTTAGGGTAGGTATAATAGCTCAGAGGATTTGATTGGATTTGTTTTGGGTCGAAAACAGCAAGAGAAAGGTTGATTGGACTATGGAATCGATGTTAGTTTCTGTCGGCAAACCTGGGGAAAATTAAGTGCCATGTTCAGCCAAATGAAGATTGTAAATGTGAGAAGTATGAGGGAGAAGGCCCAATGTCCTGCAGGCATCAAACAAAGGATGGATCTACAGTAGCAAATTTAGATGAAAGAGAATAACGAGGTTGCTCAACAGAGCATCTAGCAAAGGATGAATTCTGAAAAGACAACCATTACAACTAGCAAAAAAATCACCATGAAAGGAGCATCATTGCAGATGAATTCTTAACATATCTCTTAGATAATGCTAAAACAAATCAGAAAAACATAATGTGTAAATGATTTACATGAAAAACACACTGGACATTTAAGCACTGTGATGAATCCCAGGTCTAAAGGGCAGAAAACTGCTTTATTAAAATGATATTCAAGAAAATTTTACATAATTCTTAACAGCCTCTCTACTGCCAAAATTGAACCTCTACACTATGAAATTCATAAAATTTAAACATTTTTCTCATCCCTGTATTAAGGGAATTGAGCTCAACCATCTTCTTCAAAATAGAATCAGTTACATTAAACTTGGACCGATTTTTTGAAAATAGGTGTTGAAGATGAACTCGTATCTCCTAAACCATAGCACCTGTTACAAAATGGAAAGAGGTTTTTGTATATAAGGTCATTTTGGAGAAAAAAATCTCTCAAATTTTGGAAATTCGTTTCCAGTTTCTCGGAATCTGTTCCACAAAATAATCTCTAAAATAGAAAATCATTAAAACTTTAAATATGTGAAAATGAGCTGTAAAGATCTAGTCACATATCGCAATTCGTGATACCTGTGATTAAACTAAAAAAGGTTTTTGTTATATGGATTGTGGTTAACAAAAACCTCCTTGGGTTTTTCAAAATTATTTTCCATATGTTGTAAAATGGCACCGTACTAAAATGACTAAAACAATAAAAAATATGAAAAATTTGCTTTGTTTTAATGTAGGCTCCAAATATCACTGCATATCTCCCACATAGAAGCACCTGTACGTAAAATGAAGGAGGTTTTTGTTATTTGTTATGTGATGGACAAAAAACTCTTTCACTTTTGAAAAATTCTTTACCATTATTTCAAAAACTGATCTTGTACTAAGCTTGTCATTATGTGCAGCAATTGACCTCAAAACATGCATAACCAAGAATCACTCATTCATTTCAATCATATCTTCTGATCCAAAAATTGGTTATAGGAGTGTGATATAACATGGGAAATATTTTTCTGAGGTTCTTCTGATGGACACATTTGTGACATGTTTTGTGCTGAATATCCTGTGCAAAACATCTAACCAAACCAGACATAGTAAGAGCTCATGTTGATCCCTGGTGACAAGCTACGAACACTGGAACTAACAATACCCATGAACAATGGTCTATGGAGAGAATGGATAGGTTGAAACAATCGATGGAGCTTGAAGATTTGGATGAGGAAGAAGTGGCCGACGTAATAGAGGATATCAGCACAAATGAGGTGGAATCGATCTCCAAGTTTCCACCCTATATGTCGCCATGGAGTCTAACTTCAAACATGACCATATGACCCTGATGCTATAAAATTTAAGGTCTTTACACCCCTTTTACCAGAGGAGGTACCAATTGAGTGAAATTTTCCTAGAAGGATGCCACAACTACGCTTGGAGGACTAGGATTTGAATGATAAAAGCAAGTATCCCCAATTCGAGCCAAACAAGTATCTGATGTTAGTTTACTATGAAGAAGTTGGAGTTACAAGGGTTGAATCACTGTCGTGGGTAGCAAGGAATTCAGCAAGCTGGGTTGCTGAATATTCTCAATGTTCCACACTTTGGGCATAGTAACATAAATACAATTTGTGTGCGCCAATTGTTGGCATTAGTGCACAATGTTGGTTTGTGGCTCGGTCTGAAGATCCCCATTAATGATATGTTAATTTGAAGGATAACTGTGTTGCCTTAACATGGAGTGAACTTCGCCGACACATTTGTCAGGAAGTCTCAAGAGAAAAATCTGGTTGATTTGATGAAGAACAACTTCGGTTTAGTTAAGAAATCCCGGGGATATCCCATTAGCTCTATTAGTGATCCAACTGTGTGTTTTGTCGGAAAATTTTGGCTGGTAAGATAATGAGAAAGTGTTGGGTAGACAAATTGCTGGCCCCAGTTGTATATTTAAGTGCACAGTGCAACAAGGGGGTCTAGTTTAAATGGCTAGGATATTTATGTTAGAAATTTTTGAATGACGATCAGGAAGCGCAAGAAGATGAGAAGTAGTTCCACTACACATGGTTATTGCTCTTAATCGCACTAAAAACATGGAGAATGTTGGAGGAGTCATAGTTCCCCACTATGGACCCTGATGTGTGTGAGGTGGCGAAGTATGCCTCACTATGGGCGTCTAAGGGACTGACCCAAGTTACAAAGAAGAAATTATTCTCGGTCTTGTTTGAGATGGATATGGGCATAGTTATCAGGAAGAAGTTGTGGCTATCACCAAGTTTGTTTCGAGAATATCATAACATTCTAACTTTAAAGTATATTCTCACCATGTATTTATCCCCGTGAAGAAAGAGTTGGAGGAGCTCTTTTATAAGCTATCATTCTTCGTTACTAAGGTGGACATCCTGCTAATAATAGGCAAGTGGTCTAGTAATTGGCTCACCCCAACTGAAGAAGTGGAAAACTAGGGAGGCACAAGTAAGACAAAGCAAGCCACTCGAGGTGCGTAGAATGAAAAGCCAGTGGCAAAGGAGAAGGTGCCTCCGAAGGTCACAATTGACCTTGAGAAGTACACTGTGAAGGAAACAAAGTGCAGTGTTACATAGGAGGAACCAACCACCAACGAGGGAGACACAAAGGACTTCAATTTCCCGTTTATAGTGAAACGATGGAAGAAGCAAAGTGTTGGAGGCACGTTGAATAACTAGAAGTTAGACATATCCATTAGCACATAGCTGATGGTCCTCACTAAGGGGGACATGGGTGAGATAGGAGACATAGTCCGAGCTATGACAGAGGACTTCTGGGGAAACATTCAAGACTAGTATAAAGTGGTGTAAACAGATGTCCAATAGGGCCTCAAGAAGTTGGAAGTTCATGTGAGCATGGTTCAAGCGAGCGTGACTTAGGTGAGCATGGGTCAAGAGAGCATGGAAAAATTTAGGACCACTACAAAAATAAAATTTGAGATCTGGGCTGTGAAACTACCAAGGGGATTTCTACATTTTGAGACAACAGAAGACCAAGAGTGTCGACAGCACTGGAAAAATCTAAGTATCAACTTTGTGGCACTGACCATTCAGACACTACAGTTTACACGAAGGAGTCTCTAACAAACTGAATATACGGAAGTAGCGAGCTCTGTTGGTCATCAACGAAGTGAAAATAAAAAACCAACAGTTGTTTAACGAGAAAAATCATGTAATACAGGATTGTGATGAGGCAACTGTGTCCAGAGAGTATATGGAAGATGCTATTACTAAAGCTTGCAATGAACTTCTAGAGCTCCAGATCCAGACAGGGGTAGCCTTAGAGGAGAAGCTTCAGAAGTTTGCAACAGCGGTCAAGGAATCAAAGACAGAGGTGGATAAAGTCAGATTTGAGTTGAAAATGCAGATTACGGAACTCCAAATGAACTTGTAGCCTACCACACTACTTAAAGTTCAAGAACAATGCAAAACTGCAATAAAATCCTTCATAGAAAAAATCGCCACTGCAGTTAAGGACTGTGGTCAAATTTTTGAGCATACAATGGAGATATGGGCCTCACTATAGGAGGAACCACATGTGGAGAGGATCAAGGTAGAAATTTGAGATAAACAACTGAAATTTGATGAGCTCAAAGCAATGACGTAGACCTTAGCACCTGTGAAACAATTTTCCTGTCTTCTAGAGGGAACGCTTTTGTAAGGACAAATTGATGAGATGCGGTGAAATGCACAGATAATATCTGCATGGACACAACCTTGGGTAGAGGAGGTCATTCAACTCTCCCATACAATGGAGAGAAATCTAAAGAGCATGCAACGTACAAAGAGAACAATCGGTGTAGCGACAGAAGGGCCGATGATAGAGAATCTCATGAAGGAAGTTTGAAAGGTTGTAGTGTAGTGCACAACGACACTTCATCCATTGAAGTTTTCCTACAACAGATTCAAAGCAAATGTTTAGGACGTACGACCTGAGTGACTCGAGGATGAGTCACATCTTTGTGTTGGGGTCCTATTGGGTAGGGGTCCCCTAGGTCCAAGTTTTGTCTAAGTCATGTAAAGCTTTCACGTTTTGAGGAGGGGAGAGTGATTTGCGTAGAGTTCTAAGAGTCAAAGGGTCTTTAAGGTGGGTCAAAGCCCCTTATTTGGTAAAGGGATGGGATAAACTCAGTTATTTTGATCTCCACCCATAGTTTTGCATACTGTGGTATTATACGGGTAAAAGATATATAAAGGGATGTCTTAGTGAGTAGAGTCAATCAATCCATTAATTCATGATATGATCTAAGTCTGTAATTGTGAGATATTTCTTTATTCAGGGAAATAGGAAGGTTCCTATATCTGTGTGCATGGAGACCTTGGTAAGTCTACAGTTGTGTGCACAGGCCCCTGCTACTCCATGCGCAGAGTCAGAAAGATTGTACCAGTGAAGATTTGATATAATAGAGAAGAATTTGGAAGAGATCTTTGTATTTTTATATGTTTGCGTAGTTTTTGTATTTCAGCCTCCTTATGGTTTTCTTTTGTATAGTTTTTATGTAATTGCATGGCAAAGGTTCAAATACCATTTTATATGATGAATAATACATGTTAGACTAGTTACGCACAACTCTCAAGTTTGTTAGGTATGGAAACACTCTACGACTGTAACAATAAGGTTAATGGTTTGTGAAGTTCAGATTAAGCCCTAAACTGAAAGAAACTATACAACCAAACTGCATAGTCCCTCTGAATGCAAAAACCTGGTTCTAACATCCCCCAATATTGTCTCGGGTGAGATTGCGGTTTGCGCTATGTGGATTGTTGCGAAAAGGGCTGGTAATATACAATTTTGTTGTTTAGCACAACTATGAACCTAGGTCTGAGCCTCTCAAGCGAACACTATCATGTAACAAAAATGGATGGATTGCAGTTTCAAAATTGTATCAAGTTAAGAATTCCTAAAAGTCCATGTCATTTTAAATAATTGAACTCCTAACCAATAAACTGATTTTGAAAATACTTTAATTATTAAATACACTAATATAGCTATATAAATTAAATGGCTGGTAAATACCTAGAAGTAAGTGTTAATCCATGATAAACATCAAAATATTTAGACAATGTATTGTCTAGATTTAAAAAAAATCATAAAAATCAATTAAGTTATAAATTTATTATTATTATCATAAAAATAGTTAATATATAACTTAAACATATTGACATTTCAAAACACATATACCAAAATTATTATTATTAATATTAATATTATTATTATTATTATTATTTCTAGGTTAAGTTAATCTATTAATATGTAACAATAAAGTACAATGAGGCTCGGGCCTTAGCAGTGTCTAACATAGAGTATCAGAAAGTGTCTTGACTGCCCCAACATTGGGGAAACCAATCCGCAGAGACAAAAATATCCAGATGGAATATCAGTCTTTAAGACGAGAAAAACAAAAACAAGAGAAGTTTGTCCATGACTAATAGAAAGATCCAGGAAAAATCCAGTAGAACTAACATATCAAAAATTCCAAACAGATGACACATGGCAGCCATGCAATATCATTCGAGCTCGTCCGGGATGGGCTCCTCGACAACCGGATAGGCATACTTCGTCCAGTCATCCTCCTCCTTCACCAATTCTCCGTTGTGTGGCTCACCCTGAAGTTGAACATCACCATGGTAGCTAGCAGTCGCCTTCGAATCTGGCCCTTCAATCCCTATTCCACCTAGCGAGCGCGTGGCACCAAAACTACCACACTCAGCATGCTGACTTCCACCCGTGGTCTAGCCATGCAGAGCAATTTTTCCTTTATTCTACAGATTCTTTCCTGCGTCTCGGCCATTTCTATGTCTGAGAGCTTCCTCTTCCCTCAAATCCGAGTTTTTTGCCTGGGTATCAATCTATTCATTATCTTCAGTGAAGAGGATGGTGATTGTAGTAGTAATCACTGGTCTGTTCAAGGTGCTATGAAATCTGAATTGGGTTGAGTGGGGAGCCGGGTGAGGGGGCAAAGGAAAATTAGTTGTGTGAACCACAAATTCTCTGCGACTTTCACCCGGAGACATAGCACGACCCCGGCCACGACGAGTATTGGGATATCTTACTAAACCATAGCTATGGGGGTGATGCATTTCAGGGGAAGGAGAGGAGTCAACAGGCTCAGGATTCTGCTCCGTCTAAGGGCAGGAACTACCTCCCCGTGTCCCTCCTCTTTGACTTCTCATTCGATGTCGAACCATATCAGAAGGACTGGCTAAGAGTTCAGTGGAAGCAATGGCGGATGGATTGAGAAGGGGAACAAGGATCTGCTGGGGGGTGGTTAACTGACAGAGCCTGGAATGGGAATGGTGATGCCCATTACCGAAATCAATACAACTCGTTAACCAGCAGTGACACCTAGTAACTGTGTGGGAGCTGGAATCAATGGCTTGAGGTGTGCAGTTGTAGTAGAGCAGAGCAGAAGGAATCACAAAATGGTGAGGGGAGTCCATGTTCGAGTAGATGAAATCTCTTTCGCGTCCCGAGCCTACATTAAATGCTACCTGTGGTGTGTCATTAGATCAGCTTAGAGGGGTGTGGGAAGAGGCGGCAACGACCAAGTGGCCTTCCCTCTCAACGCCATTCATCAAATTCATCATAAATTCCTTTGAATGTCACCCGCATCCGGGTAAATTATTATTATTATTATTGAAAGAATTAATATATAACTCAAATATACATCCATTTTAAAAACCATATAATAATAGTTTTTAACCATGCAGATACGTCCCATTTTATTATGGAAATTCTTAACTTGTAAATAGTTCTTGTTGCAATACCATGGTTTATAAATAGCACAGGCCCACTATGCCATTTTAACATGAATTTTTTTTTAATTAATTAAATTTAGATAAATAAATTAAATGTCCATAATTAAATTGGAGATAAATCTTAATTCTTGATATGTAAATACTACTACGAATATTTTAACTTGTTCCATTAAAATTAAAATTCTGCTATTTAAAATGATAGAAGACTTATTTTGAGAAAACAGATCTATCAGTATAATGAAAAAAAAATACTAATTAAGTAGATATAAATGATTGGAAAGAAAAAACACATTAATCCATAGCCTTCATTTATTCTTAATGGATAATCTATAGGCTTAAAGTATCGAAACTCATAGTTTATTCCAGGGAGAAAAGGATTAGCAATGTGTATGAACCCAACCGATATGGCACAATAGCAATTGCAGGCACTGTGGAAATTGTGTTGAAGACTTATTAATAGATACATCAAACTTGAGCACTTGCTCGTATGCAACGTATGCTTATGAATTGGTGCCTCAACGTTGACAGTCAAATGCACTGGCTAACATAAAAAAAATTGAAAGCAGGAGGTGTGATTTTTGAGAGGCTATTTACGCAACAATTAATTAAATGGAATAGTAAGGGAAGCCACGACTTACAACTTATCCCGAGAATACTCATTAACTAAAATTAATAAAAAATGTGCATACTAATACATTAATTATTGTGAAATTAAATGGATAATGCAAAATAAATACCTAAATGAAAAAAAATAGTTTTAAATGATTGTTCTCTTTCACGAAATTTAATCAAAAAAGTACATACTGATACGTTAATTATTACGAAATTGAATGTATAATGCACAATAAATACTTAAATGAAAAGCTTAGCTTTAAATGTTGTTCTATTTTTATCTTGACAATTGTAATTACAATTCGAACCGAAGGCCTATAGGCCATTTTAACAACTCACACCACCAAATCCTTTTCTGCAATCTCACCTTTATGTAGAACCGACCCTTTCTTCCAATTACATGAAGATATAGGAAATGTTTCGTATAATGGAAAGGATAAGAATTTTTTTTATTCACTTCTCACTACCTAGCTTACTCTCTTATTTTATTTATTTAAAATATTTTTTTTATATATAGAGATATATTATAGAAACAAAATTAAATAAAAAAAATGAAATAAGAGAGTAAGTTAGTTAATGAGAAATGAACCAAAAAAAAATTCTTATTTTCCCATCTTCACGTAATGGTATATATATATATATATATATATAAATTGTTTATAAATATTATATTTTAGTATATTTTATTTTGCTTAAATACTATGTAGGGATAGTAAAAAGGTGTGTAAGTAATGTATACAATGGTGTTTAACTTGGAGAGTTATATATATATATATATATATATATATATATATATATATATATTTATTTATTGTAGTATTTATATTGGTGTTTATAAAATCTCAAATATATTTCTAACTTTTTTTTATATAAAACTTGTGTGGATGTTGGTACAAGAAAGGGTTGGGATGTTATTCATAATATATATATAATTAATAATAATAAAAAATTGTGATTAATATTGAAGAATAATAAATTGCATAAAAGTGAATAAGAAAAAATATGATATTGAAGAATAGAATTATAACCTATGTTTCTTTAACCAATTAAAGAGTGGTGTTCACATATCTCTTTGAGGGTGAAACATCTTTTTGATCAGAACTCTAGTATGAGGGGAAAACTTGTGAGTGAGTAGATGTCCAATACAATGGGGAAACCTCATATTGAGTAGAGCTCCAATACAATAACAACATTTGGCAAAATAATATATAGCCTACTATCTTTTCAAATAATATTTCTGGAAAAAAAAATAGCTATTTGTTACCTCATCGTAGTGAATATTATTTCATAAAAATGACTCTTCTACATTTAGAAACAACGAAATAACTATTTAATTGTACTTATTCGAAAAACAAGGCTTCTCACATTAATTGAATAACTCATAAGTAGCCAAAGAAGAAAGGCTAAGGAAAGACCATAACAACACACTCATATTCATGCTCAATTTTACATTGTTTACAACATAAAGTCATTATGACTAAGCCTACGTAGCTTGCATCCAATTAGGTAAATCACATTATAAAAATATTAAATGATTTAATGGCACATAATTTGGGGTTCAACTCTAGGGAATTACATGGATTATGTGTTCATAAATTGGAATTGTAGGATGTGGTGGATTAGTTGTTAAGGGATTAGGGTTAAAAGGATTAGTTGGAAAGGTGTGAGAAGGTTTGATGTTTGTCAGTTAGCTACAAAATAGTAAATTGGGCTTAGTGTGTTCAATGTCAATGATATGTAAACTATTATGGCTATTCCATTGGAACAATTTGTCACAATAGATAATATAATATTTTTAAATCTTAGACTGTGTAAATTGATTTTCCTAAATCCCAAATCAATTCATTACTATATTTTCTTATACTTAACGAAATAACTAGAATACAAAAATAAAACAATAGGCAAGTATGAACCATCCACACAAGTAAACATGAGATTTATCTTCTGAGACCCAACATGGGAGAAAACTGGCTAGAAGGTGAGACCTATTCTATGATATTTTTGTTTCAATTGTGAAATGCACATGCAAAGTAGTAGGAACTCATTATGGAGTTAAATTTTGAAATTTTTACCCAAATGATTGATTGAATGATTGGTTGTTAAAAAATACTCCTCCTTTTTCACAGTAAAAATATACCACACCTAGATTTTTTTTTAAGTTATGAAACAAGATACAATGCTAAATAATGGGACTCCATTTTCTCCTGGAAGCCATGTGTTTAACATATGCTAAAATCCATCGAGGGGTATGGTTTTTGACTTCCTCAATCCTTAATTGTGACAAGGATTTGGAACTTATAGAATCTTATCCAAACAGAAAACATGACTAATTCCATACATGTGAGTAATGTGGGGATAATGTGTTATCCACTCGTACCATGGTGGTCAACAAGGTAGGTCACCCTGTGGGAGGCATAACTTTTGCAGATGAGTTTTGATTGATGTGATTTTGACAACATTGGAAAGGTATTGGTTTGTATATGAATGAAAAAGTTATATTCAAAAGTTCTATATAATAAAAAATCATCATTTCATGACATAAAATAGCTTCAAAAGACTAGGGACCACAATTTTCCTAACTTGGACCTACCGCATCCTCTAATTTTTCAACTGAAAAAATGCCAATATAATTCAAAAATTTTATAATGATTTAATCCAAATTAGTTAGAAGGAGTGGATTACGTGTTAAATGGTTGGAGTTACGTGTTTAATAAGTCAGATATCTCAAAGATAATGATTAAATGTTAGGAAATTCATGAATAATGGTTTCGGTATAAGTATATGGACTTTTCCAAAAGTTATTGAAATTAATTTAGTTCTACCTCGATTAAAAAAATTGTATGTGTGTAATTTTTTTCTCTACTATGCTCTGGAACTTCTAGGGTTTCTTCTACATAGCCATCTATGATTGGCTATGTGATAGGGGGCTCTGTCCCTCCTTTAGCTAGATTATTTTGGGAGTTCATAAAGATTTTGGTTCTACTAGTATTTGCCTTCAATCTCCTCACCTTCAAAATCCTTTGCATAAAGAAAGTAGGCAAAAGGTGTTTATGGTTTCGTAGGAAACACTTCACTCGGTGCACCATGGAAAGCTAGAAATCTAGGGGTTTCTTGCCAAAAACAGTACAATATCTAATATATGTAGGATCATTCTTTGATCTATAAATTTATTATATTATGGCCCTCTGAGAAGTATTTGATTGGGTGGATCCAAAATAAATTGAACCTCTAGGGTAAAATAGAATTGGACCTAGGACCAAAAATTTTCACCACAATCATTTTCTCTATCTTGGAAGATAGATAGAGGGTTTTGGAGGGATGCATTTTTTCAATAATACAGGTCTCTTCATATGATTTTGTATGGATCAATATAACCTAGAGAAGGAAGATTTCCTTGTCGACCTTGTGTGGATTGATCTCTTTTCTCTTTCCAAGGAATATTAGGAGGAGCAAACCCTTAGAGGTATTGGAAATGCCATATGAAACTTTCTCAAATTATTAGAGGATACTAAGAGAGGGAGGTACACATCACATTCGTGGACCTATATATACATGAATATCCCCTAGCCTCTTCCTATCTCCATAGATATTTATTATCAAGACAATATCTAGAAGAAATCTCTAGATTACAAACATGTCCCCTTTAGACTCCAACATTGTCACGAATATGGAAATCTTATTACGGACTATCCAATGAATACCAAGGCATCTTCTGAAGCATTCCCTTCCCATAAAGAGAAATATTATTGGGGAAAAGTCCCCCAAATAAGAAGAATTTGAGTCCTTAGGGTACCTCAAATCTTGACCAAATCCCTAAATTAGGAAATAGGTTCCCTCTCATCTCTGAAGGAGTCTCTATACCAAGACAACATTCAATCAAACATGCAATCAATAAAAGGAAAATCCCATAACCCTCTATTGAATCCTACAAAGCTCGTGCAAATGTCTCTTGAAGAGCACCAACAAAGTCCAACACCACAGGCCATGTTTAGCTCCCCTTTAGAAGAAGCTAAAGAAAAAGCCTTACCAAAAGATATGGATTTGGATGAGCCATAACTTATCGCCCTTGTATAGGAATGACATGGAAAAGATGTGGAACATCATGCTAAAATTTTGTATAATGTCCACCTTCGATGCAAGTTAAAAAACAAAATGGGCTCAAGTTATTCATAGTTAGGTCTTGGGTTTCCAACGAAGGATTTCAAGATAACCTCTAGGCAATACAAAGTCACCATAAAAACAAGGTTGCAAGAGCAATAAGGCATTGATCCAAGAAGATAATGAAAACTTAGTTAACGCATGGAAAATGATGTTAAAGTCATAAGAATTTGTCCTTTGAAGTCTTGAATATTCAAGGAGTTTTTATCTAAGCATGATTATTGTACTTAGTTTCTGATTGTCTATTATTTGTCATCAGCCTATAAGTTTCAAGAATCTCTTGCATTTTAGTCTTTTTAAAAATCCAAAATTTATATAATTTTTTTGATTAATGAAAATTTCGTTTAACCCCAAAAAAAAATTAGTATGAAATTTAATATTATTAGATTGTAGGGTGATAAGTTAGATTCGTAGAAACATGAGAATAACAACATTAGTGGTCGAAGAGTCAAGGGTGCTTATGGACAGTGTGAGGATGGATCTGAGATAGTTGAAAAGTATGATGAATAAAGTGATTGATGACGATGACCATTGCAAAAAATTATCCATATCCCTTTTGGTGATGAACATTGACCATGCAATCGAGTGTTATTGGTGAAATCCAAAGTCCTCGACCGAAAAAAAAACGTTCAAGAATATTTTTGAAATATGTTTTGGTGACAAATTTTCCATGGTCAAAAATATTCATATCTCCACCTTTTAAGACAATAAACAAACCCAACTCCACCAAAAGTCGGCCCCTTCGTTATTTAGAGTTTTTAAACTCTAAATAGGAAGATTTTATTTAGATTTTCGGGATGATGGTAAGATTGTCGAAGCGACTTTTATCCCACGTTACTAAGAGACTTTTGAATCCAAATAGAAGAATAGCTATTAATCAGCTAAATTATGTGATTCCTTCGTTCTTTAAACTCTAACTAGGAAGATTTTATTTAGATTTTCGGGATGATGGTAAGATTGACGAAGAGACTTTTATCCCATGTTACCGAGAGACTTTTGAATCCAAATAGAAGAATAGCTACTAATCAGCTATATTATGTGATTTAAGTGAGGATAGAGTTGGTTTACAATATTGTTTAATTGGCAAACTGGTGAAAAGTATGATCACAAACATTTCTATTCAATATTATTGGTGATGGATGACAATGACTTCTGTCACAAAAAATAATCATCTGCTTTTTATATAGTGATGACCAACGATCACGCCATCCAGTTTTATTGGTAACATTTAAGGACTTCCACCCAAAAAATGCTGGACATTTTCGAAATTTTTTTTGATAACGAATTGTGCATGGTCAAAAGTATTCATATTTCCCACCTTTTAACACAATTAGCGATGCCAACCCCGCCGAAAATCAGCCTTCTTTTTCTTAAATGAAGGGATTTTGGGAACGATGGCAAGGTTGACCAAGTGGCTTCACATGTTACCCAGCGTCTTGTTAATCAGAGGAGAAGAATAGGTACTATTCCTTTAAATTGTTTTCAATAAAGTTCAAACTTAAAAAAAAAAGTTCAGAAATAATTTGTAATTATTTATTAATTAAATTAAATTAGATTTATACCAGTATTCATGAGAGAATAGCTTTTCACAAAAAAGTATTAATAAAATTTTTGAGTACTAATCAATTTGTATGATAAAGTTTGCATGATTTCAGTGGATTCCATAGAAACATAATTTTCTTTATAAAAGATCACCAATAAAGAGAATAGAATACCTACACCTTTATACATCTCTGTACAGTTAATAATTTTAATAGATATTTTAGTGGAAATAGAAATATATATCAAATACTAAAAAATTATGTCAACTAAGTTACTGTTTAGTGACTTAATGTTCTGGCTACATTATTCCCTATCAATCTGCTCTACTCTTCATTTTTCGTTAGTATTTAAATTTTTTTACCCTAAAAAAGAATAACGCTTTATGATACCCTTCCAAACCAGATAGAATCTGTTGCCCAAACATTGCAAAGCCCAACCATACGAACAGGTTCAAAAAATTCAAAAAATGGCAGCGAAGAAAACCAGAAATGGAACAAAGCTAAGATCTTAACCCCATCTCCCTTGTATAAATGTTAGTATGTTCCAATATGTTGGATAAAGGGCACTACTATGAACCGTTTTATTATTCATTTGACATCTCTCATCTGATAATTACGTCCCAAAGTATTATAAGGTGATGCAATTAATAAGTAGAAAATTTTATGCATGTTTTCTTTTGCTAGTTGCGAACGGTTACATACCACACCCAAAGCACAGGCTTTTTGCTGCGGGCCCAACGGTTACATACCACACTCAAAGCACAAGCTTTTTGCTCCCTCACCACGTGGTTTCTCTCAGCCTAACCGTTAACATCTTCCTATATTAGATACCAAGATTGTGGGGCTAGGTCCTCCAACCTCAGGGACATCCACGAGGTTGCGATTTGGCCCAACGGTTACATACCACACTGTAATCATATGTTTGCACCCTCATAATATTGCGCCTCACCACATTGTTTCTCTAAGCTAACGGTAAAAATCACGCACTACATCTTCTTGGCGCCGACTTATGCAATACGTGGTTGCTCTCATCTGTCACAGGGAGAACATTAAAAGATTTCAACACGTAGTAAATTCGTTGTTTCAGTGCTACTCGACAATCGCTGGATTGTAGAATTATACTTCACTGCATGGTTATGGTGCCACACTATTTTATTTTTCCCTTTTCACTTTCATTGTTTCTTGAATAGGAGCACAATCAAAAAATAATAATTTAAAATGCTATTATCAAAATTTATGTCTCTTCGAATAGTTTAGCTTCAAAATAGTTTAATTACATTTATTTAAATTTCTTTAATAATAACTTCTATTATTAATTTAAATTTGAAAATAAAACGTGTAAAATCATCAACCCTATATCTATGAAAGTATTTTTTCAATCTGTATGATCAATGTTGCAAGGGAATGAAATATGAACTTACCAATCTCACTTAAACAATTAATTTATCATTGAGTGATATGTGTTTTGCTGAATATGAAAGGTGTGAGAATTGAAGAAATAAAACCATACTAGTTACTTGGTGATTATAGTAACAAACTTTGGAAATGAGATAAGTAAAAGGTTATGAATTTTCGACTTTAAAAAAAAAATCATAATAGAAAGCATAAAGTCCTCAAATTAAAACATTAGTTAGTTGGACATTCTAAGTAGCATAACAATATAAACAAATAAATATAATTGTATGTCATAAAATATTTTTTTACATATACAATCATATATATATATATATTTGGAAGTAAATTTAATTAATTCCAAATATGAATATGGGGTTGAAATTTTCTTAACAAATTTTCAAACCAACTATAATCTTGGCATGGAAGTATTCTCTCCATGTCGCTTTCTTAATGATTACATGTCAAAATTAACATCACAAAGATATAAGTCACATTTGTCTGATATGGTCTTCACTGACACTTCTACCAACTCTAAAAGCTCATCGATCATGTTCATTCTTCACCATAATTTTCGAGCTTCTCACTTGAATCATTTACGGTGCAATTGTTTCTGACCATGGTTGATGTAATTGTAATGATTAGCAATATTGACATACTTTATTATGCCAAGTTACATAGCTTGCTTTAGTTGTCGGAAAGAGGTAGCCAAGTAACTGAACCATACTATGGACAAACTCCCATCTCTCGAATGACATATCTCATTGTATACAAGAGTTATCTAGGATAGTTTTCTGGGTACTGAATGTGTTCAAACGTTAGCCATAAAACTACACATATACATAAATATAACCTCTAACTGATTCTTTTGAAGTATCAAATAACAACAAGAGCCATCAATATATAACATACTCACATAATCAAATTAGTAATGTGTTCTCTTGGCAACAAACAATCTGAAAAACCACTTATTTAATTATATTACTTTGTTCAATAATAAAATCTACACCTATTTTTTTAAATATAAAAATAACTGAAACATGCAAGATTGATAACTATTCCTACACATTGCTAGATTTATTACCAAATATCTCTTTCCACATAAATTTCACTAGCACCAGTCTCCACCAGCGAATTTACTCTCCAATCACGCGGACCAAGATTCTCCACATGCATACTTATAGCTCCTTTACACCAGTGAGGATATGCACTCGGATCCATTGGAGGGAACCCACATTTAGCGGACGCTCTACACCGATACAACCATTGTGTCTTTGCTTTAAGTCTTCCTCGCAAACGCAACCTAGTGCACTCTGCAACATTCTCATTCTGTGGGTCTCAGCAAGCGCTCTGTGAAGCACTCTAGCACTTTGTCTTCTCTGTGAAGATGTTCCGTCTCGTTGGTGGCAAATCTAAAAATAATAGGACACCAAAGAAGCGACCAAAATTTGATATTTGTGCAGCTGCTCTTCCAATTCAAATCAAGAACCACTCACGAGCACATGCACTGTAATGCGATGCTTAGCAGAGATAAATGCTTTGTCATGCGATGCTTAGAAAAGATAAATTGATAACCTGATTTATGAGGCAACCAAAATAGAGTCGCTTTGAAATAACAATTTGTCAAATATTCCCACTTTGTAAAACAATCACTTCAGCAACGATCACGTCTTTGAACCTCACAAAGAACACAGAACATGAAGAAGAGGCCAATTGTTGATATTTGTGCACTAGATCATCCAGTTCAAATTAGTCTGGAATTTCTAGATGTAGGATCTCATGAATGAGTCAAAATGTTTGAATGGTATGTGTATAAATCTCGTACTAGTAGTACAAAGCAAGGTAAATAACATGCATCAAGAAGGAATGAGCTCAATTCAAACTTGTTCAGAAACTACAATCCATTATGACAGTTGTTGAATGCAAGAGAAAGCACCCTATTGAAGCACATTATTCAATTAAATCTTTAAAATCCATGAAGGGAGAGTCAAATAAGAGTTCCTCTAAATGAAAGGAGATGGTAAAAGAGAAGAGTCCCTCGAAATGAAAGGAGACAAAGACAAACACTAATTAAATACGCTACTAAAAAACATAACAACACTATACGTTCCATTTTCTTGGACCTCCATAACAACATTATACTTTCCATTTTCTTGGTCTGTAGGTCCAAGGCCAAAGCCCATATGCGCTCTGATAGCAACAAAGAAATTTAATTGCACACCACAAAATATTTCTTTTCACACATTCTATCAAACACACATATACGGAAGTAGATAAAACTAATTCCAAATATGAATATGAGGTTGAGATATTTTCTCAACAAAATCCCAAACCAACTCTAATCTTCGCATAAGAACATTATCTCGAAGTTATAAATACAAGTCACTCTTTGTCATTCAATACATACATAGTGCCATATAGAAGGGACACCTATTGTTGACATTTGTTAAAATATGGAAGTTATTTTCTCTTGAAATATTTGTGATTTCATTGCTTACTCAAGAATATTTATGGTAACAAACATGGGAATGGAGATAAGTAAAAAGTTATGGCTTATGTGATTTTTGAAAATTTGTACAATAGAAAGGATAAAGGATAGAAATCAAAATAAACATTGTACGCTAAGTATTTGATATTGATAATTATAAAGTGTTTTGTTTAAAGTTATGATTTCAATTTAGTTTTAATAATTGCATTAAAACATGTATTTAATAGTTCAATATGAGGGAGATGTGTAATTTCTGCCATCCTAAACACTTAATCCTTTTAAAATAAAAAAAAACTTTTATTTAAATAAAAAATAATACTATAATAGAAATAAAAATGAATGAACCTTATAAAAAATTCAATAATCCAACTGCCATTGTGTTAGCTAGGTTATTTGTTTATATTACAATGCAATATGAAAACGATATAGTAAAAATATTTGGCTTTTTTTCACATCAATAAATAAAATATTTCTAACATATAATAAAAATATTTCTCTCTTTCAGAGTCCATAAAAAAAATATTTCCTTATTTCCATTTACTTGTGAAATAACTAGAGGGCATTTGTGTCTTGTTTGGAAAATCATGTTGATTTGGCATCCACTTACAATATTGTAGACGATAATCTCTAGAGAAACTTATGAGTCAGAGGATGATAACCTAGTCAACATCAAGGTGTATGCGATTTGGCCCAACAATTACATACTAATAGAAAATCTAGATGAATGCGCATTAAAAATCATACACTTACACGCAGAGCACAAGACAGTAAAAACAAAGAATTGCGCATAACAAATAAAATTTTAATCTCCAGAATGAACCGTGCGGGGAAAATATCTTTGGATTATGATCTTATGAAAGAAAAATATATTCTACAACATACAAACGGAGGCTTACCTTCCTTTCACCCACAATAAACCAAGATTTACAAAGGTTTAGAAACGCTATGTTCCACGCAGTAAAAACCAGTTTTATGCGCACATCGATATTTTCTTGACAAAGCTAAAACCTATATGTTTTGAAAAGTACAATGAACAACTAAAGTATTCAATATGTCATATAACTTGCACACAGGCAACATATCAAACTACATATTAAATACTTGACCGTTTCACATATTTATTATGTAGGTCCTCTTTACAACGCACGCTTCACGGTATATTAATGACTATCCTAACCGCGTGAAAATATTTTACAATGATTTGGATTGACAAATATAGATTGTCAGTTGCACGTCTTGCAGAGATGGAAAACTTATAAGCATGTCAAAAGTTCATTTACACTCTCATTGCTTTAGCCCGTAAGAAAAAAAATATGAAACCTGATTTGCTCATACTTTCCGGATATTTCACGGTTAGAATATTTAGTTTGGCAGTTGGGATTATTTTCCACACTTTCTCTTAATCACAATTATTGATATGCATAATGTGCAAATAATATCTTACATGAACAAAAAATTTCGTTGCCAATGGTTTAGTGATGTCTATTGCATATTTTGTTTGAGAAATAAAAATGACATCTTTCATTTGCTGCACTTCAATGTCTAGAAAATTCCTTAACAGTCCCAAATATGTCATTTTAAACTCACTTTTCATAACTTATTTGAAATCAAGAATGAGGAGATCCATCACTCCCTATGAAAATTAAATCATCTAGATATAAAAGCACAATTAAAAGTTTACCATTACTTTGTTTGATGTAGAGGGTAGGCTAACCATCACTTTTTCTAAATGAATTTTTCAACAAATATGAGTATATTTTGCTATACCAAGCAGGTGGTGCTTGCTTCAACCCATAAAGGGTTTTCCTTAGTCTATTTACTTGCCTTCTTGGCCTTGAACCTCATAACCATTTGCCTACTCCACATACACTTCTGATTTCAATACTTCATTCAAGAAGGATAATTTCACATCCATTTGATATACCTTCCACTTGTGTTGCGCTACTATTTCCAAAACTATCCTCATGGTTTCAATTCTTGCAAATGGCACATAAGTTTCAACATCATCTCTTTCAGGTTGTTGTTTGCATCCCTTAACATCCAACCTTGCTTTATGACTTTCAATCCTTCCTTCTACATTTCTTTTGGTCTTATAGACCCACTTTACACCTATGACTTATTTTCCTTGTGGAATATTCACTAACTCCCATGTATCTTTATTTTCTATTGCCTCAATTTCTTTATCCAATTTTAAACCAATTCTTCTTCCTTAATTGCATATTTGAAATTAATTGGATCACCTGCATGAGAAAACAGAGAGAAAAGAGAATTGATACCTTTGTTACTTTTATCTTCATTTTTCTCATAAATATCAGTCAAATTTCTGAATTTTTGTCTTCTCAAGCTTGAGAACATTAGATTTGATGTGTCACTTGAAGTTGAACTAGAAGAATGTCAAACTGTTGATCTTTGTTGTGCACTTGGAGGAGTATTTACTTGAATACATGAGTCTTTCCTATTTCTTGTTGAAGGTGTCACCTGAGGGCTACTTTGTTTAGCACGAGGAGCCACCATTGAAGAATTACCTATTGTTACTAATTCCACTTTTTCTTATGTTAAAGTTACTACCACATTAATTGTCTTCTCCAAACCTCCATCCCATGCTTCCTCTTTTATGGATTGTAGATTTATATTTATTATGACCTTTTTGGTTATTGGATTGTAGAGTTTATATACCTTGGATTCATCACCATAACCCACAAATATGCATTTCTCACCCTTGTTCTCCAACTTCTTTCTTAACTCATATACGACATGTGCATAAGAGGCACATCCAAAAACATTCATGTGAGAAACGCCATGTATTCCTCCACTCCATGCTTCTTCAACAATCATGTTGCTTACACTTTTGTTTAGACATTTATTTATAATATAAGTCGCACAAGGTACAACTTCAACCCAATATTCATTTGACAAATGCCCTGATTTTAACAGGCTCCTTGTCATTTCCATAATTATTCATTTTTTCCTCTTACCAACACCATTTTGTTGAGGTTTTAACCTTGTTGTAAATTTTTGAATTCCATGCTCCCTACAAAAATGTAGGAAGTCATTTGACATGTATTCACAACCTCTATTAGTTGTCAAAGCTTTGATGTAGTGCCCACCTTGTCTTTCAACAACAACCTTGAAGTTTTGAAAGAACTCACATACTTCATTTTTATGTCTTAAAAATTAGACCCATGTCATTCTTTTGTATGCATCTATGGATGTCGAGAAATAATAACTTCCACAAATTGATGGTGTATGCATTGGTACACACAAATATGAATGCACAGTTTCCAAATGTTCCTTTTCCCTTATTAACTTTCTTACTGGAAATGATTCTCTATGTTGTTTTCCCAAAATGCATCTTTCACAGAAGTTGTTTGGTTTTTCTATAAGTGGAAAACCCTTTACCATTCATTTCTTTTGTAGCAAGTTTAAACCTCCAAAGTTGAGGTTCCCAAATCTCATATGTCATAGTCAATTTTCATCTTCAATCTCTGGTTGAAAGGTTGTTTGTGTGACAACTCCAATTTTTTTTCCTCTTGCGAGTTCATTGAGAGTTGTGCTTTCCCAACCTCTACCTTCAAATATAATTTTATCCTTAGAGGAAACATCGTATTACTTGTCATTTGGACTTTTCCACTCATTTGTTTAATTGGAAATTTATCCATGATTGTGCATTCTCCATTTTTTTAAAATACTTTATACTCCTCTTGCATAAGTTATCCAATACTTATAATATTATTTTTCAAAATAGGAACAAAATACACATAAAAAATATACTTTTCTCTCCCTTGGTTAGAATATCGACATTTCCTTTTCCCGTGGCAAACACTTTGTTATCAGTCCCTAATTTAACTTCCGATTTTAAACCTTTATCCAAATTTGAAAATATTTCTATGTTACCTGTCATGTGATTCTTGCAACCTAAGTCTAAGAACCATACATGCTTTTCTTTGTAAAATTTGCATTTGGTTTACTAAGATCATATTGTTTCTTTCTACATTCACTTTCATGATTCCAATATTTCTTGCAATAACTACATTGAACTTCATATTTGTCATGCCTTTGACCTTGTGCCCAATTTTGTCTTGGATTATGACTTGTATTTTGAGTTTTGCCTCTTCCACTTTAACTTGTAGAGATGTTTTTTCCACCTTTGTCTGGACTTCCTCCTCCTTTGGGATATGATCTTCCTCCACCTCTAACATGTCCAATTCAGACTTTTGTCTTGAAGGCATGTTCCACTAAAGTATTTGTTGACTTGTTTAACCTATGTTCACTCAAAATGAGTGAGGCATCAATCTCATCCACTAAAAATTGTGAGAGATCATTTGTCTCCTCTATGGCCATAACAATACAATCAAATAATGTTGGTAAACTTCTTATAATCATTTAACCACTGTTATTTCTTCAGGTTGAGATTATATTTGACTTAGCAGTCTAATAACTTGAGTAAAAAAAGAATCTTTTTTCTCAAACTCCTCTATACATATTGTTTCAAAATCCCTTCTTAACATTTGCAATTTCTTTTCCTCACCACTGCCATATCTTGATATGATGTCTAAAGAATGTCTCATGCTTGATTTGACTTTGTTGCTGCTGCAATCCTTACAAAAAATAATCTCATCCACTGCCTGGAATATGTAGAAGAGAGCTTTGAATTCCTTCTTTATATTATCTCTCAATAAATCTCTCTTTGCTTGTGTCTATGCATTATGTCACTGGATCAATTGGTTCTTGGAACCCATTTTCTACCAAATGTCATATATGCTGAGACCATGTTGATGTCTCCATTATGGTTTCCCAATAATTGGAGTTCTTCCCATTAATTTGAAGAATCTATGGATTTGTCAAACTTCTGCTTAATGTTGACATTGCTCTCGTAAAACCTTGCCTCCTTGTTTGATTTTAACAAAACTTTCGCTCTTTGTGCAACTACAACCTACTCTGATACCAAGTGACAGAAAATGTGCAAGAATGCGCAATAAAAATCATAGAGTTGTGCACATAACACAAGACAGAGTAAAAACATAGTATTACACATCAAAATTAAAAATTTAATCTCTAGAATGAACCGCCCAAGGAAAATATCTTTGGATTATGACCTTATGAAAGAAAAAACATCTTACAATATAATAAAAACAAAGGCTTTAGTTCCTTTCAGCCATAATAAACAAAGATTTACATAAGTTTATGAACACTCTGTTTTACAAAGTTAAAATAGCTTTACTCGCAAACCGATATTTTCTCTGGACACACAACTTACGCGAAAAACTAAAACTTATATTTCATAGACAGAAAACAATGAACTCTTATACTATTCAATATGTCATATGACTTGTGCGCAATCGACCTGTTAAACTACATATTAAATAGTTAACCATTTCACATATTTATTGTACAATGTCCTCCTTACGGTGCATAGTTCATCATGCGTTAATGACTATATAAGTATGATATAAGTTAATTTTTGGCTGGAATCTGGTGAATATGTGTGTCTAAATCTTGATTTGTGTTGTTGTTTTTGACTGCATATATGGATTTAGCACAATCAAAGTGTCCCGGGACACTTTGATTGTGAAGAGTTCACCTATCAAATTTTCGATTTCAATGAATCTCTGCAGGATTCTAGACAAATTAGATAGGGAAAATGAGTAGTTCCATTTTTTCTAGAATCTGTTATGGAGGTTTAGGTTTAGTGAAAGATGAATGTTTTTATAAATCTGTTTTCTTAAAATAATATATGAGGTCAAGTGTGTCACATAAACTTAAAAAGGTTAAAAAAAACTATAGATATTAAGAAGCACATGCATCAATTCCAATGATTATCGGATAATGTGGAATGATTATGAATGTACCACCCTACGCACTTTTAATTTATAATATATATATATATATATATATATATATATATTTCTTTTTAATCAATTTTATTTATAAATAAGCTTATATAATAGTGTATATTGAATTTTGTTGTGAGGCAATTGCATTATTTAGTATGCTAGAGTTTCAAGGTTTTTTTATTTATTTTTAGGGTTGAGAGGTGCTCTAAAACTCAATATGAGGGAAATGTTGTCACATAATGTTACATTTAAAAATAATAAAATAATACTTACACTAACAAATTAAAAAATATTAATAACAAAAACATCATCTCTGCCACAAACAAAATAGTTGAAATTCCAATTTAATTTTACATCAAACTTTATATAGAGAGATAGAGTAATTGAAAGTAGAAGAAAATTAATTTACTTTTTAGTGTGAGGGAGATATGTAATTCCTTGGCGATTTAATATGGAATTCAAATTGACATGTAAAAATAATATCTTTTTATTTTAACTAGGATGAAAAAATTGTACTTGTATACAAGTGTGCTCATGGAAATTATATGAGGTAGTACATAGTTATATCTTAAAAAAATATTCATGAACACTCTTATCCACGAAAATTATAATTTTTTTTTTTTGCGAACTGGAAAACAAAAAACGGATTTTTATAAGTATATACCTTACAAAAATAACCAACCATAAAACAAAATTTACATCTAACACTATACAAAACAAGTAAAAATTAAAGCTCCTTATATATAAAACATTTTATTAGTATCTTCAAAACGAGCATAGATCCATCTTAACTCATCTATCAAGATTGGAGAGGAATCATATTTCTTGATGTGCAAACTTTTCTCAAATTTTAGATGTTTGAATATTTAGAGATTTAATCTCTCTTAACACTAGATAGATTCAGTATTAAGGAAAATTTATTTTAAATTTTAGTGATGCATATTTATATAGAAATTGTATTTTATTATATTACCGAATAAAAATTTATTATATATTTATATATATTTAAATAAATAATTAAAAATTATACATAAGTTGAAAATTGTAAACTACTTTAATGTTAAATATATAAAACATAAATCCATAATTAATACAAATAAAAAATAGATATTATATATATATATGTGGAAGACGTTATTATCAAAAAAAAATATATATATATATATATATATATATATATATATATATATATATATATATATATATATATATATATATATATATACCTACAAAATATGGAAGACGTTATTATCAAATATTGGAGAAAAACACAAACGCAAAAAAATTCAATGTATAAAATATAAAGATAGATATTAAATATAGATAATCTCAGTATCAATTTTTTAAAACAAAAATATATAAGCAATACATATATAAATATATAAACAAAATACACATAAAATATAAATACATATATACAAAATTCAAACACTAATATAGTCACTAAATACATCAATTTTAACATTAAACATATAAATTATATATATAAAAAAAAAATGCATAACCAATACAAATATTGCTAAATAGAAAACATAAAAACAAATGTATTTACCAATACACATAGTTTTATTCTCAAACATTCAAAACACAAACACATAGCTCATACATGTTAAATTAGAAATTACAAATATGCATTTAAAGTATAAATATAAACATAAAACAAACCAAAATTATTTTTCATGTTAAGCATGTAGAACATGAAAGCGAATTCAATACAATTACAAACTAAAAAGTGAAAATACGGGTACAAAAGAGTTGTAAAAAATATAAATAAAAAATACATATAAATTATAAACATATATCAACGTTGAAAAAAACACATTATGAATACAAATATAACATATGATTATATATACAAAGTACAAACAATTTAATATCAAACACGCAAAATAGAAATGTAAATCAATATCAAAATAAATATTCATACAGAACATAAATATTCTTAATATTAAAGATTTACGACACAAATATAAACATATTTAAAAAAAATACAATATCAAACATAAAAAAAAATATAAATAGAAAATTAATATAAACAAAGACTATTCACATATAAATATAAATAGAATATATAGAATAAAAACACTAACATAATATATGATATACAAATATACATAAAAACTACCCATACAATTAATAATCCATACAGATTTTAAGCATATATATATATATATAAAAGGCTGAAAATCACAATCGCTCCCCATTCCAATCATAAACAGAAAAGCAAAATAAAACTCAAGCCCAATTATCTTATCAAATATTCAAAAATAAACGCAAAAATAAACACAAAATTTTAAATGCAATAATAAAGTATAAATTGACACACCTACAAATATAAAACATAAAATACATGTATTCGTACAAATTATTTATTAAAAGTAGAAATAGAAATATGCTTATAAAGTATAAGCACTTTTAAAGTCAAACAATATTTAAAATACTCATATCGGTTGAAATTAATATGTCTAAACAACATTTAAAACTTTAAACTGAACCCCAATGGGCCACTGGTTATCTTGGTCAGCGATAGCCTAGATAGGAAGGAGTTAGTTCCCACGATGTTTTGGGATCAAACCGGATGGGTAAGGCTTAAAAAATATCTTTAAATAAATAATATATATAATTAAAAAAATATTTAAAAAAAAATATTTTTAGTTTGAAAAATAAAATAAAATAATATAGATTATTTTGTATTTCTAATTGGAAGGTAATAATGGTTATTTTTGTTATTGCATAATAATTTAATATAATAAATTTTATAATTAAAAATTATTATATATAATTTTTCCTATTTAAAAATAAAATATATTATTTTTTATAATACAATGTAATGATGCGATTCTAAAAATAAGTGAGGTCGGATAAGCTTGAAATTAAAGATTACAAATACAAATTTAATTACAAAATCAGCAAACTCCATATTATAAAATGATAGCAAGAAATTACGTGCTGGTGGTATCACATGCTATTTTTAAATATAAGATGATATAAAATTTATAATTAAAATATATATAATTAAAAAAATATTTTTAGTTTGAAAAATAAAATAAAATAATATATATTATTTTGTATTTCTAATTGGAAGGTAATAATGATTATT
The DNA here is from genome assembly GCA_031772625.1 of Pinus tabuliformis. NCBI lineage: Eukaryota > Viridiplantae > Streptophyta > Pinopsida > Pinales > Pinaceae > Pinus > Pinus tabuliformis. The sequence continues at coordinate 1,535,987,570 of CM062818.1, read as the reverse complement.
TTTATTATTACATAATAATTTAATATAATAAATTTTATAATTAAAAATTATTATATATAATTTTTTCTATTTAAAAATAAAATATATTATTTTTTATATAACAATGTAATGATGCGATTCTAAAAATAAGTGAGGTTGGATAAGCTTGAAATTAAAGATTACAAATACAAATTTAATTACAAAATCAGAAAACTCCATTGTGATGACCCCGGGAAAAATGTAAATGTGGAAATGTTACTATGGTAAGAAACTGATGTGAAGTTGCTGTTCATTTATTTTTTTTAAAAAAGAAACTAAAATGACATTATCTTATTGATAAAATTAAATATATTGGAAATATATATTTTTGAAATGCAGCCTCTGGGTGGAGGATTTTTAAAAGAAAAGAAATCAGTTATGAAACTGAAGAAACTACCCTTTCACACAGGAAAAGTCCTCGGAAGGGAAACCCCTGGGCTGTTGGGACAGACAGGAGGAATTCCAAAGAAAAGGGAAGAAAACAAGAAAAATGGGTTAAGTCTGGTAAGGACCAGATAACCCAAGCACTCAGTGCATGAATCTTGTTGAGGGCTGTAGGCCTGCAAGATAGCTCAGGGGGAGAATCCAAAGTGATGATGGATCTCAAGGTTGGGTGGTCAAGAGCAAGCATGAAATGCAGGTGAACTTCTGGAGCACCAATTCCTGTAACTGGCAGACCAGGTACGAGTTTATCACAAAGATTAACCAAAAATAAACTGTATACAGAATGGTATGGACAGTAGATATAGCCTAAGTCTGAATCTCTTTTAGCGGTTAAATGCTTAAGAAAATTATGACAGTAGAATATCTGTGAAGAAAAGGCAGTACGACATAGGTTAAGTAAATACCTAGAGACTACCTGTTATAAATAAGTAAATGCTCAGAGACTATCTGTTGTAAACAAGCAGCAATATATATAAGCACGAAGATACCAATGCGGTCCTGAGAGACCAATAGAATTTCGTTCAGAACATTAGAAATTTATTTAGAATAGTACAACATAGCGAGTATCTAAAGGGCTTAGCGCCCAGCAAGAAAGAAAGGAACAATTTGAGAGATACATTATTCATTCCAGTGCCGTGAATCAGTACTCGTTGAAAAGAAAACTAGTTTTATTCTAAGCTCAGAAGAGGGCTTAAACAATGAAAACAGTAATATAAATACACAGCGAACCCCTGCATCGAGGGTTCAGATGCTAGATTCGCATCATGTACCATGCATTACAGCGATTCACAAGATGTATCGTGTAACGCTGCGCTAGGGTTAATCCGGCTAAGGCACACGATGAAACAGTTACAAACACCACAGATAGCTGAACAATATACCATATCAGAGCGAACACACCTAGCCGTTGGTATACGGCCGCATACCTCGCTGTAGGTACAGACAAACATGGTGAAGCAAAATATATGCATATACTATATTGATAAAACCCTATATCAGATTTAGTTCAACTCTGTAACTGTTGGAAACAATAAACCATAACACTGTAAGCAAGAATAATGGCACATTAGAACGGAAGTCGACCATTAATGGAACAGACCCAACTGACTGTAGAAAACGAAGTAACATATTCACAGTATACGGGGAAAAGCATATTAAACAGAACTATATGACTAACTCGTAACGGTCGCTATAACCATTAGCACATAAAGCGAAAACAATGCATTGTAAATGTCCGGTGGACCGGTAAATATATTACAGTTCTCTAAAAGCAAAGATGAAGGTCTGTAATGTAACTCTTAAACATTATATAAACATGAGAAACAAAGGGCGAGCGTTCAATCGCCAAAGTTAAACCCAGTTCAGTCAGGCCGGCTTGGAGGCCGAGAAACCACTGTTCAAGTGTATATACAACACGACCGGGCATAAAATGCCAGGAACTGCATTAAACAATAGCCTTAATAAACCAAAAACGCTGCACAGGTTCCAGCATGGATTGGACGGCCGCGAACCATAACCCAGTGGTATGGGTCGAACGCAGAAACCCTGAAGACAAGTGAAACGAGCGCCATGAGGAACTCCTCTGGCAAATTTCCATTCGACACTCATATGAACAGAACACTTTACCATTCGGAGTAAACCCCAAGTCTCGCTTCCGGTTAAGAGGGTGTCATACCTGAGGATTCAATGGGGACGGCTCGGTCATTCCGCGAACAGTAGAAAGGCTGTAGCCGTGACCCGCCTGCACACCCACAGATAAACCGGAAGTTAGCACATGAACATACAAAGTAAAACAGTCAAACCCTGAGCTGAAACAAACGCATAGTATACATCTATACAACGGCGGAGCAAGACAGGTATGCGCGGCAGACGGCAAATACAAGCATATACCTTATCAACCATGGTTGTAGAACCTTATCATTTGGTGCAGAGGAGGAACCGGCCGAGCAATGGAGGAATCAGCGCCGCGAGACTGTCTCGCATACCCAAATGAACCAAAAGAGTGACCCGATGGAATATGGATAAACCCTCAAACGCTTGAATGCATTTGAGCCCTTGGATGTGGGCAGCAAATCCCCACCGTTGAATCGAGCGGGAGTCCTGGGCGCGAAGACCAACAGCGTAGCACCCAAGGAATCACGTGGCCTCACAGCTGCGCCAGGCCACCTGGCAAGGAGTTGGTATGAGCCATTAAACCTCCGTCACCCACCTGGCGCTGGAGCGGAGTCCGGATAAACTTTTTGACGGATGAACCATTCACGGCGAGCATTGACTTAAACATTAAAACTCATAAGCCAGAGTTCAAACATATACGTAACAACTATAGTGTCATGACAAGGGTTAGACATATATGGTATTAAGCTTCAGCGAGTCCCGTCGTGTATATGCCAAGGAATAAACTCAATATATATATTTAATGTTAGTGTTGTGCCATCATGCTGAGCGATTTGAACCGCTTAGTTGTGGTCTCACTCGTGTATTCATGTGTGGTTAGGAGTGTGGCTGTAAAGTTTTATATTATCTTTAATTTCTTTTATTTAATTTATTTATATAGACATTTTGTTGGGAACATGACAATGTGGTATCAGAGCGAGGCTCCAATACTGTGGCCTCTGGAGCAGTAAGATTCAGTTGTATGGATGATTATCTTATATACATATGAGGGAGAATTAATTCAACTGACTGACTCTCTTGTTCTATTAATTAGGAGGTAATACAGAAACAATAATCAGCTAACAGTCAACAATAGAAAGTAGAAGAAATGCGGGGAGCTGGCAGCATTCTTCGGGAAAACCCAGAGCTGTGGGTACAACTTGGTGAAGAGACACGCAATACCAACCTGGCGATATTAGAAACTGTTCAAGAGATGAAGAATGAGATGGCACGTCTACGAGAAGATAATGCGCGATTGATGGTGGAGCAGGAAAGAATTCTGAAGAGTTTGTCGGACAGACAAAACCCACCGTTAGCTAATCCCAGTGCGGAACAGCAGAGGGCAACAGAAGAACGAAATTATCAAACTGCACCTGAAAATTCAGAGGGAAAGGAGGACCATTCTGATAATGTACTAGAACAACAGACCTCAAAACGACAGAAGATGGAATTGCAGGGGGAATTTCAAAAAATTAAACCTCCATATTTCGATGGGGAACAGGAAGAAGCGGCGGAGGCATGGTTAATTAACATGAACAAATATTTCCAGCTGTATGAGTATGATCATAATTTGAAGGCACGGCTGGCCATCTTCCAGCTACAGGGCAAAGCAACCCTGTGGTGGGAAGAAATTAAGATTGTTAAAGGAGTGAGTGAGCAGATCATAACGTGGGAAAAGTTTCAGAAATACTTCAAGGAGAGATATCTAACCGAGCATTTCTATGATGAGAAAGCACGAGAATTCCATGATTTACGACTAGGACAGCAGTCTATGGACGAGTTCATTAACCGCTTCACTTCCCTGCTTCGCTATGTGCCATATATTAAGGAGGAGAAGGCCAAGGTGCAGAGATTTGTGAGCAGCTTACCTGTCTATATAAGAGAACGAATTGAGTTTGACAATCCTAGAACAATGGATGAGGCTATCTGTAAAGCGAGAATCTGTTACCAACAGAACAAACAAAAAGGAGACATTTCAAATAAAAGATGGAATGAAAGAAGGGGTAACAGAACTGCTGGTAATAACAAAGGGAGTCGCGGTAATGGCAGTAAGGGTGTTGGCAAAGGACAGATTAGCAGAAATGTAACAAAAAGTACCTTCCGGGCTAAGCCAGCCAGTGAGAGCAGGGTAAGCGAACAGCCTGCCAGGCCGGATATTGAAGGGATGGCCAGACCTCCAGTCCAATGTTGGGGTTGTGGAGGACCGCACTATGTTAAGAACTGCCCGCAGCGGAAAGGAGTGGACCAGATATCTCAGATTCACGAAGCATCGACCGTTGGGGAGGTGGCACGCAGTGTACCAAGGATTAACGCAGCCTTGGATGATCGTCAAGCGGAATACCAGCCGACCATGGTGGAGTTTGAAGGTAAAATTTCAAATCTTTCTATAGTTGTTCTTATTGATCCAGGAGCTACTTTAAGTTATGTTAGCCCAAAGATAGTAGAACAGTGTAAGCTACAATCTGAAAAGTTCAGAAATCCATGGCTGGTACAACTAGCTACGGGAGCCAAGAGACGAGTCTTGGCAAAAATTAATAACTGCTCTTTAACCGTAGCAGGACAGCCAATAACAGCAGACCTGAATGTACTCCCATTGGGTTCATACGACATCCTGATTGGTATGGATTGGCTGGAAAAACATTGGTCATTAGTAAATTGCAAGACCAAAACCATCTACTACAAAGATGACCTTGGAAAGCAGCAGGAGTTGCAGGGGATCAAGCACCCTGTGCAGATCCGACCCATTACGGCATCCCAGCTAGCTAGATGCCTCAGAAAGAAATGTCAAATTTACGCTATTCAAGTCGGCTATGCAAACCAGAAAGACAAAACATCTGCACTGGACAATATTCCGGTGGTACAGGAATTTGCGGATGTTTTTCCAGAAGAGGTACCGGGGCTGCCCCCTAAAAGGGATATAGATTTTACTATAGAGCTAACACCAGGGGCAGCACCAGTGTCGCGGGCACCATACCGAATGAGCGTACCAGAATTAACAGAGTTAAAAATGCAATTGCAAGAGCTGTTGGATAAGAATTATATCCGCACCAGTGTATCACCATGGGGAGCTCCAGTATTATTTGTTAAAAATAAAGATGGAACTCTCTGGATGTGCATAGACTATCGTCAGCTGAACAAACTCACGATCAAAAATAAATACCCCTTGCCTCGGATTGATGAACTTTTTGATCAAGTGAAGGGGGCAAAAGTGTTCTCTAAGATCGATTTGCGATCTGGTTATCATCAGATTAGGATTAAAGAAGAGGACATTGCCAAAACCGCTTTTAGAACATGCTACGGGCACTACGAATTTGTGGTGCTGCCTTTTGGTTTGACCAATGCACCTGCCACCTTTATGTGTTTGATGAACAACGTGTTTCACAGGTTTTTGGACAAATTCGTGCTGATATTTATCGATGATATTCTGATATATTCTCGTTCCCGGGAGGAACACGAGGAGCACCTTAGGGTAGTGCTGCAAACTCTCCGAGAACACCAGCTATACGCTAAGTTTAGTAAGTGTGACTTCTTCAAGGAAGAAATCCAATATTTAGGCCATGTAATTACCAAAGAAGGGATTGCAGTGGACCCTGAGAAGATAAAGACTATCATGGAATGGCCCATACCCAAAGATGTAGCTGATATCAGGTCCTTTATGGGACTAGCTGGCTATTATAGAAGATTTGTGGAGGGTTTCTCGAGGATAGCATACCCTATCACTTCCTTACAGAAAAAAGGGAAGGTATTTAGGTGGACACCAGAGTGTCAGCAGAGCTTTGAACGGTTGAAACACTTACTTACCACCGCACCCATTTTGAGTATAGCTGATCCTAATAAGGATTACGTGGTATGTACTGACACAAGTAAGGAGGGTGTGGGAGGAGTATTGATGCAGGAAGGGAAAGTAATTGCGTATGAATCAAGAAAACTAAAAGATCATGAGCAGAAATACTCTGCTTACGACTTAGAGTTAACATTTGTTATTCATGCGCTGAAAATGTGGCGACATTATCTCCTGGGGAGAAGATTTCTGTTATTAACGGATCATCACAGCTTGACAAATTACTTCAGCCAACCTACCCTGAATACAAGACAAGCCCGTTGGGCAAATTTCCTAAGTGGATTCGATTTCGAGATTAAACACTTAAAAGGTAAAGAGAACCGGGTGGCTGATGCGTTAAGTCGAAAGGTACACTGCTTGTGTGAACTTTCAATCAGCAAGTGGTGGAATTCTCTGTTTGAGCAAATAAAAATAGCAGCAGATCAAGATGCTGAATACCAACAAATAAAACAGCAGGTACAACAATCAGTTAATGGAAAAGTACAGCAAGGATATACATTAGATGGTGCCGGAATGCTGTATTTTAATAAAAGACTGTATGTACCTGACCAGAATGACCTTAAGAATCTGATTTTGGACGAATTTCACATCAGCCACTACACTGGCCACCCAGGATACCAAAAGATGGTCACTGCACTTAGGAAAGAATATTATTGGCCAGGAATGAAGAAGAATGTAGCCGAGTATTTGGCGCGGTGCTTGGAGTGCCAGCAGATTAAAGCAGAACATTTGCATCCGGCCGGGCTGTTACAACCTTTACCTATTCCGGAGTGGAAATGGGAAACCATTTCCATGGATTTTATAACCGGTTTGCCACGGACAAAGAAAAACAATGATTCCATTATGGTGGTGGTTGATAAGTTGAGTAAGGCGGCACACTTCATACCCATGCAGTCCACTTATAAGGCTGTGCAAATTGCTCACCTTTTCATGCAGAATGTGTTCAGACTGCATGGACTGCCGAAAATAATCATATCAGATCATGATGTAAAGTTCACGTCCACTTTTTGGAGAATGTTGTTTGCTGAGTTAGGAACACAACTGAACTTTAGCACGGCCTATCACCCGCAGATCGATGGTCAAACTGAACGAGTGAATCAGGTGGTGGAAGATATGTTGAGAGCATATGTGATGCTGAAACCAAACCAATGGGAAGAGTATTTACACCTGGTTGAATTCGCATATAATAATGGATATCATACGTCGACACAGCTAAGTCCCTTTGAGGTCTTGTATGGGCGGAAATGCCGCACGCCCTCAAGTTGGGGTGGACCTGAGGATAAGCTGAGTTTGGGTCCGGAAATGCTTAAAGAAATGGAAGACATGGTGAAAAGAGTGCGTGCCAATTTAAAGGCTGCGCAGGATAGACAGAAAAGTTTTGCGGACCGAAGAAGAAGATTCAAAGAATATCAGGTTGGTGACCATGTGTTTGTGAGGATCCAAGCCAGAAGAAGCACACTGCAATGGAGTGGCTGCGCCAAGCTGGCTCCTCGGTATTTTGGGCCTTTCCAGATCTTGGCAAGAGTGGGGCCGGTGGCTTACCAACTCGCCCTGCCAAGTCATATTAAGATTCACAATGTTTTCCACGTTTCTGTTCTAAAAAAATATGTGTACGATCCTAAACATGTGATCAGATGGCAAGATGTTCGGGTAAGAATTAATCTGGTTGTTTTGGTTAAGCAGTTATGCTCAACAGAAACTGACTGAAGGTGTTGTTGTCTGCAGGTCGAGCCGGAAGGCGAGGTTCTGGTCGAACCACAGAGCATTCTCGACCGGAGAGAAGTGCGGCTAAGGAAGCGAGTTATTACCCAAGTTAAAGTGCTATGGCAGCACTACGGGCCTGATGAGGCTACTTGGGAGGACGAGGAACTCATTAGAAAAGTCTACCCGGACTTATTTAAGGGAAATAGACATCGGGACGATGTCCAATCCCAGGAGGGGGAGATGTGATGACCCCGGGAAAAATGTAAATGTGGAAATGTTACTGTGGTAAGAAACTGATGTGAAGTTGTTGTTCATTTATTTTTTTTAAAAAAGAAACTAAAATGACATTATCTTATTGATAAAATTAAATATATTGGAAATATATATTTTTGAAATGCTGGCAGCCTCTGGGTGGAGGATTTTTAAAAGAAAAGAAATCAGTTATGAAACTGAAGAAACTACCCTTTCACACAGGAAAAGTCCTGGGAAGGGAAACCCCTGGGCTGTTGGGACAGACAGGAGGAATTCCAAAGAAAAGGAAAGAAAACAAGAAAACGGGTTAAGTCTGGTAAGGACCAGATAACCCAAGCACTCAGTGCATGAATCTTGTTGAGGGCTGTAGGCCTGCAAGATAGCTCGGGGGGAGAATCCAAAGTGATGATGGATCTCAAGGTTGGGTGGTCAAGAGCAAGCATGAAATGCAGGTGAACTTCTGGAGCACCAATTCCTGTAACTGGCAGACCAGGTACGAGTTTATCACAAAGATTAACCAAAAATAAACTGTATACAGAATGGTATGGACAGTAGATATAGCCTGAGTCTGAATCTCTTTTAGCGGTTAAATTCTTAAGAAAATTATGACAGTAGAATATCTGTGAATAAAAGGCAGTACGACATAGGTTAAGTAAATACCTAAAGACTACCTGTTATAAATAGTAAATGTTCAGAGACTATCTGTTGTAAACAAGCAGCAATATATATAAACACGAAGATACCAATGCAGTCCTGAGAGACCAATAGAATTTCGTTCAGAACATTAGAAAGTTATTTAGAACAGTACACTATAGCGAGTATCTAAAGGGCTTAGCACCCAGCAAGAAAGAAAGGAACAATTTGAGAGATACATTATTCATTCCAGTGCCATGAATCAGTACTCATTGAAAAGAAAACTAGTTTTATTCTAAGCTCAGAAGAGGGATTAAACAATGAAAACAGTAATATAAATACACAGCGAACCCCTGCATCGAGGGTTCAGATGCTAGATTCGCATCATGTACCATGCATTACAGCGATTCACAAGATGTATCGTGTAACGCTGCGCCAGGGTTAATCCGGCTAAGGCACACGATGAAACAGTTACAAACACCACAGATAGCTGAACAATATACCATATCAGAGCGAACGCACCTAGCCGTTGGTATACGGCCGCATACCTCGCTGTAGGTACAGACAAACATCGTGAAGCAAAATATATGCATATACTATATTGATAAAACCCTATATCAGATTTAGTTCAACTCTGTAACTGTTGGAAACAATAAACCATAACACTGTAAGCAAGAATAATGGCCCATTAGAATAGAAGTCGACCATTAATGGAACAGACCCAACTGACTGTAGAAAACGAAGTAACATATTCACAGTATATGGGGAAAAGCATATTAAACAGAATTATATGACTAACTCGTAACAGTCGCTATAACCATTAGCACATAAAGTGAAAACAATGCATTGTAAATGTCCGGTGGACCGGTAAATATATTACAGTTCTCTAAAAGCAAAGATGAAGGTCTGTAAAGTAACTCTTAAACATTATATAAACATGAGAAACAAAGGGCGAGCGTTCAATCGCCAAAGTTAAACCCAGTTCAGTCAGGCCGGCTTGGAGGCCGAGAAACCACTGTTCAAGTGTATATACAGCACAACCGGGCATAAAATGTGTTACACAGTAATTTGTCACCATCCCTGTTACTCCTCTTGTCGCACCTTGGAGGACTCATCCCGGGAGTTATAAGGAGTGACAAAGTTTAAAAACACTTGCATTATGTTCCCTTGGGCATGTACTTCATGTTCCCTGAAGACACCTCCTATAGATTATCCCTGAAAAGTGTCCCTTTTCCATTGGCGCAAGTCCACAGTATTTTACCCGTGCCAATCATGGAGATCCTCAAAAGAGGGCGCGACCATTGGCGCTCTGTCTTAGAGCAGCAGTCGCGCCAACCGAGTTTAGTCGTGCTTTTTGCCTTAATGCATGTCCGACTGTTGTTTCCTTCATTACATGGAGCTTTTTGAAGATAAAAAATCAGTCTTACGCCGAGCTCTATCCTATCTCCATCTTTAGTGGCTTTCGAGGAAAAGATGTTAATCCACAAAAGGTGTCCCGGTTCGTCGTATCCACCTCCCTTCTTCATCTATATAAGCTTGTCCTTATGCATTTGACAAGCTAGTCGCTAGTACTAAGAGTCGGAGTTATGGAGTGTTAGATGTTGAGTTCTTGAGTTCTTGGAGGAATTCTAATGAGAGCTAGGGAGGTTATGCTGCCGGAGTGGAGATGCAGTGCAAGACACATATAGTTACTCGCCCAGCCAAGAGAGGTTCAACGTCAGAACCATGGTTGTAACTTTTCCTGTTTATTATTAATTAATGAGCGACTGCTATTATAGTTCCAATCTCATCGTCTATTATGGTGTTGATTTATTTCCTTTCTGACTGAAATATAGTTATGCTTTGGTAGATTTTATGTTGGTATCTGTCTCTCCCTTTGCATGTGCAGGTGTTCGTTTATAATCTGCTGGAGCGAGGGAGCGGGAATATCAGCTCTACCTCAAACATAGCGTTGGACTCCAGGTTGGTCTTTTTAATCCACCTTTGATGCATAACTAGGAACTTGCGTGGCAGCGTGGTTTGATTGTGGCTAGTTCTGCTTTAGACTAGTGGGATCGCCTCTGTCCGCAGAGGGGATTTACCTGACCAACAATTTGGCGACTCCGCTGGGGAGAAGCTATTGAGTTTGTCTTGCATGATTGTTTTTCTCTCGCTTGCCTGAGTTAATGAACTTTCTGAGTCAGTTCTGAGATTGCTATCTGCTGTTTGGTTCTTTTGGGCACTGTCAGTCAGACCCTGGGCAGTTAATTTTCTTTTTGAGTTAGTAAACGCGGCTGGCGCGTTTTTTGATCTTACAGTCGCACCAGTTGGCGCATGTTTCTCCATAGATACCCGCGCCAATTCATTGTTAGCGCGAGTTTCAGTTTCACAGTCGCGCCATCTCTGTGAATTTTTCCAGTTTGATAGCTCAAAGCTCCTTAAACTCAGATTTTTTGTTTTCCATATCTTTTGCCTGTTTCTGGAAGTGTGTTGGACCTCTGTGACTGGTTGTTACTTTCATCCTTCAGTTTTTTTCTTATTTCTATCGATTTTGTATCCCAGCCCTAGAGTACCTAGTGGCTGTGCATGTCGAGCCTTCTGTGGGACGTAGTGGTTTGATCATCCAGTCAGCTTCTTGATTGTTTTCCGCACTCATCTAGTGATTCACTTCTAGCTTGCTTGGTTCTTGCTTGACTTCATTTGGTTCATTGAACGTCTTTGCGTTTTCCTTTGCTTTGATAGTTCATCTTCATGTTTTTGAATTGGTTCTATGTCCTTTGAGTGATTGTGTTTGTACTTGTGGATATCTCTTCAGGTTTGTTTACATGCATTATGATATCTTAAAAATAAAATAAAAACAAACGAGCTTTTTTGCATTATATTCGTTAGCATCTATTGTTATTTGTCGCTTTTAAAAAGAAAAGGAAAAAGTTTTTATTTCTTGTTATTAGCTGCATTAGGATCTTTGTTACTTGCTTGATGATCATTTTATTCGTGTGAAAAAATATATCTCTACTCTTCTGTAGGTAGAATTCATCGAATGAAACGATATACTTTTGGCATATAGATTGCATCTAGGAAGTTTGGAGAGACCACATACGGTAGGACCAAAAAACTGAAACATAATTGAAGATAAACTTTAAAATAAACTCAATGAACATAACAACGCATTGGAACATAACGCAAATACTCTAGAGGTCTAGGTTAGAAGACGTGTTCCGGCGTCTTTAAACCTGGTAGTTTATCGTCGAGTGGTTGGGTGATTCCTCCACGGTGAAACGATAAGTGCCAATACGGACTGAGCTCCCACGTACCGTCGCGTATATACGGGAGACCCCACTAGGCTATTATCCTTTATCCATAGGAAGCCGAGTCTGCCGCCCTACGATTCGCAATGCAGTGAACACAGCATTCACGAAGATCGACCACCCGTACCCTAAAAAGTATTCTGTGGTTTTGCGAAAAGTTTGGCACACCCTTTACCTAGAATTCCATAGCAGTCACTTTTGATCCTTTTCGGACTCCCTAAACGAAAAGGTGCCTGTGAGCGTCTTGTCACTTCGTGCTCATTAAACATTCGAAGGAGACTAGAGTCATCTTTTATCCTTTTCTCGACTCTTAAAAAATGAAAAGGTTAAGTTCAATGTCTTAAAATTTATTGGCCACGATAACATCTACCCAATTAGATTGTGATTGCATTACACTGAGTAGGATTATTTCTCGTTCGATGGCAGCCTTCCCGGCGCCCACCGGCCAAGGTATTCCCCCTGATGGGAACCCTCGTCCCTTTCCTCCTGTTGGAAATGTCGGTGTCCAGTATATCGCAACATTGTCTTTGCCTGGGTTGACCATTGGTTTACCCGTATGGTTGTTTTCGAACTCGGTGGTTTCGAGTGTGATAACTTCTGTTCCGCCACCACCTCCTCCACCCGAACAACACCATGATGATTCTAAGGTGGAGCCCTCCCCTTCTTCGCCCAATGCTGCGTCCTCATCTTCTACTTCGCCTGGTGAAACCTCGGGTTTCAGTAACCAGGTGGCTAAGAAGAAGAAGAAGACCAAAAAGAAGAAGTCCCCTAAGGGAAAGGTCACATCTACCGCAAGAATATCTGAAGTAGAACCACCTTCTGCTCTTCCGCGGAAGGCCAGCTCTCCTTGTCGGTTATGCAAGGCGGACCATTTTCTTTCTGATTGTCCTGGTATCCCCAGGATCCTAGATGTATGGTCCCGTGATCTGCCTCGTCCCTTATCGTCGCCAATCGACGATACCTCATTAGTTGGTAGGAGAAAAGGGAAGGTTCGTTTCCCTTGTCGACTTTGTGAAGGTAATCATCTCCTTCGCCTTTGTCCACTTATGGATGAAGCCTCCCGTCTTTTGGAAAGTCTGTCACCTCCCTTACCCCAACTACCCGCTCGATATCAGCGTCTTTTGGCAAGTCACTCTGCTAACCAAGTGCTCAAGCATAATTCCCCTCTGGTCCAACCTTCTCTTCCTGAACCTACCTGTGCTCCGCCGATTCCAGACCAGTCCCTGGTCGGAACGAATGTTGATTTACCTTCATCATCTCTGCGCCACTTTATCATCAAAGATGAACCACCCGAGTCTAAACCAAATGAAAGTCCAAAGGTCCAGCTCACAAGTGACCCGGTCTTTCAAAAGGTCCAGCTTACAAGTGACCCGGTTTTGCCTACCGCGGTTCCATCCTTTGATGATCCTACATCTGAATCCGAACTAGACAACAGTCAAAAGGTCCAGATTACAAGTGACCCAATGCTGCTTACAGAAGTTCTGTTCTTAGAAGATCTTACACCTGAATCCAAACCTGACACAAGTCAAAAGGTCCAGCTTACAAGTGACCCGGTTTTGCCTTCAGAAGTTACTTCCTCAGATAATATTCTCACTACAAACGATGAAGACCCCACCGTCCAAATTCTATTTATCAACATAGACTCTAATGATCAAGTGAGCATCCCTCTTATTCCTTCGCAACAGGAAGAAAGTCCACCAGAATCTTATCCGGCCGTTTATCCGGTCCCACCTCCAAGCAACCTAGTTGTTTCCTTTAATTGGGATCAACTAGTCAATCCTCGGTTACCAGCCGTCGTACCATTTCGAATTATAGTCCAAGTCTACCGAATGGTTATGGCTGGTACAATTATTGATGAGGGATCTCCTGTGAGTATCCTTTCTTCAACATCTTGGGACGCACTTGGTTCGCCACTGCTTCTGCCTGAGATGCGAAACCTTACAGGTTTCCATCGAGAAACTACTCGACCTTTAGGAGTTCTTCCCAATGTGCCTATCACCCTAGAGGGGAAGAATGTTCAAATGGGTCTCATGGTCGTCCAAGGTCCGCTAGATTACAATTTACTCCTTGGACGAGACTATATTTATCGCATACGTGCGATTGTGTCCTCACTCTTCAGAGTGATGTGTTTTCCGCACGAAGGGAGGACGATCAGGATCGTAGATCAACTTTCGTTCCCTGGTTCACACTTCACATATAGTCATTTACCCTTTCTAAACGGTCTTATTTCCACAGGAAATGCCTCAACGCCCGCTCCGTCATTCTGATGACGGCAGCTGACCCGGGCGCGTGACTGAAGCCCGGGGGGCATGCATCCTCCTTCAACATTGAGTCTTTCCAAGTGAACCTTCATTCCACCCACTCCGTGAATGCCATAAAGCTTGGGGGGCATATACCTCGATTTGCTGGGGGCATGCAAAAATTTGATAAGCATAGTTTTTCGTTTCAAGCTTGCGTAAAAATGAAATTGAATCCAAGCAGAGTTCTCCATGGTTCAAGCTTGTGTAAAAATGAACCCATACCTGATTTACATCCCGTGATTGCCTTTTATCTGCTAAATTCTGCTAGATGAGCCTTGGTTGTTTCATTCCATCGCCACCATCTCTTTGGCCGATCATATGCTTTCACTTGGTTGTTTATCCTTTCCTGAGGAACCGCAGCGATGAGTGGTTTTATTAGCCAGCCTCTTGACCATTACATGTTTTGAGCAATTCCAACCTGTACCTGGAATCAGTTGCTACCCTTTATACCACTCGTTCCTTCAGGACGAGTCGCCTTTACGCTCTTTTCTGACTCGTAAAAAATGAAAAGATTGTCGAGTATTTTTCCTTTTTGACTCGTTAAAGAAAATAAAAATGAAGGTCTGCTTTCAGCTCTTTTCTGACCATTTAAAGAAAAGATTGCCGAGTTCTCCCTCTTGACTCGTTAAATGTTAATAAGGGGTAGTCGTTTTAAGTTTCTTTTTGTCGACTGTTAAAACATAAAAAGATTACTGGGTTTTTGTCGTTTCAAACTCGTTAATGGTTCCGAAACGACATGGCTTTGACCACTTTTTTACCTTTTCAGGTCGAAATCACTAATTATGAAAAGTACTCCTCGATCGTAATGATCCGGCGGTTCTCTCGGGTATTATTTTATACTTTTTCGGGCCCGAGAAACACAACTTTACGAAAAAGGACACCCCTGGAGTTTTCTTTTCTGCTGTCTTTTCAAACTCTCTAAACATGAAAAGACGCCGAGTTCTTCCTTTGTCAGACTCGTTAAAATTTGATGACATCAGATTTTGTCACACCACAAGCACATGCTATCCCCATCAAGATTGTTAAAAATAACTGGGGTACCCGCCAGAAATGGCGGGGGGAAAAGAATATTTTTGACCCATCATTATTACCGTGACGGCAGTATGTCGCTCTTGAACATGGCACTTTTCTGCTTTCGTGTCCAGGGTGGGGATATCTCATCTCACATTTTTCACTTGCTTCCATGGACTTGGGTACCTGATTTGACCTCTCATTCATTCATTGCCTCGTCATCATGACCTTTGATACATTGATGTCAAATACTGCCAATTCCATTAATGTGCCGCCGATATGTTCAAGAGAAGTTGACCTCTGAAAAGGAACAACATCCCTCTGATAGTTTGTACAATCTTGATTCACAATATCGTCTCTCTGTCTCATGTCGATGATGTGGGAAACATTATGGCCCAGCTTCGATCAAGGTCACTCCCTGTCGACTTCAACTCATTATCCAGGAAGTTGATCTAGAGACTCCCTTCCGGTGCCTTGGAGCCTGCATGCCTCAATGGCAGGTTCTTCGTGTTCGACGTGAGGTTTTCATCATTGGCCTCCGATCGAATGACTCTACGGGTGTTCGACTTCAGATCATTTATTCACACACCGTAGATTGTACGTATAGTACCTTGAGGGCCATCGTCATTATTGGTGGTACCTCTCGCGTCTGTTAACAGTTTCCACTATTGACTGGTAATTAGACGATGTTCATGCATGTTCGACATCAGCTCATATATTCACATGCTTTAACTTGTACTCTTGTTCGGGTCGAGATGGAGCGCAAGACCCTGGATTGTTTCTGTTGTAATCCAGGCGTAATTCTTGATACTTGACTCATTCACTGGATGGCTGCGACCATACCTGAGTCAATTCATTGATCCTAACTTGATGGCTGCGTCCATGCTATGGATCTAGATTATTTATGTACTCTTTTATGGATGGCTGCGACCATACCACGTACATCATGTAATTGAACTATCAGTCAGGTCTCTTAATACAGATCCTCGGCGGCGGTAACTATATGTGTTCTTATGTGTGTTCTTGTAAAGCATTTCACCCCTCTCCACCTCTCGGACTTCATGCTTTAGGGGGCATCTGTTACACAGTAATTTGTCACCATCCCTGTTACTCCTCTTGTCGCACCTTGGAGGACTCATCCCGGGAGTTATAAGGAGTGACAAAGTTTAAAAACACTTGCATTATGTTCCCTTGGGCATGTACTTCATGTTCCCTGAAGACACCTCCTACAGATTATCCCTGAAAAGTGTCCCTTTTCCATTGGCGCAAGTCCACAGTATTTTACCCGCGCCAATCATGGAGATCCTCAAAAGAGGGCGCGACCATTGGCGCTCTGTCTTAGAGCAGCAGTCGCGCCAACCGAGTTTAGTCGTGCTTTTTGCCTTAATGCACGTCCGACTGTTGTTTCCTTCATTACATGGAGCTTTTTGAAGATAAAAAATCAGTCTTACGCCGAGCTCTATCCTATCTCCATCTTTAGTGGCTTTCGGGGAAAAGATGTTAATCCACAAAAGGTGTCCCGGTTCGTCGTATCCTCCTCCCTTCTTCATCTATATAAGCTTGTCCTTATGCATTTGACAAGCTAGTCGCTAGTACTAAGAGTCAGAGTTATGGAGTGTTAGATGTTGAGTTCTTGAGTTTTTGGAGGAATGCTAATGAGAGCTAGGGAGGTTATGCTGCCGGAGTGGAGATGCAGTGCAAGACACATATAGTTACTCGCCCAGCCAGGAGAGGTTCAACGTCAGAACCATGGTTGTAACTTTTCCTGTTTATTATTAATTAATGAGCGACTGCTATTATAGTTCCAATCTCATCGTCTATTATGGTGTTGATTTATTTCCTTTCTGACTGAAATATAGTTATGCTTTGGTAGATTTTATGTTGGTATCTGTCTCTCCCTTTGCATGTGCAGGTGTTCGTTTATAATCTGCTGGAGCGAGGGAGCGAGAATATCAGCTCTACCTCAAACATAGCGTTGGACTCCAGGTTGGTCTTTTTAATCCACCTTTGATGCATAACTAGGAACTTGCGTGGCAGCGTGGTTTGATTGTGGCTAGTTCTGCTTTAGACTAGTGGGATCGCCTCTGTCCGCAGAGGGGATTTACCTGACCAAGAAAATGCCAGGAACTGCATTAAACAAAAGCCTTAATAAACCAAAAATGCTGCACAGGTTCCAGCATGGATTGGACGGCTGCGAACCATAACCTAGTGGTATTGGTCGAACGTAGAAACCCTGAAGACAAGTGAAACGAGCGCCATGAGGAACTCCTCTGGAAAATTTCCACTCGACACTCATATGAACAGAACACTTTACCATTCGGAGTAAACCCCAAGTCTCGCTTCCGGTTAAGAGATGGTATCATACCTGAGGATTCAATGGGGACGGCTCGGTCATTCCGCGAACAGTAGAAAGGCTGTAGCCGTGACCCGCCTGCACACCCACAGATAAACCAGAAGTTAGCACATGAACATACAAAGTAAAACAGTCAAACCCTGAGCTGAAACAAAACGCATAGTATACATCTATACAACGGCGGAGCAAGACAGGTATGCGCGGCAGGCGGCAAATACAAGCATATACCTGATCAACCGTGGTTGCAGAACCTTATCATTCGGTGCAGAGGAGGAACCGGCCGAGCGATGGAGGAATCGGCGCCGCGAGACTGTCTCGCATACCCAAATGAACCAAAAGAGTGACCCGATGGAATATGGATAAACCCTCAAACCCTTGAATGCATTTGAGCCCTTGGATGTGGGCAGCAAATCCCCACCGTTGAATCGAGCGGGAGTCCTGGGCGCGAAGACCAACAGCGTAGCACCCAAGGAATCACGTGGCCTCACAGCTGCGCCAGGCCACCTGGCAAGGAGTTGGTATGAGCCATTAAACCTCCGTCACCCACCTGGCGCCGGAGCGGAGTCCGGATAAACTTTCCGACGGATGAACCATTCACGGCGAGCATTGACTTAAACATTAAATCTCATAAGCCAGAGTTCAAACATATACGTAACAACTATAGTGTCATGACAAGGGTTAGACATATATGGTATTAAGCTTCAGCGAGTGCCGTCGTGTATATGCCAAGGAATAAACTCAATATATATATTTAATGTTAGTGTTGTGCCATCGTGCTGAGCGATTTGAACCGCTTAGTTGTGGTCTCACTCGTGTATTCATGTGTGGTTAGGAGTGTGGCTGTAAAGTTTTATATTATCTTTAATTTCTGTTATTTAATTTATTTTATATAGACATTTTGTTGGGAACATGACATCCATATTATAAAATGATAGCAAGAAATTACGTGCTGGTGGTATCACATGCTATTTTTAAATATAAGATGATACAAGTGATACTAAAGTTGTAGAAATCATTTGTTTTAAACTTCATTAAAAAAATATGATATATAATTAAAATTAAACAAAGTTTTTCGGTAGAAATGATACGAGAAAATTTTTTGGCTTACACTTTTCGAACCAATAGGTGTGATTCATCATCAGGACCATATGAAGAGGCACACCATGAAAAGGTCTTAAATAGAGAGCAATGTAGAGACATAATTTCAAGTAACCGTTATATTTGAACAATAATATTTAAATTATAATATTAATTTATTAATATATTAAAAACAAATATTATTAAGTAACAGCTATATTAAATGGCTAGTTTTTGAAAAAAATATTTAAATAATGATATTATTTCATTAATCTATTAAAAATATTAATAGGTAACTGCTATTAAATGACTAGAAAAGTAATATTTAAATTAATTTATTAAAACCAAATATTATTAGTTATTGAAAAATAATATTTAAATAATGATATTGAATTATTAATTTATTAAAATATTAATATGTAACGGCTATATTAAAGGGCTAGTTTTCAAAAAATATATTTAAATAATAATATTATTTCATTAATTTATTAAAAATATTAAGAGGTAAAAGCTATATTAAATGGCTAGTTTTTTTAAAAATAATATTTAAATTAATTTATTAAAACCAAATATTACTAGTTCTTGAAAAATAATATTTAAATAATGATATTCGTTTATTAATTTATTAAAATATTAATATGTAACGGCTATATTAAAAAGCTAGTTTTTAAAATAAATAAATAAATAATCAAAGTCAAACTTTAAAGGAGGGGAGTCAAAAATTATAAAAACGAGTGAAGACCCTAATCGGGACAAGATCATTTAATAAATAAAATAATTAATAGAAATAAAATAAAATTAATTAAAATTAATTAATGCAAAAATAAATAAAATAAAACGGGATTTTCCATTAATTATTTTTAATTTATTTTATTTTATTTCCATTACTTATTTTATTTATCAAATGATCTTGTCTCGATTAGTGTCTTCACTAGTTTTTATAATTTTTGACTTCCCTCCTTTAAAGTTTGACTTTGATTATTTCTTTATTTATATTAAAAACTGGCTGTTTAATGTAGCGGTTACTTATTAATATTTGTTTTTAATAAATTAATAAACTAATATCACTGTTTAAATATTATTTTTCAAAAACTAGTAATATTTGGTTTTAATAAATTAATTTAAATATTATTTTTTAAAAAATAGCCATTTAATATAGCCGTTACATATAAATATTTTAATAAATTAATAAATTAATATCATTATTTAAATATTATTTTTCAAGAACTAGTAATATTTGGTTAATAAATTAGTTTAAATATTACTTTTAAAAACTAGCCGTTTAATATAGCTGTTACCTATTAATATTTTTAATAAATTAATGAAATAATATCATTATTTAAGTATTGTTTTTCGTAGTTTAATATAGCCATTACATATTAATATTTTAATAAATTAATAAACTAATATCATTATTCAAATATTATTTTTCAAAAACTAGCTGTTTAATATAGTCGTTACCTATTAATATTTTCAATAAATTAATGAAATAATATCATTATTTAAATATTTTTTTCAAAAACTAGTCATTTACATTGCTCTCTATTTAAGCCTTCGTCGTGGTCTGCCTCTTCATCTGGTCCTGATGATGAACCACATTTGTTGCTTCGAAATGCGTTGGCCAAAAAATTCTCTCATGTGATTTCTACCGAAAGACTTTATTTAATTCATTGTGGATCACAGAAGCTTGAATACATAAATGATTAAAATTATTACAAAAATAAAAATTTAAAACAAGTCTAAAAATAATTATATAATTTTAGTTTCTATTAATTATATATATTTATTCTTTATATTAGTTTTGGGCAAAGGAGATTGGATGATCAATTTGTGTTAGGTTAACTTTTTTACGCCCTTAAGAACTCTTGTAAGTTGGTCAAATTAGAGTATGTTGGGTATGGTGGGAGGTTTGAGTTTTACTATTTTTCTTTGAGCCTTGGTAATTGTTGGTCCTTTAGGCAGTTGTTCCAGTCCCGAAGTGCAAATGCATTGTTAGGTCCCTATATTACTAGTGTAGCCCCTTATTGTTATTAGTGCAACCCCCTTGTTGTATTATTGTGCTCCATAGAAGCCCACTATTGTTATTTTGTGCCCTTACAATATTATTGCTATGTAGGCTCTAATTATATTATGACTCCTTAGACTCCTATATATAGAAAGGAGGTCTTGTCATTTGTATCACCCAAGAATTGTTCATTTGTGTAATGTAAATGAAGTTTCCCCCTCGAAGAGGCTAATTTTGAAGTCGTTGATCTATTTCTTCTAGCTTGTGAGTTGTTTGCATAACATTTGGTATCAAAGCATTGTATTCTAGGATTTTGTTGCTTCAAACAAGCCATCATGGAATTTTCGCTATAATTTTCTTCTACGAAGCTTCAAAAGCTAAAATTAAAACCCATTGCAGGCTCCCAATTTCCAGCTCAAACAAACGACCTTGGGAAAATCGTCATAACTTTCTCTCTGAGAATTAGGTTCAAATTTCGTAAAAGGTAACAGAAGAGGATAGAATTTAGCTTGTTGGGTATCATTTTCAAGGCTGAAGGTCAAAACAGTGACACATGGAACTTCGTACAAGTTCATTCTACTGAACTAGTCTATAATCAGGTCATCATGAGAGATTGGGCATAACACTTTCTTAGAAAATATAATCTTGATCAGACTTGTGGGGTTGGAAATAGGACTCAGAAGGCTACCATAGGATGAAATTGCATACCTTGGAGATATGAAATTACAAAGATACAATAGGTTCAATTTCGAGCTCCTACAAAGTGAAAAAAAAGTGTGTAGTCTTTATAAAAATTTGTATAAGTTGTGTTTGAAAAATTAGTTTGAAGTGATTCAAAGGGCATAGTGAAGCATACTTATCCTTAATTGATGCCCCAAAGAAATAAAATGGAAACACCTAGTAAGAAATACGAAAGATCTACTATGACTCATCAAAAAGAGGAAGAAATGCAACATGATGTATCAAAATTACGAGACTAAGTACAATAAATTTCACTCTCACAAAACATAACAAAAGCTACGATGGATGGTTTGAAGAAAGGCATGGAAGTTAAGATGGATGTTTTGAAGAATGACATCAATGGTATAAAAATAAAATTGAAATGCAACATTGAAGATTTGAAGAAAGACATGGAAGGTTTGAAGGGAGGTTTGGCAAAATTACTACAAGAAATGCTTCCTAATTGTGAAAATTTAGTAGCGGAAAGTCATGATGAGAACAAAATAAATGTTAATCACGATATCATAGAATCTAACATTGGATTGAAGACACACCATGTGCCAAAGACTGATATGAGGAAGTTTTATGGAAAGGATCCCATAACATGGATACTACAAATGGAGCAATATTTTGAGCTCCATAATGTGCAAAACACACAAAAGGTATGCATTGCAACTTATATCTGGAACCCAAACAATTTTTATGGTATCGATGGCTTTTCTCTCGTAAACAAATTGTCACTTAGTCAATTTTTATGGAGGAAATGATAGCACATTATGAGGATACAAAGAGCAACACCTTCTTTAGCCAATTGATAAATCTCAAACAAAAGGGTTCAATGGTGGAGCACATTGAGGACTTCAAAAAATTGAATATAAGGGTAAATTATATTCCATAGGAGCATAGGATTGATGTCTTCATGGTGACTTTAAAGGATAAAATCCAACACGAAGTTTGTCTTTGGGAACCTGATTCATTGGAGAAGGTATTTAAGTTGGCATGAAAAATTAAAAGCAAAATTATGGCAACAAGGAACCCTACCACTCATAACTATAAAGATGGAAGTGTTGTTGCTCCTATCCTTCCACAACCTACAAGGTTGACACCAAAACAATTAGAAGAAAAAATAGAAATAGAATTTTGTTATAGTTGTGATAGCAAATACACTGAAGGTCATAAGTGTACTCAGAAGAAATTAATTTACATAGATTGTGAAAAGGAGGAAGAAAATGATCAATAAATTTCAAAAGAAGAGGATATACACTAGGAACCAACCCTAGAGAAAGAAGAAAAGAATCCTACTATATCATGTAATGCATTGGTACAGTATGGATATCATCCACCATCCATTGCATCATCTTTAAGAGAAAATTCTAAGGTTCAAGCAGTGGAAGATCACATCAAACATCAACAACATGTTCTCCAACTCTTGAAGGATAACCTCACTTTAGTGCAGAATCGAATGAAACAACATGCAAATCAACATCGTAGTGTCCTCCAGATGGAAAATGCACAAATCTGGCTAGACAGTGTCATCTAGTCTTTCTTTGTGCATTTTTGAGAGGCAGTGTCTGCTGGCCCATAAAATTGCGCATTGCAGTCCCTGGGCCTGCATGAGCTGCCTATTAAAATTGAACATTGCATAATCTTAGAACCCAACTAGCTAGTCTATATTGCGCATTGTGCAATTCCAACATTCAACCAACCTCCCGACAACCTGTACTACCTTTTTCACAGTTCCAGCAGTTAGTCTCCAGGCCTCCTGGTGAAAATTACACAACCCTTGCCAGATGTCTCCCAGGTATGTTTCATGTCAGTGCTCAAATTTTCTTTGTTTTTAACTGATAGATTCCATGCCATGCATGTCATCATGTCTCCAGATATAGCATGTGTTCATCCATCTCTCAATAGTTTAGGATCAATGGCCTCCAAGAGAGGAGGGTCAAAGGACACCAATGAAAGTGCAACTGGAGATGTAGTTGAGCTAGTGTCTACGAGTTTTAAGATATACGGAGACACCAAGCTAATTGTAGACAAAGACATCAAGATGAAATTGCAGGAGCTCATTGATGCATTCTCAGACACATTTAGTGAAGATCTTGAAGACCGCAAAGTCTATGTGGACATCCACAAGTCCAGCTTGTACCAAATTGCATGTAGATATCATCTGTTCCCATGCATGGACATGATACATTAGATCGTATCGCACACTGATCCCGAGACGACGGTGTTAAGCAGTGTCAACGAGACATAGATTTCTACCTTCAAGGAATAGGATTATCAGCAGATGTACCACTTGCCGAAGCCAGTGATCACCATGCAGACACCCTTCAACATACCTAGTAGCAATGCCAACTCCATGGATATCTTGAAGAACTGGGTGAAGGAGCCAGCTAAATTCAGGATGAAACCCAACTAGATTTACAACACAAAGATATTACGAAAGGCATATTGGTACTTGGTCATCTTTTCATGTCGCTTGTATGGCCAAGAGAGCACGAAGACCTTCCCGTGGAGTTAGGTGATCACGTTGGACCAACTTGGTAGTGAAGGCAAAGCATAAAACTGGTCTGACATGTTGGCTCATAGACTGAACGAACATGTAACAGGAGCTCGACAATCACCCAAAGGTCAATAAGAAGAAATATACATGTTTGCATACATCTTGGATTCAATTTGAGCACGTCAGTAGTTTCCGGGCTTGAAGTGGGCATGGGAATCAATGAAAACCTCTGTGAACACTTATTGTAAACTTTTTTCCTACTGCAACTTCTGCGGGGTCATCACACAGTTACCAGATCATTTTGTCACCCTGGTGTATAAGATGATATTTGAGCAAGATCCACCTTGCATGTCAAAGGCAGCAATGGAGGCACTGATCGACATAGCAGATTGGTATGCCTCATCTTTTGGCACCTTCATACATATGTACAACACAGAGAAGCCTCTACATGTTTTGCCGACTTTTTCCATGGACAAGCTTGTCATGCAAGATGTGTCGTACTACCTCTCACTAGGATTGTCAACTAGACTACACCGGGGTGACAAAATGAACCTTGAACCTTTAAACCATGAAAAAATAGCAATTTGACCCCTCCAATATTGATTCCAAAAGAAACTACCCAGAAGCACAACGACGGTGCCAAAAGGTGGGCACTGAGGTGTCAAAAAGGCACTTTTTAATCATTCTTTGAAAATTTGTAACTCCACAAGTATCCTCAAGTACCTTTTTTCTTACCTCCTACCATGAGATATCTAGACATGCTTGAAAATTTGGTTTCTCACCTCCTGAGAAAAAGCGCAACAAATTGTTGTTGAGTTTCTGTAGAATAGCTTTTTCAAAATTTCAAAATTGTGTTTCTCTTTTTCTTTGCCTTTCTGTCTTTCCTTTAAACCAACAATGATGCATCACCCAATAGGTCTAAGATGTCCCTCTTTTGGAGTGTCTTGAGTCTTCTTAGAGTCTTTTTTAGATTCCTCTTCATTATTTTCACTCTAATCTTGCAGACCATATTCCTAGCACAATAGTCTCTTGCTAGATGTCTTTAAAGTTTGATATCCCCGTTTGCTTTGTGTAGTAGCTTCTCCAAGTGATCATTCACTCTCCCAAGCCAATAATCTTTGTTTTTCTCAATTTCAGCACTTATGCTGTCATCTGTGAAATTTTGGGCTTGAGGAGGAGATAGATCTTCTACATTTTAAAACTTTCTAGCCATTGCCTTTGTCTTAGGTCTCCTAGGTTGTCTTTGAATATCCTTGTCTTTTAGCTTCTCTACATCAAAGATTGTTTTCCCTTTATCTTCTGTTGTCAAAACACCTGCTTTGCTTACTAAGGGAGGGTCTTCCTATAACTTGCTTTGCTGCATTAGGGTTTGTTTCAACTATCTATTCTCTTACTATATGAAAGCCACCATGAAATTGGCTTTGGCTAGGTCATCCTTCAACTCTCTAATATGTGTATTTTTCTCTTTGATTATGTCATATTCTACCTTATTTCCATGTTTTTCTTTACTGGTCAGCCATTTCAAATTTTGGATGCACCTCTTCTTCATTTTGCAAGGGTAAATCACATCTTCTCATAGGTGATTCCTCTTCCATTGTTTCAGCGTGAACTGCTTCTTCACTGAAAATCTCCTTAGGTAACCTTTTTGTCTTAGACTTAGTTTTAGGTTTAGATCTAGGCATCTATTTTTCTGGCTTAGGAGAAAAAACCAATTTCTTACCCTTTTTGTCCGACTTTAAGATATCTGCTTTAGAATGAGAATTTGTTATTGATGGTCTACTTGATAATTCAGCTCCCTGTGGTCTAGAGGATAATGAAGGATTTTTTTCACTTTTTGATTGGCTTGAGACAGTTAGAAGAACAATTGCCTCTAAGAAGCTTTCCCATGACATGTTGTTTTGAGCTAGTTGATGTAGGACTATCATTTTCACTAAGGCATGATGAAAGAGGCTAGCTTGATGATCTCTTCCTTTAGACTGCACCTTTTCTGTCATCTTCAACAAGCTCCTGAAAAGATAGTTAGGGAGGTTTAGAGGCTTCTTAGAGGTGAAGTGCATTAGTAACTTGATGTGATATTAGTAAAGCCAACTAAACCTGCCTTCGCAAGTGAAGTAAGTTTGGATTCCATTCATTAAAGGGTTGTACTTATCTAACAAATACCTACTAGGAAATATGTGTGAAGGAGAATCCTTATACTGTGGCTTCAAATACATTTTATAGTTCTCTAGATCCAAGTCCATTCCTTTGAACCAGATTTCACCTTGATTAGGGATAGTAGTTGCTTGAGTTATGACCTCTTCTGATACTGGAAAGTTCACCCCTACTATAGTGGCCTTGTTCTTCTTGAATTTAATGGCAAATAGGCTTGTTAAATCATGATGATAGCCCACCTCTTGCACTTTTTGACAAAACCCTAGACAATCTGCTTGCTCAAATGATTCTCAGATGAAATCTGATGAATTGACCTCTTGCATATGAGTTGGCTCATACCTAGAGATCTCTCCTCCCTTATACTTCCTTCTATCCCTGGTCTTCACCATGTTTTTAAGCTTCACTTTAATAAAACCCTAGTCTCAAACAAGAAAAGGGCACGAGTTCTGATTAGCAAAACAGAGCTAAAAGCACAACAACTTGAGGGAAGGGAATGAGGGGAAAGGGAGGTAGGAAAAATTCTAAAAAAAACATGTGGGTTAGGGATAGATATTAAAAAGATAATGGAAGTGTAATTTCTCAAAAATAGTGAACAAAAAGGGGTGAAATGAGCGAAACGCAGACTTAGGGAAAAAACGCAACAAAAAGCTAGGTTTTTTGGGGGAAATGGTGAAATGTGGGAAAATAAGTAAGGGAATGGTGGGGAATTTTTAATGAGGGTAGTAAAGGATATGTAGACTTAGAAACAAGGATATTTCCTCTCAAAAGAAGCTAGAGACCATGAAAGGAGAAAACACAGCAAAAACACAACAAAACCCTAGAAATGGATTTTTAGTTTATCTCTAAGGAAAGAGAGACTACATAAAGGGTTTATGAAGATTGACTTACTTGTTTACAGAAGCTCTGAAGAATTTGAAACTACAATTGAACCTGTTCTTCCTTTCTTTGATCTCCAAATGAAAAACATAGCGACCTTTCTCCAGAAACGCAACAAACAGATGAAAAGGGCAATGGTGAAAAATTTAAATATCTGATGGCTATGGTGAGTATCAAAGTGGTAGAGAGGATCTCTTGGAACTTTTTGAAGGATACAATGAATTTTTGAAATGTTTGATATTCTTTATAACTTGGAAAATCGAGTTTTGGCTTTCATAGTGGAATAACATCGTGTGTACTTTGACAAAGTGACTAATGATGTGATTTGTATTGCAGCTATGATTCTTCAATAGGAAGTGTTACATCTCCATGTGATGTATATATACTTTGATTCTCTTTCAAATGATTTACTTTCCTAATTTTTAACTCCCATGCTGAAACTTTTTAATGACCAAAATGGATGACAAGGCTCCCTTTTTTAGAATAATGACTGAGATAATGATGAACATCATATACATATTCTAGACCATGACCTAAATGATGACCAACTAACTCAATTGATGACTTATAACAAGAAATGATGGCAATGACCATGATGGATGATTCGTGACCTTGAATAAGTGAAGGGAGTAGCAATAACACCTTGACAATGACTTAAAACCATTTGACAATGAAAAGACATATCAAATTTAATTTGAATATATTATAATTTGACCAGATTTTATTTTAACCTTTTAACCATTTCATAAACCTTAACACATGACTTTTTAATATCAAAATATGTACAAAATAAAAATTTGCATATTTTTTTTTAACCTTTTAACCATTTCATAAACCTTAAAGCATCACAAAATATTTTGATGACATGATAAAATCTTCCATTTCATAATATTTCAGTTTTTAACCTTTTAACCATTTCATAAACCTTAACACATCACAAAGTCTTTTGATGACATAATAAAATCTTCCGTTTTATAATATTTCAGTTTTGAAAATATCATTCTGCTAATTGTACACTTCAAAAAAAGATATTTTTATTTAAAAAAATAATTTATATTATTCTATTTTTGCATTTATATATATATAATTTAATTATTAATATTTTTTTTAAATATTATAAATCTAGAATTAATATTAATTTAAAAATAAAATACTTAAAATTTTAAATTATAAAGTGAAAAATGATACTTATTAATATATATCAACCAAAAATGATACTTATTAATATATATCAACCCTATTTACAAATATGGTTGAGCTATGAAATTCGTTGTAAGAAATTAATATGCTCACATTGGCACATTTAATTTGATACTTTGATTATTTCCAAACCATACCACACTCCAAGCACATGCCTTTGGCACCCTCATCACGTGGTTTATCTAGTGTAATGGTAAACATCATGCACTACTTCTTCCTGAATTAGATGCCAAGATTGTGGGGCTAGGTCCTCCAACGTCGGTTTGTCTCAGTGTAATAGTAAATGTCATGCACTACATCTTCCTAAATTTGATGCCAACATTGTGGGGCTAGGTCCTCCATCGTCGGCGCCATCAATGTGGTTTCTCTCGGTGTAACGGGGAACATCATGCACTACATCTTCCTAAATTAGATGCTAAGATTGTGGGGCTAGGTCCTCCAACGTCGGTGCCATCCAGTGGTTGCGATTTGGCCCAACGGTTACATACCACACTAACCATATGTTTGTGCCCTCACCACCTAGTTTCTCACCTGACACACTAACCATATGTTTGTGCCCTCACCACATAGTTTCTCACCTAACGCTAAAATTCTTGCACTATATCATGATTGCGGCCCTCACCACGTGGTTTCTCTCATTCTAATGGTAAAAATAAGCACGACAACTTCGTGGTTACGACTTTTGCAATACGTGGTTGCTCTCATCTGTCACAGGCAGAACATTAGAAAAAAACTCTACATACCTAACGTTGAGCACTACTTGCTTGACGTAAATTCGTTGTTTCAATGCTACTAGACGACAATCGCTGGATGGTAGAATTATACCACAACAATGGTGACTTACTTTTTTTTTCCTCCTTTCTAAGTTTCCTACTCTCTTGAATAAGAGCACAAACAATAGAATAATTTAAAATGCTATTATGAAAATTAATTTCTAGTGTAATAGTTAAGTCTAATTATCTTTATTTAAATTCCTTTAAATATAACTTTTATTATCAATCTCTCTGTAAAATTTAAATTTGAAAAAAAAACATGAAAGACTGTGATCAAAGTTATAAGTTTCTACATTAGTGTTTTCGTCAGCTAGTGAATGAAATATTAATCTATCAATGTCACTTAAGGTTTATGAGTGAGTGAAATATTACTTTATCAATCTCACTTACGCCTTTTCGGTGATGAGTAAACGGTAATATTGTTAAGGACAAAATTTCTTGATCTTCCTTTATTTGATTTTCGCACACCTTCACTTTACAAGATATTGATAGTGGCTTTAAATTTCAATTAGTTAATATAGACATTTGTATCTAAGTGTATTTCTTTGTAATGGTTAGAGATGATGGGTAATCTTATAAATTATTATAAATATTTAAATTTATTTTCAATATATTTATGTCATAGAGAGATTAAAGAATATAGGTTTATAGTATTATGATTGGTTTTAATGATCTTAAATATATAAGGGATGTTATTAAAAAAAAACTAATTATTTAGAGTATTTACACTAAAGTAAAATAAGACAATTATATTAATGTTTAATATAAAATTACAAAATTAAAATTATAAAACTTTTAAGTACAACTATATTAATATAAAATTGAAATATTAAAAGTTTCTTATATTGCATAAAAATAAGGTAAACACATGTAAAAATATAAGAAAATCATCAACAATTATATTAATGTTTAATATAAAATTACAAAATTAAAATTATAAAACTTTTAAGTACAACTATATTAATATAAAATTGAAATATAAAAAGTTTCTTATATTGCATAAAAATAAAGTAAACACATGTAAAAATATAAGAAAATCATAAGATCCAAGTGAGCAATGATAAAAAGACCTAAAATCTATATGTAGAAACATAAGAAAATCATGAGATCCAAGTTAGCAACACCTATAATTTATATATATATATATAACCTATAATATATATATATAGTAGCATTGAAGATAGTGTAACATCTAACTTATATCTCTAACAAAAATTGATAAATAAAATAAACACATAAAATCTATAAATAGAAACATAAGAAAATCATGAGATCCAAGTGAACAATAATAAAAGAACATAAAATCTATAAATGGAAACATAAAAAAAATCATGAAATCTAAATGAATAATAATAAGACCTATAGGAAAAAATATATAGTTGGTAGCATTGAAAATTGATATTGTAACCTCCCTCGCCTGTTCTTCGCACAAATTTAGTTTATATATAGAACTTAAATTTATTTTAATTTTATTTCTATAATAATAAATAATTTTTTAATATTTTTTATAACTTTAATTTTAAATATATTTTAAACATTGTAAAATAAAGGTTTAATAATCGATAGAATTACCGTATCATGAAAATGGAAAAATGAGACGCTAACCAGAGTGACAACAAGGCACTGTTCAAGAATATTGCAGAGGCATCCAATCCATGTCTAATATTTTTGTGAATATGAAAGGTCGTGACAATTGAAGAAAAAGTCATTATTAGTTACTTGCGAATTATGCGTGTCATAACAGTGCCGTGTAAAAGGGAACATGTTCTTAATATTTAGTAAAAGTTTTAGGGCTAGATTAAGAATATTTATGGTAATAAATTTGGGAAAGGAGATATGAAATAGGTAATGGGTTTTGAATTTTAAAAAGTCTGTGTAAGGGAAATATAAATGTTGGAGATCAAAATTAACGTTATGGGTGTTTTTATTAATTATTTGATATTGATAATTACAAAATATTTTATTTAAAGTTAATTTTTAATTTATTTTGATAATTATATTAAAAAGATGTATTTTATAATTTAGTATGAAGTGTGTAAATTTTTTGGTGTCCAATTTAGAGTTGACATTTAAAAAAATTAAAGCAAAAATAAAATATTATCTAAATAAAAATAATGTCTATTATAATAAAATAACAAACATTAAGATATATGTTTAATCATTTTTAATTAAAAAAATTACAAAAATTTAATAATTCCATTCACATAGTTCATTGTTGATCTTGCAATGCAATATGAAGATGTAGTAAAAAAATATTTCACTCATTTTGTAGCCATAAATAAAACATTTCCATATTCATGTGAAATAACTTAATTTTATATGAACTTTACCCAGCTAAAATAGTTATATGTAAAAAAAATCTTATATTTTTACAGAATATGTATAATTTGAGAAAAAATAAAAAATAAATAATATTAACATAATAAAATATGTCAATGCTCAAAGAAAAGAAAAGAAAAGAATTAGTTGAAAGTAAAAATAATCAGTTAAGTTAAGAAAATGATTCATTTAAATTTTAATGTAAAATTAATATGTAAATTTTTTAAAATAATAATAAAATTTTAAAAATAAAGTAAATAATGAATAAAATATTTTAGTTATTACATTCCAATGTAAATTATGTATATGTTTTATATGGTTTTAAAAACAAAACTATTTATATATTATATATGGAAATTGAAGAGAAAAATTGTAGTTAAAATATTTCAAGCATTTTTACTGGTCTATTTTCATAGTTATTTTCAGTTATTCTTTTTAAATCAGAAAAAAGTTAATTGAATTAAGGTGCTTAGTCTACACAATCTAAGTGTTCATTTTTTTCAAAATGTTAAATCCATTTATAAACAATAAATAAATAAATAAATATATATATAGATTGAGTTCAAGCTGTGCTAAAGAAAAACAAATGCACTTCATATTTTTGTAATTTGCTATTTAAAACAACATTTGATTTATTAAAAATATTCAGAAATATATTTTAATTACAATACAAATATTTTAAAATACATCTTAATTATAATAAATAATAAATAGTTTGTGTTTAATAATATATATTAATTATATTGATAGTCAGTAAAACTTTGAAAATATATTATTCTGTTAAATATATAAAACCAATTCATTCATTAATAAAAAGTTTTAAAAACTAAGTATTTTAAAATCTTTTATGTTCTTCAGTTTTGAATAAGTTGAACTACATATGCATTCGGTTAGAAAGGATGTGGTTTTAACATATCACCCATCATTCGTAAAAACGACATGTATGATCTTTAATATGCCATGAAATAAGTTTAATATCTGTGCCGAGTAAGATTTAGTAGGATATGATAAACTTTAATATTAGGAAAGGAAGAGAATGAAAAATAATTTCTCTTACACGGAACTGTTCTTTAGAGGTGGTTCTTGTGCTCGGATCTTTGGAACTGTATGAAAATATTTTCTTTTTTGTGGGAGCTGCAATGGGAGCTATGCAAAGTTCTCGGAATTTTGAAGACTTTTTTTTTTACAGTTCTCATGTTTTTCGGGGTTGGGGAATATAAAGCTTGTAAAAAGGCCAAAGACATTCTTAACACCAATACCCTTAATTGAGAAACTAGAGCAATCACTTGATGTGTTAAGGAAGCGTGTGACCTCAATGTAAGCGGGACACTGGGATGTCATGCTGTTGAGTATTTATATTTTTGTTTATGCATATGTATCGCAGAAGATTGTGTGCATATTGTTTGTGGTAGTCAATGCTTAACCATAACCATTAGAGTGGCTTTACTTTTTCTCATAAGAATAACTAGAAAAACATAGGTAAAATTGTTCCTCTGTATTTTTAAAGTAGATTGTTTCAATTACTAATCATGTATCATAGAATTGATAATGAACTTGACATTTTAATATTATATATATATATATAAAGGGGAGAGACTCAGGAAAAGATACACCCGGAGAATATATTTATATATAAGAAAGATTATATATTTAAATTGATTTTAATATTTTAATATTTTGTTTTAATATTAATTTTGATTATTATATAATAATATTATTTCCTTTAAATTTTGGGGAAACCTCTAGTTGTTCTCGACACCAGTACCTGAAGTTCCCAACATTTCAACTTTCTAAAAACTCACCCAACATAGAAAAAAATAATAAAAAATTGCGATTTAAATGAATAAAATACTTAAATACTTATGTTATATTGCCCTCAGCTAATCACTATGATATTAGAGGAGGAAACCACCTATGTCCGTAAACCTCGACACAGAGTAAAATCAAGAATTTATTCGAATACACCTCATGATCAAATCTACATGCGAGTGCAACCACAACAATTAATCCCTGCCCTTAGGGCAAGGTGTGAAGCTGCAGAAGAGTGATGAGATGAAGGGAGCGATGTTGCTCCTCGTATCTACAACGTCACGTAGACCTGGCCTATTGTACCTTGATTAGTTATCTATGAGCTCCCTAATGAGTCAATCGGGCATTTGCCAGTGTATCTTAGCCCCATCACTGCCTGCCTGTGTTGAAAGGTCCAATGATGGGCAGGAGCGTATGCTCTACTCTTTCTTCGTTCCCACAAGCCGCCAGTCATCCCACAAGGCATTTAGAAATTGCGTCATACAATTTAGAATATGAAAGCCACCTATATGGAGTTTGGTATTTTAGAAGTTATCAAAACAAAATCGCCCTAGATACGCGGATTCAAGGGGGAAGACTTTTTTGCATTTGCAGCTGTGGATGCCATCCATGTCTGCACAAAGGGACAGTTGTAGTCTTCCTGTGGGGAAAGATCCTAACCGTTGAGATGTACGGCATAACTATCTTAAAATGAGTTCTCATCGTATCCCTATGGTGAGTGCCTGCTCAAAGTTTTGATGTTTCGTGGAAACATATCTAGTAAGAGTTGTATCATGGGATTTTTAAATCGAAATATGTACACAGGTACCACGCGTGTATGTTGAAATGCATCTGGCTTTTTTCTTTGTCCCGAAAATCTGCGCTGAATTAACCATGAGAAAATGTTTGAGTGGTTCTTCATCGGATCCCTATGGTAAGTGCCTGGTCAATGTTTTGATCTGAACGTAAATGTTCGTGAAAACATCTAATAACGTAAATGTTCGTGAAAACATCTAATACTATTTAGGGTTAGGGTTATTGTGATTTTTCAATCGACATGTGTGCAGATACTACTAATAAAGTTAGTATTTAAGTGCCAGAGTTTTGGTTCGAATCTGGTAAGAATATTTTAAATTTGGATTTGTATTTTGTTTTTTTATTGTATATATGGATTTAGCATATTTAGAAAACCCTGGAGCATTTTGATTGTGAAGAGTCGATTTAGATTTCAATGAATTTTTGCAGGATTCTAGACAAATTAGACCAGGAAAAAAATAGTTCTATTTTTTCTAGAATCTAGTAGGGATTTATTGAAATCACAAGTTTGATAGATAAACTCTTCACAATCAAAGTTCTCCAAAAGTTTTTTTGAGTGCTGAATCTATATATACAGTGAAAAAACTATTTTAGACAACACAAATAAAGATTTAACATCAAATTTTTTAGAGAAATTCTTAGCAAAAAATCCATTAAAAACTCTAAAAAAATCTAAAAACTACTCATATTTTCTTTGTTATTTGTTATTGACTATTCGATTTACTTACTACAATGGTGATGGGATCATCCAGGCAGAAGACTATGTCTAGAAAGGGGGAGATCGATTGAGTCCTATACCTCTCTGTGTGTATCCAGGGACAATGAAATATAGAGTAGGTACAAAACGCATGGGGATGACCAACGCACGAATGTACGCATCGGAGGATAGGAGTTCACCTCCGATGATCTCGTGGGAGGTTTTCGCTGCATCCGCATTTATTATATTGTATTTGTTGGATGATGTAAAATGCAAGAGAATAAGACTATACAAGATAAGATAATGACAAAATGTTATACCTTCGCATGGGCACCCAAGAATGGAATATTGACAAAGTCCAAATCTCATGGGATAATGAATATGGGAAAGCACCCAAGGATGGAATATTGACAAAGTCTCTCATGGGATAATTAATATGGGAATCCAGTTGGGAAGGATGGATTCCCCGTGTGATGACTTTACGAGATACTTTCTCGATTACACATTCTTGTGGAATGTGCGATTGCAAAAAACTCAATAGGGTAGAGTAATAGGTGAAGTTATATGGGTCCTAAATTATGATAGTAAACTCATTGGTTTTGGAAATTGGACCAATAATTTTATTTGAATAAAATAAAGTTATGTGCAAGAGGCAAAAAAAAAAATGATTTTCGAGGAACCGATAGAAAATCGCTTTGAATAAAAAGAGTTGTGTTTAATATATTAATTAATAATAATAGTATGATATTAATATGAAATTAAATATTTTAATAAAAGGTGAAAAAAAATTGTTGTTTGAGGAAGCGATAAAAAATTGATTTGAATAAAAAGAATTGTGTTTAATATAATAATTGATAATAATATTATGATATTAATATAAATATTTTAATAAATAGTTTATATCATGATTACATGTATTGTTATCATAATGGGTTAAAATTGATAATAATAGTATGATATTAATAACAAAGTAAATAATTTATATTATGATTAAAGGTGTTCGTATTATAATGGGTTCACTAGTTGTATTCATGACTAAATTGATAATATAAAGATAATTCAAATATACATTAAAGAATGATATTGTAAAATTAAATAGTTTCAGATTTTGGAAATACATTATCATGGGATGAAACATGAACCTAGGGTGTCATTTCCAATAGCACATGTCAGCAATTCATTCATATTGATGATGAATTGAAGATAATGGAAACCTCTGACATGGAGATTTAGGTTAGGAGATTTAGGTTAGGTTTAGTGAAGCATGAAATTTTTTATAAATTTGTCTTCTTAAAATCATCTAGGAAGTTAAGTGTGTCCCATAAACTTAAAAAGGTTCAAAATAAACTATAGATATTAAGAAGCATATATATTGATTCCAATGATTATTAGGTAATGTCAAATATATGAATGTACCACTATATATATATATATATATATATATATATATATATATATATATTTTACTTATAAATAAGTTTATAATATGATCATTTATATTGAATTTAGTTGAGAGGCAATTTTATAATTTAGCATGCTAGAATTTCAATATTTTTATGTTGACCAATGTAATAGTATTTAATTGTCATTTTAATCTTTTTTAATGAAGTAAAACAAAAAACAATTTGGACACCCATTTTTAAAATAATCTATATTATTTACCCTAAAATCTCTTATTAAGTATTCATGACACATTATCAAATATAAAATATTTTTATATATTATATATTTTTAAACCAATTTTTGCATTTAATTGAGAAAATTGTCAAAAATAAACAGCCACAAGTAATAGATTTATTATTTGACATAGATTAATCATGATGAAATTTATATTTTTTCCTAGAGAAGTGCTCTAAAACCAATATGAGGGAGATGTTGTCACATAACGTTATATTTAAAAATAATAAAATAATACTTACACTAATGAATTAAAAAATACTAATAATAGAAAAAAACATGTCTGCCACGAATAAAATAATTCAATTTCCAATTTAATTTTACATCAAAATTTATATAGAGAAACAAAGTAATTGCAAGTAAAAGAAAAATAATTTATTTTTTTTAGAAAGAAAGAGATGAAATTCTTTGGCAACTTAATATGGGATTCAAAATGAAATGTAAAAATAATATCTTTTTATTTTAACTAGAATGAAAAAGTTGTACTTATATGCAAGTGTTGATGGAAATTACATTAGGTAGTACATAGTTATATCTTAAAACAAAAAATTCATGAACCCTCTTATTCACCAAAATTACAGTCTTTTTCCAGAGAAACTCTAGACTGAAAAATAAAAAATGGGGTTTTATAAGTATATACCTTACAAAAATAACCAACTATAAAACAAAATTTACATGTAACAATATAAAAAACAAGTAAAAATTAAAAGCTCTTTATATATAGAACATTTTATTAATGTGTTCAAAACTAGCATAGATCCATCTTAGCTCATGAAATTTCTTGATATTCAAAATTTTTCTCAAGCATTATAAGTTTAGACTTTGAGAGATTTAGTTCTCTAAACACTTGATAGATCCAATATTAAAATAGATTTATATTAAATTTTAATAATATATATTTACATGAAAAATATATTTTGTTATATTATCGACTAAAAATTTATTATATACTTAAATATATTTAAATAAATAATTAAAAACTAAAAAAATAAAAATTATAAACCATTCTAATATTAAATATATAAAATCTAAATCCATAATTGATACATATAGAAAGTAAATATTAAAAGAAAATATATAAATACCCATATATACATGCAAAATATGAAAAACGTTATTATCAAATATTAAAAAAACTCACAAACACAATTAAAAAAACACAAGGTATAAAATATAAAGATAGATATTAAATATAGACAATCTCATCATCAAAATTTTAAAACAAAAATATATAATCAATAAAAATATAAATATACAAACAAAACATACATAAAATATAAATATAAATACAAAATCAAAACACTAATATACTCGTTAATTACATCTAATATTAAACATTTAAATTATATATTAAAAATTATAACCAATACAATATTAGATAGAAAGCATAAAGAGAAATTGATTGACCAATACAAAGAGGTTTATTCCCCATCATTGAAAACATAGAAACATAGCTCAAACCTATATATTTAAAAATTACAAATATACATCTAAAATATAAATATAAACATAAAACAAATCAAAGTTAATTTCCATGTAAAACATGAATGCACATTCAATACAACTGCAATCTGGAAAGTATAAATACTTGTACAAAATATAAATAAAAACACATATAAATTATATTTATTTATATATAATAATAATTATAATTATAATGTGGAAGAAAAGATATTATGAATACAAATATAACATATAATTATATATACAAAATATAAAATACAATTATATATAAAAAATTTGGGAAATGAAATATAAATACATATATACAGTACCCACAATTTAATATCAAAGACGCAAATATAAATGTAAATCAATATTAAAATAAACATATAAAGTTTACAAAAAGTATTCATACAAAAAAAATATTCTTATTATTAAAGATGTATATAAAAAATATATACATATTTAAAAATATATATATAATATCAAACGTCAAGGGTATAAATAGAAAATAAATAAATTATTTAAATAAACATAGAAATAGAATCTATAAAAAAAACATTAGCATAATATATGATTTTATATGATCTTTCTCTGTATAAATTATATAATAGAAATTTTTGGTTGATGTGTTTTAAAGTAATAAATGTATTGGTTCAAAATATTGATTCAAAACATGTCTCCGCTAAAAATCTCTTATATGATTTCTATTAAAAAAAAAACTTTTCTTAATTCATTATGTATCACAAAAACCTGAATTCAGAAAATAATATATAATATACAAATATATAAAAAAATTACCCATACAATTAATTACACATACAAATTATATATAATTAAAATTAAAATTAAAATTCACAAAGAACATCCATACTGATCATAAAGATAAACACAAGCACGAAAACAAAATAAACTCTACCAAATTATACTCAATTATTCAAAAATAGATGCCAAATTTTAAATGCAATAATAAAATATAAATTAACACATCTAAAAATATAAAGCATAAAATACATGTATACATGCTAATTATTTATTAAAAATATAAATATAAATATGCATATAAAGTATAAGCAATTTTAAAGTCAAACATTATTTAAAATACAAATATGATACTTATATGAGCTATATGAGTTGAAATTAATATGTCTAAACATCATTTAAAAACTTTAAATTTAATGCCTATTGGTTAGTTGGATTAGCGTAGCCTTGATAGTAAGGAGTTAGTTCCCATGAGGTTTTGCGATCGAACCCGATGGGTCAAATTTAAAAAAATAAATTAAATATATAAAATATATAATTAAAATATATATAATAGTTTCAAAAATAAAATAATATAGATTATTTTATATTTGTAAAAGTATGTAATGATTGTTATTTTTATTATTAGATAATAATTCAATATAATAATTCTTATAACTAAAAATTATTATATATAATTAATTTTTATTTTAAATTTTGATATGCAATTTATTATTCAAATCGATTATGAAAAAATACAAATTTAATTACAAAATCAGAAGACTCCTATATTATAAAATGATAGCAAAGAAATTATGAGGTGGTGGTATCACATGCTATTTTTTAATACTAGAGTTGTTACATTTCTAGATAATAAAATAAAATAAAAAAATGAATTTCATATATATACATTGTAATAATTACCAAGTTAATACACCTGTCACATAAAATTAATGACTTGAAACCAAGCCTTTCACTAAATGTACATAATGAATAAATTAATGACCTGAAATCAAGCTTTTCACTAAATATACATAATGAATATAATGGATATTCGTATACTTGTGACATTTATTGGTGATTTTACTGTACCTACCGAAATAATCTTATAAATTATTCTTAAGCCTAAAGTCTAATGCGAGGATCCTAGATTCCCTAGGGTTGGCAGGAACAAGGTTCTGGGCCCTTCCGACTACCTTTCAACTATTGGCATTTTCTCGGGAATATCTCCACATCAACAACCCTCCATAAAGAGATTCCATCCAATGGCGAAGATTGAATCCTTATCTCTTTTGTCAATTGTGTTGTTGAATGTTGTTCGACATTTCACTTCATGTCAGGTAGAGCTCTCTGGTTTTGGCCCATGGCTTTAGAGTTTACATAGGTTCACTCTTACTTCTCTGTGATGTTGATGAAGTCCTTCTTGTTCTACTGTATCTTTGTCGTGATTGTGTGCTTGGCCGTGAGGTCCGCAAAGATTGTTCCGGCACTTTCTGTCTTGAAGGGTTTACTCTATCACACCAAACTAGGCTAGGTATCTAGTTGATACATTTACACTTGGCATCTCATTTGCAAGTTAAATTCATTAAATTTCTTTGTTTTAACAAGTTGTTCATATATTTATTAGTAGGTTTCGTCGGAGGGTTTCCTTCTGCAAGAGTATGGTTGCATGGGGACAAAACTTTACCTCTTCAAACTAGTCTACGGGTAGCAATCTTATTACTCCCTCTGGCCTCTGGGTAATGTGATAGATTGTCCTCGGACTCTAAGATTGAAGAGTTGGGTTGTCTTAGAGGTTTAATTGCTTTTTATGCCAACTTAATGTATAGTTCTTAAACTATTCATAGATTTTATCTCTGTTAGGGCTTTTATGCTCCTAGACTTTGTGTAAGGATGCATTTTGGCTATATCTATCTTAAGTTCTAAACATGGTGTCCTCATTTCTCCTATTAAGAATGCAGCTTGTGATGGGTTATAATTTTTGTAAATTAATCTCTATCTAAACTTGTGTTAATTTATAAGATGGCAATTTTTGTATCCAGGTTTCCTCACCAGATGTAGAACTCTCTTTATGAATTTTCTGAGCTTTGAATTTATGATAGTCTCTTGGTTTGCATAACTGGAAAGAGATGTGTTCTCCCGGGCATAGGTCTATTTTTTTATAGAGGTCTATGGTATCTGAATTGGCTCTTCCTTCTCTATTTTTAAAGGAAGCATTGGTCGATTACCCATTACATTTTCTTAGATATAGATTATATGGTTCTTAGATGTCATTCTAGCATTTGTTTTTGCATACGGTTGGGGTTTCTACCCGTGTACCAACATAATAAACACTTGTTAGTTTTATAATAATCTTGGGTATTTCAGTGGCATAATCCTGTTATGATATTATTCAAATATTCCATACTTGTTTGAGGTTAGAGTTTTGGGTTCGAAACTCAACTAATTTTGGAATGGAAGAACCTACTATTGTAACTTATGCATTGTTTCAACTTCCCTTTTTTCTTAAGAAAAAATATTTTGATTTTTAGTTTAGAATGTTTCGTTATGCTTGTTTTGACCTTAGCATTTAATCTATTTATTTGTTTCTTGTATTTAGCCAATGAAGTATCAAATAGGGTAAAAAAAATTCATTTATTATTCCAGAAGCATGTTGTTTGTATGTAGTATTTTTACATTTCTATTCTGGAAAGGTAATCCCTCTGTTTTAGAAAGTTTTCTAGCTAGTTCTGAGGGTTCTTTCTTTCAGGTTTACTTCTTAAGATTTATGTATTAAATATCTAGAATAAGGAATTGTTTAAAAGAAAACTATTATCCTGAATTATAGACCTTACTGCATTTTCTTTAGAACTTAATAGTTTTGTTAGATAGCTAGCATGCTGATTATATACTTCTATTGTTAGTCATTAGGACTTTACTGAATCAATACGTATATTCCTTTCCAAACTTTGAGACTCGCTTTCAGGCCAAATTCTCCCATCGAGATGTTACTCACATGCAAGATGTTTTCC
Source organism: Pinus tabuliformis (assembly GCA_031772625.1). Taxonomy (NCBI): domain Eukaryota; kingdom Viridiplantae; phylum Streptophyta; class Pinopsida; order Pinales; family Pinaceae; genus Pinus; species Pinus tabuliformis. The sequence continues at coordinate 1,535,946,277 of CM062818.1, read as the reverse complement.
TTTAAAACTAACAACCTTATCATGTCACAACTATCCGATCTTAACCAGACTTAGATTTTGGACCTGTCTGAAATATCAACATGGAAACCTCTCCTTTATTTATCCTTTCTTCATCTTAGGTACTAATACCCTCTTGATCTCTTCCTTGAGAATAAATCTTCAAGGAAGTAGTTAGGGATAGGTAACTACCTATCCTAACTACCTGACATGTGAGAGTTACATGATTTGTTATCATCCATACATTTTCTTTATGCATAACTTAATCAAAATATTAAATATATAAATTTAGATAGTAATATAGTAATATCCAATTCGTTTAACTGTAGTAAATAACTTTTTGCAATTGCTAGAGACATCACATCTTCCCCCCCTAAGATTAAACATCATCCTGATGTTTCTCTGCTGCAAATAGATTTGGAAAAGTCTCCCTCATGACCCATTCGTCCTCCCAGGTGGCCTCCTCTAGCCCAAAGTGCTTCCATTTTACTTTAACTTGGGTGATAACTTTTCTCCGCAACATTACTTCTATCTAATCGAGGATACCTAGGGTTTTTACCAAGAATTTTCCTTCCAATTCTCCCTATATATCCTCCCAATTGATTATATGGCTGGGATCATATATATATATATATATTTTATCACAGAAACATGAAAAACATTATGCACACATATGTGGCTCGGAAAAGCAAGCTGATAAGCCACATGTCCAATGTGGGCCAGGATTTGAAAGGGACCACAAAATCAGGGTGCTAACTTAGCACACCCACCCCAATGTAGAGTACTCTTCTTAGCTTGTACACGAACATAAACATGATCTCTGAATTAAAACTCCTGAAAACTTCTCTTCCGGTCAATTTTTTTTAATGTTGATCTTGGGTAGTCTTTAAATTGAAGTGCACCTTTTTAACCATATATTCCATCTCTTTTAACATGTTAGGACCCAACATTAGCTTATCCCCTAGACCACCCCAACTTGAGGGTGTCCTACACCTGCGTCCATATAATACTTCAAACATACTCATTTGAAAAGATGTATGGTAATTGTTATTGTAAGCAAACTCCACCAAATGTATATAATCCTCCCATTTAGAAGTTTGTTGCATTACATAAGTAACATATCTTCTACTATTTGATTCACCCACTCAGTCTGGCCATCCTTTTGAGGGTGATAGGAAATTCTAAAATGTAGCTGTGTGCCTAAGCCTTCAAATAAGGCTTTCCAAAAAGTTGATGTTAATTTTAAATCACTATCAAAAATTATAACCCTTGGTATTCCATGTAATCTAAAAATACTTTGCATGAATATGTTAGCAATTTGAACAGCCTTAAAAGTAAACTGTATTGGTATGAAGTGAGCAAAATTTCTCAACATGCCTACCACCACCATTATTGAGTCATTCTTCTTTTTAGACTTAGGTAGTACTGTAATAAAATCAATGGAAATAGTTTCCCATTTCCTTTCTAGTATAGGCAATGGGTGGAGTAGTCCAGTTGGATGTTGGTGTTTTGGTTTCACTTTTTGACACTACAAACAATGAGCCAAATATTCAACCACCTCTTTCTTCATACTGGGCTAGAAATATTCTTTTCCGAGTGTAGTGATTAATTTATGATATCCGGGATGGCCTGCATAAGGAATTTTATGGTATTCGTCCAAAATTAATTGTTTAATATCTTTCTGGTTTGGTACATACATTCTCCCTCTATAAATCAACATACCTTCTTGGTTTACCTCATATCCCAGCTGTTGTTTGTTGTTGTTCGGATTTTTAGCTTGCTACCATAAAATATTATATTCAAGATCTTGTATTGCTTCTCCTTTAATGTGCTCTTTAAAAGTGGTATGCACTTCACTAAAAGAGATTTCATAAATACAATTTACTTTCTGACTTAAGGCACCTACGACTCGGCTTTATTTACCCTTTAAGTGTTTGATGTCAAAGTCGAATTCACTGAAGAAATCGACCCAACAGGCTTGCCTAGCATTCGTACTAGGTTGCTTGAAATAGTTAGGTAAACTATAATGATTTTTCATTAATAAAAACTTCTTACCCAATGAATAATGTCACCAGATATTTAATGCGTGGATTACTACTGTCAGGTCAAAATCGTATTTAGAATACTTTTGTTCATGCTCCTTAAGTTTTCAAGTTTCATAAGCAATAAATCTTCTCTTTTGCATTAGCACATCGCCAACTCCTTCCTTGTTCGCATCTGTACAAACAATTTATTCTTTATTTGGGTCTGCAATACTTAGAATAGGTGCAGTAGTAAGCAAGTTCTTTAGCTAGTCAAAATTTTGATAGTTTGTGGTCCAAGTGAAGGTTTTCGATTTCTTTTGCAAAGAGGTAATGGGGTATGCCACCCTAGTGAATCCTTCAACAAACCTCCTATAGTATCCACCCAGACCCATGAATGATCTTATATTAGCTACATTCTTTGGTACTCGCCATTGCATTATGGTTTCTATTTTCTCTAGGTCCACAATAATCCCATCCTTGGTAATGATGTGCCCCAAATATTGTATCTGTTCTTTAAATAAATCACATTTTCTGTAATTGGCATACAACTGATTCTCCCTCGAGGTTTGCAAGACAATTCATAGATGTTCCTTATGCTCTTCTATATTCCATGAATAGATCAATATATCATCAATAAATATTAGCACAAACTTATCCAAATATTGATGAAAAACATTGTTCATTAGACACATGAAAGTTGCGGGAGCATTAGTTAACCCAAACGGTAACACAATGAACTTGTAATTCCTATAGTGACTTATAAAGGTTTTTTTGGCTATATCTTCTGGTTTGTTCTAATTTGATGGTACCCTGAGTGAAGATCAATCTTCGAAAATATGGTCGCTCCCTTTACTTGGTCAAACAATTCATCAATACGAGGCAAAGGGTATTTATTCTTAACTGCCAGCTTGTTTAGTTGTCGGTAATCCATACACATCCATAAGGTTTCGTCTTTCTTTTTGATGAAGAGTACAGGAGCTCCGCAAGGTGAGACACTAGGGTGTATATACTTTTTATCAAGTAGTTCCTGTAACTGCATTTTTAATTCAGTCAGTTTTGGTACGCTCATACGATAAGGGGTTCGGGATATCGATGCATCTCTAGGGATCCACTCAATAGTAAAATCTATATTCCTCTTTCAAGGAAGTCCTGGAATCTCCTTGGGAAACACGTCTGGAAAATCCTGTACCACAAGTATATTTTCTAAAGTACCATAATTTTCTATTTAATGGATATACCCCACCTCTATGGCATAAATTTGCTATCCCTTTCAAATACATTTCATTAATTGAGAGGATGTTACTGATCTTATTTTCAGTGGTGTTTGTATATCCTGAATTTCTTATCTCATACTTCATCAATGTAATTAATATTTTTATCTTTACAATTAACGAGGAACTAACGCTTCTCCAACCAATCTATACCTATTAAGACATCATATGATCCTAACGGTAATACATTCAAATCTTCCATAATAGGCTGGCCTGCTAGATTCAGAGGGCAACTGCTGACTTTAGCCAACACCCTTCTCTTTGCCCCTGTGGTGAGTTGTACTAGCCAAGGGTTTTTAAATTTAACAGACTGTAAATGACATTACTCAACCACTTTTGGGCTTACATAATTCAAAGTAGCTCTTGGATCAATCAAAATAGATATAGTTTGGTTGAAGATCTTACCTTCGAATTCGACCATTATTGGTTCGTACTTCGCTTGATGATATTCGAGGGAAACATTAATTTTAGGAATACTCCTCACTACTTCTCCAACAATTGATGCTTCTTGAATATATGCCACTTGATATGTTCCCTTGCGGTATGGACAATTTTTAACATAATGTGTTCCTCCACATCCCCAGCACTGTACTAGGGGTCTAGCCACTGCTTCCACTTCAGTTCTTCCATATTGTTCATTTATTTTGGACTCGCTTGGAAATTTAAATCTAGGAGGATTTCTATTCTTCTTTCAAATTTGTTGACCTTTATGGGGTCCTTTGTTGACAACAATATTATTTCCTTTTCTTCCAGAGGCAAATTTAATTCCATTTTTATCAGACCACCTCTTTCCTCCATCACCCTTTGGTCTATTTTGCTAATAGCATATACGAATCTTTTGGATAACTGCCTCCATGGTCTCTGGGTTGTCAAGTTTGAGGCGTTCCTTCATGAATAGCAGAAAACTGATGATAAATCTTTACACTTTTTCTTTCTCTTCCCGTATGTAGGGAACATATCGCAGCAAAGATGTGAATTTTGTTATGAACTCATCTATAGACAACTCACCTAGTCGAAGGTCATGAAACTCTTTCACCTTCTCATCGTAAAATATTTTAGTTAAATATTTCTCCTTAAAATACCTTTGAAACTTTTCCCACATTATGTTTTGCTCATTAACTCCACGTACCATCTTCACCTCCTCCCACCACAAGGTGGCTTTTCCTTGCAATTGATAGATGGCTAAGCAAGCCTTCAGATTATGATCATATTCATACAACTAAAAATACTTATTCATGTTGATAATCCAGGCTTCAACAACTTCCTCTTGTTCACCATCAAAGAGGGGAGGTTTGATATTTCAAAACTCTCCTTGCAACTCAATTGTCTGTCATTTTTTCTTTTTGTGATTTGATACATTATCAGATTCTTCCTCTCGATTATCTTCACCCCCTTCTATTTTTGAGTTTTTAGTTATGAATTCCTACTCTCAAATCATGTTTTCATGTTCCCGAATGGGAATCAGTTGCCTCTTATTTTGTTTGTCAGAGAAACTTTGGATTTTTTTCTCCTGTTTTTGTATCACCCTTTCATTATCTTCCCACAACCTAGCCATTTCGTCCTTTAGTTCTTGTAAAATTTCAAAAATGGTAGCGTTGGTATTGTGCAGCTCCTCTACCAATTGTACCCATACCTTGGGATTGTTTTCTGGAAAGGATGTTGGTCCTGTTCTTGTCACAGGTCTGTGTGGTGTAAGTCTAGTCCTCCTCATGCTGGTTGTTTTTTTCCTCTTTCTCTATGCACATCACAAACACTATTATTATTTCGATCCAGAGGGTCTCATTTTTGCAACCTGAGCACTCTAATACAACTTGTCACATCTCTAAATATTAAAAAAAAAGAATTTCATATATATCTATATAATTTGTAATAATTACCAAGTTAATACACATGTCACATAAAATCTGTTACACAAAATTAATGACTTGAAACCAATCCTTCCACTGAATGTACATAATGAATATAATGGATATTCGCATGCTTGTGGCATTCATTGGTGACTTTACAATACCTATAGAAATAATTTTATAAATGATTCTTAAGCCTAAATTCTAATGGGATGATCTTGGATTCCTAAGGGGTGGCAGGAACTGGGTTCTGGGCCCTTCCGATTGCCTTCTAGTTGTTGGAATTTTCTTGTGAAGATCTCTTCATCGAAGACCCTCCATAAAGCTATTCCATCAAATGACGAAGATTGAATCCTTATCTCTTTTGTCAATTGTGTTGTTGAATGTTGTTCGACATTTCACTTCCTGTCTTGCATAGTTCTCTAGTTTCAGTGCATGGTTTTAGGGTTTACACATGTTTTCTCTTACTTCTATGTGTTCGTCATGAAGTCCTTCCTATTCTACCGTATCTTTCTATGACTTTGTGCTGGGCTTTCAGGTCCATAGAGATTGTTCTAGTGCTTTTTGTCTTGATGGGTTTACTATGTCACAACAAACCAGGCTAGGTATCTAGTTTATAAGTTTACACTTGGTATTTCATTTGCGAGTTAAATTCGTTAAATATTTTTATTTTAACAAGTAATTCATTTGTTTACTGATAGGTTTCACCCACATTTCGCTGGAGGGTTTCCTTCTACAAGAGTATGGTTGCATGGGGACAAAACCTTACCTCTTCAAACTAGTCTATGAGTTGCAGTCTCATTACTCCCTCCGACCTCTTGGTAATTTGATAGATTGTCATGGAACTCTAGGATTGAAGAGTTGGTCTATCTTAGAGGTTTAATGGCTTTTCATGCCAGCTTAATGTGTAGTTCTTAGACTGTTCATAGATTTTATCTCTGTTAGCACTTTTACGCTCCTAGACTCTGTGTAAAGATCCCTTGCGGCTATATTTATCTTAAGTTCTAAGCATGTTGCCACCATTTATTCTATTAAGGTTGCGACTCCTGATGGGTTATAATTTTTGTAAATTATTCTATATCTAAACTTGTGTTAATTTATAACTCGGCAATTTTTGCATCCAAGTTTCCTCACCATATGTAGAACTCTCTTTATGAATTTTCTGAGCTTTGAATTTATAATACTCTCTTGGTTTGCATAACTGGAAAGAGACATGTTCTCCCTAGCACAGGTCTATTTTTTTTTATAGATATCTCTGGTATCTAATCGAACTAGCTCTTCCTTCTCTATTTTTAAAGCGAGCATTGGCCCATTACCCATTGCATTTTCTTAGGTATAGATTATATGGTCCATAGATGTTGTTCCAGCATTTTTTTTTTCTTACAGTTGGGGTTTCTACCTATGTACCAACATGATAAACACTTGTTAGTTATATAATAATCTTGGGTAATTCATCAGCAGTCCTGTTATGATATTATTGAGATATTCCATACTTGTTTAAGGTTAGAGTTCTGGGTTTGAAACTCAACTAATTTCTGAATGACAAAACCTACTATTGTATCTTATTCACAGTTTCAGTTTCCCCTTTTTCTTAAGGAAAACTCTTTTGATTTTCAGTTTAGAATGTTTCATTATGCTTGTTTTGGCCTTAGCATTTAATCTATTTATTTGTTTCTTGTATTTAGCCAACTATGTATCAAAAAGTGTAAAAAGAAATCATTTATTATTCTTGTAGCAGGTTGTATGTATGTAGTATTTTTACATTTATGTTCTGGAAAGGTAATCCCTCTGTTTTAGAAACTTTTCTAAATAGTTCTGAGGGTTCTTTCTTTCAGGTTTACTGCTTACTTAAGATTTATGTATTAAAGCTCTAGAATAAGGACTTCCTTAAAAGAAAACTATTATTCTAGATTATAGACCTTACTGAGTTTTCTTTAGAACTTAATAGTTCTGTTAGATAGCTATCATGTTGATTATATACTTCTATTGGTAGTCATTAGGACTTTACTGAATCAATATGTATATTCCTTTCCAAATAATATAGCTACCTTTATTTTCGACAACACAATTAACTTTTAGAAAATTGCAAATACTTATATGATTGCGGTAGTAATTAATGTTGACTGTTTGAATCTAGTTCAACCATAAGTTGCCGAATTTCCTCCCAACCTTGAGACTCGCTTTCAGGCCAAAGTCTCCCCCGAGTTGTTACTCACATGCAGGATGTTTTCCTTTAAGACTAACAGTCTTATCATGTCACAACTATCTGGTCTTAACCAGACTTAGCTTTTGGACCCGTCTGACATATCCACATGGAAATCTCTCATTTATTTCTCCTTTCTTCATCTCAGGTACCAATACCCTCTTGATCTCTTCCTTGAGAATAAATATTCAAGGAAGTAGTTAGGGATAGGTAACTACCTGTCATAACTACCTGACGTGTGAGAGTTACAATATTTGTTATCATCTAGACATTTTCCTTATGCATAACTCAATCAAAATATTAAATATGTAAATTTAAATAGTAATATCTTGTTTGTTTAACTGCAGTAATTAAATATTTACAATTATTGGGGACATCACAGTTGTTTAAATCATTTGATTTAAACCTCACAAATATGATATGTGATTAAAATTATTTAAAAAATAATAATAACATACTATTTAAATAAATAAAAAAACTTTAAAACAAGCTTAAGAATAATTATATAATGTTAGTGCCTATTAATTATATATATTAGGTTTTAATATTAGTTTTGGGAAACAAAGATTGGATGATCAATTTGTGTTAGGTTGACTTTCTTAAGTTTTTTATAACTCATGCAAGTTGGTGTAATTAGCATGTGTTGGGTATGGTGCAAGGTTTGAGTTTTACGATCTGTTTTCTAGCCTTGGAAACTATTGGTATTTTAGGTAGTTGTTCTAGTCCTGAAGTACAATCACACAAGGTTTCTGAGTCTGGGACTTTGCGGTCTATTTTCAGTGATGGTTGGGGTGTCTGGTTAGTCCTAGTCCTTTATTGGGTTTAATTTGGGATCTTCTCCTGTCACTTCCCTTACAATGGTCATTTTAGTTTTTGTTTCAAGTGTTATCTACTCTTGTTTTCCATGCCACTTAGACAATGCATGTGGTATAGAAGGAGGAGTGGTGGCAGTAGTCTGTTGGGTCAACAAGCACCTAGGCTCTTTACTCAAGACTCTATCGCCACATATTTCAATGTAGTTCCTCAAGAGAAACTAGGAATATGGAAATTGGCAATGTGGTATAGGGATAATCTTTCTATGATTTTGAGATCATGGACGAGGTTTCTTGCTAGGTGTCGAACCTTGGGTATATCAGGGAATGGAGTAAACAATGTCTAGATTCTGTGACCCTTCTTGAAAACACCCCACCCTAACCTCAATGAAGTGTTCACTTGTTAATCCAATATCTCTTGTAAAATTAGACAAATAAGATAATTTTTCTTTTTTGTGTCTCTCATTCACGTTCCAAGAACACAACGTAGATATCACCATCACCTTCATTTTGGTGAGATGTTTCAGTGATATAAAATTTTGTCATCTTAAATTATCCTCTTTTAAAACTATAACTAATTAAAATTTATATTTCCACCTTTCTACCACATGACACAACACCCTACCTACCTTTCTACCACGTGACACAACACCCTACCATAAATTTATATTTCCACCTTTCTGCTAGATGACACAACACCCTACCACCATGGCCGAACTCTGAGTATCCAAAGGCATTTGTCCATGCGTAAAATGCCTTGCAACCCTTTGCACATCATCATATGGTTGAAATGCACCTTGGATATATATATATATATATACATATATCTACATATATATATATATATATATATATATATATATATATATATATATATCTATCTATCTATATATCTATCTATCTATCTATATATATATAGATAGATAGATATATAGATAGATATATATATATATATATATATATATATATATATATATATATATATATATATATATATATATATATATATATATAAGCTTTTCGTTCCAACCATGGCGCCAAAAACTAGCACTTATAACCCATGGTGTATGGAGGAACGTGTCTACAAACCATATCATAAGTAATTTTAATGGTAAATGTGGTTCAAGGAGTCTCGATTCAGAGGTTGACCAACATTCTTCCACAAAACTTTGACTTGGCAACTAAAAATCTGACTCCTGACCACCGACCATGATAACTTATTGTATTGTGTTATGTTCATATGCTATAATCAATTGTTGCAATACACATGGTTCACAGTGTCCTGACTTAGAGGTCCAACTACTTTTCTCTGCAGTACATCCATGTGGTGATGGGATTAGACCCCGACCCCTACTCCAATGTATTAAAATCATGTTGTTGTGATAAAAAAAATAATGTAAACATTATGTGCCACCTTTAGTATTCTCAATCTACCGTCAATTATAAACAGTAAAACAATCTTTGTTACAACACCATGGAACACTTAGTTATCATGATCCATTATGATGTGGTGTGCAGACAAAACTAGTTATCATTGTTATAAAAAATCCCCGTTTACTATGTTATTATAGAGGATCTGAACCGCAATCATTTGGGGGTCCTACTATTAATATTTTGATATATAATGCCTATGAACCTATAGGTTGTTTAATTCCTCATGCAAGAGCCAATACACAATACATGCTCATATGCGTATACAAGGACTATAAGAGTATTTCCGAATAGGAAATTTACCCTACAACAATGATTAGATACTACCTATTTTTTTCAAAAAAAAAAAAAAACTAAAAACTGAACTTTATTAATAAGAATATTTGATACAACAAATGGAAAATACCAATTCTTTACATGTTGGAGACAACCATGCAACTTATAATAAACATCTAGTAAAATTCTCAATACTCTTCAATGAGAATTCTCAAATTCCATCACAAAATTCTACCCTTAATATAATAGAGATCTTTAGTATAATAGAATTAGCCCTGTAGTATCTTATACTTGGGTTTAATTTACACAATGATTGTGTGTGTGTGTGTGTGTGTGTATATATATATATATACATATATATATGATCTCAATACTCACCATGCCTCCTAATTTTATATATATATATATATATATATATATATATATATAGATATAACGTTGTAGAACAAGTGCTTCGTTAATACATATATAGGTGCTATTATTGACATAGCACAGAGTCTATAGTTATCTTTAACCAAAGTGAGATTATACATATGCATATGCATTCCAATCTCACCTTCCCAAACATAAAGTCCGTGAGTGTTGACAACTCATATTTTTTTATCCACACAAGAGTGAGAATATAAGTACATGTGTGTGTGTGTGTGGTGGTGGAGAGATCGACATTGATCGAACAATTCTCATTATATAAAAATATATAACATAGACATAATGTCTTTTCAAGCCCATTTTGAATAACCTATGTTCCTTCTTCGTTGTGTTCTTCTAGCGACTCAGAACTTCTCCCTTTTTCCTGGCTACCTATTCCTTTCATTCCTTGCATTTTCCTCTGCATCTTTCCTTTGCAGCTATAATTCTCTCCCTTTTCTTTTCTACTACTTCTTTCCTCTTCCATTCTCTCTGCCAAACTTTTACCTCTTCTCCTGCATTTTTCTCTTGACAACAGTCGTACTGTTTCATGGAGCTTTATATGTTAAGTTGTTTACATTATTTACAATATTCTATGCATTTCCTTCAACCATCAAATAAAAGTATGATAGACATTAAGTTATATTTTAGCCAATTCTCAATGGTCCTCTTTGTAGTCTTTGGATAATTTAGGTGTGTTCAGACCAATTTAGATTGTTCTTTTCCTTAGAGTGTTGCCTACCTCCAATTCTCAGTGTTGTTATCTTGAGCTCTTTGTTTCCTTAATGAATAGTTCTCGACTCATTGTTTCTGGGCACACCCCAAATTGTGCTTCTGATTCCAATAAGCTATGCTCATGACCAAGAAACCACAAGTATTTTTTGGCCTTCCCTTATCTGATTCTTAGTCCCTCAAGAAATCTGGTTATCAACTTTCTATGTAGTCACCCACCTTCCAAGTTTAGGCATCCCCTTCTCTGCTTCATAGTCCCTTGGGCAATCCATCCCTTATCAAGTCTTCCTCACATCAAAAGGAAATCAAACCCAAGGCGTATCTCTAACTCCAAACTATCATATGGGTCAAAACATGCTACATGGTGATCAACGAGCACCATTGCTAGTGTCCCAAAATGGATTTGTTTATGAAATCACTAACTTTAGCATATTGTTTTCATATCACCTTGCGATCAACTTCATTTTTTCGAACTGAGCAATCACATACTCATTCCTACATCATAGGAATCATAGGCACACATATTTCATGAGATTCATCATGAGGAAAATATAATAAATTTAAATCATACTTCATTAGCATTTTATTCATTAGGTGAAATTGGAATTCTACTTTAATTCCTATCACAACAAAACCAGGTTAGCTCAAAACCCAAATCATCATAAATAAAAATATTGAATTTTGATTCATAATTCAAAATTCAAAAATAAATGAGATATTGATACTTTTCTTGATCTTCCCTTTGTCGTTCCCTTTACACACATTGGACGGTTGTCCATCTTGGAAAGCATAAAATATCCTTTCTTTTCCCATACACACATTGGATTAGTTGCCATCCTGGTAAGCACACAGTGCCTTGTCTTCCCTTTGACCATGTACAGACACTGGATTGGTTGCTAACCTGATAAGAAGATAGTGCATTCTCTTCTCTTCTCTTCGATTTCAAATTTACTATATGAATCATCATCTCCAATGAGAGAACTTAGTAACAAATAAATATAAATAATCCTAATCTCTTACCCGTGAATACGGGTACTACCAAAGCAGGTAGTTACTACCAACCCAATAGTATTTTGTCAACAAGAATAAAGGTGTATTCTACACTTTTATAGGCCCAATACGTATTATACCTACCTATTCCTTACACATTACACAATGAAAGGGCCCAGAGAGTCCCATACTTATCCTCCTCGACACATTACACAACACATGCATGTATACACTATGTACCACAACACATACACATACACGCAATACACACAACGAATAAACATGTAGAACACAACATATGCACAACATGCATATAAAAATACTATGTGCATACTAAAATATTGAAAATTCACAGGTATCTCCATCTCTATCCACAGACATTAGGCAATACTATCTCTAGTGGCCTTTCCCAGATGTCATAGATCATACTGCTAGCTTTTTGCTGATATATTCTTCAAATATATTCTTCAGTATTTCCTTCTCATAAGATAACATAGGAATAATTTATTAATCATATGCACATACTATTAAAATAGTAGATTAATTAGAGCTACCTTTTCTCACTTCATTCCTCATTAACCAGGAATCTTGCATACCATCTATATTTACATGAAATGAACATAAACCTTAATTCTTTTAAAAGAATGAAACTTATCAATATTTTTCAATCACAATGGAATATATATATATATATAGATAGATATATATATATATATATATATATATATATATATATATATATATATATACATATATATATATATATATATATATATATATATATATATATATATATATATATATATATATATAAACATTGGGCTATTCATGATTATATCATAGATTTATATAAGTGCATTGAATTACAATTAGAGAAATTCCCTTGTACCATCCTCATGGCTACCATCTAACTATGCATTATTTCTCATGGACCAACCAACCATGTTGTCCTTCATAGCATTTTCTATTTAATCCATGTTGTTGGTTTCAAGTGTAACGATTTTCTAGGTAATGTTCCAGCCATGGTTATCCTCATCCCTTAGCTCTATTTATCCGCACGGCCTTTCTTCCTTGTATCCTTACTTAATCCCCCTTGGTCTGGTTTACCAAAATTCCATGGCTTTACTACCACACTCAGTAAAATTCCTCAACCCCAAGCATGAAATCCAAGAGTGATAAATAAGGAAGGTGAGATCAATCAATACAAAAATGGCATTCAATTAGCAAAAGAAATAAAAAAATTTCCAGACAACAAGGTTATGTGCTCTGTAAAAGCAAAGTGAGGTAAATCCATAAAGGAAATAATTTAAAGTCACAACCATATTCGTTGAAAGAAAATAGTTCCAAAAATCAATTTTTGTCCTCGTGACTCAAGTCTTCATGGCGCTTTCAACCATCATACATGTACATATGTAGATCCATATACGAAATTAGTTCCAGACTTATTTACAAGGCTAGAAACAACCTTGAAATGTTATATTCCCAAAAATTTCACAAGGGGCATTTTCCACACATATATGTATGTTTCAAGGAGCTTTATGGAATTCACCGTCATCTCTCTCGGTATCTTGCATCATTGATTTGTGTCCCTGTGGCTCACATGAGCTAATTTATTTCTTCTTCTTCTTGTGGGGACAATATTTTTTTTTATGTTCTTCTCCATAAAGCCAACAAGATAATATCTTCTTATCCATTTTAGCCTCACGAGGCCTCTTCCTACCAATACCGTGTTTTCCTTCATAAGGATTGAGTATGATATTCCATCTCTCGCAACTGGTTTTGCGACTCAAAATTTCACTAAGACAGATCTTGTTGTTTCTTGGTGATCTTTCTAAGTTCTACCCTACAAATTTTTAGTTCATATTCCAATACCTTGAGCTCAACACCTAAATTCTTGAAGGTTCTCTTCCTTTGGAGTGTTGTCCCTCTTCTTTGTTCTTGAAGGAATTGGTGCCTATCCTCCTACACCACACCACGATAGATATTTCCTTTTGTTTCCACTGAGCCTTGCAGTGTGCTTCCACATACACTCAACCGTTAGTGAACTAATAAATGAAAACATTATACCACTTGCCTAGTCTAGTTGTACCAAGCATGCTACCTTGCAACTTTAAAAATATCTCAATTTACATAGTAGCCACATGTCTCAATATCCATTGACATAAATAAGCATATTTATTTTCAACATAAATTTTAAGAAAACCAAAATTTCTACGTGCATATGAACATACCAACTCTCAAAAGAGTTCAATTCCCTTAACAAGTTTAACTATGGTTAGAAACTAGTTATTATGCGCATACCACCATCATTCATTTCATCCAACTTATTGTACCAAGAGTAATCAACAATTTAGATTCAGTCTTTATACTAAGGCTTATGATCTTAAGGGTATTAATTAGAATTAATTTATCATACTAGCATTAGCTCAACTATAATCATGCCCTTAAACGATTAAAAGTCAACTTTTTTCTTCAAAACTTTTGACCTTAATTATTATTAGTCTCTTTAACAAGACCTATACTATCATTTTTTAAGGTTAGTGTTTGTTAGCTTAATTCAGCTTCTTAGCCGATATTTTTATGCCTAATCAAAAACCTCTCCACATGCAACCATAACTAACCAACATCAAGTATCTCATGAAATTGACCATTATATTTAGTGGTATCACCAACATCTTTAATAATGTCATCATTATCTGAGTTGTATGAATTAATGAGGGAGTCTTGTCAGGTGAAATGTTTTCTAAACTCTGATAAAATAATACAAAATCTATTATTGTAGTATCATTATTTGTGCCACATCTCTCAATTACTTTATCCTAGGAGAATACCACATATAGAAGATTAGATATCTATTGAAAAAATTGAGGAATACAAGAGATTGTCTGATAATTCTATATAAACTTTGATATTGTATTCTTAGGATTCAATTACATGCCATCAACATATGGGATCGGTTATTTTATGTAACAAACCCATCCCACATTTACCTGCTTTTACAAGCTCTCTAGGTAAACATGAGTTCATAATTACTATGACATTACCCAACATCCAAGTTCTAGTTGTCGAAGTGGGTTCTACTAACCAGAAACTTACTAAAACCTCTCAAGGACTTTAGAGCACGTAGGTGTCATACCATAACCCCTGGTGTTCAAACCTTGAGTTGGAACTTCTTTTTAACTAAGCTCACATCACGAATGCATGCATAAGCCATTATGAGTGTGGTTGAAAAGATCCACCGGCACACACAAGACTCCCTCCATTAAGTTGCAATCAAAATTCCTTAGTTCCATGCCTGCAACCGTGAAACCAGTGCCACATTTTCAAGCCTAGCTTATAGGCCACTACCCAGAACATCCTATAACTTTTCAGAATTAAGTCTAAGGTGATGAAAAGTCAATATGATGAATTATAAGGCCAGATCTTTCACAAACAAACCAAACATATCATAATTTTTTTTTCAAACATATGGTAAACATGATAATCTACAGGTCATGAATGCATATTTTTTTAAGTGTCCTTAACTTCCTCAAAGGTTTCATCAAGAAGGCTTAATGCCCTCTCAAACTAGCTACAACAACACTTGTTAGCCCATGCATTCATATAACCATTCATGAACTTATTGAATCATAAGAAAAATTTGTAATAAGAGCACGTCATTTAACCATGCATATAACCTAAATATAAATAGAATAAATCCATAAAAAGTCAGCCATAAAATAAACAAAATAACTAATACATGTTCTTGTTGATCACAATAAGGAAATAACTCATATTAACATATGAAAATTCCAACCTAGGGATTTCCAAGTACAACCTAACCATAGATTGCACTGAACCAAATATCTCTTTCATTCAAGCAACCCCATGCCATCTTCCAAGCATGAATGTGGTATTATATGTGTTAAAACAAAATAGAACCAAATAGAGTTTCTGGTGGCGAAACCACCTCAACCCTCAACCACAGTGATTTCACCTAAACCAATCTAGAAATCACCAACACCAAACAAGCTTGTATTCCTCCAACTTTCATCGCCACATCCAGAGGAATTTTCCTATATCCACCCATTCATCAAGAGTTCCAGGAGAAATCTCATCTTTACCCTTCTCCCTTGGGAATTTCCCAATACCACCTCACCAGGATCGAAATTGTACCAAACATCCAAAGACAAACCAAAAAATTGAACCCACAAGACCATGGCTATCAAGGAAATGGAAAGGCAAGGCTGAAAACCACTATTAGTATAGGGAAATCCCATGCTAATGACAACAAAAAAACCAAATAACCAAATGCATGAACCATGGATTTGAATCTAAGCAATGAAATCATACATGCAACATTTTAGATAGTTGTCACTGCTTTTCCAACCCTTTCCTTGTGTTCCCTTTCTTTTCTTTTCTTTCTTCGGTCCAAGTTCTTCCTCTCTCTCTTCTCTTACATCTCTAATTCTTAACGAGATCAAAGCTAGAATCAACCAAAAGTTGTCAAAAGTTCTAAATTGTTTCTTTGATTCCTTTTTATCATTGATGTATAGTCTCTTCCTTTCCTTTCTCCTATTTCCTTTTTCTTTGATTTTCCTCTAATTTCTCTCTAATTTCCCTTGCATGCATATTTGTTTCTGTTCATATTCCTTTTCTCTTATTTTCCTTTATTGCTCATATTAAGTTTTCATTTATTTCGTCTTTGGCTCTTCCAATTTCCATAGTCATTAATAAACCACAAGTGATGCCCACCATAGTGCTTTTCCCTCCATTTAACTTGGAATATTTTTCCCATGACTTTGGTTTATATTTATTTACATAGAAAATCAACTCAAAGTTGTTACAAACCCACCACCCTAGGGAAACATTGTCCTCAATGTTCTATGAAACTTATGACCAACAAAAAATACTACCTATGGAGCTTTATAATATAGCTCAATGTAGTATTTACAATGACAATTGTTGAAGACCATGACAAACATGAAAAAATATACTTCTTATTGTTGCATTATAACACAACTCGATGTAGTATTTACAATGACATACATGCATATATACATATACATATCAAAAACTCCTTTGCTTCAACCAACAAATAAAGAAGGATATAATGACCACATCCGATCAGCCATCTCCCATGTAGCTTCATCGGGCTTAAAGTGTTTCCACTGCGCTTTAATCGGCTCTATTGCTTTGTTCTAGAGCATAACTTATTGCCACTACAATATGGATTGTGGATCTCACTAGAACTCACTCTCTCGTTCCACCTACAATACAGACAAATCAATCACATAATCAGAATCTTGCACATATCTCTTAAGCAATGAAACATGGAAAACATCATGGAATTTTAGTGTTGGCTGAAGTGCAATTCTATAACCCGTCGGTCTTGTTGTAGCAGCTACAACCACCCTCCAAAATTTTTCCAGAGCCTAGTTTGGAGCCTCCCCACCAACCTTCATAGAAGATTTCCTTTCTTTGTCAAGTCCTCAAGCTTCCGTGTCTTTCTTGTTCAAAGGCACGCTATCGATCATAGTTTGAACTTTTCCCTCATAGGCTACTCACCTGGAATCAGTCCAGCTGCAGGCTAAGAAGCTCCCCCTTGAAAATTGCACATTTTTGGAGGGAAACCAGCCTTACCTCCAGAAATTGCACAATCCTCTCTAATAGCCTGTTGGGATCGAGGATTGTGCAATCCTGCCAGCCAAACTTCCCAGCGGGATTTGTGCAAATTTTCCCAGTAGTAGGTTGTTCAACCTAGGGATTGCGTAAACTTGGGTAGTAGTCATCTGCTCTACCTAGAAATTGCGCAAATCTCTTGGCCATCTAACCTAACTCCTAGCTAGAAATGCACATTTCTCTCCAGCAATCAAGCAATCTCTTTCATGTGCAGCTGAGTTGATCGCTTCCCTCTGGGACTGAGAAAAATAGACTTGCATGCATGGGCTGCTTCTTCCAAGGCAACATGCAAAGACATCCCTTGTTTCATAGATCTATGTTTAGTGGTTGGAGGCTACATGCAAGGATCAATTCTGAAACCTCCCACCAAGTGTTACTTGCCCTAGATTCATGACATGTGTGTCACAACCTTGATGTTATCCGAACTCATCAACTGGATTCTATAGAGCTCATTCCTCACATCGACCTTGCAGCTCTGACATCCCACATCACATCTAGGAGCACTCGTCACATTCAGCTCAGTTGTTTTAGGGTAAGCCCGCTTCCCATGCCTTATGTTGCATTTCTGTCACCTTTTTCATTTTCACATGTAGGAGTACTATTTGCTTGATCTCTTTGAATTATTGTTGTCCTTTACATATATAATATCTTGTACTCACTTTGTTTCAATTTTCATTGCTATCTCACTACTATCGCATGCATGAAACTATTTTTCATAGACGTTCGCCCAACCAGTGAACTGCCTCGCCCACATGCATGTTGATATGTTCGTTGAATCTTTCACTCATGTTTTTCATGCAATGTCAATCACTTCTGCTATCACTTAGTGTCACTATGCAGTTACTTACTTACTTGCTTTCAGTCGCTCATCGGTCGGGATGACCTTGGCCTGAGCTCTACCTTCACCAAGGCTGCATTACACAATTTGGGAAAGGAAGGTTGACCTTCCTCTCCAAATTTGGGCATTCCTACCCAGCACTAGCCTCCAGGACTATTTTGTGCATTTCTGGAAGGCAGTAGCTACTTGGCCGAAGAAATTGCACAAATATGTCCCTATGCCAATAGTCCTTCCTACCTAGAATTGCGCATTGCGCAATCCCAAAAGTTAGCAGCCAGACTAGACTATGCATTGCGTGGTTCTAGTAGTCATCTAGTCTCCCAAAAACCTAGACTGTGCCTTGAGAAATCATGGCAGTAAATCTCCTAACCTCCCAGCTGAAATTGCACAACCTTCATGATGGTCCACCAAGGTATGTTGCAAGTTAGTTCTCATGTTCATTTTGTTTTTCAATTGTCAGATTGCTTTCTATGAGTGTTTCCATGTCTCTAGGTATCACAGGTTTTCATCTATCTCTCAGTACTACATGTACAATGATTTCCAGGAGAGCAGAGATGAGGACATTGTTCAGAGCATGCTTGGGGATGTAGTCGATCAAGTGTCTATGAGCTTGCCTACTCACGAAGACATCAAGTTGTTTGTAGATAAGGACATCAAGTGACAGCATCAAAGTGAGCAGCATCATGAACAATAGTTGAAGACAACATACCAAATGCAACGAATGCAAGAGGAGGGTTGTTGACAACACGGAGGCGGCACAAGTTTGCAAGCTCAAGCAGGTCCATTGATGATGAAAGAAAATTTGGAGACTCTGATTATGGAGTGAAGGTAGGACATCAAGATCGTATGAAGGCAGAAGATGTAAAAAATAAGGAGTTTCATGTCCTAAAGCAACAACTTAGGAAGAACATGAAGCTATGTAGAGAGACGAATGAGTTGTAGCAGGATCAGGAATAGCAGTTGACACAACGTGCACTCACAGAAGAAATTGCATCTGGACAAGATAAATATCCATCCCAAGAGCTAACACAGAGAATACATGGTGAGGAGTGTAGTTGATTGCATCCAAGGGATTCAACAGCATGCAGGTCATTGTGCATACACATGCAAAACAACCCATTCAAGACACTCGCCAAGGCGAAGACAAGAAGAAAGTCCAACTGGGGCTAAACATGTACTTTAGCTAGTTGATGTGCATGACCACTAGCACACACTTGAAGATCAACACGAACACTATGAATTAGTGTGTTGCCAGTTCAACCTTTCCTAAGAAGACCATGTGCATGTTAGAAGATGAGTTGGATAAAGGGGCCGAACCAATGCATCAGTTGCAATGGAGGCAACAGTTCGCTTCAACAATATGTCACCATGAGGTGCATGCACACCATCATGGACGACCAAGCTTGGAATCATATTACCACCTTCACCATCACAATAATGTCGAAGAGTTGGTCTCACCACATCGGACCGAGTGTTAGTGATGTCTTTCTTAGCTTTCTTAAGCCATGTTGTCTCACATGAATACATGTGCATTGTAATGTCGAGTCATGTCAACTATAAGTCAAGTGTCAATAGCTGGATGTAATAGTCATAGAGTAGGTGAAGAGTCATGAGGGTAGTTGAACTATCAAAAAGGGCAATGTCAAGGGTCACACCACCCTTTTCTATAAATAGTCCCTCATAACTCCTTGTACAGGCTTTTGGTTGGCCAAGCTTCTACTAAGACTATCTTGAAGAAGGCTTGGATAGTATTGTAATGCGCCTTGGCTTGTCCATTGTACAAAGCTAGTACATATCTTTGGAGGAGTAGGCGGATGTAGCTGTAACATTCCACTATTGGGGCTAGCAAGTTTACATGGATGTATTG
This sequence comes from Pinus tabuliformis, assembly GCA_031772625.1. NCBI lineage: Eukaryota > Viridiplantae > Streptophyta > Pinopsida > Pinales > Pinaceae > Pinus > Pinus tabuliformis. Next base: position 1,535,925,920 of record CM062818.1, on the reverse strand, counting down.
TATGATTGTGACTTATAGTTCTTTATATAATAAGAGCCAACACATTTTCATGCATATGTTTTTATTGTATTTGGACTGCTCCAATTGCTTTAATGACATGTGTGGTTTAACATACATACTTCTGTATGAATTGATTCACATGAAATTATATGAATCTTGTTGTTAATGTTGTCATAGTCCATGTCTACTGCTCTTCCAGACATTAAACATACCTTTCACTCGAATCTTGCTATAACAATTGTCACACTCGTCTCGCACTGATCCATGAGTGTTGTACATGCTATCTAACCTTGTATGATGTGATTGCCACATCGGACTAGACTGATCCACGAAAATCTATGCATTACCTTTGCGTTGTGTGTTCCTAGCTGAGTTGGGACTGATCCCTTTCAACTTGGAACTCACGTTCACATCCTTCCCCCTTCGAAGTGTTTGAACCTCTCATACACCTTCCTTAACTCACTGCATCAGTCACACCCTTGTTGCTGACAAAGTTATTATACTTGCCTTTGTGCGACACCGTAGTCAAGGAATTACCTTACGACCCACTATTGGGACTCCTACATCAAACGATTTGAGGTCTAATTGGGACTTCTTACTGGGAAGATCCCCTTGACATGTTGGGAGGTCCAGCACCGTCAACATTTCTGGCGCTAGAAGGAGGGCTTGATGACAAGCTATGTTCTCTCATCGAGTTTTGAACTTTTGCATATCTTTCATGGAGTCTTGCACTCTTCTTCCGCCAAGGTGTTTTTCGAATCATGAAGTTGTCTCCATATTGGGGAGGCTTTTCAATATCTTCTCCACTCACACGTATGATGGTGAAGGCGAAGTGGCCTATCCTAAACACTTACATAACTTTCTTTCCATGATTTATGAGGAAGATGAGTTTACTAATGAATAGGTCAGTTTGCTGCTTACATACACACTTCGCGAATCTCCATTTTGTTGGGTGCTCATCCTTCAGGCTGACATCATGCACTCATGTGAGCACCTCTATGATCTTATTAAAGACATGTTCTATCATTTTGATATAGACCATATTGACTGGAAACTATTACAACAACAAAGGGCTCTGCATGAATCCGTTATTGATTTTTGGCAGTGCTTCCATGACTTGTAGTTTCAAGCTCTAAGGAGCCAGATGAAATTTGCTTATCTTTCGGAGCAGTTTGAGTATTGTCTTAAGAAATCTGCCCATCCCAAGAGAAAGTTTGAGATCAGGCCTTGCTCAACCTTCTTCATTGATGGAGTTGTGAAATCTCATGTGGGAGTGGGCACTATCTTAACTGACTGTCTGCCTCCCACTTGTAGGTTTTAACCCGGTAAAGAAATTAATTGCATACGAATTCTAAAACACAGAAAATAAACAATGTGAGAGAATAACACATAAAACACATATACATAGAGATTTTCCCCTGCATCCCAAAATTGGGACTACTAGCTTGATTTTTCATTATGTTGCTTTCAATGTTATAATACATATTTATACATGTCGAAGCATCCAATACCATGGACCAAAAAACATCGCATCCAAAACCATGTGCGAAACTCATGCACAAAACCATAGGTAGGTCTTCCCAACCTAACATAGGGTCCAAGACCAAAATTGTTTGAGGCGCTGCCTTGAACCCCATGGAGTGGGGTTACCTACACCCCTCAAACCCCCTGTGACACCACCCGCTATGCAATCTATGCAACGAAGGGGGGGCTCTGCCCCCCTCCTAACCCCCTAGTTAACTACGTGCACTAGTCGTGGAAAGAATATTACACAACCCAACACCACTCATTCAATAGCTCCACCATTTCCCAGTGATTCTGAGGATCATATTTCTACATCTGTTCAACATTCACACTCTCCCAACATCACTCCACTCAACTTTCATGAAAATTTGGTTGTGAGTCCTTCGATTTCTCATAGGAATTCTTTTCTATGACCACCTTTTTTGCACTCGGGTGTTCCTTTGGATGATGTTATCTTGTGTTCATCTATTTTGGACTCTTCACTTGTTGTGAATGAGGAACAACCCATTGATGAATTTGGTGTTGCACAACAAACATGCATTGTCATTCATGAAGAGTATGAGTGGGAGCTTGAGCATCAACACTTGACGAAGGATGACTCCCTTCTATATGAGCCCCCTCCGTTCTTTCCTAACATTATCAATGAACCTACCATCCACGATTTTGCATGTGTGTCTTCATATACAGATGCACCCATTGTTGATCTTTCGCAGGACACACCATATGTTATCCCATCATCCACCAATAGAGAGGACCAATCATTCATTGAAAATCCACTTCATCCTTGATTTTATCTTTTCGGAAACACAAAGGGTAAACATCCTTCCTTATCATCTACCCCTATGTGTGATTCATCAAATCATGAGGATGCCGACCAACATCCTGAATTGTCCGATCTTAGTTGTCATGATCTCTTCAACTTATCACACTGATCATGATGTTGATTCACTCGTTGTTAATCTGTCTAATCCATTGGTCTACAAAGATCTATCTATCAACGAAGTCGAAAACCCACATACCATCGAGGCACTTCAGCTTGATCTGATGGTTATGTTAGGCCCTCGTTGTCCCGAGGTTGGTTTCACTCCCGATCAAGAAATTGTTCAATCACCCAAGGCTCATCATCACTCATCTATATTCATTGAAGATCCATATCACACACAGATCACACTTCCTCCACTCAAGCTGCATGATCCCATTTCTCATGCATTGGAGGAGTCTTACAGTGGGAGCACTCATGCACGATGCAAGTTACCTTTGTTTCTCTTCTTTTCTTGCATGTCTCAGTCAAGAGTGTGCTTATCCTTAACAATTTCACGTAGTGTCACACAACACCACAATAAGTTTGCGAACTATCGGTCATGCACATGCACTCATTTATGTCCTGTGGACTCTTTGAAACATGAAGTGTGGTTGTCTTCATTGTTATATCTTTCTTATTTGTTGGTCCACACAACTGGGTTGCTTGTAGACCAAGCCTTTGCCAACATGGTTCTACCAACGAGCTGATGGCTACATTGGAAGTATCACTTCATGGGATTAGGCCCATGCACTGTTAGTGTAGGAGTAGGAGTAGTGTTTGATTTCAGTTGTTTTCTTGCATGCTTGTTTGCTTACATGCTTTGTTTTATTATTTGTTTGCTTTCTTGTTTGTTTACTTGCTTTGCTTTCATTTTTGCTTCTACCCTTTATTTACTTTGTTGGTTGTTAGTTCGTTCGTAGGTTAGTTTGCATGAAACCATGTGTGACTCATGAAACGAGAATGGGTAAATTGCAAGAGGGATTGTATAGCCACCACTACTTGGTTATCTATCCTCTTGCCTCTATATGATGAGATTGTTACTTTTATTCCATGATACGTCGAAGGAAAATATGTACTGTTTGAAGTGAACCATGGTGAAAGCACAATGCTTGGGCACTAACTAGTGTCACCTTCTCTAGTCGATTGTTTTTGGGTTAACCCTTGTTAGCTCAGTCAAGTAGAGTAAGGTGAGGGGGGAAACCTTAATTGGCACGTCCAAGATACAATAAACTACTTCTTTGTTGTAACAACCTCTTCTGCTTTCAATAAGTGAGGATCTCTCTTCCCCCTTTGAAATGAATAAGTGCTATGCATAGTGAAAAATGAAAAGAAAGTGAAAAGTCAAAAAATTCAAACTGAAAAATGAATAAGGCGAAAGAAGAGAAAGGATTCTTGCATAGGGAGGTGATGCAAGTGATTCTGTCAAGGTACTGAGTAGGCTCATTCACAATGGAGCAATGCTTATGGTCCTATGTGACTCGACCAAGGTACCCTGCAAGCCTACTGGTAGTGGGGCAATGCCAGAGATGAAACTAAGACTCTGACGACTATACTGCTTATGCACCTATATACCCCTTAACCCCAATCAAAACCGTTGCGTTTCCTTGGCTTGGAATATGTGTTAATCGACCAAAATTCTGGAAGATGCTACATCTTACAATCAAGCTAGTGTGAATCCAAGATGATCTAAGATCTAAATAATACTTTTTAAGGTGTTACGCTTCCTTTTCGTGAACAAGGTCCATTCAGAGAGCTAGAGTTCTACCAGTGTGTCACAAAGTGTTTTAGTGGCTACAACCACCCTCCAAAATTTTTCCTTAGCCCTTTTTAGAACTCCCTACCAACCTTCATAGCATCTTACCTTCCTTCATTAAGTCCTTAAGCTTCAGTGTCTTTCTTGCTTTAAGGCAACATATAGATCACAGTTTGATCCTTTCCCTTCACATGATACTCACCCAAACTTGGTCCAACTGCAGGCTAAGCATCTTTGCCTTGAAAATTGCCCATTTCTGGAGGGGAACTATCCTTCCCTCCAGAAATTGCGCAATCCTCTCTGACAGCCTGCTGGGCTCTAGGATTGTGCAATCCTGCCAGAGAACCTTCTGAGTAGGATTTGCACAAATTCTCTTAGCAGTAGGTTGTTTAGCCTAGGATTTGCACAAATATGGGTAGCAGTCATTTTCTCTTCCTAGAAGTTATGAAAATCTCCTAGGCAACCAACCCAACTCCTAGCTAGAAATGCGCATTTTTTTCTAGCAGTCGAGCAATCTCTTGCATCTGCAGCTAAGTTGACCGGTTCCCTTTGGGAATGAGAAAAACAAACTTGAATGCATGGGATGCTTCTCCCAAGGGAGCATGTAAAGGAATCCCTTTTTTTAGGGATCCATGTTTAACAGTTGTAGGTTACATGAAAGGAGCAATTTCGAAACCTCCCACCAAATTTCGCTTCCCCTAGACTCGTGGCATGCGCATCACAACCTCGATGTTATAAAAACTCATCAACCGCACAGTACAGAGCTCATTCCTCACATCAGCCTTGCAGCTCTCACATCCCAAATCACTTCTAGGAGAAGTTGGCACATTCAGCTCAACTGTTTTGGGGTAAGCCCACTTCCCATGCCTTGTGCTGCATTTCTATCGTTTTTTGTGTTTTTGCTTGTAAGAGTACAACTTGCTTGATTTCTTTGAAAGTTTGTTGTCATTTACATATATACTAGCTTGTCCTAGCTTTGCTTTGGTTTTCGCTGCTATCTCACTGCGATCACATGCATGAAACTATTTTGCACTGACGTTCACCCAACTAACGAGCTGCCTCACCCACATGCATGTTGATATATTTACTTAATATTTCATTCATTTTTTGCATTCATTGTCAATCACTTCTACTATCACTTAGTGTCACTATGCACTCACTGACTTACTTGCTTTTAGTTGCTCGACGGCGAGTTCAACCAACCTTGGCCCTAGCTCTGCCTTCACCAAGGCTACATTGCGCAATATGGGAAAGGAAGGCTCACCTTCCTCTCCAGATTTGTGCATTCTTACCTAGCACTAGCCTCCAGGACTATTTTACACATTTCTGGAGCATAGTGGCTACTTGGCCCAAGAAATTGTCCAGATCTGTCCCTAGGCTAGATGTCCTTCCTAGATGGAATTGTGCATTGCGCAATCCCAGCAGTCAATAACTAGACTAGACTGTGCACTGTGCAGTTCCAACAGTCATCCAGTCTTCCAACAGCCTAGACTGGCCTTGAGCAGTCTTAGCAATTGATCTCCTGACCTCCCAACCGAAATTGTGTGACCTTCATGATCATTCACCCAGGTATGTTGTAAGTCAGTTATCATGTTCATTTTGGTTTTTGGCTTACATATTTCTTGCTATGAGTGTTTCCATGTCTCCAAGTATCACAGGTGTTCATCTACCTCTTAGAAGTACATGTATAATGGTTTTCAGGAGAGCAAAGATGAGGACATTTTTTAGAGCATGCTTAGGGATGCATTCGATCAAGTGTCTATGAGCTCGCATACTCACGAAGACATCAAGTTTTTCATAGAAAAGGACATCCAACGGCAGCATCAAACTGAGAAACATCATGAATAATAGCTGAAGACAACATACCAAATGCAATGAATGCTAGAGGAGGGTTGTTGACAACACGAAGGTGGAACAACGTTGTAAGCTCAAGTAGGTCCATTGATGATGAAAACAACTTTGGAGACTCTGGCTATGGACTGATGGTGTGACATGAAGATCATGCGAAGACAGAAGATGTAACAAATAAGGACTTGCATGTGTTGTAGAAGCAACTCAGGAAGAACATGAAGCTCTGTAGACATACAAATGAGTTGCAGCAGGATCAGGAATAGTTGTGGGTGCAATGTGCGCTCGTGGATGAAACTGTACCTGAACAAGTTAAAGATCCATCCCATCAGCTAACATGGAGCAAACATGGTGATAAATGTGGTTGATCACATGCAAGGGATTCAACAACATGAATGTCATTGTGCACACACATGCAAACAAACCCATTCAACACACTCACCAAGGCAAAGATAGGAAGCAAGTCAAACTGGGGTTGAACATGTACTTTGGCAAGTTGATGCGCATGACCACCATCACACACTTGAAGATTAGCATGGACATTAGTGTGTTTTTGGTTCAACTGTACCTAAGAAGACCATGTGCATGTTAGCAGATGAGTTGGATAAAGGGGTCAAAGCAATGCATCAGTTACAATGGAGGCAAGAGTTCACTTCAGCAAGATGTCACCATGAAATGCACGCACACCATCATGGAAGACCAAGCTTGGCATCATCTTACGACCTTCACCATCGCAATCATGTCAAATTGTTGGTGTCACCACACCGGACTGAGTGTCAGTGATGTCTTTGATGGCTTTCTCAAGCCATGTTGTCTCACATGAGTACATGTGCATTGTAACCTTGATTCATGTCAACTGTAAGGCAAGTGTCAATAGTGGGACGTAACAGTCATAGAGTAGGTGAAGAATCATGAGGGTAGTTGAACTGTCACAAAGGGGAATGTCGAGGGTCGCCCCACCCTTTGCTATAAATAATCGCTTGTAACTCATTGTACAAGATTTTGCTCAACCAAGCTTCTACTAAGACTATCTTGAAGAAGGCTTGGACAATATTGTAACACGCCTTGACTTCTCCACTGCACGAAGCTGGTATATCTCTTTGGAGGAGCAGGTGGATGTGGCTATAAAATTCCACTGCTAGGGCTAGCAGGTTTACATCGATGTATTGTACGATTGTTACTTATGCTTCATTATATAATAAGAGCTAACACATTTTCACGCATATGTTGTTATTGTTGTTGGATTGCTCTGGTTTCTTTAATGATCTGTGTGGTTTAACTTATGTACTTGTGTATGAATTGATTCACATGAAATTATATGAAACTTGTTGTTAATGAGTTGCATAGGTTGTTAATGTTGTCACCATCTATGTCGACTACTCTGTCGGACATCAGACAGACCTTTCACTTGAACCTTGCTATAAAAACTGTCACACTCATCTCAGACTGATCTGTGAGTGTTATATGTGTTATATTAGCTTGTATGATGTGCCTGCCGTGTCCGAGTGGACTACTCCACTAGAAGCTATGCATGTCCTTTGTGTTGTGTATTCCTAGCCGAGTTGGGACTAATCCCTTTCAACCTGGAACTCACCTTCACCTCCTTCGCCCTTCAAAGTGTTTGATCCTCTCATACACCTTCCTTGACTCACTACATCAGTCCCACCCTTGCTGCTGACAGAGTTATTCTACTTGCCTCTGTTTGACACCATAGTTAAGGCATTACCTTACGGCCCACTGCTACGACCCCTACACCAAATGATTTTAGGTCTAATTGGGACTTCTTACCCGGGAGATCCCCTTGGCATGTTGGCGGGTCTAGCACCGTAAATCGGTGCAATCCTCTCAAGGACCTCAAAAGGCCCACAATACTGAGGTGTTATCTTGGTACATGAGCTGATCATGAAGGATCTCCTCATGGGCTTGAGACACAATTAAACATGCTCGCCAACTCGAAACTCCTTCAATTCTCTATGTTGATCCGCATAACTCTTCTACCTATCATGTGTTGCCTTTAAATTCTGTTGAAATGTGGCAACAAGAATATTCCAATTTAATTTGTCCTTGAATTAAATTGTGAATTAAAATCGAATTTAGTCTTAGTAGCTACTTGGAAATAATTAATTAATTCATTTTGAATTAATTAGTCGGAGAAATTCAAGTCAGATTTTTTCTGAAGTCATGCAAGAGTTATCCCTTAAATTAAGGAGATAAGCCTTAAATTAAGGAGATAAGATGGAGTTATATCTGAGTTGTAATTAGTTAACTCAGTTACTGAGGTAAGTCTAGTTAAATTAGTTCCAAACTGTTTGAGGAACTAATAGAGAGTTAACAGTCAGTTGATGCATGCATGCGCTCAACTAGTGCTACTCCAATTAACTGAAGATTCCCTCATCAGAAACTCATGCATGTCTATTTTGAGAAAGACCTAGTTGAGATTAATGTCAATGAAAATGAACTATCAGTTGCATGTGTTTTCTTATAAAGAAAACTCATGCATGTAATCAAGGCATCATTCCTTGAGGATTGCGCAGTTCTAACAGTGTGTCAGATCAGGAAATCATCCACTGGGTAGAAGATCTTTTCCACTTGGTTAGGTGAATGTCATCCTAGAAGAACAACGCAAGTAAATAGGAGCTTGGAGGGCAGAGATGAAAGCTTGAGAGAAGCCAAGATTGCCTGTGAGCATCTATGAGGATTGTATTGAGAGTTGGCTAGCTATGAGAGCTAAGTCTTTGTATAATTCCTATGTATTTCCACCTTGTATGATAATCTAGATAGTGGGGTTTTTAGCTGAGGCTTTCCCCAAAGTATTTTCATGTGTATTTTGAATTGATTCTTCTTCTTCTGGTTATATCATTCAGCTCGATATTTAAGATTCTGCAAATTGATAGTAGAAGTAGGTTATAATATTCTACTTTGATTTATATTGCATTGTCGGGTTAACCTACATCAGATTTTCTACATGGTATCAGAGCCAAGTTTTTAGAACTTTTCTACATGGTATCAGAGTTGGATTTGTAGAAATTTTCTAGATGGTATCAGAGCTGTGAACAGTATACTGAGAAAAGAATTTGAAGTTTTAGGTTCTGGTTTGTAGGTGCAAATCGAATTCAGATAATACTTCAAGGTTAGCCAATGGTGTTCTATGGCTTGAGACTCAAGTATGCCTTGGAAGGTAGCTCGAATTACATAGCATGGAAATATAGTATGGAGGTTGTATTAGAAGGCAATGTCTTGAAGGAATTCATTGATCAAGAAATCCCAAAGCTATCTTCAACTAATGCACAAGAGTTCGCTAAGTGGAAGAAGTGTGTGGTGAAGGTGAGATGGATCATCCTTGAGGGAGTTCGAAACCATATTGTCTCGAGTCTCCATGGGAAGGATACTCCATTTTCAATGTGGAAGACATTGAAGGACCTCTACCAGAACAGTAGCAACCAGAGGAAATTAGCACTCAAGGATAAGCTTTGAAGAATCAAGATGCAGAAGGGCGATACTATTTCCACATATCTGAACAAGCTCACCACCTACAGAGATGAGCCTAGTAGTGTGGGAATGACTACTGTCGATGATGATATGGTGAGCCTTGCTCTCCTTGGCCTTCCAAAGAGTTAGATTAGCTACCAGGACTCTGTAAATGGAAGGGAGAAATTAACGGATTGGGAACAACTGTGGTTGGATCTCATGCAGGAGGAGATCAGGAGGAGCACACGAGATGGTTCTTCATCCAAGGATGATGATGAAGAAAATATGGCCTTAGTAGGTAAGGCAAGGAAAGGGAAGGGGAAGGCTTCCCATTCCAAATAGAATTCTTCTCATGGTGGGAAGAAGGGTGACAATTCTAAAGTAAGATGCTTTAATTGTCACGAGATGGGACATTATGTGACTAAATGCCCATCAAAGAAGTCAAAGAAGGGATCCTCGAAAGGATCAGAAGGTGAGGCATTAGCCTCTCAGTTCAAAATGGACTTTACCCTCATTACATGCATGGTGTCATCGATGATGGGTTGTGTTTGGTATCTTGACAGTGGAGTGTCATTCCACATGGTTGGTGATAAAATGTTATTTGGTGCCTTATAGGAGAAAGACCTCAAGATGTTCATAGAGATGGGTGACGACGAAAGGTATAGTGTTTCAGGAGTGGGGATAGTTGCTTTTCATAGGGAGCATGGAGCTCCTATCACTGTGACAAATGTGAAGTATGTGTCTGGACTGAAGAAGAACTTGGTATTGATCATGATGTTAGAGGAGAAAGGCTACAATGTTGTCTTCAGTAAAGGAAAGGTGTTCCTAACACACATAGCCATGGGTTAGACCAAGAGGATAGGGATTCGAGTGAAGAATGTCTATAAACTAGAGGTAGATGATTATGCAGCATTGAGTACGAAAGTAGAATTGGTGCAAAGCCAATGCATTAGCAAGTTGTGGCATAGGCGGTTGGGCCATTTGCATCATTGGGCTTTGAACATAATGCAACAAATATCTACAGGACTTCCCAAAGGTAAACTTGAGCAAGTTGACACATGTAAAGGTTGTACCTTGGGAAAGTACACCAAGTCTTCCTTTCATGATCGAGATAGTCAAACAAAGGCTATCTTAGAGCGACTTCATACTAATGTGTGTGGACCATTCTTGACGGCATCCACATCGAAGCAAAGGTATTATTCAATTTTCATTGATGACTATTCTTGTAAATGTTGGATTTATTTCATGCAGAAGAAGGACCAAACCTTCACAATGCTTTGTGAGTTCAAATCTTTGGTCGAGAAAGAGTCAGGGAAGAAGATCAAGGCCTTGAGAAGTGACAACAATGGAGAATATGTCTCTCAAGAGTTTAAGGACTTCTGTGTAGCAGAATGAACTAAACGAGAGTTGATGGCACCTCATAACCCACAACAGAATGGGGCGGATGAGAGGAAGAACAGAACTATTATAGGGGCAACATGGGAAATGCTGCATGACCAAGGCCTACCACTTCACTTGTGGGCTGAGGCATGCAACAGAACGGTCTATTTGCATAATAAAAACCCACATCACATACTTGGGATGAAGACACCAAAGGAAGCTTTCTCTGGTAAGAGACCAAATGTGGGTCACTTCAGGATCTTTGGCTCATCGGTATATTGTCGTGGGACAAAGGATACACGAAAGAAGCTTAAGCTGATAACAGAGTTGGAGATACTTGTGGGGTACACTGATACACCTCATAACTATTAGGTTTATTTTCCTACCAGTCATAGGATAGTGGTTCACAGAGATCTTAATTTTTATGAGTAGAAGGCCATGTGAGTTTCCCTTGAGAAGGAGCCCCAACTATAGGTTGTTGAGGAACTATTGCTTCCTAAGGAGGAGAAGCCTCAGACTAATGTGGAGCAGCCGCATGTAGAGGTTCTATGAGTGGAGACATCTAGTCAAGTAGAGTCTTCCAAAGATGGACAGAAGCGCATAAGAGAAGCTAACAGATTGCTGGAGTATATGAGAGAGAATGTGGGAGCACCATTTTCTCAACGCAGACAGAGGATGCCACCTGAGAGGTACATTGGATACATGGCCCTTACTAGGGATTGTGTTGAGACTGAGCCATCTCCCTTTGAGGAAGCAGTGCAACAACCAATTTGGGTTGATGCTATGGTGGAGAAGTATGACTCCATAGTTCATAAAAAAATTTAGGACATGGTTCGGAGACCAGAGAACTAGTGAGTTCTGAGTTCCTATTAGATTTACAAGGTAAAGCGAGCTGCTGATGATGGGAGGATCATGCTGCTACAGTATATTTCAACAGAGGAGCAAGATGTTGTCATTTTGACAAAGGCATTTTCAAAGCGTAAATTCCAGTTCCATAGAGTCAGGATCGGGGTGGCAGATAATCCCTTTCATGTTGAGAGGGAGTGTTGAAATGTGGCAACAAGAATATTCCAACTTAATTTTTCCTTGAATTAAATTATGAAATAAAATCGAATTTAGTCTTAACAGCTACTTGGAAATAATTAATTAGTTTATTTTGAATTAATTGGTTGAAGAAATTCAAGTTAGAAGTATTTCTGAAGTCATGCAAGAGTTATCCCTTAAATTAAGGAGATAAGCCTTAAATTAAGGAGATAAGATTGAGTTATATTTGAGCTGTAACTAGTTAACTCAGTTACTGAGTTAAGTCTAGTTAAATTAGTTCCAAATTGTTTGAGGAACTAATAGAGAGTTAACAATTAGTTGATGCATGCATGCACTCAACTAGTGATACTCTAGTTAACTGAAGATTCCCTCATCAGAAACTCATGCATGTCTATTATGAGAAATACATAGCTGAGATTAAAGTCAAGGCCAATGTACTATCAGTTGCATGTGTTTTCATATAAAGAAAACTCATGCATGCAGTCAAGGCATCATTCCTTGGGGATTGCGCAGTTATGATAGTGTGTGAGATCAGGAGATCATCCACTGGGTAGAAGAGGTTTTCCACTTGGTGAGGTGAAGATCATCCTAGAGGAACAATGCAAGGAAATAGGAGCTTGGAGAGAAGTGAGGAAGGCTTGAGAGAAGCCAAGATTGCCTGTGAGCATCTGTGAGGATTGTACTAAGAGTTGGCTAGCTGTGAGAGCTAAGGCTTTGTATAATTCCTATGTATTTCCACCTTGTATGATAATAGGATAGTGGGGTTCTTAGCTGAGGCTTTCCCCAAATTATTTTCATGTGTATTGTTCATTGATTTTTCTTCTTCTAGTTATATTGTTCATCTCAATCTTTAAGCTTCCAAAAAGTGATAGTAGAAGTAGCTTATAATATTCTACTTTGATTTATATTGCATTATCGGGTTAACCTACATCAGATTTTCTACAAATTCCTTTGAATACCCTACATGTCCTGCTCCATCTCAGCCAACATATGTGGTCCAATCAACACCCTGTTCACTGGATTGCCACAGCCAATAGGAGTAATACAACTGCACCCATAAAGAGCCTCAAATGGACTCATGGTCAAAGATTCCTTATACCCATTGTTATAAGATAAAACCACAAGTTGAAGATACTCCTCCCAATACCTATATTGATGCATGACATACATCCTCAACATGTCCTCAAGAATCATATTAACCATCTCTATCTTTCCATGTATTTGTGGATGATAAGTTGTATTAAAGGCTAACTCTATACCCAAGCCTCCAAAGAATTCCTTCAAAAACTTGGAAGTGAACTTGGAATCTTTTTCTTTTACGATTCCATGCAACCTCACTATCTCCTTGATGAAGATCTGTTCCACTTCAATGGTTGATTTAGTAGACTTCATTGAAATGAAGTGATCCACCTTGCTTAGTTTTCCAACTACAATCATGTTCTCTTGATGTCCTTAGAAACCCTGTAATGAAGTCAATGCAAATGACCTCCCATTTCCATTTTGGAATCAGAATAGGCTACAACCAACCAGCTGGATGCTTGTAATAAACTTTCACATGATGACAATATAAACACTTTCAAACAAACATGACCACTTCTTTCTTCATGTTCGACCAATAATATAACTTCTTAATAGTTATCAAAGTCTTTTGATATCTCAAGTGGCCTAGAAATGATTAACACAAAACTCTCTCAAGATAAGCTTCTTCAACTTACTGGCATCTGACACATAAATCCTACACCTGAATCAGACTAAGCCATCTGTTGTGAGTTGATAATCCTCATCTCTATTACATTCACACTAATACTACAATCTCTACCTCAGCTACTCATATTTCACATCGTGCTACCCTTCATGCAAGATTTGCGTCTCTAAATTTGTCACATAAGAGCTCATAGCTTAAATGTGATTCACATGTACTCTCCTACTGAGAGCATTTGCAACCCAGTTCTCCTTTTCCTTGATGTACTTGATCTCAAAATAAAAGTCACAAAGTGTAGCCAACCATGTAGCTTAACTCGCATTTAGATTGGCCTGGTCAAACAAGTACCTCAGTCCACTATGACCACTCATAAAAATGAACCTCCTACCAAGGAGATAATGCCTCCACGTCTTCAATACATGAATTATTCCTACCAAATAAATATAATGAGTCAAATAGTTCTACTCATTCTCATTCAACTTCCCTAAATCATATAACACCATCTTCCCTTATTACAATAGGACTCCACCATATCATTTCTTGCAAGAATTTGTACAAACCACAAACCCCTTATCAGGATATGAAATATTCAAACCTAGAGGATTTGTAAGCAACTACTTCAACTACTCAAACCTAGATGCAAACTCCATATTCCATTCAAACTTCTTCGCCTTCCTCTGCAATGATGTGATACTATAGCCAATCTTTAAGAATTTCCTAATGAACCACCTATAATAACCTGCTAATACCATGAATGATATGAACTTATCCACATTCCTTGGAGCTTCTCAGACCATGAGAACCTTAATATTTTCTAGGTCCACTACTATCCCTTCCTTGGAAATAACATTTCACAAGTAATGAATCTAAGTCTGAAAGAAATTGCAGTTCTTGAACTTGGCATACAATTGATGGTCTCTCAAAAATCTCCATACCGCTACTAGGTGCTATACATGCTCCTCATTCTTGGAATATACCAATATATCATCAACAAACACTATCACAAACTTATCTAGATAGGGGCATGATTCATTATTCATCATACACATGAAGGTGGCTAGAGAATTGGTATGACCAAAAGGAACCACCACAAACTCATAGTGCCCATATCTTATACGAAATGTAGTCTTGTAGATGTATTATTCTTTGATGCGCACTTGATGGTATCCTGATCTTAGATCAATCTTTGAAAATACAACATCTCCCTTAACTTGATCAAACAAATCATCAATCCATGGCAATGGATACTTGTTCTTGAGATTCACCTTGTTCAATTGCTTGTAATCAATTCAAAATATTAGAGTACCATCCTTCTTCCTTACAAACAATATTGGTGCACCCCAAGGGGATACACTTGTCCTTATATATCCCTTATCAAGGATTTTGTTAAGCTAAAAATTCAAGTCCACCAACTCTGAAGTGATCATCCTATAAGGTTCCTTAGATTTTGGTGCTACTCCTGGTACCAACTCAATAGAATATACCACCTCCCTATGAGGAAACAACTCTGCAATCCCTGCAAGAAAAACATCCTCAAACTATTGCAATATAGGATACATCCTTAGGAATTCATCATCATTGACATCCTTCCCTTCTTCATTGGAAACATGAATGCAAACAATAAACATCCTTTCCTACGATTTTGCTTCATCTACATAACTTGAAACATTCTCATTGATGTAGGTTTCTTGTTTCCCTCCAAGATTATCTTTTCTCCATCATCATACAGACACTCAAAGGTCTTGTCATAGCAGTCCACCATGGTCCTCTCAATGAACAACCAATACATGCCCAAAATCATTATATATGATCCAAAATAAAGTGCATTTAGATGCATTGATGTAGGCATGCCATTAAGATCAAATTCACAAGATCTCACATGATGATGAACTCTTTGGTAGGTCCATGTAGCTAATTGCACCAACTAATATTTTTCATGCACTTCCTTATTCAACCAACATTGGTCCACCATGCCATGAATAATATTGTTAGGCCCCTATACCACTAGTGTAACCCTTTATTGTTATTAGTATAACCCACTTATTATATTTATGTACCCATGTAGTGCCCATATTGTTACTATTGTGCCCCATAGAAGCCCACTATTGTTATTATTGTGCCCTTACATTATTATTGTTATGTCGGCTCTGATTATGTTATGACCCCTTAGACTCCTATATATAGAAAGGAGGTATTTTCATTTGTATCATCCAAGAATTGCTCATTTATGTAATGTAAAGGAGGCTGCCCCCTTGAAGAGGCTGAATTCTAAGGCGTGGATCTCTCTTTTCGATCTTTTCTTGAGCTAGTTCCATAACATTTGGTATCAGAGATTTGGATTCTAGGGTTTTGCTGCTCCAAACAGGTCATCGTGGAATTTTCGCTATAACTTTTTTTCTGCGACATTTCAGAAGTTGCAAAAAAAAACCCATTTGAGAAGAAATCGCGCTGAACCTTGTGTCCAAATTTCAGAGCTTTTCGTGCTATATTTTTGGAGATATGATCTGAGGAAGTTGGTCTTTTTGCAGACTCCTTAATTACATTCCAAACAAGTGACCTGGGGAAAATCATCATAACTTTCTCTCTGGGGATCAGATTGAAATTTCGTAAGAAGGTACAAAAAGAGGATGGATTGCAGTTTCTTGTATGCATTTTTTAGATCCAAAGATCGAAGCACTGACATGTGGCACTTCATACAATTTCACTCTTCTAGAAAGGTCTATAATCAGGTCATCTTGGGAGATTGTGCATAACTCTTTCTTAGAGAATCCAATTTGGATCAGACTGGTGGCATTGGAAAGAGGACATAGAGGGCTACTATAGATCACAATTTCAAAACTTAAAGATCCGAAAGTACAGAGTTACAGTCGTTTCAAGGTCAAGCTCCTAAAATCAAGAAAAATAAAGATGAGGAAGTTTGATGGCAAGGATCCGGTAAATTGGATACTTCAAATGGAGCAATATTTTGATCTACGTGGTGTACAACTATTAAAAAAGGTATGTATTGCATCTTCATATTTAGAACCAGATCATTTTTTATGGTACGAAGGGCTTTGTTCTTGTAAACAACTTGTTACGTGGTCAATTTTCACAGAGGAAATGATAGCACATTATGAGGATACAAAGAGCAACACCTTCTTTAGAGCAACACCACAACAATTGGAAAGAGTAAAAGGGCTTTGTGACATAGTGGAAAGCAAAATTATGGAAACTAGGAAGCGTACCCATCACAACTATAAATATGTAAGTGTTGTTTCTCCTAGCCTTCCACAGCCTACAAGGGTTACGCCACAACAATTGGAAGAAAAAAGAGAAAAAGGGCTTTGTTACAATTGTGATAGCAAATGCACTAAAGGTCATAAGTGTGCTGAGAAGAAATTATTTTACATAGAATATGAAGAGGAGGAATAAAAGGATTAAGAAACATCAAAATAAGAAAATATACGCCAGGACCCCACCCCAGAGAAAGAAGAAATGAATCAAACCATATCTTGTAAAGCATTGGCAAGAATTACCACTCCTCAAACTCTCAAGATAGAAGGACATATCAAGAAGAAAAAGGTGCAAGAAGTGAAAGATCACATTGAGAAAGAAGAAATGAATCCAACCATATCTTGTAATTCATTGTTCGAAACTACCACTCCTCAAACTATCAAGATAGAAGGGCGTATCAAGAAGAAAAATGTTCAAGAAGTGAAAGATCACATCGAGCATCAAGAAATGAATCCAACCATATCTTGTAAAGGATTGGAAGAAATTACCACTCCTCAAACTCTAGAGATAGAAGGACATATCAAGAAGAAAAAGGTTCAAGCAATGAAAGAACACATCAAGCATCAACAACAAGTTCTCCAACTTTTAAAGGATAACGCCACTTCGGTGCAAAATCAAACGAAACAACAGGTAGATCAACATCGTAGTGAAAAATGTTTTGATGTAGGTGATTGGGTATTTTTACTGCTACATCTCAAGCAAGCTATTTATGAGAAGGAAATGTTGGCAATACTACATGCACTTAAAAAATGGCGACCTTACCGAATGGGAAGACTCTTCAAGGATGAGGATGTGGAAGAATTGTTTTGTGCTATTTATATTATCCAACCAGATTGGATAAATGAAGCAAGGGATGAATGGAAGAAGGACGAAGAAGTATGGCCACTTATTCAAAAGTTGCAAAAGATCCCAATTCAAACAATATTGCCAGAAATTGAAGAGGAAGGAAAAATCATATTGGAACCTAGAGCAGTCACAGAAACAAGAACCCGACAGCTACGAAATCGATCAATTTCATAGTATCTCATCAAGTGGAAGAACTTACCCGCTGAATATTCCACATGGGAGGACAAGAATTTTATATAGAAGCATCAAGAACTACTCAAGCGTTGAGGACAACGCTTTTTGAAGGAGAGGGGCATGTTAGGCCCCTATACTACTAGTGTAACCCCTTGTTATTAGTATAACCCACTTATTATATTGATGTACCCATGTAGTGCCCATATTGTCACTATTGTGCCCCATAGAAGCCCACTATTGTTATTATTGTGCCCTTACATTATTATTGTTATGTCGGCTCTGATTATGTTATGACCCCTTAGACTCCTATATATAGAAAGGAGGTATTTTCATTTGTATCATCCAAGAATTGCTCATTTTTGTAATGTAAAGGAGGCTGCCCCCTCGAAGAGGCTGAATTCTAAGGCGTGGATCTCTCTTTTCTATCTTTTTGTGAGTTGGTTCCATAACAAATATTTTTATAATTAGATTTGGGATCAATCAAAATAGAAAAACTTGAACACAAATATTACCTTCAATCTCAAAAATAGATGCCTGATGATATTTGTAACACCATCCTCCCACATTAACCCAAGTTAACTGGTCCAATGGGGTAAACATGTGATGAGAGGCTAGTATGATGTGATCCAACTCCCCATGTACAACTAAGGAAGTGGAACTGATAAAACGAAACCATTCTAACCTTCCACACATGCTATAGAACCTTCAAGAGCTAACCAACCCCTCTAGGTGACCAACCCCTAAGACAAGTTGACGTTTCACTAATCTAGACCCCCAACTACTCCCATACATGTGAATCGGGCCTTCTATTCGCTCCCACGACATGAAAACCCAATGAATAGTTCTGAGCTAGCGACCCCAGATTATGTGCCACTATTGCAAGGCCAAGAGTTAGAGAACTGACCAGAACTTCATGAAACTTTCAGAAATGAAAAATAAAAATGAAATAAGGCTACTAATGTAATCATTGGTACAATTAATTGATCTGACCCATACTAGCCATGACAGGAATTTTGTCAAACATGTCACAGATATGTAATCTACAAGTTGTAATGATAGATTTGAGGAAAGGCGTCTCATACTTATCTGAGATTCACAAACAAGAATTGTTTCCTTATCACAATAGTTATATATAATCTATTAGGTCATATATTCATTGTAAATTCATTTGCTAATCAAAACATGATGAGATCCATACATCAAGTTTGTCATAAAACATACTCGTAACCAACATACGGCCAACATAAATAACAAGCATATAATAGCCATAAGAATCACATATTAACTAGTACATTTACACATGAAATACCAAAGAGAACGAGATCTTATTAATGAATTCATAAGCCAACCAAGTCTGGGATTTCCACAAACCACTTGACCATAGATTGGGCTGAACCAAATCTTTATTTATTTCAATCACCCCCATGCCATATTCCAAGCAAGAATGTGGTACTCACAATAAAACCAACTAGGGCTTCCTGAGGCCAAACCACCTCAACCCTCATTAATAGAACCAAGATTTACCGTAATCTCCACTAGATCACTAAGCCCTAAATAAGCATGGATGCCTTTGGATCTCTCCACTGAAACTGCGAGGAATTTATCTGTCTAAACCTCTCATCATTGTTGTGTATCTCAACATTATTGATCAAGGGATTCCTAGGCCCCTAAGAGTGAGAGAGAGAGAGGGAGATCTCCAACACTAAACTAGAAAAAATGTACCAAGTGATCCTTAGAAGCCTTTTTATTAGTGAGGCCTCTATTTTCTTCAATTTTCTATTATTTCCCTTCATTTTCCTCCTCAAATGTAACCTATGACCTTTCATATTCATTTTCTCCTAATTTCCATTATTTTTAATAAATAAATTACCAAAAATGTCATTTTACCTTTCCAAATCCTTTCCCATTGCCTTTGCCAAATTCCTTAGCCATAATAAACCAAATGAACACCCACACTAGGATATTTTCCCCAACATTCAGCTTGGAATAAGTGCTCCATGACCTTCGTTATTATTTTTCCTTTATTAACTTTATTACCTGGAGTTTTTACCAGAGATGTTAAAAAAACCTGCCCCTTAGGGGAACACCATCCTTGGTGTTCAATGACACCTACAACCAACAAAACTTCTGAAAGAAAAAACATACTACCCATGGAGATTTGTAACGTAGCTCGATGCAATATTTGAATTGATCAACCTACTCAGAATAAAACCAATATGACACATAATAACATGACAACCATAATGACATGACACCCATACTTCTTATTGGAGCTTTATAACATACCTCATGGTGGTATTTACATACATATACATATGTACATATACCAAAAAATCACACCAAATCATATGCCACAAATATTCACTCAACCAATGAATAAACAAGGATACATAGCCTGCATATGATTCACCCTCTCTCATGTAGCTTCATCGGACCCAAAGTTCTTCCATTGCACTTTAACTTGCTCAATTGATCGATTCCAGATCATGAGCATATTTTTCTGCAATATACAGTGAGGTTCCAGCTAGAATTCTTCGTGTGGCTCCACCTACAATATAGACTAGTTGATTACATTATCAACATCTTTAACATACTTCATACTTCTTAAGTAATGACACATGGAAAACATCATGGAATTTCACTGTCGAAGGCTGTGCAAGTCAATAAGCCACTGGTCCAATCGTCTTAAGGATCTTGAAAGGTACAAAAAACTGAGGTGCCAACCTGGCACATGATCTAATCCTCAAGGAGCTCTTCTTGGGCTTCATGCACAAATAAACCTATTCCCCAACCTAAAACTCCTTAAACAACTTGTTTTGATCTGTATAAATTTTCTTTCTATCATGCGTTTCCTTTATATTCTTCCTGATAATATGCAGTTCCTATTCCATCTCTTCTAACATGTCTGGTCCTATCAATACCCTATATAGTGGATCACTGCAAATCATGGGAGTATTACAACTCCTCCCATATAGTGCATCAAATGGACTCATCCTTAGTGACTCCTAATACTCATTTTTGTAAGAAAACTCAACCAATGGAAGGTTCTCCTCCCATCTCCTATGTTGTTAAAATTGGAAACCAGGGAAAAACTTCATGTGGGTCATATTATTCATGGCTGATAATATTCTCATTAGATTCCTCTCGTCGAGAGGTGTAAGATTGATATAAATATCATCCGATTCCGATAAGTATTCATGGAGATATGAATTTATTTTGAATATGGAATTATTATCAAGCTGGCCTACAACTCATGTAGGCTGAGAAGCCCAACAGTTGCATCTATTCACCCACCAACGTTGTGTATAAATATAAGAGGACTTTTCCTCATTTGGACTCACTCATCTCATCACATCTCTCTCTCTCTCTACTGCGCAGATATGAGTCTCTTCTCTACTGCGCTGAAATGGGTCTCTCTCTCTCACACATGTGAAGTCGGAAGTTGTTGAATTTGAAGCTGCAATTGCAGAAGTAAGGATTGACTTGCATGGCCTAGAAGATCTCCTCTTTGGAACTATGTTGTAGGTTCATCTGAACCTCCTTTGAAAGCCGCAACTTTTGGTGGTGGAATGAAGTCAATCTGACGAACAGTTTGCAAGATATCGACTGCCATAGTTTGAAGCTGGAAATTGCTGAAATTGAAGCTGCAACTGCAGAAGTAAAGATTGACTTGCGTCGCCTAGAAGATCTCCTCTTTGGAACTGCGTTGTAGGTTCATCTGAACCTCCTTTGAAAGCTACAACTTTTGGTGGTGGAATGAAGTCAATCCAACGAAAGGTTTGCAAGATATCGATTGCCCTAGTTTGAAGCCGGAAACTGCTGAAACTGAAGCTGCAACTGCAGAAGTAAAGATTGACTTGCGTGGCCTAGAAGATCTCCTCATCTGAACTATGCTATGGGTTCATCTGAACCTCCTCTGGAAGCCGAAACTTTTGGTGGTGGAATGAAGTCAATCCGACGGTCGGTTTGTGAGATATGGTCTACCCTAGTTTGATAATGAAGCTGCTAATGCTGATGCTGCTGATCTAGGGTTTGCTACTGCTAATATGAATCAGATTTATTGTACTATTTCTCTCTGCTGAATTATTGAAGATAAAAGAGGATTTGATCAAAGGGTTCCCCCACACATTGTGGGGTTTGTCCCTGGCTAGCCGCCACATCTTGTGTCTCTTGTCTTGGCTTGCTTTCTGTCGATTGTTTAATGTTCTATCTGCACTTTACTTTATGTACATGTGATTGCTAATTGGTGGAATATAATAAGAAAAAGAAGTAAACTGTTATAAGTATAGAACATACCATAACTTAACATGGTATCAGAGCTGAGGTGAAGACAAAGCCCGAGCAAGAGCAAGAGCAATCATCGAAGAGAATATTGGCAAGGCTATCCTAAAAGAACTATGGGGTCCTCAACACTCTTTCCTGCTAAAGACAAGCTCCGTGAGAAAGATGACTATCACGGATGGAAGATGTCTATCGATCTAACCCTTGAGAATCAAGGAGTGTTGGATCACGTGAGAGGCAATATTGTTGAGCCTCCATCAAATGCATCCGCTGCTGCCTGGAACAAATGAAAAAAATGGAGAAGTCAAAACAATAGAAGATCATCCGGGACTCTATCGACAAGCACTTGGTGGCCTACATCTCTGAACTGGACACCTCCAAGGAAATCTACGATAGACTGGTGAGTTTATTTAAAGTTAATGATGCAGATCAAGTTTTGTTTCTTAGAAATAAGATGAGGGAAATCAAGAATGGTAAAGATGAAAGTATGCAAGCATACTTCTTAAGAATCACCGAGATCAAGAACAATCTTCTATCTATTGGGGAAACTATTACTGACAGAGAAATGGCACTCACAACTCTTGGAGGATTGCCATTTGAATGGTATTTGTTTAGGACTACTCTTTTGAACTATAATGTAATTCCTGGTTTCGAGGAATTAATGGCTAGATGCATTCAAGAACAAACAAGGGTAGAAGAGCAGGAAATGCCCATGCCTAAAGGTCCTCCTGCTGCCTTTTCTTCTCATGCAAAGAAAAGAAATAATTCTGAGACTAAATCAAAAGGAAAGGCTGGACCTAAGGCTAGAAGAAAATGGTGATGTTACATTTGCGATAAAGCAAGTCACTATGTATGAGATCATGAGCATCATGAGCATCATGATGAATGAGATCATGGACATAAAGGGAAACATGAGATCATGCACATATAGGATAGCATGATGATGATGCACACTAGTTTGAGCAGCATTATGATGGATAAAATCATGGACATGGGCAGCATGATGATAATCATGATTAGAGAAGCATGGTACAATATGTAGTGGTGCAAATCGAAATCCCTCTGATGGCAATCAAAGGAATGACAAATTCAACAGCAAAGGTAAGAGGAGAGCTGGGAATAAAGGAAGAGGACAAGCATTCAAGAAGGCTACAAATTCTAGGATGTATTAAATGCACCTGACCTCAAAAGGAACCTGGTGTCCATCTTGGCAATGGAAGACAGAGGCTTCAAGGTAACCTTTAGCAATGGCAAGGTATGTATATGGAAAAATAATGTTAAAGATGCCTTTACTCTTGGGTTTAGTGTTGATTCATTATATCAGGTCGATGGAAGTCCGCTAGTTGTCATGTCTTATGACACATCTCTTTAGTCCGAACTTTGGCATCGGAGGTTTGCCCACCTTCATTACAAAGCTCTACCCGATGTAAGACAGATGGTAACAGAGATGCCCGAATTCCAAGTAGAGAAAGAAGGTGTATGTCCGAGATGTGCCTAAGGAAAGCTCAAAAGGGGACCATTTCCCTCGAGCCAAAGCAAGACCTTCGATATATTACAATTGGTTTACTCAGGCACACCTGAGGTTGGCATTAAGAGGGAGACTACTACACCACATACTCCTGAGCATAATGGTGTGGTGGGAAGGAAGAACCACACGATGATGGAAATTGTTCGGGCCATGCTACATGATCAAAGACTTCCAAAGTTTCTATGGGCTGAAACTGAAAACACTGCCGTATATGTACAAAATCGATGCCCTCATCAAGCATTGGGTTCCAAGACTCCTGAAGAAAAATTCACCGGTAAGAATCCTGATGTTTCTCATTTTAAAATTTTTGGAAGCCCTGTATACTTTCATGTGCCGAAAGAGAAAAGAAATAAATTGGGAGCATCTGGAAAGAAGGGAATTTTCGTGGGCTATGGTGAAAATACTAAAGGCTATAGAATCTATGTAACTGGTCAAAGGGAAGTCATAATTAGTCATGATGTCACCTTTGACGAAGATATGGCTCTCAACAAGATGATCAATCTTCCGACTTTGAGGAGCTCTCAAGAAGCCAACACCAAGGAACCGAAAGAAAAGGATGATGAATCAATGCCTGATGTAGAAGAACCCATGGATCCGATTGATCCTCCTCCATATGAGCCTTCCTCTTCTAGGAAGAGGCCTTCATGGCTTAAGGGGCTATTTGATGATGCTGAAGGACATGCTGCACCAAGAGGAACCTTTCGTGAAAGTAAGAAACCTAATAGGTATCAAGGATACCTGACCATCATGAGCACGATCATACAAAATGAGCCTTCATCATTCTCAGATGTCGTCAAGCATCAAGTATGGAAGGATGCTATGACCAAAGAATATGAGTCTATCATAAAGAATGATGTTTGGGAAGTAGTTCCTAGACCCCAGGACAAGACTGTTGTTACTTCCAAAGGGCTTTATAAGATAAAGCATGCAGCAGATGGAAGCACAGAAAAGTATAAGGCTCGTTTTGTTGCTCGAGGTTTCTCCCAAAAGGAAGGTATAGACTATGATGAGATATTTGCACCTGTTGCCAGATATACGACCATCCGCTCGATCATAGCCCTTGTCGCTTCACAAGGATGGAACCTACATCAAATGGATGTCAAGACTGCGTTCTTGCATGGCTCGATCAAAGAAGAGGTCTACGTGGAGCAACCCGAAGGATTTGAGATTTATGATTGAAAATCTCATGTATGCAGGTTGAATAAGGCTCTCTATGGGTTGAAGCAAGCACCCCAAGCATGGTATGAGAGGATCGATAGCTACTTGATGAAGCTGGGATTCACTAGTAGTGAAGCTGATCCTAACCTTTACTTTAAGGTTGACGATGACAAGCCTCTCATACTGGCGTTGTATGTGGATGACCTCTTTCTAACAGGTGCAAACCCTCTCATTCACAAATGTAAGAGGGAGATGGCTTCTGAATTTGAAATGGACCAAGGACTTGAAGTGTGGCAGAAGCCAAGGGAAATTTTTCTATCTCAAGGAAAATATGTGGTAAATATATTGGAAAGATTCGGTATGATGGACTGCAAGCCTGTGACTACCTCAAGGATCTTAACTTTTAGAAGTTACATGGTAGTGATGTCAGACCAGACTTGGGAAATGCCTCTGAGTTTCAAAAACTCATTCGCATTGATGTTCTTGGTGAACCTCCGTCCGAACATATGTTTTGCAGTTAGCATTGTGAGCTCATATTTGGTTGAGCCTCACTGGATTGATGCCAGGAATCTTCTGAGATGTCTTCAGGACACAATCTCTCATGGATTAAGATACACTGTCGGAGATGTGAGACTACTTATATACTGATGTTGATTGGGCAGGCAGTGTGGTGGACCGTAAGAGCACTTTCGGGTATTGTTTCACCTTGGGATTTGCTTCGATATCCTGGATGAGCAGGAAGTAGAAGTCGGTGGCTTTGAGCACCGCCGAAGCAGGTTATATTGTTGCTAGCATAACCTCGTGTGAGGCAGTCTGGTTGTGAAAGCTCTTCAGTGAGCTGTTTGGATTTACATTGGATACCATTGCGATTCTTTGTAACAACCAGAGGTGGGATTCGATTATTGAGGAATCCCATATTCGTCAATTGCTCCAGCAGATAGACATCATCTGGGATATGGTACGTCGATGAGCAGGGAAGCTCCATCAAATTAAGATGATGTACAGGTTGATACACCTTGTCAAAGCCCCGAGGAAAGATCTAATCTGTGATTTTCCCAAACGACTTGGAGTCGGCAAGAAACCTTTGTACAAGGGTCCTGCATGTTGCATACATTGAGCTCTGGGAGCTCTGAGGGCTTGCGGTTCCTACTAGAGCAACATATGACCACAGGGTGACTCACCCTCCCCTGGTGGTGCACACTGGAACAAGATGATTCGCTCTCTTGTGGGATAAGATGATTCGCTCTCTTGTGGAACAGGATGATTCGCCCTCCTGTGTAGCATGATGATTAGTTCTCCTATGAGGCCTGGATTGATGTGTTCTCCATGGTAATTGTAGCAGGATTGATGTGTTCTCCTGTGAGGCCTGGATTGATGTGTTCTCCTGTGAGGCCTGGATTGATGTGTTCTCCATGGCAATTGTAGTAGGATTGATGTGTT
Organism: Pinus tabuliformis; assembly: GCA_031772625.1. Classification (NCBI taxonomy): domain Eukaryota; kingdom Viridiplantae; phylum Streptophyta; class Pinopsida; order Pinales; family Pinaceae; genus Pinus; species Pinus tabuliformis. The sequence continues at coordinate 1,535,899,699 of CM062818.1, read as the reverse complement.
CTCCTGTGAGGCCTAGATTGATGTGTTCTCCATGGCAATTGTAGCAGGATTGATGTGTTCTCCTGTGAGGACAGGATTGGTTAGTTCTCCTATCGAGGCATCCTACCCATGCAGTCTGGGACTCATGGGAAGTACCTCTCATATGATCAATGAGCAGGGAAATGGAGTTAGGGACCATAGTAGTACCAATGGACGCATCGTTGTAACTACCGTACTCCCTACGCTAGGATGACCTCCACTGATCTGGGATCAATGACACTGGTCTGGGACCAGTGGTAGGAGTTGTACCATACTATGACGCTGACTTCGGGTCGGTTAAGACTGGTCTGGGATCAGTGGTACATACTCTGAGACTGACTTTGAGTCAGTGGAGGATGATATTGGTCTGGGACCATTGGAGTTGTACTCAGTATGATGCTAACTTTGGGTTGGTTGAGACTAGTCTGGGACCAGTGGTACATACTCTGAGACTGACTTTGAGTCAGTATGATACATCCTCGATCATTTCTTCTTCTTCATAATTCGGACAAAAGCAGAGCAGAACAGAACAATGCAAGAGCAGAGCAAAACAGAGCAAAACAGTACAGATCAGTGCAAGGCAGAACAAGACAAAGTAGAACAGGAAGAATAGAGCAGAGCAAGGCAAGGGTCAGGCTGTACAGGGCAGTGCATTTGATGGATGAATAGCAACGACCGATAGACAGATTGCAGATGAAGTTCTCCATGGTTGAGAGGGAGTGTTAAAATTGGAAACCAGGGCAAAACTTCATGTGGGTCATCTTATTCATGGCTGATAATATTTTTATTAGATTCCTCTCATCGAGAGGTGTAAGATTGATATAAAGATCATCCGATTCTGATAAGTATTCATGGAGATTAGAATTTATTTTGATTATGGAATTATTATCAAGCCGACCTACAACTCATGTAGGCTGAGAAGCCCAACAGTCGCATCTATTCACCCACCAACGTTGTGTATAAATATAAGAGGACTTTTCCTCATTTGGACTCACTCATCTCATCACATCTCTTTCTCTCTCTATTGCGCAGATATGAGCCTCTTCTCTACTGCGCTGAAATGGGTCTCTCTCTCTCACACATGTGAAGCCGGAAGCTGTTGAATTTGAAGCTGCAACTGCATAAGTAAAGATTGACTTGCGTGGCCTAGAAGATCTCCTCTTTGGAACTGCACTGTAGGTTCATCTGAACCTCCTTTGAAAGCAGCAACTTTTGGTGGTGGAATGAAGTCAATCCGACGAACAGTTTGCAAGATATCGACTGCCCTAGTTTGAAGCTGGAAACTACTGAAATTGAAGCTGCAATTGCAGAAGTAAAGATTGACTTGCGTGACCTAGAAGATCTCCTCTTTGGAACTACACTGCAGATTCATCTAAACCTCCTTTGAAAGCCCCAACTTTTGGTGGTGGAATGAAGTCAATCCGACGAACGGTTTGCAAGATATCGACCGCCCTAGTTTGAGGCCGGAAACTGCTGAAACTGAAGTTGCAACTGCAGAAGTAAACATTGAATTGCATAGCCTAGAAGATCTCCTCATCTGAACTGCGCTATAGGTTCATCTGAACCTCCTCTGGAAGCCGAAACTTTTGGTGGTGGAATGAAGTCAATCCGACGGTTGGTTTGTGAGATATGGTCTGCCCTAGTTTGATAATGAAACCGCTAATGCTGATGCTGCTGATCTAGGGTTTGCTACTGCTGATATGAATCAGATTTATTGTACTATTTCTCTCTGCTGAATTATTGAAGATAAAAGAAGATTTGATCAAAGGGTTTCCCCACACATTGTGGGGTTTTTCCCTGGCTAGCCGCCACATCTTGTGTCTCTTGTCTTGGCTTGTTTTCTGTTGATCGTTTAATGTTCTATCTGCACTTTACTTTATGTACATGTGATTGCTAACTGGTGGAATATAATAAGAAAAAGAAGTAAACTGTTATAAGCATAGAACATACCATAACTTAACATATGTTGATGCATCAGATACATAGTTAACATGCCCTCCAATATCCTTTTGACCCTATATGTTTATCCATCTATGTGAGGATGATAGATTATGCTGAAGGCCAACTCTATCCCCAAACTTGCAAACATCTCCTTCCAAAACTTGGAAGTGAACTTATCATCCCTATTTGACACAATATTCCTTGCAATGCCATGCATCCTCACTACATATTAGATGAATACCTATGCCACATCACTAGTTGAATATGTATATTTTACTCGAGTTAACTTCACTACCTTTGTCAACCTGCCTACCACAACCATGATAGAATCATGTTGTCTAGATGTCCTCGAAAAACCTATGATGAGGTCCATGGAAATGACCTCCCACTTCCACTCTGGAAACATAATCAGTTGTAGTAGTCCACCTCGATTTTTACATTTTTCTTTCACCTGTTGACAATCCAAACATCTAGCCACAAACTCTCTCATGTCCTTCTTCAGATTCAACCAATGATAAATCTTCTTCACTATTGTCAGTGTCTTCTAGTATCCTGGTTGAGCTTAATATGGTTTTGCATTAAACTCTCACAATATAATATTCTTGAGGTCAGTATCATTTGACACAAATATCTTGTCCCTAAATCTGACCAAACCATCTGTTGTAAGATGATAGTCCACATCCTGCTCACCTGTACCTTGTTGTAACCTATGCATAAGCTCCAGGTCCCTGCCGTATTGTTGTCCTACATATATGATCTGATCCTGTAAGTATGTACCATAAGAGCTCATAGTTGCTATGTGATTCACATGTATCCTCTCTCTAAGAGCATCTGCAACCCTATTCACTTTCCCCTTGATGTAACTGATCTCAAAGTTGAACTCGCTGATTTTGGCCAACCATCTAGCTTCCCTAACATTTAGAATTTGTTTTTTTAACAAGTATCTCAATCCGTTGTGATCGCTCATAAATATAAACCTCCTTCTAAGAATATAGTGTCTTCACATCTTTAGTGCATGGATGATCACTGCCAACTCAAGATCATGTGTCACATAATTCTTCTCTTTCTCATTTAGTTTATCTGACTCATAGCACACTACTTATATTTCATGCATTAAGACTCCACCAAGTACTCTCTTGCAAGCATCTGTAAGCACCACGAATTCGTTGTTCAGATATGAAATATTTAAAACTAGAGAATTCGTCAACAACTACTTCAATTGCTTAAAAAATGATGCACATTCTTCTGTCCATTCAAATTTCTTAATTTTCCTCTACAGTGATGTAATGGCATATACAATGTGAGAGAAGTTCCTGATGAACCTCCTATAATAACCTGCTAGCCCCATAAATGATATTACCTAATCCACATTTCTAGGGGATGCCCACTCTATGATACCCCTTATCTTCTCTGGATCCATTATTATGGCTTCCTTGGAAACAAAATGTCCCAAGTAATGTACCTCTACTTGAAAGAAACTGCATTTACTAAGCTTACCATATAATTGATGCTCTCTCATAAATCTCAAAACTATTTCTAAGTGCTTGACATGATCTTCCTCGTTCTTGGAATATATCAATATTTCACCAATGAATACAATGACAAACTTGTCCAGATAAGGACACAACTCACTATTCAACAAGAAAATGAAAGTACTTGGAAAATTAGTCAAACCAAATGGAACTACAACAAACTCATAATTCCCATACCTGGTTCGAAAAGAAGCCTTGTATATTTCATCTTATTTAATGCATACCTAATGATATATGGATCTCAAGTCAATGTTTAAGAAGACTATTTCTTCCTTCAACTGGTCAAACAAGTCATCAATCCTCGACAACAGATACATGTTCTGTTGAAATTTGGTACCGGAGGACAGGTGGTTCCCTAAGGCTTTGATCTTTGGCCTAGGGAAAAGTGTCCAAAAGAATTTAATTTTTCTCCTAAAGTAACTTTATAATTTTTTATAAAGTTAAATCCAATTTGAAAGTGACTTTAAGTGATAAAGATACTAAGTCTAATTTTTAAAGTGACTTTTATAAAGTGAATGAAAAATTAGAAAGGAAAAGTGACTTTGGAAATAAATGACTAAGTGGGTCTTTATTAAAGTGGGGTGAATTAAAAAATAGAAAGTGAGATTTAAATGAGCATTTAATCTCAGCCATTGATCTAAATCTATTTCAGCCATTGGATTTAGGGATCACCCAAAAGTCATTTAGGGTTGGGTTAAGGGAGGAAAAGGAGGTACAAGATCATTCATTCTTTCATGAGCAGATTGAGAGAGAGAGAGCAAGAGAGCAAGGGAGATTTCTGGACAAGGAGGAGAAGGAGGCAGCAGCTTGGCACACATACCAAGACAACATTTAAGCAAATCCTTACAGCTGAATGTGAAAGCAGTAAAAGGCAGATTTTTCTTGAGCAAACAGCAAAAGGCAGATTTGTTTTTGCACAGAAATCGAGGCAGCTGATTTTCTGCACAAAAATCGAGGTCTGTACAGCCTGTCCGTACCGTCCGTACAGCCTGTCCGTACAGTCCGTACAGCAGTCTGTACCGGCCGTACAGCCGCCCGTACCGTCCGTACAGTGGCCATACAGCATTGTGTTGTTGTTTGGAAATTTCTGGTGGTCTGTGAGGCTCAGAAATCGAGATAAGTTGTAATTTTAATTGCTGATTTTTATTTCTGCAATTTCCAGCATTCTGAAAAATTTCCAGAATTTGTGTTTTCAACAATATTTATTTTTTCAGTCTGTTAAATGTATGGTGATGGGAATGGGCATTTAACTACATGGGAGAAATAAGGTGAAACTGAAAGCTTAGGTGGGAAACAGAATTTTTACATGGTATCAGAGCTTGAGTGCTGAAGGGCAGTTTGGGACAGCAAAAGAAAAAAAATACAGCTGCTGATTTTTTCACTCAGAAAATTCCAGCAAGCTGATTTTTCATAAACAGCAGTTTTATCTTTACCACAGCAGTGCTATTTTTCAGTTTTAGGACAGCAAGATGTCATTGGGATTGAGGGTGGAGGATAGGTTGGATGGGCATACAAATTACAGCGTTTGGAAGGAGAGAATGCAGAGTATCTTTGAGGAGGCAGAAGTCTGGGATATCATGGTGCATACAGCACAACACCCTGTTGTTGTGCCTACTGATGCTACTCAGTTGGCAGCTTATAATAGAAAGAACAACAAGGGTAAGAGGCTGATTCTAGACGGAATCAAGGACCATTGCATTCCTCATGTGAGAGGAAAGAGCAATGCCCATGAGATGTGGACAGCATTGTCCAATCTCTACCAGAGTACCAATGAGAACCGGAAGATGGTCCTGAAGGAGAAGCTGAAGAACATTAAGATGGGGAATGATAGTGCAGCTGGATATCTCACAAAGATTACCAATGTGAGAGATGAGTTGGCAGCGATTGGAGAGGCCATTCCATCCACTGAGTTGGTGCGTATTGCAGTGAATGGCCTCCCCCGTTCATGGTTGAACTTTGCTGATGGGGTCTGTGCACGTGAGACTCTTCCCACATGGGAGAGGTTTTGGGATGATTGTATTCAGACAGAGATCAGGAAAGGACAGCTTGGGGCAGCCAAGCCAGTTGAGCAGGATGAGGATGTAGCACTGGTGGCAGGAGGCAAGAAAGGCAAAGGGAAGAAGCAGGCTTCCACAAGCGGTGGTGGAGGCAAAGGCAAAGGTAAAGGTAAACAGGGTAACTCACAGAAGGACTATTCCAAAGTGAAGTGTTGGAATTGTCAGAAGATGGGACACTATGCAGTTGTGTGTCCGGAGAAGAAGGAGAAGAAGGGGAAGAACTAGGATGTGGTAGCTTGAGCTGAGATTGAGGACTTTGCAGGTCGTTTTGACCGGGAGTTTGCGTTCACTACATGTGAGTCCTCTAGTGCAGGATCACCTGCCACACAGGTTCAGAGGGAGCATGCTTTTCCCTCGATTAGCGGAGCATCTACAGGTATCTGGTATGTGGACAGTGGGGCTTCACGTCACATGACAGGAGTCCGGGAGTACTTCTCAGAGCTTTCAGAGAGTGGCACTGATATTGAGGTAGTACTCGGTGATGACAGAGTTGTTAGAGCAGTCGAGGTGGGTACACTGACATTTCAGAGGGAGTCTAGACCTCCCTTGAAAGTGTCAGATGTTCTTTATGTGCCAGGGATGAGGAAGAACCTCATATCCGTCTCAGCTTTGGAGGACAGAGGATATAAGGTACTGTTCAGGGGAGGACAGGTGTTGATGTATCCCAGGGGCACTCCAGCTGATTCAGCTAGAGTGATAGGTGTACGCCATGCAAAGGTGTACAAGTTTGCATTCCAGCCCCTTTTGGCATTGAGCAGTAGTACCGACAGCAGAGCTAGCAGTTCTGAGCTGTGTGAGATTTGGCACCGCAGGATGGGACACATGTATCATGGAGCCTTGAGGACATTGCAAGAGATCACCACAGGTGTGCCAGATTTCAGTACTGATCACTTTGATACTTGCAGATGTTGTGCGATGGGCAAGTTTGCCAAATCCCCTTTTCGCAGCAGTGACAACAGAGCGACGGGGATACTTGATTTGATTCATTCCGATGTGAGCGGTCGGATGTCTCATGTTTCCTTGAGTGGATATGAGTACTATGTCTTATTCATTGATGATCACTCCAGGAGGACCTGGATTTATTTCTTGAAGACCAAGAGTGAGGTCTTCAAGCGGTTTCAGGAGTTCAGAGCTCTTGTGGAGACTCAGATAGGTCGAAAGATCAAGTCCCTGAGGTCGGACAATGGAGGAGAGTACACCCTTGGAGAGTTTGTTGACTATTGTGTGGAGGGAGGCATTAGGAGGGAGTTCACTGTTCCTTACAACCCCCAGCAGAACGGGGTTGCGGAGAGGAAGAACAGATCCATCATAGGGGCTGCCAAAGCCATGATACATGATCAGGGGTTGCCATTGTTCTTGTGGGCAGAGGCCTGCAACACAGTTGTTTACTTGCAGAACAGGAGTCTGCATCGTTCCTTGGGGCACTTGACTCCTAAGGAGGCTTTCTCTGGGAAGAAGCCTGATCTTGGTCATCTTCATATCTTTGGATGCATTACATACTCCTATATACCCAAGGAGGAGAGGACCAAACTAGAGCCCACCGCAGAGAAGGGTATCTTTGTGGGCTACAGTGAGACCTCAAAGGCCTTTCGAATTTACATTCCTGCACAGAGGAGAGTTGTTGTCAGACGGCATGTGATGTTCGAGGAGGACAGGGCCTTTAGGAGGTCACGGGAGTTAGAGTATCTGGATCAGCCAGACCCTCAGCAGCAGTTGAGTCAGTTGCAGGGATCCAGTGGGCAGGGATCAGGAGGATCCGGAGGTACATCTATGAGGATGTCAGGTCCATCAGTGAGCAGTGGCTCGCCGAGCCAGAGGGGTGGTGCTCCGGGCAGCATGCAGAGCAGTTCACAGAGCAGTTCACTAGGGAGTCCACTGATGGACAGTTCACATGGTACCTCAGCTTCTACAGGTGCAGGTGCAGGCAGGAGGATAGCAGACAGACAGTCAGGAGTTCAGGCTACTGATGGTGATGAGGATGAGTTTCATTCTCCTATGGGAGAAGCATGCTCAGGGAAGAGGAAGCCCAAGTGGCTTCAGGACACCTTGAGAGATGCCACATCTGTTGCTGAGCCGAAGAGGCCGGTCAGAGAGAGTAGACCACCTGAGAGGTTTTGTAGTTATATGGCGATGGTTACCAGCATCCTTGACTCTGAGCCTTCTAGCTATGAGGAGGCAGCTAGCCAGCAGGTCTGGAGAGAGGCCATGCAGGAGGAGTATTCTTCTATCATGAAGAATGATGTTTGGGAGGTGGTGCCGAGGCCTGAGGGCAAATCCGTGGTTACTTCCAGATGGCTTTACAAGGTAAAGCATGCTGCAGATGGCAGCATTGAGAAATTTAAAGCGAGGTTTGTGGCTAGAGGGTTCTCCCAGGTAGAGGGAGTTGATTATGAGGAGACCTTCGCTCTCGTGGCTCGATATACTTCGATCTGCTCCATTATATCGATAGCAGCAGAGATGGGTTGGAAGATCCACCAGATGGATGTGAAGACCGCATTTCTCAATGGCTTCATACAAGAGGAGGTGTACATTGAGCAGCCACAGGGCTTTGAGGTGCATGGGAAGGAGTCCCATGTGTGCAGATTGAAGAAGGCCCTTTATGGCCTGAAGCAAGCTCCCAGAGCTTGGTACTCCAGGATAGATGCATACTTGTAGGGGATGGGTTTCACAAAGAGTGAGGCAGATCTGAACCTTTACTTTATTGTGATTGGTGAGGAGCCTCTCATTCTGGTGCTGTATGTGGATGACTTGATCATTACAGGTGCAGAGAGACTCATAGAGCACTGCAAGAGAGATCTTGCGGCGGAGTTTGAGATGAAGGACATCGGCTTGATGCATTACTTTTTGGGTTTGGAGGTGTGGCAGGAGGAGGGGCATTTTTTCCTGGGGCAGGGGAAGTATATTGTGGACATCCTTAGCAGATTCCACATGGAGGATTGTAGACCCATGTCGACACCGATGATCACCAACTGGAAGAAGCTTCATGCTTCGGATTCCGAATTGGTGGATCCCACATTTTACAGGCAGCTGATTGGTTCCTTGATGTATTTGGTCAACACTAGACCAAATATCTGTTTTGCAGTCAACACGATGAGTCAGTTTATGTGTGAGCCTAGGAAGGTTCACTGGGTGGCTGCAAAACACATTTTGCGGTACTTGCAGGGGACAGTGGATTATGGTCTGGACTACAGGCAGGGAGATGGAGTGAGATTGGCAGGATACACTGATTCTGATTGGGCAGGTTGTGCTTCTGATAGGAAGAGCACTTTAGGGTGTTGTTTTGGGTTGGGTTCAGCAGTAGTGTCATGGTTCAGCCGGAAGCAGCAGTGAGTAGCACTAAGTTCAGCGGAAGCAGAGTATATGGCAGCCAGTCTAGCTAGTTGTGAGGCCATCTGGCTTCGCAAGATGTTGTTTGGCTTATTTGGTCAGCTGTTGAGACCTTCAGTGATTTACTGTGATAATCAGAGTTGCATTAAACTCACGGAGAATCCAGTATTTCATGACAGGTCAAAGCATATCGGGATCGGATATCATTTCATCAGAGACTATGTTCAGAAGGGAGCTGTGAAGCTTGAGTATATTTCCACTGATGAGCAGGTTGCAGATATTCTTACCAAAGCCTTACCACGGGGCAAGCATGTCTACTTCAGAGACAAGATGGGTGTGGTGAGGAACACCTTCCTCGGTAAGAGGGAGTGTTGAAATTTGGTACCGGAGGACAGGTGGTTCCCTAAGGCTTTGATCTTTGACCTAGGGAAAAGTGTCCAAAAGAATTTAATTTTTCTCCTAAAGTAACTTTATAATTTTTTATAAAGTTAAATCTAATTTGAAAGTGACTTTAAGTGATAAAGTTACTAAGTCTAATTTTTAAAGTGACTTTTATAAAGTCAATGAAAAATTAGAAAGGAAAAGTGACTTTGGAAATAAATGACTAAGTGGGTCTTTATTAAAGTGGGGTGAATTAAAAAATAGAAAGTGAGATTTAAATGAGCATTTAATCTCAGCCATTGATCTAAATCTATTTCAGCCATTGGATTTAGGGATCACCCAAAAGTCATTTAGGGTTGGGTTAAGGGAGGAAAAGGAGGAAAAAGATCATTCATTCTTTCATGAGTAGATTGAGAGAGAGAGAGCAAGAGAGCAAGGGAGATTTCTGGACAAGGAGGAGAAGGAGGCAGCAGCTTGGCACACATACCAAGACAGCATTTAAGCAAATCCTTACAGCTGAATGTGCAAGCAGTAAAAGGCAGATTTTTCTTGAGCAAATAGCAAAAGGCAGATTTGTTTTTGCACAGAAATCGAGGCAGCTGATTTTCTGCACAAAAATCGAGGTCCGTACAGCCTGTCTGTACCGTCCGTACAGCATGTCCGTACAGTCCGTACAGCCGTCCGTACCGGCCGTACAGCCGCCCGTACCGTCCGTACAGTGGCCGTACAGCATTGTGTTGCTGTTTGGAAATTTCTGGTGGTCTGTGAGGCTCAGAAATCGAGATAAGTTGTAATTTTAATTGCTGATTTTTATTTCTGCAATTTCCAGCATTCTGAAAAATTTCCAGAATTTGTGTTTTCAGCAATATTTATTTTTTCAGTCTGTTAAATGTATGGTTATGGGAATGGGCATTTAACTACATGGGAGAAATAAGGTGAAACTGAAAACCGGGGTGGGAAACAGAATTTTTACATGTTCTTGATGGTCACCTTTTTCAACCACCTATAATCAATGCATAGCCTAAGAGTACCATCCTTCTTCTTCACAAATAACACTAATGCACCCCAAGGTGATACACTTAGCCTAATGTATTCCTTGTCAAGCATTTCCTTCAACTGCAAATTCAAAACTACTAACACTGGTGTGCTCATCCTATATGGTGCTTTTGATGCTGGTGTTGCCACTAGTACCAACTCAACAGAGAATTCTACTTCCCTGTCGGCTGGAAACTCTGAAATCTCTGCTGGAAACACATCCTAAAACTACTAAAATATTGGGTACCTACTCAATGCCTCTGCATCCTTAACATCCTTACCTTTATCAATAGAAACATGCATTGCAAATAACACATACCCTTTTCTACGACTGTGATTTTACTGCATAGTTTTCACCATTCTGACCAATGTTTCCTTCTTCCTACTATGCAAGACTCTCTGTTCGCCATTATCATCCAAGCACTCAATGGACTTGTCATAAAAAACCACTTTGGTCCTATGAAGATACAACCAATAAATGCCAAAAAGAGAAGTGTATGATCCCATTGAAAATACATTCAAATGTGTTGAGGTAGGCATCCCAATCAAATTGAATGCACAAGATCTTACCCAGTGATGCACACTTTTCTTTGTATCTATAACCAACTACACTAACCAGAGTTTTGCATGCACTTCTTTATTAAAACCACACTTATCCACTAGGTTAGGACTAACATAACTAAAATTAGATGTAGAGTCAATCAAAACAGAAAAAACATGATCACAAATCTTATCGTTCATCTCAATAATAGTTCCCTAGTGATATGCCTACTTGTTATCTAGTGCTACATAGATACGATCAATATTCTACCCAACATCCCCAACTATCTGCGCCACTATGCAGTATAGATCTGAAGCCTACCACCTTAATACTACAGAAAATACCTCTTATGATGATCCTTGTGACATATCCAACATGGCAACGGTCCCATACCGTCACCTTTATTCTTCTACCCTCTAGGTTGTGAACCATGTCTTTGTCTAACTACGTCGAACTTCTTATTAGGTGCAACATTTTCTTTCTCACCTACATCTCAAGGCCTAATTCTTTTCCATTGCCATTTACCTTTAGCTTTGTCTTTACTTTCAATTTCCCAATAGCTTCTTCAAGTGTTTGAGGCTCGTCATACTCAATACAATCTCTAAGTGCTAATGGCACTCCAATGAAATTTTTTTGAACTTGGCTATCTCATCTTTAAGTTACGATACAAACCTTAATATGATACAAACCTTAATAACTCTAGGAACTTAGTCATGTATTCCTCATTTGTCATCATTCCCATCTTTAGCTCATATAATTCCTTGGGTTTACTATCATAATACATCTCTAACAAGTATTTATTCATGAAAAGTCTCTTCAATTCATCCAAACTCAACTCTTATTCCCTAATGTATCTAACACACTTCACATCTTCCAACTAGATGTCTTCTTTCCCTTTGAGGCTGAAGATAACTATTTTTTCCTTCATATTATTTGTCTATTCATGTAGCTCAAAGAATTTCTTTATCCGAACTAACCATGCCTCTACATCTTTCGACATCTTCAAATCTCCATCAAAGGTAAGTGGATTTTCTTTATTGAACTCATCCAGAAAATATCCCCTATCACACCTTCTACAAGGATGATAGTAATGATGATCATAGTGCCTATTATAACTAGAACTAGAAGAAAACCCGTGCCCATCATCTCTCCTATCCAGAGTATCCAAGAGCCTACAATCTTTGATTTTTTCATCCCTATCCGAACTGTGCCCACCATGAGAACCACTTCCATATTGCCCATTATTCCTATCCTCATTCCCATGGTTGATCTAAAGTAGTACCTATCCTTGCAATTATAAAAAATTGATAAGCACTACTGCATTAACTCCTACTTATTTCTCTTGTGCCTTCTACTATTATCTACCTTGCAACTTCTTATTTCTTCCTTCAAACTTCTCAATGTGTCTGCTAAGTCAGAAGAGTTCCCAACACCATGATTCTCATCTGATGCATAGGGAGAGTCCCGTGAATTGTAGTATACTATCTTTCTAGTCATATTTGATCTTAACAATGTAAACTTTGAAACGGGAACTGATACTGTTACCCATTTCGTAGAGATAGTAAAAAAGTGACCTGATTTTGAAAATGGGTGATGCAGAACGAACATGTTTTTTTTAGAGCATACTTTTTGGCACTTTAATTTTTTTATGTACATTACGTTTTAGAATCGTTTTAGAATGGTAGTGGTTTTCATGCTGATTTAAAAAAGCGAGTATTCTGCATCACCACCTTTTTTTAAAAGACCTGTGTTTTGGCTTTAAATTTTCTAATGTATAAAATGTAAATAATTATTTTGTAAATTTGATCATTTTTTAAGTGGCCGTTTTTTTCACATTTTCTTGTTTTTTATTTTAATTTTAAATTTTTTTTTTAGAGAGGTTTTTATTGTTTTGCATTTTTAAATTAGGAGGTCGATATTTAGAATTTTCGATATTCTACATATTTATACATCCTTCATTAATTTTTGAATCCACATGAAATAATTGTTTCTAAAAAACAATATTTTTTAACAATGGACATAAAAATAACCATTTTTAACATAAATATAACTAAAAAATTACATGTTTTGATAATTTTTTGCTATAATTGACATGTCAAAATCACAATTTTTATACGATAATTTTAACCAAAAACAGTTAAATAATAGCTTTTTTATGAATTTCATGTCAAAAAAATAATAATAATCATTTTTTTTTTCAAAAAATAATGATTAACTTAAAAATCAATGCGAAAATCACATATTACAAATATTGAACGTATAACAACCCTAATTGAGTGTTTATTATTCTCATAAAATGTCAAAGTCAAAACATTGCAAAGCTTGATTTACAAGCATAACTTAAATTTAATCAACAATGTCACATAATCCAAACTCTTCGTCCTCTAGAGTTTCATCATTGTCTTCTTCCACAATATTTTCTATTTCCTTTTGCTCACTTTCCTCTTCTAATGGGTCTTTGATGTCTGTGAATCTCCCAATGTATGTCTTTCCAAACATTCCATGTAATGGTGGTTGGGGTTCCTTTGCCTTTTTTGCCACACGTGATTCACTAAAGTCACCTTTATTCAACCCAATTTCTTGCATTGCATCTGGAAGAAATTAAAGAACATTAATTCTTTACTGAATGAAAATGCACTGTACTAGATCTTTTTCAATTGCAATGCAATTTCTTCCTTTTTGAAGGCAACATGCTAGTGTTGTACCTAATTATCAAGCACAAAAGAAATAATGAACTAAATTAGCACAATGACATATTAATTAAAAAATAACATATTGAAATTCAATTCCATATAATAAAACATACCTGAGCTAGAAAATAAATCCAAAACCCAATCTCCTTCGTCTGACAAATGTCTATAAGATAGTTAATCAATAATTGTGGTTTTCGATAAATGTTAACTATCTCTCCTTTCGCTTTTGATTCCGGGAATCAACCAGCCACCAGCCGGGCGGGGGGCTGGTGGCTGGGTGATTTCCACCAGCCGAGCGGACGGCTGGTGGCTAGTTCATTCCCAGAATCACCCAGCCACCAACAGGGCAGGGGGCTGGTCACTGGGTGATTCCGGAAATCAACCAGCCACCAGCCAGCGAGGAATCAACCACCCACTAGCCACCCGCCCGGCTGGTGGTAGGTTGATTCCCGAAATCACCCAGCCACCAGCCGGCCGGGCGGTTGGTTGATTCCGGGAATCAACCAGCCACCAGCCGGGCGGCTAGCTGGTGGTTGGTTGATTCCCGAAATCAACTAGCCACCAGCCGCCTGTTTGGTCGCTGGGTAATTCTGGGAATCAACCAGCCACCAGCCCGACGACCATCTAGTGTCTGGTTGATTCCGGAAATCAACCAACGACTAGCTGCCCGCCCGGCTGCTAGCTGGGTGATTCCGGGAATCAACCAACCACCAGCCGGGCGGCCAACTGGTGGCTGGTTTATTCGGGAATCAACCAGCCACCACCACCAGCTGGCCACTCAACTACTGGCTAGTTAAATCTCGTAATCAACCAGCCACCAGCCGGTCGCCCGGCTAGTGGCTGGGTGATTCCTAGAATCAACCAACCACCAGCCAGCCGCACCAGCCACCACCCGCCCGCCCAGCTGGTGGCTGGGTGATTCCGGGAATCAACCAGCCACCATTCGGGCAACCGGCTAGTGGCTGGTTGATTCTAGGAATCAACAAGCCACCAGTCGGTCGCCTGACTGGTGGCTGGGAGATTCCAGGAATCAACCAGCCACCAGTTGGGAGACTAGCTGGTGGCTGCCGCCCAACTGGTGGCTGGTTGATTCCCGGAATCAACCCGCCACCAGTCGGTTGACTGGCTGGTGTCTGTGTGATTTCGGGAATCACCCAGCCACCAACCGGGCCACCGGTTGGTGGCTGGTGGAATCAACCAGCCACTAGATGGCCACCCGGATGGTGCCTGGTTGATTCCGGGAATCAACCAGCCACCAGCAGGGCGGAGCCCCCAACCGGGCGGACGACCAGTGGCTCGTTGATTCCGGGACTCAACCAGCCACCAGCTGGCCACCCAGTTGGTGGCTGGTTGATTCCGGGAATCAACCAGCCACTAGTCGCCTGCATAGTCGGTGGCTGGTTGATTCGGGGAATCACCTAGCCACCAGCCAAACGGGCGGCTGGTTGATTCCCAGAATCAACCAGCCACCAACCGGGCGGCCAGCTGGTGGCTGGTTCATTCACGGAATCAACTAGCCACCAACCGCCCACCCGGCTGGTGGTTGGTTGATTCCTGAAATTAACCAGCCACCAACCGGGTGGCCAGCTGGTGGCTGGTTGATTCCGGAAATCAACCAGCCACCAACTGGCCGCACGGCTAGTGGCAGGTTTATTCCGGGAATCCACCAGCCGGGCAGACGGCTGGTGACTAGTTGATTCCGGGAATCAACCAGCCACCAGCAGGGCAGTGATTCCGGGAATCAACCAGCGACCAGCCGGGTGGGGGGCTGGTGGTTGGTTGATTTCCGAAATCAACCAGCCACCAACCGAGCGGCCAACTGGTGGCTGGTTGATTCCCGTAATCAACCTGCCACTAGCCGAGCGGCCAGCTGGTGGTTGGTTGAATCCCGGAATCAACCAGCCACCGCTGGTGGCTAGTTGATTCTGAGAATCAACGAGCCACCAGCTGGTCGCCCAGCTAGTGGTTGGTTGATTCCGGAAATCAACGAGCCACCAGCCGCCCGCCCGGCCAGTGGCTGGTTGATTCCGGGAATCAATCAGCCACCAACCGGGCAGGCGGCTGGTGGCTGGTTGATTCCCGGAATCAACCAACCACCAGCCACCCTCCCAACTAGTGGCTCCACTCGGCTGGTGGCTGGTTGATTCCCGGAATCAACTAGGCACCAACCGGGCGGCCAGCTGGTGGCTAGTTGATTCCCGGAATCAACCAGCCACCAACCGACCGGTTGATTGATTCCCCAACCCGGCTGGTGGCTGGATGATTCCGGGAATCAATGAGCCACCGGCTGGGCAGGCGGCTGGTGGCTCGATGATTCCGGGAATCAACCAGCCACCAGCTGGGCGGCCATCTGGTGGCTAGTTGATTCTCGGAATCAACCAGCCACCGACCGGGCACCCGGTTGATGGCTGGTTGATTACCGGAATCAACAAGCCACCAACCAGTCGTCCGGTTGGCGGCTGGTTGATTCTGGAAATCAACCAACCACCAGTTGGTCACCTGGCTAGTGGGAGGTTGATTCCGGGAATCAACCAGCCACCATCCAGGCGGGCGGCTGGTGGCTGGTTGATTCCTGGAATCAACCAGCCGCCAGCGGGACGGCCAGCTGGTGGCTGGTTGATTCCCGGAATCAACCTGCCACTAGCCGGGTGGCCAGCTGGTGGCTGGTTGAATCCCGGAATCAACCAACCACCAAACAGGCGATCAGTTCGTGGCTGGTTGATTCTAGGAATCAACCAGCCATCAACCGGGTGGCGGGTTGGTGGTTGGTTGATTCCGGGAATCAACTAGCCATTAGCCGGGCGGGTCGCTGGTGGCTGGTTGATTCTGGGAATCAACGAGAGCCAGCTGGTGGCTGGTTGATTCCGGGAATCAACGAGCCACCAGCCGCTCGCCCAGCCGGTGGCTGGTTGATTCTGGGTATCACCCAGCCCGACAGGCAGCTGGTGGCTGGTTGATTCTGGGAATCAACGAGCCACCAGCTAGCCGCCTGGCTAGTGGCTGGTTGATTCCGAGAATCAACGAGCCACCAGCCACCGGCCGGGCAGGTCGCTGGTGGCTGGTGGCTCGTTGATTCTCAGAATCAACTAGCCACCAGCCGGGCGACCAGTTGGTGGCTCATTGATTCCCGGAATCAATAAGCCACGAGCCCCCAGCCGCCCGCCCGGCTAGAGGCTGGGTGATTCTCGGAATCAACCATCCACCGACTGGGCGAGCGGCTGGTGGCTCGTTGATTCCCGGAATCAACCAGCCACCAGCCGGGCGGCCAACTGGTGGCTCGTTGATTCCCGGAATCAACCAGCCACCAGCCACCCGCCCAGCTGGTGGCTAGTTGATTCCTGGAATCAACCAGCCACCAACGAGCCACCAGTTGGCTGCCCAGCTGGTGGCTGGTTGATTCCAGGAATCAACGAGCCACCAGCCACCGACCGGGCGGGTAGCTGGTGGCTCGTTGATTCCCGAAATCAACCAGCCACTAGACGGGCGGCCAATTGGTGGCTCGTTGATTCCCGGAATCAACAAGCCACCAGCCGCCTACCCAGCTGGTGGCTAGGTGATTCCTGGAATCAACCACCCACCGGCCAACAGGAGGCTAGTGGCTGGGTGATTCCCGGAATCAACCAGCCACCGGCCGGGCGGGCGGCTGGTGGACCAGCCGGCCGGCCAGCTGGTGGCTGGTTGATTCCCGGAATCAACCAGCCACCAACCACCCTCCCGGCTGGTGGCTGGTTGATTCCCAGAATCAACCAGGCACTAGCCGGGCGGCCAGCTGGTGGCTGGTTGATTCCCGGAATCAACCAGCCACCAACCGAGCGGCTGATTGATTCCCCCGCCCAGCTGGTGGCTGGATGATTCCGGGAATCAACCAGCCACCGACCGGGTGGGCGGCTGGTGGCTGGTTGATTCCGAGAATCAACCACCGGTGGCTGGCTGATTCTCGGAATCATCCAGCCACCGACCCGGCGGCCATCTGGTGGCTGGTTGATTCCCGGAATCAACCAGCCACCAGCCGCCCGCCCGGCTGGTGGCTGGTTGATTCCTAGAATCAACCAGCCACCAACCGGCCACCCGGTTGATGGCTGGTTGATTCCCGGAATCAACCAGCCACCAACCGGTTGCCCGGTTGGTGGCTGGTTAGACCGGTTGGTGGCTGGTTGATTCTGGGAATCAACCAACCACCAGCTGGCCGCCCGGCTAGTGGCAGGTTGATTCCGGGAATCAACTAGCCACCAGCCGGGTGGAGCCACCAGCCGGGCAGGCGGCTGGTGGCTGGTAGATTCCCTGGTTGATTTCCGGAATCAACCAGCCACCAGCGGCCCGCCCGGCTGGTGGCTGGTTTATTCCGGGAATCAACCAGCCACCAACCGGGCGGCCAGTCTATGGCACGTTGATTGCCGGAATCAACGAGCCACCAGCCGCCCACCCGGCTGGTGGCTCTGCCCAGCCGGTGGCTGGTTGATTCCCGGAATCAACCTACCACTAGCCGGGCGACCAGCTGGTGGCTGGTTGAATCTCGGAATCAACCAGCCACCAACCGGTCGATCAACTAGCCACCAACCGGGCGACCGGTCGATCAACTAGCCACCAACCGGTCGCACCAACCGGGCGACCGGTCGATCAACTAGCCACCAACCGGGCGACCGGTTGGTGGCTGGTTGATTCCGGGAATCAACCAGCCATCAACTGCGTGGCTGGTTGATTCCGGGAATCAACCAGCCACTAGCCGGGTAGGTGGCTTGTGGCTGGTTGATTCTGAGAATTAGCAAGCCACCTATTGGCCGCTCGGCTGGTGGCTCATTGATTCCGAGAATCAATGAGCCACCAGCCGCCCGCCCGCCCTGTGGCTGGTTGATTCCGAGAATCACCCAACCACCAACCACCTGCCCCACTGGTGGCTGGGTTATTCCTAGAATCAATCACCCGCCGGCCGGGCGGGCCGCTTTGCCGGAATCAACCAGCCACCCTCCCGGCTGGTGGCTGGTTGATTCCCGGAATCAACCAGGCACAAGCCGGGCGGCCAGCTGGTGGCTGGTTGATTCCCGGAATCAGCCAGCCACCAACCGAGCTGCTGATTGATTCCCCCGCCTGGCTGGTGGCTGGATGATTCCGGGAATCAACCAGCCACCGGACGGGCGGGCGGTTGGTGGCTGGTTGATTATGGGAATCAACCAGCCATCGGCCGGGCACGCGGCTAGTGGCTGGATTATTCCGGGAATCAACCAGCCACCAACCGGGCGGCCATCTGGTGGCTGGTTGATTCTCGAAATCAACCAGCTACCAGCCACCCACCCGGCTGGTGGCTCTATCCAGGTGGTGGCTGGTTGATTCCCGGAATCAACCAGCCACCAGCTAGCCCCCCGGCTTGTGGCTGGTTGATTCCAGGAATCAACCAGCCACTAGCTGCCCCGCTGGTGGCTCGTTGATTCTCGAAAACACCCTGCCACCAACCGAGCGGGCAGCTGGTCACTGGTTGATTCCCGGAATCACCCAGCCACCAGCCGGGCAGGCGGCTGATGGCGAGTTGATTATGGGCGGCTGGTGGCTGGGTGATTCCGGGAATCAACCAGCCACCAGCCGCACAACCGCCCGCCCGGCTGGTGGCTGGGTGACTCCCGGAATCAACCAGCCACCAGTCACCCGCCCGGCTAGTGGCTGAGTGATTCCGGGAATCAACCAGCCACCAGCCGCCCGCCTAGCTGGTGGCTGGGTGATTCCGGCTGGGTGATTCCCGGAATCACCCAGCCACCAGCCAGACGGGCTGCCGGGGTGGGGCGGCCTGGAATCTCCCAGCCACCAGCCGGGCGGGCGGGCGGGCCACCGGGGTGGTGCCACCCTAGGCTGCGCCACCCCAGCGGCCCGCCCACCTGCTCGGCTGGTGGCTGGGTGATTCTGGGAATCACCCAACCACCAGTCCCCTGCCCGGCTGGTGGCTGGGTGATTATGGGAATCACCCAGGCACCAGCCGAGCAGAGGGAATCTCCCAGCCACCAACCAGGCGGGCGGGCGGGCCGCCGAGGTGGCGCGGCCTGGGCTAGTGCCACCAAAGTGGCCCGCCCGCCCGCCCGGCTGGTGGCTGGGCGATTCCAGGAATCGCCCAGCCACCTGCCGTGCGGGCTGCTGGTGGCTGCGTGATTCCAGCCGCCTGGGTGATTCCCAGAATCACCCAACCACGATTCAGGCAGGCGCAGGCGGCTGGTGCCTGTGCGATTCCCGAAATCACCCAACCACCAACCAGCAAGGCAGGCAGGGTGGCGCGAATCACCCAGCCACCAGCCCGGCGGGCAGGCGGGCCACTGGGGTGGCCCGGCCTGGGCTGGCGCCACCCTGGTGGCCCACCTGCCCGCCTGGTTAGTGGCTAGGCGATTCCGAGAATCACCCAACCACCAGCTAAGCGGGCTGGCAAGCCGCCGGGGTGGCACAGCTTGGGCTGGCGCCACGCCGACGGCCTGCCTGCCCACCTGGCTGGTGGCTTGGCGATTTCGGGAATTTCCCGGCCACCAGCCGCTCACCCGGCTGGTGGATGGGTGATTCCGGGAATCACCCAGTCACTGGGCGGGCGGGCTGCCCGGGTGGCGCAGCCTGGGCTGGCGCCACACCGGCTACCCGCCAGCCTGCCCGGCTGGTGGCTTGGGGATTTCGGGAATCACCTAGTCACGAGTTGTGCCACCCTAGCGGCCTACCCGCTGGCCTAGCTAGTGGTTGGTCGATTCCTGGAATTGCCCAGCCACCAACCGAGTGGGCAGGCTGGCCGCTGGGGTGGCGCGGCTGGGCTGGCGCCACTCCAGCGGCCTGCCTGTCCACCCGGCTGGTGGCTGGGCAATTCCTGGAATCATTTTTCTTTTGTATCTAGCATGTTATGATTGAAAACATGTTGAATTTATACTTAGGAAATAAAAATGATATCCTACCAAAAACATTAATGTGTTTTTTTCTTCATAAACAACTTTGTTTGGCACATAAAAATTTGGTTTTACTAGCATTTTTTAAAAATTTTGATAATTGACTCTAAAAAAAAGTCATTGTTCCAGTATCATCACTTTCGTTTTTAAGCTATATTTTGCATGAAAATTTCGTAGTAAATTTCGTAGTCACTGCCATTTTTAAAACATGTTCAAAATTGACCCCTAAAAAATAAAATCATCGTTCCAGTATACACACTTTTCATTTTTAGCACTGTTTTTGATGATTTTTCGGGGTTTTTTTGCCAGAGTTTCCATTTTGAGTTTATAGTTCCCGTTCCAAAGTTTACATTGTTTCTTCTTCCTACAAGTATAGCATGTTATCTTAAACCAAAACATAACATAATCAACATACCTCAGTGTAGTTCAAGGGAGGATATTTCATCTACAATATCAACGAGATTAGCACAATACATGTACAATCATAATCATATCAATACATAAACATCATTTCAACCATCATCTATTTACCATTCATTACCATACCAACCACATATCATGAGATCATGCATGACAACTATCACTAGGTCAATATACACATAACGACATATAATAACTAACATGCATAACCAATGCATGACCGATGTGCACTCATGACAAACACATCCAATAACAACACCATCAAATTTCACATGGTGACACAAATGCAACCATGACCAACACCATGCATACACAACAAGCACACAGACCACAAGCATGAAGAACACAAATGCAACCAATATGTATGCATGTCCAACACACACCGCCCATCCAGTCCAAGGGGTGAGCCATGCTTTGGTACCACTCTGTAACACCCTCCTCCCACATTTACCCAATTTAACTAATCCAATAGGTTAAACATGTGATGAAAGGCTAATATGATGTGATTCAACTCCCCATGTATAGTTAAGATAATGGAACTAACAAAACCATTATGACCTTCCACACATGCTACATAACCTTTAGGAGCTAACCAACCCTTCCAGGTGACCAAACCCTAAGAAAACTTGACCTTTCACTGATCTGGTTCCCCAACTACTTCCATGACAAGAAATTCATGCAACTCAAGCCTTCAAGTCACTCCCACAACAAGGCATGCTAGCGATTGTGTACTTTTCAGCTTGTTGTGAGCCAGCGACCCCATATTTTGTGCCATGTTTTCAAGGCCAGGACTTAGACCACTACCCAAAAATTCATGAAACTTTTAAAATTGATAAATAACAATGGAATAATGCTACTAATGCAATCATTTGTAAAATTAATTGATCTTACCCCTATTAACAATGACATGAATTTCGTCAAACATGTCACAAATATGTAATCTACATGTCATAACAACATATCTGAGTGTAGGGGTCTCATACTTATCTTAGATTCATAAAGAAGCATTGTTGCATTATCCCAATAGCTACATTATCATCTATTATGTCATATATTAATTGTACTTTCATTTTCTAAAAGAAACATGATGAGATCCATACATCAATGTCATAAAACATACTATTAACTAGCATATAACCAACATAAATAACAACAATATAGCAACCATAAGAATCACATATGAAATAGTACATTTACACATGAAATTCCAAGGAGGATGAGATCTTATCAATGAATGAATAAGTTAACGAGGTCAGGGACTTCCACAAACCACCTGACCATTGATTGGGTTGAATCAAATCTTTCTTTCAGCTAATCACCCCCATGCCATATTCCAAGCATGGATATGGGACTCACAATAAAATAAACCCAGGCTTCTCGAGGCCAAACCACCTTAACCCTCAGTAATACAACCAAGATTTACTGCAATCCCCACTGGATCACTAGGACCTAAACAAGCATGGATTCCTACAAATCTCTCCACCTAGACTCTGAGGAATTTGTTCATTTCAACCTCTCTTCTTTACTGTGTATCCAACTGTTACAGGTCAATGGATTCCTAGGCATACAAGGTCACCACCCTTTGGGATTTACCATGTATTCCACCATTACCGTTCAAGGGATTCCTAGGCCCAATTAAGGGTATTCACCATTGAGCTTTACTTTGTATCCTTCTATTCACCGATCAAGGGATTACTAGGCTAAATCGAGGTGTTCCCAACTACAATTTACCGTGTATCCAATCCCGGGATTCCTAGTCCTTGTGAATAGTCATGAGACCACCCTACTGAGCTTTAAATCCATCCAGAACTCTACCTCAACGAATACAAGAGAACCCACCACACCATGTCTAACCGAAAATGGAAAGGAAATGCTGAAGAACATTGTAACATATAGAAAACCCATGCCAATGATGGAAAGAGAACTAAGAACACACATGCATGTACCATGCATGCCACATATAGCAAGGAAATCACACATGTAAATCAATACCTACAAGTAATCTCATTGTAGCCTCTTGATCCTGCTCTTCCTTGCTTGATATTTGCTTCCGTATGCCTTCTTGTCCTTCCTTTTCTTTCCTAGATCCAATGCTAGAGTGCTCGAAGAATTATCTAAGTGTCCAAGAGTGTGAGAGAGAGAGTAGAGAGAGAAAGGGAGCTCCAAAACTAAACTGACAAAAAGATAACAACTGATCCTTAGAATCCTTTTATTAATGAGGTCTCTATTTTCTTCAAATATCCATTATTTTCCTTAATTTTCCTCTTCCCATGCAACCTGCAACCTTTCACTTTACTTTTCTCCTAGTTCCGTTATTTTCATAAATAAATTGCCAAAAATTCCATTTTTCCTTTCCAAATCCTTTTCCATTGCCTTTGCCAATTTTCTTAGCCATAATAAACCAAATGAACACCCACACTAGGATTTTTTTCCCAATATTTAGCTCAGAATAAGTGTCCCATCACCTTGTTTATTATTTTGCCTTTATTAACTTTATTACAAGGATTTTTAGGTAGGGTTGTTACAATCTCCCAACCTATTATCCATTACTGCGTAGATCTGAGGAATTCTCTGGCCTACATCCCCAACTATTTGTGCCTCCTAAGCACTGTAAATCTGAAGCCTACCACCTCGATGTGATGGAAAATCTCTCCTATGATGCTCTCCACCACAAGTCAAACACCTCAAGTTTTTCCTATTGTCGCTTTTATTTTTCTGCTCCTCATGTTCAGACCCATTTTCCCTCTCAGCTGCATTGAACTTCTTATGAGGTGCCATATTTTATTTCTCACATGCATCTTGAGATATTCCTCAATTCTTAGGCCATTTTCCTTTTATCTTCTCATTACCTTCCAGTCCCACATGAACTCACGCTTGTGCTTAGACTGCTCATAAAAATGCTTCAACTTTCTAATCACATCCTCCAATGACCGAGGCTCATCATACTTAATCTGATCCTTGAATGCTAATGACAATCCATTTATGAACCTTTGGAATTTTTTCGTCTCATCCTTGAGGTAGGGCACATACCTCAATATCTCTAGAAATTTGGTCATGTACTCTTTAACTGTCATGGAACCCATCTTGAATTCATATAATTCCTTGGCATTTCCATAATAATAGCTCTCATTCAGGTACTTATTCCTAAATAGTCTTTCAAACTCATCGAAAGTCAGCTCCTCTTCCATAATGTCACTAATATGCCTAACATCTTCTCACCAAATATCTAGTTTTATATTGAGAGTGAAGGTAGCTATATTGCCTTACATGTTCTTTGAATAATCATGTAATCTAAAGAAATTATTCATCCCAAGAAACCATACTTATATATCTTTTTATTTCTCCATTTCTCCATCAAAAAGGGAGGCTTAAATTTCTTGAACTCCTCTAGAAAGCACCCCCTCTCACTCCTCCTATAAGGATGTTGGAAATGATGTCTCTCTAAATTGGAGCGGGAATAAAATACATTAGTGCTAGCCCTCCTATTGGGTGTATCAAAGGATTTACCACCTCTCATAGTATCATCCCTGTCTATCATATACCCCTTCCGAGACCTCCTTCCATCTACATCATTTTTATTCTATTTCGTGTCCATGACTGATCCCTAGTTGTTCTTTCTTCTACAAATATGAAAGGCTCTGGAGAATCACTACATTAACCTTGGATTTCTTTTCTTGAGCTTTGGAAAACCTTTCCTATGGCTCGATCAACCACTCATTTTATGCCTTGCAACTCACAACTTTTTCTTTCAAACTTCTCAAAGTGTCTACCAAAGAAGGTGAATGTCCCTCTCCTTGGTGCTAGCCTAATCTCTCCCATCCTACCAAGGTCTCTCCAGGCTTGTATGAAGAGTGATATGAACTATTCTCACATATTTTACTCTTAATATCTTGGCCTTATATGTCTTTCAATATGCCACTATTATCTACGTAAAACATAATAAAAAACATACCTGAAGGTATCTGAGGGGAGGTTATTGCATCCGCACAGGCCAATCCTTATTAGCACGATATAAAATCTCAAGCATAATAGCTCATACTTGGATATCATAATCATAACAATAAGTAGATAAAATGAATCCATGAAAAATATATAAACAACTAACATACACGCATAACAATCTACATTTACCCCAAGGTTTAGTCCTATGACCTTGATCTAATACAACCTTGTAACCACTCCATCCCACATTTACCTTATTTTACGAGCTCTACAGGTAAAACTGTGCTTAGAGTTACTATGACGTGATCCAACCTCCAGTTTATAGTTATGGAAGTGGCTTCTAATAACCAAAAACACACTAAAACCTCTCAAGGACATAATATCACCTAGCTATCACACCATAACCCCTGGTGCTCAAACCCTGAACTTGAACTTCTTTCCAACTAAGATCATAGCCTAGGCATACTCGTAAGAGATTGTGAGCGTGGTTGGAAAGATCCAATCACATGCACAAGCCTCCCTCCATGTAGTTGCAACATAAATTCCTCAATCCCATGCATGCAAATGTGAAATTATTGCCACATTTTCACTGTTAGCCTATAGGCCATTTCCTATAATAGCTTAAAACTTTCTAGAATCATGATGGCAAGTCAATATGATGAATGCTAAGGCTATTTCTCATGCAAACAATCCAAACATATGATAAATGTTTTTTCAAACATATGGTAAATAATCTATAAGTCATTAATGCATATATTTTCAAGTATCCTTAACTTCATCAAGGAATCCTCAAGAAGGCTAAACGCCCTCTCCAACTAGCTACAACAACACTTGTTAGACTATGAATTCATATAACCAATCACCAAATTATTGAATCAAAAGTGAGATTAATAATAAGAGTACATCATTTAACCATGCCTATAACCAACATATAACCATAATGAATCCATGAAAAAAGAATCATAAAATAAACACAATAACCAATACATGTTATCATTGATCAGAATAAGGAAAGAAATCATATTAACATATGAAAATGCAAACCAAATTCTGGACTTCCATGTACCACCTGAACAAAGATTGGACTAAACCAAATCTCTTTTTCATCACGTGCGATATTCCAAGCATGAATGTGGGATCATATGGGGTGAACCAAAATAGAACCAACCAGGGTTTCCACAGGCCAAACCACCTCAACCTTAAACCACAGTGATTTTACCTAAACTGGTCCATAAATCACTAACACCAAAAAAACTTGGATGAATTCAACTTTATTCACCACATACATTGGAGTTTTCCTATCTCCACCCATCTGTCAAGCATTCTAAGAGAAGTCCCATCTCCACCCTTGACCCTTGGGAATTTATGTTGGCATTACGACATAGGTTTCACGCTATGACATAGGTGTTTTCCTTGAAGGAAACTCACTCAGATGATAGATCACAGTTCAGGATCACAGAATGAAGGAAAAAGAGGTATACACAGGTTCCCCTTGACCAAACCACATATACACGCAGGTTTGCAGACCAAAAGGTGCGTATGCATATACACGCACTTTCATGCAAGGAGAAGCACGTAGATGTTGGAAAACTTGGTTTTGGTCCATGGTATTTGGTCCTTGGTATTTTGACCCATGGTATCGGTCTAAGGTATCTTGTCCGAAGTGTTGACCCTAGGTATTTGGTCCAAAGTATTGATTTTAAGAGGTTTTGGACCATGGTATTGAGTAAGGCCTAAGACTATAAAAGGAGGATGAGATCATTAGGAATGGACACCTAAGTATTGAATATCTAATGAACAGAAAGATCTAGAATACTGTTCATTAGGTTATGGTGCATAACTAGATCTGAATCAAGGAGGAACCTGAGCGCTTGAAGAAGGATAAGTTCTATTGTGGGTCAAGATCTTATGGCTTGAAGAGAAGTATCTTTGTGTGTTTTTGATATTTTATAATTGGAACATGTCGTAATCTGTAAATCTGATGATCTGGGTATAACTAATGTCTGAATAGTTTTAAAGTTTAAATCATCTTTTACAAATCTCTATGCAAGTTCAATATAGCAAAGGCACATATACACGTTGTTTTGGCATTTCAAAATAGCATATATGCAGTTTTGCCTTCATATAACAACATATGAATGCAGGTTCGACACATTGAAGTCGTGTAAGTCTCATAAAATATGTTTCAGCTACTTCTGGTTTCTATTGCAGTGTTCGGGGTTCTAGATTGGGTTCTCGTTACTGTTACTATATTTTGGTTACAACATTTAGAAAAGTGATTGTTTGATTCAGTTTTTGTTGGTAAAAAGGAGTTTGGCTGATGCAGATATATTTGATGTTTGATTGATGTTATTGATGGATCCAGTCTAAAAATTCATGAAACGTGGTCCTTGGAAGAAAAGAGAAGGTTGTAGCCTTCTGTAGGTAGAAGCCTGCATACTGGTATAAGGCTACACCAGTACAAATTTTGTGAAAAGAAGTTTCTTATTAAAGAAAAATAGAGATGATTGCAGCAGGTGGTTTTCACCCACATTGGGTTTCCACCTTATATCTTGTGTTCATTTGTGTGATTGCTTGTTCTAATTACTACACTTGATTACTGGTTATATGGTTCTAATACACAGATTAAAGATCAACTAACTAAGTTATAAGTTTGCAAGGTATACAGTGGTTGCTCTAAACACAGTTGTGTATACACGTAGGTTTCATTAATAGAAGTAGTGTATATAAATCTATTTATGGAAATGAAATATTGTTAAATTGCTAATACTGATTCACCCCCCCGCCCCCCTCTCAGTATTATTTCCAACAATTGGTATCAGAGCAGGTCCTTTAGAAGAAGCTTGATCGCTTGAAGGAAGATCTATCATCATGGGCAGCTACAAAAGAGAGGGATCCATCAGACCACCAATCTTTTATGGGAGAAACTTCATCTATTGGAAGGTAAGAACCACAACCTATCTTCAATCTCTTGGAACAGATGTTTGGAAAATCATGGAAGGAGGATATACATTTCCATTAGCAATTCCTATAGATACCACAAGTAAAAAGTAGTATGAAACAAATGCCAAGACTGTCAATACACTATTGGGGAGTCTATCACAATCAGAATTTGTCAAGGTTATGCAGCTCAAAACCGCCAAAGAAATAAGGGACAAGGTCATTCTAAGCTATGAAGGAGACAATCAGGTAAAACGTGCAAAACTACAATCTCTCATAATTCAATATGAAACTCTCAAAATGCACAATGATGAAAGTATATCTCATTACTTCCTATGTATAGATGAGATTGTTAATCGCATGAAAAACTTGGGTGAGGAGATAAAAGAAGTTACTTTAGTTGAAAAGGTTTTAAGATCCTTGTCTTCTAGGTTTGAATCAAAAGTTTCTGCCATAGAATAAAACAAGGATCTTCAGAGTATGACTATCACACAGCTGCACGGAATCCTAACTGCTATTGAAATGAGAAAAGGAGGTCCATCAGATATGAGAGAAGCCGCATTCAAGGCTTCAGGAAGAGAAGAGCTCAATGAATTGGGACACATTTCAGAAGGAGAGGAAGAAGCAAACTTTGTCAAAAACCTTCAATGAGGTTCTGGAAGATTCAGAGGTAAACTACCTTTCAAATGCTTTGCTTGTGGAAGATTTGGTCATTATGCAACCAAATGTCCTCATAAAGATAAGCTTGATAAAGGTAAGGAACCGGCAAAATGGAATAGAAAATAGAATGTAAGTAAGAAGAGCTACTATACGCATGAAGATAGCGATGGTTTATCAAATAGTGATGAAGATGAATATGGTAATGATTATAGACTTTTGATGGCTTTTGAAGATGATGATTTCTTGGATGCTTTAGATGAAGATGGTCTCTATGAATAAGCTTCTAAACTTAAAATATGTTTACAAGAAAAGAGTATGATTATAGATACTTTGACATTCCAACTTTCTAAAAGGGGAAAACATAATGAAATGTTAGAATGTGAAATTGTGGGGCTAAGAAAATATATTGAGAAAATAAAAGCTCTCAATCTTAAATTTATGAAAGGATCAGAAACTTTAGATGAAATTATCAAGTGTAGCTTTCTCCTCTGATAAAGACAGGTCTTGGATATACTGAAGAAGCATCTCAAGCACAGAAGCCATCAAACTCCAAAAGCTATCCTGATGCAGCAAGGAGAAGTGAATAGGTTGATAATCATCAGCAAAGGCATAAAGCAGATCACCAGGAAAATTGAGTTCAATCTACTTCAAGGATGAACAAAATCTATAACCAACCACAGGTAAATCAATCTCAATTTTCTTCAAGAATGAATGTCAATGGAAACTACAATCATTAGGTCAGTAGATTCGATAATCGCGGGAATTTCTTGAATGGCCAATGTTTTTCATGTCATAACATTGGACACAAAGCTACTCAATGTGTTGCTTACAAGACCATCATGTATAGAGAAGCACAAAGTCAAAGGAATGTGACTGGGATCATGAAAAGGACCTACAATAACTTTTGTGCTCTTGAAAATGAAATAGAATGCTCTATCTGTAACATCTTCGGTCATGAAGATTCTGAATGCATGAGTAAATTTCGATAAACATCTCAGAAGGAGAAAGATTCATTGGGTCCCAAAACATGGAGAAAGAAATAATTGCAAATAGAAAGATGTGGTATAGCCTTGTATGTAGAAGGACAAGAAAATCAGTGGTACATCGACAATGGATGCTCAAAAGACATGACAGGTGATAAAGAAAAAATTCAGTCATATAATGCCTTAGAAAAGGAAAAGAAGGTCTCATTTGGTAATCACACTCCTGCAGTCATAAAAGGTAAAGGCTCCGTTCTCTTAAAAGAAAAAGTTAATGTTGGGAATGTTATGTATGTAGATGGTCTAAAGCATAATCTATTGAGTGTCAACCAAATGTGTGATCAAGTAAATCAGGTAGTATTTCGATCAAATGGATGTGTTTTTCATGAGATTGATACAGGAGAAACAATGATCAAAGGTGTAAGAACTCCAAACAACTTGTACATACTCAAGGGGGGACAACAAAAGTGCTACCTAAGAAAAAACGATGAACAATGGTTATGGCATAGAAGATTGGGGCATCTAAGTTTCTCTCAAAAAAGAAAAGCATGTAGATACCAGGCTGTTCATCATCTTCCTGATATCAACATTCCAGAGAATACAATATGCAAATCATGTCAATTTGGTAAGCAAACTAGAGCACATTTCCCTGAGAAGGAAGGATTCGCTAGTAAACCTCTTGAACTTGTTCACACTGATTTATGTGGCCCATCTAGGAAAAGGTCACCTCGTGGAGAAGAATACTTTATATTTTTCATTGACAACTTTCCTAGAATTTGTTGGATAGGAATTCTAAAGCATAAAGACGAAGCTTTCAAAAATTTCAAAGCCTTCAAATCCTTGTTTGAAAATGAATCAGATCTCAAAATCAAATGCCTCAGGTCCGATCGAGGAGGGTAATTTACCTTGGATGAATTCTTCAACTTTTGTGAAGAACATGGAATAAGAAGGGAATTCTATACCGAAAGAACTCCTCAGCAAAATGGAGTGGTAGAAAGGATGAACATAACTGTTCAACAAATGACTCGTGCTATGATAGATGAGTCTAGAACTCCTGCAACCTTCTGGGGTGAAGCTGCATTTGTTGTCATCACTATTCTCAACAAAAAAACATCCAGGTAAATAGCACTCAAACTCCAAATGAACTTTGGTATGGTAACACTCATACTGTAAAATACTTCAAATTTTTTGGAAGCAAATGTTACATCAAAAGGACTGATGAAAAACTTGGCAAGTTTTAACCTAGAGCAAATGAAGGCATTCTCCTTGGTCACTCTTCTCGAAGTAAAGGATATAAGTGTTATAATAAAAGACTTGGGAAATTTTTTGAAAGTATTGATGTTATGGTTGATGAAGCAGGCAAAAATCCAAAGCAGGTAAAAACTGAAGATTATGAAGAAGATGAGGACTATCCTTCCACATCAAATCAGACTAATTCTAAAGAAGAAACCAATGATGCACTAGAAGAATAGATAAGGGTAGAGGAAAATATTCCATCCATGTATGATCAGAAGAATCATCCAAAGACTCAAATTTTGGGGTAGAAAGAGGCAAGTGTGAAGACAAGAAGAACTACTACAGAAGCTTTAAGCTATCTAGCATTGCTTTCCTCCTTCGATCTGCAAAATGTAAATGAAGCATCCAAATATGAATGTTGTGTCAAGGCCATGAATGAAGAACTTGAGCAGATTGAAAAGAATAATACTTGGGAATTGGTTCCTATACCTAATGATAAGAATGTCATGGGAACAAAATGGATATTCAAAAGCAAGCTGAATGAAAATGGAGAAGTTATTAGAAACAGGGCCAGACTTGTTTGTAAAGGGTATACTCAACAAGAAGGTATAGACTTTGAAGAAAATTTTGCACCTGTTGCTAGACTTGAAGCCATAAGAATGTTCCTTTCTCTTTCTAGGTTTCAGAAGTTCAAAGTATATCAAATGGATGTGAAATTTTCCTTTCTTAATGGAGACCTAGAAGAAGAAGTATATATTGAGCAACCAGATGAATTCATCCTTGGAAATGATCCAAAACTTGTATGTAGACTCAGAAAGGCTCTCTATGGTCTAAAACATGGTCCAAGGGCCTAGTATTATCGTCTTGACAAATACCTTCATCAACAAGTTTTTTCAAAAGGATCAGCTGATAGCAATCTATATATAAAAATTGACAATGATAAATTGCTAATACTTGTATATGTTGATGATATCATTTTTGGTAGCAATGAAGAAGCCATGAGTCAAAGCTTTGCTTTGGTAATACAGAAAGAATTTGAAATGTCCCTGCTTGGTGAGCTCACATATTTTCTTGGTTTACAAGTTCAACAAAATAAAGATGGTATTTTTTTCTCACAAACCAAGTACCTCAAGAAAGTCTTGAAGAAATATGGCATGGAAGATTCTAAACTAGTATGTACCCCTATGGTAATAGGATGCAGCCTCAATGCAAATGATGAATTAGCAGTAGCAAATCAACCAACCTACAGATCCATGATTGGTAGTCTTCTATATCTAACAAGTACCCGACCAGACATCATGCATGCAGTGGGAATAGTTGGAAGATTCCAAGCAAATCTAAAGGAAGCACACCTTCAGGTAGTCAAAAGGATTTTCAAATATCTTCAAGGAACGTAAAAATTTGGTTTATGGTATCCTAGATATACAACTCTTACACTTCATGCATATACAAATGCAAATTGGGTAGGAAGCGTGGATGACAGAAAAAGCACTAGTGGTAGTGCATTCTATACAGGTTCCATATTAGTGTCTTGGTTCATCAAGAAACAAAGTTCAATTGCATTATCTACAACTGAAGCAGAATATGTGGTTGTTGCATCTTGTTGCACACAACTTCTTTGGATGATGCAAACATTGCAAGACATTCATATCACATGTACTCCACCCATCTCCATTCTATGTGATAATACAAGTGCAATCGGTATTTCAAGGAATCCAGTCATGCATTCCAAGACCAAGCACATACCTGTCAAATATCATTTTCTCTATGAATAAGTGCTTGAAAAAAAGGACAAATTAGAGTATGTTCCCTCCAAAGAATAGGTTGCTGATATATTCACTAAACCACTGCCCAAAGAGACATTTGAATATCTCAGACAGAAGCTGGGAGTAGTTGATGCATCATATTGCTGTTGAAACCTATCTGGTGCAGAGAAAAGTGGTTGTATGCGAGTTTCATGAAGAATATCCATGTACATACGCTGGTTGTTGTGGATATAGTCGCGTATATGTTGGTTTGAAGAAAACTAGGCTAGACTCAGGATGAAAAGAGTCTAATATGGGTCTGACAGAGACCATCTAGCATAGGTTCAGGGGGAGCATATACTTCTAATAATGCATTGTTGGCATTATCTTAGAAGATATTCGTACAACTTCACAGTTTTTTTTAATTCAGGTGTAGAGGGAGATCATGGTTGCTAGTATGGATGGTGATTAACAGATGCTACTAATGATAGTTGTTGATGACTATCATAGTCTTGTTTTAGATATTTTTTTCTCTATGTCATGTATATCTTTTATTATCAAGGTCATGTAAAGACCTATTTTGTTTCCCCACTATGCCTGGGATGGATAATGTAATGTTCTTTGTTTTATCATGTATAAACTTTTGGTATATCCCCACTTGGTTGGGTGGATGAGTCAATCTTGGTAGATCCCCACTTGGTTGGGAGATGGATGTATGTATGAGTCTTTGGTGATAGGAAGGTCATTTATGATGCATAGAGTCATGTTCTTCTTGTAGAACATCTTTTTGCAGACCTTGCTTACAATCAAGGGGAGCATGAACAACACACTTCAACATATCAGAGAATTCAACATGTACTCAGGGGGGGCATAACCCTTTGCCCTTGATGACAAAGGGGGAGAATGACTTGGGGTTGCCATCAAGTCCAAAGGGTGAGATTGTTGGCATTATGACATAGGTTTGGCGCTATGACATAGGGGTTGTCCTTTATGGCAACTCACTCAGATGACAAATCATAATCCAGGATCACAGAATGAAGGAAAAAGAGGTATACCCAGGTTCCCATTAAGAAAACCACATATATATGTGGGTTCACAGACCAAAAGGTGCATATGTGTATACACGCACTTTCACGTAAGGAAAAGCACGTACATGTTGGAAAACTTTGTTATGGTCCATGGTATTTGGTCCTTAGTATTTTGACCGATGGTATTGGTCCAAGGTATCTTGTCCGAAGTGTTGACCCCAGGTATTTGGTCCAAAGTGTTGATTCTAAGTGGTTTTGGACCATGGTATTGAGTAAGACCTAAGACTATAAAAGGGGGAGGAGATCATTAGGCAAGGGAAATTAAGTATTGAATAACCAATGAAGAGCAAGATCTAGAATACTGCTCATTGGGTTATTGTGCATAGCTGGATCTGAATCAAGGAGAAACCTGAGCGCTTGAAGAAGGATAAGTTCTATTGATGGGTCAAGATCTTAAGGATTGAAGAGAGGTATATTTGTGTGGTTTTGTTATTTTATAATTGGCGCATGTCGTAATCTGTAAATCTGATGATCTAGATATAACTGATGTATAAATAGTTGTAAAGGTTAAATCATCTTTTACAGATCTCTACGCAGGTTCAGTATAGCAAAGGCGCATATACATGCTGGTTCGACATTTCAAAATAGCGTATATGAAATTCTGCCTTCATATAACAACATATGAATGTAGGTTTGACACATTGAAGTAGCGTACGCCTCATAAAATATGTTTTAGCTACTTCTGGTTGCTGTTGCATTGTTATGGGTTTTGGATTGGGTTATGGTTATTTTTGAAGTATTCTGGTTACAACATTCAGAAAAGTGATTATTTGATTCAGTTTTGGTTGGTAAAAACGAGATTGGTTGATGCAAATATATTTGATGTTTGATTTATGTTATTGATGGATCCAGTTTGAAAATTTATGAAACGTGGTCCCTGGAAGAAAAGAGAAGGTTGTAGCCTTCTGTAGGTCAGCACCTACGTACTAGTAAACACATCAAATAGTAGAATAGCTAAGGGGGTTGTAGCTCCTTTCCAAGAAAAGTTGGAGAATGAGAGAAGGTTGTAGCCTTCTGCAGGTAGAAGCCTACGCATTGGTATAAGGCTGCACCAGTACAAAATTTGTAAAAGGAAGTTTCTTATTAAAGAAAGATAGAGATGATTGCAGTAGGTGGTTTTCACCCACATTGTGTTTCCACCTTATATCTTGTGTTCATTTGTGTGATTGCCTGTTCTATTTACTGCACCTGGTTACTGGTTATATGGTTTTGATACACAGATTAAAGATCAACTAACTAAATTATAAGTTTGCAAGGTATACGTTGGTTGCTCTAAACACGGTTTTGTATACACACAAGTTTCATTAACAGAAGTAGCGTATATGAATTTGTTTATGGAAATGAAATATTGTTAAATTGCTAATATTGATTCACCCCCCATGCCCCCAGTATTATTTCCAACAATTTACCGATGCGATCTCACTAGGATCGAAAGTCTACTGGCCATATAAAACTTAAACCAAAACAAGGAACCCACAACACCATGGCTATCTAGGAAATGAAAAGACAAGGTTAAAAACCATTCTCAATCTATGAAAATCCCATGCCAATGACAAGAAAGTAACCAAATAACCAAATACATGCACCACACATTCGAATCTCAATGATAAAATCACACATGTAAACTATTACTTGCAATATTCTCAGATTGCACTACTTTTCCAAAAATTTCGTTGTGATCCATTTCTCTCCTTTGCATGCTTGTGTCCAAATGATTCCTCTCTCTTATCTTACAACTCTATTTCTGAAGGTGATCAAAGTTGTAACTGACCCAAAAGTTGTCAATTTTTTGAATTGTTTCTCTCATGTCTTCTTTATCATTAATGTCTAGTCTCTTACTTTCCCTTTTACTTTTTTTTTTCATTTTCCTCTAATTTCTCTCGAATTTCCCTTGGATGCATATTTGTGTCCATTCATCTTATTTTTCTCTTATTTCCCTTTATTTCTCATATTAAATTGACATTTATTTCCTCTTTTCCTTTTCGAATTTCCATATCCATTAATAAACCAAAAGTGATGCCCACTATAATATTTTTCCCTCCATTCATCTTGGAATACTTTTCCCATGATGTTGGCTTTTATTTATTTACATAGAAAATCAACCCACATATGTTACATTTTATAACTCATTAGTTTTCATGTCTATGAATGTGTCATACATATGCAAACAATCTCATAATTAACGCATGTGTAAAATTACTCAATCACAATGCTTGAGCTAGCACCTACTTGTGTAGGCTAGAAATCACCCTATATTTTTACCCTCGCATTGCTACAACCAATAAAAGTGAAAAACCACCATTCTTGTCACATTCCAGAACAATTACAATTCTTTTGACTACAAGGTCTACGTAAGACTCTTTCTCTTAAACTAAGCTAGTTCATTTATTGAATCTACATGTCCCATCTCGTAGTGAGATAATGACCTTTTCAAACCTCAACCAACCTGTTTTCCACATGTCACATTCCATTCCTTAAATAAGGAAGGAATTAACTAATGAGAACGAACATTCATAGGGTAAAACATAACATCAACATATGGGAGACATTCAACCTCTATTGAGGTTCTCAATCTCTTACAGCCTACAGGCCATCGAATTTCCACATCCCAACCAACATATAATACATACACCTACCACTCACTAAATCAAGCTATATATGACGAATGCACATCACCTAATGATTTTCCATATATCCCTTGTGTCACATAATCATAACCACCTTACATATGGAAGGTCACATCACTCAATTAGTGATGATATGATACTAATAACTATACTCATAGCCTTACAGACATTTCTTCCAAAATTTGAAGAAAAGGGAACTTCCAAGGTCACAACCACCGATTGTCTAAACCTTCAAGTTGTGGAATAGAAAACAAGTGATTTTCCAAGACATTTATCAGAATAACATATCAAGCATCATTGGTATTAATAAGAAATGTAAATCAACACTATAAGAAGGATGCCATCATACTCACATTCATTTATTATACTCAGGGTTGACCTCCATCTGAAAACCAGGGATTTGTGCATTATTACCATGCAAGAAGTAAATAAATTTTATATAGGCTTTAAAAACCTAACATTAGTTTAGTTAATTTTTCAAAAATCATTATGAAACCCATTTATGGGAATTCTACTATCACTTGCCCATGATAGAGCCCATCTAGTCCAAGAGTTGAACCTAGATTCCCTGACACTACTTGTAAACACCCCACCCTAACCTCAGTTAAGTGTTCACTTGCTAATATAATCTATCTTATACAATTAGAGAAATAATTTATTTTTCTCTCATTCAATTTCTCGATACTTAGAGTTTATATCACCATCACCTTCATTTCAATGGGACATTTCTAGTGATGTAGAATTTTTCCAATTTGGATTCTTGGATATAAAGTTACGCTCTTTTAAAGTTATGATTAATTAAAACTTATATTTCCACCTTTTTGCCATGTGGCATGCATGTAAATACTGAGTGGCATCCAAATTGCACAACACACTACCATTATGGCAGAACTCGGGGTAACCAAGACCATTTTTCCATGTGGAATATGCCCTGAAACCCTTCTACACATCATCATGTAGGAGTAGTTTTGTTTGCATTTAATCATATATGTAAATTATGCATGTTTAATTTAGTTCCATTGTATATTCAAATCATATAACTCATGGCTCTCCTATGACCAATCCTTTTAAATGGGAATTGTATGGTATATATGCATTTTATATATATTCACCTACACATCAATTATGGTGCCAACAACTAGTCCTTATGGTTGGAAAATAAGGGTATTTGTAGATTATAGTTGACTTTCCTTACCTGATAATTACTTGTGATGTTATTTTCCCTCTTATTACATTTATTTCTTCTTCATGAAGCAATCACCAAAATAATGAAGATCATAAAGAGACTATGTACACAAGATATATGATCGAATTTAGGCAAAAACCAATCCAAGGGGAAAACCAAAAAATAATTATTCTCGTCTTATAGAATCAAATCAAAGTGAGACCTCCAATACCCAAATACCAAAGTCATGTTTCCTCCCAAACACCAAGTAATCCCTTTGATATAATCTCTTCCAAACAATTCAAAGTCTTCCAAAGTCAACAATGGTTAAACACTTCACAATCAACTTCGATAAAAGTTTTGGTCCTCCAATTTTAGGAATTCAATCTAGCCTATAATTCACACAAAAGCACTATTATGTTCACATGCGTGGATAGAAAAGATAAAATTTTTAGGTTTTCTTGTTCTCTTTGACTTCTTCTTTCTTCCTAGACTTGTCACTCTTGATTGCCTTCTTATCTTATTGTAGATCAAAATTGTAAAGTTCTCTACTTGAGTCAAAGTCTCTTCCAATTTATACTCTTCTTGTGGGGTTGAATAGGATTATTTTTTGGCATTATGGCTGACAATTTGTTGGTTGGTATTGATGTCAACCTAGTAGTGTTGGTGTTGGAGGTTGTACTGATGATTGTGGCCATTGATGTCAACCTTCTAGTATGTGATTATTCACATGGTCTATTGGTGTTTGGTTTATGGTCTCTAATGTGTATGTGTATGGATGAGTTTCTGATGCTTTCTTGGTAAATTTGTTGGAGTAGTGTGGTGAAGCTTAATGGTTTAAGAGTTAGTGCAGATGATGGATGGCATTCAAGTCAACCTAGTTTGACTTGTATTGATGATAGAGTTATTACAGAGGATTTTTGTAGTGTTGCAAAGGCTATAGTAGCTTCCTGATGATGATACAACAGTCGAATAGGTTTGGTGCAGGTATAAAGGCATACACTTATGTTTCAGGCCAGTTTCAACCCTAGTCACATGGAAAGAAGGTCATGGGAGCGACTGGAGCTTTCCAATTGAATCCCTACAATGCAGAGACAGCGGTTGAGGAAGAACAACCCGAGTCATATGGATGGAGGCTCATAAGAGTGACTGTAACAATCCACTCACTTGGAGGACAGGTTAATGTGAGTGAACATCTGTTCCATTCAATTTGGCTTAGACTTGTGGGTGCAACCGAGACTCAGAGTGGAACTTCCTCTACATTCCTTGCACTCATCAATTGTTTATTTTCTTTTCTAGATTGTATTGTTCAGGACTCTTCATGTAAAGGTCGAAAATTATTTTTTGGACTTGTATAAGATGATTAAAATAGAATATTCATCAGTAAATTAAGTTGTTGGAATGATTGAGTCAAGAGGCCTTGAACCAAACCACTTTCAACATATGGACAGAGCTCCACTAAAGAATTGGAATTAATTGTTCACAAGATTATGAATAGATGGAGATCATGAGTCCATTTGGTTGGTTCTCTTGTGTGAGAAAGTTGACATAGCGTGTTGGAAATACTTTGGTTAGAAGAATGAATTTGTTGTTGTTGACTGTGTATGGAGGTATAATTGTACCAAATATAGAAGTATGCTTTAGTTGAAGATCTTATGCAGTAGTATCTTATAGATTGAGTGTGTGAGTGTATGGATGGTGTGAGTGGGTGTTCAAATATTTTTCTTAGATAATTATACATCTGTAGTTGTGCTAAGTTGTGTGTATAGTTCCTTTTATAATATTCAGATTCATATCATATATAGGTTGTTGAGTTTTTCATTTTGAGTAGGTTGGAGATCCTAATTTGAAAATGTATGAAAGGTGGTTCACAAGGAGGTGTTAAAGGCATGAGGCTTCATTATGAACAATGTGTAGACAAGGTGGGAGCCTTATAGTAGATAGATAAGAATTGAAAGAATATTTATCCAGAGTCCAATCAGAGTTGGGCAAGGCTCATTGGTGGTGGTAGCCTCCAACAAATGGTGATTTGTAGAGTCATGTGAGAAGAGTATTTATATTTGATGTTGCTAGCAAACTGTCTTAGAAGTCAATTCTTCCAACTGCTCAGTGGTAGCTCCTCTATGTAAAACTTGTTCATCATAATAGAATATTTGAGCAACAGAGTAGCAGGTGGTTTTTTTCCCTGGAAAGGGTTTTCCACAAGAAAAATATTGTGTTCTCTTGCGCATTTTTCCTTGATTGTCTCTTATGGATCTCATGTCTTGATATATGAGACGATCTACTAATGGGTTAATGAA
This sequence comes from Pinus tabuliformis, assembly GCA_031772625.1. Lineage (NCBI taxonomy): Eukaryota > Viridiplantae > Streptophyta > Pinopsida > Pinales > Pinaceae > Pinus > Pinus tabuliformis. The sequence continues at coordinate 1,535,860,172 of CM062818.1, read as the reverse complement.
TATTATGTTGCAGTAATTGAAAAGGAATTTAAAGTTAATATACTCAGTCACTACTAATTCAACATCCCCCCTTATAAGTAGTGAATACATTTCCCACAATTGGTATCAAAGTGGGGTTATCTCAATGAAACTTGATCACTTGAGAGAAGATCATGGGATTATGGCAAAGAATAAGAAGACGAAAATCTAGAAAAAGAAGAGCTACAAATAATCCAAGAATGTTGTAAAACCTGGAGAAACTATTATTTTGGTAAAAGGTATGGAAAATGGTATTTTTAGTCATGGAAATTTTTGTTTCCATTCTAACGATGATTATTTTTGGGATATTGAATAAGTTGATGATCAAAATTTTGAAGTTGATTCCTCAAGAAGTGAGGAAGGTGTATTTGCATTGTAGGAATCTGAAGGCGAAGAGATTAAAACAATAATGATACTTGAAGACACAAATAAAATTCAAACAAGATTTATTGATGAACTTAAGATGGAGAATAAAGATCTGAAGGAACTTCTTTAGATTTTTGAAGAGAGAGAACATTCTTTCAAGGAAGATATTTCTGATTTGAAAAGTTAGTTGGAGAAAGCAAAGAAAATTGAGGAGGAGATTAGTAGCTAGATGAAGAATCGAATCTTCCATTGTGAGAAACTTGAATCAGAATTAGAAATCAGCATCAACAAGAAAAATGAAGTAGCAAATGAAGAGACCAAATTAGAATTTTCAAGCAACAATAAATTAAATCACCAGAGAAATGGAATTCCAAGCCAAGAGACTGAAAATTTACCAAGGAAAGATATGAGAAATGTCAAGTGTTTTAGCTATCAAACATTTGGGCACATTTCAGCCAATTTCCAGAACAAAAAGATAAATCATTTCAAGAAAAATAAGAAACCAAAGAAGGAGGATCCTCAAATATCATTCCTATCGGTTTTCAGATACAAAAATTTATTTCATGCATATTATTTCTTATGTAATGAATTTGGTCATAAAGGTGTTGATTGTAGGACCTTTGGAGCAAGAAGTAGAAATCATATCAGCAATAGATCTAAACATTTTCTGACATTTCTTGGGCATATGATATGATATGTTTGTGATAATGTGGGCCACTTGTAGCGGCTGCAACACCCTCCAAAATTTTGGCTTGTGTTCAATTTCAGATCCTCCCTTGAGTTCTTACTTCATGTTTACACGCACTCATGCTCACCTCGTGGGCTCGTCTGAGTCTTTGCATCCACCTTGCATGCAGTTGATTATTTTAAAATTGATGGCATTTATGCTTCATATGCATATCTATGGATTTTCTATTGCTGTTGGTTCTTGTTACATGTGATGTGACATTGTTACTATTCCATATTATTTCCTTGGTCACTGATGAGTCTCGTCAATGGGTAAATTATATGGACGTTAATGCACCTCCAACTTACTGAAATCAACTTTTTTCATCATTCTTTACATGTTTTAATTATGTTTTGCTTAATGAGGAGAGTAAATATGAGATGTCATGTCTAGTGGTGTAATGTGCATTGATTGCAGGTTTTGGAGAAAATATTGGGTAATTAAAGTACAAGAACTTGAATGGATACAAGCAAGAGGTATTCTAGGAGACATGATCTCCCTCCTTAACTCCTCACTCACTCGAAGATTACTCAATCAAATCTCATCAGATCAGAGTTGCAGGTAGCTAAGTCATGAAGTTCATTGGCAACCAAGCGAGTGACAGTTGAAGACCACTTGATCTCAAGATTGGATCCATGCCTTCCTAAATTTACGGAAGTTGTTGGTAACTTCAGTTGTATAAATCAAGAGGCCTAGAGCCTCATTAGGATTCAGATTTTTTGTTCAAGATACCTAAGTAGTTTTCACACTGAAGCATTGTAACCAAACACTCTTATGTATTTCTAATTTCTTTAATGAAAATGAGTAGAATTCCCTTGATCCAACACTGAGTTGACTCAAAGGGCTAAATCTCTTGGGTTAGGGCCCAACCCTAGTAGTAGAGGTTCCTCTTGTTGTATATGTATGCTTCGGTTATATTCATAGTGAGTGTTAAACTGATTTTGGTGTTGTTAATTTGAAAATATTGGTAGGTTTAGTTATTTTTCTTCCATTTGTGGATAGTTCTGATAGTAACATTCTAGTAATAATAAAATAATCCAAAAAGTCTAACAACAACTGGTTTTGACCTAATTTCTCTATTTTAGGGATCATGGTTTGAGGGACACTTCTCATACAACCCAAAAAGACAAAATTCTTTCTTTTTGTGTAATCTAGGGTTTTCTTCTTAATTAGGTCATTATTTTTCAGTTTCATATGATAAATTGCAATTGGTGTTTTATGATCTCTTAGGTTTTGCACTAATCTCAACATGCTTTCATATTGGTTTCAAACACTTCCATGCATGAACTTATCAAGTAAATAGTGACTACGCCATTTTCTTCTATTTGAATAAACCCTTCTTATTTTTGATGAATTTATGTATGAATGCCAAGAATGATGTGTGTTGTTGTAGGAGTTTCTAAATTTTAGGGAGACCTCATCTCATGAGCCTTATCCAAGCCATATCCACTCATGATTGCCAAAAGTCTCTACGGTCTCAATTCGAATTCTTGCCTTATGAGGAAAACTTGCCATCTCCATTGAGAAAATCTGACCATCTCAAAGCTTTGGCTTGAGTTATTAGTAAGTTCCTACCCCTACCATGGCTTATTCCCTCCTTGTTCACCTTTTCCAAGCTCCATCCCACCTTCTAGACCACTCCATAAGCTTTCGGCCTGTTCCTATAGTAAAACAGGGGATCTTGTAGGTGAGCTAGTACTTCTTGTAGACATCTTGTAGGAAAACCTGTAGTAGCTTGTTTTGAGCCCAAATTGAGAAAAGTCATCCATAAAAGCCAAGGTTAGGTCCCTACCTTCCCTCCAAGCCATCTGAACCATTGTACTCATTTTCCTTCACACTTGTCTCCCTTGCCAAAGAACCAAGAAAGATTAGCATTTTCATGTTTCAAGAAAAAATATAAAAAGGGAAAAAAAATCTCTTATATTTATTCATGCATAGGAGTTAGTACTTTCTGGATCAGATTTCATGCTTAGATTAGTTAAAACCTCACAGGTGTTAAAGTAGGGTTCTCTTACAAGAAAATTATGTTAGCAAGTAGATAAAGGATTTCATGTTATTTTGCAAGCATTTCTTTCAGTATTTCTTTCATGAAATAAACAATATTTCTTTTCTTCCAATTAGGGTAAATTTTCCTTCTCCAAGTTGGTAATTAGACTTTTTCTAGTCAATAGAAGGCTGGTTTGAGAAACCCTAGTGGTCTATCGGCTTAGCTTAGTAGTGACAAAGAGTAGACCAATTACATCTATTTGTGTATATAGCACTATCACCTCCAAGTTTGTATGAACCCCAAGTTTATGAAGTAAAGTCGGTAGCCCAAGGAGTTGCAGCATCCTTGATACAATACTGGTGCTCATCACTTTTTGGCACCATTTCTGGGAAGGTGTCTGAGTAGATGTGGTTCCTGCTTTCTTTCTTCCTTTTCCTATCTCTTTCATTCTGCAATTAGTTCCATTAAGTAAATAGTTTTAATTTGGTTCTAGTTTCTTTCAATTCTGCGAATAATTTAAAACTCAAAGAAAGAAAAGAAAAAATCACTCCTTTCATGCCTCATAGGAATAGGGATAACTTAGGAAAGTTTCTACCAAATACACCCACCACTTTAAACATCCAACCTTCCCTCTTCTTCGGTGGCTGTGAGCTAGAGGACCCCTTAGGCGAACAACCAAATATTTTTCAAGAGTCCACAGGGAAGAAGAAGAAATCATTCCAACTGACACAATGGCTGAAAATAGAAATGAAAGGGGAGACAGGGAAATAATTCAGGGTTCTTTTCCCATTAGAGCAACTAATGGGGATGCCAAGATGAAAAACATAAGCCTCTCTTCTCTTCCTCACTTCCATGGTCTGACCTTATAAGATCCAGATACTTTTTTGTTTGAATTTTTTGTCATATGCAAAACTTATGATTACACTCTGATGACCAGAAGTTGAAATTATTTCCATCCACTCTCAAGGATGTAGCATTGTGCTCATTAATGGGTTTACCTGGGGATAGTATCACCGCTTGGGCTTAGATGCAACAGGATTTCAAAAAAAACTATATGGACTACTGCAAGTCCAAAGATACCAAAGAGAACAATTTTTAGAATGACCTTGGGGCATGATGAGTCCTTAGAGGATTATGAGGAAAGATTCCAGCTCAGCTATAAAAGGGCTAGGTGCACACTTGATCTTGAGTCACTTAAGTTAGTCCTTCTCAGGGGGATTAGGGAAGATCTTCTAGAAACCCTAAACCTTCTGTCAGGAGGGGACATCTACCAATTACCCTATGATGATATCAAGACAGTTTTCAAGAATCATTCTAGTGCATCTAGAAAGAAGGGTAGGGCTAGTCAAGTAGTGCCTAGTTCATCCTCTTTCACTACATCCATAAAAAGTGAAATTGGGAACATGTTGGAAGACTTCAAGAGTGAAATGTTGCAAACCCTTGCTCTCAAAATAGACACTATGAAAATCAAAAGGAAACAGGAAGAAGTAGAGAGAGCATTAGCCATATTCTTCCTTAGATGCACAAGGAGGCACCCTAGGAATGATTTCCCATTGAATCTTATAGAGATCTACTCGATCTGTGAGGAAAACCACTCCACAGATAAGTGCCCTTATCTCCCTGGATTAAAATATGTGTATCAGGGAACCCAAGGGGTGACTAAAAACTATACTAAGGGGGGGGAACCCTTAGTCTTGCATCTTCCAGATCGATCCATAATAGCCCCTAAGGGGATTTTTGAGGATGTGATGATCCCCATTGATTCCTGGGAATACCCTGCTAACTTCTTAGTTCTCCAGCCTAAGACAAAATTCAATGGTTATCCTCTCATCCTTAGGAGGCCTTGGTTAGCCACTGCTGATGCTTACATAAGTTGTAGGGCTAGAAATATGAATATAAAAAATGGGCATCTATCTAAACAATTGGTCTTGTACTGTCCTTCTCAGCCATCCCTAGAACATGACTTACCTTTATGGCTAGAAGAGGAGGAAGAAGATGAAGTCTACTCCTCCCAAAGCTATACCCTAGAAATTTCCATAGGTGGAGGACAACCTGCTGAAGATTATTTGATTGAACACATCCTTCAAAATCAAATTCCCAAGACCATGTCTCTAGAGGAGGTAGTGAAGGAAACCAAGGAAAACCATCATATTAATCTATGCTTAGCTGACTCAAACCCTACTCGTGTCAAGAAAATAGAATTAGGCACTGAAAGAGCATCGAAAATCATCCCCTCTCTCTCTCTAGACTAAGAAGAAGTGTTAGGTAACATGGTAAGAGAGCATTTGAATGCATTTGCTTGGAATTATAAAGAAATGAATGGACTACACTCGGTGTGTACTCACCACATTTACATCAAGGAAGGTTGCAAGCTAGTCCACCAACCCCAAAGGAGAATGAATCCAACTCTCAAGGATATAGTCAATGAAGAACTGCAGAAGTTCTTGGTTGCAGGATTCATCTACCTTATCTCGAACAATGAGTGGGTATCTCCTCTGGTGCTGGTTACAACTAAAAATGGAAAGTGGAGGATTTTTTTGGATTACCGAGAGCTAAACAAAGCCACAAAGAAGGGCCATTTTCCTATACCTTTCATTGACTGAGTATTAGATGGTATGGCAGGAAATAATTTCTTCTCTTTCCTCGATGGATTCAGAGGGTACAATCAAACTAGGATAAAACCAACTTCACTTGTCCTTGGCATACTTTTTCTTACAGGGTCCTTCCTTCTAGTCTATGCAATTCACCTGCCACTTTCCAACGAGTAGTCCTGAGTATCTTTGCAGAGCTAGTCCATGATGCAGTAGAAATTTATATGGATGATTTCACACCCTATGGGCTTGATTTCCAGGAGGCTCTTTCTAACTTGGGAAGGGTGTTAAATAAATGCATTGAAGTGAACTTATCCCTTAGTCTCGAAAAATGTGAATTCTTGATGATTGCAAGGACTATTCTAGGTCACTGAATATCCCAGGAAGGACTACAAGTAGACCCAAATAAGATAGCCATCATCAAAAGGCTCCTTACTCAACAGAAGCATAGGGATGTCATAAGTTTCTTAGGGTTAGCCGGATACTAGAGGATATTTATAAAAGATTTCAATAAGTTATCTTCCCCATTATTTGGGTTATTAGGCAAGGACTCCGAATTTTTATGGTCAGAAAGCTACCAAGAGGCCTTGGAAACCCTAAAGGACAAGTTGACTATTGCATATATTCTCCAAGGCCCAAATTGGGCTCTTCCTTTTCACATTCATGTCGATGCCCCTGACAAATCTATAGGAGCATCTCTAGGCTATATAGATGACAAGCTACTTTATGCCATTTATTTCATAAGTAAAAATCCATCGAAAGCCAAGTTAAACTAGACAGTAATTTAAAAAGAGATCCTAGCTATTGTACATTCATTGAATAAATTTAGACATTACATTACTGGTTACCAGACATTTTTACATACCGCCCATGCTGAAATTAAATGATTGATGAACAAACCTGATGTAAATGCCCAGATTATTATATGGTTACTTTTATTGCAACAATTTAATCTAAATATTATTGATAAGCCTGGGAAAGAGAATGTAGTTGCAGGATTTTTATCCAAATTGACTTTGCCTGTAGGGGAGGAAGGAATGGTTGATGATCAGCTACCAGATGAACGTTTATTCACCATTTCAGTTCTCTCTCCATGGTTTTCTGACATAGAAAACTTACTTGGTATCTGCACAGTTCCCTCAAAATTTGTCCTCCAAGGAAAAGAGAAGAATCATAATAAAGAGTGCCCCATTCACTTGGGTTGGGGTAGTCTCTTCAAGCTATTTCTAGATCAAATTTTGAGAATATGTGTAAGGGAGGAGGAAGTCTTTGAAATCCTTCTGGCCTGTCATGATGGGCCTTGTGGAGGTCACTTTGTAGCCAAAAGAACAACATTCAAGGCACTACAAGCTGGCTATTACTGGCCCACTCTCCACCAAGAGGTAAAAAGGTATAGCAACCAGTGTGATTGGTGCCAAAGGATGGGGAAGCCTACCCCCAAGGATGAAATGCCCCTACAACCTCAAGTGACTTTCAAGCCATTTGAAAAGTGGGGCATGTATTTCATCTGACCCATTTACTCTCCATCCAGACAGAAGAAGTACATTATTGTGTGCACTGACTACTTAACGAAGTGGGCTGAAGCCAAAGTTATCAAGGTAGTAATAGAAGAAAAGGTTGTCGAATTCTTGAGGGAGAATGTGTTTTATATGTTTGGATACCCTAGAGATTTGATCACTGATCAAGGAAGTCAATTTACATCTCACATGATTGAAAATATGTTAAGCCAGCATAAGATCAAGCACAGAAAATCCACTCCTAACCAACCCAACATTGGAAGGCATTATAACCAAGGTGATTAGCAGGAACAAAAAGGATTGGGTAGACATATTGGTGCAGGCCACCTAGGCCTACAATATACATTGAAAACCACCACTAGCTTCACTCCTTATTAGTTGGCCTATGGGAAGAAAGACCGGTTGTCCGTTGAATTTGAATACAACATCTTAAGGATGGCAGCACAATTGGATCTAGATCTCACAAGGGCACAACAAGAAAGGTTACTCCAGCTAAATGGGTTAGATGAATTTAGGATGTAGGCCCTCCTTCACACAGAAGTGACTTAAGTACAAAGGAAAATCCAGCATGACAGAAATACCAAGGACAAATTGTTTCAAGAAGGCGATTGGGCCTTTCTGTATGACTCTCGATATAAAGATTTCAAATGTAACTTAATGACCAGATGGTTGGGACCATATGTGATAGAAAAGTTCCATGACAATGGTGTTGTTTAGATAAGAACCATTGATGCAAAAGGTATCCCTTTGCTTGTCAATGGGTATAGGTTAAAGGTCTACAAGAAGCCCTTATCAAAGCAGGAATTCATCAATAGCAATAGCAAGGCAGTGATGGTTATTGGAGAAGTCTTAGCTTCCACCTCACCAAATTCCTCGAAAAAAAAAAGAAAAGAAAAAAGAAAGGGACCTAGGTGAAAACCTCCATGAGGCACCTGAGTCCAATTTTTGGGTTGAAAACCTCTTGTGGCAGCCCAAGAGTATTAAAAAAAAAAAGAGAGAAAAAATAAAACAACTTTGGGTCAAAACCTCTTTTGAGGCACCCAAGGTAGGCAACAAGGATGAAAGCCTCCTTCAAGGCATCCTAGTTTTTTTTTCAACAAAAGAGAGAGAGAAAATAGAAAAAAAGAGGAAAACAAAATGTAAAAAGAAAAAGAATAAAACATACAAAAATAACAATTCTGTATTTACAGGTTTGCAAGAAGATGATGAACACAGAGTACAAAGGACAATAGGCCCTACCACAACCTATCTTTTCCTTCATCCATCTCATCTCCTCTATAATCCCCATGTCCTTCCATCCATACTCAACTCCACATTCCAATTCCAAGAAATTCTGTGTTTTCTATAGGATTCCCTGTAATACTACAAGAGTTTCTTGTAGGTATTACAGGGGGCCTTGAAAAAGTACAGGAAGGGAAGTCCAGTGGAAAAATGGTGACACAAACTTATTTTAGGTTATGAAAAGAGCCTTGACCTCACCATACCTCAGCCAACACCCTCCATGACCATGTCACCCCTGTACCCATCAAAGAAATCAAGTTAGAACAAAAAAAAAACATGAAAAAGATACATGCCAATAGCAACATACCTCATCCTCCACTCCATAAGCACATCTTCATATACCCAGCCAACTTCAAAGAAGGGAAGTTGTCTCTACCTTCAGGAAAAAAAACACAGTTAAAGAATATGCAACCAAGTCAAAGAACAATGAACTGACAACATGCTCCAGCATGCATCAACAAAGAAAAGGACCAATAGGTATGTCATCTCACCAATACTTCCTCATAGGTACGAATATGATTGTACTATAGGAATGATGTAGGAAGTTTATTTTATAAGTGAAGGTGGCTAGCTAACTTCGCCACCCTCAGTGAGATAACAAGAAGAGAAATGGTTAGCCAACTCCACATGTGGCAAGGTCACATCAAAAAAGAGGGGAATGAATAAAAAATGTTGTTAAGTTACAAAGAATAAAAGTGGGAGATGATTACGAGGAAATGTGATATGGTGAACTTTTAGTTGCACCAACGGTCCAAAATAAGGTATTCCTCCTTGGACAGCTAGCACATCAGCCAACGAAATCATTCACAAATAGAAATAATCACTAAATCCCATGTGAAGTATTAGTTATTTCGAAAATATGAAGGTAGAGACAACCTTGAGGAGTCATTGAAAAAAAAAGTTACTCTCGGCATCCCTATAGTGGCAACCTATAGGAAGTAGTCAACATCTACAGCAAACAAGAGAACCTACAAGAAACTACAGGAAAGCTACAAGATACAGGGAAAATTACCACACAGAGTTGTAAGTGGACACCGAGCGAAATCAATTCAAGAGTTCTCATCACCAGAGAGTAGAAAATGGAGGTAGCTGCCATACCTTCTACGTTTTTCATTTAAAAAGAATAAATCCTCCTTTATTTTGAGTATTTTCTATATGCATAAAGGTAGAGAGAACTCTATGAAGGTTAATCAAGGATAAAATCTGAAACCTCATCACCTACCAGAGTTCTTAGACTATAGCCACCCAAACCTCACTCAAACAAGAATTTCCCAAAAATATGACAAGAAGTTTCAACAAAAGAAAGCCTACCAACACAGCCAAAATACACCAGCATGCTCTTGTGGTAGAAATCTTTACAAGGCATCAATGGATGGGGTCCTTTGAGCTATTGAGGGGATATGATGATGATGTGGCTAGATAATTTGCAATCTCACTCATACCTCTCAATAGAGCCAATGCCACTGTTGTAGTGCGGGGTTTGTCAATGGAAATTACCCATGAGAGTATTAGAAGAATAACTACATGCCCCCTAGGGTTGAAATGGAGAAAAGAGGACAAGACTAACAATACTCTTGCAAAGAAAAGCTTTTTCTTGGAAGTAGAAGAACCAATTGAAGAAACAAATGAGGTTAGAAGGGAAAGCATTCCATATCCTTGGAATGATGTAAGATATCACATCATCAAGTATATTTCCTGTGAAGGTGGATATATTTTAGTGTATGCGTACCACTTTAGAATCCTCCATGAGCTAAGATTTGGAGAGGAGACACCTCCTCATAATAGGATTAGTGTACCTTATTTTCTATTACAATCAATAAAAGACATGAGCATCAAGGTACAAGAAGGAAAATTTCAGAAGCTAACACATCATGGGTTGATCAAAATCATCTTGCAAGATGCTCTACACAATTTAAGAATCCCTATTACATGGTCAATATTTGCATACATGCAAGAAGAAGGATAAATTCAAGCCATTGAGTACGATAGAAGACCTACTTCTATTGAGGGAGAAGAGGAAATAGAGGATGAAAATTAAGAAGAAATAGAGGATGAGAAAGAAGAAGAAAAAGAGGATGAAGAAGAAGAAGAAAAAGAGGATGAAGTGGAGGAGAATGTACAAATTTTGAAAAATAGAGCAGGGAAGAAGAAGAATCACCAAGGGTGTCTCCAGAGCCTACAGAGAACGAGGTGGTAGCTACTCTAACTAACCTAAGTACACATATCAAATCAAAGGGAAAGAGACAAACTCCACTTTACTTTAGGACAATGAAGAGCACCCAGATTAAACAAGGGAGACCTCAAACCTGTACCAAAACTCCAAGTCATAGAGGACTCACCAAAACAAGAAGAGGAAGTAGTCCCTCTAAGGAAGAAGGAAGGAAAAGAAACATCAAACAAGATTCTCCTAAGTCACCAATCACCTATGTTAGGAGACCTATCAGCAGGCCAACCTCAACAAAAGAGAAAGGTCTCCTACACGAAGCACAATCAGACCTACAGGAAGTAGAAATAGTCCTATAGGAAACCCTATCATAGCTATAGGAAACATAGAAAAAAGACCAGATAAAGCTGCAAGGGAAAAGGAAAGGAAAAGATGAAGAAATTACCCAAGAAAAAAATAGAGGAAGAGGCCAAGGAGCTGAAGGAGCCTAGCCCACAGCCAAACCTCAACTCTTACTACAGATTCATTGAAGGAGGTAGGGTGATACAACAAAATTTTTCCATTCCTCTAGTCTTTGAACTTGAAAAGGAAAGATCAAGGACACATTAGTGGATTCCAATTGCTAAATCAAAAGGGGTGGAGGATGTAGGCCACATGGAAGAGAAGTTGCAAGAAATGGATAGATAATTAAGTAGCATGAGAGACAGGGAAATAATGATGAAATATCAATTGGAGGCTGAGAACACATGTCTAAGAAAGAAGCTACAAGAAAAGGAAGGCCAATTAGTGACTATGGAAAGTTTATCTGTGGAGGCAATGTAATGCAGGATGGCAGCAAAGTTATATTCCTTATACCTCAAAGAAAAATGGTTGCAGTTTCATATAAAAGCCCTAGGACAAAGAGGAGCTATGCATTTCCAAGGCTACATGCAATTCATTGTCCTTTGTGATCAAAGTACCTGAGAGGATAGAGCAAAGATATTTGAGCTCTACCTACACAATTTAGCTCTAACAAATTTAAATGTGTGGTACCCTAATCCAAAGCTTGGGGACTTACAACTAATGGCTTTGGCATCTTGGACGAGTCGTGAGGAAGCCATAGCTACACAAATGAAAAGGATATTAGGAAGAGAAGAAGCATAACTCCTTTTCATCAGAGAAGAACAGTCTAACCCAATGGCTATCACCAGCACTCACAACCTCATTGCAAATGATCAGAAGCTTGCACCATGATACCTTGTTGTACAAGAACAATCAACCACTCATTTTAAAGGCATGCTAATATTTATAGGATATGAGAGCCAGAAGTCTACCAGAGGAGATAGAACACCTTACCCTACAGCCTAAATATCAAAGAATATCACTCTCCTGATAGAATGAGTGATGCACTAGACAGATTCCCAATGTATAAGAAAACATTAAAGAGATTGAGAGTCACTTGGATTGGATTGAAATTCAGCCCACCATGACATTTAGGTATCTTAGAGGGGAGAAAGGAAGAAGAAGATAGAAAGTAGTGGGAGGAAATAGAGAGGAATGCAAGGTTTATCCACAAGATGAGGAGACTACAACAAAAGCCTGGGATGTCAGGGAGGCAACCAAAACAATGAAATACATGGACATAGATTGCGTTTCTAAGAGGATGAGAAACGTTTTCAATAGGGGCTGATGATGATGCTCATTAATGGGTAAATTATATGGATGTTAATACATCTCCAACTTACTAATATCAACTTTTCTCATCATTCCTTACATGTTTTAATTATGTTTTTCTTAATGGGGAAAGTAAAGATGGGATATCATGTCTAGTGGTATAATGTGCATTGATTGTAGGTTTTGGAGAAAATTTTGGCTAATTAAAGTGTAGGAACTTGAATGGAGACAAGCAAGAGGGATTCTAGGAGACAGAATTTCCCTCCTTAAATCCTCACTCACTTCAAGAACCCTCAATCAAATCTCATCAACTCCGAGTTACAAGCAGCTGAGTCACGAAGTTCATTATGAGCCAAGGCAGTGAGAGTTGAAGACCAGTTGATCTCGAGATTGGAGCAAAGGCTCCCTAAATTTAAGGAAGTTGTTGATAACTTCAGTTGTATAATTAAAGTGGCCTAAAGCCTCATTAGGATTCATATTTTTTGTTCAAGATAGCTATGTAGTTTTCAAGTTGAAGCATTGTAACCAAGTACTCTTATGTATTTCTAATTTCCTTAACGAAAATGAGTAGCATTCCCTTGATCCAGTATTGAGTTGACTCAGAGGGCTTAATCTCTTGGGTTAGGGGCCAACCCTAGTAGCAGAGCTTCCTCTTGTTGTATATGTATGCTTAGTTATATTCATAGTCAGTGTTAAACTGATTTTGGTGTTGTTAACTTGGAAGTATTGGTACGTTTAATTAGTTTGCTTCCTTTCAAGGATCATGGTTTGAGGGACACTTCTCATACATCCCAAAAAGATAAAATTCTTTCTTTTTCTGTAAGCTAGGGTTTTCTTGTTAATTAGGTCGTTATTTTTTAGTTTCATATGATAAATTGCAATTCGTGTTTTCTGATCTCTTAGGTTTTACACTAATAAGGTTCCAAGCACTTCCATGCATGAACTTAGCAAGTAAATGGTGACAACTCTGTTTTCTTCTATCTGAATAAACCCCTCTTGTTTTTGATGAATTTATGTATGAATGCCAAGAATGATGTGTGTTGTTGTAGGAGTTTTTAAATTGCAGGGAGACTTGTCATGTCCCCATTTTTATCCTTCTTCATAGTGCAACCAAAGTGGATTTCTAGGGCAGGAGGTGGCCAGGACAGTGCGGCAGGTTTATGTCATTGGGGGTTTAGATGGACTTTCGTGGAGTTCTTATGGGATTTGATCGCATTTGCTTGGCATATTCCACCATCTGCAAAGTTTTCCTTTCGTTTCATCGCATTTCAACAACTTTCAGGAATCAACATTACTTTTGGGCATAACTTAATTAATTATGCTCGAGGTAGCATTTCGAGGACATTGATTTGTGGGACACATCAATGTAATAGCTCGTTGGAACAGAAACAGGAAGATCTACAGGTTGGGATGGTTAGATATGAGTTCCAGTGGCCTGAGGAGACATGGTGGCCAATTTTCCCTTTTCCCTGCATTAAAAGAGTATTTTAATTGAAATAAAAGAGGGCAAAGTGCTCAATGATTAAAATAATAATAAAATAGAAGGTTCTAGAGGATCCATCAAAACTATAAAAGAGGAGGAGGAGAACATTGGAGGACATCTTGTATTTGGTATTATTTGTTGTATGAGAGGTTGAGAACCCGATTCTCTACTCCATTGGTAGCCCTAGGACGAAAACCCTCGGGTGATTTAGAGAGATTGGGTGAGCACCCATCTCCCCTTGGTGGATCCATTCAGGATTCACATGTTACAATGTATTGTTTTTCAGTTTGTTTTGGGAGGCCCATTATGGCATTATTGTAGATCTATTGAGGCCAACTATCTCATCTATCTTTCCAACATGTAAAACCCTAGTTCTTATATTATAATAAAGCTAATATTGTTTCTTCTTATCGTATTATCAAATTGCATGCCTTTTATATGTTATATTTTACATGGGAATCTTCTATTTATGAGTAGAAATTTTATATGAAAGGAATGTTCCAAATTTATTCTGTTTGGGATGTTATAGTGGTATCAGAGCATCGAACTTGGCTCAGCCTATGGGTCCAAGTTTTCAGTTTTAAGTATTCGAGGGCTTATTTTGGAAGTGCCAAAGTCATCCTTTGTTGCAGAATTTTTATTTTTGTGCCAAGATTGTTGTTTCCAGTGTTTTTTTAGTGAATTTGATGGATTGAAGAGGTGGAACATTGTGATATTAATTTATCTTATTTGGAGCAGTGTGCCAAGTTGGGCAGAGTAGGAAACTTGCACTAAATTGGGGCTTTCCGTATCTTTCGGAATATTCGCAAAAAAATTCTGGGTTTTTTTGTGTTTTATGAGAGGAGTAACGAGTTTGTGGTTAAAAATTCTGAATTTTCAGGGTAGTATGCGGGCTGTAAATCCGTGTTCATTCATCATTTCATTTTATCAGTGAATTGGGTAATTCACACCACTTTTTGATTTTGATATTGGTTTGTATTTAAGCCAAACCATTTATGGGTTTTTATGGGTTTGGTGTGAGGAGCCTTAGGTTAAATTTTTAGAATTTTTGGAGTAGTATTGAGGGAAAAAACACCAATTTATCTTCAGCAGCAACAACATAATTTCTGGGTAGTGCTAATTAATTATTTGGGTTATTTTGTTGGGCCTCTGCAACATCAGTAAGGGGAGCTAGAAATTTTAAAATTTATTGGCTCATGGATGAGTCAATGAGGTAGCTCACAGCCCTTAGTGCTGACCCTATCACCAAGAGATTATGAGAATATTTTTGGGAGGGTTCAGACTTGGGAAGGATGAGGAACCAAAGCAAAAGCAGTGTCAAGAGCTCCCAAAGAAGAGCTCCCAAAGAGAGCATATTTTCTTCACATGTCAAGGAGCATGGACACCATATCACACATGTAAAACTTACACAGAATCAAAAACTAAAGAAGAGCGAGGAATGACGAAAAAATCAAGTAAACAAAGAAATGAAGGGCCCATGTTTGAGCAGGAGTTGCATGTGGAAAGCTCTAACTTGCATGAAAACACCTTTGAGGAGAATGAACAATTGTGTGATAGCAACCTACCTATGCCTCTATGTTTGATGATTGCAAATGTTGAACAATAATTTGATTCCATACATAAAGAAAGCCCAGGAGAAGATACTCAGGAGGATTTGAGAAATGAGCCATTGGTGGTGGCCCAACATGAAGATAAGTCAGCGGTCAAAGGACAAGAGGAGGACGACATGCACAATGTGCGGGATAAGCCATTTTTATATAGTCAGCTAGTGGCTCATGTTGAGCCCATGGTGGAGGATGAGAAAACACCCATGGGGCTAGTCATTGGAGTGGAGTAGATAGATCTGTATTTAGCCTCTAGGGAGGTAGTGTTTATAAACATCTTTCATCAGGTGGTGTTGGAGATTGACAAGGTAGTTTTGCAGGAGGCTATTAGGCATAAAGAGTTGGAGATGGTGGTGCATCCATCCTTGGGTCTACCCATTGATGAAGTGCAAACAGATATAGTGGTGGCTAGCAAAGCTACAACATATTCAGGAAGCAGTGCTCTCCAGGAGTTCATAGATAGGGCTTGCAGCATAGTTTGCCAGCGTTTTCCCATTAGAGGGAGAGAGGCAGGATTTCTTGGAAATGTTTTGATTGTCCAGGTGTAGCATCAGAAGTTGAGCATGGATCAGTGTCAACATAGCAGATGTATTCTTTGCATAGGAATCCCTGCATTGGATTAGAGAGAGATCATGAGTTGGTACCCTACTAATGGAGTATCATTTTTATTCAGATGCATTATATTACATGAGCCCTCCAAGGTGAGGGATATCGCATGCTTCGGTTGGAAGCAGGATGTAGGTTGGCCACTCATCACTATTTTAGCATGACTTCAACATGATGAGATTGACCTTGGTCTAGGCCAAGGGTTGGATTGGAGAGAGGTGATGAGTTGGTACATGGAAAGTGGAGCAGCACTCACTGTCGGAGTTATAGCACAACATGAGTTGTGTAGCCCTGATGTTGCTTATTGGCAGCACGGGGATCTAGGAGGATTTGTTAATGACAGGTTCTATCGGAGACTGATCTAGGATTCAGGCATCGAGGAGACCATTCATGGTGGTTTGACATAGGAGTAGAGCATCACCCAATGGTTCGTATGGGATCCTAGCATTGGGTCTTAGTTGCGTCAGACCTCTAGATTGGGCCACATATTTGGATTGCTTGAGGGCAAAAAATCTTGGGGTGGGAGAATTGTCACGTCCCCAATTTTATCCTTCATAGTGCAGCCAGGGTGGATTTCCAGGGTAAGAGGTGGCTAAGTCAGTGGAGTAGGTTTATGTCATTAGGGGTTCTGATGGAGTTTTGAAAAGTTCTTACGGGATTTGATGGTATTCGCTTGGCATATTCCACCATCTGGACATTTTGCCTTTCATTTCATCGCATTCCAACAACTTTTAGAAATCAACATTATTATTGGGCATAACTTAATTAATTATGCTCGAGGTGGCATTTCAAGGAGATTGATTTGTGGGAAACCTCAATGTTATAGCTAGTTGGAACCAAAATGGAAAGATCTACAAGATGGGATGGTTAGATATGAGTTTCAATGTCTTGAGGTGACACGGTGTCCAATTTACCATTTTCCTTGCATTTAAGAAAAAAGTAATTGAAATAAAATAGGGAAAAGTGCTCCATGATTAAAATAATAATAAATTAGAAGGTTCTAGAGGAGTCCATCAAATCTATAAAAGAGGAGGAGGAGACCATTGGAGGACATCTTGGATTTTGTAATTTTTTTGTATGAGAGGTTGAGAACTCGGTTCTCTACTCCATTAGTTGCTCCAAGACGAAAACCCTCAGGTGATTTAGAGAGATTGGGAGAGAACCCATCTCCCCTTGGTGGATCCATTCAGGATTCACAGGTTGCAGTGTTTTATTTTTCAATTCGTTTTGGGAGGCGCATTGTGGCATTATTACAGATCGATTGAGGCCAACTATCTCATCTATTTTTATAGCATGTAAAACCCTAGTTCTTATATTATAATAAAATTGAGATTGTTTCTGCTTATCGTATTATCAAATCGCATGCATTTTATATGTTATATTTTACATGGAAATCTTTTATTTATGAGTAGAAATTTTATGTGAAAGGAATGTTCCAAATTTATTTCATTTGGGACATTACAAAACCTCATGTCATCAGCCTCAGCTAAGCCATATCCACCCATGGTTTCCAAAAGTCACTAAGGTCTTCATTCAAATTCTTTCCTTGTGAGGAAAAGTTTCCATCTTAGTTGAGAAAATCCAACCATCTCAAATATTTAGCTTAATTTATAAGTAAGTTCCTACCACTACCATGCCTTATTGCCTCCTTATTCACCTTTTCCAAGCTCCATCCCACCTTCTATACCACTCCCTAAGCTTTCGGCATGTTCTTGTAGTAAAACAAGGGATTCTGTAGGTGAACTAGTACTTTTTGTAGACATCGTGTAGGAAAACCTGTAGTAGACTATTTTGAGTCTGAATTGAGAAAAATCTAAAAACTAGGGTTAGGTCCCTACTTGCCCTCCAAGCCATATCAACCATTGTACTCCTTTTCCTCCACACCTCTCTCCGTTACCAAAGAAGCAAGAAAGATTAGCATTTTCATGTTTCAAGTAAAAAGATAAAAAGGGAAAAAAATTCTTTTATATTTATTCATGCACTCTTCACTTAGTACTTTCTAGATCAGATTTCATGCTTAGATTAGTTAAAACCTCATAGGTGTTAAATTAGGGCTCTTTTTCAAGAAATGTATGTTAATAAGTAGATAGACGATTTCATGTTATTTTGCAAGCATTTCTTTCAGTCTTTCCTTCATGCAATAGACAACATTTCTTTTTTACAATTAGGGTAAATTTCCCTTCTCGAAGTTGGTAATCAAACTTCTTCAAGTCAATATAAGGCTAGTTTGAGAAACCCTAGTGGTCTATCACCCTAGCTCAACAGTGACAAAGAGTAGACCAATTACATCTATTTATGTATACAACACTGTCACCTCCAAGTTTGTATAACCCTGGGTTGATGAAGTAAAGTCAGTTGTCCTTGATGCAATATTGGTGCTCATCAGTCACCATGTGTTTGTTTCCACTATTGAGGAGATTGGTGGTTACTTGGTCTATGTTGCATCTAGTAGTTCTTCGCATGGTTTATGTGGAATATTATTAAATGCTACTTAATTGTTGGCATTATGCATATATGGCTTGGTGGTTACCAATTACATGATATGCTGGTATTTGTTGGTGGATTTGCTAATCAGATTTATTGTTTCATGGATCTATGGTCTACTACCATAATAGTTTGAAGCTTATCTTATGATATGGGATGTGTTGTGTTGATTCCTACTATTTTGAGTGGATGATCACTGCTACAAATGATGCATATATTTTTGAATTGCTTATTGATACTATCATGTTGATGATGTGACAGGATAGTCATATCTGTCGTTACAAGTTCATGAGCTATATTTATGTTGCTGCTACATATTGGAGTTTTATGTTGCTCATTGATGTCACTGATATATGCTATTACTTCTCACTATTTTATATCTCACAGTCATTGGTTATTGATTCTATCACTTCATTTTATGCTAGATGATGGTTCCTTGATATAGATGGATCTATCTTATGCACTTGGTTGGTGGTATACATGATGAGATTTATATATCATTGATCATTCATGATCTTGTTGATTGACCAAATTTTTGTAGTGTTGGTTAAGGAACATTTTTTAGTGCGTTCTAGCAAGAGGTATGAGGTTTATTCATGTATCCTGTCTATAAAGGCACGCAATCAAGTGTTTATGTCCTTGAGTTTATGTTGTCATGAGTTGGTGATAGGAAGGTTATGGGTCATGACTAGTTGGTGTTGTTGAGAGTTGTTGCAACCATATTTGAGGTATTTTATTTCATTTCATAGTATTTTTATAGCCTTGTATCTCATTATACAACCATGTAATACATTGTATTAAATGTCATTGGTCATGCTCATGTAGGAGAGAGAGTCTTGATTTATTGATGAGGGAAGCCACTCATGTGGGTTGATGTGTATTGTTTCAGTAATGTATTGTATAGTCAGTCCCTTGGTCCTTGTGGTGCACCCTTCAACTAGAGGAAATTGGTTACAAGATGATGATGCTCAGGGGGATCATATCTAGAATTATATTGTTGATTAGATATGGCTTGTTGTTGTTGTCGGTATAACACTATGCTATTGTTGTTTTGGAGGAGAGTGAGGTTGATGTAGTTGGTGCTGCTAAGTAGAGAGTTATTGTCACTATTACTATATATGAGGTGTTTCTTCTCACATTAGATGCTGCTAATGATTATTCTATGTTTCTGATGGAGAAAGTGTTGTTGCTCATGGTGTTTTATTGTTGATGCTCTTGCTGCCATTGAGATTGAGTGTTGCTACTGCTGCTTGAGGTTGGTGCTCATAGAGAGCTTGTTGTTGCTGATTTAGGGGAGAGAGAGAGTTATTATTTTTATTTGTTTCCATGCTACTATGAGGAGTGTTTTTGTTATCTCATTATCATTTAACCATGTTGATGTATATGATATGTTGTTTTTTCTCGTAGTTATGGTATGTTGTTACCCACACTATACGGATGGTTATGGTTGTAACTACGTGTAGAGACACAACTAGTGTCCAAGGGGAGTAGTGTTTACTAAGCTATGGTTAGTTGGGTGAAGCTCTTTGCCATTGATGTCAAAGGGGGAGTGAATGAGTAGTTTTTTAGAGACTACTGGGTTGGTTTAGCTGGGGTTTCCATCAATGCAAAAGGGGGAAATTTTTTGCACTATGGCTCAGTTGCTTAGTTGGAATTGATGTCAACCTAGTAGTGTTTGTGTTGGAGGTTGCATTGATGATTGTTGGCATTAATGTCAACATTCTCTTATGTGATTATGCACATGGTATATTTTTGTTTTCTTTATGGTCTCTGATATGTATGAGTATGGATGAGCTGCTACATCGTTTCTTGGTATAGGTGTTGATTAATTGTGGTGAATATTGATGGTTTGAGAGTTAGTGTAGTTGATGGATGGCCTTGAAGTCAACCTAGTTGGACTTGTATTGATGATGCAGTTATTATAGTCAATTTTTGGAGTGTTGCATAGGCTACAGTGGCTTTCTGATGCTGATAAACTGGTGGAATAGTTTTTGTGCAAGTTTGGAGGGAGATACTTATTTTTCAAGCTAGGTTTAGCCCCATTCGCATGGAAGTGAGGTAATGGGAGTGACTCTAGCTTGCCAATCAAAGCCTTACAATGTAGAGAGATCAGTTGGGGAAGAACATCCCTAGTCACATGGTTGAAGGCTCATCAGAGTGACTGTAACAATCTAGTTGCTTGGAGTACAGGTTCATGCGAGTGATCAACGAATCCAGTCGATTTGGCTCAGGCTTGTGGGTGTGATCAGGACTCATAGTGAAAATTCCTTTGCATTCCTCACACTTATCGATTATTTATTTGTTTTTCCGGCTTGTATTGTTTGAGAGCCTTCATGTAAAGGTCAAAAAATGTTTGTTGGACTTCTAGAAGATGATTAAAAGAGAATATAATAAATAGATAATGTAAGTGGATTTACTAAGTCAAGAGGAATTGAACCAAACCACTTTCAGCATATGAACAAAGCTCCTTGGTAGGTTTGACGTGGTCTTGGAGGAAAAATTGACTTTCTAGAGTTAAAAATCTTCATTTTCTTTTGTTACAACAATTCCATATAGGACTATAATACATGAAAGAAATTATTCTTTAACTCAACAAGCCCTAGAAGCATGAAGAATTTGCTTTGACCTGGAATTAGAGAATGAAATACATGCTTGAATAAATAAACAAAATATTTTTCTCTTTTAATATATAATATACAATATCCTGATTACAAAAGTAATTGTGAAGACTGAATCTAGTTACATTCTCCAACACTCCCTCTTAACTAGGGAGGTATTCATAATCTCATCATGTGGTAGAAGGATTCTCAAATTGAAGTATTCTCATAAAAAAAGTCAAATTGATAAGCCATCTCTTAAGCATTAATATCATAACCAAGATTGTCAAGATAACAAGGCCTTAAATAATAATCTTCTTATATCATAGCATAATACTAGGAGGCTTTACGTGCGACAACACACTACCTATACAACACATACCCAATCTAGATGTTCAATATGTATGTCCTTTTAGGTCTATCCTTATCTTGGATTCCCAATCCTCAAAGAATATCAATCCTCCTTGACTACTCTTTTCATGGATTCCCTACCTCATCCTAAAAGAGTACCATTCTATGAGACTACTTATATCTTGTATTTTCCAATCCTAAAATAGTACCAATCTCAGATGCTTTCGCAATCCTCCAGATCACATTCTCTCTTCATGGACTTCACTTAGATGTATGATTGTTAGTCCTTACCTATTGCATGACACATGAATAAGAGAATATACTTTCCATCATCACTCCCTTTCAATTAGGGAGGAGATATCCACCAAATCAAGCTTTCTTCTAAAGTACTCAAGATTATTGTTTGGAAGTAGCCTTGCCATAATATCAATTAGCTATTCATCTATATATATATAATGCAGCTTCACAACCCCATCTCATACCAAGGTTCTAATATAGTGGTATTGATTGTTAATATGTTTTGTCCTAACATGAAAAATTGGGTGCTTCTCTACAAACTTCACTTGTAGCAATGTACTCAACTTCAACACTACTAAAAGAAGCAATATCTTGCTTCTTTCTCATCCATGAAATAATGGAAGATCCCAAACTGAGACATCCATCAATAGTGCTTATACCATCTATCTCACTACCACCGCAATTAGAGTTTGTATATCCTAATAGTTGAATTTCATAACCAACATATCTAAGGAAATGATGCATTCTCCCACAAAGATATCGTAGGATGTGTTTGGCTGTTATCTAGTGTTCATGTCTTGGCTCTATATGAAATTTCTTGAGGAAATTTACTATAAAACAAATCTTAGGTCTAGTATTCACAAGATACACTGAGAAACCAATCAACTTCCTATAGCATGTAGGATCTACTGAACTAGATTTTTACCTCCTCAACTTCTTTATATTAGTAATTGTAGAAGTTTTCATTGGCTTAAAATCCATCCTGCCAAACTTTTGTAATACATTGATCACATATTTTCATTTACCAAGATATATTTCACTAGTTTTCTGCCAAACCTCTAGTCCCAAATAATCGTGCATAAGCCCAAGATCATTCATGTCAAATTTGGCTTCTAATAGGTTCATCCTTGACCACTTTGATGTAGAGGTTAGGATCTGCATAACTCTTGACAAAACCAGCTCTCAATAGGTATGCATCCATCTTAGCATACCATGATCTAGTTTCTTCTTTCAATCCATATAGAGCCTTCTTCAATATGCAAACATGTGTCTCCCTATTATGGACTTCAAATCCTAGAGTTTTCATATTATAATATTCTTCATAAATTGCCACATTCATAAAGGTTATTTTAACATCCATTTGTTGAATGATCCATCCCATAGTGGCAGCCAAAGAGACAACTGATCTAATATTTGTATATCTTACTATAGGAGTGAAGGTTTCTTCATAATCGATACCTTCCTTTTATGAAAAGCCTCATGCCACAAATATAACTTTATACTTATCAATTCTCCCATCCACTGCATGATTGATCTTGCATATCCATTTAGATGTGATAACTGATTTTTCACTTGGTCTAGGAACAATTTTCCAGACATTGTAACAACCCCTGGTTGATATTTCATGTAAATAAAATAAAGAAAGGTCACGCAACATATACTCCAAGCTTAATGGTAGGTAAACATTATAGTGGGAATCACTTGTGGTTTATTAATTGCTTTCAAAATTGGCAAATGAAAATAGGAAATAATTGACATTTAATATGAGAATTAAAGGAAAACAGGAGAAAATGAAGATGAAGAGACAAAAATATTCATTCAAGGGAAATTAGAGATGAAATGAAGGAAAATAAAGAAAAAATGAAAAAGGAAAGGAAGAGACTAGATATCAATGATAAAAAGGCATCAGAGAAACAATACACAACTTTGGTCAATTCACAGCTTTTGATAGATTTTTAGCTCAACTCTTCGTCATTCTAGCTCTCTTACAATCTTGCACACTTAGAGAATTCTTCGAGCATCCTAGAATTCACTTGGACTTTGAAAGAAGAAAGGAAAGGAAAAGAAAAGGAATTGTGGAAAGTGGAAAAGAAGGTTGGATTAGGAGCTACAACTAGAGTTCATTGCAGGTAACAGGTTGCATGTGTGATTTTCCTTGTTGACATTTGGATGCATGATACATGCATGTGGTTATTTCGTTTTTCTTATGTCATTGGCATTATATTTGCTTGGATTTATAGTGGTTTCAGCCTTGCCTTGTCATTTCTTATAAATGCATGATGTAATGGGTTCTCTATTTTGATTAAGCTTTCAATGACCAGTAGGCTTGGACCCTTGTTGAGGTGGTCTTAGGAAAATTCTAAGGGTTAAGGGTGGAGATGGGATTTCTCCTAGAACTCTTGAAAAATGGGTGGCGATGGGATTTCTCCTAGAAATTTTGACAAATGGGTGGAGACAGATAAATTCCTATGGAGCTAGTGAAGGAAGTGAAAGGGATCCAAGCTTGTTGTCATGTTAGTGATTTCTAGACTAGTTTAGGTGAAATCACTGTGGTTGAGGGTTGAGGTAGCTTTGCCTCTGGAATTCATGGTTGGTTCTATTTTGGTTTGACTCATATGATCCCACACTCACACTTGGAATATGGAACAGGGGTGATTGGTTGAAAGAGAGATTTGGATCAATCCAATCTATGGTTGGATGGTATGTGGAAGTCCATTTGGTTGGCTTTTGCATATGATTAATATGAGCTATTTTATTATTGTGATTGATGAGCACATGTATTGGTTATTATGTTTATCTTATGGTTAGTTTGTCTTGCATCCTATTATGGTTATATGTTGGTTATAGCCATGGTTGAACAATGTGCTCTTCCGATGGATCTTGTTCATGATTTAATTAGTTATGGAATGGTGAATGTATGTATGGGCTAAGAAGTGTTTTGGCAGCTATCTTGAGAGGGAATTGAGCCTTCTTAATAATTATTTAGTGAAGTTAATAAGATCATGATCATATATGCATTCATGACCTTTAACTACTATGTTTACCATATGTTTGAGAAAATGTTTGTCATGTATTAGGCATGTCTTGGACAAGATATAGCTTTACTATTCATTGATTAGACTTGTGATTATCCTAGATATGATTCTGGAAAGTGATGCGATATTCTAGGTAGTGGCCTGTAGGCCAGCCTTGAAAAGGTGGCATTGTTCCAACAACTGCAGCCTTTGAACTCAAGAATTTTGGTTATAACCGCATGCAAGAAGGCTCATGAGTACGGTTGGAGCATACCGATCGCATGCATTATGTGTTAGGCATGTGGTTAGGGTGTAGAGCCTAAGAAGTGAAATTTCCAGCTCAAATATTAACCATGAGTGGCTATTGTTAGACCCCTGGGTGATTTGATGTCCTTGAGGAGAGGTATTATGTTTTGGGTTACTGGAACCCACTTCCATAACTGGAAATTGGAGGTATGGTCATGCCATACTAACACTCAACTCATGTTTACCATGGAGTGCTTATAAAAGTGGGTAAATGTGGGATGGACTGGTTATAGGGTGGTATCAAAGTGAAGTTATGTTTGCTTTGGGCAGTATTTGATACCACAACATGTTACCAGAGCAAGGTTGTAACACTATACCTCGGGGTACATGGATATGGTTATGGTGATCATGCATGCATTTATTGTTATAGTTTTGTATTATTATCATGAATGCATCATGATGTCGATATGTATTTATATTATATATATATATATATATATATAGTGATAATAAGGACTGAGTTGAGAAAATGTGATATCCCCCCATGAGATACACTGAGGTATGATTTTGATTATGTCTTCTATTTGGTTTATCTAACATGGTATCATTGTAGGAAATAGAAGATCATAGATGAAGAGAATAATGGTGGACTAAAATTCACATGACTCCCCTTATAGGCCTTATTTAACTTTAGTGGAATGGGAAAAGTCAGTTAAGAAGCAAGGAGAAGAGTATTATCCTGATCTAGTAGATACACTGAGGAGTTCGAGGCGAGAGATTTGAAGTTGAAGGGAATATAATAACAGTTTGATTGATGCATAAGAAATATTTGCAACGGATCAAGAAAAGAAAGCAGAAGTCAATGAAGTGATTCTTTAGAGCATTTTAGAGCTATAGAAGTAGGGATGGTTGGGGATCAGCCAGGGATAAGAAGAAAATACAAATGGTGTAGATGGAAGCAGGTCTCAGAAGGGGTATAGATTGGATAGGGATGATACTATGAAAGGTGGAAGATCCTTTAATACAGCTAACAAGAGGGCTAGCACTCATGAATTCCTTTCTAGCTTAGGTTCCAATAGACATCAATTTCCATTACCGTTGACATCCTTACAAGAGGAGGGAGAGGGGATACTTTCCATATGAGTTCAGGAAAGCCAAGCCTCTTACTTTTGACGGGGAAGTGATGAAATGAAAAGATGGAGAAACTTGGTTTCTTGGGATCAAGAAGTTCTTCATACTACATGACTATTCAAAGAACATGAGAGCCAAGATAGCTACCTTTAGTCTCAAGAGAAAAGAAGTTATCTGGTGTGGAGATGTTAAGCATGTCAGAGGCATAAGAGAAGAGGATATAAGTTAGTATTAGTTTAAAATACTCTTCAATAAGAAGTACCTGTCTCTCAGGTCTTATGATAGGAAGGCTAAGGAATTCTATGACCTTAAGATGGGTTCCATGATATATAAAGAATAGATGACCAATGTTATGGAGCAGCTGAGGTATGTTCCCTACCTCAAAGATGAGGACAAAAAGGTCCAAAGTTTCATCAATGGATTTCCTTGAGCATTCAAAGATTAGGTTGAGTATGATGAGCCTTGGTCATTGAATGAAGTCATTGGAATTTTGAAGCATAGTTATAAGCAGTCTAAGTGCAAGTCTGAGTTCAAGCGTGATTGGAGAGGTAATGAGAAGACTAAAGGAAAATGGCTTAAGAAGCAAGGGATATCTCAAGATGCAGGTGATTCAAATTTAAATAGGAACACAACAAATTACAGATATAACCATAAATACAAAGATGCAGTAGAAATAAGACTTCATTTAAATTTTAATATCAAATACTAAAATATGCTTACAAATAGAATGGAAATAAGACTATCTCAAGCGATGGTAGCTTATCTATGATAATAGATGTGGTGGATACATGCCTCTGAACTATGTTACAATGAGACTCCAAGACCTATTTATTATTGAGAAATAATGGAAAACCCTAAACATCCAGAAACCTAACCCTAGGAGATGAAATGCCAAAATAGTGGGCCTCGTTTGGGTAAATTGGTACATAAATTTTCCGGGGTTGTAACTTTGGCATATGATCTCCGTTTGGCTATCATAATACGTCGTTTCGAAGATACCTCATGTAGGGCCTCAAAATGACTCTAGAAGTTCAAGACCCAAAAGAAAGTCCAAAAATAGTAAACTATGCTACAACTAAGGAAAAAAATTGAAAGAGACAGTGTTGGGGGTCCAAGTGGAATATGAGGGTGGCCACCAATATCCTCCTGGATCAGTCCTCCCCCTTCAGAAGAAATGGTATGCATTGAGTTGAATGTGTCCATGAGATGGGGAAGCTTTTGCTAAACTTGGTCCCTGCTGAGCCACTAGCCTTGGTGTAGGAGTTGGCCAGCTTTGACAACCCAATATCTTTGGATCTTTCACTAGCGAGTGTTCTTGAATTATGTGTCCATAATATGATCAGTTGTTGCCTATTTGATGCAGTTTGGGTTTAAGTATTTTGGTGTGAGTTGTTTTGCAATGTATGATGTGTCTAGCAATGGTGGGAAGTATGGTCAAAGGCAGCCCACATTAAACAGTGGGTGTAGTCCAAGGAATGGGGGAATACGGAGCTCAAAAGCATTTTCTCCCACAACCTTGGTAATGGTGTAAGGACCATATTGGAGTGGTCTAAGCTTCCGATGGGCACCGATAAGTTGTTCTTTCTACAAATGCAACCAGACTTTGTCACCCACCTAAAATTTGTGTGGCACCCGATATTGATAATGTCGCTGCTTGTGCTAAGAATTTGACTTCTCCAAGATGTCATGAACTTGTTGGAGGACGTGCTGGATGTGTTCAATAAATCTGGTCACTTTATCAGCCTCAAGTATTATATGTGTGGATTCTGTCTGCATAGTCACATGAGGCATGGCAACATCAATCAGACACAATGATTGAAATCCTCGACCCACTTAAAAGCGATTGCGACCAGTCGAGCCATGGAGAGCTCTATTATAACTGTGTTGCACATATGGAATACTCTCATCCCAGTTTCGAGGATACTTGGATTTGTACATGTGGAGTATGTGCACTATCATCCTATTAATGCCCTCCATCTGACCATCATCTTAGGGATAGAAGGTAGTCGATTTTCTGAGCTTGGTGTCCAAGTCTAGAGGATTGACCAGAATGTGCTATCTCGATTTGATATAATGGTCTATGGGATGTGAAAATCTACCCATAGTCATTCAAAGAATATTTTGGCAGTGTCCTATACTGTGATACTCTTCTTGGAGGTCGCCAATATAGCCATCTTAGAAAATATATCCATGACTATAAATGCACAGTCATTACCATGCTTGGTAGAAGGGAGGCCAAACATATAGTTCATGGAGATGGAATCCCATGGCTGGCTGGGAGTAGGAATAGGAGTGTATAGGCCTTTCTTCTTGATGGTTGGCTTGGCGATGGAATAGGCAATGTAGGATATGATATATTTCCCAAGATGGAGTCGGAGTTTGAGGCAATAAAAGTACTTTTATAGTACAGCCATAGTTGTCTCCACACCAAAGAGTCCTGCAACCCGACTAAAGTGCACCTCCCAAATTAGCTTGGCATGCTCGCTTGAAGGAACACAAAGGTGGCATAGGTAGCATAATAATGCATCCTAGAGGTGGAAATCGTGAAATTTCTTGCCAACTACTAGCATTTTATCTGTCGAGGAAAACTCTGGATCATTTTTGTATAGTTGCGGCCATCTATAGGTCTAGTGACCACAAGAGTTGAGAACAATAGTTAGTGCTACAACTAGGGGCTAGCTTAGGCGGTATGCAACATGATTGGTGCTACACTTTTTGTATTTAATTGTTCAAGTGTAATTGTTGCAGATATGTAGACCACTTCTGATGGCGATCACTCTGCAACTTCCCTTGTGTCTGTATAAACTAAAGAGGTCAGTTATTGGTGTGGATGACCTTCTCCTTACCCATAATGTAGCACTTCCATTTTCGTCAAGCCTACATGATAGAATACATCTCTTTATCATAGGTGGGGTACTTCCAAATTGTATCAAAAGTGTCTCACTATGATAGGCCACTGGATGCTTGTGATGGGTGAGGACTGCACCAACATCATAGTCAGAGGCATCTGTCTCGATTTCAAATGGTTGTTGCAGATCTCGCAGTGTGAGTACCGATGCAAAGAAGAGGCCGTGCTTCAACTCAACGAATGCCTTCTATTCGGATTGGGAGTAGGAAACTTTGTTTTCCCCCACCCTTAGTAATCTGACTTAAAGGCCAAGTGATATGGGAGAATCCCAACACGAACCTTCGATAGAAATTTGCAAGGCCCAAGAAGCTGCGAAGATGTATTAGAGTTGTCAAAGCTGGTCAATCCCGAATGACTTGGATATTGGTCAGGTCCACATGCACGCCACGCGGATCTATGATGTAACCCAAGAATTGGACCTGGCTCATGCCAAAGGTGCATTTATCCAAGTTGGCACACAATTTATGCCACTGAAGGGTTTGAAGAACCTGTCGAATGTGTTGCAAGTGTTTTTCCCAACTCTTGCGAAAGATGAGGATGTCATCTAGATATATCACCGTGAATGAGTTGGTGAAGGGCTGCAAGATGTTATATATTAGCCTCGTAAAACTAGCAGGGTCATTTTTCCACCCAAAGGGGATAACCAACAATTCAAAAAGGCCTTCCTTGGATTTAAATTCGGTATTCCATACATCTGTGGGCTCTATTGGAACCTATTGATAACCAAACTTTAGATCGATCTTACTAAAATGCTTGGCCCCCTTCAGTTGGTTAACTAAGTCATCAATCCATGGGATTCGATACCTGTTTCTGACAATGATTTTGTTTAGTGCTCGATAATCAATAGAGAGCCTTCAAGTCCCATCCTTCTTCTATACAAGTACAATTGGGCTCCCATAGGGTGAGGAACTTGATCGAATGTGCCCTTTATGCAACAATTCCTACACTTTCCACATGATCTCATCATTTTATAGAATGGAGCAATGATATATCAACGCGTTGGGTAGAGGTGCTCTTGGATTCAGATCGATTGAATGTTTGACCTGATAATGCAAGGTTATCCCTATGTGTGAGGAGAGTATGTCCCTGTATTCTTCCAAGACCGTATCCACCTACTTCTGCTACTTGGAGGAACCCTTCCCAAGGGCCATGGATGTGGCTATGACCTTCCCCTTACTTTGAAAGTGAATCAGAAAGGAAAAAAAATTCCCAATCTAGGAGATGACCTTACTGCATTGCTTAGCAGAGATTAAAGAGATGATAGTAGGTGGGGCTACCTTCGGTATCCTGTATAATTTAGTACCCAAAGAAATAATAATAGAGCAAGGTCTAGACTCATATACATCATGTTTCTTACATAAGTATGGTTTTCCTAATAATACATCACAAACTTCAACATGAGCAACATCACATAGTAGCTCGTCCATAAAGGGCTTGATGCAGTAGGGAAGGCTTGAGTGTTGGCTGACACAAAGATCTCATCCTTAGTGAAGCCACCAGATGGTATATGGCTGTGGATGTGCAGGGGAGAAGCCTTCACCAACATCTACGAGTGGAATAAGTTCTCCCCCTCCTCTTGATCTTCAGGCTTAATCTTCTGTATCTTAGTGGTGGCCACACTGGCACTGGACTTCACGTCAATGATCTTCTTCCCTTTTTCATTCCCCTTATCAGGTTCTAGCTCAGATTCATAACATGCATTAGGCTCAAAAGCCTTTAGCTCAGCCACGAGTGACTTCTTGGGCTGACACTCACTTGTGTTGTGAGTGAAGGTCTTATGGAACTCACACCACTTTCCTGTGTCCTTCTTTGTCTTCGTGGTGTTTCTCTTTTCTTACGACTTCAAAGGGTTCTCATGGGTCACCTCACCTTAGCCTTGCCCTTTACTTTGTGTTTTGGGGGTGTTGTTCCCTTTCTTCAGATTCATAGATTAAAAGTCTTGCTTTTTCTGTTTAAGCTTCTACTCGATCTTAACAACATATCGGTACACCATGCCAAGCGAGGAGATGTCTAGGAACTACATCTCATTATAGATGTACCTGTGTAGGTAACCCTGGTACTTGAGTACCAAAGTTTTCTCAGAATCCTTGATACCCAACATCGTGAAGGATGTCAAAATAATTGGTAAACTCCGGTACATCTTGGTCCCTTTCGAGTCGCAATGTGGTCCACTTATGTATTTATCCTCATAGCTCCTGACAGTGTAGTACTTCTACTTGATGGAGTCCTAGAATGAATTTCAAGATGGTGCATTCAAAAATAGTGAGGGCATGATTTCATCCTTCTGCTCACAGTAGGTTTCCCATTATTCCTTTATGTGGGAGGCTCTTTGAGAAGAGAAAAAGTAATATTTTCCCAGCTGGAAAAACCACAAACAAAAAATATCCATCTCATAGATTTAACCCTTTATCTATAGTGTGTGCATCTATCTAACCCTCAAATATGTGAATGTCAAAGTTAACTTGTACCTTAAAGGGTTTGGCACTTCCAGAGTGCCTGCTGGAAGTAGATGTGTCACCCTTGGGTAGTTGCTGAAGGATCTGGGCAATGTTGTCCATCATTGCGTTCCTCTGTCACTTGAGCACTTCTTCGAGCAAGATTTTGAAAGGGTCACCTATCCCTTTGTCTTTTTTTTTTGCCCCCATGGGAGGCTGTCAGGATTTGCGAGGCTAGTCTTGCAAAGGTTCAACCAGTTCAAGCCCTCACTCCTTATATCCTGACCTCGTTGGGGACATGCAAAGAAAAATAGAGAAAGCACAGACCACTCTGATACCATTGATCTGAATTTATATAGGTACATAAAAAATTACAAATACAACCATAAATACAAAGATGCAGGAGAAATAACAGTTCATTTCATTAATATAAAATAATAAAATATGCATAGAAAAAGAATGGAAATAAGACTAGCTTGGGCGATGGTAGCTTATCTCTAAGAAGAGATGTGGTGGCTACATGCCCCTGAACTATATTACAATGAGGCTCCAAGGCCTATTTATTATTGAAAAACAATGGAAAACCCTCAACATCCACAAACCTAACCGTAGGAGATGACACGCCAAAACTATGGGCCCTCTTTGGCTAAATTGGTACATGAATTTACCGAGGTCGTAAGTTTTGCATACGATCTATGTTTTGTTGTCATAATACCTTGTTTTGAGGATCTCAAAAAGTAGGTCAAAAACAAATAATTTATTTTACTTATGGCCTTTTTGGTCTCTTCGTTTACTCTAAAAATGTCATTTAGGGCCTCAAAACGGCTTCGAAAGTTCAGCACCCGAAAAATTGCCAAAAATAGTAAACTATGCTACAATTAAGGAAAATGAAAACTGAAAGAGATAGTGTTGGGGGTCCAAGTGGAATAGGAGGGTGGCCACCAATATCCACTTGGATCAGCAGGTGACAAGGAAAATGTGGGACCTCATAGGAAGTTCAATACAACTGAGAGAGGACATGGGTATCAGCTTAAGGAGAAGCAAAATAAAGGTGATGGAAGGAAACCTTTGAGTTGTTGGTGTTGTGTTGGAAAGAATCGCAAGAGGGATTTTCCATCACATCACCGTGGGAGGACTTATATTGAAAAATCTCAGTAGGTTTAGACAGTTGGAGATGTAGGCCATAGTATTCCTCGTATCTATGCAGTAGTGGATGATAGGCAGACATATCATCAAGCATCCATTATCAAGATAGAAGGCAAGCTTTATGATCAAGTTGTTTCTATTTTTATTAATCCTGGATCTAATTATAGATATATTAGTCTTGACATGATGGATCAGTGTCAATGGAGTAAAGAATTGCATGCAGAATCTTGGTTGGTGTAGTTGGCTACAGGGACCAAAAGATGAGTTTATCATTGGGGGAGATCTTTTGCAGTTGAGCTTAATGGTATGCCTACATCAACACATCTAAATTTTCTTCCTTTGGGATCATATAACATTATTTTGGGCATGGACTAGTTTTTCATTCATAGGATCAAGGGAGACTTCTATGACAAGGTCATTGAGTGCCTAGATGATGATAAAGAAAAAATATTCTTGTAGGGAAAGAAGAATCCTACATTAGTGAGAATGGCTACAACTATGCAGCCAAAGTGCAATCACTGGAAGGGATGTGTACTGTTTGTAATTCATATTTCTAGTGAGAAAGGGAAAGAGGATGAGAATGATGAAATCTAGAGGAGGTATCCTATTTTGCAGCAGTCTCAAGATGTGTTTCCTGTAGAGGTTACATATCTTCCTCCTCATGGAGAGGTAGAAATCTATATTGAGTTGATGGAAAGAGCAACACCAACATCTAAATCATCATATAGGATGAGTACTCTAGAATTGGTGGAATTGAAGTTGCAACATAAATAAATGCTTGAGAAGGGATACATTAGGCCAAGTGTATCTCCGTGGGGTGCACCAGTGTTGTTTATAAAGAAGAAGGATAATACTCTCAGATTGTGCATTAATTATAGGCAGTTGAACAAAGTGACTGTCAAGAATAGGTATACATTTCCGTGGATTGACGATTTTTTTGATTAGTTGAAGGGAGTTGTATTGTTTTTGAAAATTCCTCTAAGATCAAGTTATCATTAGTTGCACATCAAGGAAGAAGACATCCAAAATATGACATTCCATATAGGATATGGGTACAATGAGTTTGTGCCGATTCCTTTTGGTCTTACCAATGCTCCAACTACCTTCACGTGTTTGATGAATAGTGTGTTGCACCCTTACCTGGATAATTTTGTGATAGTCTTTGTTGATGACACATTGGTATATTCAAAGAACAATGAGACGTATATAAAGAAACTAGAAACAATGTTGAGGTTATTGAGAGAGCATTGGTTGTATGTGAAGCTTCTCAAGTGTAGTTTCTTTCATACTGAAATTCATTACTTGGAACATGTTACTTCTAAGGAAGGGATAGAAATGGAGTAAAAAAATATTAAAGCTATCATGGAGAAGTCAACTTTGAGGAATGTTGATGAGGTCACATAATTCATGGGACAATCATGTTATTACAAGTGGCTCATCAAGAACTTCTCTAAGATTGGCTATCATATCACTTCTTTACAGAGGAAAGGGAAGAAATTTGAATGGACCATTGAGTGTGTAGCTATTTCTGAGCAGTTGAATTAGTTTCTTACAAATGATCTGATTTTGAAGATTCTGGATCCTGATAAAGAGTTTATAATTTGTACAGATACTTTCAAGGAAGGACTTGGTGGAGTCTTGATGTAGGATGTGTGGGTAGCTTGATATGAATCAAGAAACCTAAATGGCCATGAGCATAAGTCTATGACTTATGGTCTTGTGTTGGCAGCCATCAGTCATGCATTGAAGATGTGGAGGCATTATCTCCTTGGCAAGAGGTTTATTCTGATGAGTGATCATAGTGGACTGAGGTATCTATTTGGCAAACCCAATCTGAATGCCAAGAAATCTATATAGTTTGCTACCCTCAGTGAGTTTTAGTTTGAGATTAAGCACATCAAGGGCAAAGAGAGCAAGGCTGCAAATTCTCTCAATAGGAGGGTGCAAGTGATCCATATTTCAGTTGTGATCTCTTATGGGACATATTTACAAGAGCAGATCTTGCATGTGTAGTAGCATGATGAGAGGTATCAACAACTAAAGTAGACATTGAAATAATATGTTGAAGGTGATAGGGATGAGCAGTATCGCCTAATGATAGATGGCTTGGTTAGATTTAGGAGCAATATCTATGTGATCCAATAATGGTGAGTTGAAGAAGCTTATCTTGAGAGAGTTTCATGTCAAGTCATATTTAGGCCACCTAGGGTGCCGAAAGACTTTAACAATTGTTAAGAAGTTCTACTATTGGTAAAAATCGAAGAAAGGGCGATTGAATTTGTTCATAGGTGTTTGGACTGTCAAGGAGTGAAAGTAGAATGTAAGCACCCAGCTAATCTATTGAATCCTATTCCAAATGGAAATGGGAGGTCATTTCCATGGACTTTATTACAGAATTGACATGGACATCAAAGTATCATGATTCCATCATGGTTTTGGTTGATAGCTTGAGTAAGGCAACTCACTTCATTGCAGTGAAGTTTGCTAATTCAGCTAGTGAGGTAGCTCATATCTTCTTCAGGTGGATAGTGAGTTTGCATGGAGTTCCCAAGAAGATTATATCAAATATATATGCCATATTCACTTCAATGTTTTTGAAGGAGTTGTTTGCAGGAATAGGGAAAAATTTATCCTTCATTACAACTTATCATCCATAAACAAAGGGAAAACAGAGAGGGTCAACAAGATTTTTTGAGGATATGTTAAGGATGTATGTCATGCATCGACAGAGGAAGTGGGATCAGTATCTTATACTAGTGGAGTTTTCTTATAATAATTTGCATTAGGAATCCTTGAAGATGAGTCCATTTGAAGCTATTTATGGGTGGACTTTTAATACTCTTATCAACTCGAGTGATCCAGTGGAAAGGGTAATGTGGACGAGATATGTTGGGTTAAATGGAGCAAGATGTGTAGGTTATTAGAAGGAATTTGAAGGCATAATAGGACAAACATAAAAGTTATGTAGATCGACATAGAACATTCGAGGGGTTTCAGGTTGGAGAGCATGTGTATTTACACATTAAGCCCAAAAGGGACTTCTTGAGGTTTGGGTCATGTTCCAAGATGGAACCTCAATATTGTAGGTCTTTTGAGATCTTGGAGAGGATTGGGCCAGTGGCCTACAAACTTGCACTACCGCCAACTATGAATGTCGATGATGTCTTCCATGTTTCATTTCTTAAGAGATATGTGCAGGATGCTGATAATGTGATTGATTGGTCTCTATTGTAGGTGGAACTAGAGGGAGAGTCCCAACCACAGTCGCAACATATATTGTAGTAGTAAAAACTCATGCTCCAGAATAGAGCAATAGATCAGGTTAAAGTGTAGTGGAAGCACTTTTGTCCTGATGAAGCTGCATGGGAGGTGGCTAATCATATGTGCGCAATATATGCTTCTTTAATTGATGGTTGAAGAAAATGAGTCATATATATATATAGTAAATGTCGCATCAAGTTGTGTTATAAGGCTCCAATAAGTGGTATGTGTCTCATGTTTTTCACGTTGGTCATGGTTTTCAGGAGTTTGGTATATCGTGAATATTGCATCGAGTTTTGTTATAAATCTCCATAGGCAGTATCTTTTGATGATTATAAGGGTCATCGAACATCAAGGATGTTGTTCCCCAAGGGGGAGGGGTTTGTAACAACCCTTGGTTGATTTTCATGTAAATAAAATAAACTAATGTCATAGGACACGTATTCCAAGTTGAATGGTCGGTAAAAATTATAGTGGGAATCACTTGCAGTTTATTAATGGCTATGGAAATTGACAAAGGAAAAGAGGAAACAATTGGAATTTAATATGAGAAATAAAGGAAAGTATGAGAAAAGGAAGATGAAGAGACAACAATATGCATGCAAAGGAAATTAGAGAGAAAATCAAGGAAAATGAAGAAAAAAGGAAAAAGAAAAGGATGAGACTAGACATGAATGATAAAAAGGCATCAAAGAAATAGTACACAGATTATCTTAGTTCACAATGTTGGACAATTTTTTGGATCAATACTTGTTCATTATAGCTCTCTTACACTCTTTCAAACTTATAACATTCTTGGAGCATCCTAGCATTCACTTGGACTTGGAGAGAAGTAATAAAATGACCACCAAGGAATTGTGGACAATGGAAAAAATTGTTGGATTAACAACTACAACTCGAGTTCATTGCAAGTAACAAGTTTCATGTGTGATTTTCCTTGTTGAGATTTAGATCCATGGTACACGCATGTGGTTCTTTCGTTATTTTTTTGTCATTGGCATGGGATTTTCTTGCTTGATAGTGGTTTCAACCTTGCCTTAGCATTTCCTCGATAGCCATGATGTAGTGGGTTCTCTATTTTTATTAAGCTTTGGATGGCTAGTAGGCCTGGATCCCAGTTGAGGCAGTCTCAAGAAAATTCCCAAGGGTCAAAGGAAGAGATGGGATTTCTCCTGGAACTCTTGGTAAATGGTTGGAGATAGGAAAATTCCTCTAGAGCTGGTGAAGGAATTTAGAGGCATCCAATCTTGTTTTGG
The DNA here is from genome assembly GCA_031772625.1 of Pinus tabuliformis. Lineage (NCBI taxonomy): Eukaryota > Viridiplantae > Streptophyta > Pinopsida > Pinales > Pinaceae > Pinus > Pinus tabuliformis. Next base: position 1,535,823,328 of record CM062818.1, on the reverse strand, counting down.
TCTCAAGAAAATTCCCAAGGGTCAAAGGAAGAGATGGGATTTCTCTTGGAACTCTTGGTAAATGGTTGGAGATAGGAAAATTCCTCTAGAGTTGGTGAAGGAATTTAGAGGCATCCAATCTTGTTTTGATGTTAATGATTTTTAGACCAATTTAGGTGAAATCATTGTGGTTAAGGGTTGAGGTGGTTTGGCCTTTGCAATATGTGGTTGGTTCTATTTTTCTCTAACACATATGATCCAACATTCACACTTGGAATATGGCATGGGGGTGATTGGATTAAAGAGAGATTTAGTTCATCTCAATCTATGGTTGGGTGGGATGTGGAAGTACATGACTTGGTTGGATATTTCAAATGATTAATATGATATATTTTCTTATTATGATTGATGAGAACATGTATTGTTTGTTATGTTGATCTTATGGTTGGTTTCTAATGGATTCTAAATGTTTATATGTTAGTTATAGGCATAGTTGAATGATGTGCTCTTCCTATTGTTGACTTAGGGAGTCCTGACCCAGGTTAGGAGTTAATTGCACCAACCAACAAAACCCTACACCACTGGCCCTTTCAACAACAAACCGCATAGTGCAAGCTGCAGTCTCACCAGAAGTAGTATGGGGGGATGTAAGAAGCAAGTTTATACATTTAGATACTAGTACGATGTCTTTTAGTGCCTTAGATCTACCTTCACGTAGATTAATAAGCTCATAGGTCTCACCTCTGCACTCCGTTAAAACAACCTTCAGACCTTCCCAAAGGTCTATGATCAGTCCTTGTGATTCTTTAACCATTAATTTGTGTACTTATGCACATCAGAGAGTAGTCCTACACTAATGTTCACACATACATACTTAAGTTGTTATTGAACATAAGAGAACTCATTAGAGTCTCCGTGAAAGTACTTATACATGCATTGCATATATCATTAACACTTATTTAAGAGAATCACATAACATTCAATCAATATTCTATCAAACACATCATTCATCGACAACATATAACATCAACTATTATATACCTAGGGGGGATAATATGGGGTACCAAGGGAGGTACCCAAGGTAATAATGTAATAATGGGATGGGCCATAGTAATAAATAAGGTGGTTAACCCATGTCATGTAAGGGACCACAAGTAGTTAATAATAATGTAATGGGCCCATGGTATTAGTTGATGGTATGAGGAAACCATGGTAATGATGCATGGTATTGTATGTATGAGGCCTATATAAAGGCTAGAGACTCCACATATGAAGATGAAGTGAAGTATTATTGTATGAACAGGCATATGGCTTGTGGAGTGTTCTCCTTCCTTAAGGAGTGAATGTATGGTGTTGCCCTACCTTAAGGGTTTTGATAATAAAGAATCATTTCCATATTATTCTTGGGTTTATTTGCATTGTCTCATATTTTTGTATCTGATCTATAATATTCTGGGTTAGATCTACAACAAGTGGTATCAGAGCTCTTTTTTCAGAAATTTTGGGTGACGGCGGGAAAGTTGCAGCGCAGATATGGAATTCTAGTGCCTGGATCAAAATTTCTATCACATGGGCAGATGCAGAAGGGTTGTTCCATTTCCAAAAATAGGTCATAATAAGAATTCTGAGCAATATTGATGAAACTGTGACATTTTCAAATTTTCGCCAAGTTAGTGAATTTTTCTCAAACCCTCTTCATGGAAAAGTTTACAGGAAAAGATGATGGCCCTACTATTGAAGAATTCATACAAAGAATAAAGTCTAAATATGGGATATGTTGGAAAATTTCAGTACGGTTTCATTTGGCAGACGAGGCTGACAAATGGTTTTCATCACTTGACTACCGGCAGATGGTCAAACTTTCAGACGCAGAATTTGAAAAAGTCTTTTTGGACCAATGGTCTCGGGCTAGAAAAAAGGAGAAGGAGACACATAAGGGGTTAATTCCTACTGGTATATCCTTATTGCAGATTCATGGATTGATTCAGAAAGAGAGGATCATTGTTTCTATCAATCCTAGTTGTAAACATAATTTTATCAGTGTTAATTTGGCAAAAAAATTGCAAGTCCCAGCCAAACAAATTGAACATACACAGGTTGATCATGAGGATGTTCAAGTGTACAAGGATTTGAAGATTTCTATGGCTAAATATGTGTTACATGGTGATTTTTATGCTTTAGAGATGAATAATATGGAGGTTGTTTTGGGATATCCTTGGATGGAATCCGTGGGTACTCTCAATATTAATGTGCAGAAGAAATTCCTGAAGCTTTGGTATAAAAAGAAGAAAATTACATTACAGGATATTTCCATCCTTAAACAGGTAGAGCACATGGAGGCTGAAGCAGAAGATGTTCAAGGGAATGACATATCAGATGATGAGCCTCTGATGATCGACAATCAAACACAAACAGAGGCTGTAGAAGAAAAGGTTACAGGTAATGATACATCAGAGGAGGGCTTAGTGGTTGAAGTCATATTGAAAAAGAAGACACCACAACAGGCACCACAGTAGGGTGAAGTCAAGCAAAAGCCATCGTGGGTTAAAACTTCAACATATCATCACCCACATCACCCCGCAAGACAACCATCAAGATGGAAACCAAGTAGTCACATGACGGATAGAAAGGAGAGACGATCCACCTACTACACATCAACACAGAAGAGCTGCCAAGGTCAACTTCCATCTCAAGCGAGCGAGGCACCAGTGAGATCGAGGGTTCACCTTTCTCTTGGATGGCTAGATGCACGTGCATGGTATCAGTTGACTACTCTTTTGAGTAGATCTTATTATTTGTGTTCTTCCCATGTTTCGGGGACGAAACATGCTTAGGGGGGTGGAATGTTATATACCTAGGGGGGATAATATGGGGTGCCAAGGGAGGTACCCAAGGTAATAATGTAATAATGGGATGGGCCATAGTAATAAATAAGGTGGTTAACCCATGTCATGTAAGGGACCACAAGTAGTTAATAATAATGTAATGGGCCCATGGTATTAGTTGATGGTATGAGGAAACCATGGTAATGATGCATGGTATTGTATGTATGAGGCCTATATAAAGGCTAGAGACTCCACATATGAAGATGAAGTGAAGTATTATTGTATGAACAGGCATATGGCTTGTGGAGTGTTCTCCTTCCTTAAGGAGTGAATGTATGGTGTTGCCCTACCTTAAGGGTTTTGATAATAAAGAATCATTTCCATCTTATTTTTGGGTTTATTTGCATTGTCTCATATTTTTGTATCTGATCTATAATATTCTGGGTTAGATCTACAACATCAACATAGATAAACAAAAATAATCAGGGTTTCTACAGATAATTGTCTTTATTGATCTTCAATTCAAGGTTACACACTCAAAACTACCATGCGCACATAGCTGTAGGGTTCCCCGCACTCAGCTGCGGACTCTAACTAGGACTCTATACACTCAGCTGAAGAGTCTTCCTTCTTTTATCCTACATAGTTCTCTATCTTCACTCTTCCTCTTACTTACTTCGTTACTTCTTCCTTTCACTAAGAATCACTACTTATAGATTTTTTCATATAATGCCATGGTTTGTGGACCATGGGTGAATCTCAAAACTAACTCAAAACTTATCCAAAACAAGGGGATAATCCCCTTTGACTCCTATTTACCTATGCGCTCCGCATCCACAAATCGTGGAGAATTTACATTATTTACAAAATTGTATCAAAAAATTATGTTATCTTAGCCAAAACTAACCCAAGGGACCCCATCCCAACAGCCGCACAACATAAATATCGTGACTTTCCCTCGACTCACTCTATTGGCATCACGATATTACTACGAAGATTCCCCAGCTCCACCTAGACCATTGCAACTTCGACAACACTCTGCATTGTTGCCTGTTGAACCTCCTCAACAAATTTCTCCATGGCTAATCCATCTACTTCCACCCTCATCATTCGCTACATTTGCTACAATCCCTTAAGCTTATCTTGAATGGAAGTTGTGACTTGGTAAGCCTCCTCAAACCAAGGTTGTAGCCTAGACTTTAACAATGCCTCCTTCTTCTACGCTTCCTCTACCTATGCCAATAGTTGTTATCCTTCCTATAATTTGGCAAGGTGATACACTGGTGCTAATGTGTACGTAGTCATCCTAACCTCATCATATTGGCACTGCCTCTCCCTTACTGCTGTTTTCAATATTTGCAAGCTCGGGTCCTCCTGCAAATTGGTCAACAACTCCATATCCTGATCGAACAGTGATGCATAGTCAGTGACTGTGGCATCCAAGGTTGCCATGCCTTTCTTAATTTCAACTTCTTGTTGCTCCCAGACCTTAGGCGGAGTTGTGCACTGCAAATTTAACTGCATCTCTAAAATCTTCATGTTGAACTCAAACATGACTCTTCCAGCTTCCACTTTAGCCTCATGCACACCAACAACTAGTTTTTTGATGTTTTCTTCTAGCTATGCATCCTCCGAGATGTGAAGTTTAGGGACTGTCTTACACGCCTCCGCTACTGCTAACTCTAGATGCAAACTATGTGCCTGTAGTGCCTCCTTTTCCTTTAGTTGTTGATTATTGACTTGAATTTCATTGACAGCGGAGAGTGCTGGCTGCTGTCTGATCCTGAGCTCTCCCATGACTCACTAGAGTAATGCATGTAGAGACTCAAGGGATAGATCAACAAGGTTCAGTCCCATGTTCATGACATTGTGAAGAAGTGAATGTTGTTCAACTGTTTCAGTGTGGACTGACCCTTTAGGCAAAGGGAAGATTCTCACATCCCGCAGCTAGATCATCTCCATGACTGTACTCTTTCCTCATGCCAAACTGGCTTGTGCACTGCTCGTCTTCCCAACATCTTCCTAGATTTTGGTTGCTTGGCTACAACTCTTGTAGATCCTTCTAAACACCCACTAATGTCTCCACGTATTGCTACTCGAATTGTTGCAATACTTTTGTTTTGATGTCCTAAATTTTATTGTTGATATCATCGAGATTTCCCTTTGTTAATAGCATGTGATCAACTCGTGTTCTATCAGATTTCTCCTTCTTCCATGTTCCACCCTATTTCTCTTTGCCATGTCTTTTCAAAATAAATGGGGTACTCTACCCCTCTTCACCTCCTCTGCCCTAGCCTAAAATCTCTTCTTCTTCTATCTTCGACGAAGGTAACTTATCATCTTTCTATGACCCACGCTTATTTGTTTCTACCTGCTCCTTAGCAGTGTGTTCCTGCTCTATGCGAGCCTTTTCTATGACTTCCTTCTTTTTCTGCTCTGTTAAGGTCTGCTCAGCTTTCTTAGGATACTCCTTTTCTTTCTGCTTAGTAGAACTCTTTGCACCGGTGCTTGTTTAAGCATCTAAGTCGGACAGGGTGCGACACTCTGTAGGCCATTTTGCTACAACCTCTTGGAAGTCTATTTATGACACAAAATAGGGCAACTGGTGCCATTTCTACTCTGGATCCTTCCATGATTGGATATGGATTCTGTGGAAGTCATCCTTGAACACCGCGTAGGCTGACAACTATGTGAACAAGGTTGGGTACAACCTCAGACACTAGCTGATCGCTATGTGGAGATCCATTTTCAGTAGAATCCAAAATATTTTCATCTCTATGAATCACGCGCCATCCTTTGTAGTCCATAAGGAAGAAAATTCCACTGCCTCCGGCAATCCTTCCTCGAGTGGAGGAGATTGGCTATCCTCTGATAATCTCTGTGCAATGAGAAAAATTGATAGCAACAACTAAGCGTAGTGGAGTGGCTTGGTTTCATCCTGGGCTTCTCAACAGTTTGCTAGGAACTCATGGCAAAGATATCTTGCCCAATTAAATTGCACACCCTCCATGTGCCGCATAGCAAGGGAAACTATGGGCACTGAAACTTCATCTCCACAACATTTTCTCATCACCTTCCCTACTAAAATCTAGGTAGTGAACTAAAATGTCTGTTTTGTGACGGAAAGAATAGAATAGCCTCGCGATTTCTTGAGGAGGACATACTCCCTCTTCTTATTTTTGTAAGATCTTTCTCCCCAGTCTTCCCTAAAGACTCATTAACTGGGTTCATGCCTTTGTAAGGCAGGCACGTGGTTCTTTGAATTAGCATGTTGGTTATGGGAATAGGCTCTCCTAGCCATAACCACCCATCATGCACTAGTGTGAGGGGCTGGCGCACACATATCGCATTAATGGGGGTATGGTGATAGTGTGGTACCAATAGTAGATTGAGCAACCTTGATTGCTAAAGACTGCAAATCCACTCCTACGCTATAATTCTTTAACACATGTTTCTTCATAATAAAAATTTGACATATATTTTTCCATCGCCAGATGTGGAATTTAGCGTGGTGCACGAGGTCCAAATCCTCCATTTTTAACAATGAGATCCATGGGAGCCAAGGAACTTCAAAAGGGACATGCTTAGGTAGCAGGGGCATGATACTATGAACTTCTCGGTATCTAGGTCCTTCGTAACCTTTTCTTTTCCCTTCCATAGAGGGATATATGTAGGTAGCCTTGTCGTGGGTTACACCCCTTCAACATCAATATCCTCTGTTCCCTAGAATTCTTCCCTATCTAGGTGCACTACTCTCTTTGGCTACTTGTATTTCTTCTGCTTGGCCTCTGTTTCGGTATGCTTTCTTAGGGATGCACGCAATGGCACCGAATTTTTTTGCTTTTCCTTTGGTGTGAGTTTCTTTTCTTTCTTCGTAGGTTGTTTTTCTTTTATCATGGTTTGTTTTGGCCTGGGCGACCTTGGCCCTCTACACTTGATACTTCTAGCCTTGTTGTGTTGGATACAACTACTTCTGAGCTCAGGGTTTTGGCGGGGTTGGTGGCAATCATTCTTTCCATAAACAACTCACGGGGTACACGAGAAACATTTTCGTTTGATAGGAATTATTCCAAGAATGCTCGACTCATAGACAACAGACAACGAAATTTACCAAAAAATATTAAAGTGAAAATTGTTCTCTGTTGTAATGGCACACACAATTTAAATGGGTTTTTGAATTCAAATCCAATCATTGTCCCCAATTTCTGACAGTAAATGTAGTTTTGTCGGTAGATCTTCAAATATTTTTGCCTTAATTGTTTCCACCCAACTCCACTTAACCATCTTCTAGCTATCAAGTCATGAACAGTAAATCTAATGGTCATTTCCCTGTTGTGCCACACAGTGCCTTTCTCCATGGTATAGATTCCTAAGAGTAGCTTCATGGGTTTCATCTTTTTCACTCTTTGCGTAGCCTCCTTGCTGCATTATCCTCCAAGCTGGGTATTGTAGTTTATAGTATCGTGCTGCCTTGCAGCTGCCTAGAGCACTAAGACTATCTTGTTGCCATATAGTCATTGTGCAGGATCCCCTATATACAACTTCAACCTACTCCCATTCACTCTTCCCTGCAAGGGTTCCCCATTCATGTTCACAATCTGGACTGTGCTTCCATTTGTAATTTCCTTAACAATATATAGTCCTAACCAATGCATTTGGAATATACCCAAAAATTTAGTGAATTTACTATCATATAATAGGACAATATTGTTTACCTTGAATGTGCGAAGCTTGATATGGCAATCATGCCATGCTTTTTTGCATTCCTTATGTATTTGTTGATGAAATCATGCCAAAAATCGATTTTATTCGAGCTCCATTAGCTGTGCAAGCCGTTCCTCCAAGGCCTCACAATCTTCCATATTCGTCAGGGCTTCTATGTGTAGACTAGGTGCAGTGTTCTAGATTGGCATTACGGCTGTGACCCCATATACTAATCTGAACAATGTTTTCTTTGTCAACTTCCTACAAGTAGTCCTATAAGCCCATAGTATTACAGGTACGGTCACATCCTAGTCATTTCGTTGCGCTTTGTACTTCATCATCTACGTGTTCTCCAAAATCTTATTAAAGTCTTTAGCAGTTCCAATTCCCTCCAAGTGATATGGTCTACTTTTCTGGTGGTAGACCTGGAATTATTTAATCAACGCATTGATTGTTTTGTTCAGAAAGTGCATACCCCGGTCACTCATCAACACTTTGTTGCCATAGCCCTTGTACAATCCTTAACCAACTGTGCTTCTGCCCTCTGGTTAGGTATTGCATCACGGTGATAATAAACATGCACTTGTTTTCTTTCCCAGGTGCTGAATTGGACCAACAAAATTAATTGCCCACTTCTCAAATGCGGGCAAGGACACCTGAGGATGTAGCACTTGGTAACTCATCCCTTTGAAAATCTCCTACATAGTTGCCTTATCTACATAATGGCCTCCCACAACTCCCACATGAGCTTCAATGAGAATGCTATCCTGCTCAGTTCGACACATATCCTTGTAATATTTCATTGGCCCCCATTTTATACAAATGTCCAACAATGACTTAAAAATCGGTCGTGTGCATTACTAATTCCTTTTGTTGCTGACTGATATACCCTTCTGGTGCCATTCCCATATCAAGAAGTGAATAATGTCTATGAAATGGTCATCCGCTACACACATTGCAAAGGGCTATGCATCTAGAAACCCTTCCTCCATATTATTAGGCTCTTCTGCTATTTTGATCCGCGACAAATGGTTAGGTCCCACATTTAACCTCCCTGGATTTACAATGACTTGAAAGTCATACTCCTGAAACAGTAGCAACCATTTGCAGACGTTCCCCCCGAACACAGGCTTGTTGACCAAGTATTTCAAGGAAGAATGATCTGTGTACATCTTGAAGTGCCCTCCTAACAGATAATGCCTGAATTTTTGTAGTGCATACACCATAGCCAATCCTTCACACTCAGTCGTTGAATAATTTTTCTCGGCCTTCAATAAATTCCTACATGTGAAGGCTATAGGATGGCCCATTTCTCCTTCCCCAGCTTCTATTAGCACTGCACCCAACACAATGAAAGGGGAATCAACATGTACATCAAACTCTTTTTTCCAACCCAGGAATACCAAGATCAGCGCTGTGACGATTTTTTCTTTTAACACATCTAATTTTTTTTGACATTATTCATCCTAACATAATGTCGTGTCCTTCTTTAGTAGTTTCTCCATGGGCGCAGTAATTTGAGCATAAGATTTGATAAATTTTCTATAGTATCCCATATGTCCCAACATCGACATAGCTGCTTGACGTTCCTATGGGCCTCCAGATTAACAATTACTACAATCTTTGCAGGGTCCACCATCAATCATTGCTTGCACACCCCATGACCTAGCAAGATCTTGAAAGGAACATAGAATATGCCTTTTTTCAAATTCAATGTGATCTAGTACCTGCAACACGTATCCAACATTAGGTGCAGACTCGCAACATGGCGCTTCACTAATCCAAACATTGTCCAATCATCAAAGTATAGTTCTAGGAACTTATGAATTAACTCCTTGAATGCTGTTACAACTACGTGGGAAAATATTGTAGGTGAATTCTTAAGCCCAAATGACATCATGATGTATTGAAAACAACCCCACTCCATCGCAAAGGTTTTTTTCTGGTATCCTCTCGCACAATCTTGATTTGATGATACCCGTAAAACCCACCAGTAAAGCAATAGGCCTCCTACCCTCCAACATTGTCTAATACTTCATCCATAAATGGTGTTGGGAATGGGTTCTGAATGCACGCATCATTAAGCTTCTACAGATCTATGCAAATCCTTATTTCTCCTTTTTGTTTATTCTCCTGAACCACCATCGGGTTCACCTAGTTAGATTCTTCAACAGGTTCTATGATACCTACCTCCACCATTTTATCTAGCTCCTGGCGAACCTTTTTCTTGTATTTAGGATTAAGTAGGTAAAGCCTCTATTTAATAGGCTTCTCATCTGGCTTCAAAGTGATATCCATAATGCCCAAATCACAAAATATGTCGTTTAAATCCGAAAACATTGTCGGGAAGAGATCCTGGTATTCGCGGAGTAACTTAGCAACTTTATCCATGGTAGCATCGTCCCAATAATCTCCAATATTCATGAACTTCAGTTCTTCTTTAGTGCAAATGTTTACCTACTTTGTCTTCAAAGGTGCAGAGATGTTTGGGTTTTATATTTGTGGGACATCAACTTTGCGGTGCCCTTCTATCTCTATACTATTAATGTTTCTAGGATCTTCATCTTCCTCTTTAGCAGTTACATTATAGCATTCCAATGCATGGCACAACTAGGTGCTCTAGTCTAGTTGGGTCAATTGGATAGGTTCATTGGCATTCTGAAGATAACCACCTTCATTTCTTGTAGCACTTCATCAATGCTTGCAAAGTCATCTTCAAAGATGAATGTTAATAAGAACCCTTCCTTCAATACACCCATTCTGCGGTGCCATGGCGGAGACCCATTTCCACATACCAGTTCATGGGAATGGTGTCCAAGGTATGGATAAATATGTGTACCCACTCTGGCTATGGTTCTGCTCCCCATGCTTTAGTCCATTTCTCTACGTGATTGCATGGATCATCCCTTCCATTATATTTTTCAGTCATTCTAGTGTTAGCATGCCAAAACCATGGCTTCATCATTCTTCTGTAGTCTCTCCATCCAACAAAGCTATCCTTATACGTACCCCACCATTGTTTAGGCGTAGTGCATAGTGCCAGCTCTAATCCATGGAAGTGGTGATCCTCATGGATTTCACACTCAAATTCATCCAAAAACAAATCTACGTCAGTTAAACCATCATAATAGGGTAATTTCCTTACCTCCAATGAAACACAACGCAATGACTTTGTCATCATATTGCATTGCAAGGTAGACACATCAAGTAAGTGATTCTATCAATGTTCTAACTCTTCATCTGAATTAGAGGTGTAGGAATTCTCTCCGTCCCATGAAATCCTCCCATATGTTGTCAGATTGATCCAGTCTTGATCTCTCATTGTTATTTTCTAGATTTGATCCAGTTCATCATCACTCTCTTCATAATCACAGACTGGTTCAGTATATCATGTTCCTTCTGTAGGGTCCAACAGTACTATAACCCAAAGTGAATTCCTCTCAAATGACATTATCCTCTTCTTCAAATTAATGACCCCATTCATATATATAGCCCAATCAATTCCCAAGAGTGCATGGTAGGGATTACTATCATCAATTATTTCTGTAACATCAAACTCTGCTACCAGGCTCACACCTTCAATATCAATTGTTACGCCATATAACTGCCCCATGGGGATGATTCTCTACTAGTTCATCATTCTGAGCTGAATCCTTGACCACTCAGCAGAGGCCTCCCTATCGTTTCCCATGTTTGTTTCAGTACTACATTTTCATTGTACCCCAGATCCAAAATGACCTGGTCCATCTCATAATCACCTATCTGTGCAGTGAGCTTCATCTCGCACCCTGTTCATGCCTTATGTTTTACAATCTTTCAAACTACACAGTGTCCATCAGGGGATTTCTCTTTGCTAGCACATTTATTTATTAATTCCTACAGGCAACCTCAACCTCAACATTTATTTAGTAGTTTCATGCAAGTCTCAAAAAATATAGTGAGTACAGAGGGATCAACCTGTGCAAGCACACTGATTTATTGCACCTTGTCCTGGCTTCCTAAGGTGGAGTCCTCAACGGAGCTCTTTTTAGCTTCCATAAATTTCTCCTTATCACGATTCAAATCAAAGCCGACTTCTTTATATGGCAATTTGCAGACTCATCCTTCTTCTTTAGGATATTTACCCTTATCAGTGCCAATCGTCATTCCACTTCTTAGCACAATGTTAATGCTTTGATCTTATTCGTCAGGCTCAACCCTCATCAACTATATATTCTGTGTAGGTTGCTCAGTCTATGTTTCCTTCTCCTTCATATTAACTATCAACACTGGGCATTCTTCGATAGTATGGTCAAACTATCTGTAGTATTGACATGATGGGTGTGTAGGATTCTGGCGCTCTTGCACATAGTCCCTTGGATGTCTGCAATTTTAGTAGATAATCTGACCATGGCCTCTACCAGGTCCTCCTCCTCTAAGGTCCCATCCTCGACCCTAATATCCTTTGCACGAACCTCTGACACCTTGATCTAGGGGCTAAGTTTATGCTTGCATCAGGTATGTAGGAGTCTTTTCCATCATTGGCTCATAGCTTTGATAGTGGCACTCATCATGGACCACATATTTGCAGAAGTTACAAAACAACTGTTGGTGTGTCTGGACAAAATTTTGAATTAAATGGAAATTATCCTTCACATGTTGTCCAATAACCTGACAAATAGTACACCATAGCACAATCCCCACGCTTGGTTCTACTGGTGCTTCTGGCTTTAGGGAATTGGCACCCCTCTTGTGATATAATTTGCGTACACTCGATAGTGATCTTTATCGTGCCCTTGTCCCTTACACTTCAAACACCATACTTCTACGAGTACTTATGGTTTAGTCTCCTTCTCTTTCTTCAAACTCTTTAACTCTAGGTGTAGGCTTGCTAACTGTGACTGGATCTGTTGTAACCCTAGGTTCGTATCCTGAATAGGTGATGCATGCAGCCTCATTACGATTTCCAGGGCTTTAGCCTATGTCTTTATCTTCTACTGTGACAGAGCAATTCTCAAAAGCGGCAAAAGTGATGCAATAAACTAGTGGTGATGCTGGCTATGTGATCTGCATGTTAGCTTCTCTGATCTGACACTTCAACCTCTAATCAAATTCCTAGGGCATCTCATCAACCCTCATCATGATTTATTTAAATCCAGTTAATAAATGTGAGTCAAGCTTAGGCTTACTAAACTCTTTTTTTAAATCCGCCTTAGTCTCTGCTAGCATTGCAAGAGGATTATCAGAACAATACTTAATATACCAAGTTACCACGCGATCCTACAAAGTGGTAACCAATTGTGCCTTCTTTATATCATCATCAGTAACTTTTTGCACTATCCATACAACATTCGTAACAAACCAGAATGGCTCTGCATCTTCACTCCCTATACCTTTGAAGATTAGCATGTTGATTGCATTTTCGATGTTTAATGGTGGTGGTGGAGGTGGAGGTGTGCGTGAAGGTGTATGCAGTGGAGCTAACTGAGGTATCAACTACAAATTCTATAACAAATCCTTCTATAATTCAATCGAGCCAGTGATCGACAGCTCGTGTGATCTTGTTTTCAGAGGCTTCTAATCATCACACTAATTATGGAGTCCACACTATAGGATTATCGAGCTTCCACCTTCCTTGGTTGTTTGTCAATTTAGCCTACCATTCATACATCTTAATGGGAAGGTGCAAAAGAAGATCTCATGTATCTCTGTATAAATATACCTATTCAACTAGTCTTCCTTCAACAAGCATGGATTCCTATTTTCTTACGCCACAAACTCATGAATTCTTCCTTTGCAACCACTTTTCAATCTCTTTCTTGGTTGGATTCCAATGATGCAAAATCATACCACTTTCAAGTAGATCTTGGTCCCAACAAAAGAACCATTTTTTGGCTTAGGGGGTCCTGACCGAGGTTTAGAGTTAGCTGCACCAACCAAAAAAACCCTACACTACTAGCCCTTTCGGCAACAACCTGTGTAGCACAAGCTGTAGTCCCACCGAAGCATTATGGGGGATGGAAGAACCAAGTTTCTGCATCCAGAGACTAGTGCGATGTCTTTTAGTGCCTCAGAACCACCTTCACGTATCTCAATAAGCTCATAGGACTTGCCTCTACACTCTATTAAAATAGCCTTTCGATCTTTGTGAAGGTCTACAATCAGTCCTTGTGGATCATTAACAGTTAATTTGCCTACATACACACATTAGAGAGCAGTCGTGCATTAGTGTTCACACAAACTTACGTAAGTTATTAGTAAATATGAGAGAATTCATCAGAGTCTTCATTAAAGTACTTAGTCATGCATTGTGTACATCATCAAGACTTATTTAAGAGAATCGCATAACATTCAATTAATATTCCATAAAACACATCATTCATCGAGAACATATAACATTAACAAAGATAAATGAAAATACTCAGGAATTCTCCAAAAAACTATGTTTATTAATATTCAATTCAAGGTTACATACTCAAAATTTCCCTGCACACATAGCTATAGGGGTCCGTGCACTCAGCTGTAGACTCTACCGAGGCCTCTGCGCACTCAGCTGTAGAGCCTTCCTTCTTCTATCCTACCCAGTTCTCTATCTTCACTCTTCCTCTTACCTACTTTGTTAATTCTTCCTTTCACTAAGACTCACTACTTATAGACATTTTCATACAATTCCATGGTTCACAGACCATGGATGAATCTCAAAACTGACTCAAAACTTATCCAAAGAAAGCATCTAATCCCCTTTAACTCCTATTTACCTATGTGCTCCACACCCAAAAACCGTGGAGACTTTACATTATTTACAAAATTGTGTCCAAAAATTAGGTTATCTTAACCCCAAACTAATTCGGGGGACCCCACCCCAAACTAACCCAGGGGACCCCATCACAACACCTATGGATCTTGTTCAAGATTTTATTAGTTATGGAATGGTTAATGTATGCATGGGATAAAAATTATTGTTGTACCTAGCTTGAGAGTTCATCGAGCCTTCTTGATGATTCTCTAGTGAAGTTAAGAAGATCATGATCAGATATGCATTCGTGAATTGTAGCTACCATGTTTACCATATGTTTGATGAAATGTCTATAATGTATTAGAAATGTCTTGGACAAAATATAGCTTTAGTATTGATTCATTATACTTGTGATTATCCTAAATCTGATTTTGGAAAATTATGGGTTGTTCTAGGCAGTGGCATTTAGGCTAACCCTGAAAAAGTGGCATGAATCTCACAACCACACCCTATGAATTGAATAATTTAAGTTATAACCACATGCAGGAAGGCTCGTGAATTAAATAGAGCCTTCCAATTGCATGCATATTGTGTCAAGCCTATGGTTGGGGTGTAAAGACTAAGAAGTGAATGTCCCAACTTAAGGATTTACCACCAGCCACTATTGTCAGACACCTCGGTGATTTGATGTCCCTGAGGAGATGCAATATGTTTCCGATTAGTAGACCTCACCTCAATAAATGGAACTTACAGGTTGGGTCATGTCATAGTAACACTCAACTCACATTTACCCTCGATATCTCGTGAAACAAAGTAAATGTGGGATGAGGTGGTTACAAGCATCATTCTTCATAATTGACTGATATTCTTATTCATTTCATTCCTCCATTATTGATGTTCAGCTACATCTTCAAAGGTCTAGGGTTCATCCTCAATGAGCTTCATAATATAGGATGCATAACCAAAATACCTTTTAGGTCTCTTACTTTCCATAAAAGTTCCCTTAACTATTGCATGTCACTAACCCTCTTGTATAAATTTTCTCAACCAAATAGGTCTCTTACGAGTTTCTCGAATAACAAAATGTTGCACAGGTTCAATATGTCCTTCAACATCTTCACGAATAGATTTAGGATCTTGAAGATTATTAACTCTTGATATTTCCTAAAATATTAGTACCTCTTCCTCATCAGAATTAATCAAGATATCTTTGGATCTCCTGTAATATACATTTTCATCAAAGATAACATCTCTACTTACTTCAATATTCAGATCCTCTTTAATGTAGATTATGTATTCTTTTGATTAAGCACTATAACCAACAAAGATGCATTTTTTACTTGTATGATCCAATTTCATCCTCTTGTCCTTTGGGATGTGTTGTAGTGGCTACAAGCACCATCCAAATTTTCCCCTATGCTTCAATTTTGGAGCCTTCCTGCTTAACCACAACAACTCATCTCACACTGATCTAGGTATTCATGCTTCATCTAAGACTTATATTTTTAGTTTGGCTTGTGTTTTCTTTTGTTAGTTGATTTTATAATTAAGCCCAAAACTTTTCAATCCTTGAGGGAAACCAACCTTGCTTATGGGAATTGCGTAGTCCTGACTTCTAGTGAGCCTTGAGCTCAAAAAACAAGCAGTCATGAGGAGGCAACTCAACACTGAGCCCAAAAATTGCGCAACCCTTAGTGAGCTAAAAAAATATGCAGTGCACTATTATAGAAATTTGGCGAGTTCTTAGAACTGCACTGTCTTTCTTAGTAGTGTGCATGGAAAGTTTCCTCAGAAGAGGAAAAAAAAATTCCCTAAAAATTACGGGTCTATTTTTAGAATCCCAAAGGAGGCATTTGCACTATTTTTAGAAACTTCTACTAAGTGTCACTTTTCCCTTGATTTTAGGCATGCACATCATAAACTTGAATTTGTCCAAATATATTTAATCAATTATCCTAGAACTCATTTTCACATTCGATCTTGGAGCTCTAGAATTCCCAAGGAGATCAAGGAACCTTTAGTGTGATCATCATCGCTTTTCCCGATGAGTTTTTCTTTTGTCATATTTTGTCATGATTTTGTCACTTTTTGTTGTTTGGCTTATGTGAGTGCTGTTTGACATGTTTCTCTGCATGGTTGTTGGCATTCTAGCTTGTTTTAACTTGTAGAATTATTTATTCAAGTTATAGATTTCCTTTCCCATGTGTCACATGAGTTTTCCTATTTTTGCACCAACAGTTATTGTTACGATGACTTTCCTCACATACTTAGTTTTCCTTCCATTTAATCAATTACTGCACTTGACTCGCATGCATGCATCAACACTTAGTCATATATGCACTCAAATTCACACTATTTCCTAGATCCACTTTTTTTTCACATTTCCCTTGGGAAAATCTTGGTTTCCCTTGGTCATATCTCACTTTTCATAATTGGCACTACACAATATGGAGGCTCAAGCCATAAGCTTGGCCTATGGAATTGTGTAGATCACAGCCTAAGCTAGATCCAACTACACACAATGCAGTTCCATGAGCCAACCTCTCAACCTGGCCACTAAGATTGTAAAATGCACAGTCTCTTCTAGGCCTTTTCCTAGATTGAACTACAAATTTCACAGTTCTGGTCATCAAGATTCAACCTTGACTACTGGAACTATGTAGTGCACAGTTCCCATAGTCAACCAGTCACCCTTGTCAAGAAAAATTGTACAATCCCTCACATCTAGTTCCTGACTTACTGCTTGAACTTGCTCTAAAGTTTTTTTCTTTTAAACTAAAATTTTGTTGCCATGAGTGTCCTCTCAGTCACACAGGTACAAAAATTATTGAGAATCTCTCCAGCAGTGATAGTTAACATGTCATCTAAGACAGCCACATCAAAGGAAACAACCAGAAGCAGTTGAGTAGACATCAGTTGATTTACTAGTGTATGCATATACTCAGTTTTTAATTGAGAAATGAACAACATTGACATGGAAACAGATTAAAGACACCTTTGCAAATGACTTTGAGGCAGACTTAGAGGATGGGTAGGTTTATCTTATTATCTGAAAGTCTAGGCTGTACAAGGTTGCATGGAGGTACCCCGCAGTTCTGTGTGCATACATCATCAGGTGGATTGTCTGACACATAGATGAACAAACTATGACATTGATCAGTGCCAACGAGCAAAATCCTTCGACCTTTAGGGAAAAATATTTTCAGCAGATGTATCACTTTCCTGAGCCAGTGAAGTGCATGGACTCACTTTTCTATGCTACCCACAACTATGTGAATATAAGAGACATTGTCAAGCACCAGGTGAAAGAGCCATTGAAGTTTAGATAGACACCCACCCATGTGTATGGGACAATGTCCCTCGGGAAGCCTTACCAGTTATTCATCATCTTTTATTGTAGATTATATGGTCAAGAGAGCACAAAAACCTTTCCTCAAGGGTGGGCAGTCTTATAGGACCAATTGGTGAGTAATGGGAGGTCATGAAACTGGTCAGATCTCTTGGCTCAAAAATTGAAGTCCCATGTGGCTAAGGCTCAAAATCTACCCAAGGATGAGTAGGAAAGGTTCTGTATGTCTGCATACTTACTTGATACAATATGTGAACAACAACAATTCCCTGGCTTGAACTGGACATGAACACCATGAAACACTTCCGTGAACATCTATTGTGAGGTTCTTTCATACTATAGTTATCAAGGCCCGCTATACAAGCTTATATTTAAACAAGATCCACCTTGCATGCCCCAAGAAGAAATGGAGGTGATCATAAACATTAAAGATGGTAATTCCTCACCAGGTGGAACCTTCATCAACATTTTTCGCAGAGAGAAGTCTCTGCATGTCTTACCAAGGTATGCGAGTGAAAAATTGATCATGCAAGAAGTATCATACCACCTCACTACAGGGTTGTCAGCTGCACTACATAGAAAGAAGAAAGTGCCATAGCCTACTCTTCCTTTGTGGATCAAATTATACGAGATTAATAACTTGAAAGTTTCATATGTTGAGGCTAAGGACATAGTGATATTCAAGTTCGACACCAAGGACTTTAATCTGTATGATCCCCACAGTATTTGCAAGGACCATTGTAAGACAATTTACTTTCTATGGAATAGTGGGGCATTTAATTAGTTAGAGGAGGATCCTTGGAGGTATTGCTACAATGCCTCTAGACTCAATGAGTTGGTAAGTATAGCAAGGACATTGAAGGAACCTCCATAGATAGCAACGGTTCTGTAAGAAACAAAAACAAAAATAGAAGGAATCAACTCCATGCAGGAAAAGGGAGAGGAATATTGTTCACAATCCAGAGGGAGAAGAAAGCTGTAAAATGAAGGAAAATCTTGTTATTGTGAAGGAATCTTTGGAAACATAAGAAAATATGGAGAAACAAATGAAGAGATTCGAGTGGAGGAAGAGAGAAAAGAAGAGGTTAAAGAACAAAAAATTGAAGCTGGAAGACACGGAGATAGAAGCTAAAGGAAGATAACGAGTTGAGGATGAGAGAACGAGAAGAGAAGTAGAAGAAAGAAAAAAAACAAAGTCAATGCGTGATGATGGAGGAAACAATGCCGATATGGGTTGAAGATCCGGAATAGAAAACAATTAAGGAGGAAGGTGAGGATATACATTATCGGGAGCTTGCTCAACCGATTGAGCAATTAATTGAAGTGACAAACATGGAGTTGGAATAAGATCTGCAGCATGAAGATGTTGACCTGATGCCGAGAGTAGTAGAGGTGATCCCTTACTCTCCACCACCTCCAGTAGTAAAACTAGCCCTAAGCGAGCAAGGAGATGTTGTTCTCCTTGATGAT
The DNA here is from genome assembly GCA_031772625.1 of Pinus tabuliformis. Taxonomy (NCBI): domain Eukaryota; kingdom Viridiplantae; phylum Streptophyta; class Pinopsida; order Pinales; family Pinaceae; genus Pinus; species Pinus tabuliformis. The sequence goes on along the minus strand of CM062818.1, from coordinate 1,535,804,286 downwards.
GATCCAGTTAAGGATGTGTACAATCTATCATTTGATGGGTTCGAGAAGAGGATTGTATAGGTGCGGAGGAAGCACTTTCCATATGATCGCACATTAGCAACATTCACCAAAGAAAGGATGGTAGTGTTGGACACCAGGAAGCATCCAACTTCCATTTCCAAAGCCATCTTGTCTTATGCAGGAGCAACAATCTCAATTGTTTAGTATTTGACAGTCGAGAATGAACAACTAGAAAAGAGATTACAAGATGCCAGGCAAGAGGTAGAACAATTCCAAGCAGTAGTGCAAAATGTAGTTTCCACATTGGGGGAGATGAGAATATAGATACTTGTTGAAGTATCAACACTTGGAGAAATCATGTGGAAGCTCTATAAGAAATTTACCATTGTGCGTAAATCAGTTGTCTATTTTGGTGGCCTACAATAGTGGAGAAAAGAGTTTGTTAAAAATCTCAAAAGCATACATGATGCCATCTCCTATGTACATGAGTGGATGATGCCAGCTTAAGCCGACAATACCCACATTATGCAAATAAAATTTCATGTCACTGGTCCCAGGCTTTAATCAGCATCATACATGGTGAAAACCTTCTTAAACCAAGGTTTAATGTTCTTAATTGAATTTTATGCGGAAACATTATATTTAACTATTCAATAGTCTAAACCTTCATTAACCTTTCCAGCAGAATTTTATTCAACCTTCAATAAACTTTGGTTAATTCTATATCCTATGCATATTAACCAAACCCCGCTCTTTAACTTTGGTTATATTCAGCTTAACCCATAAAACCTTTATCCGATTTATTTCTATTATAATTCTTATATAATAGAAATACGTATACCTTACCTTTCTACTAATCGACGGTCTTTGCACATTTCTCGACACTCTACCTTTATCGCATTCATTCTCCACCATTGATTTCACTCCATTAGATCAATAGTTGTCACATTGTATCGCCACTTAAACCCATTCATCCGTCGGAACTCAAATCACTTAACTTGCATTGATAAACTTCTCGGGTCAGCTTAGGCCCAAGCCTTATCAGCTCCAATCTCCACCATTGATCTCACCCTTCAATCTGACGGTTGATGATACGCTCGAGTGTCACACATCAGAAATCACATTTTCTTAAGGCTAAGGTTCATCCGCTCATGAAATATTGCGATGCAAAACTAATCGGAAATCCCCCATCGTTGATCAAAGCACACTTGATCCAATGGTTAACAGTGATATCGGGTTAGGCACTTTCACAAGGATTACCCACCTTTATGGAGCCAATAAGGAATATAAATCCTTGATCTATAAATTTTTTGGTCTGATTTTGAACTTAAAGTTTGATCACTTTATGACCCGATATCCGTTGGATATATGAGGCCATCAAATCTATGGTTTTGCGGGACTTCAATTAGCACACGTATTAAAACAGGCTTAACCCCCGTAGTTGACTATGATTTAAGAGTTGAATATGAGATCAATGGCTAGGAGCAAGTGTAGGACTTCATCCATGATCAGGAAAATCCATACTTTCCTACCCTCGAAGTTGCTGATCACAATCGATCTACTGGATCTGTTGATTTGACGATCCAGATCTATTCCTTCGCCATTCTTCTTCCACCATATATATCTATCAATTTAAATGATCTGATGGATTTGGTGCACATTTAATCCCTTCTTTCGTGCCTTTCCTTTCTTTGCCTTTACGTGGTTTCTCAAAGTTCTCTGTGGTTTCAGGTTCCTCCAGGTTTCTGGTCTTTGATTGTTCTGCAACACAACTCCCTCTTGATTTAACTCTACGTACTCTTAAACACTATCACTCCTGAACTTCACATTGATCCTTCAATCAGATTCAACGATACAAAACGATCCTTCATCCTCACTTCTTCACTGTGTTCTGCCCGAACTCCTCCTGCATACATATACTATGTAGAAACTTTTAATTCACAGAGAATTCATAACTCCATTAGTTAATACACACCACACAATTCAGAATCGAATTCTCTGTATGTATATATATAAACAAATGATTACATAATGAGACTCTCTGTCTCTCTGGCCTGATTTTCTAATTAGTGGCCTCTGTTTTCCTACCTGCCTGTACGCTTACAATCAAACCTCTAACTCAAATCTCTGACTAGCTAACCAACTAACTATCTAACTTGACTATGCCTTTTAGGCTTACATTTATACAAAAGGATTCTACAGCCAATTCCTAGTTGAGATCCTTAATAATTTCAACTGAAACCTAATAATCCTCTCAATCCTATAAATCATGAACTAATTCCTAATTCAAGATCTACAATTAATTTCCAAAGATATCAATCCCTATGAAATCTTAACTATCCTGATTCTCTCATGTTCCCCTTCATTCGAGAACATTTACAATATGCCTCACAACACTTAATTACCTCCTATTCTCATTAAAATCACTCAAAATTCTAAATAGTTACATTAATTTAACACTTAGGAAACCAACTTGCTTAAAATACAAGACCCCCCATGTCTAATAAAGTATAATGATAATTCTGAGTTGAATGCTCCTCCATCAGACTCCCAAGGTAGAAAATATTCATGATCTCCTAATCATGTGTCTTCGTATGTTGATAGAAAACCTCTGGGGTCCAAAACTTTATTTTCTAATTGCCCAAATGCCTTGCACCTTTGCTGTTGTTGTAGGTCTGTTGTCCTCTGTTTCATTTTCCTCTCTTGTCAATCAGGTTCAAGTTTTGATTGATCATCCTTCTTGCTATCATTTTCCTCATCCTAGAGTATTTCATCATCAACTACTATAGTTCTTCAATCTCTATTTCCAGCACATCCTTGGGTTGGTCCATACTTTGCCATTTACTCCTATCTCTTCCTCTTTGCTTCAGGTCGTTGTTGTTTTCCACTAACTTTGGCACTTTCACATTTTGCATCTCACTACACACTATCAATTCATATTTAAACTACTGATTACTTGCCTCAACCTTTTCTACTTCAACTTCTTCTATTACTCTTGATATTGCTCTAGGTGCTGCTGTAGATATTGCTTCCACCCAAAATTCCTGAATATCCTTGAAAATACCTTCCTTTGCAACATCTAATTTCTGCTCCTTGTCTGCAACAAAACCTGTAATCATAAAACAATTGTTAAAATAAAAATCATAAGGATTTTGTGCCGTTTCTTCCTTTGGAAACAATTCAGCTTGCTGCTCTAATTCTTCCTCCTCTATCAACACATCAGTATGATGATTTTAACTCTCAAAAGAATTCACGAGACTGTCATCTAGTCTCTCCTCCACACCATATGTTTCAATGATTTCTTCCTATCCTTGTCCATTGTAGTGAGCTTCTTCATTCTCATTCACTTCTGATTTTACAACCTGAACACTTACATTTTGGTTTTCTAGCCTTTTCACCAAAAGATTTAATTCATGCCTTAAAATTTTCCATCTTACTTCGAATTTCTCCTAAAATCTCTGTACAATCATCACTATCTTCTTCTTTGTCACAAGTATAACTTCTTGTTGACACTACTTCTTCATTCTCGATTAGAATAAAATTTTAATCCTCCATCTCTGTGATAGTTTTAAATGTTTTCCATCACTCTCCCTTTGGCCATTTAAGAAAATCAATTCTTCATTGTTCGTACGAATATTAAACTTCTTATCATAAGACATAACTGTCTCATCTCTACTGAAGATATTTCTTCCACTAAGCAAGAAATTTATGAAATCCTTCTACTGTAATAACTCAACTTGATCTTCATTTGAAAGAAAATCATCATCATACTTTACCTGGAAACTTTCAGCTTCATTCAAGAAAGTTCCATAAGATGGCTTGTCTTCTGCAATACCTGCATTCACACAAAACTTGTTAGTTGTAAAACCACAAGACCTCGTGATCTTATTTGATGATTCAATCATCAAGTCCTCCTACTATTCCAATTCCTTTACATGACTTAGAAATATTTCGATGGTCTTATCTTCAATCTTGTCAAGTCCTTCACTTGATTGCTTGATATCCTTCTCTACTTCTTCTTGCTTTTGGCCATCCTCATGAGTCCAACTTCCTCTACTTTCAGTCCTTGCAATATGTTGAAAAGTAAAACCTTTTCCCAACTATGTACAAGTATTTATATGGGACCTATCTATCTCATCTTCTTTCAGAACATAATTTAGATTCTGCTTTTATTCTTCCTCCTTTACGACAATATCAGTGAATTGTCCTTCTTCACATGTTTCACCTGCAAACATACACAAATTATCAGATTTAGAATCATGTGACCCTTTGGTATCACTTGAAGTTCCTGTCTTCAAGTCTTCATCTTCACCCAGAACTTCACCCTACTCTACTTCACAAATGGAAACTTCCATTTCCAACTCAGCTTCTTTGAGTTCATCCACTAGGCTCTTGACTTGCCTCTGCTGTAGCCTTTCTGTAACTTATGCAACTTCACTAGCTTTTTCTTCAAGATCCAACCTAGTCTTTGGCTTTACTCAATTATCATCCTCAATAAATTGAGTTTTTCTTTTAACTCAAAAATCTCTTTGTTAATTTCCTCTTGACTCATTCTCTTTCCATTTGCCTTCGAATACTCCTTCTTCACTTTTCTTCTGCCGTGGTTTTCTTCAAAACCTCTACTATGACTATCAGTAGTCATTTTCTCCTTCACTATCTTCATGAGATCCTTACTTACTATGAGCTACATTAAAGCCTCTGCAACGCATGCCCTCCCTACTACCACTTACATCACCAAGCTTTCTTCTATACTTGGTCTTTTGGAAAACCCTTGGTTCTCTATCTCTGGAACCTATTTTGAGCACTTTTCTCTGCTCCTTCTAGGCTTCAACTCATCTACACCTTTTAAGAGCACAACTTTCCTCTTTTATTTCAATCACAATGAAATACTTGGTTTTGAGCACCTCTTCTTTAACTTAGAAAGTCTTATCAGCTTCCTTCATTACTTAGCGATTCTACCCACATCCTCTATGGAATTTCCTTTGTGAGCTGCAACAAAAACCTTGCAGTAACAAGTCTCCTTCTTGCTACATATGCCTCAGTAATCTTCTCTGCTCTGAGCTCAGTCTATTAACATTTATCTGGTTCTTTCCTCTAGAATCAATTGATCACTCCTTTCTCTAGGTTGCTACAATCTTATCACCTTCTTATGGTACTACCTGTGCATCAATATAAAGACCACAAACTCTCAAACCTTCAAATCAAATTAAAAAAAAAGCATACCATCTCAACTTCAAGACCTTTGCATGATCTTATTCTGCCACTCACTTGCACTTTGAATGGATTGTCCTCTGTTTCTTTTGCATCTGCAAGTTCTGCTACACATTATCTCTATGTGCCTACTATTTGTAAAATTAGAATCTGATCTCCTCTTGTCCTCTTTCATCACCATTCACTAGTATACACACCTTTAAAACATAATTCTATTCTAAATTTCTCAAAGAACTTTTACACAAAATTTACTTACTCTGTTCCGATATCAATTGTTTCAACCATAATTCTGCACTGATATGAAAATGATGCCAGCCTAAGTCGACAATACCCACATTATTCAAATAAAATTTCATGTCACTGATCCCACGCCTTAATCACCATCATACATGGTGAAAACATTCTTAACTAAGGTTTAATGTTCTTAATTAAGTTTTATGTAGAAATTTTATATTTGAATATTCAATAGTCTAAACCTCCATTAACCTTTCTAGTGGAACTTTATTCAACCTTCAACAAAATTTGGTTAATTCTATACCCCATGCATATTAACCAAACCACACTCTTTAACTTTGGTTATATTCAACTTAACTCGTAAAACCTTTATCCACTTTATTTCTATTATAATTCTTACATAATAGAAATACTCCATAAAGCATACGTAAACCTTACCTTTCCACCAATCCATAGTCTTTTGACAGTTCTCGACACTCTACCTTTATCGCATTCATCCTCCACCATTGATTTCACTCCATCATATCAATGGATATCATGTCGTATCACCACTTAAACCCATTCATCCATCAAAACTCAAATCACTTAACTCGCGTTGATAACTTCTCGGGTCTGCTAAGGCCCAAGACTTATCATCTTCAATCTCTGCCATTGATCTCACCCTTCAATCCGATGGTTGATGATACAACCAAGCATCACACGTTGCAAATCGAATTTTATTAAGGCCAAGGTTCATCCACTCATGAAATATTGCGATGCGAAACTAATAGGCAATCCCCCAATGTTGATCAAAGCACACTTGATCCAATGGTTAACAACGATATTGGGTGAAGCACTTGCATGAGGATTACCCGCCCTTATGGAGCCGATAAGGAATATAAATCCTTGATCTATAAATGTTCAGGCCTAATTTTGAACTTAAAGTTCGATCACTTTATGACCCCATATCCATTGGATATACGAGGCCATCAAATATATGGGTTTGCGAGACTTCAACCAGCACATGGATTAAAATAGGATTAACCTCCACAGTTGACTGTGATCTAAGAGTTGAATATGAGATCAATGACTAGGAGTGAGTGCGGGACTTCAACCATGATCAAGAAAATCTGTACTTTCCTACCCCCACAGTTGTTGATCACCGTCGATCTATCGGATCCATTGATCTGATGATCTAGATCTATTCCTATTCCATTCTTAATTTTCCATATATATCCATCAATCTAAAGGATTCAATGGCTCTGGTGCACATTTATTTCCTTCCTTCATGCCTTTAAACTCTTCGCCTTTACTTGGTTTCTCAAAGTTCTCTGTGGTTTCCGGTTCCTCCAAGGTTTCTGGTCTTTGATTGTTATACGACACAACTCCCTCTTGATTTAACTCCATTTACTCTTAAACACTATCACTCTTAAACTTCACAATGATCCTTCAATCGGATTAAACAATTTGACACGATCTTTCATCCTCACTTCTTCTCTGTGTTCCTCCCAAACTCCACTTGCATACATATACTATGTAGAAACTTCTAATTCACACACAATTCATAACTCCATTATTCAATACACACCACACAATTCAAAATCAAATTCTTTGTTTATATATCTATATATATATATATATATATATATATATATATATATATATATATATATATCTATATATATATATATATATATATATATATATATATATATATATATATATATATATATATATATATATAGATAGACACACACACATATATATATATATATATATGTACACACACACAGACACATAGACACACATATATATATATAAACAAATGATTACATAATGAGACTCTTTGTCTCTCTAGAATGATTTTCTAATTAGTGGCCTCTGTTTTCCTACCTGTTTGTAGGATTACAATCAAACCTCTAACTCACAACGTCTAACTAGCTAACCAACTAACTATCTAACTCGACTATGCCTTTTAGGCTTACATTTATACAAAAGGATTCTACAACCAATTCCTGGTTTAGATCCATAATAAATTCAACTAAAACCTATGAATCCTCTCAATCCTATAAATCATGAAATAATTCCTAATTCAAGATCTACAATTAATTTCCAAAGATATCAATCCATATGAACTCTTAAATATCCCAATTCTCTCATGTTCCCCTTCATTTGATAACATTTACAATATGCCTCACAATACTTAATTAATTCCTATTCTCATTAAATCACTCAAAATCCTGAATAATTACATTAATTTAACACTTAGGAAACCAACTTCCTTAAAATATAGGACCCCCTATGTCTACTAAAGTATAATGATAATTCTCAGCTGAATGCTCCTGCATCAGTGGACAATGTGGTTCAAAGGGGACTTGACTTAATGAGGAAGATGAAGCCATAGGCAGAGCTAGAGAAAGTGAATGTTTGAATGTTGCTTCAGAACAATAAGCAGCTTTCCTCATTCATTGGCACCACATTGGCCTCATATGTGCGGTTGTACAATAATTTGGATGTCTTGGTGATAACACACTAGATCCCATCAATCTGTTCCCTCACCAAAGCTAAAGCCAAGAACCCAGTCTGTAAGGAGGTCTAAGAGCATTTGGAGCAGCTAAGACAGGAAGCCACTAGGGAATACTTGGAGTTGATTGCACACAACATGTAGAAGTTTATTGGTGGTCCTGTCATAGTCAAAAAATTGTTTCTCATGCTTCAAATGAGTTGTACATAGGTTCCAAGATGGTGTATCCAGATTCCATGCAGGCTAGAGTCCACTTCCAACAAGACATTGTTAAGAAGTTTGGGGACACCATCACAGTGTACTAAGCTCAGCCCCAATATGTGATCGAGAAGCAACAAGTGGAGGTTGTTGAGCTAAAATTTCCCCAAACTCCAGAATCATAGTGTTGTGTCTTATTAGGTTATCTCTACCCTATTTTGTTTTATATGGGTACAAGTGGAAAATGTAATAATATTTGTAATTATGTTGTAATTGAAATTCCAAGTGTCAATACTGGAATATGAAAAGTTACCATGTAATGTAATGTGTCATTTTGTGAAGAAGCTGAAGAGTCATGATGATAGTCCAAAGGTCATAAAGGGGAGTTGAAGAGACGTGCCCTGTCTTGTTATAAATAGAACCTCATAACTCATAGAACAACCTTCTCGGAGCTAATATTTTGGCTAGGCCTAGGCTTAGAAAGAGCTTGGGAGTATTGTGAAGAGTCTTGGATTCTCCATAGAAGAGAGTGAACATACTTCTTTGGAGGTGCATATGTTCTTGGATATAATGTTCCACTATTGGGGCTAATGGTCATCAATGGTGTATGTATGGATGGAACTTTCAATTATAATAATAAAATTAGAGCTAGCACGCTTTCATGCATATATTGTTAATATAGTAAGACTATTCTTGTTGTATTGGGAATTTATTTTATTTAACTTACACATATGCTTATGAACTATTTTTTTTGCATTTGTATGAAATTTTTTGAATGCTTGTTGTTAGATTAAGTCATCACTTTAACATGTGGACTATTTCACATGTTAGATTGTGATGTCATTTTGCTCGTGTGTTCCTTTCAAGATGCATACTATTACAAGATTCCAAGGGATGTACTTCCTTTTCTCTTTCTGTGTTGGAACCTTCACGAATCACACTTGAATCTCTACAGGGTCACACACATTCTCTTATCCAAAGTTTTCATACTTTCCTCTCCTCATTTCCACAGTCAAGGAATTACATTACCACCCACTGCTAGGAATCCTACTCCAAACAGTTTGAGGTCTAGTTGGGACTTCCTATCAAGGAGATCCCCTAAAAATTGGTGGTTGCAACACCATCAATAGGATGCATATCTAAAATGGACATCAAAATATTTGAAGATGATGTGCACTAGGCTTCTTTCCTGTAAATGCTTCTTTTGGAGTCATATTATTAAGAATTTTATGGGAGTCTTAATTTTGCAAGTAGACAATTGTTATATATTCTTCTTCACATGAGAAATTAGGGAGATCTTGGTCATGAAGCATGATTCTAACACATTCTTCAATTGTTCTATTCTTCCTGTTAGAGACACTATTTTGTTTAGGGTTATAAGGAACAATTAGGCTTTCCCTTTTTTATTTATGCTTCCTTTGAAAATGCTATAATCTATTTGGAGGCATAATATCCACCATTATCAGAACTTAGTGTCTTTATCTTTCTCTCCGTTAGATTTTCCACTTCATTCTTGAACTCTCAAAAATTGTGAAATAACTTGTACTTGTCCTTGAGGAGGTATATCCATGTTTTCCTACAATAATCATTAATGAATCTCACATAGTATTGATGACCTCCAAGATATTTTAAAGCCATAGGTCCACACATGAGTGCATGAGATCTAAGATTTCCATGGATCTTGTATTGCTTATAGAAAAGGGTTTCTTCACATTCTTACTTAGAGAACATCCCTTACATATTCCTTCATGTTATTCATTCAATTCTAGGATTCCAATGGCAATTTAATTTAGAGATGGAAATACCTTGTAGTGAAAGTGTCCATGCCTTCTATGCAATAATTAGGAAGGTATAACATATAATTGTGCTAGTTCTTGAGCAATAGGTGTAAAATTTACATGTAGCGTTCCCTCACAAACCCCAATTATCTTACCATGTTCAATACTAGATCCATTCCCCCAAACCAAAAATTTTCCATCAACAAATGAAATCCTATTACCTTTATCTTCTAGGAAAGAGATAGAAATAAAATGTTTCTTCAAAACTAGAACACAGAGTATGTTATTGATATGAATGCTTCCACCGGTTTCTAGCTCCAACGAAGTAGATCCAATCTATTTCATAAGGTATCTCTTCTTCCCTCCAAGTTTGGATGAATGAGAATATGTCCCTTTTGATAAGGTTTGGATTTGATTGCATTCACTTATGATATTTCTAGAAGCTTTAGTATTAATAATGAATACATTATCATCCTTAAAAGTAGCAGAGAGAGTGGAGAATATGTCATAAGGTACTTATGATATTTCATAAGGTATCTCTTCTTGCCTCCAAGTTTGACTGAATGAGAATATGTCCCCTTTGATAAGGTTTAGATTTGACTGCATTCACTTATGATATTTCTAGAAGCTTTACTATTAATAACCATACATTATCATCCTTAAAAGTACCAGAGAGAGTGGAGAAGAAAATTAATTCCATCACTTTTTTTTCTAGCTTGGAGGTGTACTTAAAGATGTATCCTTTGATAGTTACAAGGAGCTACCAAGAGTCTTGAGACCCTTGTTCATACAATTATCCATTGAGAAGAAAGAGTAGATGACTTCTTCTAGATTTCTCTTCAAAAAAGGTGCCAACAAAGATGTAATCTGTCAATCTCCTTCCATGACCTTAGCTCTGATCCCATGTTCGAAAATAAAGGTATTAGTAGATTATAGATGAATTTCCTTACTCTGTAATTATTTTTGATATAGTTGGTCTTTTATAAATTTATTTCTTCTTCATTAAGAAACTGCCAAAAAAATGAAGATCACAAAGACAAAATGTACACAAGATATATGCTCCAAGCTAGGGCAAAACCCCTCTAAGGGGAAAACTCAAAAATAATTCTTCTCTTCTTATAGAATCAAATTAAAGTGATACCTACAAGACCCAAATACAAAATTCAATATTACTCCTAAGCACCAAGTCAACCCTCCAATAGAACCTCTTCCAACTAAGTCAAAATCTTCCAAAGACAACAAAGGTCAAACTCTTCACAGTCAACTCTAGTGAAAGTTTCGGTCCTACAATTTACGTCTACAATTCGAACAAAAATTTTCAGCCCTGTAATTCATACAAAAACCCTAATATAGTCATATCTGTGGACAAAGAAGATAGTTTTTTCAAGTTTCCCTTCCTCGCTTTGACTTCTTCTTTCTTACTAGACTTCCCTCTCTTCATTTCCTTCTTATCTTGATGCAATTTGAACTTGTGAAGTGATCCAAATGATTCAAAGTGCCGTCCAATTTATACTCTTATTGAGGGGTCGAATAGGCCTCTTCTAGACCAACTTCTCCTTGGTAGGGCTAACTTGATTTGGAGGATAAATTGACTTTCTAGAATAAAAAATAATGATTTTCTTTTGTTACAACAAGTACAAATAGGACTATAATACATGAAAAATATTATTCTTTGACTAATTTACAAGCCCTAAAAGCATGAATAACATGTTTTGACCTAGAGTTTGAGAATGAAACCCATGATTTAACAAAAAAATAAGAAATCTGTTTTTATATAAAACATACAATGACATGATTACAAAATCACTATGAACACCAAATCTAGTTACATTCTCCAACACTTATAACCTATGGCTTCCACCATGAATCAACCTTGATACAAAATCTACACCATATAATACATATACATCCCTTGGACATATGCACATATGTTTTATGTCTATTGAACTGCACATTGTCTACGTTTACCATATGATATAGGTATATATATTTAATACACATAATACCTATACTCTAGCACATGCCTTGCCACAATGCATGTAGAGTCAGTTGGGACCTAGATACATATAATTACACATGAGATGGTTTTATTTAAGTGACTCGATAAATGATGGTAGGAGAAAGTGATACTCCCCCCCTGCTCCATTACACCTCATGGGGGGGGCCAGTTTTGCTATTCTATTTTTGGATCAACATTCGACACAGTGATCTAATGGTTCTCCACGAGTCTTGTCATCCTATAGAATGTAGGGATTCACCAACTCTTCGCTAACCTCATGGGGGGGTGGACATCCCTCACAATATATGTCATTGATTTCCTCCCATTTATTCTTTGATATTTATGCTTGCAGGGAATTCCCCCTCCCCAATTGATGTCACAAGGGGAGGTCCCTGTAGAAATTGTAGTAGTCAATCCTCGCTTAAATTCATAATTCATCCACAAAGACTCATCCTTTTCCCAAAATCGAAGACCTAGTTCTTATGAGTATTATGTCTTTAGGGCTAGGTTACACCCCTCGCATGACTCGTCAAAGATATATGACCTAAAAAAATAATTTATTAATATACTCCACCATAAACATTGTTGAGATATGGCTACATTAACATGCACTATATGGTCTATATGTAGGAACATGTGTCTTTGTAAATGTGGCTCACAAAGACTTGATTGGGATGTCAACCTACATTCCTCCACAACACTTTGAACTAGACACATGAAGTCCAACCCCCCACCCTTGACTACCATAACTTATTATATTGTATTATGGTCGTATACCATAACCAATTGTTTTGATAAACGTGTTTCAAAAATTCCCAAATCGAAGGTTGTACTACTTCTCTCTACATTGCATCCATTTAGTGATGGGGTCTGACCCCAACCCCAACTCTAAAGTTTTAAAATCATTTTTCTATATGATAAAAAGAATAATGGAAACATTATGGTCTTCCTTTTGTATTTTCAATATACCATCAATTCAGTACTATAAATAATGAAAGAATATTGGTTATTACACTGTGGAATAGTTAGTTATAGTTCTCCATTATGATGTGGTGTGCAAAGAGACTAGATATAATTGTTATTTAAAATCGAAGTTTACTATGTTATTATATAGGATCCAAACCATAGTCCTAAAGAGGTTCTTTGGTTACCATTTTGATCTACAATGCCTACGATCCTATAGGTTGTTTAATTCCTCATGTAAGAGCCAACATGCAATACATGCACATATGCATATATCAGGACTATAACCATATCTCTGAATATTCAATTTACCCTACAACGATGATTAGATACTACACTTACTATAATAGAACTAGGCCTACAGTACCTTATACCTAAGCTTAATTTACACAATGATTACACACACACACACACATATAAAATTATAAAACAAATGGTTGGGTAATACATATAAAGGTGTTTCCATTGGCATAGCATAGAGGCCACAACTGTCTCTACCCAAAGTGAGGTTATACATATGCACATGTATTCTATTATTACCTTCACGAACATAAATTATGTCAATGTTGACAACCCAAGATCTATTCTCCACACAATACTGAGAATATATGTATGTATATATGGGTGGTTGAGAGCTCAATTGTGATCCAACAAATCTCATTATATACATGTATATAAAATAGATACAATGTCACTTCAATCCCATGGTGGTAAAATAAATTTACAAAGATTGTGAGGAACTATCAATGACATGACAAAGAATAAGGTTTATTTATTCCTAGGATTAGGGAAGATAGAATGCAAGCCCTCGAATTTGGGTGTATGTTACTAGAAACTTGAATTATCATCTATGTAAAATATATAGAACAATATTCAAGAACAAAAAGGAATATAGCTTCAACATTACTATTCAGGCACATGATTGTGCTAAATTTATTTTCCTATCTTTTATCACTATGATAAACAACCTCCAAAATTTTACCTACACTTGAATTTTGGAGCTTACTGTGGATCCTACGATCGGTCGTCCTGTGGTAACTTCTTGATCGATTGAAGTCACTTTCTCACACATTCTTAGTTCACAAAAAAATCATGAGCGCATTCTTTTATGAAAGATTGAATGAGCATAGAACACTCCATCAAGATAGTGCCTATGCAATGTTCAACCAATGTCAACAGTTAGTTCTTACTTCCATTGATAGTCCCTCACTTTTGGTCGCATTCGTACTTCTATCTCGATGAGTTTTTCAAACTGTCACTTTTGCGCACATTCATTTTCACAAGAGTTGTATTATTTTAACATGTCAAGTGTCACAAATTGTATACAATCCAGTTCTTGTGCATTTCAAGGGGTAATATTTGTTAGAATGAGTTTTTCTGATCATGTAAGCACGTATCATACTCATTTACAAAGTTTGAAGCACTTTCACACAAGCGTCATCACTGTTTTCGCAAAGTGTATCTTTGGTGTCGTACTTGGTGTAAGTTATCGCAAAGTTGTTGCATTAAGGAAAGGATATTTTTACTTGTTTTAAGTGTTCCATGTTGTGTCTTCAAGTGTTCTAAGTGTGTGGTCATGTTGAGAGTCATGTTTTTTCTTAGCTTCCACTCATTGATCCAACACTTAGTCAAACTGGGAAAACTCTCTAACCAGACAATTGAACCCCCTTTAGCCAGCCTAAACTCCACATTAGATATTCTCAACCCCCAAGAAACAGCCTTGTCTCTTAGCATGATGTAATGCATAATTTATGCCTTCCATAAATTCACACTACGGAATCTCAATTCTCATTCCCATCCCTTGAGCTGTAGAACTATGCAATCCTTTCCTCCAGCTATTCTTGTTTGCGCATTGCGTAGTCTCAAGCATCAAGCCTTATCCTTGAGCTCTTAAATGCACAAATTCATAATCTCTTGGAATGTTTCCCTCTTGAACTACATATTGGGAAAATTTAAGCCTCAAGCATCAAACATGAGCCCTTGAACCCCTCAACTGTGCAACCTCCCAAACTATTCTCTTATCTAAAATATGCATTAGGTAACTTCAAGCCTCAATCTTCACCTTTTGAGTCCCTCAACTATGAAATCACTCAACTTATGCCTTGAGAACTACACACTATGGAGTATCAAGCCTCAAGCCCCCAAATTGATCCCTTGAGACCTCCAAGTGTTCATTCCCTCTACCCAGGCCTCTACACATTGCACAGTCTGAAGCCTTAGCCGTGGACCTTGACCTCTAAAACTACACAATTGCTAAGTCAGTCACTTCACCAGTTACCAGTTCCATCTGCAACAAGTGATTTCATGAAGCATGTTAGATTAGGGGTTTATCAGGTTGACGTCATCTTGTCATGATTGGATTTTAGTCGTGGGTATTCTTTCATGCTATGATAGGATGATGATGAAGGAGAAGGAGAAGGAGACGATGCTAAGAGACACCTATGGATCTAAAGAAACTTGATGACCATTAGGTGAGAAGACAGAGGAACACAAGATTACAACAAAATACAAAATATCAAGAGCACACTGAAGACTCCTTATCTTCAAGTCATGCAGAGGAGAAAGAAAATATCGTGTTCTATTTGTTGAGAAGACGCAAAGAACCTACAACAAAGAGTGACTTGACACTACCATGTCATGATGTAGTCTGTGTCATCAGTGTCATGTTATCTTGTGTCATCAAACATCATGTTCCACATCATTTTGTTCATTATGTAAATTCTGTAATGCAGAAGTATAGTGTAAAGTGGAGGTCTAAGAGTCATTCATGTGATGAGAAATGTCATGTAGGATGTCAAAAGGTCATAGAGAAGTTGAACTTTCGTAAGGGTAGTCCAAGGGTCACAAGGGAGGTGAAGGATCACTCCACTTGTTATATATACACCCTCATTTTACAATAAGAGGACTTTTCACCTTACCTTCTCCCATAAGACATCAAAGAGACTGAGTCAGTAACTTTGGGAAGCAAGTCATGGCTCCAACGCTCCACTATTGGAGCTAGTGATGTTTTTTGTATTCATATATCTTGTGACTTTTACTTAACACTTGAAGCCTGATAGCCAACACGTTTTCATACATGTATTTTTAATACTGTTATGTGAATGTTTATGATTCATGTTTGCTTTCACTTGTACCAAAGTAGTTGAACTATTTCAGTTATTTTAGCGCTTATCATATTGAAAATGTGTTGTAATGGTTGTAACAATCGTCACATATATGTGGACTATTCTTCTTGATGTTAGGGGATTCTTTTTCTACTTGTGTGCTCCTCTACCAGAGTGGTACTATTAGCTCTCTCTTAGTGCTCACTTTTCCTCCCTGTACAATAGAAGAACATTGATACACCTACAACCAACCGTTCAATAGGAACACTTACCTTCTTTTCGCAAAGGCACATACATGCTTCTCTCTCTTACGAACAACTAAAGCCAATG
The DNA here is from genome assembly GCA_031772625.1 of Pinus tabuliformis. Classification (NCBI taxonomy): domain Eukaryota; kingdom Viridiplantae; phylum Streptophyta; class Pinopsida; order Pinales; family Pinaceae; genus Pinus; species Pinus tabuliformis. The sequence continues at coordinate 1,535,787,966 of CM062818.1, read as the reverse complement.
AAAATCTATAAGAATATACGGCAACCAGGATGATACTTTAGTTGGGGATCCTATTCCACATGGTGTGAGGTATAATTGGGACTTCACATTGAGGATACCACCTTGGTTGACAAATTTCTAGCACACATCAATAAATGGTGCTAGAAGGAGGGCTAGATAACAAATGATGCACATCGAGTCTTCTTTGAATCTCTTATCCAAAATGACTCTTCCCCAAATCTTAATCCCAAGATGTTTTTCAAAAGAGCTTAATGTTACCACCCTTGCAGACATTTTCCATAACCTATCCCAATTGATGTTTGATGGCGAGGGTGAATTAACTCTTTATGAACATCTATTTCAAGTAGTCCATTTTTTCCCTTCTAATGAAATAGTTTGCAAGGTTGTCATGGCTAGATTTCTCACCCTCACATTTGAAGTTCATGTTAAGAGACAGTGTCATATATTACCTACTCTCTATATCCATTCATTCAAGAAAATTGTGAAGGAGATTCATAAATAATTTAATAGGTATGAATATCATGATGTTCTTAAAAGAGTTAATCGACTAAGAATGAAGCCTAATGAATCAATTGAGGATTTTTCTAATTGACTCATTCCCCTTTGTTATGAATTTTCAAGAGAAGACACATATTGGGATTTATTTAAAGAAAAGTTAAAGCATTTGGTTCATATCTCTTTGCACGGTGAATCTGAACCCCATGATGGTTTTACTTTCCCAACTCTTGTAAATAATGAGAAACCTCAAATTTCAGAGGAGGAACCTACTACTCATTTTGTTCCTTTTCCTCCTCCTTTTCCATTCCTGGTGAGGGTGTCTCCTCGAAATGATAATGAAGTTGGGAAATACACACACCAAATTCCTAGTCCATATTCTCATTTCCCTTCTGCTTTTCATCATTTAGAGCTAATGAAAGAAATCTTGAAATAGCTCATGAAGCCTATGGTGAAGACTAATTTTGAATCTGACTCAGATTCTTGTCCTTCTCTATCTTCATTTTCTCATGATCCCTTGTACCATGGTTTGCTTAATTAACTTATTCTAAATCCATGCAGTGAACAGGTGCAAGGTAGGCACATTTCATAGTTAGAGGAATAGGAAGGTAAATATTCTTTCTATATTTATTCTCTTTTGCAAAATACTCTATGCAAAGATAATACTTCCCCATTATTGGCTGATTTTCAATCCACTAATCCCTATGCTAAATCAAAAGAAATATGTTAGTTTAATAAATCTCAAATCTTGAAAAACAATAATCGTAATGATGATGCCTCAGTTGACGTATGCAATGATGAATTTCCAAGTGTACCAGTTGATCTTTCGGTGTCTCATCCAAAATATGATTCGTTCAACGAAAATTTTCTTATTGAAACTTCCTCTTCATGTCACTATCCCTTATGCTCTCCCGTCTGTGATGCATCTACATGTGATGAAGATACTCCATGCTATTCAAGTTCTTCATTGGATGAGTTAAGTTGTCAATTTGAAAAAGGTAGTGAGGATATCCATGATGAAAGAGAGAACACTAAAATCATCGAGTAACCTTTCCATACCTCAACATATATATTTTTACATAAATATAATTCTTCAAATAAGCTTGCTAAGAAAATTTCCCCAATTCATTCATTTGTAGATTTTGATCATAGGAATCTTTCGATTTGAGTAATTTGAATGTTGACGTTGTAAAACCAGATCAAATAAATGATATAGATGGCTTCCATTTGGCTAGTAGTGCTCTTATTGAAATCAATGGTATTATCTATGCTCACACTGTGCACGATCTAGTAATATATTCAAAATGTGATTTTAGAATCCTTGAAAGTTTCGGGACTTGTCAGGAAGTCAAGGCAATTCAACTTCCGTTAATTGTTATGAACGGATCTTGTGACTCTGGTGAGGTCCCTGAAGTAAAGTTATATGTGGTTTATCTCATGAAATATTTCTCTTTTGATGGTTTCATTGGATGTAAATTCCTTCTTGAAAGATGTTTGGTATTGCGGATGTAGTCTTTCAAGCTTTAAAGATTTTATTTCTAATCATATTCATGAATCTTCTTTAGGTGATTCATCTTCGTGAAAATATTTTGTATCATACTTGGGTTTGGAATCTGTATCTTTCATAGAATCATGGAACTATGAAGTTAACCATTTCAAAAATCATCTTTGGCTGAAGTAATCATGTCTATCAAATTCATTTCAGAAGAGTCAACTCCTAGTTTTTCTTATGAACATTATATCATTAATATTGTTCTTCATCACACTTGAAATCCTCTTGAGTTTTAATGAATGCACGAGTTATTATGCGACTAAAATTCTTCTTCATGGTGAGGAAGATGATTCATTTTTTCAAGGCATTCATAAATATGTTCAAATTGATTTTTCTTTGTTATCTTCTAAGAATCTCATGCAACAAATGGTCCATCTGATCATAATATTAATTGTTATTCATTTTATCAAATTCCCACCAGTATATCTGATGTCTATTTTCTCAAATCAATTAATATGTATCGTTTATCTCTCTATTCAAATACTTGTGAAGTATTTTAGATACCTCATCCTTCACTGATGATTATTCTAGGTCCACACTATCTTGGCATGTCTATTGAATATGATCAGATCCATTTTCCCACACAATATTCTTATCCCAATATCATGATTTTAATTGAAAATTTATTGTTTCAATGTTCACAAGGTTTTGAAGAGGATTGTTTCGAATTTCACAATCCAATCGTTGAATGGTTGGAGCAAGCTTACATGGAAGCTCCATAAAAAGTAATAGGTTTTATCATTTTCTCATGCGTGCTAAGGAGTATAGTGCAGATGAAGATACATTTTAAAGAATCCCCCGAGGTTTGTATTTTTACAGTTTTCAAAAAAGTGTAAGAATGTGAAATGGTTAGAAGTAGTGGTTGTGAAATAACTCTTTGTCAACACACAATGCCTTCAGTTTGATGTGTAGAATATTCAAGCTCTTATATTTTCTTTTTCACATTGTTTTATCTTAGTTTTAATCGAACATATCTTTGTGATTGTAGGTTGGGAAAAACTATGGTCGCTACATTGGAAATATGAATGTACATTACCATTACCTTCTAACTGGTTATGTTAGGAGTAGGTTTAGTTGCATGTTAGTTTCCTTTGCACACTCATCCTACACAATTTTTTTGTAGTTTCTCTTATGCTTTCTAGACTTTGTCTTACATCCTCTGTTTGGTTAGGCTCTTGTTTTTTTGCTCCTATTTTTATTTCTTTATTGTGTTTTATGTTTTGTATTTTGTTTATTGAAGACTTTGCATGAAGGGTGTCCTATTTGGTCTCAAAAGAAAATTTGGAAAAATAGAAAAGGACTTTGTGACACTGTAATGTTTAGCTAACTCTTTGTCCTTCATCCTTGTATTGGTTACACCTTTAGGTCGATGAGGTTCCGATGAAAAATATGATCCTTGCATAAGTAAAGCCTTGTTTCAACCCATGATGTCCATGTCTATTCTGGAAACGTCATGCCTACACTTGGGTCTTTATGTTTTAGTGTTTTTAGGCTGATCCCATTATGTGTAGAAATACAAGGGGAAAATCTAATTGAGAAAACCAATATCAGAGGTCATAAATATGTTTCTCTGAAGGGACAACCTCTTCTTCTCTCAATAAGTTGGGATCCCTATTCCACCCATGAAATAAACAAATTTCAATGAAAATTCCTATATAAAATAAATAAGTAAAGACGAAATAAGAGAAAGACTTCCTATGTAGAGAGGTGAAGCAAGCAACTTCATCAGGGTACAGTGTAGGCCTACTAGAAGTGAAGCAATGTCTATGTCCCTGAAGTGACTTTGTCAGGGTATTGTCTAGGCATCCTGGTAGTGGAGAAACACTAAATATGAAAAAATATACTCTAAAAATGTAAATCGCGCAAACTTCATTATTAAAGTGACTTTGTCAGGGTAATGTCTAGGCCTGCTCATAGTGGAGAAACACTAAAGATAAAAAAAATGTACCCTAAAAATCTAAATCACGCAAATGTCACTACCTTTTCCTGATTCAAAACACTATGTTATCATTTATATTGTGTTTTTGTTTAACTGAGTAAAGGAATGAAGGGGACCATGTTTATGCATGGGGTAGGTGGGGAAGCCATGGTATTATGAATGATGAATCAATAATCCTTGAAGAAATAGACCTTGAACAAAAGAATTAAGTCATAGGGGCTAAATTTCTACCAGTGTTTCACCAAGTGTTGTTGCTGTGACAAATACACTCTAAATTTTTACGTAAAATTTAGTTTTGGACCCTACTATGGATCTTGTGATCGGTCATCCCGTGGTCACTTCTTTATCAAATGAAATTTTTTTCTCATACATTCTCAGTCTGCAACAATTTCATGAGAATTATTTTACACAAGCTCTAACAACCATAGCAAAGTCCATCAAGATAATTCCTGTGCAATGCTCAACCCATGTAGATAATGAATGTGCATGGTCAGTGACAATCCTTCACTTTTGCGCACCTTCACTTTCGCAAGTATTGTTTTGATGTTTTCAACTGCCACTTTTTTTTTCTTTCAATTTAATTAGTACCACTTTCATGTTATCTTCACACTGGAATGTTTTTCTTTCACCGTCATTCGCATATTGCAAGTGTCATTTGCACTTTTCCTACTCATATAGAAAATGACTTCTTTTAACATGTTAAGTGTCGCACATTGTATGAAAGATAGTTTTGTTGTGCTTAAAGGGGTAATCTTTCCTATAATGAGTTTTTATCATCATGTAAACATGTATCATACTCATTCCAAGAGTTTCAAGCATTGTCACACGAGTGTCATCACTATCATCACAAAGTGTATCCTTGGTGTCACACATGGTGTAGGTCATCACAAAATTGTTGCATTAAGGAAAGGATGTTGTTCATATGTTTTGTGTGTTGCATGTTGTCTCACCAAGTGATCTAAGTTTCTATTCATGTTTAGAGTCATGATTTTTCTTAGCTTCCTTTCACTTATCCAACACTTAGTCAAATTGGGAAAACTCTTTGACCGAACCACTCAACCTCCTTTAGCCATCCTCAACTGCACATTGTGCAGTCTCAGCCCTCAAGCAACAACCTTGTCTCTTGGAATTATACAATGCGTGGTTTCTTCCTTCGAGAACTGCACACTGTGCAATCTCAGTGCTTAGTCCCAACCCTTGAGCTCTAGAACTGCACAATCCTTATGTCCAACCAACCTTTATGCACTTTGTAGTCTCAAGCATCAAGCGTTGGCCTCGAGCTCTTGAACTATTCCATTGCGCAATCACTTGGAATTTTTTTCTCTCTAACTGTGCATTAGGAAACTCTAAGCCTCAAGCATAAAGCCTAAATCTTGAGCCCTTGAACCTATAACCTCCTGGCTTTTTCTCCTATCTGAGGTGTGCATGGGGAAACTTTAAGCCTCAAGCTTGACTTCTTGAGTCCCTCAAATGCACAGTGACTCAAACTAGGCTTTCAGAACTGCGCACTGCATAGTATCAAGCCTCAACCCTCTAGCTTGAGCTCTCGAGTCCCTCAACTACACAGTCCCTCTACCTAGTCCTCCAGAACTACACATTGTGTAGTCTCAAGCCTAAGTCTCGAAACTTGACATGTTATGAAACCAACTCACAAAAAGATAGAAAAGATAGATTAACACCTTAGAATTCAACCTCTTCAAGGGGAAAACCTCCTTTACTTTACATAAATGAACAATTCCTGGATGATTCAAATGACAAAACCTCCTTTCTATATATAGGAGTCTAAGGAGTCACAATATAACCAAGCCGACCTAACAATAATAATATAAAGGCACAAAAATAACAATAGAGGGATTTTATGGGGTATAGTAATAAAAATATGAGGACAATGGGGGCACAACAATATTAAGAAAGGATAGAACTACAATAGTAATGGGGTAATCACTAGTATTATAGGGACCTAGCATGCCCCTCTCCTTGAAAAAAAGTGTTGTCCTCAACGCCTGAGTAGTTCTAGATGCTTCTGTATAAAATTCTCATCCTCCCATGTGGAATATTTAGTAGATAAGTTCTTCCACTTGATGAGATACTCTGAAATTGATCGATTTCGTAGTTGTCGAGTTCTTGTTTCTGTGACTGCTTCCGGTTCCAATATAATTTTTCCTTCCTCATCAAGTTTTGGCAATATTGTTTGAACTGGGAGCTTGTTGCCTATCACCTTCTTTAAACATGAAACATGGAAAATTAGGTTCACTTGAGAAGCTGCAGGAAGCTCCAATTTGTATACCACAGTACCAATCTTTTGCAACACCTTGTATGGACCATAATACTTTGGTGATAATTTATTATCCTTCTTAGCTTGCTTGAGGGACATTTGTTTATATGGTTGTAGCTGTAGGAATACCCAATCACCTACATCAAAACTTCTTTCACTATGATGTTGATCTACTTGTTGTTTCATTCTATTCTGCACCAACATGAGGTTATCCTTTAAGAGTTGGATGACTTGTTGTTGATGCTAGATGTGATGTTGCACTGCTTGAACCTTATAATTTTCTCTTAAATATGATGTGATGGATGGTGGCTAATATCCATAAAGTTCCATAAATGGGGTCATTTTTGTTGCTGTATGGAAAGAAGTGTTATACAACCATTCAGCCAGAGGCAACCATTTGACCCATTGTGTCTATTTATCAGATACAAAGCAATGAAGATATCCTTCCAAACATTTGTTTACTATCTCAGTTTTCCCATCATATTGAGGATGGTAAGATGAGCTATGAGCTAACTGAGTACCAAGACAAGAAAATAATTCTATCCAAAAATTTGCAGTGAAAATGGGATCTCTGTCACTTACAATACTCTTTGGGTTTCCATGTAGCTTTTGAATTGTTTCCATAAATGTAGTAGAAACTTTACTGGATTTAAATGAATGTGATAATGCACAAAGTGTGCATACTTGGTAAGTCTGTCAACTACCACCATGATGACACTCTTTCGCTCAAACTTGGGTAAACCTATGATAAAATCCATTGATACCTCCTCCCAAACTTGGCTTGGAATGGATAAAGGTTGTAATAGACCTGGGGTCTTAACTGTTTCAACTTTTTGTTGTTGGGAAACCAAATATTCCACCACAAACTTTTGAATATCTGATTTAAGGCCATCCCAACAAAATTCCTTCTTAACCCTGTGGTAAGTTTTTAGAAATCCTGAGTGCCCTCCTAAGGGAAAAGTCTGCAATTCCATAAGAATATTTTGTTTGAGTTGGGAATTATTACAGAGGTATAAGCAATCTTTGTACCATAAAGAATCATTTTTCCAGCTAAATGAATCAGATGTACTGGAATCCTGTTGTAACTTTCGAATAAGTGCCCACACTTCTTCATCATTCTTCCATTCCTCCCTCACTTTGTTTATCCAATCTGGTTGGATAGTAGAAATGGCACACAACAATGCTTCCACATCCTCATCCTTTCCTGAGAGTGCATCTACCACCACATTTTGCTTCCCTTTTTTGTAGATGATTTCAAGGTCATAACCCAACATCTTTGTGACCCACTTTTGTTTCTCTTTAGAGGATAATGTTTGTTCTAAAAATTATTTAAGGCTATCATGATCCGTTTTTACCTTGAAGTGTCTTCCCATTAGGTAGGGTCACCATTTCTTAAGTGCATGTAGTATTGCCAACATTTCCTTCTCATAAATAGCTTTGTGTAAAAACTTTCCCTTGATTGGATGAATTTAAAAAGCAACGGGTCTTTTGTCTTGCATTAAAACAACACCAATTCCATTTCCTGAAGCATCACATTCGACAATAAAGGTTTTTGTGAAGTTTGGTGTAGCTAAGACCCGTGCTTGGAACATTTCCTCTTTAAGATGTTCGAAGGCTTTTGTTGCTTCTGGAGTCCATGAAAATTCATCTTTCTTCAATAATGTTGTTAGAGCTGCTGCTATTCTCCCATAATTCTTAACAAACTTGTGATAATACCATGTAAACCCAAGAAATCCTCACAGATGTTTTATGGATGTGGGGATTTTCCATTCCTTAATGGCTTTCATTTTGCTAGGGTCTACCTTAACTCCTTCATGAGATACAATATGACCCAGATATTCCACCTCTTGTACTCCAAAGAAACATTTGGATCTTTTTCCATATAATTGTTTCTTCTCCAATATTTGTAGCACCTTGTCGACATGTTCAACATGACCTTCCAAGACATGCTGTAGATTAGTATATCATCAAAAAATACTAATGCAAATTTTCTAATGAAGGGTTTGAAAATGGAATTCATCAAACCTTGAAATGTAGAAGGTGCATTGGTAAGGCCAAAAGGCATTACCAAAAATTCATAATGACCCTCATGATTTCTAAATGCTGTTTTCCAAATGTCTTCAGTCTTCATTTTGATTTGATGATATCTTGAATGAAGATCCAACTTGGTGAAGTAAATTGATCCATGAAATTCATCCAGTCATTCATCAATGACAGGAATGGGAAACTTATCTTTAATAGTGATGTTGTTGACCTCGCTATAATCTGGACATGTGCCATGATCCATCCTTCTTGTGCACCGATACTACTGGAGCAGAGAATGAACTTTGACTAGGTTGAATTATACCAGCCTCTAGCATTTCCGCAACCATACATTCAACTTCACTCTATTCGGCATAGGGATATCTATACGGCCTGATGTTTGGAGGAACACTTCCTGGAATTAGATGAATAGGATGATCATGATCATGAATAGGTGGGAGACCTTTGGGAGTCTCAAATACCTTGGAATGATTGTCCAAGACTTTTTGGAGATCAGGAGAAATAGATGATTTCGATGTGGAAACATCTAGCAAACATAATTGTACAATTACACCTATTTGTTCCATTTTTAGAAGCTATGTCACATTATTAGAGCTGATTATCTTTCTCCCTGCAATACCCCTTAATTCAACTTCTTTTCCTTCCATAGAAAATTTCATGAAAGGTTCTTGAAAATTAAAAGCTATTGTACCCAAGGATTATAGCTGTTGGACTCCTAGTACAACATCAACACCTCCCATTGGAATGGAAAGCATTGGGCTACTCAATACATATTCTCCCATGGATAGCTTAATATTATGGTACTTCCTAGTGCAATTTATCGTTACTCCACTTGCAACCATTACTTGACACTCTGGTGCTAGATATAGGAAGCAACTCAATTCTTTTGCTATCTTACAATGAATAAAATTGTGGGTACTTCCTGAATCAATCAACACTATTACCTTCTTCTTCTTGATATGTACTTCTATCATGATAGTTTGAGGAGTGGTAATTCCAGCCAATGCATTACAAGATATGGTTGGATTCATTACTTATTTATATAGGGTTTGTTCCTGGAGTATATGCTCCTCTTTTTACATTTCTTGTTCCTTTACTTCCTCCTCTACACAATCTATGTAGAATAATTTTTTCTCAGCACACTTATGACTTTTAGTGTATTTGCTATCACAACTGTAACAAAAACCTTTTGCTATTTTTTTCTTCCAATTGTTGTGGTGTTAACCTTATAGGTTCTGGAAAGCTAGGGGCAACAACGCTTCCATCTTTATAGTTGTGAGTGGTAGGCCTCCTGGTTGCCATAATTTTGCTTTCCATTTTTCTTGCTAACCTGAATGCCTTCTCCAATGAATCAAGTTCCCAAAGGCGAACTTCATGTTGGATATTATCCTTTAAAGACCCAATGAACACATCAATCCTATTCTCTTCTAGAATATCTTTTACCCTTATGTTCAATTTTTGGAAGTCCTCAATGTGATCCATCATTGAACCCTTTTGTTTGAGACTTATCAGTTGGCTAAAAAAAGTGTTGCTTTTTGTATCCTCATAATGTGTTGTCAATTCTTCCATAAAAATTTCCCAAGTGACAATTTTTTTACGAGAGAAAAGCCATTGATACCATGCAAACTAATTTGGTTCAAAATATAAAGTTTCAATACGTACCTTCTGTGTGTTTTGCACATTATTGAGATCGAAAAATTGCTCCATCTATAGTATCCATGTTGCGGGATCCTTGGCATCAAACTTCCTCATATTGATTTTTGGGATATGGTGGTTCTTAGATCCAATGTTAGAGTCTATGAAATCATGATTAACATTTATTTTTTTCTCATCACGAGTTTCCTTTACTATCCTTTCACCATTAGTAAGTATTTCTTGTAGAAAATTTGTCAAATCCGTCTTCAAATCTGCCATGTTTGTCTTCAAATCTGTCTTAAAATCTATCTTCAAATCATCCATCTTAGCTTCCACAACATTCATCCTTGCTTCTACATCTTTTTTTAAACCATCCATCTTAGATTCTGTTACTTTTTGTGCGAGTGAGATTTGTTGCACTTGGTCTCGTGATTTTGATATGTCATGTTGCATTTCTTCCTCTTCTTCATAAGTCATGCTAGAGCTTTCAGGTTGCTTACTAGGTGTTTGCATTTTCTTTCCTCAGGGTATCAGTTAATGATAATAATGTTATACTATGCCCTTTGAATTCCTTCAAAATAATTTTTCAAACCAAGCTTAAGCAAAAATTTAAAAAAATCTATACACCTTTTTTTACTTTGTAGGAGCTCGATATTGCCTTTGATGTATCTCTGTAATTTTAGATCTTCCAGTTTTGAAATTATGATATGTGGTAACTCTCTATGTCCTCTTTCCAATGCCACCAGTCTGATCGAATTTAGATTCTCCAAGAAAGAGTTATGCACAATCTCCCAAGATGACCTGATTATATACCTTTTAAGAAGAGAAAACTTGTATGAAGTGCCAAGTGTCACTGTTTTGACCTTAGGATCTGAAAAATATACACAAGAAACTACAACTTGTCCTATTTTTGTAACTTCTTACGAAATTTCAATCTAATGCTTGAAACAAAAGTTATGACTATTTTCCCCAGGTCACCTGTTAGGAATGTAACTCAGGAGTCTGCAAAAAGACCGACTTCCTCAGATCATATATCTGCAAATATTGCACGAAAAGATCTGAAATTCGGACCCATGGTTCAACACGATTTCTTCTCAAATGGGTCTTTTGTGTAGCCTCTAAAACGTGGCAGAAAAACCGTTATAGCGCAAATTCCATGATGACCTGTTTGGAGCAGCGAAACCCTAGAATTCAAAGCTCTGGTACCAAATGTTATGAAACCAGCTCACAAAAAGATAGAAAAGATAGATTAACACCTTAGAATTCAGCCTCTTCGAGTGGGAAACCTCCTTTACATTACATAAATGAAACATTCTTGGATGATTCAAATGACAAAACCTCCTTTCTATATATAGGAGTCTAAGGAGTCACAATATAACCAAGCCGACCTAACAATAATAATATAAAGGCACAAAAATAACAATAGAGGGATTTTATGGGGCACAATAATAACAATATGGGGACAATAAGGGCACAACAATATTAATAAGGGATACAACTATAATAGTAATCGGGTAATCACTAGTATTATAGGGACCTAACATGACATCTAGAGCTACACAATCCAAGATTTAGTCACTCGACTAGTTACTAGTTCCATCCCCAACAAGTGATTTCATGGATCATGTTAGATTAGGGGTTTATCATACTATTGTCATATTTTCTTGAGTAGATTTCAGTTGTAGGTATTATTTTATGCTATGAGAGGATGATGATGAAGGAGACCATGCTAAGTGGTACCTATGGATCTAAAGAAACCATATGATCATCAGGAGAGGAGACAGAGAAACAAAGTATTGCAATACAAGGTAGAAGATCGAGACCACATTTAAGGCTCCTTATCTTCAAGTCATGAGGATGAGAAAGAAAATGCCATGTTCTGTCTCTCAAGAAGACAAATAAACTAGCAAGAAGGAGTTACTTGAAAATGCCACATCATCATGTAGTCCATTCATCACTGTCATGTCATGTTGTGTCATGAGTCATCACATGCCACATAATTTTGTGAATTATGTAAATTATATAATGGAGAAATATAATGTAAAGTGGAGGTCCAAGAGTCATTCATGTAATATGAAAATCCATGTAGGAAGTCCAAAGTTCATAGAGAAGTCGAAAAGTCATAAGGGTAGTCCAAGGGTCACAAGGGAGGTGAAGGATCACTCCACTTGTTATATATACACCCTCATTGTACAATAAAAGTACTTTTCACCTTGGCATCTACAATAAGGAATCAGACAGACAAATTCAGTACTTTTGGGGAGAAAGTCATGGCTACAAAGCTCCACTATTGTAGATAGTGATGTTTGTTGTATTCATGTATATTGGGACTTTTACTTAATACTTGAAGCTTGATGGCCAACATGTTTTCATGCATGGATTGTGAATATTTATATGAATGTTTTTTGAATGTTCATGATTCATGTTTGCTTTCACCAGTAGTAAAGTAGTTGAACTATTTCGATTATTTTAGTGCTTATCTTATTGAAAATGTGTTGTAATAGTTATAAAAATCATCACAGATATGTGGAATATTCCTCTTGATGTTAGGTGAATGTATTTTCACTTATGTGCACCTCTACAAGGGTGGTACTATTAATTCTGTCTTAGAGGTTCAATTTTACTCCTTCTGTAGTAGAAGAACCTTGTTACACCTGCAACTAAACATTCACCAAGAAAACTTTCTTTCTTTTTGCAAAGGCACATACACACTTCTCTCTCTCGCTGATAGCTAAAGCGAAAGCAAATCTATAAGAATATATGGCAACTAGGTCGATACTCCAGATGGGGATTCCATTCCAAATGGTATGATGTCCAATTGGGAGTCCACATCAGGGATACACCCTTGGTTGATGAATTTCCAGCACTTGTCAACACCATCAAAATGGATTCATGTATTTTTTGTGTGAAGGTTCGGCTATTTCATTTCTTCAAAAATGTGTTACATATAGATTTTTCATTACTGGTATTCCTAAAGGGAAACCATACCAGGAACACATACTCAATGTCTTAAGATTATGTAGCCTTTACTTGACCATCACTTCTGAGAATACATAAAAACTAGAAAACCTATAAGATAAACCATTGTTAGGTAACCCTATCCTGACTAGGAAAAGATTAAAAAATTGAGACATTCTTGAGCTATTCAGGAGAGCCATATATAGACACTGAAAAGAGAAATGAGATACAATATTTTACTTCAATTTCGCTAATCCATATGTGCATGCTAAAAGCTAAAGAGTACATGAAGTTAGTGAGCCTAGATCATAGCAGTCCTACTGTGTAGACCCAGTTTCAAGGAATTTCTTACATGCTGGTGTGTGGTTGCTATGAGTTCCATAGGAACCCATGAATGGACCATTTTTCCCAAACCTTCTGACCTCATACCAATTGAACTTTCGAATGGTTATTATTTAAGAATTGTGTGGTTGGTGGTATCCAATTTTCCTTCCATTTTGAGTGTAACTCACCACAAGACATTATAACTGGAGCCTTGAACATTCAAGGCCCATGACCATCCAAATCTATTGATTCTCAAGTAGACGACAGTTGAGAGCCCAAGAGTGACTTCAAATTGAATGTTGGATAGTTGGGGGTGGAAACTTAAGAAATCCCTTAAGCAATTAAGACTGAAAGGAACAAAAACCACCAACATACAAATCTAAACTAGGCAGATTATCATTGCAGTGATGAAATTGAAGCTAAATCACTAAGAATTGGTATAGTGTAATAATTTTTTCATAGCTTCCCATATTAGAGACCATAAACAAAGAGGCTACAACCTTTAGTGTACCGATAGAGTGCAAGAGAGTATTTTTGTTAATTGAATGATCAATTTCATGTGGAATAGTTGCGTTACACCCCAAAAAATCCATGGAAAGATAGTTGGTGGAAGAGGGTTCATAGAAATGTGAAATGAGATCTCAAAACACCATAACTGGGAGACTCAATGCACACTTATGTCCAAACCATATAATAAATACATAATCGTCGAGATGATGAGTGGCATTGACAACTTTAATATGGATATGTAGCTCTTCAACAAAGGTGGTTATGTTGTCTTTCTATTGTCGAGAATTATCTAAAGGAGGTTTGTGAGGCCGGGCGATGTCTATTTCTAGGAATGAGGAAAGACACCATGATTCAACAATTAACCTAATGATGCTCACACACTGGATTTAATTTTTGTCATACCTTAGAGATTGGTATGTGGTATAGTCAATAATAGTTATGCTCATGGCAGGCCAAATGGCTTGTCATTCTCAATTTTTTGAAGCTAGCCACGACATCCCATGGATTGTTCAAGAAATATGGGGAAAAAATGGATTCATGTCGCGAAATAAGGGAGGGGTTCTATTCTTCTCACTTATGGTACATAATCAATACAATCATTTACATTATTCCAACACCTCTGCAATAGTGACAATAACATATTAATTAATGATGGAGACAATGAAATCACAGATCATAAACCATATATGAATAATACCATCTAAGACCATAGATGTAAACATATATTCACTATCATAGAAAATACATGAGAAAAATTATCTTGAAAAACTTTGGGCAATTGATTCTAGAACTAGGACTCTCCATTGAACCATATATAGCTACAACCAAGATCTCACTTGCATTTGTCACCCCTGAGCCAGATTCCAAAGACTAAGGGTTTTTGTTTTTTATTTTTATTTTTTTATTTTTTTTATTTTTTTCAGTAGTTTGACCACCCTATTTCAATAATCCAAATAAGTTTTTTAGCTTGTCTATGGCATTGTTCCAACAGCTCAGACCTTCTCTCTTTTTCTTGGCTACTTATTCCTTTCTTTCTGCATTTTTCCTTTGCATCCTTCCTTTTCATTTTCCCTCTGCAACTCTAATTCTCACTTTCTACTTTGCTGCTACTTTGTTGCTCTTCCACGCTCTCAATCAAATTTCTCTCTCTTCTACTACCTTGTGAATTCTCTTGCACTATCATTTCTCTCTAATAATTCCCTCTCCTGCCACAATCCTACCAGTCAATAAGAAGGTTCCTCATGTCTAATAGTTTCCATATTCTTTTATTGGTTGGTTTGTTGTAGTGGGTGGAAAACATGCTATACCAATTTGAAGCTTAGTATTGTTTTCTTTCCTCTTTTAATTATTGTCATTTTTCCTTCTATTTTTTTCTAAAGAAAACATGGGCCTATGTACTCCTCTTGTTATTCCATAAATTCTGAAAATAGCAGGCCATTACATTTCACCACCTAACTTTCAAGAGTAAGCATGACCAATTCAGGTTTTCTTTCTCATAGCAAGAAAATATCCAACGCCTAAGAAATTAACCTCCCCGAGTCTCTAGAATCTCTATCCCTTAACTTAGCATATTTTTCTATACTTAGAATACATGACATATTTGCAATGCATTTCACAAATGGAAACGTGATTGGGGATGTCACAATTGGAAAATGAGTATTGTGCATGGCTTGGTTTTGAAATATAAACATACAGAACACACAATGTATTTGCATGACTGGTGGACATCAAGAGGATGTTATGTAACTAGTGATTTACTATTGACAAGATTGATTCAAGGTTGGCTTGCGTGGAAGGACACTTATGGTGCTACTCACACAATGATGCTCCTTTTGGATCAAGTGACACAAATCTCGCACCTATCTCTTCCTCTGATTAATCATGATTATCTTTGTTATCTATACATATTATTTTTATATGTTTTGGAATATTTTATCAACAATCTCGTTGTTAGGCTTGGATTACTAATTGAAAGTGCTATTATGTTTTTTTATATATTTTTAAACAAATTTTAGTTAAAAATTTAAATCACTAGTTACTTTGTAAGTTAACATTGGCCTCCCTGATCATCTAAACAATTCCACTCATGAAATACCAATATTTTCCCGTTAATAAAAAGTTTTAAAATTTTAACCAAAAAAACCATAGACATTTATTCTTCACTCACCCAACTTTGATATAAAACTAAAAAACAATATTCAAATAAGAATAAAACTTATCTTATAATACTCGTTTCATGTTACTCTTCCTACAATATGATATTTAATGTCTTTTGTTGAAAATGCAACAAGATGATGATGGAGCTTAGTGAAAAGAAGTCGCCTTCACTAAGTGGGCCCACAGGCTATTTTTCGCGCAAAGTCTATTTTTAGACATATGGATCATGGTCTATGAGTTGCAGGATGCTATTTATGGATGATTGGTCATGTTGGTAAAAATAGATGGATCTCTATTTTTAGACATATGGACGGAGTCTATTTTTAGACTGTCAGTCAAAAAATAGAACAGTCGAATATTATTAGCTCTTAATAATATTTGGACTATAAACATTATCTTATCCTCATGCAGCACTTCAGTTCGAGCTATGGATGTGGCACATGCAACTTTCAAAAGGAAATACGCTTTTCCTATGGGTTAGTTGAGCTATTGCATGATGGAATTCAGTTAGAACTCAAGTGATTGAGTTTGGTGGAGTTGATGGAGTTGTGTTCAGTTTGACTTAGTTGAACTAGTTGTTTTTAGTCTAACTACCAAATACACTAGTGATGAGTGATGTGAATTAATTATTAATTAATTCACTAATTATTAACTCATAAATCAACTAAAGAATACATCAGTTAACTTAGTGCATGGACAGTTCAGTGGAGACAAGTGTTAGAGGTGGGTGAAAGGGTGAGACTACTATCAGTTGTGACTATAGCTGTGCATGAGATTTGCACAGCAATTGATTGAGATTGCCAATGAGGATTGTGTAGTACAAGCCAAGGGAATTCGAACTTGGATTTGATCTATTCTCAACTTGGATTGCACAGTAGAGGCAGGCAAATAGTGGAGGAGATTTGAACCCGTGACTTGTTCAGATCTAAGCTAGTTTGTGTGTAGCATGTGGAGATAGTATTGAGTACTTGTGAGGAGTATTGTACTATGTATTGTTACATGTTCTCTATGATTATAATATACAGATAGTTGGGGGTTTTCAGCTGTATGGTTTCCCTATTACATACTATTTTGATATGTGTGATTGATGTTTCAATGTGCGCATGCGATTGTTTTTTAATTCCGCAAATTGATGATCAACAGTAGAGGAGGTTATGTATTATGCATGCATTCCACAAATAGTGTATAATCAGGATAATCTCTACGAATAAGTGTTATATTATTCAAATTTCTACATGGTATTGGAGCGAAGTTGATCATTAGATCTATTATTCAGAAAGTGATTACATTTTTATTTCTTCAGGCAGAGTCTATAATCGGGCCAGGTAGCCTCTGGATTCATCCTTCTTTTGGAAGGTGAGATATCCAGTAAATGCCCATACAGTCGATCTCTGTATGAGAAATACTTTGTTCTTATGAATTTTAGATCAGAAGCGGTTGAGTTTTGAGCTGGTGGAATTCGAATTTGTAGCAGTGCTTTCTTGGTGTCGAAGTTGAAATGTCTTTCAGAGGATTGCAATTGTAGTATGCCCTTGAAGGCAGCTCGAATTATATTGCATGGAAAGACATGATGGAGGCGGTGTTAGATGAAAATGGGTTGAAGGAGTTCATAGAGGTTGAGGTCCCAAAGCCTACTATTGCTGCTCAAGTTGAGGCTTGGCAAAAGAAGACAGCAAAGTGTTAAAGGATTCTGTTGGAGGGCGTGAAGGATCACATTGTATGCAGCCTGCATGGAAAGGCTTCTCCATACTTGATGTGGAAAGCGTTAACAGATTTATTCCAAAGCAAGAGCAACCAGAGGAAGTTGGCGCTCAAGGATAAATTCAGAAACATTAAGTGTGAGAAAGGAGATAGTATGCCCAAGTATCTCACGAAGTTCACCCAATGCCGGGATGAGATGGGAAGTGTGGGGTTGACTGTCGATGATGAGGATTTGGTGAGCTTGGCTCTCCTTGGTCTTCCAAAGAGTTGACATTCCTATCAGGACTCTGTCAATGGTTGGGAGAAATTGCCAGGATGGGAGAGACTTTGTTCTGATCTTGTGCAAGAGGAGATCAGGCGGAATACCAGGGACGGATCTTCATCAAAGGCACCTAATGAAGAAAATTGCGCTTTGGCTACCAAAGCAAAGGAGGCAAGAACAAGAAAGCTTCTCATTCCGGTGCGAAAGGCAAGAAGCAGGACATGTCCAAGGTGAAGTGCTTTCACTATCACCAGCATGGACATTATGCCACAAATTGTCCGCAGAAGAAGAAAAATAATCAAGCTGCTAGATCTGCTGTGGGAGAGGCCTTAGCCTCGCAGTTTGAGCTGGATTTTTCACTGATCGCATGGTTGGTATCAAGTGTGATGAGATCGGTATGGTTTTTGGAAAGTGGTGTGTCTTTTCACATGACAGGAGATCGAGATTTGTTTTCTGATCTGGATGAGAAAGATCTTGGAGTGCACATCGAGATGGGTGATGATGGTAGATACAGTGCGACCGGTATCGGTACCATTTCCTTTGAGAGGGAGTCTGGTAAACCCTTCGTATTGAAGGAAGTGATGCATGTTCCAAGATTGAAGAAGAATCTTATCTCTGTGACGATGTTAGAAGACAAGGGATATGATGTTGTCTTCAGCGAGGGAAAGGTTTTCCTGCGCAGTAAGACAACTGGAGAAACCTGGAAGATAGGGGTTTGAGTCATGAACCTTTATCAATTGCATGTAGATGGCTGCATAGCAATGGCATGCAAGGTAGAAGGATTGGTGAGCTGGGATGATGGCAAGCTGTGGCACCAGAGATTGGGCCACCTTCACCATGGAGCCTTGAAGATACTACAGAAAATTTCTATTGGGCTTCCTAAAGGCACTCTTGCGCAGTCAGATCACTGCAAGGGGTGTACTTTGGGAAAATTTGTGAAAGCCACCTTTCACGAGAAGGATAGTCGTGCCACAATGATCCTTGAGAGAATTCACACAGATGTGTGTGGACCTTTCTCTGTAGCTTCGACAGCAAAGCACAAGTACTATGTGATCTTTGTTGATGATTTCTCTCGAAAGTGTTGGATCTTCTTCATGCAAAAGAACAGCGAGACATACTCAAAGTTCTGTGAGTTCAAAGCACTGGTCGAGAAGGAATTAGGGAAGAAGGTGAAGGCTCTTAAGAGTGACAATGGTGGTGAATTCATCTCTGGTGAGTTCAAGGACTTTTGTAGCATGGAATGGATTCAAAGAGAGATCATAGCTCGCCATAACCCACAGCAGAACGGGGTTGCTGAGCGGAAGAACATAACGATCATGGGTGCTGCACGGGTGATGTTGCATGATCAGGGCCTAACCCTTCACTTATGGGTGGAGGCATGCAATACTGTAGTATATGTGCAGAACCATTGTCCTCACAAGATACTTGACATGAGTACACCCGAGGAGGCTTATTCTGGTAAGAGGCATGATATTTCCCATTTGAGGATTTTTGGTTCTCCTGTTTACATGCATGTGATGAAGGATGCCAGGAAGAAGCTGAAGTCAACCACAGAGGTTGGGATATTTGTGGGGTACACAGATACACCCCACAACTATCGTGTGTATTTGCCAGACAGTCGCAAGACTGTTGTGCGACGGGATATCAAATTTCAAGAGGAGAAAGCCATGAAGTGTTCGCTTGAGAGGGATCCACACTTGCATGCAGATGAGGAGCTATTAGTTCCTAAGGATGAGCTTCAGGATGTGGATCAGCCACAAGATGAAGTTCATGGAGTGAAATAGACCACTCATGTAGCGCCAACCATCAGAGGGCGAAAGCGCACTACAGAAGCTGAGCGACTGTCTCAAGATGTAGAGCGACTGTCTCAAGCTACAGAGAAGGTTGTAGGACCACCTACAACATAGCGTAGACAGAGACAGTCACCTGATCGGTACACTGGATACATGGCTCTTGTGAGAAAATGTGTCATGACTGAGCCATTCTCTTTCGAGGAAGCTGTGGAGGATTCTGCATGGGTAGATGCCATGGTGGAAGAGTATGATTCGATTGTCAGAAATAGTGCATGGGAGATTGTCCCAATATCGGAGGGGAAATCAGTGGTGGGTTCGAGATGGATCTATAAAATGAAACAGGAAGCTGGCGGGAGTGTGGAGAAGTATAAGGCAATATTTGTTGCCCGAGGCTTCTCATAGATAGAGGGGATCGATTATGAGGAGACCTTTACACCTGTCGCAAGGTATTCTTCCATACGGACGATTCTTTCTCTCTCAACGTAGATGGGGTGACACATCCATCAGATGGATGTGAAGACTACATTCCTCAATGGAGTCATTGAGGAAGAGGTGTACATAGAGTAGCTCAAACGTTTCAAGATCTTTAGTAGCAATTCACATGTGTGCAGGCTCAAGAGAGCACTGTATGGGTTGAAACAAGCATCTCGTGCCTGGTACACACAGATAGATAGTTATTTGACTGGACTTGGATTCTCCAAGAGTGAGGTGGATCCTAACCTATACCAGATTGTGGTGGAGGGTAAGTTGTTGATCATTGTACTTTATGTAGATGATTTGATTCTGACGGGATATGAGCTGTTGATACTTTCATGCAAGTAGGATCTTGCTAGAGAGTTTGAGATGAAGGACTTGGTCCTCCTTCATTATTTCCTGGCATTGGAAATTTGGCAGTGCAGTGATGGACTATTTGTTTCTCAAGGTAAGTATGCCTAGGAGATACTGGAGAAGTTCAACATGCATGGCTGCAAGCCTGTTGATACTCCTCTTCCCGGAGGCTGGAGGAAGGAGGATGCTACTTCAGCGGAGGTAGTGGATGCCACTATTTATTGACAATTTGTGGGGTCACTTATGTATCTAGTCAATACACGACCCAATATATGCTATGCTATTAACTAGCTTTCACAAGCTATGGTTAAGCCAACCAAGCTCTTCTGGAAGGCAGGCAAGCATGTATTGCATTATCTTAGAGGCACATCAGGATATGGATTGTGGTACAGACAGGAGGATGAGGTGAAGCTACGTGGCTTCACAGATGCAGATTAGGCAGGGAGCCCAACGGATAGAAAGAGCACATCTGGAGGGATCTTCAGTATCGGGTCGACAATAGTTTCTTGGCACAGCAGGAAGCAGAGATCCGTGGCACTCATTTCAGCAGAGGCCGAGTATATGGCAGCAAGTTTGGCTGCATGCAAGGCTATATGGATGAGGAAGATCCTCGTTGGGTTGTTCGGGTCATACTTGGAGCCTACTGTGATTTATTGTGATAACCATAGTTGCATTAAAATCTCGGCTAATCTAGTATTTCATGATAGATCCAAGCACATCGACATCAGGTACCATCATATCAGAGATTGTGCGCAACGGAGAATCATGTTACTTTCATACATTCCCACGGAGGATCAGGATGCTGATATCTTGACGAAGGCGCTCACTAGGAGAAAATTCGAATACCACAGAGGTAGGATAGGGGTTGCAAATAATACATATCTTATTGATAGGGAGTGTTGAAAATGCAACAAGATGATGGAGCTTAGTGAAAAGAAGTCGCCTTCACTAAGTGGGCCCGTAGGCTATTTTTGGCGCAAAGTCTATTTTTCGACTATGTCTATTTTTAGACATATGGATCATGGTCTATGAGTTGTAGGATGCTATTTATGGATGATTCGTCATGTTGGTAAAAATAGATGGACCTCTATTTTTAGACATATGGGCGGAGTCTATTTTTAGACTGCCAGTCAAAAAATAGAACAGTCGAATATTATTAGCTCTTAATAATATTTGGACTACAAACATTATCTTATCCTCTTACAGCACTTAAGTTCGAGCTACGGATGTGGCACATCCAACTGCCAGAAGGTAATACACTTTTCCTATGGGTTAGTTGAGCTATTGCATGATGGAATTCAGTTAGAACTCAAGTGATTGAGTTTGGTGGAGTTGATTGAGGATTTGATGGAGTTGTGTTCAGTTTGACTTAGTTGAACTAGTTGTATTTAGTCTAACTACCAAATACACTAGTGATGAGTAATGTGAATTAATTATTAATTAATTCACTAATTATTAACTCATAAATCAACTAAAGAATTCATTACTTAACTCAGTGCATGGAAAGCTCAATGGAGACAAGTGTTAGAGGTGGGTGAAAGGGTGAGACTACTATCAGTTGTAACTACTACTAGCTGTGCATGAGATTTGCACAACAATTGATTGAGATTGCCAAAGAGAATTGCGTAGTACAAGCCAAGGGAATTCAAACTTGGATCTAATCTATTCTCAACTTGGATTGTGCAGTAGAGGCAGGCAAACAGAGGAGGAGATTTGAACCCGTGACTTGTTCAGATCTGAGCTAGTTTGTGTGTAGCATGTGGAGATAGTACTGAGTACTTGTGAGGAGTATTGTACTATGTATTGTTACATGTTCTCTATCATTATAATATACAGATAGTTGGGGGTTTTCATCTGTATGCATTCCCCATTACATACTGTGTTGATATGTTTGATTGATGTTTCAATGTGCGCATGCAATTGTTTTTTAATTCTGCAAATTGATGAACAACAGTAGAGGAGGTTATGTATTATGCATGCATTCCGTAAATAGTGTATAATCAAGATAATCTCTGTGAATAAGTGTTATATTACTCAAATTTCTACATCTTCAACTAAAAAGTATAAACAAAATGAGCCAAAAATCTTAATTATAAGCAATGTGATCAACTTCTATGTTACTTGGTCATTCTATATACCATTGCGAATAAAAGGGACGTTTCTACAAAAACTACAGTATTGAATTTTAAGGACCCACCATAAGACCCACGCAAATCCTTCTGGATCCATTCATTTTGATTGATTGGTCGAATAATTTTAGGATTGAACCTTATGATAAAGCAAGTTAAGATTTTTATACTAAGTATTTTAGTATAACCATATTAAAAATATTAATGTGGTTGATATAAATGAAAGTTTTATTTGTATCTACTCCTAGTAAATATACCATTTGTATTTACCAAAAAACACTATTGCAATAAAAATATTATTATTATCATTATAGTTAGTAATAATTATTTCTTTACAATAAGTATTATTTATTATTAAATGTTATTTATTATTATTTAATTTAAAATACGTAATATAAATATGAACACTAGGAACAAGAACCCTTAGATTAAGAAACCCTAGGGATTGATATTATAAACCCAAGAGAGTAATAAATCTGAGGGGTCAATACTAAAACCCCAAGAGAATATAAACCCAAGGGAATAATATTAAACCAAGGAATAATAAACCAAAGGGATTATTACTAAAATCCCTAGGGTTTATATTCCCTTGGGTTTATAGTACTAATCCCTTGGGTTTATTATTCCCTTGGTTTTATAATACCAATCCCTTGGGTATATTTATTGAAGTGTTCATATTGCTAGGGTATACAATTATTTATAGGTTTATAATATTAATCCCTTAAGTTCAATATAAATCATGGTCAACCAAGGGTTTATATACCTTGGGGTTTTAGTATTAACCCTTGGGTTTATAATATCAATCTCTTTGGTTTACTAACATAAAGGTTCATATTCCTAAGGTTTAATACTAAAACCCCAAGAGATTATGAACAAAAGGAAATAATATTAAGCTAAGGGATAGTAACCCAAGGGATTAATACTAAAAACCCAAGGGAATAATATTAAACCCTAGGGATTAATATTATAAACCCAACATATATAAACCATTAAGAAAAATATTATAAACCCTAAAATAAACATGGTTGAGCATGGTTGAAAATGGTTGATTTTCATTTTGAGACAATGGGATGAATATTAAAGCATTGTTGACCATGGTTGACCATAGTTTACCATGGTTTATATTATAAACCAAAGGGAATAATAAACCCCGAGAATCAATACTAAAAACCCAAATCGCTATAAACCTAAGGGAATAAAATTAAACTTTGGTATATGAACCCTTAGATTAGTAAACCCTAGGGATTAATATTAAAACATGGTAGAAAATGGTTGAACATGGTTACTCATGGTTGACCATAGTTGACCGTGGTTAATATTATAGACCAAAGGGAGTAATAAACTCTAGGGATCAATACTAAAAACTCAAAGGAATATAAAACTAAGGGAATAAAATTAAACCCTAAGAATATGAACCCTACATCAATAAAGCCAAGGGATTGATATTATAAACCCAAGGGATAGAAATTATAAACCCAAGGCATATAAACCCTAAATATTATAAATATGAAAATAAACATGGTTTAGCATGGTTGAGCATGGTTAATTTCCATATTGAGACAATCCTTGTCATAATGTATCATTGGACCATGGTTGACCATGATTGACCATGATTGATTTTCATATTGAGACAATCTTTTTCACAATGTGACATTGAACTACGGTTGACCATGATTAATATTATAAACCAAAGGGAATAATAAGCCCAAGGGAGTGATATTATAAACCCAAGGGAATAATAAACCGAAGGGATTAATACTAAAACCCAAGGGATTATGAACTCAAGGGAATAATGTCAAATGCAAGGGACAAATATTTTAAACCCAAGGTATATAAGCCGTAAGATATATATTATAAACACTAAAATAAACATGCTTGAACATGGTTTATTTCCATATTAAGATCATCCTTATCATAATGCGACATTGGACCATTGTTGATCATGGTTTATTTACATATTGAGACAATCTTTGTCACAATGTGACATTGGACCATGGTTGATTTTCATATCGAGACAATCTTTTTCATTATGCGATGTCTGACCATGGTTAATCGTGATTTTCCATGATTGTCCTTGATTTTCATATGGAGACAATTTTTGTCAGAATCCGACATTTGACCATGGTTGGCTATTATTGACCATGATTACCCATGATTGATATTATAAACCCGAGGTAATAATAAACCCAAGGGATTAGTACTAAAACCCAAGGGTATTATGAGCCAAAGGGAATAATATTAAACCTAAGGGACAAATATTAAAAACCAAAGGGAAATAAACCCCATGATAAATATTATAAACACATGGTTGACCATGTTTGATTTTCATATTGAGACAATTATTATCACACTTTGACATTATACCGTGGTTCACCATGGTTGATTTATATATCGAGACAATCTTTGTCATAATGCGACATTAGCCCATGGTTGATTTTCATATCGAGACAATCTTTGTCACAATGAGATGTTGGACCATGGTTGACCATGGTTTATTTACATGTCAAGACAATCTTTTTCATAATGTGATGTTAGACCATGGTTGACCATGGTTTATTTCCATATCGAGACAATATTTATCACAATGTGACTTTCCATGCTGGAAACCTTGGTTGATTTTCATATCATGACAATTTTTGTCACAATGCGACAATCAAGACCATGGTTGATTTACATATCAAGAAAATCTGTGTCGCAATGCACGTAAGACCATGGTTGATATTCATATCGAGACAATCTTTGTCACAATGGGAAATTCAACCATGGTTGACAAAGATTTACCATGGTTGACCATGTTTCATTTTATAAAACATGGTTGACGATGATCAACCATGGTTGATCATGGTTGACCATGAATGTCCATGATTGTCACATGGATACAATTTTTGTCATAATGTGATATACGATAATGCGATATGGATACAATCGTTAACCATACCTGGCTACGATTGGCCATGATTGGCAATGATTGGTATTATAAACTTAAGGGATTAATACTAAAACCCGAAGGGATTATGAACCCAAGGGGATAATATTTAACAAGGGACAAATATTATAAACCCTAAGATAATTATTATAAAGACATGGTTGACCATGCTTGACTTTCATATTGAGACAATTCTTATCACAATGTGATGTGAGACCATGGTTGATTTACATATCGAGACAATCTTTGTAAGCATGTGACATTAGACCATGGTTGACCATAATTGACCATGATTAACCATGAATGATATTATAAACCCAAGGGAGTAATAAACCCAAGGAATCAATATTAAAAACCAAGGGATTAATACTAAGACCGAAAGGGATTATGAACCAAAGGGAATAATATTAAACCCAAGGGACAAATATTAAAAACCCAAGGCATATAAACCCAAAGATAAATATTATAAACACATGGTTGACCATTGTTTATTTTCATATTACGACAATTCTTATCACAATGTGACGTTATATCATGGTTGACCATGGTTGATTTACATATCGAAATAATCTGTCACAATGCAACCTTAGACCATAGTTGACCATCGTTGATTTACATATCAAGACAATATTTGTCACAATGTGACGTTACACTATCATTGACCATGTTTGATTTTCATATCGTGACAGTCTTTGTCACAATATGACGTTCGATGATGGAGACCCTATTTGATTTTCATATCGAGACAATTTTTGTCACACTGCAATGTTGGACCATGGTTGACCATTGTTGATTTTTATATCGATACAATCTTTGTCACAATACGACATTCATCCATGGTTGACGATGTTTCACTCTATAAAACATTGTTGACCATTATTGATTTTTATATCGAGACAATCTTTGTCACAATACGACATTCATCCATGGTTGACGATGTTTCACTCTATAAAACATGGTTGACCATGATCAACCATGGCTTACCATGGTTGACCATGATTGTCCATGATTATCCATGATTTTCATATGGAGACAAATGTCATCATGTGATCTTCGACCATGGTTGACCATGACTTGCTATGCTTAACCATGATTGACCATGATTGATATTATAAACCCAAGAGATTAACATTATAAATCCAAAAGAATAATAACCCCAAGGCAATAACACTAAAACCCAAGAGATTATGAACCCAAGAGGATAATATTAAACTCAAAAAAATAATATGAAATACATTTTTTTCACACCATCAACTTAATTTGAATTAATTAAGTAGACAAACTTTTGATGTCGTAAACGCAACAATTGTACCGAATATTCATTCCTTGCTTCTCTTCCTGATGGGCTCTTAAAGGTTAATGACGACTATTCAAGTGCTCCAAAAAAACAAATTGTAAAAATGGCAGGTGAAAAGTTTTGTTTTCTCGATTTCTTTTTTCAAAATAAAAATATCTCCATTTTCTCCATCGCTAAAAGTTAATGACGAATATGCAAATGATCCAAAAGGATAAATTTGTAAGAATGACAGGTGATAGGTTTTGTTTTTCTTTTCAAAATAAGATACCTAAGGAATTCTCATAAAAAAAACAATAAATTGTACATTTAATCCTATTATATATATAAGAAAAAAGATTATATACCTAATTGCAGAGACATTTTCCTTAATTCCTTCAGCGATGGCTTATAGCGAGGCATTGCCTCATATAAAGCCTCCTGTGCTCTCAGTTACTTTTCTTATTTTGTAATGTTGCATTCGTGTATCTGTATCAATGGTTACCCGCAGATTGCTCAGTAAGCCCTTTCAAGAGCAACAATGGTTCCACATTGTTCGGAATGTCCTTTATGGCAGCTGTCTGGCTCAATGTGCAGAGCCCGTTAAGTTTCAGAGGTTCGATCCGTGGTCTCTGCAGAAGCGGGGACTGGTCCATGGCCATAAAGTTCAGAAAGCATTTTCAGTTAAACAAAATATATTATA
Organism: Pinus tabuliformis; assembly: GCA_031772625.1. Taxonomy (NCBI): domain Eukaryota; kingdom Viridiplantae; phylum Streptophyta; class Pinopsida; order Pinales; family Pinaceae; genus Pinus; species Pinus tabuliformis. The sequence goes on along the minus strand of CM062818.1, from coordinate 1,535,760,463 downwards.
AATTTAAAATACATATTAAAAAACATATATTTCATTTCACACAACTTATTATAATAATTATACGAAAAGCATAAAAAACTTCATAAAAATTGTTGCAATAATATGTTAACGAATCGTTTACCAACAAAATTCCTTTTTTAATGTTGAATCTTCAGTGCATTTTCTCTTCATTGCAAATCTGACCTAATTCTTGGTATATAATTTATTTAGCGGCGTTCAGTTTGGCAAATGACAAATTCGAACGGTACGTACATTTAAGTAATTTGGAAAAACGTAATTAAAATATTGAATTTTTGCAAAACGTAATTAAAATACTGAAGTTATAACCTTTACCACCCTGGTATTTCTGAACTCGTGGTAGAATAAACTTATATAGACAACCCCACTGTGTTTCTGATTTGGCAGCGGCTCCGAGAAGTCTGAGGAATTCAAATGGATTGAACCCAATACCGATCTTCACAGTTATAGCTCGTTCTTGCATTCATGCCCCTTATGACGTTCCTTGGATTTTCTATGATCAGACAGGTTCAATGTCATCTACCAATACAAATAGAAGCACAAGGTAAATACATGCAATCCAGACCTTCGAGAGCCTTGCATGCCAAACTGGACCCTCTAAGGGCACAGAAACCAGACGACAAAAACTTCAATCATTTGTTTAGGATCCCCTAACATGTTATCAACGAAACGGTTGTTTAGTATCCCCATTGTGCCGTCAATGAAAAGGTTCACACCCTATCGTGGTCATGGAAAATGAAACGGACTGATGCAAGATGAAACTGGTTACGTGTGTTTCAAATATTTATTAATTCGTTTTTACTCCGGCTTTTCAAAAAATATTTTTGTAACGGAGACGAGAGAACCGACCACTCAATATTACAAAATAATGGTTAATAATATTACTTTTTGCAGTGGTCTATAATGCGATTTTTTGGAAGTATTTCTGGTGGGTTTTTCTAGTCAAAATCCTGCAGCAATTTATTGGAATCCCAAGTTTGATAGCTAGTTTTTGCATAATCAAAGTGTCCAAGGGTTTTCCAGGGTGCTGAATGCAAATATGCAGTTAAAAAACCATTTTAACTGCAACAAGTCAAGATTTAACCTCAATTTCTTTCGCCGGATTCCGTCACCGGAATCTCCAAACAACTCCTTACTTTTTTGTGTTTAATAATATTAAATTTAATATGAACTAATATTATAAATCCAAGTTATATAAAATTTGGGTTAACTATGATTTATATTTAATTTAAGGGATTAATATTATAAATTTATTAATATCATTATATTTTAGAAATATGAACACTTAAATTAATATATCAAATAAATTGATATTATAAATCCAAAAGAATAATAAATCCAAAAGATTAATACTATAAACCCTAATAAAAACTCTAGAGTTTTTAGTAACATTCTCTTGATTAAGGTTAATATTATTCCCTTGAGTTTATAATCCTTTAGGGTTTTAGTATTAACTTCTTGGGTTTATAATATCAATCTCTACAAAAGAATAGTAAACCCAAAAGATTAATACTATAAATCTTAATAAAAACACGTAACATTCCCTTGAGTTTATCATCCCTAAGCTTAATATTATTCCCTTAAGTTTATAATCTTTTAGGGTTTTAGTATTAACCTCTTGGGTTTATAATATCAATCTCTACAATTTATTAATTTAAAGGTTTATATTCCTAGGGTCTCTATTTATATTACATAATTTCAAATTAAATAATCATAAATAACATATAATATTAAATAATAATTATTATAAACAAATAATTATTATTAGTTATAATGATAATAATAATATTTTTATTGTAATAGTGTTATTTTGATAGATGCAAATGATATATTTATTAATGATAGATACAAATAAATTTTTTAACTTATATTAGTTACATTTATATTAATATTAGTATCACATTAATACTAATTGTGCTAATCAAAATATAGGTCAAAGGCAAAAATATATCCATCTAAGATCGATGTAAAAGAGCATTTAGCTAATGATTTTTCTATAGCTTTGAGCCTTGATTAGTCGAATAATACATCCACATATACATCCACATAGGGTCAATGTAAGGGAGCATTCACCTAATAATTTTTCTATAGCTATGAGCCTTGATTGATCGAATAATCTTAGGGTTGAACATTATGATAAAGCAAGCTAAGATCTTCATAGTGGGTATATGATTGTTTTATAGCTTCCCGAAAATATGAAAGGCACATCATATACATAATCATGAGCATGAAATTAAGTTGATACACGAATAATACCTTAGAAAATATCTTTAAATTTATGGTCCATTTGAAATTACTGATTTTTGATGAAAATTTATTTTAATGATGGAGTGACCTTTAAATTTAAATTTATGTTGTGTGCGAAAATTGTTTTATTGATTATTTATGTTAATTTATTTTAGTGATGATGTTTGTTAACATTTATTAGTATTAAATTTAGCCTATTAAATAATAATAATAATATAATATTTAATTTTAAATTTTTATTATAATATTAAAAATAGTTTAGAAACCATTATTAAATTACCATAATTTCAAAGAGTTAAAAAATAAAAAACATTTATAATGTAACAAATAAATTGTAATTTTTATTTATGGTAGGTGTATGGAAAACATTATAAGTGAAGAAGATTTTCATATTCAATTATCTTATTAAGATAGATTTATAAACCAATAAATTCATCATTTAATTAAAATAGGCTATATAGCCTTTTTTTGGAATTCATAAAAGGTCCTAAGTTATTTATAAATTAAGGGACTCATCATTTGATTAAAACACACTCGCTTCTTTTAGAGTTTTTATATAGATATATGAATAATGTAAATTTTTGAGAAAAGCTTATGAAAGGGATCTTTATGACACCATTAGTTTGTAGTGTCTACATTTACATGAAAAATATGGTACATGGGAGTTTTGAAGTTGTTGTGGGCACATTTTTAATCAATATAGGATTGTTTTTTTAATAAATAGGGATTTATGTTATATAGATATTTTTAAGATACAGATGTTTTAAACAAGATTTTTTAGAAAATAAATTTGATTTGGTTTATTTTAATTTTGTTGCCTGTTTTCTTTTTCTTGTTTGACTGGTGTAGTTGGTAATATGTCATTTCTCATATTTGCATGAGATTGAGACAATCTTTGACAATTGCCACTATAACCTCAAGGTGCACCTGCACCACCTCTAAGCACAATGCACGGGTAAGACAAGGTTTGAACCTGTGACATGCACAATGGCACAAATAACTTAACAATGTCTTCATTGGCCAAGAAGTCACACTATGAAAGCTTTAATTTTGTTGCTATTTAAATTTATTAAGATATTAAAAAATTTCCATTTTTACCAAAATATTTTAAATGTTAACCCACCAAAAAACCCATGAAATCATAACAATAAAAAAGTTGTGTGAATAGGTTCGTCAAAGAGTTTGAGTTGGTTTAACAAATTCCATGATCAGTCAAAGAGGTAATATAAGGTAACAATAAAAAAAAATTGTGTGAATATGTTGGTCAAGGAGTTCAAGTTGGTTTAACAAATCAGTTCAAGTTGGTTTAACAAATGCCATGATGAATCAATGAGGTAATATAAGGTTGTGTAAATAGATTGTTACAGATGCCATGACGATAAAAGGGGTGAGAAGATTTAAATTTACTCCCTTTAACTTAGTATAAGCCCATATCCAAGTTCTAAGTGCATGTATAGTCATAAGTCCAATTCCAAGTTCTAGGTGCATGTAAGGGCAATTCCATGAGTAATTCATCATCCCTCCTCATGGCACACAGGATATATCACAATTTTGTTGGATCTTTAATGATTCTGCTTAATTTTTCTCGATTTCAATATAAAAGACGATTAACATAAAATTACATTAAAATTTTGATAAAATAGTGATTAATTTCTTTTTTTTTTGGAAAAATTTGCATAAAATAAATTAAATATTCATAAATAAAAAACCAAAAAACATAAGCCTTCCGAAATGAAGCCCATTAAACAAATATGTATGTATCAACTATTTTCATTATTTTTGTTGTACTTAGTATATATTACTGATGGTATTACCTACCAAAATATATTTCATTCCAAAAAAACTAAACATTTCCTATAGAAAGGTCATGCGCTTTAAAATACTAGTTTGTTGCTGCCCAAATAAGCTTACTAGTTTGTACGGCCCATTTATTCCCGTCTTTGTTTAGACTCCATAACATTTACATCGCACAACTCTAGCTTTCCCATTTTCATTGGATGGGAAAAATGCAAAGGGAAATTGATTTACAGTAGTTTAGAAGCATTTTTCTGTTTTCAACATAATTATTTTCGATATTTTTACTGTACAATAATCTATTTAAAACGGAAAGAGAAAGGATGGTGGAAGTAAGTCCAATAAAAGGAGCAAAGAAGAGGGAAACATACCATTAGGTTGAATCAGTAATGTCAATAACCATAACGACTAGAATCATGATGGAATAAGATCAACAACTAATAGTAACATAATTCTGTTGGAAAGCCTTGCATCCATATTAAGGCTCCTACCATAATATGAGCTATAAATGTGAATCTTTATTTATAAGGTTCTATAAGTTTATACGAAGAATAAAATGATAGTAGGAGAAAATCACATTATATGTAAAATATTATAAAGATAAATTTATATATAGGAGAATGTGATTAAAGATGTGTATTTTTTTTGTAAGTTTGGTATTCTCTTATTTTAGTGTCCTGCATTGCTACTTGAACTACTCAAAGAGACAAAATAAATAACATTATAAATAACTAATAAATTTTTATTATTTTATTATTTTTTTACCTATTATTATATTAAAAAAAATAAATAAAAAACTTGTTTATTTATTTTAATGTGAATTATTGTTATGCTATTTAATGTAGAGGAAGAACATCTATGAATATAGAACACGAACATCTTATGTATCTACAAGGTGAGATAGAGATATCCGTGGTTTCCCTTCCCATTTTCCTTCATCACAATAATTATAGACAAAATTTATTATCTACTCTCTACAACGACCACCATATAAGAGGAGATGGCAAATTTCAAGTGTACGATAGGAATGCGTTCCCTAGACGGCAATGGGAAGGTTGATGAGTATCTTAGAGATGAAGTGAAAACGTTGAGTATCTTAGAGATAAAATGAAGATACATGTGAAAGTTATACGTGATACGTAAATTATTATCCATTCTATATTTGATTTTGTTGGAGAAAGTTACTTTTTCATATTAATTAATTTTTATTTTATATATTCAAAATCTGTAAAATATTAAAAAGGCTAGAATAATAAAAATATATTTATGTGTTTGAATTTATAATTGATATTAACATTTAAAATTGTGGAATTATTGTACAAATTCCATTTTATATATCTATAATTACTCTCACATGAAATAGACCATTTTTCTTTTAAAAAACACACTGTTTGGAGAATAGATTAATTTCCCTAAAAAGAAGGCTCTAAATTTTAAAATACTTGTGAAAGAAAACATAATTGATTATTCATCGATACTTATGGAATACAACTAAAATGCACAAAGTCATATCAGGAAATCTACGCGGATTCAGAGTGGAGTTTAATATTCATTCTCTATTTTATTTATGGATTATTCTTTCATTTCATCAATTATTTGCAACTCTAGCTTTAACTTCATAATTCAAACAACTTTATTGCTTCGGATGACATTGTTTTGATTTTATTTTTTTAAATTGTGATAGTTATTATTCTTTCTGGTATATTATTTGTTCTTTTCCAATGAGATATACATTAATCCAGCAAATTACATTGGGAAAAACTTTGAAATCATGGCCTTTTTAAGGACCATTCAAAGAAAGCTGTGGACTACTGGAATCCCTATATAATTGAAGAAGTGACATTATGATAAATGCATCGTAGATAGTTATGCAACCCTATATGTTACCATATTATGACCAATAGCAACAAGCCTTTTCATCGTACAAATCTGGCTAACCTAACAGGAGCAAGGATCCGTTATTATTATTATGATATTCTCACATTTCAACATGTACGCTTCGCATCAAGCATAAAGCCTCAGCCAGCTTCCCATCAAGCATAAAACCTCAGTCAGGACCTTCCCGCTGATATATATAAAGGACTTCATTCATCATCATTACAACCCGATATTAAACAATACCATCTTTTTCATAGTTCAACGAATAATTGTTTTTTTTCAAAACTAAACTGCTCTGTATAATTCCTTCATAAGCAGACATCATCCAATGGTTTAGATTCCAAATTGGTATTTGTTCTTTAATGCAACTTAAAATGATTGGATCATCCTTTTTAAAGTGTATATCGCCTAAGCTTCACTTCTTTCATAATATTTTACGAATCCGAGTGTCTTTCTTAATAGAAAATACATGTTTGTGATTCCAACTCAAAATAGTCCATGTTTGTAATTATATTTACAAAGGGTTTATCAATGTCGGTTAGATTTTAATTTAGGTAAACAGTTTAGTGACATTATAGGTTAAAATAGCATCATTAATTTTGTAGCATTTTCGGTTATTGAAAATGTATAGATTTCAACTCCGTAGGAATGATTAGGTTTTATTAGAAAATGATTTGTTAATGTTTATTAAATTTTAATTTAGTGTGAATAGTTTAGTGGGATTATTTGACACAGAACATTAAGCATCATAATTTATTGATTATTTTTTTCTAACATTAAATTTTATTAGTAACCACTTTAAGTAGCTTTGAGAGAAGAAAGTAATTTAAAGAAGCACAAAATTGTATGGATGGTAGGTAATTTTTGTTTAGTTTTTGTAGAAATAAAATTAAGAATTAATTGTTTTTTAAAGATTATGAAGATGAACACCATATTTCTAGTATGAACCATAAAAAAACACTTGGAGATGTTGTTAGTGCGTGGCATACTAATATGTATATTATATGCTTTTTCTTTCAAAATAAGTTTAAAATAACAATAGTGTTCGAATATGTAAAACATTGGCTCAACTTTAAATATAGTCGTGTCTCGTAGAGGATTAATAAACTAACATAATGTTTGGATACATTAACTTGGACTTCCATTGCAAACTCCTCCATGTATTGATATATTTAGGTTTAGGAGATAATTTAGATACCGTTAGATTATTATAAATTCATTCTCAAAGTAATATAACTTCGAAATCATATCTAAAATAGAACAATATAGCTATTAAAAGTAATTGAATTACATATATTGATAAATTTTGGTTCAAGTATTATTCAACTACTTTTAATACTTATATTGTTCTACATAGATATTATGACAAAGTTATAGTAATTTGAGAAGAAATTTATATTTATCTATATTTAAAGTAGAACAATATAGTTATTAAAAAAATTCAATAGAACCTAAAGAATAACATGAGCAAGATCTAAATTAAAGGAAAAGTATAATATCTTATTTGAACTATGTGTTGAATATTTCAATCCTTCTAAGCTAAACATTATATTTTTCTATTTTTTATCACTTCTAAGCTCATAAGTTCCATGACTAATATATAGACTTTCTATGAAAATCAAGATGTTCCCACAAATTTATTGCTAGTAAAAATAAATAAATTTATAATGGTGTAAGAGTTTTGAAAGTTATTCAATACATTGTTATTCCTCGTTATTTAAAGTTCTTTTAATATTTCTATTAGCTATTTTAAAATAATATATCTTTGAATATCTATACCTGTAATTGATTTGTTGTTTTGAAAAAAATTCCCTTGCACCTAAATTAATTTAATAGTTATGTTGTTAGTAAGTGATAAAATTTGATTTTACATATTCAAAAAATACTTTTAGTTTTAAAATAAATTGGATTAACAAATAGTTTTTATTAATATTTCATAAATATAAAACAAAAAAAGAATGTAGTATAAATCTATGTTACTTTGTTAGTTACCAAAAATAATAGATATATCAGAGTGGGTATTATTAAAAACATACCTTTACGATTTTAAAAGAAATGTATTGATAATCTTCAATATGTTCAGATAAAGTAAAATTTTGGCTAATATAAATATTTTTCAAAATATTAAAATGATATTACAATATACACAAATAATGATATATGAAAATAATTTTTTAAAAAATAATGATTTTCCATATCTTATTAATAAATAAAATTATTATATTTATATAAATTATCTCTTTATAATATAGTTGTATTTAATATATGTAAAGTTTTTACACGTAAATTTCTTTATATAATATGGTATTTATTAAGTTAAAGGATTGATTTAATTACATGTTAACAGTCTTATTAGGAATCTCATTAGATTTATGGTTATAAGTGTTATTTTGAATTCTATTAAATGAGACAAGCCAATATATATGGATAAATTTAACCAGGAGATCAATTGAGTGAATGCATTTCTTTTTTAAGATGTTTAAGAGTCTTGCATTTTATTAGATAATTAAGAATTCCTAAACATACATAAATATATTAAGAAAACTATTACAAAAATTTCAATTTATTATAAATGTATTTTACAATATTAAATTAATTTTAATTCTAAAATTAAATAATATATTTTATTCTTAAATTTTTAATTTAAAATATATATAGCAACTATTTTGAAAAAAAATTAGTTAAGTTTATTTTAGATAATTGAGAAGAATGATTGTTATCATCCCTACTCAAATCAAATCACAAAAATAATATAATATATTTTGTTGTAATAAATTAGAATCTCATGGTTGAATATGGAAAGGGTAAAGCAAGCATATATCTCAAATAAAATACAAATATATTTAAAAAAAATAATTTAAAATTACAATAATTAAAATCAATCATTATAATCATATCATAAAAATTAAAACATTACTAAATAGTTACATATAATAATAATAATACATAAAATAATAATAATATAATCAGAGAATAACGATAAATGTACTTTATTTTAGTGATTGGAAATAACGAAAATTTCGTTCAAATTTGTACAAGTGAAATTTGGTCATTGTGTGGAGGTGAGCACTAAGTATTTTCTAGAAATGTCATAATGAGGTTTTACCACATTTGGAAAGTGATGGAATCTTGTTAGAAAGTTACGATAGAAGTATGTCACTTTGAAAATTTCGAAGAAATCTTTACGATGCTTCAAAATGTCAATGGAATTTCTATAACACTTCCAACCTTGCTTAACGCCCACAGGAAGTAAAGGATTTAAGTTGACAATGGAGGTGGCGAATGTTGACATAATTGTGCCCATCAATAGATTGACATGAAAATAACGACGCCAGTGAGTATCAAACCCAATCTGTATCCACCAAGCGTTGACTATAGGCGTCAAGAAACGAAGAGCATAAATGAAGTTCCTAAGAGGACAAATGAGATTGTACAATGTGAATGGTGAAGTACTAGACAACTAAGGGCATACAAAGCTGGTAAGGTTGCAATAAGTAGTTGTGGATGCGAAGTCTAAATGACGTGGATGCAAAGATTAGGACACCCATGATGGTTATGTAAGGACCACAATAATTTCACAGGGGAAGAAGTTAAGTGGTAGAATTCCAAGGATTAGATGTGGACAAGAGTGTATAAAAGAATAACTTAAGTTTCATTGGGCTAAGCAATGATTTGCTAGGGGAATAACTCCTACGAAAGTGAGACCTACAAGGATTAGATGTGGACAAAGGACCAATGACTCCTACAAGGATTAGATGTGGACAAAGGACCAATGATGTATGGAAGTAACTTAAGATTGCCTAAGATAATTAGGTGTGGACCACAGGGATTTGCGAGGGAACAAAGTCCTGCATTAGTGGAAGTTCTAGAGTTACAAGGACTAGATGTGGACAAGTAGAATAACTCACAAAAGCTATAAAATAATAATTTAGGTCGAAAAACAATGATTTTCTAAGGGAACAAATCCCATAGAAGCGAGACTGTGCAAATTAGAAGCTATACAATAATAATGTGGGTTGAAAAACAATGATTTTCTAAGGGAACAAATCCCATAGAAGCGAGACTGTCCAAATTAGAAGGATTAGATGTGGACAAGGGTGATATTGACAATTTCTCTTTTATAGAAATGACTTAGGTTACATGATATACAGAGGCAAGTTAGTTACGATAAAAATGATGTCATGGAAGGACAAGTGGTTGCAACGAAATCAGTGTGACAATGAAGAGTGTAAGCATATGTAAGTGCTAATGTAATGATGGAGAGTGTAAATATAAATATACAAAATGTGCATATAAATATTAATTAGTGATTATAGATTTTGATAATTAATATACGCATGGAGTGTTGATGATTATATTCCGTATTTGTAATATTCAATCTATTATTTTCTTACTTTTAATTTATTGTTAATATAAATAGCGTACAACTATATAAATAGTGTAAAAATTATAGAATAAATAAATTTAAATATATAAAAATATTGTTTAGATAATCTTCGGCAAAATCACATAATCAATCTTTTGTCGACACGTTTCACAGAAGTCTAAATTCCTTAATATATAAAAATATTTTAATATATTAATTTAGACTTATATTAAATTAGGTTTAATAAATATCAAGAGGGATTAAAATATTTTAATGTAAATTTTTTAATTATTTAATTAGATGTTAAGTATTAATTTTTTCATATAAAATTATTGTAAAAAAAATTACGTTAACAAATTTAATGCTTCTCAATATTTAATAAATTGAAGTTTAAGATGGATCTAGGTTGGTTTAATTATTTTAATTGTTATCACATACATATGTATGTATGCATTTTTTTTTTTAAGTTTAATTTTACTTTTTGTTGTTATAAATGGGTTTATGGTGTTTTAATTTTTTTATATGTTGTGAGATACATATGTAAATATATAGTTATTTTTATTTTATTTATTTATTTCTAAATGTAAAACTAAATGAAAATATATCCCACACATTAGGATATAGAGCACCTCACTACACTCGATGAAATAATCTATTGTTCCTATACATAGCGTTAAAAAGTACTAGCAAAGTCAAAGTGTAAAATGGGTACATTATGACTTAAGTTGTAAATGGAATCGAATATGTGAGTTTGATTATGAAAAGAATCTCATCCACGGAGACAACTATTTGTGAACTAATAGCATATATATATATATATATATATATATATATATATATATATATATATATATATATATATATAAATGTGTAATTACAACCAAAACAAAAAATATTGCGTAATTTAAAGATACAATTCATGAAGGAAATTCTTAATAGTTAACATGGTACACCATGAGAGAGGATTCTTACTCTCTCAATCCATACAATTTGGTTTCCTAGGATGTACACCACCTCAATGCAATATTATCATGAGAAAAAATCTAAAATGACTTCATAATATTTGATCATGCAACTAGTAAGACTATCAAATCTAAAGTTGATGATTGAGACATCACTAAGGTAAGTTAATCAGTCATTTTTGAGGTGAAATTCTATATCACCTTCTAAATTTCCTATTATGTTGGTGTCATATGTATTACTGACAAGTACCATATCATCCCCATAGTGTAGATTAGGTAATTGTTTCATGTGAGGCTTCAAGCTTAATAAGGAAATGACATTTCCATAGGATATGGTAGTGAGAAGAGTTATTCTACAATCTGACCATGGTGAATGTTGAAAGAGGCCAACATCAAAAAAATGTATGGCTATTGACATATCAATTCAACCTCTATGTTGCAATGTTCTCGAGGAATCCAAATCCTTAAAATGGAACAAACACAATGATAATAAGCAATATATTAAAATAAATAAGAGAAAGAAATAAAAATTTTGGGGCACTTGCACACCCAATCATGGATGTTAATTACAAATCCTAATATGCAAAGGAAGACATGTCCATATAAAACAACACTTATATGAATAAAAATGATGTATTGATATTAGATTAGAACTAATTTGATTACAAGAGATGGGGCAATACCCTTTTCAATATAACTCTCGTACCTCTCCACTTACATAGTTGTGGGTTATTAATACATATAGCTAACACATATCCACTAACTTAGTGATAGATTAATGGTATGAGTAATTTCATCCAACTTAATGATAAGCATTAATGATCTTACAAACGATATAACCTTTTTATTAAATATCTTGTTTGTAGGTACAAAAATATGCTACCGTGTTTAAATAAATTTTTTCCTTGAATTTGTCTCTAATTTTGTTACTAATAATGCATTCAATGGTTACATAAAATTACCCCTAATTATACAAAAATGACCTTTACAAACATGTTGGATCATCATTAGAGGATGGAATCAAATGGCTAGAAAATATAATAAACACATTCATTATATCCATAAGCCTTCTTTTCATTAGTGGTTTCAAGGACACAAGTTGTCTTTCTTTCATAAAATTATTGTCATATAATGAATAAGAAGATGAGTATAATCTGTGACCACACTCATTCTCTTGTATCGACACCAATAAAAAAGTTCATACACAATACTCAACTAGTTTTGTGTAATTTCCCCCACTCTTTTTTGAGGTATAGTGTTGGTAAAGCCATGCTAGAATTGGTCTAATAATGATTGAACATTTCATGCCAGGTTATGAAGGTGTGTGGATGCCATTAGCATTGTGTTTGATCTCCTACTAAAGTGTAGTGTATAAAATTATTTATTTGTTTGAAATGTTCCATCTCAAGAGTGTCTACTTAGACAGTTTGTTTCTAATCAATGTTACTAACAATGCCATCTTATAAGTCTCCTTCATAAGGAGATTCACCATTCTTCATTCTAGGAGATCTATTACTAAGAGAAAGAGATCTTCGAAAGAAAAGTTGAGAGATCATGCTCCTTTCCTAGATCTCTGTGACATGGAAATTCCTCATAAACAATTGCATAATAAAAAAAAGAAATGAATATTCCAATCTTCACACTAGTAAGAGATATCTCAATATCATTCTTCACGAGCATATTCTTAATCTAACCATGAATCCATTTCATTATAAAAATCAATATTTATAGAAAATTATATACAAACTATATCATATACACCCAAGCTTACTTCCACAATATCATTAGAATATGCCATGGTAATGTTTCATAGAAAAATAAAAGCTTATGTTCATTATGGATTTACCATTTTTACTAGTGGCTTTAACCTAAAAATATATTGAAAATTGAAAAACTTGTAACTCAAAAATAATATTTATAATATATCATATAATATATCAAATTGAAACCATCTAAGTTCTCTATCATATGGGTATAGTTTGACTTCAATTTAGGTATTGCATTAAAATTTGTATTCGTTATAATGGTTAAAAAAATGTTACATCCATAATAGAAAATATCTAAATATAATAGATTTCTAATCTACAAATATTTATCATATGACCTAAGGTATCAACATCTTTTCCTTTTCCATTTGCATATTCATGTCAACGGAATATGGGTATTCTTCTCAAAGGTTTGAGATTTGTCCCTTAGTGGCATTGTCTCTTTGTCTTTTTTTTTATAATAGAAACAAGAAATATTGCCGTCATACTAACTTGAAGTGTATCCATGATTAAACATGAACAATTTCAGAAATTATGAGAAATATATGGAAATAAAAATAAGAAAATGATAAAGTGATGGGGAACTAATACACTTAGTAGTAGACTATATATTCAAATCATAAAAGATAGAGGAAGACATATCCATGTCAAACAATATTAATATGAGTTGTGTTGGGTGATATAATGCATTTTTTAATTACCGTGAGGTGATGAGTGGACATTTTAATAAAGTTCTAATAATAATACATGTCCGCTAACATAGTGATGAGGCATTAATGCATATAATTCAAGCATTTTCACTAGTTTAGTGATAACTAATTAAGATGAGTAATCACAACTAACTTAATGATGGTGCATTAATGAACCTATAAAGAAATAACTCATTTTACAAAATTTGTTTGTATAGGTACAAAATATTTCCCAATTACATGAGAGGCAGAGGTGAAAATATTTAATATTTAAAATTTCTTTTCGAACAACAACATTTAATGACTTTACCTGTCATGTGAAGAAATTTCTTTTGGACTTATGTGTGAGATACTTTTCCTGTGAAATAATATGACAATTATGAACAATTTAATAGCGTTATGGAAATCATGTTGCAATGCTTTCTCAATGATTTGATAGGAAGTGACCAACACATTCAATTTAGGGTATATCCCATTGCAATGGGAAACTCATAATACACGATGGTTTTCACTATAATTGGTGATATGTAATTCTATAATAGGTAGCTATTGAATATTGGCTGTGTCCAAAGGTTTAGTGGTAGATCAAGATGAAGGGTGTTTGTTACTACATTGCTTAGTAGTGGTGTATCAATTTTGATCTCGATTTCTTTATCATAAAATGTGGGTTCTTCAAGTTTTTCTTTTAGATATGGAGCCAATCCTTGTCCCCAAATAAAAATATGTGTAGGTTGTAGTTTTTAAATAGGAGTACTTATACCTCCCTTGTATTTTTTGGTAGAATAATGTTAACATGATCGTGCTAAAGATGGTTATGATTTTTCTTGATGAAGTGTGTTTATTTTCCAAAATATTTTGTTTTGATGTATACTTTTATGGGGCTAGATAAATAATTCCCTCAATAAATGTAGATTGATATCCAATGTAAACTTTAAATGTGTTATGTTGAGTTTTGTGAAGTTGACTTATAGATGTGTCATATAAAATATATTTTTTCTCAAATATGCAATTATCGATGATTATAGATTTGAAGGAAATAAATAAATGTTCAATTCACAACCTTTGTATCATCATGTTGAAGATGAAAGGCTAAAAACATGTAAAACATGCCCCAAAGATACTTATGAAAGTTGAAGATGAATTGAAGATTTATGTCATTTGTAGCATATGTAGGGGCCTTGAATTGACCTCGATGAGACCAAACAAATGTTGCAATATTAGTCTATGTTGTATAGTTTTTTTTAGACGCAACAATTACTATTCTTAATAACCAATAGATGCTTATAAACATTGCATCATAGTTATAGTATGTGATTCAAAAATCCATGAAATTTCAAAAAAATCAAAATAATGAGTGAAATCATGTACCTACCATATTTCATTTTCATTTATTTTCAAATAATACAAACATAAAATCTTCATTATTATTCAATATTTATATGAAATTACGGGAAAATGAGTATTATATAAAATCATTAATTTTAATTGATGGTGAAATAAGTTAAATATAACTATATTAATTTCCATTTTTTTTTTATAAAACTTTGTCAATACTAAATCACTAAAATTATGCACACGCTAAAATAAAAAACATTAAGCTTACCTCTAATATAACTTTGTCACACTTATTTATCTCTTAAAAAGCTATCAAAATTCTAAAAATGGCCATTACATAAAAGTCATATCATGTTCATAAGAAAGATGAGAAAATTGAGACAAAGGGCTTTACTTTACATTGTAGTGTCATCAAATCTTTTGTTTAAAATGTGAAAAGTTCAAAATAGTTAAAAAAATGTCTTAAGATTTAAAAACAAATTCAGTTATTAAATATGAATTCTTTCTCAAATTTAACAATTTTTTTTATTGAAATTCTAATTCCACTGCCTTTAGAAGTTTTGGGCCATTTAATGGATATTACATTAAAAATTAAAATTGAAAAGAAAAAACAATAAAATCACAAAAATGTGAGGTCGATCCCCAATTAACTTACTTTATTTGCTGCTTGTCGCTGGCTTAATGAGTTTTCTCAAACATTGCCCTTTTAGTGTCATGCTCGTGTTTGATACACCTGGCACCCCACTTGTCCAATAACAATAGCAATAGGTTGAGTAAATGACACCTCATTTTCATCATTAATGATGTCACTCTCGTTGATTGGGGAGGTATCTGAACCGTTTTGCACTAATGGGTGTTGTCCAACCTACTCAAATTGGCTGTCTGGCACCTTAATGATGTGGTCCAACTGTCCTCTTTGAGCTATATGAATGTGGGGATACTTTGGCTATGCAAATGTTGCCACCTCGTATGACGAAGATGCTTACTGCAGACGAGAAAAGAAAAGCCGATGGCAACAGAGACAATAATTCCAATCGTGAATCCTTCCTGCACCGTTGAGTGAGAAGCACGGAATCACCGGTCCAATCGCGCCACTATCAGTCTGGTCAGCTCGGGCACAACAATATATTAGGTCCCCCCTTGCCACGCATCAGCGGCATGAGAGGAAAAATATATCGTCATCTACGTCGCATGATACCCTATTTGCGTTTATTACAGATGTTTATTGAACATTATTGAAGGCTATGTAAGTCTATACGTAGTTTAATTCACAATTATCATGTTATGAATTATATGTATTTTAATTAGTAAGTGTTTTGGAAATGAAGTGTTATGTACCAAGAGGTTAAATTTTTTTATTTATGTTTATGTGCGGAAGAAACATATTTAAGGATCTAGGGATTATAGTGGTAGCAATCAAAATAGACATCTTTTTAGATGAATACGAAACCATCCTAATTGCTCATTCTTCCAGTAACAACCAAAAAAAAACTTTGTCTTCCACTTTTTTTTATTCTAGTTGTAGTGATCCTTAACAATACACTATTTTTCTTTGAAATTAGATCTTGGTCTTTTGGGTATCTTTAGTTGGTTTTGTGTTGGGATATTTCTCAATGCATTGAGTCTCTTTACATAGGGAGAAACAATTTCTCGTCATATAACTGAGAGAAGTATGCTTCTAAATTTGACATTAAATATTAAGACTTTGAATGTGGAAATCTATTATTTCTTGTTAACAATTACAATACAAAACATCTTAATCCTTGTAACCCTCATACCTTTGCAAGGCTGTCCTTTGCATTTTTTATTTTTATTTTTGTTCATCTTCTTTATTCAATTTTTATCTCTTATTCTGTTTTCTATGTTTTAGTTATTTTTCTTCTATTATTTAAAGTAGTTTCCATAATGAACACAATGGAGAATATCATTCTTGTATATAATTTCTAAGTTGAAAGTGCTTCGTAATCTCAAAGTAACACTTAAAGCTACTTTTAATTGGCTAAGAGCTTGTGTTCCTCAAATGTAAGAAAACATAACAATGCCCCAAAACCTAGAGACATGATGTAGTAGTTGAGGTTTACTCCCTTACATACCTATAGTATGTCATTAGAGAAAAGTATCAGTGCTTTTAATCTATGACCATGAAAAAAAGATCTCATTTCATGAATCTCATAATTGACAAGGAATAAATATGGTCATTTAACATCTTTCTCTTTTACTTTCTCATCAATTTACATAAATTGCATGATGGATTCTTTTATTGGAAATTTCTACCCTAAAGCTAAGCTCCTCCTTTAATTCATTTTAGTGTTGAGATGTGCGGTATGCATGTAGATTCTATCTGGGGCATGCAATAAGATGATATGTTGAATAAGGATTTGTTAAAAGTCAAAATTCCAAAGAGAGTTGATGATATAGTAAGGTCTTGAGTTTTTTGGGTCTCATTGTTCAATAAAACTTTGGGCATTGTCACTTTTGTCATTTATATTCATATAAAAATTTATTCAATAAAATTTAACCATTTGCTAAATTAGGTTCATTGATCTTGTTACGTATGACATGATCACTTAGGTCAAATAATGAGCTAGCAATAAGGTGGTATAATGAGATGTCATTGATGTGATATGCCATATGTTACCTTCTAATATGTCTTTTAGTATTGGTATATGATATCACACAAACCCTCATCTCTTGAGAGAAACTCTTAAAGATGAAGTAAGGCAAGAGATACCATTATCACCTTACCAACCCTCTTCTATGTTATAAGCATGATCTCCTTTGTCTTGGGGGAGGCTTCCCTATAATAATATTATTAGAAATTTTCAAATAAGGTTCAAGGTGAAGTGAAGAGAAGTTTTTCCAAAGAATTTTTTAGGATCAAGTTAAAAACCTATATGGAAGGAGTAGAGACTAGCACCTTTCCATTGGGCAATGGAATCAGCTGAGGGTTCAATACAAGATTCTATGGAAGGTTGTCCATTTGACAAAGAGAGGAATAGTTGGGATCCAAAATACAAGCTATAGTAACCTTTGTCTTGGTATCCCACACTTCAAAATTGGACAAGGGATACCACCAACATATATACAACCCAATGGCTATGAAAATACATCTATAAAGAATGAATTGAATGTTCATACTACCTACTATAGTTAATCATGCATCAATGTAGCTCATCCTAATGATAAGTAAAATAGAAGAGGAATGATCTTACCACCATTCATAACCATGACAAAATAATTTTTCATGCATGTGAAATAGAATAGAGTATTAGAATATTTCCATACTTATTAAACAATTTGATTCTCCCCCAAATACATACAAATGATATTCAACTACGCTCCAAGGGATTTCTCCCAAAGCTAAACCATGAGAAGTAATTAAAATAACAATCCCTTATATAGGTTTGCACTTGATATTCACCTACAATAAAATATGAATAGTTTTCCTTAATGCACTAAACCCTACAAGGAATAATAATAAAACATCCTCTAAACAACATACTTACTAAAAGTCACTATGATTTGACAAGGTAAGCATTTTCCTCCAAGAACATATAGTAAAAAATCAGAGGAAAACAATACAATAAATCACTCAAGTAAATTTAACTCATCGAGATAAGTAAAATGATATTAAAATAAATGGATTTAGGTAGAAAGAACTTCCAAAAATAACATGGGTTAGATATCCAAATGAAGATACCAATCATTTAATGAGGAAGGCTTGTGTAAAGAGTTCTCCAAATTTCCAATATGTCTCCACAGGTGATGGAGATGTAGACTCTCAATACGCATAGTTAATTTTGTAATGAATCCTCTAATAAAGGATGTTCTCAAACCCGATATATGATCAAGTAAACATCCTCAAAAAGTGGATTTTCCTCATCAATGAAGATGTGACCAAAGTAACCTCCTCAAGTGTGTGTCTGAATGATAATGCATGATGCAACAAGTAAGGAGTCATCCAAAAGTGAGACAACCTCTCCATATAGCAAGGAACTCTAACTCCAAAGTTTCACATATAGTAGAAGTAATAAATTATGATAATTAACCCTCAATCACCTCTAATACAAGTTTCTCCAAGAAATATGTATAATATCCATAGCATGAGTGGAGAAAGTAAGTTGCATGTCCGTCTTAGGATAGTATACAAATATGGTAATTACGATGTAGCACCATCAAATAATGTGCTAGTCTTTAGATATCCTAATATGAGGGGTCAAACCACCAAGAAACTCATCAATATACATGCAAGGTGCCAACAAATAACCTAGAAAGGAGGAAAACGCCTTTCCAACAATAAACAATTATATAAACAATGGGATGTTACACACATGTGCCAACTTAAGTGAGTAATCTACACTCAAAGATGGACATAAATTTGCTAAATATAACTCTTTAATAAATGTCACAACCATTAAGCTCACCATAACATCTTGTATCATTGGAATTGGAGCTAACACCATATTAGACATGATAAAGCTAAGGTCTCATTTCCATTACTCTTATATTGATCACAAAAACTTGGTGTAATTCAGATCATGTAGAGTAATAAAGCCATACACTCTGTTTACATGAGCTTTATATAAGCAGTGTCAACTCCAAATTCAATGTCACAACACAAAAATAATAAGACTTCCCAAAATCTACAATGTATACGAAAATGGGAGGGTGCTCAACAAAATATTATATTTAACACCATGAAAAGTATATCTAAGTTACAAAAATTCAAACAATTAAGGGCATACAAAATCAAAACGCTCAAGAGGTAAGCAAGAGATCTATTTAATAAGAAGCGAGCGGTCAAGAAAAATATCAAATCCGTGTATTATAAATTACTCTAAAGAGTTACGGGTGCTTATATCATTAATGTCCAATTAGATCAAAATGTGTAAATTATTTGTTGTGAGGGCTAGGATTACATCGAGATATGTGTAAAATATGAATGCTCCATTAGGAGTGAAAATCCCTCCAAGGAAGCTAGGTTTCTTAAGGGACAAGAAGTGTATATCCATCATAAAGTGTAGTATCAATTTTCAAGCATGTCAAATAGGACAATTCCTCAAGAAATAAAGTCACATGTTCCATATGGAAGTGCTTAAACCCTCAAACCAATGCACATCACCATGAAAAGACGTGAAATAGATGAAGAATTATATGAAAACCCATCTTTGTTCTATCAACTATCGCAATAGAATCATCGAAGATATCTCTAGAACTATAAAACTCTCATTATAAATTATAGCATCATCATCCATGAGTGCAAACGATATGAGTAATATCCATGATAAGAACATCACATATGAAAAATATAACATCAAAATAAGAATATCATAATTATTAACAAAAGCATGTGCCACTATGAGGAGAGAGTCAAGTCATTACAAATCAAGGAAAAATGAATCTCTTCTACCAACAAGCCATTTGATCAATAGAAAGTATTATCTCCAAAATGAAGTTGAACAATCTATGATATAATCTTGAAGAAACTTCCACCAAATTTCCAACCTTTGGAAGGCTAGAATTATAATGTCACAACACAAATCTATGAACCTTGTGATGACAATAACATGTGCGAATCCACATACAAAATGGGTTATAACAGTAAAAAATGTGTTGAGCACTAATTTCATAACATTGGTGCAGACAAGAATCTTACGAAATTGTTTCATGTGAGTGGTTAGACACAACAAAGTTAACATTCTCACACAACATGGTAGTTTTAAGAGTAGTATCACATGATGAAGGTTCACAAGGGATCAATATGGACATAAGGTTTGGATGTGCATAAATTAATTATTCATCCCTATAGTAATGGTGCCCACTAAGTGATAAATAGAATTTGAAGTCCCAATTACCTCAAAATTCTCCATTAAAGAATGAAATCATATTTACTCAAGAGATGAAAAAATTTCCATTATGCTTTTGCAAGTGAAATACATTTGTTCCATAAGAACCTATGCTACTTTGAAAATTTGAAATAATTTAGCACACTTAGGAAAAGGATGCCATGATATTCTTTCAATGACTTGATAAGAAGGGACCAATGCATCAAAATTTGTCTATATCTCAAGTTTAGGATCAAATTATACAATACCTCAATTAATAATTGGAGGTATATAAGGGTATAAAATTCAAACATTGAATATTGCATATATACTAAGTTATGGTGGAAAACCAATATCAAAGACATCTGATGCTGACTTTTTCGATAATGGTGTGTCAATTGTATCACAATTTCCTAATCTTGCTTCAAATTCATTGAAAATTTCATATTGGAGATGGAGCCAAGTCTTGTGCCTAATTGATTTTTTTGTGGATGTAATTCTTTCTATGATGTAAATTATACTTCTCCTAGATTGTTGTATAATATCATTGACCTAATTATGTTAAATAAGCATATTTGTTCATTGAAGTGTGTTTCCTTAATGATTTATTTTTTCATTAATTTAGCATCCCTACAATTAGATGGGCATATATAGGGAATTACCTTGGCTATCATAAGGTTACACCCAATGGAAAATCCAAAATGGGACATGTTGTGTTTAGTCCTCTTCTAGTTGTGTTGCTTAAAATATTATTTTTGTAGCAAACACATGGATGCCGAATATTATACATTTGAAGAAATTCACATGGGTTTGGTTCACAAAAATTATTTGTCATTTAGGATCAAAGGCTAGAAACATGTCAAAATTTACATCCAGAATTCCTAAACAAGAAATATACAAAATTGGTGGTGAATTGAAGATATTTGTTATTGACAATCGATGTAGATACCTTGAAATTGACCAAGATCAAAGTGAAATAGTCGTTTCCTTGTGCCTTATGTTAAATCAACTATTTTACGAAGGGAAAGGATTGCCATATTTCATATCCAATAGTGAACTATACATGAATAGTACAACATGGTTATTATAATATCCTAGTTTTGATCCCCAAATGAATAAGGTAGGCTTATACATGGTGAAAGACTAGAAAACCTATAAATGTACTAGTTTGTGAATATTATTAATAAAAATACATGACTAGTTACAAATGAAATAGGACAATAGTTATAAGGGACTAGGATTGCATGAGAGAGAGGAATTTCCTGGAGAGGATAAACAAACATTTATAATATTTTATTAAACCCGTATTTGAATTAGTTGATAAAGGAGTTACATGAGATTCTCTTTTAGGATGTCACATAACACATTATGAGATTTTATATATTAACCATGTTTTTGGATAGTTAGGAGAATTCCTCATTCATTCATTCTCATTAATTATTTCTCTTTCCTATTAAAGAGAAGAATTTGGTAAGATAAAACACTACTAGTTGGACCTGTGTGAAATACTTTGGTTCCATAAGACATTATGCTACTTTGAAAATTTGAATGAAATTAGTACGCTTAAGAAAAGGATGAGATGATATTATTTCAATGACTTGATAAGAAGGGACCAATGCATCGAATTGTGGGTATATCTCAATTTTAGGATCAAATTACACAATACCTCAGTTAATGATTGGGAGTTGATAAGGGTAGAAAATTCAAACATTGAATACTGCATATATTCTAAGGTATGTTGGAAAATCAAGATCAAATACATCTCATGCTGCATTTTTCAATAATGTTGTATCGTATGTATCGCACTTTACTAATCTTGCTTCAAATGCATTAAAAATTTCATATTGGAGATGGAGTCAAGTCTTACGCTTGACTGGTTTCTTTTATGGATGTAGTGCTCTCTATGATGCAAATTATACTTCTCCTAGATTATTGTATAATAGCATTGACCTAATGATTCTAAATATAGATATTCATTCACTGAAGTGTGTTTCTTCAATGACTTATTTTTCATTAATGTAGAGTTCCCTACAATTGGATGGGAATATACAGGGAATGCCCTTAGGTATAGGAAAGTGACACCCAATGGAAAATCGAAAATGGGACATGTTGTGTTTAGTCCTCTTCTACTTGTGTTGTTTAAAATATTATTTTTGCACCAAACACATGGATTCGAAAGACTATACGTTTGGAGAAATGCAGATGGGTTTGGTTCACAACAATTATTTGTCATTGAGCATGAAAGGCTATCAACATGTCAAAAATTACCTCTTGAATGCCTGAACAAGAAATATAGAAATTTGGAGGTGAATTGAAGACCTTTGTTATTAACAATGGATGTAGATACCTTGAATTAACCAATATGAGAGTGAAAGAGTTGTTTCCTTGTGCGTTATGCTAAAGCAAATATTTTACAAAGTCCAATTATTGTCATATTTCATAGCCAATAGAGAACTATACATGACTAGTAAAACATGATTATTATAATACCCTGGTTTTGATCCTCAAATGAATAATGTATGTTTATACATGGTGAAAGACAAGAAAACCTAGCAATGTAATAGTCTGTGAATATTATTAATAAAAATACATGACAATCTACAAATAAAATATGACAAGAGTTATAAGGGGCTATGATTCCATGAGAGAGAGGGATTTACTAGAGAGGATAAACAAAAATTTATCATGTTTTATTAATCCAATATTTGAATTAGTTTATAGAGGAGTTACATGAGCTTCTTATTTAGGATGCTAGATAGAAAATTATGAGATTTTATATGTTAACAATGTTTTTGGATAGTTAGGAGAATTAATCATTCATTCTTTCTCATTAATTATTTCTCCTTCTATGAAAGAGAAGAAATTGGTAACATAAAACACTACTAATTGGTCATATGTTAATATTGGTTACTGCTAACCATGAGAGGATGCTTGAGTGCATGGATGCATTGGCACTTCAAAGGAAATTATCCATGGTTGAGGACATTTGGAGTTTCAAAAAATGTTATTTCTTAGTGAATAGCACTTGATCTCTGGATGGAGTGAATTTATTTCCTTAAGTTGTGTAGGATGGGTGAGAAAGAGAGGCAAAATTTAAGATGGTTATGTTAATGGTTCAGTAAAATATGATAGCATGGGATCACTATGATACTTTCCAAGATATAGTAGCATTAGAGTATTGACTATCTATAAGGGATTACAATTGGCCTAGGTAGCAATCCTTGTGGATTCATGGCCTTAGCTTATTGGTGACTTGTTGAGTCTATGGATGGATAGATTGTCTAGAAAATTGGTGGAGTCATTTGAGGAAGATATTTTTTTATGTATATTTTATTCTTGTTATGTTTATCATGTTCCCTCTTGCTATCTGTTTCTATTTATCTCTATTAATGTGACACATTGGGTGATGAATAATTTACTTAATATTAATGCATATGATCCTTGATTGTTTGCATGAGTATTTATTTTCTATGGATACATTCTTATCAAAATCATTTGAACTATATCAAAGGTAGATAATTAGTTCAAGAACATGATTACTTGATATAATCTATGATTTGTGTACATAGCATTCGGTATTGGAGACAAAATTACCATAACATGGCTTAACATAGAGATTTGTGTTATGCATGTAGTCATTCAATGAAGTTTTTTGCTTTCTTGACTTATTTTTGTGTTACTGTACACATCCCTACTATTACATGGAGCAAGATAGGAAATTTCCTTGGGAAGCATAGGTTAATACCCAACATAAGATTCAAATGGGGTATGTTTTTCTAACTCCTCTTATAGTTTTGTTATATAAAGTAATTGTTTCCCCCTGCTATGTGGGTATTAAGTATTATACATTGAGTAAATTCACATGGGTTTAGTTTATAGCCATTTGTACTCATTAACGATGAAATTATATAAACATGAAAGAACTTACATCCAAAATACACCAACAAGACATTTAGAAGTTCGAGATGAATTGAAGATGTTTGTTATTGACAATGGATGTTGGCACCATGAAATTGACATAGATGAGAGTGAAAAAAACGTTTCTCTATGCCCTATGATAAGTAAAACTTCTTATAAATTATAGGGATTGTCATATTAAATAATGAATAGAAGATTATGACTATTATATCATGGTTATGGTGCATGGTTAAGATTTTTGCTAGTAAATCAATGTACATAGAGTTTCATTTATGAAAAAAGATGGGTAAAAGTATGTAGAAAGTCTAACTCCCATTGGCCAAATTTGGAATGGAAAAATAAACAAAAAGGATTATTTATTTCTCAATATTTTCATGAAGGCATGGTTAGTGTAATATTTATGAAAAACTACAAACGCCTTTTGGGCAAGAAAAGAACTTGCTAACTTGGAGAAAAGTTCCTCCTAGATAATTTCATTACACTCATTTTTAGTTGGCACTTATAATTAACCAAGGATATGTAGCAAGTTATTATAGGGATAAAAAACCCAACATGATATTCCTTGAAGGTGAGTCGAATAAATAAGTAAAAGCACATGATTTGATTCATAATGGTGCCCCCAAACTCATTTTATATGTCTATGAAGTCCAAAATATTTGATAAGCCATGCATTAGTAGGAATTCATTGATTTCATTATAAGACTTAATTTTTATTTTTATGTTTCATTTCGACATAGAATTGTTCTAGGTATGTTATATGATTAAACTAATACAATCCCTATAATTTTCCCCATGCCTGTACATAACTCTATTAGAATTACTTGATGATGTTATCTTAAATCTATATTATTTTTATCCATATGACCTCACCTTCACATTTAAAAGTTTTTTAATTGTCAACGGTTTCAATTTACTAATCAGGACATCAATAGTTCCAATGCACATTCATTTTATGACAAGGAGAAGGATTTCATGGACAGATTCATATTAGTGAAGCATTTCTTGATACACGCTCTAGGTCTCTCTTTATTTAGGTATTTTATTTTTTAAATAAGGTTCCTATTATAATGGTGATCCTAACATAAGTATATTTGAGATTATGAGGATCCATTAGTACCATTGGATTTGGTCTCTATTTGAATAAGCAACCATTAGTTGCAGGTACCTGTTTTGATAAATTCTATTATGAACTTTGCACCTTAAAAGTGTTATGAAGTAAGTGAATACAATACATTATGTGGGTGGAACCTCATTTTATAATGAATACAATGCAAGACAAGATATGATGATCCAAAGGCAAGGTCTCCTTCGTATATATATGGAAGACAAAGGGTACAATTATAGTGAAAGTATAAGCTATGAAATGGTTTAGCCTACAAAAAATTATAACAATATAAGTGTAATAAACTAAATATATAGGGACTAATAAATGTATTTAATGTTAACATGGAGCTTTCCTAAGGATTAACACCCCCCTCCTCTTCAAATAAGTGTTTTCATCAATACTTGACTAGTTGTGGTTGTTTCTACATGAATAACTCATCTTTGCATGTCACCTCTTCCATTGGGATGTTTTTCCAGTTAATGAGGTACTCAATAATTATTGATTTTCTTAGTTGATTAATCCTTGTTTTTAGGATTGTTTCTAGCTCTAGTATGATTTCCCCTTCTTCATTAATCACAAGTAAAACAAATTAGATTGGGTTCTCATCAATTATTACCTTATTTAAGTAAGGAAAATTGAATATTGGATGTACACAATAATATGAAGGAAAATGCATTTTGTAAGTAATTTTTGAAGTCAATTGAAACATATGGGCCATAATACCTCACTATTAATTTATCTAGACACATATGCCATGATCCATCCTGTTTTGCAAAAATAATTATTGATGAAGGGAAATAACTTTGGATATGTTTAATAATGCAAGTACATAACATTTATTCAGTAAGATGTTCAATATCACTCTTGTATGCATATCTATGCCTCTAAGGAATAATTTTAGATGGTGCAATTTCAGGTTGCAATGAATATCAATCATGATAATTAGTAGGTATAAGACGTTTATGAATATCTCCAAATACCTTGGAATGATTTTTGATAAGTTATTGGAGATCCGCTAGAATATATGATATATATTTTTGAACATCTAGTGATCATAATTGTGCAATTATGTTACACTTCCCATTTCTACTAAAAGTTTCATCCTATTCGAAATTATAACGTTACACTATTTACCTTGGATACCTATAAACTCAATTTCCATTACTTATGAGGAAAATATCATGAAATTATCTTGAAAATTAAGGGCCATTGTTACCAATGATTTTCACCATTAGATTATAAATACAAAATCAACACGAGTTATTTCGATTGCAATCATGGGACCATCCAATAAATACTCCCCCATATTCAACTTAATACTATGGATATTTTTGGAAAATTTTATGGTACCTTCATATACAATCAGTACATGGAATTATGGCATTGGAAATAGAAATAAATTGATTAGTTTTTCCTATTTTCAATTAATGAATTTATGGGTACTACTCGAATTAATAAACATTGTCACCTTTTCTTCTCTATATCCTTCTATATTGAGATTTTTTTAAGTACTATTGTTGGCCAATTCATGACAATATATTGTTGGTACAATAGTATTTTCTATCTCCAGATCATGTGATGGTTCTGATTCTTGATCTTCTTACTCTTCATGGTATATGTGCAATAACTTTTTCTCAACACACTTATGCCCCTTACTACACTTGTTTCCACAATTGAAACATGGTCCTTCTTCTCTTCTTTCCTTCATTTCCTAAGGTGTCAACCTTGTTAGTTTAATGAGATTAGTAAAACAAGTTTGATGTTCTCCCAAGTTATTAGTGAGAACTCTTCTAATAGCCATAATTTTACTTTCAACTTTCCTTCTAAATTGAAATCGTGCTTTAGGCATTTAGGTTCAAAGAGACACACGTCATGTTGGATTATTTCCATTAAAGTTCCCATAAATAGGTATAACAAATTATCCTATAAAATTTTTCTTATTACGAGCCTAGACTATTGGAATTTTTCAATGCTCTTTGCAATTGGACATGTTCATCAAATATTGACCAATTTAATAAATAATTTATTTATTTTAATATCCCCATTATGTGCTATCATTTACTCTATAAAAATGGATGAGATACAATATAATATTTTTTCCTTTCACAAATCCATTAGTACAATACAAAATGATCAATTTGTAAATACATCGATCAAATATTTACGTTTTGTAACATTTTCACATGGTGTATATCAAAGTATTGAACCATCTATAATATTCATGTTATAGGATCATTACCATCAAACTTCCTCATATTGTTGTTTGGAATGAAGTAGTTGCTTGGTACTGGCTTGAATCCTTGATGATGTGCACTTTAGATTGAAAAAACATAATTATGGTTATGTTATTCAATATTTGTGTTCTCCAATATAGATGAAATAAGTTCTGCATATGTGATTGAGTTTCAAAAAAATTATTCTCTTGATTTTCATGATTTCTTGCTATCTCCATAACGTTTTCAGGAAGCATCCTTGAGAGAAATATTTCCAGTTAATTCATGGATTTTTTTTATTTCTTCCTTGATGGAAATTTGTATTTATTTCTTTGATAAATTTTTATATTTCATCCTTTTTGTCCTCCATATTTTGTTCCGTGTGTGCCAATTAGATTTCCAACTCGGATACTTAATAATGAACATATTTCATTTGTTCATGAGTTGTGGGTGATATTTCTAGAGGTTTAATTGGTGAAGCTACTCTTTAAGAACCCTTAGAATCCATTTGATTAAACAATACTGGCCCTTTTTTCCTCTTTATTACAAATTGTAAATCACTAAAAAAAGTGATTTTCTAATCAAAATTTATGCCAATCATAAGTTACATATGTTTTGAATTTTGGCTTGTAGGACTTTAATATTGCTTCTTTACAATTCAATAGTTTGACCAAAATTTGACATGCTAAGTCAAATTTATCGTAACTTCAACAAAAATTTATATTTTGGCTTCTTCCCAAACGAAAATTTTTATATCATGCTATGCATAATTTTTCCAATATGATCCTTAAATGTTTACTTACATTACCCCAATATGTTTCCTTAGATTGATAAAGATTTCACATGTTGGAACTTCCGTAGGATAAAGTTATATTAAAAATTCCAAGATCACTTGTTTGAAACTAATTTTAAAACTATTTATAGACATTGCCTTCCATTGTGTATATTTATGAAGCTATACCCATTAAGAATCTAAAATTTATGTGAACCGCACCTTAGGATCCCTCTAGATTTCCTTAAAAAATTCATGTCCTAAAGTGTACCTAAAAAAATGATATAGAAAATTTGATGATAATGTGCTTAAGACTTACTTCATGAGTATTTACAAACCCTAACTTCTATACCAACCATGCTATAGGGGTCTAGGTTTAGAGAGAAACACATCATGTTGGAATCTTTCCTTTAAAGTTCCATTAAGGAGGTCAATTAATTTATCCTTTGGCATTCCTTTTACACTGAATTCAAATTTTGGAATTGTTGAATCTACTTTTTAACCATACCTTTTTGTCGAATATTTATGAATTAACTAAAGAATCATTGCTCTTACTATCCCCGTAATATTTTGTCCATTCCTTCATAAAAATATACCAAGATTGAATAGGATAAATTTTCCTTTAATAAGGCCATTGAATGCATACATGTTGATATTTTTCTAAATACATCAATGCAATATTTACCTTTTTTAAGGATATCAATTAGTGTAGAGAAAATTATTTCTCCATCTAGAATATCCACGTCATAGGACTATTATCATAAAAATTCCTCATATTGACATTCTAAATGGCGTAATTCACTGGTTCCATGGGGGTTTCACTCATTTAACCTCTGACATGGCATGTGTGTTCATGGCATACTAAACAATACCCTTAATTTGACTACATATTGGAAAATACCTCTAAAAATCAATTTGTTTACCCCCCTTCAAATACGAACCCAATATACCTTCATAATTTAAAAAACCCTTAATTCCAATCAATATTGTAGGTATCCATTTTCTCATTAACATTTTTTTACCTCTTTATATTTTTTCATTAACTTTAAGCTACATTTTTTATTTGCAAAGTACAAAAACCCTTTACCCCTATTATATGATCAACATATTATGTCATTTTTCTTCAATATATATGCCCCAAAATTAACATAGGTTGTATGGTATTTATCCCCCAGTGACGCTCCCACGATTGGTGCTAACTTGAGGCTATAATGATGTAGATCTTAGAGTGAGAAATCACCATTATGGTTTACGATTGAGTATTTCTTTTCTGTAATTCTAGTAAAATACTCCCCATATCTAAATGAGCTTTAACATAATTGTTCTCCTTACTTTCATGAATTCCTAGAATCTCCATATATCTTTTAGGAATGATCTCTAAGAGAATATATTGCATTTATTTTTATTTATCATTGCACCTATGATAACTTAATTTCTAACTTGATACCCAGTACTAGACATATTCTATTTTTAATTTCCTATCGATGAGATTTATGAAGGTTTAAGTGGTGTGAAGTATATTTTGAAGAACATTAAGGAGCCATGTATGTAAATAATAATTCCCTCCTTCTTTCTCATTATCACAAATTGTTAATCAACAAAATAGATCTTTCAATCTAAATTTATGCCAATTGTAAGTTATGTTCCTTTCAAAACCCTGGTTTGCAAACTATGTTGATCGATGACCTTTGTCTTGATATATTTGTGAAATTTAACATCTTCTAAATGTGAAATGGTATATTCTATTCCTTTTGTATGTTTATTATGCAATTCCATGAGTCTAATCAAAATTTGATGTGTAAAGTGAAAGTGAAGGTAACTAGTTGATTTTTGGCCTCTTCCTAAGAGTGAACTTGTATAGCATTTTAGGTGTACAATTTTTCAAATATGATTCTAAATAATTTACCTAAAATACTCCGTTATGTCTCCTCAAATCCCTAAATATTTCATGATATACACTTCTTCAGGAGAAATTTATATCAAAAATTCCAAGATCACTCATTCTAAATTGACTTAAGGACTTTTCACAAACCCTTATATCCATAGGATATATCTCCAAAAATGTAGTGAACCATAATATAAATTTATATGAGTAGTATCAAGATATTTCTCTTCAATCTATTAAAAATTTCGTAGTCTAAAGTTTCCCAAAAAATATTATAGTGAAAATTCCAAAGTCATCCATTTCAAAATTATTTTAGGACCATTCAAAAACGCAAAATTCCATAAGGTAAACATTGGAAATTACAATGAACCAATTTTTTTTATTTGATTAACATAGTAATCTCTCCTCGGTTCTCTTAAGAATTAATGATCTGAATATTCCTTGAAAAAAATCTAGAACAAAAATTAAATAATGACATGCTTTAAGAAGAAAAACCCTAGGGTTGTATGCTTTGATACCAAATTTATGAACCATGTTGTAACACCCTCATCCCACATCTACCCAAGTAATAATCCAGCCTCAGTAAATATGTGGCGAGAGGCTACTATATGTTGCCATTATGATACAGGTGTTGTCCTTGATGGCAACTCATTCACAGGTCTGCTTAGATTTGATAAAAGGAAACTCACAGGATAACAGGTCAACTCAGATGTAACAGGGCATTGGTACACAAGAATAAGAAGTGGGAACAAAGGTCTATTGATAAGAATCAAGAAGTTGAAGGAAAAGAATGTTTTTAGATAGTTTAATCTTCATATGTAGGTTCACCTTGTAAAAACAACGTATACATGCAGGGACACATAACAAAAAGAGTGTATACGTATGCACGCACTTTCAAAAGAGGAAAAGTGCATATGGGATGGAGAATCAAGGAAATTCAAGAGTAAAGGATACTAAGGGTAAATACCATACTATTAGCCCACAATATTGAGTGGAGTAACAACTATTTTATCCCATCCAAGAATACCACAGGTCCTAAGTGTAGTTTTGGTTGGAGGTATTGAGTAAGGAAAAAACTATATAAGGAGAAGATCAAAGGGCCATGTGTTTTAGTGAAAGGGTTTCTCAGGAATGCTTCTATCTAAAGTATATTTAATGTTGCAGGGGCTATGACTATGATATAATCTAAAATATTTTGTGCACCTTGAATTCAATGTTGGATCAAGCTCATGAGACCTGAAATGACTTATCATTGAATGATCTTATATTGATTGGGCTAGATCTGATTGCTTACACATGTTTTATTATTTAAATGTCATGATCTGGGTGTCTCTAAACTCTTGAATAACAACTAAGTTGTGAGTTAATATTTGTAGATCTATACACTGTTTCACCTTGGTAAAGGCATGTATACATTCAGGTTCGTCTCTTCCAAGTAGCATATGAAAAATAAAAGACTATTGTTCAAAAGTGATAGATCTACCTGATCACTATTGTTGTTTTACTACTGTTTGTCATTGAGGTCTTCTTAGATTTGAATGTAAAACTGAATGCTCACTATCTAGATCTTTGCGAATTCACAGTAGATCTTCAGAATATTATTGGTTGGTACATATCTAATTCAAAAGTTGTTATGATTCAATACTTCCAAAGGTATACACAATTTTTGTTAAAGGAAGTAGCGTATACACATAGGATGGATTTGATAAAGTAGCATATGCATTATGATGTATGATTTTTGAGGTTGTAGCTGGTTCTAGATGATGATGCAAGTTTCTGTGTTCAACACATTTTTCTGGTGACATTGATCTCATTGTTCACATTAACTAATGATTGGTTGATGCAATTTGAGTTTCAAAGTTTCTTATGGGTCCAGTATGAAAATTTGATGAAACGAGGCCTTCATATTGTATTGTTGTGTGCTAGGAGAATCCAGTCTGAAAATTAATGAAAAGTGGTCCTTGGAGGAAGAGATAAGGTTGTAGCCTTCTGTACGTCAGTGCCTACATAGTAGTAAACACATCGGCTAGTGCAAGAGCTACGGGGTTGTATCTCCCTTCCTGTAGATGTTGGAAAATGAGAGAAGGTTGTAGCCTTCTGCAGGTGGGTGCCTGTGTACTAGTATGAGTCTGCACTAGTACAAGATTGTAAACAAAACTTATTTATATTAAAAGAAGACAGAGATGACATCAACAAGTGGTTTTTCTCCTGCATTGGGTTTCCACCTTAAATATTGGTGTTCATGTGTGTTTTTTATGTGTGATGCTTTATTATGTTATTAATTCACATAGTTACTGTATAAAAGGATACTGATGCACTGATTAAAGATCAATACATGATATTTGGCTAAACCATAATTTTTATTAGTATACATTGGTTTCCTTAAACACAGTTGCATACACACGCAAGTTCACTTCACTGAAGTAGCATATATAAATATGTTTTGGAATTGGAAAGTTATTAAATTGAAAATACTGATTCACCCCCCCTCTCAGTATTATTTACAACAATTGGTATCAGAGCAGGTCCTTTAGAAGAAGCTTGATCGCTTGAAGGGAGATCTTTCGAGATGAAAAATAATGAAGACATGGGATCTATTAGACCACCAATCTTTAATGGGAACAACTTGATATATTGGAAAATAAGAACCACAGGTTATATTGAATCACTTGGAGCTGATGTTTGGGAAATTGTGGAAGGAGGATATCAATCTCCAACAACAATACCTACAAATACAGGAGGTAAGAAGTTATATGAAACTAATGCAAAAGCAGTAAATACTTTATTAGGAAATCTCTCAGAATCAGAATTCGTCAAAGTCATGTAGTTCAAGACAAACAAAGAGATATGGGACAAAATCATTCAGAGCTACGAATGAGACTCCCAGGTAAAATGTGCTAAGCTTCAAACTCTCAGAATTTAGTATGAAATTCTTAAGATGCATAGTGATGAAATTATTGCTAGTTACTTTTTCCGTGTAGATGAGATTGTTAATTGTGTGAAGAATCTGGGTGAAGATGTAAAGGAGGCTACTTTAGTAGAGAAAATTTTGAGATCTTTATCTTCTAGATTTGCATCAAAATTATTTGTGTTAGGTCCATATACTACTAGTATAACCCCTTATTTTTATTAGTACAACCCCCTTATTATATTTTTGTGCCCTTGTAGTCCCCACATGGTTATTATTGTGCCCCATAGAAGCCCACTATTGTTATTATTGTGCCCTTACATTATTATTGTTATGTTGGATCTGATTATATTATGACCCCTTAGAATCCTATATATAGAAACGAGGTCTTTTCATTTGTATCCTCCAAGAATTGTTCATTTTTGTAATGTAAAGAAGACTACCCCCTCGAAGAGGTTGATTTTGAAGGCGTTCATCTATCTTTTCTTCTATTTTTTGAGCTATTTTCATAACATTTGGTATCAGAGCTTTGGATTCTAGGGTTTCGCTACTCCAAAGAGCTCATCATGGAATTTTCACTATAATGTTTTTTCTACGAAGTTTTAGAATCTAAAAACAAAACCCGTGTGAGAAGAAATCGGTCTGAACTTCGGGTCAAAATTTTAGATCTTGTCTCACTATATTTTTGGAGATATGATCTGAGAAAGTTAGGGTTTTTGGAAGCTCCAGAATTGCATCTCAAACAGGTCATCATGGAATTTCGACTATAATATTTTTTATGCAGAGGTTCAGACTCCGAAATTAAAACCCATTTGAGCTGAAATCTTGGTGAAGCTCGGGTATGAATTTCAGATCTTGTTGTGCTTGGTTTCGGAGATATAGTTTGAGGAAGTTAGGGTTTTTGTAGACTCCTAAATTTCATTCTAAACATGTGACATTGGGAAAATCATCATAAATTTCTCTTTGAGCATCAGATTGACATTGCGTAAGAAGTTATAGAAAGAGGATGGATTGTAGTTTTTTGTGTATATTTTCATATCCGAAGGTTGAAATAGTGACACGTGGCACTTCATAGAAGTTCGCTATACTAAATGAGTGTATAATCAGGTCATCGTGGGAGATTTGACGTAACGCTTCCTTGCAAAATCCAATCTTCATCATACTTATGGTGTTAGAAAGAGGACTGAGAGTGATATAATGGGTTTCAATTGCAGAACTTAAAGATCCAAAATCAGAGAGTGATAGTCATTTGAAGATCAAGCTCCTAAATTCAAGAAAAAGATACAAGAGGAAGTTTGATGGCAAGGATCCGGTAAATTGGATACTACAAATGGGGCATTATTTTGATCTACATGAGGTGAAGCTATTAAAAAAGGTACATATTGCATCTTTATATTTAGAACCAAATCAATATTTATGGTATAAAGGGATTTTTTCTCGTAAAGCACTTGTCACTTGGTCAATTTTCATGGAGGAAATGATAACACATTATGTGGATACAAAGAGAAACACCTTCTTTAGCCAATTGATAAATCTCAAACAAGAGGGTTCAATGGTAGAGCAGATTGAGGAATTTCAAAAATTGAATATATGGGTGAATGATATTCTAGAGAATCAAAGGTTTTATGTCTTCGTAGGCACTTTAAAGGATAACATGGAACATAAGATTCATCTTTGGGAACCTAATTCATTGGAGAAGGCATTCAGGTTGGCAAGAAAATTTGAAAGCGAAATTATGGGACCAACGAATCCCACCACTCACGACTATAATTGTGGAAGTGTTTTCTCTCCTAGCCTTCCACAACCTACAAGGTTTACACCACAACAATTGGAATAAAAAAGAGAAAAATGGCTTTGTTGCAATTGTGATAGCAAATAAACTAAACGTCATAAGTGTGATCAAAAGAAATTATTTTACATAGATTATGAAGAGGAGGAAAAAAAGGATCAAGAAACATCAAAAGAAGAGGATATACACTAGGAACCAACCCTAGAGAAAGAAGAAATGAATCCAACCATATCTTGTAAACGGTTGGAAATAATTGCCACTCCTCAAACTCTCAAGATAGAAGGACATATCAAGAATAAAAAGTTTCCAGAAGTGAAAGATCACATCGAGAAAGAAGAAATGAATCCGACCATATCTTGTAATGCATTGGCTGGAATTACCACTCCTCAAACTATCAAGATAGAAGGAAATATCAAGAATAAAATGTTCGAGAAGTGGAAGATCGCATTGAGCATCAAGAAATGAATCCGACCATATCTTGTAATGCATTGGAAGAAATTACCACTCCTCAAACTCTCAAGATAGAAGGACATATCAAGAAGAAAAAGATTCAAGCAGTGAGAGATCACATTGAGCATCAACAACAAGTTCTCCAACTTTTAAAGGATAACACCACTTTGGTGGAGAATCGGATGAAATAATGGGCAGATCAACATTGCAGTGAAAGAAGCTTTGATGTAGGCGATTGCGTATTTTTACGGCTACATCTCAAGCAAGCTATTTATGAGAAGGAAATGTTGGAAACACTACATGCACTTAAGAAATGGCGACCTTACCTAATGGGAAGAGACTTCAATGTAAAAATGGATCATGATAGTCTTAAATAATTTTTAGAACAAAGATTATCTTTAGAAGAACAGAAAAAATGGGTCACGAATATGTTCAGTTATGACTTTGATATCATCTACAAAAAAGGGAAGAAAAATGTTGTTGAGATGCACTCTAAAGAAAGGATGAGGATGTGGAAGCATTCTTTTGTGTTATTTCTATTATCCAATCAGATTGGATAAATGAAGAAGTGTGGCCACTCATTCAAAAGTTGCAAAAGATCCCAGTTCAAACAATATTACTAGAACTTGACGAGGAAGGAAAATCATATTGGAACCTGGAGCAGTCAAAAAAACAAGAACCAAACAACTACGAAATTGACCAATTTAACAGTATCTCATCAATTGGAAGAAATTACTCATTGAAGATTCTACATGGGAGGACAAGAATTTTGTACAAAAGCATCAAGAACTACTTAAGTATTGAGAACATAACTTTTTGAAGGAGAGGAGCATGTTAGGTCCCTATACTACTAGTTTAACCCCTTATTATTATTAGTACAACCCCCTTATTATATTGTTGTGCCCATGTAGTCCCCATATTGTTATTATTGTGCCCCATAGAAGCTCACTATTGTTACTATTGTGCTCTTACATTGTTGTTGTTATGTCAGCTCTGATTATATTATGACCCCTTCGACTCCTATATATATAAAGAAGGTATTGTCATTTGTATAATCCAAGAATTGTTCATTTTTTTAATGTAAAGGAGGTTTCCACCTCGAAGAGGATGATTTTGAAGGCGTTCATCTATGTTTTCTTCTATTTTTTGAGTTGGTTTCATAACAATCTAGCATAGAAGAAAACAAGGATCTTCAATCTATTACTATGGTTCAACTTCATGGAATTTCAATAAGAAAGATGTGGCATAGATTTTTATACAGAATGACAAGAAAATTAGTGGTACATCAACAGTGGATGCTCCAAACACATGAAAGGTGATAAAGAGAAAATTCATTCATATAATGCTTTAGACAAGGAAAAGAACGTCTCATTTGGAAATGACACTTCAACTGTGATTAAAGGTAAACAGTCTATTTTCTTCAAAGAAAAGGTTAAATATGGAAATTTCATTTATGTAAATGGTTCAAAGCATAACCTATTGAGTGTCAGTCAAATGTGTGATCAAGGAAACGAAGTGGTGTTTCAATCAAATGGATGTGTGGTTCATGAGCTTGATATAGGAAAGGCAGTTATCCAAGGTACAATAAATCCAAACAATTTATAAATACTCAAAGGATGACAAAAGCAATGCTATCTAAGCAAAAAAAATGAAAATTGGTTATGGCACAAAAGATTAGGGCATCTAAGCTTTTCTAAAATAAGAAAAGCATGCAGACTCAAGGCGGTCCGTGATCTTCTAGATATCAACATTTTAGAAAACACCATATGCAAACCATGTCAAGCCGGTAAACAAACTAGAGTTCAATTCATTAAAAAAGAAGGATCAACAAGTAAGCGTCTTGAACTCATCCATACTAATTTATGTGGACCAAGAAGGAAAAATTCACCTCGTGGAGAAGAATACATTATTTTATTCATTCATGATTTTTGTAGAATGTTTTTGATATGTCTACTAAAGCATAAAGATGAAGAATTTGAAAAGTTTGAAGCCTTCAGACCTTTAGTTGAAAATGAATCAAATAATAAAAATCAAATGTCTCAGATCTGATCGAGGGGTAGAATTCATATCAGATGAATTCTTTGATTTTTGTGAACAACATGGAATAAAAAGCCAGTTCTCAGTCGCCAAAAATCCTCAAAAAAGATGGTGTAGTGGAAAGAATGAATAGAACAGTTCAACAAATGGCTCAACATATGCTTGATGAATCTAGAACTCCTGCAACCTTCTGCAATGAAGCTGCATTTTCTGCCGTGACTATTCCCAACAAAGCTAATGTTTAGGTAAATAGTGATCAAATTCCATATGAACTCTGGTATGGTAAGCCTCCTACTGTAAAAAACTTTAGTGTTTTTGGAAGTAAACATTTAATCAAAAGGAATGATGAAAAACTTGGTAAGTTTGAACCTAGAGTAGATGAAGGAATTCTCTTTGTTATTCATAGAGAAGTAAAGGATACAAATGTTATAATAAAATACTTCAGAAAATTGTTGAATGCATTGATGTACTAATTGATGAAGCATGTAGAAATCCAGGACAAATGAAATC
The DNA here is from genome assembly GCA_031772625.1 of Pinus tabuliformis. NCBI lineage: Eukaryota > Viridiplantae > Streptophyta > Pinopsida > Pinales > Pinaceae > Pinus > Pinus tabuliformis. The sequence continues at coordinate 1,535,721,996 of CM062818.1, read as the reverse complement.
AATAGAGGAATATGAAAATGAGGAAGAAAATGAATTATTTCCCATATCAGATCAAAATGATATAAAAGAAGAATCCAAGGAAGCACCAGAAGAAGATACAAAAGACAGGGAAAAGAATCCATCTAGGTATGTTCAAAAGAATCATCCATAATCTCAAATTCTAGGAGAAAAAGGGTCTTGAGTATAGACAAGAAGAACTCTTACAGGTACCTCTAGTTATCTAGAATTACTATCCTCCATAGGACCACATAATGTAAATGAATCTAGTAAAGATGAATGTTGGGTTAAGGCCACAGATGAAGAACTTGACCAAATTGAAAAGAATTATACTTGGGAATTAGTTCCTAGACCTCTTAATAAACATGTTACAAGAACAAAATGGATATTTAAGAATAATTTGAATGAAAATGGAGAGGTTATTAGAAACAAAGCAAGACTATTTTGTAAAGGGTATGCTCAACATTAAGGTATAGACTTTGAAGAAACTTTTGCACCTGTTGCTAGACTTGAAGCCATAAGAATGTTTGTTGCTCTTTCTAGTTTTCAAAAATTCAAAGTATATAAAATGGATGTAAAATCATCTTTCCTTAATGGAGATTTAGAAGAACAAGTTTATATTGAGGAACCATAAGGATTGATTCTAGAAAATGATGCAAAACTTGTATGCAAGCTCAAAAAGGCTATTTATGGACCAAAACAAGCCCAAGGTCTTGGTATTATCAGCTCGAAAAATATCTATAACAATAAGGGTTCACAAAAGGTTTTGAAGACAACAACTTATATACAAAGATTGAAAATGATAAACTAGTAATTATTGTTGTTTATGTTGATTATATCATCTTTGGTAGCAATGAAAAATCTATGAGTTGGAACTTTTCCTCAGTTATGCATCAAGAATTTGGAATGTCCCTACTTGGTGAACTTACTTATTTTCTTGCTGTACAAGTACAACAAACAAAAGATGGTACTTTTCTTTCACAAACTAAATATCTCAAGCAAATTCTCAAAAAGTATGGAATGGAAGGTTATAAACTAGTACGTACACCAATGGTTACAGGATACATTCTCAGTAATAATGATGAATGACCTGTAGTAAAACAACCAGCATGCAAATCTATGATTGGAAGTTTGTTTTATCTAACAAGTAACAGACTTGATATCATGCATGCAATAGAAATTGCTGGAAGGTTCTAAGAAAATCCAAAGGAATCACATCTTCAGGCAGTAAAAAGAATATTCAAATATGTTCAAGGAACTCAAGACTTTGGTCTATGGTATCCTAAAGATACAAATTTTACTCTTCATGCATATATAGATGCAGATTGGGCAGGAAATGTTATTGATCAAAAAAACACTAGTGGAGGTGCATTCTATAAGGGATCATGGTGAGTGTCTTGGTTCAGTAAGAAACAAAGTTTGATTTCCTTCTCTACAGCTGAAGAAAAATATGTGGCTATTGGATCTTGCTGCACACAACTAAATTAGATGATGCAAACATTGCAAGACATTCAAATCACATGTAATCCACCCATATCCATTATATGTGATAATAAAAGTGCCATCAGTATTTCGAAAAATCTATTCATGCACTCCAAGACTAAGCACATACCCATTAAGTACGAGTTTCTACGAGAAAAAGTTCTTGAAGAAAAGGTTAAATTGGAGTATGTTCCCTCCAAAGAATAGGTTGTTGATATATTCACCAAACCACTTCTTAGAGACACATTTGAATATCTTAGACAAAAGTTGGGAGTAGTTTCTCCATCATCCTTTCTTTAAATCCAACTCTTCAGAGGAAGGTTCATATATGCGGTTTTCATGAATTATAGCCGTGTATATACACGAGTTTCTCAGGCTATAGGAGTGTATATGTTTTTCTGATAGAAAAATAGTGGGTCAGACTCTAATATGGGTGCTCAATGTGATATTGATGATTATAGTCTCCTGATATGCTTTGTTCATTGATTTTTATCTGACTCATGAAGATGACTTAATGAATAATTTGTTGACAATGCATAGGTAGCACAGGTTCAGGGGGAGCATTAGCCTTCACAAACATTATGTATTTTTGGAATTATGATTGCTAACTTCTACTATGGCTCAAATATTTATATGAATTGTTGCATAAGTCATGTATAGATCTAGGGTGTTATATGTCTCCTTTTGTCATAGTCTATTTTTGAGTTGTATTGGTCATATGATGTAATTTTTATCCCCACTATGTATGGGATGGATGATGTAATAATTGTTTTATTTCAGTCATATATAAAAAATCTGTATATCCCCACTTGGTTGGGTGGATGAGTCAAATTTGGTGTATCCCCAATTGGTTGGGTGATTGATGTATGTTGAGCCATTGGTATTAGGGAGGTCATATTCACTTAGTTGATTTATAGAGTCATGTTATTCTTTTGAAACATGTCCCTGCAGACTCTGCATGTACTCAGGGGAAGCATGAACATCATTGTGTATCTCAAAGTGGGAGAATATCTTGGTCCGCCCTTTTCCCTTGATGTCAAAAGGGGAGAGTATTTTGGTGTTGTTTGATATCTATAACAATTTCTACAGCTTGCAGTAATCAACACCAATATGGTGGCCATCAAGTCCAAAGGGGGAGATTGTTGGCATTATGATACAAGTGTTGTCCTTGATGGCAACTCGCTCACAGGTCTACTTAGATTTGATAAAAGGAAACTCACAATGTAACAGGTCTATTTAGAGGTAACAGAGCATTGGAATAGAAGAACAAGAAGTTGGAACAAAGGTCTACTGATCAGAATCAAGAAGTTGAAGGAAACGGATTTTTTCAGATAGTTTAAGGTGTATACGTAGGTTGACCTTGTAAGAAAAATGTATATTCGTAGGTTCACATAAAGGAGAGGGTATACATATGCACACACTTTCACAAGAGGAAAAGTGCGTATGGGTTGGAAAATCAAGGAAATTCAAGAGTGAAGGATACCAAGGGTCAATACCATAGTATTAGCCCACAATATTGACCAGAGTAATGACTATTTGATCCCATCCAAGAATACCACAGGTCCTAAGTGTGGTTTTGGTCTGAGGCATTGAGGAAGGTGAAAACTATTTAAGGAGGAGAAGATCAAAGTGTTATGTCTGTAGGTGAAAGGGTTTCTCAGGAATACTTCTATCATAAGTATATTTGATGTTGCAGGGGCTATGATTATGATATAATTTGAAATATTTTATGCACCTTGAATTCAATGTCGGATCTCGATCATGAGAGATGAAATGACTTATCAGTGAATGATCTGATATTGGTTGGGCTAGATTTGATTTCTTACACATGTTTTATTCTTTAAATATCATGATCTTGGTATGTATAAAGTTTGGAATAGCTGTGAATTTGTGAGTTAATATTTGCAGATCTATACGTTGGTTCACCTTGGTAAAGGCATGTATACATGCAGGGTCATCTCTTCCAAGTAGCATATACAAAAGGAAAGTCTATTGTTTAGAAATGACTGATCTATCTAATCACTAACGTTGTTTTACTGCTGTCTGTCAATGAAGTATTCTTAGATCTGAATGTAAAACTGAATGGATAATGAGTTTGTGTCTGATTGATTGATTGATTAAGTGAGATGGGTTATCTTTGATGATGATTGTCTAGATCTATGCAAATTGACAGTAGATGTAAAAAATATTATTGGTTGGTATAGATCTGATTCAGAAATTGTTATGATTTAGTAGTTCTGAAATTATACGTAGGTTTTGTTAAAGGAAGTATTGTATATGTGCAGGTTCGGTTCAGTAAAGTAGTGTATGCATTCTGATGTATGATTTTTGAGGTTGCAGCTTCTTCTGAATGATGATGCAAATTTCTGGGTTCAACACAGTGTTCTGGTGATAGTGATCTCATTGTTTAGATTAATTGATTGTTGGTTGATGTAGTTTGAGTTTCAAAGTTTCTGATGTGTCTAGTATGAAAATTTTATGAAACACATCCTTCATATTGTATTGTTGTGTAGCAGGAACATTCAGTCTGAAACTGAATGAAATGTAGTCCCTAGAGGAAGAGACAAGGTCGTAGCCTTCTGTAGGTCAGTGCCTATGTACTAGTAAACACATAAACTAGTGCAAGAGCTAGGGGCTTGTAGCTCCCTTCTAGTAGAAGATGGAAAATGAGAGAAGGTTGTAGCCTTCTGTAGGTGGGTGCCTGTCAACTAGTATGAGTCTGCACCAGTACAAGATTGTAAAAAAAAATATTTATATTAAAATAAGACAAAGATGATAGTAATAGGTGGTTTTTCTCCCGCATTGGGTTTCCACCTTAAATCATGGTGTTCATGTGTGTTGTTTATGTGTGATGGTTTATTATGTTATTAATGCACGTAGTTACTCTATAATAAGATACTTATGCATTGATTCAAGATCAACACAGGATAAATTGACTAAATCATAAGTTCTCTGGGTATACATTGGTTTCCTTAATCACAGTTGCGTACACATGCAAGTTCGCTTCACTGAAGTAGCATACAAAAATCTAATTGGGAATTGAAAAGTTATTGAATCGAAAATATTGATTCACGCCCCCTCTTAGTATTATTTCCAACACTATAATAGCATTCAACTGCTTAGGTGACATTAAGGATGTGGAATCTATGGAAACACACCATATAGACCTTCCACATAAGAAGAAAACTCCCAGGAGCCATACCAACCACTCAAGTAACCATTCCTTGACACCAACTAAAGTTTTTGACGACTAAACCCCTAGACTCTCCCTTGATATGGGCAAGCATGGGTCGAGGAGGCTCTAGATGCTACCGTAGCATGGGTATGCATGCATCTAGGGACATGTTTTCCCATTGTTGTGCTTGTGTCTCCGAGATTTGAACCACTTTTACAGGCCCAGAGCCCACGTCACTGCCTAGAACTAAATGGTACTTTCATAAATGAATTTATGAAACATAACAATGACGCATTTGCAAAAGCAATGATAAGGTCTAGACTAGACCCCTACAATCCATGACAGATATTTCATCAAACATGTCACAAATATGCAATCTACAAATGTAAACAACATATTTGAGCATAGGGGTGTCATACTTACCTGAGAATTGCTAAGAAGCATTGTTCTCTTATATCCTTAGCTGAATTATCATATATTAGGTAATGGATACATTGTTCATTCATTTACAAATAAAAACATGATGAGAGCCATAAATCATCACTGTCATAATACATGCTTATAGCTGACATACTAAAAACATAAATATCAAGGATACATCATCCGTATAATCCACATATAAACTTGTACATTTACACATAAGATGTCAAGAAAAGAACCTCTTATTAATGAATGCAAAAGCTAACCTAGGATGGGACTACCTAGTTCCGCTTGACCATAGAATGGCTGAGCTAATTCTCCTCTCAGCCATTCACCCCCATGCCATATTCCAATATTGAATGTGGGACTCAAACCAAAAGAACCCACGAGGGCATCCTAAGGCTAAACCACCTCACCCTGATCAATTGAATAGAGAATTTACTCCAATCCACACTGGATCACTAGGCCAACACAATAAACATGTACTAACAGGCTTTACCGTTATCTCCACAAGATCATTAGGCCAAAACAAGCATTGATGCCATGAGAATTATCCACCTATAATGTGAGGAATTTTTTTGTCTCCTAGACTCTTATGCTTATTACACTCCACAAAACGATCCAACAATCACGAGGCCATAAATTGAGACCCCACTCTCTGGGGTTTACTGTATATCCCTCCATTCACTGGAAAGGATTTATAGTATTAATAGAGGGAAAATACCTCTAATATTTCCTGTATATCGATCCCTTAATTGGCCAAGAATTCATAGGCCCACCGAGGCGTCAAAAAATACGGCTTTACCAACCCACAATATAGTTCAGGGGATACTATGCCATGTGCTATATTATTCAGAGATCCACCGAGCACTCAACTGAAAATCCATGTGGAAATCCAACTCAATCAAAACATGAGAACTGCATCACACCATGGCTATCTGAAAATGGCAAGACTAGGATGAAGCCATTGTCACACTTGGAAAAACATATTCCATAATAACAAATAACCACATGGAATACCATGCATGCCAAATATAGCAAGGAAAATAACATGCAATTCGATACCTGTAAGGAATCATACTATAACTTCTTGACCCTACTCTTCCTTTCTTACTCCTTCATTCCTTTTTCCTTCTTTTCCTTTCTTGACCCAATGCCAAAGTGCTCCAAGAAATATCTAAGTGTATAATAGTTAGAGAGAGAGAGAGAGAGAATAATAAGAGAGCTCCAAAACTAAACTATCAAAATGTTAAACTGACAAAAGGTACCAACTGATCCTCATAAGCATTTTTATTAATTATTTCCCTTTTTTCTTCATTTTCCATTATTTTACTTCATTTTCCTTCTCAGATGCAACTTGTGACCTTTCACCTTCATCTTCTAATTTCCATTATTTTCATAAATAAATGTGCCAAAAATGCCACTTTTCCTTTCCAAATCCTTAGCCATTGCCTTTCCCAAATTTTTGAGCCATAATAAACCAAATGATCACCCACTAGAATGTTTTTCCCACCATTTAGCTTGGAATAACCATCCCACCAACTGTGGTTATTATTTTTCCTTTACTAACATTTATTATATGGAATTTTCACGAGACCTGTTACTGAACCCTCCCCCTTAGGGGACACCGTCTTTGGTCTTCAACCACACCTATACTTCGGCAAAACCTCGAAAAAGAAAACATATTTCCCATGGATATTCCGAACATAGTGTTCGAATTATGATATAGGTGTTGTCCTTGATGGCAACTCACTCACAGATCCACTCAGATTTGATAAAAAGAAACTCACAATGTAATAGGTCAATTCAGAGGTAATAGGGCATTGGTATAGAAGAATAGAAAGTTCGAACAAAGGTCTACTTATCAGAATCAATAAGTTGAAGGAAAAGGATTTTTTAGATAGTTTAAGCTCTATACATAGGTTCACCTTGTAAAAACAACGTATACATGCATGTTCACCTAACAAAAAGAGCGTATGTGTATGCACACACTTTCACAAGAGGAAAAGAATGTATGGGTTCTAAAATCAATGAATTTCAAGAGTAAAGGATACCAAGGATCAATATGATGGTATTAACCCACAATATTGAGTGGAGTAATGACTATTTGATCTCGTCCAAGAATACCACAGGTCGTAAGTGTGGCTTTGGTGTGAGGTATTAAGGAAGGTCAAAACTATACAGGGAGGAGAATATCAAAGGGCCAAGTGTGCAAGTGAAAGCGTTTCTCAGGAATACATGCATTTGAAGTATATTTGATGTTGCAGGAGCTATGATTATGATATAATCTGAAATATTTTGTGCACCTTGAATTCATCGTTGGATCAGGATCATGAGACCTGAAATGACTGATCATTAAATGATCTAATATTAGTTGGCCTAGATTAGATTACTTACACAAGTTTTATTCTTTAAATGTCATGATCTGAGTATGTCTAAAGTCTGGAATAGTAGCGAAGTTGTGAGTTAATATTTGTAGATCTATACGCTGGTTTGCCTTTGTAAAGGTGCGTGTACACGCAAGTTCTACCATTACAAGTAGCATATGCAAAGGAAAATCCTATTGTTAAGAAATGATTAATCTATCTGATCAGTGCTATTGTTTTTCTACTGTCAGTTTGAATGTAAAACTAAATGCAGAAGGATTTTATATCTAATTGATTGTTTGATTAAGTGAGAAGGGTTATCTTTGATGCTGACTGTCTAGATCTCTGCAAAATTGATAGTAGAAGTTCATAATGTTATTGGTTGGTATAGATTTTATTAAGAAGTTGTTATGATTTAGTAGTTCTGAAGATATACGCAGGTTTTGTTAAAGGAAGTAGCATATACACATAGGTTGTGTTCAGTAAAGTAGTGTATGCATTCTGATGTATGGTTTTTAAGGTTCTAGATGATTCTCAATGATGACGCAGGTTTCTGAGTTCAACATAGTGTTCTAGTGACAATGATCTGATTGTTTAGATTAACTGATAGATGGTTGATGTAGTTTGAGTTTCAAAGTTTCTGATGGGCCTAGTATGAAAATTTCATAAAATGAGACCTTCATATTGTATTGTTTTGTACAAGGAGCATCGAGTTTGAAAATTAATGAAACGTGGTCCCTAGAGGAAGAGAGAAGGTCGTAGCCTTCTGTAGGTCGGCGTCTACATACTAGTAAATACATCAGCTAGTGCAAGAGCTAGGGGGTTGTAGCTCCCTTCTAGTTGAAGTTGGAAAATGAGAGAAGCTTGTAGCCTTTTGTAGGCGGGTGCCTACGTAGTGGTATGAGTGTGCACTAGTACAATATTGTAAACAAATTTTCTATATATTAAAAGAAGACAGGGATGACAGCAGTAGGCGGTTTTTCTCCTGCACTGGGTTTCCACCTTAAATCTTGGTGTTCATGTGTGTTGTTTATGTGTGATGGTTTATTATGTTATTACTACACATAGTTACTGTATAATCAGATACTAATGCATTGATTAAAAATCAACACATGATAAATTGACTAAATCATAATTTCTCTTGGTATACATTGGTTTCCTTAATCACAGTTGCGCACACACGCAAGTTCACTTCACTGAAGTAGCGTATCTAAATATGTTTGGGAATTGAAATGTTATCTAATTGAAAATGCTGATTCACCCCCCGCCCCCCAAGTATTATTTCCAACAATTGGTATCATAGGAGGTCCTTCAGAAGAAGCTTGATCGCTTGAAGGGAGATCTTTCAAGATGAAAAATCATAAAGGCATGGGATCTACGAGACCACCAATCTTCAATGGGAACAACTTGGTATATTGGAAAATAAGAACCAGATCTTATCTTCAATCACTTGGAGCCGATGTTTGGTAAACTGTGGAAGGAGGATATCAATTTCTAGGAGCAATACCTACAGATACAATAGGTAAGAAGTTATACGAAACTAATGCCAAAGAAATCAATACTTTATTGGGATGTCTGGCAGAGTCAAAATTCGTCAAATTCATGTAGTTCAAGATAACCAAAGAGATATGGGACAAAATCATTCAGAGTTATGAAGGAGACTCCCATGTAAAATGTGCTAAGCTTCAAACTCTCAGAATTTAGTATGAAACTCTTAAGATGCATAGTGATGAAAGTATTTCTAGTTATGGAGTGAGGATGATCTGAGGGATTCTGAAGGGGGGCGCAAACAATGGAGGAGTTGCAGGTAGGGAAAAACACATTGCAAGAGTTTTAAGAGATTCGGGGCCTACTACTAATTGAGAAACGCAGGGGAGGGAGCCCCCCTCCCTCCTACAAAAATTTTTTCGCTAATAAAGGTAAGTCCCCTCTGGGCAAAGTCAGAGATTTGGAGGAAGAGGAACAGAGTAATAATGAAAGGGAAACAGAGGGGGGCAGACCCAAGGAAAATGTCACCACTAAAGACAAAGAAGAAGAAGACAAAAGTCAGGGTACTAAGAACAATAAACAAAAGGGACCGTGCAGACCCAAAATGGAGGTCACTCCCAGAGTGGTGTTAAACGATCCTACTCTTCAGGCACACAGAGAACATATGGGGACCTACGCTATAATATGCAAGTTTATGGGAATATGGCCCATAGAAAAGGCTTTATAGTTATGGATCAAGTATCACTGGAAACCCAAACGTAGTATAGATCTACATCTAGGGTCAAAGGGATTTTTCATGGTGGTGTTCACAAACATCGAAGACAAAGACAGAATATTCGAAGGAGGACCCTACTTTTATGCAGCAGCTGGCCTCTATATGCGGCCTTGGAAGATGAACTTTGTGCCAGAGCGGGAGACTTTCACTTTGGTACCGGTCTGGGTAAGACTTCATTCTATTCCTCTTGATTATTGGCAAACTGAATTGCCTGCTGCCATAGGCAATAAAGTAGGATGTTTTGTCAAAGCTTTGGAAGCCACAAGAAGAGGCAAATACACTTCCTATGCAAGGATCTGTGTGGAAATGGATCTATCAAGAGCTCTTTTGGATGAAGTCATCCTGGAAGTTTTTTATGAGGAATGGGTTCAAACAGTAGATTACGAGCATATCCCTTTCAGATGTCGTAAATGCCATGAACATGGAAACTTTTTCAAAGAGTGCCCTCTTAGTCAAGCAAATAACAAAGGCAAAAGTAAGGAAATGAAGGATCCAGATAGCTTCCAAAAAGTTATAAGCAGAGAAAAAGGCAGCAAAAAAGGATCAAGGAAACCACATAATGAGGGGCAAAAGGTTAGCGAAAATAGGTATCATGTACAGGAGGAAAATGCAGAAATGGCAAATGAAGACCAATCTATGGAGGATGGCCCTAAGGGAATGGAAACATAAGTGAAAGAAGACTGCAACCCATCACAAGAGACAGATAATAAGAAATAAAACATACTGAGTGAAACAGAACCAGAGATGGATCAAGAAATGACCGAAAGTGAAACAGATCTGGAAGATCACGAGCTTCAAGAAATTCTAGATAAGGAGCATCTAGATCTGGAAGGGTTCTTGAGGTAGGGGTCCATGGGAGGAATAGATTCACTACCCTAAGAAGACTGCAACAAAATCCAGCAGCTATTCTTATGGAAAACTCAGGATAAAGATTTAGTGAATGAAAAAACCATTGACAAGTAGGAACACAGAGGAGTTAAGGTAATGAAAACTACTCTAGGGTTAGCAACAAGAAGTGTAGGAAAAAAGAGAAGTAGGGAAAAGTAGAAGGACCTCTTGATGGAGTGTGGAAAGTTAATGATAGACTCAGGTAAGATGAAAGATCTAACTAATTATTCAGTTACAAATCTTTAAATATGAAGCTTACATCAGGGAATATTAGAGGTCTAGGTAGTAAAAGAAAACAAAGAATTCTCAGTCATAGAATGAAACTGGAAATGCCAGATGTTATATTCATCCAAGAAATTAAATGTTCCATCTAGAAAATAAAACAAATCCACAGCAAATGGCTTAATAGATTTGATTTCCTAGAGGTTAAAGCTGAAAACATAGCTGGGGGCATTCTAGCTCTATGGGATCTAAAGAAAATTAGTATAACAAATGCAGAAGCATCTAGAAACTATTTATCAATGGTCCTTCAACCAGTGGGGGAGCCAAAAACCTTCCTTGTCACAAATATGTATGGTCCGCAAAGAATAGATGATAAACTTAAATTATTAGGCTCCCTTGTTGATCTCAGGCATAGATAGGTTGGGATTCCTTGGATCATGGGAGCGGACTTTAACATGATAAAATCACTCTGGGAAAAAAGGGAGGTACCAGAGCTCTCAAAAAAGACTCCTTAGTGTTTCAGACTTTCACAGAGGAGATGAAACTGGTGGATGAAACCCTAAGCAATGCATTTTTTACTTGGAACAACAAAAGGGGAGGTAAGGCACAGGTAGCCTCTAAGTTTGACAGCTTCATGATTTCAGAGGAGCTATTGCTTACAGATAAAGAAATAATAGCTACGATCCTTCCCTTTGGAGGTTCTGACCACTGGCCGATTCAAATGGAAATCAAGGGTTTAATCTCTCCTAGGAACAGGCCATTCAGATTCAAGAAAATTTGGCTCTCTCACCCAGATTTCATTGGCAATATTGAAAAGTGGTGGTCAGAGGATTTGCAATTCTATGGCTAAAAAATGTACCTCCTTCATAAAATACTTAACCATGTCAAGTTAAGACTAAAAGTGTGGAACAAAAAGGATTTTGGAAATATTTTTTAGAACAAAAGATCATTGGAAACCAAATTACAAGAACTCAACCATGCCCTAATCAAAGATGGCTTTGACAAAATCAAAAGTGATCAGGCTGATAAACATCACCAAGAATGGGATAATTTATGCAAACAAGAGGAAACATTCTGGAGGTAGAAATCTAGAGTGCTATGGCTCAAGGAAGGATATCGGAATACAAGATTCTTTCACATATCCACAATGGCCAACAAAGCACACAATAGAATCTCAATGATAAAGGATGAGAATGAACAGCTATAGAATACCCATAAGAGTATTGAAGCCGTGCTTGTCTAGTATTTTCGAGATATCGCCCGAGAAAAAATCTAGATAGAGAGCATTCCATCAAAGAAATCACAAGGCATATTCCTACGTTAGTGTCTAGAGAGGAAAATTTTAATCTCAACGGGTCTGTTACCGGTGTAGAAGTTAGTGAGGTCCTTAGAGACATGAAAAACTCCAAAGCACCAGGTGCGGATGGTTTCAATGTGGATTTCTTTAAAGTTTGTTGGCACATTGTTAAACAGGACATTGTGGATGTTGTGGAGGACTCCAGATCCAGTAAAACGATCCTGAAAGCCCTCAATACTTCATCTCCCTGATCCCCAAACAAGATTTGGCTCAAACTGCAGACAAATACAGACCCATTGCTTTATGCAATGTGGTTTACAAGATAATCTCTATGGTAGTGGCAAATAGACTCAAACCTCTCCTTCCTTCTTTAGTTTCAGAGGAACAATCATGGTATGTGGAGGGTAAACAAATCTTAAATAATATCATTCAAGCTCGTGAGGTGGTCCATATGCTTGACACCAAAAAACAATCGGGGATGATAATGCAATTAGATATAGCAAAATCCTATGACAAGGTCAATTAGAGCTACATCAAAAAGGTTCTAATGGCTTTTGGGTTCGACCACAACTAGATCCGTTGGGTCATGGCTCTAGTGACCTCTTCAAGTTTTTCTATTTTTGTGAATGGCTCCCCCTCAGAGATTTTCATTCCTTCTAAAGGCCTCGGGCAGGGAGACCCGCTCTCTCCCTTTCTTTTCATTCTCATGATGGAGGAACTGGGCAAATCTATTAAGCATGCCAAAGAAATGGGAAAAATAAAAGGTCTGCAATTATCGGAAAATGGTCAAACTCTGACTCACCAACAATTTGTTGATGACACCATGTTGCAAGGGCTCCCCACAATCAAAGAAGCTTCAGCCTACAATCTAATCCTAAAGGAATTTGCTTTGGCCATAGGTATGGAAGTTAATATTTCCAAGTCAATTTTTTTCTTAAATACTAATATTGCTATTAAGAAAAACATTTTGAGAATTCTGGGCTTCCAAAGGGACTCCCTCCCCACAAAGTATCTGGGAATTCCTCTCACAGAAAGACCAATGCATAAAAGTATCTGGGAACAAATGATTAATAAATTGCAAGACAAAGTCAAAAATTAGACTTCTCGGGTCTTGAAACTGGCAAGCAGGTTGGTTTTAACGAAGGTGGTTTTACAATCGAACCCGGTTTTCATGTTATCGGCCCTCCCAGCTCCTAAAGATGTTTTTGAGAAATTTAAAAACATTTAGAGAGATTTCCTCTAGGGTAAAGAAGAAACTAAGAAAAATGAGCCCTTGTCTATTGGGACAAAATCTGTGAACCCAAGGGACAAGGAGGGCTAGGCTTGGATGATCAGGAGATTCTTAATAAAACTCTAGGAGCCAAGCTTTGGTGGTGCTGGGTTCAAGAGCCACAAGCTCAGTGGGCAAGAATCTGGAAAGAAAAATATGCCAGCTCTTGGCACACTAAGGATCTAAGAAGATTGTCTAGCAGTGTGAAAGGGTCCCACATCTGGAATAGAGCCTGGGACAACAGAAGCCTTGTTCAAAATAATAGCTTCTGGGAAATCAGAGCTGGAGATATTGCACTCTTTTGGGAAGATAAGTGGTAGCAATAACCAATACTGTTAACTGAGTATTTTGTAAGTCTCAAGTAGGAAACAGACAATCAAGGGTTATATAAAGTCAAGGATTTACGGGATAAGGCTTAGACCTCAGGAAAATGGAGGAGCTGGAGTAAACTTGACTATGGAGATGATAGCCCCATGAAAATTAAGGCAGAATCTCTTGGAAGCCTACTTAAACAAAGAATGATTTTAGCTACAGAGGGGCAGGATCAATTGAGATGGGGCAATAACACTAAAGGTAGCTTTGATCTTAAGGAAGCCAAAAGCATTCTTCTTGGGCGAGATTATAGCGCTCCAGACAAGACTTGGCAGCACCTCTGGAAGCACCAAGGATGGATGAAAATCAAGATTTTTATGTGGTTGGTTCATCATAATTTTTTTTTAACTTGGGACAACATACGGAAAAGGGGAGACATGGGGCCCTCCAGATGCTAGTTTTGTGAAGAGAAGGACGAAAGTATGGAGAACATTCTCCACAGCTACTCTTATACTACCTGGTTATGGGATTCCTTCTCTTCCTTTTTCCAGCAGTCAGACAGGGACAATAGTAGTATCACTAATACCCTGAACAATTGGAGAGTTAACTTTTCAGAGAAATAAGTACATTAATATGGTCTGGACTTTTATGCCAAGCTTCATAATCTAGAATATTTGGAAGGAAAGGAATAAAAGGATTTTCAAAAGTGAGAAGTCCACCCCACAGGGTCTTTTTAATCTTATCTTGAAAGAGCTTCAGGAGACTATTAGTACCATGGTTCAAAATCTCCCCAAGAAGCCTCCATCGGTGTCTGAGCTGAAAATTCTCAGACAACTGGGAATGAAAGGGATTTTTCCTCAAGGTCCAAGCGTAAAGGACATGGCAATAGATATAGGGATGGAGTTCTAGCAACCTCTACCGAAAGGTTATCTGAAATGCAACATTGATGGGGCTTCAAAGGAAACCCAGGAACAACTGGTTTTGGAGGATTTTTAAGAGATGAAAATGGAAAAAACATATTTATCTTCCGTTATCATCTTGGCAGAGCCACTAATAATATGGAAGAATTAATGGCGCTGGAACAATGCCTAGAGTTTCGGATCCAACACCGTTGCTCTAATGTCATTGTTGAAGCTGACTTGGAGATTACTATTAATTCTGTGAAAAGAATCAATTGTGGTACTCGGCCAGAGAAAGTTTCTAATCATTGGAAACTACTCCTAATTTACCAAAGAATCCAGGTTCACCTCCAAAAGCTGCGAATAGTGAGTTTCAACCATGTTCGATGGACGGTGTTATAGACAGCTGTTATAGACATTTTTGGGCACTGTAACCCCAATCATAAATGTCCATAAACCAAGGGCTCTTAAGTCCCTAAAAGTGTTGTTCCAACCTCTAAAAGAACAAGGTCAACTGATTATATCTTCTCCCAGAAGTTCTCCATGAAAAACTGCTCAGAACTGGTCAAAACTGGACCATCTCACCTGCTCCATGCAAAGTGCGCTGCATCCCACCTAAATACACACAGTAGGTGTGATGCATCTTGGAAAGCCCTTCTATGGGGTGAGATGGGCGAGAGTGGACAAATGGCAAGGTCAATCTACAAGGTGGAGGAGCATGGAATCTTCCAGAAACTTCTCCTGTGACACTTGCCTCTCGGCATTCGCCCAAGGATGAGTAAGAGATCATCAATCTCCAAGTGGAATCAAGAACTATCAGAGAGAGGACACTAATAAAATCTCAAAAGCTGACTCACCCCCCTTGCAAACATCTATATATGGATCCCTCATCCCAGAGATCCGGAGGCTGGAATTTTGTATCTTGTAAGGAAGTGCTGCTGGTTTCTTGGTGCAACATCAGAGTGTTGGGTGATCTAAGCTTTTCATGAGGTGAAGAAGGGTTTTCTTTCTAAGAGGATGATGTTGGGTCAGAACAATTGGTTGTAATCCTCTTTGCTATTTCTTGATTATCAATAAAGTTGTTCAAGTTTTCCTCCACATTCTTGTATGATTGATGGTATATGAATTTGTGTGGTCAATATATATCTGGTCCTATATTGTTTATGACAATAGACCTTTTGACTCAGTTACTGGAGAATCCACAGTATGAACATTTTTATGCCAACGTTTCAAATCTCAACTGGGATCCATCATCAGGGCTTATGAATGATGATAAAAGAAGAGATGCTTAGAAGGAAATAAATAATAATGAGGCTAATAAATTTTTAGGATCAGCAGAATGTCGGCTGAATATTCATTTTTAATTTATTTATTAATTAATTATTCATTCAATTATTTATTTTTATAAATTATTTTTATTTTATTGTTGAGTTTCATATATTAATTTTGACAGGTGAGTTAATATATTAATTTAGAATTCAAAACCTAAATGGTAATAATAATTAAATATTTAATATATGTTAATATAATAATTTTTTTTTTTTTTAATTTTAATTTTATTCATTTATTTATTTATTTATGATTTTTGTAGAGAAATGTTTATTTATTTTTGTATATATTAGTATTTAAAGAATAGAGAAATAAGTATATTGTATTAATATTTAAAGTTCTTTGATTTAAAATTATATTAATATTAATAATAATTAATATATTAATTAATTGCTATAAATTAATTCATATATTAAATTAATTAATATTAATAAATGTTAATAAATCAATACTAATAATGTTAATAGATATTAATAGGGTTAAAATATTAATAATACTTAATTAATAAAGTTAATAAATATTAATACTTAATTAATAATCATTTAATAATGAATTAACAGTAATTAACATAATAACTAATATATTAATTAATTGTTATATTAATTAATATATTAAGCTAATTAATATAAAAAATAAATGTTAATAATGTTAATAAATCAAAATTAATAATGCTAATAGATATTAATAGTGTTAAAAATATTAATAATACTTAATTAGTAATGTTAATATATTAAATTAGTAATCACTTAATAATTAATTAACAGTAATTAATATTAATAATAAATAATATATTAATTAATTGCTATATAAATTAATTAATATATTAAACTAATTAATATTAATAAATGTTAATAATGTTAATAAATCAATATTATTAATGATAATGGATATTAATAGCGTTAATAAATATTAATAATACTTAATTAATCATTTAATAATTAATGAACAGTAGTTAATATTAATACTTGATAATTAATATTAATTAATATTAAGAATAAAATAGTAACTTTTTATTAAGATTTATTTATTCATTTATTATGATTTATTTATTTATTATATTTTTATTTGTTTATTTATTATTATAATTATTATTTATTTTTAAGTTAAGAATAAAATTTTTAATAGATAATGATAAAGGTAGAAGATATGCTATACCTGGGACGTGTTGGCGATCTTGATTTCCCTGATCAAGGGAAGCTAGCTCCTGCTAATCTCCATACCATTGTCTCTGTTCAGATTATGAGGATGTTTGATAATTTCAAGTGCTTCTCTGATCTTTCGTCTATGATGCTGCTCTTCCCTTGCAGATAGATCTATGTTCTCGGATAGTGTTATGCTGCTTTGATTCTACAGGTGCTCTTTGAAGCTGAGTAGACAAGGAAGCGAGTGGCAAAGATCTATCAGAAGAGGGAGGAATCAAGTAAGGAACCATGCGCAAGACAGAGGTTGGTCTCCTTTATTCCCCTCTTATCTATTTCTCATAAAGGAAAACGGAAGTAGTTTTAGTTTGTTTGTTTCTAAGGTAGCTACCAGCCTTAGTGGGACTAGCAGCTCTGCATAGACACTAGTTTTCCCCATAACAAAATGGTGAGTCCACTGTGGAGCAAATAGATTGTTTGTTTATCTACATTTGTTTACTTTATAAACTCACATACGGAGCCTGAAGTCAAGCCAGCTAGCCTTCGAACTGCATTTGCTATGCAAGTGCAAAGTAGATCAATGTTGCTTCAGTCTATCTCCGGGTTTTGTTTATGAACTAAACAATTGATTTACAAGCTTTCTAATTGCCCTTGTGGTGGCTCTAGTAACCTCTTTAGATCTAGCCCTGTGATTGATTTACTGATTACCACTTTCTCAGCCTAAATCCCTGAACTGAGCCGCAAAGTGTGACTCGGAACCCAGTTAAAGTCTCATCCCTAGTCCAGCGCAATGTCTCTTCTGTGAATTCCATATGAATCGCACTTCCCGAGTGTAGTAGGTGTGCTGCATCTCTTTTTCACTGTGTTACAGGTGCATTGATCAGACAAGGCCTTTCCTGCTCCTGGATTTTGGTTACTGTGTTCACTCTTTTCAGCTCTATTCAAGAGTTTTGCTGCCTATAGTCAGTACACCTCTATGGAAACCCCCTTCCTTGCCATTATTCAGCCTCCATTGTGCAAAGAACTGTAAATTTTTTTATGTCTTTTGAGTCATTTTCAGTTCTCTTTTACAAAGAAGTAGCGTAATTTTACTATCGTTTCTTGATTTGAAAGTGTCAGAAGTGTTGTTTTCAGTCATAGAAGAGAATTCGATTGTTCTTGATATTCGATTACACTGTTACTCTTGTATTTGATTTGAATTAGTAGTTTTTCAAGTGTCGAAAGCAAGTTTTCAATTCCAAATCACAAAGTGTTGTCATTGTCTTCATTTTGTCTTGAAAAGAAACTTGTTAGTAATGTCACTTTGAAAAATAATTTAGATTTGCGCTTATCTTTCTTTTTATCATTCACACATTAAGAAGGCTGAAAAAAAATACATGCATGTGCATTTGCACTTAGACTATTTGTTGGTTTGATTTAGGACAGTGCATATAGTGTATGCTCTCTGCTCTTTGTTGAAAGAATGCCATCTCTCCTTCCTTAGTAGCTAGGATTTTCATTGCAAAAAGAAGACTAAACGACTGTTTATCATCTTAGATTGCATTTTAGGAATTGTATATCTACATCACGTGGTGAACCTGAAAGGAAAATTTCTTAAGCAAGATCAACTGTAAAATAAATTTAATGAATCTAAAAACGCTTTGGAACCTAACACACAACATTTAGAAGTCTAGGCTAGAGACGTATTTTAGTGTCGTAAAGCCTGGTAACTATTGTTTTCATTGATGGTTGGGTGATTCCTCCACTTTGATACAATAAGTGCCAGTACGGACTTGTGCTGCCACGTACCGTCGAGTATATATTGGGAGACCACAATAGGCTTTATCCTTTATCCATAGGAAGCCATGTCTGCTGCCCTATCGATCGCAATGCACTGAACACAACATTCGGGAAGATTGACTACCGTACCGTAAAAAGTATTCTGCAGTTTTCCGATTGGTTTGGTAATCCCTCTATCTAGATTTCCAGAGCAGTCTCTTTCGTTACTTTTTAGACTCCTTAAAGGAAAAGGTCAATCTGAGCACTTGTCACTTCAGGCTCATTAAAAATCGAAGGCCACTAGAGTCATCTTTTTTTTTCTCGACTCTTAAAAATTGAAAAAACAAGTTGTGTCAAAGTGTCTAAAATTTATTTTAATCGAAATAAATATCACTTTTCCTACGTTGGTCTTAGGTTGAGAAAAATGGAGCCCACCAACCAAGGAGTTCCCCTTGGAGGAAATCCTAGTCCCTTCTCCTCTTGGGGAAATGTTGGTGCGCCCCATATGGCCACATTGTCGCTTCCAGGATTGACAATCGGCTTGCCCGTATGGCTCTTCTCAACCTCTGTCATTCAGAACACCGTGATTCCTGAACAATCTAGTCAGCAACTAAACGACACCAGAGTTACCCCCCAACCTTCTACTTCATCCTATTCTTCTTCTCCTCCTTCCTCTTCTCTTGATGAAGTTGGTAAAGCCAAAAATCAAGTAACCGAGAAGAAGAAGGAAAAGAAGAAGAAGGAGCCAAAGGCGAAAAGTGGCAACCAAGCATCGTCTAGCGAAAATCCACACACTGCACCGTCCAGGCCTAAATCGCCATGTGTCATTTGCAAAGGAGACCACTATCATCAAGATTGTCCTTGCATCCCTTGGATCTTAAGGGACTGGTCTCCTCGTTTTCACAATCTGGTGTCGTCAACCTCTGATGATCATGTTGAAAGTACACCATCAACTAGTGAAAGTGAAGCCCCTAGACAAAAAGGAAAATGTAAATTTCCTTGTAAACTGTGTGAAGGCGATCACACCATCCACCATTGTCCCTTCTTAGATGAGGCTAAAAGAGTTTTGGACGACCATCCGGTTTCACCATTAAGGCTTCCTCCTTGATATAAGAAGCTCTTACCGAGTCCATCACTAGTTGAAAATTAGGCTGACATGCCCTTGTGGTCGGCTGAAGCATCTATCATTGAAGATAAACCATCTGAATCCACGCTAGACGAAAGTCAAAAGGTCGAGGCAATAGTTGACCCGGTCATGCCTTCAGAGGATCCATCTTTAGATGATACAGTCATCGAAGAGAACAAGAATGACACCGTTCAAATTCTCATCGTAAGCACAGACTCCAATGAACATGGGGGCAATCTACCTGTTCCTTTACCGCAGGAAGGAAGTTCGTCAGAGTCATATCCGGCCGTCTATTCGGTCCCACCTCCAAGCAACCTAGTTGTTTCCTTCGATTGGAATCTACTAGGCAGACCCCGTTTACCGGCTAGTGTACCATCTCGAATTATTGCTCAAATATATAGAATGGTCATGGCCGGTACCATCATAGATGAAGGGGCTTATGTGAGTATCCTTTCCTCAACCTCTTGGAAAGCACTTGGTTCACCATCGCTTTTGCTTGAAATGAGAAACCTAGCAGGCTTTGACAAAGGAAGCAGTCGACCGTTAGGGATCCTTCCCAATGTGTCGATAACATTAAGAAGGAAAACCGTTCACATGAACATAATGGTAGTCCAAGGACCCCTGGATTATAATCTACTCCTTGGACATGAATATATTTATTGCATGGGAGCCATTGTCTCCTCACTCTTTAGAGTAATGTCTTTTCCGCATGAAGGAAGAGTGGTCAAGCTCGTAGACCAGCTTTCATTCCCTGGTTCACACATAGAAAATAGTCATATACCATCCCTGAATGGTCTTTTCGCGCAAGGAGTGTCTCATCAATCCCCAGTCCATCCACCTGATGAGCGTGAGTGATTCAGAGGATATGACTGAAACCCAGGGGGCATGCACCCTAGTCTGCTTTGGCAGGAAAACTTCAGGTATAGGATAGGTTTCCGCGAAGGATATATGATTAGTTTATGAGATTAGACTGGAATAATATTCCTCCATCAAATTTATGTGAGTGGAGGCGACTGCGTCACTCACCTTTGTCTATTTTGGTAGACATCGCTAAGGAAGTGTTTTATCCGCAGTACGGATAGAACAATCTTTGGTAACTTGGAAATTTTTTTCTATACCTGGGGGCATGCAAACCTTTTGGCGTGCAAGCGAAGAGTGACCATTTATTTTTTTAAATTAATAGGTCCTCTAACCCTTTAAACTCATAGGATTGTTCGTTTCCTAACTTTCATAAAGAAAGGATGCGGCGCAAAGCTTTGAAAAAATGTCGTTTTTATATGAGACATCCTTATTATACGACTGGATTATCGATCAATTTTAACACAAAATTCAAGCTCATTAAAAAATAAACATAAGCAATGAGAAAATGTTCCCGCAGTGTTTAAGCTCATTAAAAAATGAACCATTCTCTGGTAAATAACCAGTGTGAATGTATTACCATCAGCCTTTGAAGCCTTGGTCCTGTTCTCATCATCACCTCCACTTTGTTTTGGCCGATCATTCACCTCCATTTGATTTTTTACCCTTTTTGAGGAACAACTGCGAAGAGTGATCCTGCTAGCCATCCTTGTGACTCTGCCATGATTGGAAAATTCCAAACCTTACCTGGAATCAGCTACTACCAGAATTTATCACTCGTTCCTCAAAAAACGAGTCTCCTTTAAGCTCTTTTCAACTGACTCATACAATATGAAAATATTGTCAAGCAATTGGCCTCTCTAGCTCGTTAAAGTGACCGGAAGTGCTATCCCTCCTTTATATTTTAATCTTTTTGGACCTGACGGATCATTACACAAAAAGATCGAGCGCTTGTTTTGTTCGGCTCGCTAAAAGTACCGAAAATTCATCTCTTTTCTATTGTTTTATACTTTTTCAGACTCAAGGGATTATATGATGAAAAAGGA
Source organism: Pinus tabuliformis (assembly GCA_031772625.1). Lineage (NCBI taxonomy): Eukaryota > Viridiplantae > Streptophyta > Pinopsida > Pinales > Pinaceae > Pinus > Pinus tabuliformis. The sequence continues at coordinate 1,535,700,149 of CM062818.1, read as the reverse complement.
TCATCAGATTTTTCTTTACGTCCCTTTTTTAGACTCTCTAAAATTGAGAAGGACTGAGTTATCCTTGTCGTTAAACTCGTTAAAACCGAATAGTGACAAACTTGTCCATACAGACAAGAACGAGTTTCACTATCGCTAGGCTCGTTAAAACATAGCGATGGGTTTGCCCGAAGGGCAGATTATAGAGCAAGCATATGTTATCCTCCTCAAGCTTGACAAAAATAAATAGGTATTGGTCAGCAATGACCGGGGAAAAATTGGGAAGAAAACTTGGAAAAACTTTATTGGTAGCAAGTCGCTCTTGAACATGACACTTTCACTTCACATCTGAGTCGGGTTGGGTTGTTCCATTCACTGGTCACATCACCATGGTTCCATCGCACCATCCATATTTGGGTTTAATGCTACCAATCCATCATGTTAGTGTCACCGATATGTTCAAGAGAAGTCGCTCAGATAATTCACCTGTGTCTCACCCACTGCAATACATTCACGCTCCATTCTTTCATGACCGCCACCCTGAACCTTATATCACCAGATCATTTTCACCTCCATTAAAATCATTTGCTCCATTCCGTGTCATTGATGTGGGATTCACTAAGGCCCTCCTATGACAGATCGTTTCTTGTCGACATCAGCTCATTATCCAAGAAGTCGATCTAGGAACAACCCTTTTAGTAATTTGAAGCTTGCATGCCTCAATGGCAAGTTTCTCACTTCCGACGAGAGGTTTACATCAATGGCCTTCGACCGAAAGATTTTGCGTGGTGTTGGAAGCCAAGTCCCTTATTCGCACCACACAAATTATACTATAGTACCTTGAGGGTCATCATCATTATCGGTGATTCCTCTCGCGCCTGTTAACAATTTACATCATTAGCTGGTAATCAGGCGATGTCTTTCCATGTTCAACTCCAGAACATCCCTCACATGGATCGACATGTACTTTGAGTGAAGATCAAGTGATATTGAAGACCACGGATGTAGTTTCATCCATCTGGGTTGCGATATATATTCAGGAAAATAAAGACATCAAATGTACATCATTACTACATAGATAATCGTCCAACCTAAGGGATGATAGCTCTACCAGAATCATCAGTGTACACTCAGATGATTATCTGTCTTATGTACATGACAATGAATTTATAAAGCTGAGCATGGGAATGCCCGCCTCAGCTAGATCATGAAAATATTATAAAGATAGTGTATTGTATTGTATCTTATTACAGGTCGCCTTCCAGCTTGAAAGAACTTCAGATCCTCATGATAAAGCATTTCACCCAACATCAAAACATATTAATGACCTCATGCTTTAGGGGGCAGCTGTTATAGAGATTTTTGGGCACTGCAACCCAAATCATAAATGTCCATAAACCAAGGGCTGTTAAGTCCCTAAAAGTGTTGTTCCAACCACTAAAAGAACAAGGTCAACTGATTACATCTTCTCCCAGAAGTTCTCCATGAAAAACTGCTCAGAACTGGTCAAAACTGGACCATCTCACCTGCTCCATGGTCAAAGTGCACTGCATCCCACCTAAATACACACAGTAGGTGTGATGCATCTTGGAAAGCCCTTCTATGGGGTGAGATGGGTGATAGTGGACAAATGGCAAGGTCAATCTACAAGGTGGAGGAGCATGGAATCTTCCAGAAACTTCTCCTGTGACACTTGCCTCTCTGCATTCACCCAGGGATGAGTAAGATATCATCAATCTCCAAGTGGAATCAAGAACTATCAGAGAGGGGAAACTAATCAAATCTCAAAAGCTGACTCACCTCCCTTGCAAACATCTATATATGGATCCCTCATCCCAGAGATCAGGAGCCTGGAATTTTGTATCTTGTAAGGAAGTGCTATTGGTTTCTTGGTGCAACATCAGAGTGTTGGGTGATCTAAGCTTTTCATGAGGTGAAGAAGGGCTTTCCTGCTGAGAGGATGATGCTGGGTCAGAACAATTGGTTGTAATCCTCTTTGTTATTTCTTGATTATCAATAAAGTTGTTCAAGTTTTCCTCCACATTCTTGTATGATTAATGGTATATGCATTTGTGTGGTCAATATATATCTGGTCCTATATTGTTTATGATAATAGATCTATGTTCTCGGATAGTGTTATGCTGCTTTGATTCTATAGGTGCTACTTGAAGCTGAGTAGACAAGGAAGCGAACGGCAAAGATCTATCAGAAGAGAGAGGAATCAAGTAAGGAACCAAGCACAAGACAGAGGTTGGTCTCCTTTATTCCCCTCTTATCTATTTCTCATAAAGGAAAACAGAAGTAGTTTTATTTTGTTTGTTTCTAAGGTAGCTACCAGCCTTAGTGGGACTAGCAACTTTGAATAGACACTAGTTTTCCCGATAACATAAGGGAAATAAACTAGCAGACCTTCTTGCCAGCCAAGGGGTGAACAATGCTGAAAGTGGGATAGCATACAAGTGGCAAGAAATTCCTCAAAACTGTTTAAAGGTTCTCTACGAGGAGAAAGATACAAAAGACAAGGAAATGTTTGGTTATCGGTCTTGGATAACAGGCATAAATTAATAAATCTGGCAAGTTGTTTCTCATTCTTTTGAAATGCAATTGATAGAAATACAAGTAGGGATTTGTCTCATACTCTACCGGAATTAGCGGAAGGAAAGTCTCACGGTCTCAGAGGAAATTTCAAGGGGTCACTTCTCAAATAATCTTAGTCTCGAGGACACGTATAATGTCCAGAACAAATGAAAAATGGGAAACAGTTTGCCGGCTACAGTTATTTCCCCTCTTCACACCTTCATTTCCGAAAACCACTCTTGGGCGGGATGTCCAGTGATCGCACGTCCCATAAGCAGTATGTGGTTTTCACATTGGGGTAGTGATCCCATAGAACGGTTGACACGTGGGCAAGGGATGGTTTCAAATACCACTATCAATCGTGCACTATTCTTCAAATAGGTTGGTGAGTGCAATATGATCCCTAGCCGTTGGATCCAACAGCCAGGATCAACGGTTGAGAATGCAGATTTACTTTTGTGGGTCTACGGATGTGTCTTGTCATACCTTTTTGGCAAGTCCTCACACCCGTTTTGTGGGTCCGATGGTTGTGTACGCGGTGTGATTTTCTCATGGCAGAGTCAGTGTTTAGTACTATTGGCGGGCAACAAACTATCTTTTGTGGGAAGCGTCTATCCTTTACCTTCCATAGTTACACGGGTGGTGTGTTAAGTGGATCTGATTTCTTTTTGAACGGCACTTTTGTTTTGCTCCATGTTCGAGTCTAATTTTTGGTTTTCCGGTTTCTGCAATGTATTTCTTTTGAGTGTTTTGAGGTTTGGTTATAGGGTTCGGGGCTTGTACCTCTCGCCCGTGATCAATTTTTGTAGGTTTTTATCCTTGGTCTACAACTCACCGAGGATTGTTGTATTCTATGTATTTTAATTGTTGTTTAATGAAATAGAAGGTCCAACTCTTGCTTTAGCAAAAAAAAGAAAGTATTTCTAGTTACTTTTTACACGTAGATGAGATTATTGATTGTATGAAGAATCTGGGTGAAGAGATAAAGGAGGCTACTTTAGTAGAGAAAATTTTGAGATCTTTGTCTTTTAAATTTTAGTCAAAAGTATCTACCATAGAAGAACATAAGGATATTCAATCTATTACTATGGTTCAACTTTATGGAATTCTAACTACCTTTGAAATGAGGAAAGGAGGTCCATCAAATATGAGAGAAGCCACTTTCAAAGCTTCGACAAAGGGAAGAGAAAAGGAAGAGCACAATGAATTAGGATATATTTCAGAAGAAGAAGATGGGGAAAAATTTGTCATGAAACTTCAATAGGGTTCCAGAAGATACAGAGGTAAGCTACCATTCAAATGCTTTCATTGTGGTAGAGTCGGCCATTATGCTACGAAATGTCCTCATAAAGATAAATATGAAAAGGGAAAGGAATATGAAAAAGGCAATAGAAAACAGGTTGTTAATAGAAGAAGTTACTATACCCATGAAGGTAATGATGGTTTATCTAATAGTGATGAGGATGAAACTGAACAATATTACAAACTACTCATGGCTTATGACAATGACGATTTTTTGGATGCCTTAAATTTTTGGATGTAAAACTTGTATGCAAGCTCAAAAATTGTCTTTATGGAATGAAACAAGCTCCAAGGGCTTGATATTATCGCCTTGAAAAATATCTACAACAACGAGGGTTCAAGAAAGGTTCTACAGAAAACAACTTATATGCAAAGATTGAAAATAATAAAATGCTAATTATTGTTGTTTATGTTGATGATATCATCTTTGGTAGTAACAAAGAATCTATGAGTCAAAACTTTGCCTAAGTTATGCAGCAAGAATTTGAAATGTCCTTACTTGGTGAACTTACCTATTTTCTTGTTCTACAAGTACAATGCACAAAAGATGTTATTTTTCTTTCACGAGCTAAATATCTCAAGCAAATTTTGAAGAAGTATGGAATGGAAGATTCTAAACCAGTATGTACTCCAATGGTAACAGGATGCAATCGTAGTTCTAATGATGAATCACCTGCAGTGAACCAACCAGCATACAAACCTGTGATTGAAATTCTGCTTTATCTAACAGTTACCAGACTTGATATCATGCATGCAGTAGGAAATGTTGGAAGGTTCAAATAAAATCTAAAGGAATCACATCTTCAGGTAGTAAAGGGAATATTCAAATATCTTCAAGGAGTTCAAGACTTTAGTTTGTGGTATCCTAAAGATATAGATCTACTCTTCATGCATATACAGATGTAGATTGGGGAGGAAATGTCGATGATCGAAAAATCAATAGTGGATGTGCATTCTATATGTGATCATAGTTAGTGTCTTGGTCCAGCAAGAAAACAAGTTTGATTTCCTTATCTACAACTGAAGTAGAATATGAGGCTGCTGCATCTTGTTGCACACAACTACTTTGGATGATGCAAACATTTCAAGACATTCAATTCACACGTAATCCAACCATATCCATTCTATGTGATAATACAAGTGCCATCAGTATTTCAAAAAATCCAGTCATGCACTCCAAGACCAAGCACATATCCATTAAGTAACATTTTCTACGAGAACAAGTGCTTGAACAAAAGGTTATATTGGAGTATGTTTCCCCCAAAGAAGAGGTTCCTTATATATTCACCAAACCACTTCCTAAAGAAACATTTGAATATCTCAGGCAAAAGCTGGGAGTAGTTTCTACATCATCCTACTTTAAATCTAGTTTTTCAGACGAAGGTTCATATACACAATTTTCATGAAGGATAGTCACGTATATACACGATTTTCTGTGGTTGCAGGGGCTTATATGTTTCTCTGATAGAAAAATAGTGGGTCAGACTCTTATATGGGTGTTCAATTTGATATTGAATATTTACAGTCCGTTGATATGCTTTGTTTATTGATTTTTATTTGACTCATGAAGATGCCTTGATTAATAATTTGTTGACAATGCACAAGTAGAAAAGGTTTAGGGGGAGCATTAGCCTTCACAAACATTCTACATTTTTGGCATTATGGTTGCTGACTTCTTCTATGGTTCAGATATTTATATCAATTTTTGCATAAGTCATGTTTATATCTAGGGTGTTATATGTATCATTCTGCCATAGTCTATTTCTTGAGTCCTATTGGACATATGATGTAATTTGTATCCCCACTATGCACGGGATGGATGATGTAATAATTGTTGTATTTTAGTCATATATAAACAATTGGTATATCCCCACTTGGTTGGGTGGATGAGTCAAATTTGGTGTATCCCCACTGGGTTGGGTGATTGAAGTATGTTGAATCATTGGTCTTAGGGAGGTCATACTCACTTAGTTGAGTTATAGAGTCATGTTATTATTTTGAAACATATCTCTGCAGACTCTACTTGTACTCAGGGGGAGTATGAACATCATAGTGTATCTCAAAGGGGGAGAATATCTTGGTCCACCCTTTTCCCTTAATGTCAGAGGGGGAGAGTATTTTGGTTTTGTTTGATATCTCTAACAGTTTCTACAACTTGCAGTAAACAACACTAGTATGGTTGTCATCATGTCGAAAGGGGGATATTATTGGCATTATGATACGGGTGTTGTCCTTAATGGAAACTCACTCAACTCATAGAGCAATAGGTCAATTCAGAGGTAATAGGACATTGGTACAGAAGAACAAGAAGTTAGAACAAAGGTCTACTGATCATAATCAAGAATTTGAAGGAAAATGATGTTTTCAGATAGTCTAAGTCATATACGCAGGTTCACCTTGTAAATATAATGTATACACAGAGGTTCACATAATAAAAAGAGCGTATACGTATGCACGAACTTTCACAATAGGAAAATCATGTATGGGTTGGAAAATCAAGGAATTTAAGAGTAAAGGATACCAAGGGTGAATACCATGGTATTAACACAAAATATTGAGTGGAGTAACGACTATTTCATCTTGTCCAAGAATACCACAGGTCATAACTTTGGTTTTGGTCTGAGGTAATGAGGAAGGCCAAAACTATATAACGAGGAGAAGATCAAAGGGTCAAGTGTGCAAGCGAAATGGTTTCTCATGAATACTTCTATATGAAGTATATTTAATTTTGTAGCGGTTATGATTATGATATATTCTGAAATATTTTGTGCACCTTGAATTTAATGTTGGATCAAGATCATGAGACATAAAATGACTTATCATTGTATGATCTGATATTGGTTGGGCTAGATTTGATTACTTACGCATGTTTTATTCTTTAAGTGTCATGATATGGGTATGTATAAAGTCTGGAATAGCAGTGAAGTCGCGAGTTAATATTTGCAGATCTATATGCTGGTTCACCTTGGCAAAGGTGCATGTACACATAGGTTCTACTCTTCCAAGTAGTGTGTGAAAAGGAAAAGCCTATTGTTCAGAAATGACTGATCTATGTGATCATTGTTGTTGTTTTACTGCTATCTCCCAATGAAGTCTTGTTAGATCTGAATGTAAAACTAAATGCATTAGGAGTTTGTGTCTGACTGATTGATTGATTAAATGAGGAGGGTTATCTTTGATGCTGACTATCTATATCTCTGCAAATTGATAGTAGAGGTTCAAAATATTATTGGTTGGTACATATCTAATTCAGAAGTTGTTATGATTCAATAGTTCTGAAGGTATACATAGGTTTTGTTAAAGTAACTAGCGTATACACATAGGTTGAACTCAGTGAAGTAGCGTATGCATTCTGATGTATGATTTTTGAGGTTGCAGCTCGCTCTGAATGATGATGCAGGTTTCTGGGTTCATCACAATGTTTCGGTGACAGTGATCTGATTTTTTAGATTAATTAATAGTTGGTTGATGCGGTTTCATTTTCAAATTTTCTGATGGGTCTAGTATGAAAATTTGATGAAACGAGGCCTTCATATTGTATTGTTGTGTACTAGGATCATCCAGTCCAAAAATTAATGAAACGTGGTCCCTGGAGGAAGAGAGAAGGTCGTAGCCTTCTCTAGGCCGGTGCCTACATACTAGTAAACACATTGCCTAGTGCAAGAGCTAGGGGGTTGTAGCTCCCTTCTAGTTGAAGATGGAAAACAAGAGAGGGTTGTAGCCTTCTACAGGTGGGTGCCTACGTAGTAGTATGAGTCTGCACTAGTACAAGATTGTAAACAAATTTTGTTTGTATGAAAAGAAGACAGAGATGACAATAATAGGTGCTTTCTCTCCTGCATTGTATTTCCACATTAAATCTTGTTGTTCATGTGTGTTGTTTATGTGTTGGCTTGTTGGGGCCTGACCCAGGTTAAGAAGTGATTTAGCCAAACAAATGCCGAAAGTAGCGGCCCTTTTGGCAACAGTCCACAGTGCACGGACTAAGTTCTCACCTGAGGTAGTATGGGAGGGTGCTAGAACTAGGTTTCTGCACCCTAGGGATGTCTTGATGAAGTCTAGGAAGTTTTCAAATTGAACCTTCACGCTTGAGCTGCTCTGCACAGCCATCTATCCTTCACAACTTGTGTGACTGCTTCCATGCAGCTCTCTAAAGAGCACGAAGAGGTGCTTTCTAGATCCTTTATCCTTACTGTGCTATTATTATAGATCTTAACTTAATTATGTGAACCTAATATTCTCATTAATCATTCAACATTCATAACAAGTGCGCACAATCATAAAACTATAAAGAGATGCATAAATATAACAGAAGCATAAACGCACAATATTTCAAGATGAACTTATCTTTTATTAATTCTATGTCCAAGTACAATCCCAACTCCGCCCTATGCACTTAGCTGTAGGGGTCCGCGTACACAGCTACAGACTCTACCAGGCCACTGCGTAGTTAGTTGTAGAGCCTCTTCCTACTACAACAACCCAAGATTCAGACTTACAAACTCAGAGCTAATTCATCATTCTAAAAGAACATATGACTTCCTTTACACATATAGCCTCGCTCTATTTATACAATCCCATGGTCCGCGGACCATGGGTAGGCTGACACACTTTACATTAACTTACATTATCTCAGGGTGGACAACCCTAGACTCTCATGTTCGCCTGCATTTCGTGGGGTCTTTACATTACACTTGACCAAAATCTGGGCTTCAAGCCCCAAAACTTGCTATGGGGGATCTGCTGCCCAATAGGCCCCCAACACAATCATCGTGACTCATCCTTCAGTCACTCTACTGGTGTGGTGATCTTTGGGTAAAGTCCATCCAATTGTGCTTGTGTTGCGCAAAGGTCCGCAATGCATCATGCCGACATCATCTGGATCTGCTCCATTTCTGCTTCTGAATCATCTGTGTCTAACTTGATTCTTTACTTTGATGTCGACTTCTAGTACCTGTGTTTATAGTCACACACCTATGTCTAGCTTGTCAAGTCATGAAGACTATGCTTTGGTCGGTTAGCCAGATAGCCGGCCCACCTGCAGAGTGCTTCAGGTCACTACCATTTACTCTTCCTGGGAAGGGTTCTCCATTGAGTTTGGCTAGCTAGACCACGCCTCCATCTGTGACTTATTTTACCACATATTGTCCTGACTAATGAATTTTGAATTTCCTAGTAAATTTTTTGAGCTTGCTGTCATACAACAACACTAAATCGCTTACCTTGAATATGCGCAACTTGATATGGTGATCGTGCCAGGATTTATTGCACTTTTTCTATTCCTGCTGATGGAATCCTGCCAGAAATCATTCTTCCTTATATGATGTGTTCCCTTATTTACTTTTTCTAGTAAGGTGCAATCGCATCCATGGTAGCAGGGTCACAAATTCTTCTAAACCTCACCCCATCATGCTTAGTTTCTTGGCACAGCATGATTGCACAACTTTAGTTTCCCGTTTGTTGATTTCTTCGTCAAACATCATGCTTTTCTTTCTCATTTGTACCCAATATTTTTCGAGTTCACGAAGTTCAAGGTTCCCTTAGCGAATGGATTCTCGTAACTGCATAATTTCTTTACCCAAGTCCTCGCGTATTGTCCCACCTATGGGAGCTATTTTAGGGGGATTCTTCTCTGCTCTGATGGTTTCATCTCTTCTCATCAGTGTGGGGATCACTTCTGCGCTCTAGTTTTTTCTTATGGCTCTACAGGCCCATCGAACTGCTGGTACATGTTGGTCCCATTTAGTTCGTCTTGCTTGGTAAAATCTGTTCATGATTTCGCATAACTTTTTGAATGCTCCGACGTGGAATATTTGTGGTGTGCATCACTTTTCCTACTACCGTGTCTGGTTCTAATTTTCGATCCTTAGTCTAGGATGTTCTTGCATAGCACATGTCTGCACTCATTGACACAGGTTGGCACGCAAGTTGCTTCGTCCTGGCTACCTGGCTCTCATTCGACACTGGGGGTTCCAAATCATAAGCGCATCCGTCTTCTACATTCATGTCAACTAACAATGGTCTTTTGACGTGTACTCCACCATCGTGAGGATGTTGCGTACAACACCCATTCCATCGCACTGTACCGCTATTTTTCTGGTACTGCGCTTTCAAATTTGTCCACGAATTCATCCATCACTGTCACCCCATCATATGTTGGCAGTTCCCTTGCCTCTGTCGTCATGCAACGCAGTGATCTATTCATCATATTGCAATTTAGCATTGTCACTCGTGTAATCGGTTTTACCAACGTTCTACTTCTTCGTCTGAATTTGAAGTACAGGAACTGTCACGCTCCCATGATATTCTCCCATCTACAGTCGGACTTTACCTATCCTGGTCTTGTGCCATTATCTGGTAAATACAATCTAGCTCATCATCACTTTCATCATCATGCACTGGTTCAGTGTAGCATGCTCCTTCGGCTGGGTCTAACGGAACTACTACGCGTAGGGACTTTTTCTCGAATATCATCTTTCGCTTCTTCATGTTAATGACTCCATTCATATCAGTGGCCTAGTCTATTCCTAGCAATGCGGGATAAGGATTGTTGTCATGAACAATATCTATTACTTCAAATTTTGTCTGTGTGCTCATGCCTTCAATATCAACTATTATCCCTTGCAACCTTCCCATGGGAAAAATCTTTTGTCAGTCTGCTATTCCTAATTGAATAGGGGACCACTATAATGTGGTCTTGCGCATACATTCCCATGTTTGCTTTGGTAATACATTCACATCTAAACCCAGGTCTAGGATTACCTGATCCATTTCATATTCGCTAATTTGTGTCGTCAATCTCATTTCCCTCTCGGTGCATAATGTATGCTTCCCCAAATTTCAGACTACGTGTGGTTCCCCTAATCCCGCACTACTGGTGATTAAATCTTGTAGTCCCTTAATTGCCTTATTGTCGTGCAACAATTTCATGCATGTCTCCAAAAATGTAGTAAGCATAGAAGGATCCATCCCTAGCTCTGGTTGATCCTTACAACCTGAAGTAGAGGCCTCCGCGAAGCTCTTCTTAGCTTCCATGAATGTCTCCTTTTCACGTTCTAGGTCAAACTCAAGTTCCTTTGTAGGAGCCTTGCAAACCCATGTATCTACCTCGGGTTGCTTCCCTCTATCTTCTCATATTGTCACACCACTTCTGAGCACCATATTCACATTTGGGTCTTCTTCACGTGGTTTAGATCTCATCATTTGGATATTTTGAGTCAGAGGAGGCAGGAGTACCCCTTTCTCGCACATATGTGTGATTAAAATAGGACAATCTACCATTTCATGATGAAACTAAGCACAATATGAATAGGATATTCTCATTGGGTTGGTACAATCATGAGCATAGTGCCCTCGTCCTCTACAATTGTAACAAATTAGCTATCCATGGCCACTTCCTGGCCCCATTCCTCCTTGTCCTCAATCTCGCCCCTAAAATCCTGCACACGCCATCCCTGTCGCTGGGTCGAGGGCTCGTGTTTCTGTTTTCATATGATAGGTTGGGGTTTGGTCCATCATTAAATCATAGCTACGAAAAGTAAGCTCATCATGGCCCACCAACCTATAGAAATTAAAAACTAGTTGCTGGGGTGTTGGTGTATACTTTTGCAACAAATGAAAATTATTCATCATGTGCTTCCCATCCATCTGACAGATTGCACACCATAGTGTGGGTGCCGCACATGGCCCTTCTTGTGCCTCTGGTCTCAATGGCATTGGTCCCCCTCCTGCCAAATAGTTCTCAAATACTGGATAGTGATCCTTGTCATGGCCCTGGCCCTTGCATTTTATGCACCACACTTCCTCGCACGCCTTTGGTTGCGGTGCCCTATCCTGCTTCAAGCTTTGCATTTCCAGACAAATATTCTATAGTCGCACATGGATTTGTTGAACTCCTAGCCCCCAATCTTGTATTGGTGTCTCATGCAACCTCATCGCAGTTTCCAACACTTCAGCCTGGGTTGAAAGCTTCCGCTGTGACAGTGTCTTCCTTAGGTGTGGTGTCAAATATGCCACAAACCATGCACAGTGCTACGCATCCATTAGAGTCATATTAGCCTCGTGGATCGTACTCTTCAGCCATTGATCTAGATCCCAGGGGGTATCGCCTGGAAGCATCATGATCTCTTTAAATCCGATGATTGATTGTGTCTTTGATTTCGGCCAGCTGAATTCTTTGTTCAACGCATTCTAGATCTCTACTATTCCTATATTTGGGTGATCATTATAGTTCTTGATATTCCATGTCAAAGCACGATCCTGAAACGTGCTCACCAATGTAGCCTTCTTAATGTTGTCATCTATGACCCCTTATGCTTCCCACACTGCTCTTACCATGAACCAGAACTGGTCTGGATCCTCATTCCCTACTCCTATGAATATGGGTAGGTTGATCGCACTCATCATGATGAATTGTGGGTTTGGTGGAGGTGGAGTGGGTGGAGATGGAGGTGAAGGAGGTGAAGTGATTGGTGGCATGGGAAGAGGTGGTAACTGCGGAATGCACTACCTTATCAAATTGACCACACTTCTCGGAGAGACCAGAGTGAGCTATTCCTTGCTCTCTTGCGAAGGTGAAATTAAGGCATTGTTTCCTACTTCCCCGCTACATTTGTAGATCTTTCCACTCTGCGTCATTCCAAACATTAATGTATTCGCATAAGCCACTTTTCACATAGCATCATCGTAATCCAGGTATTCAAAGATTTAATGTACTTACCTCGTGGTCCTTTGAGAAAACGTCGTTCTGCTTCACTGTAGCTCATGGTCATGTCTATCGCAAACTCAGTGATAAATCCCCCTATTACTCGGTCGAGCCATTATTCCACAGCTCGCACGATCTTATCTTATGATGCCTCTAGTATGAAAACTAATTCTAGAGTCCACACTATCGATTGGTCGAGCTTACACCTTCCTTGGCTATCAGCTAACTTCACAATCCACTCATACAGTTCAGAAGGAAAGGACATGAAGAAGATCTCGTAGATTTCTCTATACATGTAGCGATCCAGCCACCTTTTCTCGGATACCTGCAGAGTTTTGCTTTCCTATGTCACGAACTCGTGAATCTTCTTGTCCAACCACTCTTCAATTTCCTTCTTTGTTGGGTTCTAGTGGCACAACATTAGACATCCCTTAGGCAGATCTCGTTCCTGGCAATGGAACCATTTTTTGGCTTGTTGGGGCTTGACCCAGGTTCAGAAGTGACTTAGCCAAACAAATCTCGAAACTATCGGCCCTTTCAACAATAGTCTCCGGTGCACAAACTGAGGTCTCACTTGAGGTAGTATGGGACGGTGATGGAACCAAGTTTCCACACCCTAGGGATGTCTTGATGAAGTCTAGCAAGTCCATGAACTGAACCTGTGCACTTGCACTGCTCCGCATAGCCATCTGTCCTTCGCAACTTGTGTGACTGCTTCCACGTAGCTTTGTAAAGAGCATGAAGAGGTGTTGTCTAGATCCTTTATCCTTATTGTGTTAGTATTTTAGATCTTAACTTAATTGTGTGAACCTAATATTCTCATTAATCATTCAACATTCATAACAATTCCGCTTAATCATAAAACTGTAAAGAGATGCATATATATAACAGAAGCATAAACGCACAATATTTCAGAATCAACTTATCTTTTATTAATTATCTATCCAAATACAATCCCAACTTTTCCCTATGCACTCAGCTGCAGAGGTCTACATACATAGCTGCGAACTCTACTAGGCCTCTAAGCACTCAGCTGCAGAGCCTCTTTCTACTACTACAATGCAAGACTCAGACTTACACACTCAGAGCTAATTCATCATTCCAAAAGAACATATGACTTCCTTTACACTTAGAGCCTCTTTCTATTTATACAATCTCATGGTCCACGGACCATGGGTAGGCTGACAAACTTTACATTAACTTACATTATCTTAGGGTGGACAACCCTAGACTCTCGTGCTCTGCGCCCACATTTCTCAAGGTATTTGCATTACATGTGACCAAAATCTAGGCTTTAAGCCCCAAAAACCTACTATGGGGGGATCTGTTGCCCAACATTATGTGTGATAGTTTATTATGTTATTACTGCACATAGTTACTGTATAATCAGCTACTGATGCACTGATTAAAGATCAAGACATGATAAATTGACTAAATCATAAGTTATCTAGCTATACGCTGGTTTTATTAATCACAGTTGCGTACACATGTAAGTTTACTTCACTGAATTAGCGTATATAAATTTGTTTGGGAATTGAAAAGTTATTGAATTGAATTTACTGATTCACCCCCCCTCTCAATATTATTTCCAACAATTGGTATTAGAGTAGGTCCTTCAGAAGAAGCTTGATCACTTAAAGGGAGATCTTTCAAGATGAACAATCATGAAGGCATGGGATCTATCAGACCACCAATCTTAAAAGGGAACAACTTGGTCTATTGGGAAATAAGAACCAGAGCTTATCTTCAATCACTTGGAGATGATGTTTGGGAAATTGTAGAAGGAGGATATCAATTTCCTGCAGTAATACCTACAGATACATCAAGTAAGAAGTTATATAAAACCAATGCAAAAGCAGCCAATACTTTATTGGTAAGTATATCAGAATCAGAATTTGTCAAAGTCATGCAGTTCAAGACAGCCAAAGAGATATGGGACAAAATCATTCAGAGCTATGAAGGAGACTCCCAGGTAAAACATGCTAAGCTTCAAACACTCATAATTTAGTAGGAAACTCTTAAGATGCATAGTGATGAAAGTATTGTTATCAAATTTTACGTGTAGATGAGATTGTTATTTGTATGAAGAATCTGAGTCAAGAGATAAAGGAGGCTACTTTAGTAGAAAACATTTTGAGACCTTTGTCTTCTAAATTTGAGTGAAAAGTATCTTCCATAGAATAAAAGCAGGATCTTCAATCTATTACTATGGTTCAACTTCGTGGAATTCTAACTTCCTTTGAAATGAGGAAAGGAGGTCCATCAAAAATGAGAGAAGTTGCTTTCAAAGCTTTGGCAAACGGGAAAGAAAAGGAAGAGAACAATGAATCGGGATATATTTCAAAAGAAGAAGGTGAGGAAAAATTTGTCAAGAAACTTCAATGGGGTTCCAAAAGATTGAAAGGTAAGCTACCATTCAAATGCTTTTCTTGTGGTAGAGTCGGCCATTATGTTGCCAAATGTCCTCATAAAGATAAATATGAAATGGGAAAGGAATATCCAAAAGGCAATAGAAAATAGGTTGTTAATAGAAGAAGTTACTATGCCCATGAAGATAGTGATGGTTTATCTAATAGTGAGGAAGATGGAACTGGACAAGATTATAAACTAATCATGGCTTATGAAAATGATGATTCTTTGGATGCCTTAGAAGAGGAAGGCTTTCTTGAAGAAATCACAAAAGTCAAAATCTATTTAGAAGAGAAGAATATGATCATAGACACGTTGACACATCAACTCACTGAAAGAGAAAATCACAATGAAAAACTAGAATGTGAAGTTGTGGGTCTAAGAAAATAACTTGAGAAGACAAAATATTTTAATCTTAGATTTGCTAAACGATCGAAAAATTTAAATGTAATCATCAAATTCCATCATTCTCCTCTTATAAAGACAGATCTTGGATATACTGAAGAATCATCCCAATCACAAAAGTCGTTATCCTCCATCAGAAGCTATCTTGATACAGGAAAGACCTATGAATAGTATGTCAATCGTCAAAAAAATCTTTAAAGTACTCATCACGTAAATCAGGCTCAATTTACTACAAGGTTAAACATTAATAGAAGCATCAACCAACGAGTAAACAATGACAAAAGATTCTAAGATCGCAAAAACTTGTTTGAAGGACAATGTTTGTCATGCAATAACTCTAGGCATAAGGTTTCTCAATGTGTTTCTTACAAAACCATCATGACTAGAGAAGCACAAAATGGAATGAGTGTAATAAGAATCAAGAAAAGTTCCTATAATAAATTTTCTCCTCTTGAAGATGAAATTGAATGTTTGTTTTGTAATAACTTTGTTCATGAAGAATATGAATTCAAGAGTAAATTTTGTTCAACACTTCAAAAGGAGAAAACATCATCAAATTCCAAGATATGGAGAAAGAAGGAATTTCAATTAGAAAGATGTGGCATAGATTTGTTTGTAGAAGGAAAAGAGAAGGAGTGGTACATCGACAGCGGATGCTCCAAACACATGACAAGTGATAAAGAGAAACTTCATTCATATAATTCTTTAGAAAATGAAAATAATGTCTCCTTTGGAAATGACACACCAGCTGTCATTAAAGGTAAAGGTTCTCTTTATTTGAAAGAAAAGGTTAAATCTAGAAATGTCATGTATGTATATGGTTTAAAGCATAACTTGTTAACTGTTAGTAAAATGTTTGATCGAGGAAACGAAGTGGTGTTTAGTTCAAATAGATGTGTTGTTTGTGAGATTGATACAAGAAAGACAGTTATCAAAGGTACAATAACTCCAAACAATTTATACATACTCGAAGGAGGACAAAAACAATGTTATCTAAGAAGAAAAGATGAAAATTGGTTATGGCACATAATATTGGGGCATCTAAGCTTTTCTCAAATAAGAAAAGCATGCAAGCTCAAGGCCATTCATGATCTTTCAGATATCATCATTCCAGAAAATATCATATGCAAACCATGTCAAGTCAATAAGCAAACCATAGTTCCTTTCATTAGAAAAGAAGGATCAGCAAGTACGCCTCTTGAACTCATCCATAATGATTTATGTGGACCAACAAGGAAAAAGTCACCACGCGGAGAAGAATACTTTATTTTATCCATTGATGATTTTTCGAGAATGTTTTGGATATGTCTA
This sequence comes from Pinus tabuliformis, assembly GCA_031772625.1. NCBI lineage: Eukaryota > Viridiplantae > Streptophyta > Pinopsida > Pinales > Pinaceae > Pinus > Pinus tabuliformis. Next base: position 1,535,683,462 of record CM062818.1, on the reverse strand, counting down.
CTAAAGCATAAATATGAAGCATTTGAAAAGTTTAAAGCCTTCAAAGATTTTGTTGAAAATGAATCAGACTGAGAAATAAAATGTCTCAAATCTAATCGAGGGGGATAATTCATATTAGATGAATTCTTTGATTTTTGTGAACAACATGGAATAAAAAGGTAGTTCTCAATCACTAGAACTCCCCAAAAAAATGGCATAGAGTAAAGAATGAAAAAATCAGTTCAACAAATGGCTCGATCTATGTCTGATGAATCTGGAACTCCTGCAACCTTCTAGGGTGAAGTTGCATTTGCTGTCGTGACCATTCTCAACAAAGGTAATGTTCTGGTAAATAGTGATCAAACTCCATATGAATTTTGGTATGGTATGCCTCCTACTCTAAAACACTTTAGAGTTTTGGGAAGTAAATGTTTCATCAAAAAGACTCATGAAAAACATGGTAAGTTTGAACCTAGTGAAGATGAAGGAATTTTTCTTGGTTATTCATCCAAAGTAAAGGATATAGATGTTATAATAAAAGACTTCAAAAAATTGTTGAATGCATTGATGTAGTAATTGATGAAGAATGCAAAAATCTGGAATAAATGAAATCAATAGAGGAATATGACAGTGAGAAAGACGGTGAATTCTTTTTGGTATAAAATCAAAATGATATAGTGGAAGAATCCAATCAAACACGAGAAGAAGATACACTAGACATGGAAAAGACTCCATCCATGTATGTTCAAAAGAATCATCCAGAATCTCAAATTCTATGAGAAAAAGGGTCTGCAATACAGACAAGAAGAAGTCTTACAGGTACCTCCAGTTATCTAGAATTAATATCCTCTATAGAACCACAAAATGTAAATGAAGCTAGTAAAGATGAATGTTGGGTTAAGGCCATGGATGAAGAATTTGACAAAATTGAAAAGAATCATAGTTCGGAATATTTTCCTAGACCTCATCATAAAAATATTATAGGAACAAAATGGGTATTTAAGAATAATTTGAACGAAAATGGAGAGGTTATTAGAAACAAAGGAATAATTGTTTTTATAGGGTATGCTCAACAAGAGTGTACAGGCTTTGAAGACACTTTTGCACCTGTTTCCAGAATTGAAGACATAAGAATGTTTCTTTTTGTTTCTAGTTTTTGAAAATTCGAAGTATATCAAATGGATGTAAAATCAACTTTTCTGAATGGAGATTTAGAAGAAGAAGTTTATATTGAGAAACCAGAAGGATTCACTTTAGGAAATGATGTGAAACTTGCATGCAAGCTCAAATAGGCTCTTTATGGGCTGAAACAAGCTCCAAGGGATTGGTATTATTGCCTTGACAAATATCTATGACAACAAGGGTTCACAAAAGGTTCGGTAGACAACAACTTATATACAAAGATTGAAAATCATAAACTGTTAATTATTGTTGTTTATGTTGATGATATCATATTTGGTAGTAGTGAAGAATTTATGAGTCAGAACTTTGCCTCGGTTATGCAGAAAGAATTTGAAATGTTCTTACTTGGTGAACTTACTTATTTTCTTGGTCTACAAGTACAACAAACAAAAGATGGTATTTTTCTTTCACAAGCTAAATATCTCAAGCAGATTCTAAAGAAGTACGAAATGGAAGATTCTAAACCAGTATGTACTCCAATGATAACATGATTCAGTCTCAGTTCTAACGATGAATCACCTGCAGTGAACCAACCAGAATACAAATCTTTGATTGGAAGTCTTCTTTTTCTAACAAGTACCAGACATGATATCATGCATGCAGTAGGAATTGTTGGAAAGTTCCAAGCAAATCCAAAGGAATCACATCTTTAGGCAGTGAAAAGAATATTCAACTATCTTGAAGGAGCTCATGAATTTGGTTTATCATATCCTAAATATACAGATCTTAATCTTCATGCATATACAGATGCAGATTGTGCAAGAAATTTTGATGATCGAAAAAGCACTAGTGGATGTGCATTCTATATGGGATCACGATTAGTGTCTTGGTTCAACAAGAAACAAAGTTCGATTGCCTTATATACAGTTGAATATGAATATGTGTATGCTGCATCTTGCTGCACACAACTACTTTGTATCATGCAAACATTGCAAGACATTCAAATCACATGTACTCCACCCATCTCCATTCTATGTGATAATACAAATGTCATCAGTATTTTGAAAAATCCATTCATGCACTCCAAGTCCAAGCACATACCCATTAAGTACCATCTTCTACGAGAATAAGTGCTTGAACAAAAGGTTAAATTGGAGTATCTTCCCTCCAAAGAACAGGGTGTTGATATATTCAGCAAACCACTTCCCAAAGAAACATTTGAATATCTTAGACAAAAGATAGGAGTAGTTTCTGTATCATCATGTTGTTAAATCAATTTTTTCATAGGAAGGTTCATATATGCGGTTTTCATGAAGTATAGTCACGTATATACATGAGTTTCTATGGTTGTAGGAGTGTATATTTTTTTCTAATAGAAAAATAGTGGGCTAGACTCTAATATGGGTGCTCAGTCTGATATTGATGATTTCAGTCTACTAATATGATTTTTCATTGATTTTTGTATGACTGATGAAGATCCCTTGATGAATAATTTGTTGATAATGCACAGGTAGCGTAGGTTCAGGGGGATAATTAGCTTTCACAAATATTCTGCATTGTTGGCATTATGGTTGTTGATTTCTGCTATGGTTGATATATTTATATCAATTGTTGCATAAGTCATGTATAAATCTACGGTGTTATATGTCTCCTTTTCTCATAGTCTATTTTTTTAGTCCTATTGGATGTATGTTGTAATGTGTATCCGCACTATGCATGGGATGGATCATGGAATAAATGTTGTATTTGAAGCATGTATAAACAATTGGTATATCCCCACTTGGTTAAGTGGATTAGACAAATTTGGTATATCCCCACTTGGTTGGGTGATTGATGTATGTTGAGGCATTGGTCTTAGGGAGGTCATATTCACTTAGTTGAGTTATAAAGTCATGCTATTCTTTTGAAACATATCTCTACAGACTCTACATGTACTCAAGGGGAGCATGAACATTATAGTGTATCTCAAACGGAGAGAATATTTTTGTCCACCCTTTTACCTTGATGTCAAAGGGGGAGAGTATTTTGGTGTTGTTTGATATCTCTAACAATTTCTACAACTTGTAGTAATCAACACCAATATGGTTCCCATCAAGTCCAAAGGGGGAGATTTTGACATTATGATACAGGTGTTGTCCTTAATGAAAACTCACTCAACTCACAGTGTAACAGGTCAATTCAGAGGTAACAGGGCATCGATACATAAGAATAGGAAGTTAGAAAAAATTTCTACTGATCAGAATCAAGAAGTTGAAGGAAAATGATGTTTTCAGATAGTTTAAACTCTATATGTAGGTTGACCTTGTAAAAACATAGTATACATGTACGTTCACATAAAAAAAAGAGCATATATGTATGCACACACTTTCAGGAGAGAAAAGGCGCGTAAGGGTTGGAAAATAAAGAAAATTCAAGAGTAAAGGATACCAAGGGTCAATACCATGGTATTAACCCACAATATTGAGCGGAGTAATGACTATTTGATCCCATCCAAGAAAACTGAAGGTCCTAAGTGTGGTTTTGGTTCGAGGTATTAAGGAAGGCTAGAACTATATAAGGAGGAAAAGATCAAAGGGCCAAGTGTGACACTGAAAGGGTTTCTTAGGAATACTTCTATCTGAATTATATTTGATGTTGTTGGGGCTATGATTATGATATAATCTAAAATATTTTGTGCACCTTGAATTGAATGTTGGATCATGATCATGACACTTGAAATGACTTATCATTGAATGATCTGATATTGGTTGGGTTAGATCTGATTACTTACACATGTTTTATTCATCAAATGTCATGATCTAGGTATGTCTAAAGCCTGGAATAGCAAGGAAGTTGTGAGTAAATATTTGCAGATCTATACATTGGTCTGCCTTGGTAAAGCCATGTGTACATGTAGTTTCTACTCTTCCAAGTAGTGTATGCAAAGGAAAAGCCTATTGTCCATAAATGATTGATCCATCTGATCAATGTTGTTGTTCTACTATTGTCTGGCAATGAAGTCTTCTTATATTCAAATGTAAAACTAAATTCATAATGAGTTTGTGTCTAATTGATTGATTGATTAAATGAGAAGGGTTATCTTTGATGCTGACTGTCTAGATCTCTGAAAATTTACGGTAGATGTTCAGAATATTATTGGTTGGTACATATCTAATTTAGAAGTTATTACGATTCAGTAGTTCTAAAGGTATATGCAGGTTTTGTTAAAGGAAGTAGCATATAACCATAGGTTGGGTTCAGTAAAGTATCGTAAGCATTCTAATGTATGATTTTTGAGGTCGAAGCTAATTCTGAATGATGATGCAGGTTTCTAGGTTCAACACAGTTCTGGTGAGAATGATATTATTATTTAGATTAAGTAATAGTTGGTTGACGAATTTTGAGTTTAAACATTTCTGAAGGGCCCAGTATGAAAATTTGATGAAACGAGGCCTTCATATTGTATTTTTGTGTACCAGGAGTATCCAATCTTAAAATTAATGAAACGTGGTCCCTGGAGGAAGAGAGAAGGTCGTAGCCTTCTATAGGCTGGTGCCTACGTACTAGTAAAGACATCGGTTAGTGTAATAGCTAAGGGGTTGTAGATCCCTTCTAGTTGAAGTTGGAAAATGAGAGAAGGTTGTAGCCTTCTGCGGGTGGGTGCCTATGTACTGGTATGAGTCTGCACGAGTAGATATTGTAACAAAATTTCTTTATATTAAAAGAAGATAGAGACGACAACAACAGGTGGTTTTTCTCCCGCATTGGGTTTCCACCTTAAATCTTGGTGTTCATGTGTGTTTTTTATGTGTGATGGTTTATTATGTTATTACTGCACATAGTTACTACATAATCAGATATTGATGCACTGATTAAAGATCAACACATGATAAATTGACTAAACCATAAGTTCTCTAGGTATACGATAGTTTCCTTAATCACATTTGCATACACATGCAAGTTCAATTCACTGAAGTAGCATATATAAATTTGACTGGGAATTGAAAAGTTAATGAATTGAAAATATTGATTCACCCCCACTCTTAGTATTATTTCCATCATATAGCTCGATGCAATATTTACAATTAACACCCTTATAAAAAGAAAACCAACATGACATCATAAAAACATGACAACTATAGTGACATGACACCCATACTGCTTATTGGATCTTTATAACATAGCTCATGCTAGTAATTACATCCACATACATATGTATGTATACTAAACTTCATCAAAACAGGTGCCAAAATATATACCAAACATCATACCAAAATTGTTTTTCCTAACCAACAAACAATGAAGGATACATAGCCCACATATGATCCACCATCTCCCATGTATCTTCATTGTGCCCAAAGACATTCCACTGCAATTTAACCTGCTCAGTTCCAGAGCATGAGCACATTTCTCTGCAATATACACTGAGGTTTAGGTTTGTATTCTCCATCTTGCTCCACCTGCAATACATACTAGTTAATCACATGATCAACATCTTTAACATACTTCTTAACAAATGACACATGGAAAACATCATGGATTTTCACTGTCTAAGGGAGTACAAGTCGATAGGCTATTGATATGATCCTATCAGTAATCCTAAAATGTCTACAAAACAAGGGTGCTCGATTAGCACATGACCCAATATGCAAGGAGCTATTCTTTGGTTTGATGCACAAGGACACATGCTCCCCAACATGTAACTCCTTGAACGACCTATTCTAATCTGCATAATTCTTCTACCGATCTTGTGTTGCTTTCAAATTATCCTTCATTACCTTCATTTCCCACTCCATGTTTGCCAACATGTCTACTCCAATTAACACGCTATTAACTGGACTGCTCCAATTGATGGGAGTATTACAACTCTTCCCATAAAATTCCTCAAATAGATTCATCTTCAAATACTAATGATACCCATTATTGTGACCAAACTCTACTAGTGGAATATATTGTTCGCACTTTCATTGTTGATGCATCACGTAAATTCTCAACATGTCCTCCAATATCCTTTTGACCCTCTCATTTTGTCCAGCTGTTTGCAGATGATAAGTTGTATTAAAGGCCAAGTCTGTGCCCAAACCCGCAAAAAAACTCCTTCCAAAAGTTGGAAGTGAAATTTGTATCCCTATCTGCCACAATCTTCTTTGGAACCCCATGCAATCTGATCACATCTCTGATGAACACCTGTGCTACATCACTGGATGAGAATTTAGACTTGACTGGAATGAATTGGAAAACTTTTATCAACTTGTTGAGAACAACCATGATGGAATCATGATCTCTCACTACCCTCAGAAAACTTGTGATAAAATCCATGGAAATGACCTCCCATTTCCACTTTGGAATCACAATCAATTGTAGTAGTCCACCTAGATGACTACACACTACCTTTAGCTTCTAACAATCTAAACATCTAGCCACAAACTCCATTACATCCTTCTTTATATTCAGCCAATAATAAAACTTATTCACTATGGTTAATGTCTTATGATATTCTAGGTGACCTAAATATGATTTCGCATCAAAGTCCCTCAAGATCACCTTCATGAGATCAATTATATCTAGCACATATATCCTATCTCTAAATCTGATCAATCCATTTGTCGTGAGACAATAGTCCACATTCTCTGCACCTATACCACTACATGTACATGTAGCTATACCTGTACCACTACCTATATCTATACCTGTACTCTGCTCCAATCTGTGCCTAAGCTCCATATACTTGAAATCCTGCTAACCTACCTGTAAGATATGATCCCATAAATCTATCCCATAGGAACTCGTACCTTCTGTAAGATTCACCTGTATCCGCCTACTAAGAGCTTCTGTGACCCTATTTTCCTTTCATTTGATGTATCTGATCTCAAAATCAAACTCACTTATCGTGGCTAACCATCTATCTTGCTTGGAATTCAGATTCAATGGGTCAAATAGATATCTCAACCCATTATGATCATTCATTAATACAAACCTCCTACCAAGAACATAGTGCCTCCACATCTTCAATTCATGCATGATCACTGCATAAGGACTCCACCAAGTCCTCTCTTGTAATCATCTATATATACTACAAATTCTTTGTCCATATTTGTGATCTTTAACACTGGAGCATGTGTTAACAACTTCTTAAGCTACTCAAAATTGGCCTCACACTCCTCTCTCCATTCAAACTTCTTACCTTTCCTCTGTAGTGATGTAATAGGCTAAGTAATATGTGAGAATTTCCTGATAAAGCTCTTGTAATAACCTTCCAATCCCATGAAGGATCTCACCTCATCTATGTTTCTAGGAGTTGCCCACTCCATGATAACTCTTACATTTTCTAGATCCACTGTTATGCCCTCCTTAGAGACAACATGTCCCAAGTAACGTACCTCAATCTAAAACAAACTGCACCTTCTGAGCTTAGCATATAATTGATGCTCTCTCAACAACCTCAACATTGCTTCCAAATGCTCAGCACGCTCTTCCTCATTTTTAGGATACACCAATATGTCATCAATGAACAAAATAAAAAACTTGTTAGGAAATTATATATTACAGAGCAATGGAGCACATAAACTATATTGCAAAAATATAAACACAGAAAACACAGAAAACAACAGAAACATAGATATACGTGGTTCACCCAATTTGGGTTATGTCCACAGAGAAACAGCCATTCCTTCCTTTTATAATATCCAACATACTGAAGAGATACAACCTACAACAGATTCATTGCAATTCCCTCTTTGCTCTCACACAATCTCCTCTCTCTTTCTTGCTTAGAATACAGATCTACATAGACGCGATTAAATTTCCTCGTACATATCGAGGGGTTTCATTCTATGGAAAAAAACCCTAAATTAAACATAACGTCTACTGTCAGATCTCCGCCTAATGAACGGCCCAGATTGACTATGAAATTACAACATTTTACAAGGAAATTTTACATCTATTTTTAGCTTCGTGGGCGCTACCCCCGATCCCCTACCAGAGGAGGTGGCTCCAAATAATCGTCGTCGCCCACCTCCTAGACTCCCCTAGTGGCAAACATTTTACAAGCGGCATTGCCACCACATTACACACTAGGGTCCAATGCAATGATACCTCTGAATAAAGAAGATAATCAGGATCCACACCCGATAATCTCCCACTTGGAGACTGATTATAGCAACTCCACCGCTGCTTAATTTGTTGGACAATGACTCCACTTTGGACTTGGTTTTTTCTCATCTTATTCATCATACTTGAAGACCAATTGAAACTATGCATAATTTTAGCTTCTCCCTAGTTACAACTTATGTTAACATATCTACAGGACTCTGGCTAGTGTGTATCATTTCCAGCTTCAACTGTCCATCTTCCAATGTTGACCATATGAAACGGTACATGAGTTGTATATGTTTCTTCTTGGAATGAAATTTAGAGTTCTTTGCAAGATGTATGGCACTCTGGCTATCACTATATAACCTGCCCAACTCTTGCTTCCTACCCAATTCATCCAGAAACCTTTGTAACCAAATAATTTCTTTACTAGCCTCTATAGCAAAAACATACTCTTCTTTCATTGTTGAGAGTGAACCAACACTTTGCCGTTTTGAGACCCAAGTAATAGTTGCTCCACCTAGAGTAAACACCCTATTGTGCTCCTCTTGTTATCTCTATCATGCGCCATATCTACATATGTTGGCACCACCAAAGCATTATACTTGATTTGTGGTACCTCTCAAATACCTGGGAATCCACTTCACCAGCATACAATGCTATTTTCCTGGATTGTTCATGTACCTTCTTACAACTCCCAGTGAATGTGCAATATCAAGCCTTTTGCAGTCCATTACATACATAAGCTTCCAATTGCTGATGCATATGGAACTTTAGACATATAATCCATTTCTTCTTGAGTCTTGTGACAAACCTCCTTACTTACTTTGAAAGGGATAGCCAAAGGTATGCTAACTGGTTTTGCATTTTGCATATTAAATTGTTTCAACACCTTTTCTATGTACTCACTCTGAGACAATGCTTGTTTTCGATTCTTCCTGTGTCCAGTTATTCTCATACCAAGGATTTCTTTTGCAGCACTCAAATCCTTTATTGAAAATTCATTTACCTATTTTCTTTTGAGCACATTTATTTCCTGCATGTTAGAACCTACAACAGACATGCTGTCTCTTCCTCCAAATCCCCATGGAGAAAGGTTGTCTTTACATCTAACTGCTCAAGATGAAAATCTTTACCTATTACTAGATTTAAAATAGTTCTGATTGAAGTCATTTTAACAACAGGAGAAAATATCTCATCAAAGTCTATATCATTTTTCTGTGCAAACCCCTTCACCACAGGTATAGCTTTATACCTTTTCTACCTCCATCTTCTTCCTTCAACCTGTAAACCCATTTATTCTGTAATTTTGTTTTACCTGTAGCCAACCTGACTAAGTCCCAAGTCTGGTTATGTGCTAAGGACTCCATCTCTTCTTTCATGGCTTGCTCCCACTTGTTCCCAATTTCTACCTACACTGATTCTTCATAACATTTTGGTTCACCAGAATCGGTCAACAATACGTAATATAATGAAGGAGAGTATCATTCAGGGGGTCTACTTATCTTGGTAGATCTTCTAACACCACTTTCAGATGTTTGATGTGCTTGTTTCTACTATGGTTGTTGTTGTTGTTCTACCTGTTGATCATTATGATTTTCAGGCACCTTCATTTTTTTTGTGATCTCATCAAGCACTGTGTATTCTCTATTTTTTTTTCTGTTTCTTTTCCTGCATCTGATCCTTACACAAAACCTTTTCATTGAATATGACATCTTTGCTCCTAATGATATTATGTTTTTCACAATCATAAAAGCGATAACCAAAATCATTAACACCATCTCCAATAGAGGTACATTTCTTTGATTTTTCCTCTAGCTTTGTTCTATTTTATTTATTAATGTGGACAAAGGCTTCACAACCAAAATTCTTTAAAAATGAGTAGTTTACCTTTTTACCTATCCATGCCTCCTCTAGAATACCACCATCCAAGAAACTTGAAGCCCTATGTTTATTAGATAAACAACAGTGTTTATAGCATCTTCCTAAAATTGTAAAGGCAATCCTGCATGCAATCTCATGCAACATGCACACTCCATGATTGTCCTGTTCATCCTTTCTGACATACAATTTTCTTGTGGTGTTCTTGGAACTGTCTTCTCTCTATGAATTCCATTCTATGAACAATACCTATCAAAATCTTAGCTGCAATATTCACCTCCATTGTCTAATATGAGGCACTTCAACCTTTTTCCTATCTCATTTTCAACCAAAGCTTTCCATTTCTTGAAAGTATCAAATACATCAGATTTATTTCGAATACAATAAATCCAGGTTTTTATGGTTTCATCATCACTAAAAGTAACATAATAATGAGAGCCAATGAGAGATGATACCTGACCAGGTACCCATACATTTGTATGCACAAGCTCTAATTGTTCACTCTTCTTTTCTTTCCCAACTCTGAGGAAATTGACTCTCTTCTGTTTTCCATAAACACAATTTTCATAGAATTTTAAATCAACATGCTTCAAACCTAGCAACAAATATCTTGAGTGAAGAATCTACATCCCCTTCTCACTCATGTGCCCGAGTCTATGAGTCCCCAATGTTGTATCTTCTCCTCTAGAGGTTAAAGCATTAATAGAATTAGAAATACCATTGCATAAATACAATGTACCAACCTTTTCTCCTTTTTCTATTACCAGGGATCATTTAGTGACCTTCTAGATTTTATCTATAAAAGTAGTCACACAACCTTCACCTCCCAACTGCCCTGTTGAAATCATATTTTTCTTCAGATCTAGAACATGCCTTACCTCCTTCAATAGCCATTAATTTCCATGATGATGTTTCATGAAAACTATACCAATTCCAACGATTTGATAGGGTTTATCATCACCCAATCGAACCTATCCAAAATCTCCTTGAACATAATCATGAAAATGTTTCCTATCAAGTGTGGCATGGAATGAGGCCCCTAAATCTACCACCCAGGCACAAATAATATTTTCTAATGAAAGAATCTAAGGAATCTTGTAGCAAATTTCTGGTCACATTCGCTTCATGATTGTTTTCTTGTTGTGCGTCTTCTTCTTTTCCCTTTGGAGAATTGTAGTCTTTCTTCAGGTGTCCTTTCTTCTTTCATTTCCAGCACACTATCACCAATATGGACTTGGATTTCCCTTTCCTTAACTTATTACGATATCCTGGGCACTTTCCTCTTTCCATTTTTTTTCCCCTAGCCTCTGCAGTTCAAGAATTACCTGATGACTCACCCGACATTTTCTGTTGCATTTCCTTGCTAAGGATTGCATCAAAAAGATCATCAAACTTTAAAGTACTAGATCGAGAGACAAAGTTACTAATGGCCATAACTAAACCATTCAAACTTATTGGCAATAAGCACAGTAATAACAGTTCCCTAACTCCATCATCAAAAGTTAACCCTACAGAACATAATTGGCTGGTAGTTGTATTAAATTCATTTAAATGTTGGAAATAGATCCAGCTTTTGACATCCTCATGTTAAATAAATGCTTCATAAGAAAAAACTTATTTGAGGCTAAGGGGTTTTCATATAATTTGGCCAATGCCTAGATTAAGCCCTCTGTTTTCGTTTCCTTTGAAATATTAAAGGCTACCAATGCCACTAGGCACAACCGTATTGTTCCAAGTGCCTTTCTATTGAGAATATCCCATTCTGTGTCTGTCATACTTGTCAGCTTCTCTGTCTTTCTTCTCAATGGCAGGTACATATATTTCTGATACAGATAATCTTCCATATGCATCTTCCATTGCTGGTAGTTTTGGCCATTAAATTTTTTGACCCTAAACCTACCATCTTCTGCCATTTCTCCCACTCAAACCAGGAACCCTTCTCTCCTACGAATTTATGATCCAAATAGACCTTTGGCTCTGATACCCGTTTTTAGGAAATTATATATTACAGAGCAACAAAACACATAAAATATATTGCAGAAATATAAACACAGAAAATGCATAAAAAAAGAGAGACAAAGATATATGTGGTTCACCCAATTCAGGCTGCATCCATGGAGAAATAGCCAATCCTTCCTTTTATATTATCCAACAAACTGAAGAGATACAACCTACAATATATCTGTTGTAATTCCCTCTTCGCTCTCACATAATCTCCTCTCTCTTTCCCACTCAGGATACAGATCTACATAGATGAAATACAATTCCCTCATATATAGCGAGGGTTGGCCTTCTAGGGAAAAAAGTCCTAAATTAAACATAAATTCTACCATCAGATGTCTGCCTAATGAACGACCCTAGTTGACTATGAAATTACAACATTTTACAAGGAAATTTTACATCTATTTTTAGATTTGGGGGCACTGCCCCTGATCCCCCGCTAGGGGTGGATCCAAATAATCATCATTGCCCCCCGTGGACCCCCCTTGCAATGAACATTTTATGGGAAGTGTTGCCTCCACATTACAATCCGGGTTCCAATGCGGCGATACCTCTGAATAAAGAAGATAATCAAGCTCCACACCCAACAAAACTTATCTAAATAATGAAACAACACAATATTCATCAAACACATAAAGGTAGCTGGAGCATTAGTCAAGCTGAATGGACTACAACAAACTCATAATGTCTGTACCAGGTCCAGAAAGTTGTCTTCTAAATGTCCTCCTCTTCAATGTGTACCTGAACATATCTAGATCTCAGTTCAATATTTGAAAACAATGCTTCTCCCTTTAGCTGATCAAAAAAGTCATAAATCCTTAGCAACAAATACCTGCTCTTGACGGTCACTTGGTTCAACTACCTATAGTAAATGCACAATTTGAGAGTATCGTCATTCTTCTTTACAAATAATACTGGTGTGTCCCAAGGTGATATAGTTGGCCTAGTGTATCCCTTGTCAATCATCTCTTTCAGCTGCAACTTTAACTCTACCAACTAAAGGGTGCTCATTATGTAAGGTTCTTTTGATGATGGAGTTTCCCTTGGGACTAACTCAGTAGAAAAGTATACTTCCGTGTGAGGTTGAAACTCTGAAATATATGCAAGAAATACATCCTAAAAATGATGTAGAACTGGGAACCTTCTCAAAGCATCTGCATCCTCACCTTTCTCACCTTTTTCACTAGAGATATGAACTACAAATAACACACACCCTTTCTGTGATTGTGGTTTTCCTGCATAGCTATCACCATCCTAACTAATGCAGATTTCTTCTTTCCTTGTAAGACTCTTGGTTCCCCATTCTCATCCAAGCACTGAATGAATTTTTCATATCAGTCAACCTTGCCCTATGAAGGTACAACCAATCCATGCCCAATAAAATGCTATATGATCACAACAGTAATACAATCAAATGTGTTATGGTAGACATGCCCTTCAACTCAAATGAACAAGATCTCACCCAATGATGAACTCTTTTCTTTGTACATGTAGCCAACTACACTAACCAATATTCTGCATGCACTTATTTATTCAAACCATACTTATCCACTAAGTCAGGGCTAACATAACTATAACTAGATCCCGTGTCAAATAAAATAGAAACAAATTGATTACAAATCTTACCATCCATCTCAATGATAGATTCCCGATGGCCTATCGGTATGTTGTTTGATGCTGCATAAATGTGAGGAATGCTCTGACCAAAATCTCAATAGTCTGTGCCTTTTCTGCACTATAGATTTGAGGCCTATTGCTGTAATTTTATGGAAAATATATCTTAAAGTATTCCTTACCAGTTGTCTAACACTCAAACCATCTAGTACCATCACCTCTATTTTGTTGTTGTGAACGATGTCCCTGTCTAGTTGTCACTGAACTTCTTTTGTGGTGTCACATTTTCTTTCTCTTCTACATTATGAGGCCTTATTCTTTTCATCTATCATTCACCCTACCTTTATCCCAATCCTTCCCTTTCCATCCTTGTTGAGATTCATTCTTATGCTTTGACTGTTCATAGAAATGATTCAATTTCCCAATAACTTCCTCAAGTGACCAAGGCTCATCATACTCAATCTGATCTCTAAATGCTAATGGAAAAAAAGTGACAAATCGTTGAACTTTATCCTTCTCATCTTTAATATATGGTACATACCTCAATAGCTCCAAGAACTTAGTCATGTATTCATCTCTATCATTGATCCCATCTATAGCTCATAGAATTCTTTGGCCTTAGTATTATTGTACCTTTATGACAGTACTTCTTCTTGAAAAGCCTCTTGAACTCATTCCAACTCGTGTCCTCTATCCAGATGTCTTTGACCCACTTCACATCTTCCCACGAGATATCTACTTTACCTTTTAGGCTAAAGATAACAATTCTAGACTTCATGATTTTTTTGTACTCATGCAACTCAAAGAACTTGTTCATCCCAAGTATCCAAGCCTCTGCATCTTCCAGCTTCTTCACATCTCAATAAAAAGTAGATGCCAATTCTTTATTAAACTCACCTTCTAATTATCCACTATCACTCCTCATATAAGGGTGATAACAATGACGATCATGATTCCTATCATAACCAAAACTATAATAAAACCTGTATACATCACCTCTCATATCTAGAGTATCCAACAATTTTCCATCTCTAACTGTTTCATCTCTATCTGACTTGTGACCACCATGAGACCTACTTTGATATGCCCCATTATTTTTATCCTCCTATCCATGGCTGATCCGAAGTGGCCTTTGTCGCTACAATTATGACAATCTCTAAAGGAGTATTGTATTAACCACTACTTTCTTCTCTTGTGCCTGCATGATTTTTTCATTGTTCACCTTACGAATCATTATTTCTTCCTTCAAGCTTATCAATGTGTCTGTTAAATCAGAAGAGTTCCAAACACCATGCTAATCATACAATTCATAAAGAGCATCTTTGTAGTCTATCTTGCTAGTCATTTTGATCTCTTTCATGCAAAGAACACTATGTTAGCTAAACCAAATCATAATAAACCAAAGTACCTTAGCAAAATTTGTGGAGGATATCTCATCTGAAAGATCAACCAATCAACATAATACATCTATAAAATAATCATGAAAGGATATATACATATAATATATAGACATATAAACATATAACCATCATTCTATCTAGAGTTCAGTCATCAATGCATGACGATATTGTTAGAAAATTATATATTATAGAGCAATGGAACACATAAAATATTGCAGAGATATAAACACATAAAATGCATAAAACAAGAGAGACACAGATCTATGTGGTTAAACCAGTTTGGGCTACATCCATGGAGAAACAACTATTCCTTACTTTCATATTATCTAGCAAACTGAAGAGATACAACCTACAGCAGATCCGCTGTAATTCCCTCTTCACTCTTAATCTCCTCTCTCTTCCTCACTCAGAATATAGATATACATAGACGCAATACAATTCCCTCATATATAGTGAGGGGTTTCCTTCTGGGGAAAAAAAACCTAAATTAAACATAACTTCTACCAGCAAATCTCTGCTTAATGAATGATCCAGATTGACTACAAAATTACAACATTTTACAAGGCAATTTCACATCTGTTTTTAGCTTCGGGGGCACTACCCCCGATCCCCCGCTAAAGGGGGGGGGGGGGGGCTCCCAAAGGTCGCAGCCACCCCCCCACGACCCCCTCTACAGCATATATTTTACGGGCGGATTTTCTGCCGCATTACGAACTGGGGTACAATGTGGCAATACCTTTGAATACATAAGATATTAAGGCTCCACACCCAACAATCTCCCACTTGGAGACTGATTGTAACAACTGCATCGCTGCTTCATTTGTTTTACAATGACTCCACTTTGGACCTCGCTATTTCTCATATTCTTCATCATACTTGAAGACCAATTGAAACTGAGAAGACTCTTAGTTTCTCCCTGGTTACAACTTTTGTTAACATATCTGCAGGATTCTGGCTAGTGTGTATCTTTTTCCATCTCCAATTGTCCATCTTCCAATCCTGACCATATGAAATGGTACTTGAGCTGTATATGTTTAGTCTTGAACTGAAGGTCAAAGTTATTTGCAACGTGTATGGCACTATGGTTGTCACTGTATAACCTACCTAACTCTTTCTTCTTACCCAATTCATCTAGAAACCTTTGTAACCAAATCATTTCTTTATTAGCATCTGTAGCAGCAACACACTCTGCTTCTGTTGCTGAGAGTGCAACAACACTTTGTAGTTTTGATACCCAATTGATAGTTGTTCCGCCTAGAGTAAACACATACCCTATGGTGCTCCTCTTATTATCTCTATCACCCGCCATATCTGCATTAACATATCCCTATAGAGTAATGTTTGAACCACCAAATCATAATGCTTAATTTTTGGTACCTCTCAAATACTTGAGAATCCACTTTATTTCCATCCAATGTTCTTTTCATGGATTGTTCATTTACCTTCTTAAAGCTCCCAATGCATGTGCAATACCAGGCCTTGTGTATAGCATTGCATACATTAAGCTTCCAACTACTGATGCATATGGAACTTTAGACATATCTGTCATTTCTTCCTGAGTCTTGGGACACATTTCCTTACTTAGTTTGAAATGGCTAGCCAAAGATATACTAAGTGGTTTTTCATTTTGCATATTAAACCTTTTCAACACCTTTTATATGTACTCACTCTAAGACAATGTTAATTTGTGATTCTTCCTATCTCTAGTTATTCTCATACCAAGGATTTGTTTTGTAGCGCCCAAATCCTTTATTGCAAACAAGTTTGCCAATTTTCTTTTGAGCACATTTATTTCCCACATCTTAGAACCTACAACAAGCATGCCATCTATATACAGTAATAATATAATATAGCTGCCATCATTTTGTTTTTTGACATAAACACAATGATTAAAGTGACACCTAGTATAACCTTGTTTAGACACAAACCTATCAAATTTTAGATACCACTACCTTGGAGCTTGTTTGAAGCCATACAAGATCTTCTTCAACCTGCACACTAGTTTCTCCTTCCCTTTTACCTCATATACTTGTTACTGCTGCATATATATCTTTACCTCCAAATCCCCATGGAGAAAAGTTGTCTTTACATATGTTAGGCCCCTATACTACAAGTGTAACCCCTTATTGTTATTAGTATAGCCCCCTTATTATATTGTTGTACCCATGTAGTCCGCATATTGTTACTATTGTGCCCCATAGAAGCCCACTATTGTTATTATTGTGCCCTTACATTATTATTGTTATGTCGACTCTGATTATATTATGACTCCTTAGACTCCTATATATAGGAAGGAGGTCTTGTCATTTGTAGCATCCAAGAATTTTTCATTTGTGTAATGTAAAGGAGGTTTCCCCCTTGAAGATGCTGAATTCTAAGGCGTTTATCTATCTTTTCTATCTTTTTGTGAGCTGGTTTCATAACATTTGGTATCATAGCTTTGGATTCTAGCATTTCGTTGTTCCAAATAGGGCATCATGGAATGTCGCTATAACATCATTTCTGCGACATTGCAGAAGCTTAAAAAAAAACCCATTTGAGATGAAATCGCACTAAACCTCAGGTCCAAATTTCAGAGCTTTTCGCACTATATTTTCAGAGATATAATTCGAGGAATTTTGTCTTTTTGCAGACTCCTGAATTACATTCCAAACAGGTGACCTGGGGAAGATTGTCATAAGCTTCTCTCTGAGCATCAGATTGAAATTTCGTAAGAAGGTGCAAAAAGAAAAAGGACTGTAGTTTCTTTTATATATTTTTTAGAACCAAATGTCAAAACAGTGACTCGTGGCACATTGTACAAGTTCACTCTACTAAACTAGTCTATAATTAGGTCACTGTGGGAGATTTGGCATAACTATTCCCTGGAGAATCTAAATTTGATCAGACTAGTGGCATTGGAAAGAGGATGCAGAGGGTTACTGTAGGTCATAATTTCAGAACCTGAAGAACCAAAATTACAAAGTTATATTCATTTCAAGATCGAGATCCTAAAATCAAGAAAAGGTGATATGAGGAAGTTTGATGGCAAGGATCCTGTAAATTGGATACCTCAGATGGAGCACTATTTTTATCTACATGGTGTACCACTATTACAAAAGGTATGTATTGCATCTTCATATTTAGAACCTGATCAATTTTTACGGTATAAATTGCTTTTTTCTCGTAAACAACTTGTTATGTGGTCAATTTTCATGGAGGAAATGATAGCACATTATGAGGATACAAAGAGCAACACCTTCTTTAGAGCAACACCACAAGAATTGGAAAGAGTAAAAGGGATTTGTTACATAGTGGAAAGTAAAATTAAGGCAACAAGGAAGTCTACCCCTCAAAACTATAAACATGGAAGTGTTGTTTCTCCTAGCCTTCCAAAACCTACAAGGGTTACACCACAACAATTGGAAGAAAAAAGAGAAAAAGGGCTTTGTTACAATTGTGATAGAAAATGCACTAAATGTCATAAGTGTGCTGAGAAGAAATTGTTTTACATAGATTATGAATAGGAGGAAGAAAAGGATTGAGAAACATCAAAAGAAGAGTATATACACCAGGAACCAACTCCAGAGAAAGAAGAAATGAATCTGACCATATCTTGTAAAGCATTGGAAGGAATTACCACTCCTCAAACTCTTAAGATAGAAGGACGTATCAAGAAGAAAAGGGTTCAAGAAGTGAAAGATCACATCGAGAAAGAAGAAATGAATCCAACCATATCTTGTAATGCATTGGCCGGAATTACCACTCCTCAAATTATCAAGATAGAAGGACATATCAAGAGGGAAAATGTTGAAGAAGTGAAATATCACATCAAGCATCAAGAAATGAATCCGACCATATTGTAAAGCATTGGAAGAAATTACCACTCCTCAAGCTCTCAAGATAGAAGGACATATCAAGAAGAGAAAGGTTCAAGCAGTGAAACATCACATCGAGCATCAACAACAAGTTCTCCAACTTTTAAAGGATAATGCCACTGTGGTGCAAAATCAAATGAAACAACAGGTAGATCAAAATTGTAGTGAAAAATGTTTTTATGTAAGTGATTGAGTATTTTTGATGCTACATCTCAAGAAAACTATTTATGATAAGGAAATGTTGGAAATACTACATGCACTTAAGAAATGGTGACCTTACCGAATGGGAAGACACTTCAAGGTAAAAATGGATCATGATAGTCTTAAATACCTTTTAGAACAAATATTATCTATACAATAATAGAAAAAATAGATCACAAATATATTGGGTTATGAGTTTGACATCATCTATAGAATAGGGAAGCAAAATTTTGTTGGAGATGCACTCTCAAGAAAGGATGTGGTTGTGGAAGCATTGTTTTGTGTTATTTCTATTATCCAACCAGATTGGTTAAATGAAGAAAGGGATGAATGGAAGAAGGACAAAGAAGTGTGGCCACTCATTCAAAAGTTACAGGAGATCCCAATTCAAACAATATTGCCAGAACTTGAAGAGGAAGGAAAAATTATATTGGAACCTGGAGAAATCACAGAAACAAGAACCCGACAACTACAAAATCGATCAATTTCAGAGTATCTCATCAAGTGGAAGAACTTACCCATTGAAGATTCCACGTGGGAGGACAATAATATTCTACAGAAGCATCAAGAACTACTCAAGCGTTGAGGACAACACTTTTTGAAGGAGAGGGGCATGTTAGGCCCCTATACTACTAGTGTAACCCCTTATTGTTATTAGTACAACCCCCTTATTATATTGTTGTATCCATGTAGTCTCCATATTGTTACTATTGTGCCCCATAGAAGCCCACTATTGTTATTATTGTGCCCTTACACTATTATTGTTATGTCGACTCTGATTATATTATGACTCCTTAGACTCCTATATATAGAAAGGAGGTCTTGTCATTTGTAGCATCCAAGAATTGTTCATTTGTGTAATGTAAAGGAGGTTGCCCCCTCAAAGAGGCTAAATTCTAAGGCATTGATCTATATTGTCTATATTTTTGTGAGCTGGTTTCATAACAACATATAACTACTCAAGATGCAAATCTTCAGCTATTACTAGACTTAAAATAGTTCTGATTGAAGTGATCTTAGCAACAGGCAAAAATATCTCATCAAAGTCTATACACTTTTTCTGTGCAAACCCCTTCACCAAAAGTATAGCTTTGTACCTTTGTCAACCTCCATCTTCTCCCTTCAGCTTGTAAACCCATTTATTCTACAATGTTGTTTTACCTACAAGAAACTTGACTAAGTCCTAAGTCTAGTTATGTTCTAAGGAGTACATCTCTTATTTCTTGGCTTTCTCCCACTTCTTCTTGGTTTCTACTTGCACTGCTTCTTCATAAATTGTTGGTTCACCAGAATCAATCGACAATACATAATATAATGAAGGGGAGTATCATTCAAGGGGTCTATTTATATTGGTAGATCTTCTAACACCACTTTCAGGTGTTTGCGGTGCTTGTTGTTGGTGTGGTTGTTGTTCTGGCTGTTGATCATAATGTTTTTTAAGCACCATCACTTTTTCTATGATCTCTTCAAGCACTATGTATTCTCTATTTTCTTTTTCCTGTTTCTTTTCCTGCAGCTTATCCTTATAGAAAATCTTTTCATTGAATATGACATCTATGCTCCTAATGCTTTTGTGTTTTTCATAATCATAAAAGAAATAACCAAAATCATTAACACCATATCCAATAAAGGTATATTTCTTTGATTTTGCCTCAAGCTTTTCTCTATTTTCTTTATTAATGTGGACAAAGGCTTCACAAACAAATGTTTTTAAAAATGAGTAGTTTACCTTTTTACCTGTCCATGTCTCCTCTGGGATACCACCATCCAAGGAACTTGAAGGAACTCCATTTATTAGACAAACAACAATATCTATAGCATCTTCCCAAAATTGTAAAGGCAATCATGGATGCAATCTTTGTTCGAAATAATACTGAGAGGGGTGGGGTGAATCAGTATTAGTTAAATCAATATTCTTTTTCTTTTCGTACTCAAATTTATATACGGTACTTCAATGAAGGTAACTCGTGTGTACACATAACTGTGTTTAAGGAAACCAACATATATCCAGCAAGCTTATGATTCAGTTAATTCATCTATGTTGATCTTTAATTCGTGCATCAGTACTTTATTAAACATTAAACAATAACCATGTGCATTTAATAACATAATGAACCATCACACATGAACACCAAGATTTAAGGTGGAAACCCAATGTGGGTGAGAACCACCTACTGCTGTTGTCTCCGTCTTCTTTTAATAATAAGAAAATCTATTTACAACATTGTACTGGTGCAAACTCATACCAGTATGCAGGCTTTTACCTATAGAAGATTACGACCTTCTCTCATTCTTTAGCTTCAACTAGAAGGGAGCTACAACCCCCTAGCTCTTATACTAGCCGATATGTTTACTAGTACATAGGAACTGACCTATAGAAGGCTACGACCTTCTTTCTTCCTTCAGGGACCACGTTTCATAAATTTTCATACTGGACCCATCAACAACATTGAAGCTCAAAATCAATCACCACTACAATACAACTATCAAATACATCTACATCAACCAATCACTAAAACTCAAACATCACAACTGAATCAATAAATCACTTTGAAAACCCATCATCACTGTAGAAAATCACAATCAATTATTCAGAATACTTGTCACCAGAATACAGTCACCAGAACACAAAGCAGAACCCAGAACTTTGCAACAGTAAACAAAAGCAACTGAAACATACTTCATAATGTATACGCTACTTCCATGTGTCGAACCTAGCTGTATACACACTTTTCTCAAAGCAAACGAGCATATACATCTGCAAATATTAATTCATAATTCTACAGCTATTCTAGACTTCAGTTATACCTAGATCATAATATTTACAAAATAACACATGTGTTAGTATTCAGATTTAGAATATACATGATCAAACCATATAATGATAATTCATTTCAAGCCTTAAGATCCTGATCCATCATTAGATATTTTCCTTCATCAACCGCTAAGGTTTATCCTTGGTTCAAACTAAGCACAACACCATAAGTCAATAACCTGCATACTAGATCTCACACTTCATCAGATATTCGATATTTGCACACTTGGCCTTAATGATCTTCTCTTCCTTTTATAATTTTAGGCCTTTCTCAATACCATGGACCAAAACTACTTAGGACCAATACCTTGGACCAAATACCTAGGTTCAATACCCCGGACTAGATACCTTGGACCAATACCATGTATCAAAATACCATGGACCAAATACTTCGGACCAAAAGTTAGTTTTCCAAGGTATACGCGCTTTTACTTCTATGAAAGTGCATGTGTACATATACGCTACCTGTGGTCAGTGAACTTGCGTGTATACATAACTTGGTGAAGGTGAACCTGCGTATACCTCTCTTTCTTCATTCTTTGTAGTCTGATTTGAAATTCTTTGTTGTTAACCTATTGCACTTTGAACTATCATATGAGAGATTTGTCATTACTTCTGAATTGATTCCTGTATTTTGTCACATCTATAAACACAACTGCCATGCATTCTGTCACATATGATATCTCTTCTGTAGATTCATCTAGTTAATATATACAAGTGAGTTCTGCTACAAGTGGGTTTCCATCAAGTACAACACATGCATCATAATTCCAATAATCTCCCCCTTCGGACTTGATGGCAGCCATGTTGGTGTTGATTACTGCAAGCTGTACAAACTGTTAGAGATAATAAGCAACACCAAAATACTCTCCCCCTTTGACATCAAGGGCAAAGGGCGGACCAAGATATTCTCCCCCTTTGATATCAAGGGAAATGGGCTGACCAAAAATAAGACTTTCATAGCTAAATACAAACATTGATCATGCTCCCCCTAAGCACATGCTGACTTTTCTGATTAAACTCCCCCTTTGTACATGTTGAGATGCACTATATCATCCATGCTCCCTCTGAGCACATCTAGAGTTTGCAAACATTTTCCAAAAGAATAACATGACTTTATCACTTGACTATGTGAGTTTGACCTTCCTATGACCAATGACTCATACATACATCAATCTCCCAACCAAGTGGGGATATACCACTTGTTTATACATGATATTACATCATCCATCCCATGTAAAGTGGGGACACAAATTACATCGTATGACCAAATAGGATTCATCAAAAGACTACGACAGACAGAGACAAATTATTACATCATGAGTCTTTATATGACCTTTACATCGAGTGATATACATGACATTTATAATAGTGGTCAAATATCTAAACAATGACCATGATAGTCATCAGCAACTATCATACACCATGTATGATCTACTCCATTAGCATCTGCAACTGCATCCAGACCATCAACCTGTATATGTCCATCATTAGTTCCCAAGATATGACAGTGTAAATATCATTGACCTGTGACAAAGTATGTCTGCAAATAGATATCAACTCATCCTCTTGATCTCATCAAGATCAAATTGCTTTGTTTCCTTAGTAGAAAGATCCTTCCATGAATCAACTAAGCATATGTCATATCTCCAAGCGGTAGCACAAAATTATTCACATCATATCATATGTATGTGAAAACACCATAGTCATCGCCTATGATCATAACATCATTATCAAGAACTGCATGATATTCCACAAGAACCATGTATCATTACTAGGGAGCATTAAACATCTGATAAGCATCAACCTTAGAATTAACATAAGGTAAGAACTCATCATCATTATGTGTCTAAGTAAACCATGCCTTCGAATATCCATGTCTTCATGTGACCTGTAATAACACCATTCTCTTGGCCAACCAACAATATTTAGCAATTTGCAACTTAATTAATCATCCATGTATCCAAGATATTGTATATCCATCCATGAGATAGCAATATGTATCTAGCAAATCATGAGCCCATGGTCATTTGTCAAGATTTCTTGATATCATTCACAACAACAATCCTCAACCATGTGAGTGCTAAGAAATATAGGAATCTTGTGCCATATGAACTTTATGCATGATGACAGCAGCATAAAAGAAATACATGGCTCATCATCAAATAATGAAGCTGTTTACTCAAGATTTGTACTTCTCCTTGTCCTGATGAAGATCAACATGTAAGCAATATATATGTACTATATGCATCATCAAAACTCATTTACCATCATCCATAAATATGATGTGAATGTACACTTATGCGATCCCAAATATCATCTGAGATTTTATCATGGGAAACTCATAATCGTAACATAGCAAGCCATACAAGCATTATCATCATTGATTAGGTACCAAAGTCTTCTAACCATAATGCCAACAATGCTTTATTAGAAGCATAGCATGTTCTCCCCCTGAACCTATTCCTCCTATTTAGTGTCAAATCTGATCATTGCATATATCAATAAGAAGTATCAAGGCATCATCATCAATCAGATATACATCAAGTTATCAACAACTTGTGAGGATCAAAAACACTTCTAAATAGCATCCAAAGACTATAGTCATCTATCATCACAACAGAAAAGATAACTGATAATTGTTAGAATCATATCAAATCAGTGTTTCTGAGTCTGTCCCACTGCATTTTTCTCAAACCACATATACGCGACTGTGCAACTTCTAACTCGCATATATACATGACTTGTCTTCATGAAACTTGTGTATGAGATTTAGAACATTGAAGTTTCATACTTTTGACTTATCCTGAGTCTGTCATGTCTGTACACTGTGCCATGCCACATTTTTCTGACTGTACTTCCTTCTTCTTCCATATCTTCGAGTGTGATGATGTTTTCTCCTTTTGGTATGGTGCCCAAAATTTTATCCTGCATTCCTTTGCTATATGTCAAAACTTGTTACATGCATAACAACTTACATGTTTCATATTTCTTATATAGCATTAAATGGCTTTATGAACAAACATATTGCAAGAAAAGCAATATCCTTTAAACTACCTGGAAGTTGATGATCTTTCTGAGTGATGGTCTTGAACCATTCTACTTCTGCATCTCACTGCAACATGTCCAATATTGTGACATATAAAACATTCACCATTATTCTTTTGAGGAAATAACCGACTATCACTTCCATAGTTAGGAGTAAAAGATTTTCTTTGAATAATTTCTTTCTTTGGTCGTTGATGGGATTGACCTCTCATCTCTTTGTTGAGAATTTCATATTTTTCATTAGAGTTCCTTGCCTTACCTTGTGAGCTAGATTCACCTTCAACAGATTCATGAAAACCAAGACCAATTTTGATGGCAGGAGACCTTTGACTACTGAGAATATCATCCAAAATATTAGTGTTATCTTGAAATCATAAAAGCTTATCCTTTTCTCCTAATTTACCTTTTAGGAGATTTACCTCAACTTGATATTTCTCTTCCTTTTCAAGATACCATTTCTTCATGATTTCTTCAACTTGTCTTCATTCTTCCATATGTTGTCTTAATTCAAGAAATTTGTTTTCTTGCCCTTCAAGGGATTGGAGTAGTTCTTCATTCTGCTTATTTGATTTTTCAAGATCTTCTTTTAGAGAGAGGATCTTAGCTTCAATACTTTCATAGTAACCAGATCTATCTTTGAGTTTCTTGATTGTTGTGCTCCTTTTATTTACTTCATTTATTAATGATGTCACTTCATCCTGCAGCTTTTTACATTGATCTTCCTTTTCCTTGTTTCCTTCCTCTAGTTGAGCTTTTAGTTTGGTAGCTTCTTCTATGAAGGCACACTCCCTTTTGTCCAATAGATCTTGTTGATCTCTAATTTTGTCTATGAGAATTTTAAATTCTTCCTCTATTTGATATCTTTCTTACTCACCCATAAGAGAAAATTCAGTTGTTTCGCTATCACTTTCATCAGCTTCAAATGGACAAAGAAATGTATCACCAGAGGATAACAAGTTCATACCTGATAGTTCTTTTGTTTGTTCATCTTCATTTTGAGGTTATTATGAATCTGAAGAGTTGCTTCCACATAATCCCCAATTGACTCTCCCACTGTCATAGTTCCTTTGAGATTGCTTCTCCTTCTTAGACGCTTCCTTCTTTAGCTTCTTTCCCATTGTTCTACGGATCTCCTTCAAGCGATCAAGCTTCTACCAAAGGACCTGCTCGGATACCAATTGCTGGAAATAATACTAAGATGGAGGGTGAATCAGTATTAGTTAAATCAATAATCTTTTCCTTTCCATACTAAAATTTATATACGCTACTTCAATGAAGGTAACCTGCATGTACAAGAAACTTTGTTTAAGGAAACCAGCGTATATCCAACAAGCTTATGATTCATTTAATTCATCATATGTTGATCTTTAATCTGTGCATCAGTACTTTATTAAACATTAAATAGTAACCATGAGTAGTTAATAATAGAATGAACCATCACACATAAGAAACACACATGAAAACCAAGGTTTAAGGTGTTACATACCTAGGGGGGATAATATGGGGTTCCAAGGGAGGTACCCAAGATAATAATGTAATAATGGGATGGGCCATAGTAATAAATAAGGTGGTTAACCCATATCATATAAGGGACCACAAGTAGTTAGTAATAATGTAATGGGCCCATCGTATTAGTTGATGGTATGAGGGAACCATGGTAATGACCCATGGTATTGTATTTATGAGGCCTATATAGAGGCTAGAGACTCCATGTCAAGGAATTGTGTCAAGGATTATTGTATGAACAGGCATATGGCTTGTGGAGTGTTCTCCTTCCCTAAGGAGTGAATGTATGGTGTTGCCCTACCTTAATGGTTTGATAATAATGTGAATCATTTCTATCTATTTCAATCTTATTATTCTTGGGTTTATTTCTATTATCATATATTCTTGGGTTAGATCTATAACAAGTGGAATCAGAGCTATAACAAGTGGTATCAAAGAACTTTCTTGGACAAAAGTGGAGAATTTTTTTTATTTTTTGTAGGATTTCGAGGGCGGCGAGTTTTTAGATCAGATCTATATGTTTTGGTCCAAGATATGCAAAATATAATTTCAGATCTGAATTCTTTGTGAAAAAATAGCCGATTTCAAAAAACAATTGGTCGAATTGGAGTCCGGATGAAGGAGATATCACTGATCTAAAAATCAGTGGTGTTGCAGAATATTTTTCTGGGCAACGAATTTACGGCACAGATCTGGACATCCTGGCACAATATCTACAAAATATAATTGCAGATCTGGATTCTTTGTAAAAAAATACCCAATTTCAAAAAAAGAAACAGTCGAATCAGAGTCCGCATGAAGGAGATATTGCTGATCTAAAAATCAGTGGGGTTGCAGACAAATTTTCAGTGCAGCGAGATTGCGGCACAGATCTAGATGTCTTGGTGCAATATCTACAAACTCGAATTGTAGATCTGGATTCTATGTGAAAAAATACCCGATTTCAAAAAAAAAATCGGTCGAATCAGAGTCCGGATGAGGGAGATATAGCTAATTTAAAATCAGCTCCTTTTGCAGAAATTTTGGTGACGACGGGAGAGTTGCAGCACAGATCTGAAATTCCAGTGTCTGGATCAGGATTTCTATCACGTGGGCAGATGTAGAATGGCTGTTCCATTTCCGAAAACAGGTCATAATACAAATTCTGAGCAATATTGATGGAATTGTGACCATTTCAAATTTTCGCCAATTTTTTTTGTGATGGCGGCCCTAGGTCAGAATTTCAGGGACTTGTATAAATTTGATGGCTCTCATCCAGCCAAATGGCTAGCACAAATGGAGAAATATTTTAGATTGAATTACATCATGGATAATGAGACTCAGTTGAGTGTGGGAATAATGTACTTGGACAATGAAAGACGACAATGGTGGCAATAGCATCAACGTTGCTATCGAAGGCCCTTGACTTGGGACACATTCACAAAAGATCTTATGGACCACTTTGACTGTAAAGCTAATCTTGTGGATAAGCTCACACAGATAGACACACAGCCTAGCAAAGATTTTATCAAAAAGAAGGAAACCAAGGAACTTAAAGTGTTATTTTCTTCTGGTATCTCCTTATTGCAGGTTCATGGATTGATTCAGAAAGAGAAGATCATTGTTTCTATAAATCCTAGTTGCAAGCATAATTTCATCAATGTTAATTTGGAAAAAAAATTGCAAGTTCCTGGAAAACACACATGTGGATGATGGGGATGTTCAAGTGTATAAGGATTTGAAGATTTTATGGATAAGTACGTGTTGCATGGTGATTTTTATACTTCAAGATGGATAATATGGATGTTGTTTTAGGATATTCTTGGATGGAATCTATGGTACTATAAATATTAACGTGCAGAAGAAATTCCTAAAGCTCTGGTATAAAAATAAAAAATTACATTACAGGATATTTCCATCAATAAACAGGTTGACAGAAAAGATGTTCCAGGGACTGACATATCAGATGATGAGCAGTTGATGGTCGACAATCAAACACAAACAGATGCTGAAGAAGAAAAGGTTACAGGTGCTGATACATCAGATGAGGGCTCAGTAGTGGAAGCAATATTGGAAGATAAGACACCACAGAAGGCACCACAACATAACAGTCAGGCTCCAGTAAGGGGTGAATTAAAGAAAAGGCCGTTGTGAGTTAAAACTTCAACATATCATCACCCACATCACCCCGCAAGACAACCATCAAGATGGCAACCAATTAGCCACACAGACAACAACCCCTGCAGGATAGATAGACAGGATCGAAGGTCCACCTACTAAACATCAACACAGAAGAGATACCATGGTCAACTTCCATCTGAAGCGAGTCAGGCATCGGCGAGACCGAGATGGTTAGATGCACGTGCATGGTACCAGTGGACTACTCTTTTGAGTAGATCTTATTATTTGTGTTCTTCCCATGTTTCGGGGACGAAACATGCTAAGGGGGGTGGAATGTTATATACTTAGGGGGGGATAATATGGGGTACCAAGGGAGGTACCCAAGATAATAATGTAATAATGGGATGGTCCATAGTAATAAATAAGGTGGTTAACCCATATCATGTAAGGGACCACAAGTAGTTAGTAATAATGTAATGGGCCCATGGTATTAGTTGATGGTATGAGGGAACCATGGTAATGACCCATGGTATTGTATGTATGAGGCCTATATAGAGGCTAGAGACTCCATGTCAAGGAACATTGTCATGGATTATTGTATGAAAATGCATATGGCTTGTGGAGTGCTCTCCTTCCTTAAGGAGTGAATGTATGGTGTTGCCCTACCTTAAGGGTTTTGATTAATAAACAATCATTTCATATTATTTATGGGTTTATTTGCATTGTCTTATATTTTCATATCACATCTATAATATTTATGGCTTAGATCTATAACAAGTGGTATCAGAGCTATAACATAAGGTGGAAACCCAATGTGAGTGAAAACCACCTATTGCTATCATCTTTGTCTTCTTTTAATAATAAGAAAATATGTTTACAACATTGTACTGGTGTAGACTCATACTAGCATGCAGGCTTCTACTTGCAGAAGGTTACAACCTTCTCTCATTCTCCAGCTTCTACTGGAAGGGAGATACAACCCCCTAGCTCATGTACTAACTAATATGTTTACTAGTACGTAGGTGTCGACCTACAGAAGGCTACGACCTTATTTCTTCCTCCAGGGACCATGTTTCGTAAATTTTCATACTGGATACTCCTGGTACACAACACCATAATGTGAAGGCCATGTTTCATCCAATTTCATACTGGACCCATCAACAACATTAAAGTTCAAAATCAATCACCACTGCAATACAACTATCAAATACATCTGCATCAACCAATAACTAAAACTTAAACATCACAACTGAATCTATAAATCACTTTGACAACCCATCATCACTATAGAAAATCACAATCAATTATTTAGAAAACTTGTCACCAGAATACAGTCAGCAGAATACAGTCACTAGAACCTAAAGCATAACCCAGAACTCTCAACAGTAAACAAAAGCAACTGAAACATACTTCATAAGGTATACGCTACATCCATGTGTCAAACCTATGTGTATACACGCTTTTCTCAAAGCTAACTAGCGTATACATCTGCAAATATTAATGCATAATTCTATAGCTATTCAAGACTTTGGTTATACCCAGATCATAATATTTACAGAATAACACATGCGTCAGTATTCAGATCTAGACTATACATGATCAAACCATTTAATGATAATTCATTTCAAGTTTTAAGATCTTGATCCATCATTAGATCTTGTCCTTCATCAACTGCTAAGGTTCATCCTTGGTTCAGATCAAGCACAACACCATAAGTCAATAACCTGCATACTAGATCTCACACTTCATCAGATATTTGATACTTGCACACTTGGCCTTAATGACCTTATCATCCTTTTATAGTTTTAGGCCTTTCTCAATACCATGGACCAAAACTACTTAGGACCAATACCTTGGACCAAATACGTAGGGTCAATACTTCAGACCAAATACCTTGGACCAATACCATGGATCAAAATACCATGGACCAAATACTTCGGACCAAAACTTAGTTTTCCAAGGTATACGTGCTTTTCCTTCTATGAAAGTGCATGTGTACATATACGCTACTTGTGGTCAGAGAACCTACACGTATATTCAGCTTGGTCAAGGTGAGCCTACGTATACCTCTCTTTCTTCATTTTTTGTAGTCTGATCTATAACTATTTGTTGTTAACCTGCTGCACTGTGAATTGTCATCTGAGAAAGTTGTCATTACTTCTGAACTGATTCCTACATTTTGTCATATTTGTAAACACAACTGCCATGAATTCTATCACATTTGATATCTCTTCTGTAGATTCATCTAGTTACCATATACAAGTGAGTTGTTCTGCTACAAGTGGGTTGCCATCAAGTACAACACATGCATCATAATGCCAACAATCTCATGCACCTTGCACGTTCCATGATTGTCCTCTTCATTCTTTCTGACACACCATTTTCTTGTGGTGTTCCTGGAACTATATTCTCTCTATGAATTCCATTCTTTGAACAATACCTATTAAACTCTTTGCTACAATATCCACCTCAATTGTTTCATCTAAGACACTTCAAACTTTTTCTTGTCTCATTTTCCACCAAAGCTTTCCATTTCTTGAAAGTATCAAATACATCAGATTTATTTTGAATATAATAAATCCAGGTTTTTCTGGTTGCATCATCAATAAAAGTAACATAATAACAAGAGCCATTGAGAGATCATACATGAGTAGGTCCCCATACATCTATATGCACAAGCTCTAATTTTTCGCTCTTCTTTTCTTTCCTAACTCTGAGGAATCTGAATTTCTTCTATTTTCCATAAACACAATTCTCATAGAATTTTAATCAACATGCTTCAAACCTCACAACAAATTTCTTGAGTAAAGAATTTACATCCCCTTCTCACTCATGTGCCAAAGCCTATGATGCCATAATGTTGTATATTCTCTTGTAGAGGTTAAATCATTAACATAATTAGAAATACCATTACATAAATACAATGTACCAACCTTTTCTCCTTTTGCTATTATGAGGGCTCCTTTAGTGACCTTCCAGGTTTTATCTATAAAAGTAGTTACATAGCCTTTACCTTCGAACTTCCATGTTGAAATTAGATTTTTCTTCAGATCTGGAACATGCCTTACCTCATTCAATAGCCATTGATTTCCATTCTGCTATTTTAGGAAATCTGTACCCATTCCAATGATTTTACAAGGTTTATCATCACCCAATTGAATGTGTCCAAAATATCCTTGAACATGATCATGAAAATGTTTACTATTAGCTCTAGCATGGAATGAGGCCCCTGAATCTACCACCCAGGCATCAATAATATTTTATAAGGAAGGAATCAAGGGATCTTGTAAAATCATCACCTATCACATTTGCTTCATGATTGTTTTCTTAATGTGCGTCTCCTTGTTTTCCCTTTTGAGACTTGTAGTCTTTCATCAAGTGTCCTTTCTTCCCACATTTCTAGCACACTATCCCAGATCTGGACTTGTATCTGTCTTTCCTTGACTTACTGTGATATCTTGGGCTCTTTCCTCTTTCCATTTTTCTTCCTCTAGTCTCTATATTCAAAGCATTACCTGATGTCTCACCAGAGCTTTTCTGTTGCGTTTCCTCGCTAAGGATTGCACCGACAAGATCACACAACTTTAAAGTACTAGATCAAGAGACAGAGTTATTAAAGCCCATAACTAATCCATTCCAACATTCTAGAAATAAGCACAAAAATAATAGAGCCCTAACTTCATCATCAAAAGTTACCCCTACAGAACTTAACTGATTGGTAATTGTATTAAATTCATTTAAATGATCAAAACCAAATCCACCTTCTCACATCCTCATGTTAAATAAAAACTTCATAAGAAATACCTTATTTGAGGCTGAGGGTTTTTCATATAATTTGGCCAATGCCTACATTAAACGCTCTATTGTCGTTTCCTTTGAAATATTAAAGGCTATCAATGCTGCTAGGCACAACCATATTGTTCCAAGTGCCTTTCTATCGAGAATATCCCATTCTGTGCCTGTCATACTCATCGGCTTCTTTGTCTTTCTGCTCAATGGTAGGTACAGATATTTCTGATATAGATAATCTTCCATTTTCATCTTCCATTGTTGGTAGTTTTGGCTGTTAATTTTTTCGACCCTAAACCTACCATCTTTTGCCATTGCTCCCACTTGAACTAGGAACCCTTCTCTCCTGTAAGTTTATCATCCAAATAGACCTTTGGCTCTGGTACCAGTTGTTAGGAAATTATATATTACAGAGCAATGGAAGACATAAAATATATTGCAAAAATATAAACACAGAAAATGCACAAAACAAGAGAGACATAGATATACGTGGTTCACCCAGTTTGGGCTAGGTCCACGGAGAAACAACCAGTCCTTCCTTTTATATTATCCAGCGAACTGAATAGAGACAATCTACAACAAATCCATTGTAATTCCCTCTTTTCTCTCAATCTCCTCTCTCTTCCTCACTCAGAATAAAGATATACATAGGTGCAATACAATTCCCTCATATATAGCGAGGGGTTGTCTTCTAGGGAAAAAAACCCTAAATTAAACATAACTTCTATCGTGAGATCTCCGCCTAATGAATGACCCAGATTGAATACAAAATTACAACATTTTAGAAGGAAAATTTACATATTTTTTTAGCTTCGAGGGCATTGCCCCCGATCCCCCGCCGGGGGGGGGGGGGGCTCCCAAAGGTCAGAGCCACCCCCCAGACACCCCCGCAACATATATTTTACTGGCGGCTTTGCCACCGCATTATGAATTGGGGTCCAATGTGGAAATACCTTTGAATACAGAAGATAATAGGGCTCCACACCCAATAGATATCATGACCTCATGCATGACAACAACATCCATACCAATGTATACTGAAAATATGCAAGCATAAACAAAATGTAACCAATAACAATCTCATGACAACACACTTCGCAATAAAAACATCCTCTTTCACATGACGACATCACTACAACCATGAATGACACCATGAATATACAACAAGCATATAGACCACAAGGATGATTAACACACGTGTAAATGACATGAATGCATAACCAACACATACCACCCATTCGGTGCAAGGGGTGAACCATGCTCTGATACCATGATATGGTATCAGATGTCAATCAAAGAGAGTGAAACCCACTCTAATACCACTTTGTGGTATCAGATATGACCCAAAGAGAGCGTAACCCACTTTGATTCCACTTTGTAACACCGTCATCCCACATCTACCCAAGTAACTGGCCAACTTGGGTAAATATGCGATGAGAGGCCACTATAATGGGATTCAACTTTCTAGGTGACTTTAAGGAAGTGGAATCGATGGAAACACACAATACAGACCTTCCACATAAACAAAAGAACTTCCAAGAGCCATCCTAAACACTGAGGTAACCATCCCCTGAGACCAATTGAAGTTTAGACCATTAAAGCCCCGCATGCTTGCTATAGCTCCAAATATCACCCTTTATATTTGTGATGCTTGCTTTATGGCCTAAGGCAACCCCTCCTTCCAGATTTGGTCCAAATATTTTAAAAATAGTGTTTTACTCCCTGTACGCTACTTTTCCCTATGTTAAAAGTGTGTACACACGGTTCAGTCTATACCGAACCCGTGTATATGTGTTAAAACACTTAAAAGAAATTAAATTTCCTTAGTTATGGGTGGAGATCATGGGTTTTACTTGTCGATTACCTATTAGTGCCTGTGGCCCAACTGTTCCCAATTGTTTCCCATCTAAAAACTTAATTTTGGAGAAGTATAAAAATACTTCAACAGGAAGGCCTTAAGGAGGAGAGAAATGATAGAATTACTATACTAAGATTATCCCCTGATCAAGTTTGAAGAATCCCTATGCTTCAAGCACTTCCCCAAGTTCAAGAAACCCTTGTTTCCTTGAGTGTTGATATTCTCTCACATGCTTGGAGATATCATGGTATTCGTTATGGAAGGAGGCTATTGAAGACTGGGATTGGACGGACCTGGAGGACGGTTCCACTTGGAGCTGGAAGAGGAAGAATCAGGCGAACTCTTTCCATGTTTTATTATAGTTTTCAACAATAAAAAGAAACATTGTCTTGTTCTTGATATCAACTTTGTTTATGCATCAGATGTTATTGTTATGATTTATATATAAATGACTATTTCAATGTATAACTAACCATCTACTGATATGATATAAAGTTGATTCCAATAAAATGCTTTATTTATATGCTACTATGTGTATTCTAATTTGCTAATTTGCAGGTTCGAAGATCATTAGGAGTTGCAGAGGGTTTGAACCTTGGCTAGAATTACCCAAATGGAGGACATCCACATATGTTCATCCTCACATAGCTAGTTTTTTTAAGCATGTTGCCTGAGTTGAACGCTTGTTTCTTGCTGTAGATTACTCTTGCTCTACTACGGTTCTGACCTAAAGCCCTAGGGGACTTATTCCCTTAATAGAATTGGCGAATCCACTGGGGATAACAATCTTGTTATTCCTAGCTTGGGTTATTCAGTGCCAATCAGGGCTCAGTTCTTAGTTTACTTGCTGTGACTATATTTCCTGCTCCTATAGGAACTCAGACTTCAAGTTTGATCTTTTTCATCAGGCCTGATTTTTTTTTTTTCTTGTAAAACTTCATATACACACCTTTGTTTGTTTACAGAAGCATACACACGCTTGTTTCTGTGAACTGAAACCACATCTACGCGAGTTTCTTTTGGTAGAAACATGTGTACACGCACCTGTGTAGGGACACAATCACGTATACAATTTTTTGCATGCTTTTTTCAAATCTTTCTGCCCAGAAAGATTTGCTTCTTGGCCCGTGTGGTTTCTAAGTGGTTAGTTTTTGTCTTCATATTTTAATTGTCTAGTGAGCTTACTATTTTGAATTCTCTCCTGCTTTGAAAACGTTTTCAACCTCGGTTTGCTTTTGAGTGAGTTTTATGATTTGTGTTTGAACACACAAGGCTTCTTATAGAGGTTCTTGATTGTTTTGGTCTTCCAGGACAAATGATTGTTTGTGATATTTGTGTCAAAATTTACTATTGGTCTGCTTGCTTTGCTTCCCATCATTTTTGTGGCCATACAATTTTTCTTTCTTTTCCAAAGTTTCTTGTTGTTGAATTTGAAAGTGTGTCTTTCCTAATTTCTTGATCAGTTTCTCCAAGATATTTTTGCTACTTTTGGATCGTTTAGTGCAATTTGAAACATCTATTTTGTTCAAGTTCTCATTCGTGTTGAATTGGTAACTTACAAAGTTTCCTTGTGCTTTGCTTTCAGTCTTTGAGTCTTTGGTAGCATTTTGAGTGCTTTTGAAAAGTTGTTTTTATTGCTTCTTGAAAAAGAAAAGTTCCTCAAAAACATCATTTTTTCTTTCCTTTTCCGAATTTGATTTTCATTTCTTTGGTTTTGTGAAAGTGAATTGTGATTTTTCAAGACTTGCCTTGCTTATTTAAGGAAACTTTGTATGTGAAACTTGCATTCTCTTCAAACATTTAAGTTGGATTATTAAAAAGCTTTAAACAATTGTTTTCATCTCTTCTTAGAGTAATCTAGAATTTTACATTATCATGTACACTTTGCATTAGCGTAGTTTTGCATTATTAAAGCATCGATAGTCTTTTAGTTTTTGTGAGTGTGTAGTCTGTTATAAGAAAAGAAAAGGAAAAAATTTTCGCTTTATAGAAGTTTCTTAGAACCCAAGTAGAAGTTGCTTTTCATTGAAGAACAAACAAGTGCATTGCATATAATTTAATTTTTCATTAATTTCTTTTGCGTCATAAAAAACACCATTGTTTTCATTTCCATAACTGTCCCTTGACTTAAAAGAATGGCCACTTAAAATAAAGCACTTAATAAAATAAACTAGAACTTTTTATATTGTTAATCAGATACACCAACAAGTTTTACGTTTATTTATGGCCTTGGATTAGGTGAGAGGAGAGTAAACTCTCTAAGGCCACTCTAAATTATAAAACATAGAAGTTTGAATAAAGCGTAAAATCCAATAGCATTAGGGAGACCGGGAAAGTTCCGTGACTGGGAGTTAAGCATGATTCTTTTTGAAGATAAGGACGAGAGACACCCCCTCTCTTACTTGTCAGATCTCACCTCACGACTGTTCTGCTCGGTTTCTGATATGATTTGGTGTCTTTAGTTATGAATCTTAGGGATCTACACAAGTGGCTATGGAGGGGAATCTCATGGCACGTGAGGTTGACATTGCATCATGTTCAGCGGTACTTCTGGAGGGCACCCTTGTGAAACTTGGGGGCTTGCACCAGCAAAGGCTATTGTCTGGAGGTTTGCATAACTACCTCTAATACCTTCGCTAATAGACCTGGGGCATAATTACCACAGTCTATTTCCGGAAGGCCCTTTTTTATTCACTTTCTTGTATTTTGGTGTCTAGTCCTAACCATCCAGAGCAGAAATACTTGGAAGTTGTTTGACTGTTGAGTTCCTTAGGGATATTTTTTAGTGTGTGTTTTGTGCTCCTAGTCGGCCTAGCTTTCAACTTTATTGAGTCTTTAAGTAGATCTTATTAAAATAATTCAAAGTGGCCGACCAATCACTTAGACGGTCTCGTAGACTTTGTGGGCTTTCAACTGTGAGTCTAGAGCCTTCTCCCAGAAGGCGTAGGAGTGATTCTACTAGTGGTTTTCAACCAGTGGCAGCCAGTGCATTGGAGATTGATCCTCTGCTTGGGGGCATCAGTGTACAAGATAGAATTGGTACTACTACAGAGCTATAGAGGAACACGCCAGTTCTTTCTCGAGTGCTCTTCCAGTCGGAAGATAATATTGAGGTAGAAGAGATCTCAGAGTCAATTGCAGCTCCGAATTCTCCTCTCCCTTATGATCATACAGATTTATTGTTATACGTTGGAACCCTAACACACAGGCCTTTAAGCGCAATTCCACACACATCTATCCCTTCGATGACCATTGCTAGAAGCATGGTATCCACCATGAGTGCTGCGAGTATGCAAACTCCCATGTCAGTGCAAGGGAGAGGAACTATTTACATCCCCTCTACATCATTATTTGGGTCTACTTCGATTCCATCAATGAGTGGAAGTTCTCAAGCCAATGCATCCAGTTTTGGATTCTTCCCTTTTGGAATGCCATCTGAAGCTATTCCTTCAGTTCCATTAAGTGTACCATTAATTGCCTCCACGTCCATGATGAGTGGATCAGCTTCTTTTTAGGGTTTCCCCTTTGGAAGTGGTTATATATCACATTCCAATCTGATGGTAGGGTCTATGCCCTTTCCTTTCACAGGTCAAGGTACTAATCCTTTTCAGAGTTGGACAAACCCCGTGGTTAGTGGGATAGGAACTGGGAATTAGTTTTTCAGCCAACAAAGGAATGTGCCGTATTCCTCAGTCAATTCACTTTGAAGTTTTCTACTCTTAGCTAATGCTTGGAACCCTTATCAGGGGCTTTCAGCTCCTTACAATAATTCGTTAGGGGGAAACTTTATTGGTTACGGAGGTTTTTCAGCTAGATTTGGTCAAACTTCGAGTTTTGCTGGACCACAAGGTTCACCTTTTTGTTCAGTATGTTCTACTAGTTACTTCGAGGAACCTAGAGCCTTTCAAAATCTAGGTCATTCTTTCCAGACTTTTGGGAACCCTGCCTAATCTAGGTGGAATCCCCAAGGTCCTCCGCAACTTCCTTTTCTGGCTACGCTTAATCTGCTAGAGTTGACTAAGTTGACAAACGATCCAATCAGATACAATCCATCTTGGCTTCCGGTCCCAGCCAAACTTCTGTCGGATATTCCAAAATTCGAAGGGAAGAGTGGTGAAGACTCGGGCGACCATGTAACCATGTTCCATTTATAGTGCTCATCTAACTCCCTGATCGATGATTCAATTAGGTTGAGACTATTTCAGCACAATTTAACTCGGAATGTGGCTAAGTGGTATATAGAGTTGCGAGGGGGCACCTTTACGTCTTTCACCAATTTGGTTAACATTTTCTTAAACCATTTTGAGTTTCCTATCCATTATGAAGATGGAACTAAACTTCTGGCAAATTTTCATTAAGACACGGCTACTCAAATTTCGGACCATATCCAGGAATGGAGATGGAGAAAGAGGCTCATTAAAGCTTAAATTCCACCTGAATTCCATCTCAAATGGTTTCTAAAATCATTACAACCCGAGATCTCCAAGGATGTTTCTATGTCCAGAGTTTATTCCGAAGAGCAAGCTATCTTTCATTCCCAGCAGTTAGAACTAATATATTCTCAATCTAGGACTCTTCAGAAGATCTTGCCTGATCCTCCTAGATCCACGGTTGATATAGCCAAACCGAAGCCAAGCCCGCATGTTGATGGTATATTTGGATCAATTGATGGGAATGCAGTGAACCTTCTGAGCCAATTGTAGCATTTTTCTATACAAACTACTTCTTCCAATCAGGCTGCACTATCTACTCCTACAGCTTCTTAGCCTTCTTCCATAAATGCCTTTCAGGCTTCTAATCCACAAGGAAATCAAAATTCTGATGGAAAGAAGAAGGGACGAGGTAAAAAGAAGAATTAGGATGGGAAGGGTAATGCAAACAAAGTCGGAAATAGTGCTAGTGAGGGTGGAAAAGAGTCTAAGAAGAAAGTTAAATTTTCATGCAAGTTATGCAGTGGAGACCATTTGACTCATCTCTACCCGAAAATTCAAGATGCTCAACGATTTTTAGTGCAACAAGGGTCTTCTAGCTCTGAAGCTATCTTAAGTAACCCTTTCCCCCAAGGGTAGCAGTTGCTTGCTGGCGCGAACTCAAATCCTGGTACCTCTGCACAAGGCAACCAGGAGGGGGATAATTCCTCAAATGTTTTCATGATGAATTCTAATGTCAATGTGGCTACACGGTCATCGGATTATGGTGAAGCAGAAACATCTAAGGATAAATTTGTTCTCAGAACTATGGATCCACTTCATATTGAGCGACCCTCTATCGAGTCTATACCTTGGATACTGAAAGGTTCCGCTAAGCATGCAACTATCAACCCTAATGCTAGGGCAACCCAAAACTACTTCATTGTCGAGGATCTAGCTCAAAGTCCTCACGCTATGTCTACTTTAGTGTTAATCCAATAGTGTCCTGCATAATGAAGTGCTTTGCTTTCAGCAATCAGGGCAGTCGATCCAAATAATTCTCTAGTGCTAACTTTTGACATGCTCAATGTCAAAAAGAGACTTCCTCATCATATGGTTTTTCAAATAAGGTCTACTTACTAGGGAACTAATATTTTTCAAACAATTGTACATGAGGGAGCTTCCACGTGCGTTATGTCAATGTCATGTTGGAAGGCCATTGGATCGCCTTTAGCTTTTCCTTCACCCACTCTCTTGACAACTTTTGATGGACATTCTCATAGGCCACATGGGCTTATCCCGACCTTTCCTATATGTATTGGAGGAAAGGTTGTTAATATCGAAGTAGAAATCATTGATGCCAACCTAGATTACAATCTCCTCTTAGGACAAAATTGGATTTATGAAATGGATGCCGTAGTTTCGACTCTATTTCGAGTCCTTTGTTTTCCTCATGAGGGGAAAATTGTTAAGGTTGATCAATTGGATTATTCTCTAGTTGACCCTCATCCAACTATGGATTCTATTGTTTCATTGGTGGATAACCCCCATCAACCTATCGAGAATCTAGGAGTTGGGATATATTCCTCATTGATGGGTACATTTGATCTTCCCACTCCTATAGCTAGAATCAATGCCATTTTGTCCTCCAAAGAGTCTTCATGGGAAGAGTTCTTACAAACTTATTATTTTTCAAACCCTTGGACCTTTCCTTTGCCTACAACCACATTAGATGAGGGACAAGTTGGTGGAATGGAATTTCCTAAGTCTACAACAGAGCTTAGATATCAATTTACCATTAACTGTGTAGATGACCATCCTACTCCTTTTTAAGAGGAAGAGTTAGATGGTGATGTGGCCCCAGCTTGGACCCTTGACTCTACTTTTGCTATGGATTGCTTAGATACAGTTTTACCATCTGAGGAGGCAATGACGGGTGTAGATCGACCTTGGGAAGATTTATACCGTCATTCATATTTTCCTCCCCCATTGCAGGAAGTCGAATCTAGGTTCTCCAATCCACTAACTAGCGAAGTTTGTATGGTTTGAAACCCTTTGGCTCCAGCACACACCTATGTCGAAGGTAATATGTTGGTCATTTCAAAAACTGTATCGATAAACATCTCTAGGAACCCTAATGTGATAGAAAATGTCTTCATCGGAGCCGAGTGTTCCCCTAAAGAGATTCAAATTTACACCGACCTCTTTAAAGAATTTCAGGATGTATTCACTTGGTCTTATGAAGAAATGCCTACTATTGATCCATCCATCATTCAGCATGAGATCAAGATGTATGAAAACTCTAAACCGATCTGTTAAAAGCTTTGGCCGATAAATCTTAAGAAAGCAGTAGCTATTAAAGCTAAAGTAGAAAAGATGCTCAAGGTGAGTTTCATATACCCCATCCCTCTAATGGATTGGGTTTTTAATCCAGTCCCAGTTGATAAAAAACAAGGAATGATCTGAGTGTGCATTGACTTTAGGGATTTAAACAAAGCTTGTCCAAAACCCCACACCGTTTATTGATCAGATACTTGATGAATGTGTGGGTAATGAGATTTTCTCCTTCATGGATGGATTCTCCAGTTATAATCAAATATCTATCCATCCAGAAGACCAGCATAAGACAACTTCCATATATCCCTGGGGTACCTTTGCATACAAAAATATGCCTTTTGGTCTTAAAGATGTTAGAGCCACATTTCAACGGGCCATGTCTTACACTTTCCATGACTTCATGCATGTCATCAAAGCATACTTGGATGATTTAGTTGCTCATTCTCGAAAGAGGATCGATCATCCCAGTGACCTTCAGTTAGTTTTTGAGAGATGTCTATTTTACAAGATCCAGTTGAATCCAAATAAGTGCATTTTCATGGTTACATCTGGTCGGTTGTTAGGGTTCATTGTGTCAACTGAAGGGATTCAAGTTGATCGCTTCAAGGTGGGGGCAATAGTTCCATTTCCTCCCCCGTCTTCCATTCCACAACTTCAAAGTCTTCAGGGGAAGGAAAATTTCTTAAGATGGTTTATAGCAAACTATGATAATATAACTAAAGGATTTATGCATTTGCTAAGGAAAGGAGTCGCACTTTTTTGGGACGACTTTGCACAATGATATTTTGATGCCTTGAAGCAAGCGCTAATCTCTGCCCTACTTTTGAGTCCAACGGATTACAGTAGAGATTTCCTTTTATATCTTGCAACCGAAGAATCAACCATAGGTATGGTTCTGGTTCAAGAAGTTGATGCTCTCACAGAGTATGTGATTTACTACTTGATTCGAGGCTTGGTAGGTCATGAACTACGTTATATTTAGAAATCGGCCTTGGCAGCTATCCATGCTATCTAGCGGCTTCGTCATTATATTCTACTATGCAAAACATTTGTCTTAGTGGCGGTAAATCTTTTCCAATTTGTCCTCAGTAGGCGAGTGATTAGGGGAAAATACAATCGATGGATTTCTATTTTACAAGAATTCGATCTTGAGTTCTTGTCAGCCAAGTCTAAGAAATCATTAGTTTTTGCAGAATTAATTTCTGATCTTCCTTGTGGGGAAGATATTGTTCATGAGGAGAGTTTCCTGGATGAAAATCTATTGCTAATCTCTTCACAAGACCCCTGGTATGTAGATATCATCATCTATCTCCAAACTTTGAAGTTACCTCCTACTTCCTCCAACGATGAACGTCGAAAATTATGTCACCTGGCTAAGAACTATGTCATCATTGGTGATGCATTATATTGCCGAGGGGTTGATTCAATTCTTAGGCGTTGTTTAACCTTAGAAGAAGCAGAGTCTGTG
This sequence comes from Pinus tabuliformis, assembly GCA_031772625.1. NCBI lineage: Eukaryota > Viridiplantae > Streptophyta > Pinopsida > Pinales > Pinaceae > Pinus > Pinus tabuliformis. Next base: position 1,535,641,006 of record CM062818.1, on the reverse strand, counting down.
CTTAATGATTGCCATAGCGGATCTTGTGGTGGTCATCTATTTGGGCTTGCAACAACCAAAAAAATCTTGCATGCTGGCTACTTTTGGCCTTCGCTTTTCAAAGATTGTATTGAAGCAGTCAAATGTTGCCACCCTTGTCAAGTCTATACTCGAAAGATGCCTGCACATCCAGCTCTTCTTTTCCTTGTTATCACTATTGGTCCTTTTACAAAGTGCGGTATTGAATTTACTACCTGTAATCCACCTTCAGCAGCAAATCACAAGTACATTATAGTGGCTGTAGACTACTTTACGAAGTGGGCTAAGGCCATGCCCACTTATAAAAATGATAGTGAGATAGTGGCATTGTTCCTCTTCAATTAGATTATTTCTCGTTTTTGTATCCCGAGAGAGATTGTCACTAATCATGGCAGTCATTTCCAGAACCAACTGATGTTCGAATTGGCTCTTAAATTGGGCTTTCGGTAGGAGCATTTGTCTCTGTATTATCCTCAAGCCAATTGGAAAGTTGAAGTTATGAATAAGTCCCTCAAGACGATCCTGTAAAGGACAATTGAAAAACATCTCTCCAATTGGCATCTCATGTTATATTCGGCTCTCTGGGCATACCGAACCTTGGTAATGACTGCCACATGTTTTACACCTTTTCAGTTAGTTTACGGGTTGGAATCTATTTTTCCTATTGAGTGTGAAATTCCCTCCCTTAAGTTTGTTGTTGAGCTCCTTCCAGATACTTCTAGTCTCGAAAAGCGGCTCCTTCATTTGGAACATCTCAATGAGCAGTGTGGAGATGCCGCCATAATCAATGAGGTTCATAAGAAAAAGGTTAAAACTCAGTACGATAAAGTTGTCCGTCCTCGAGTCTCTTCTGAAGGTGACCTTGTCTTGGTCTATGACCAAGATAAAGACACCTTGGGGGTAGGCAAATTCAAGTCTATGTGGTATGGTCCCTTTATAGTGAAACGAGTTTTAGGAAAAGGGGCTTAGGAATTAGTTGATTTTGAAGGGAACAAGTTGGTAGAGCCCTAAAACGGGCTCTAACTCAAGAAGTACTTTGCTTAGGTTACAGGCAAGCAATGGCTTCTTTGTATATTTCGTATTTTTGTACGTATTCTATTGAGAGTTTTTGTGATATCGACACTTTTTTTATCTGCTTTTGCAGGTGTTGATGGATGACTTGCTCTATTTCGGATTTGCCGATGGTGCTAGTCAGCATACTCGGAACCTTGCTTCTACAGCTTGGGTGATTTATTATCCAACTGGTCAGTTGATGGTGTCAAGGGGAGTATGTATTGGTTCTGCATTAAATAATATTTCCGAATATACTATCATCATTAATTTACTATCTGAAGCTATTTCTTATGGATTTGATTCATTGGTAGTGTATCTTGACTCACAGCTGGTAGTTTCACAATTGATCAACATTTATCGGGTTCGGGATCCTTATTTATATCACCAATTTTTGAGAGTGAGGGTGTTGCAAAGATCATTTGTTTTATTGCTTATTTACACATTCCAATATCTGACAATTCATTAGCAGATTTTATCGCTAATCAAACATTAGATTGGCATATCATTCATTCATCAAGATAAAATTAAACATCAATAATCTGGAACTATATATATATATATATATATATATATATCATAAAACCGCCAGTGTGTACATAAAGTGTTTCAAAAATAATATACAAAATCAGGACTAAATGCTCATAATCATGTCCAGTCTATTATGACTCAGCCCAGGATGAGTGGCTAACAAGGTGACCACTGCATTGGCCATACACCAAAGAATGAGAACCCAGTCTTGTAGTAATCCTACCACATGGTGATGCATCTCCTCAGGTAGGTCTTCTATGGCCACATTGGTACCAGGTGATTCAATCTCACCAAGTTTCTTTGGACTGCATATAAGACCCTCTCTTTCTTTGCAGCCGCCTCTTCGGCACCTCTTTTGCGATGCCTATGCCACAGAAATCTGTCTGGTCGTACCAAAACTACATTTGGAACATGATCATTATATCAGTATTTTAATCCCATCAAAAATTTCTTTAAGTTCATTTTCATATTTAGAAAATACAAAAAAAAATTAAAATTGATAAAACTAAAAATGGTTACCTATCTCTCCCAATGTTGTGTTTGGTGGCAGCACCAAATCTGGATCTCCTCTAAAATCCATGCTAGCATAGGGATAGTCATCCACGGCGATGATTTGTTGTTCCCACCAGGAGAAGAACTCATCATCGAATGCAATCCTCAGCACGTCCCTGCCTCCAAGGCATTTCATCAGGTTGGCCCACCTTCCCATCTGAGGATCTCGGGGGCTACTAATAGAAACTAATACTCTAGGACTTAGCCCAGGAATCTTCTTGGAGAAGAAGGAGCACAAAATGTTCCCATATCCAAAAATTTTGGTCTGTCCTTTCTGAATGGAGGACAATTGGCTCTTCATGTTGGTAAGAAGAGGTGTACACCAATAAAAAATAGTAGTGAGACACTCCACAACCAAGCTCATGGATAGTCGTGATGCTTGGTGCAATGAGACTAATCCATTCATCCTAGCTATGGTGAATAGTAAGATCCTCAAGGATAAGTTATCTACATGTTTCATTGGAATCTGGCTTCCAGTTTTCTCCGGATGCCCCGGACAGTATATATGTACGTAGTCTTCCACTGAGAGACTACCTCGTGTCTAGCCAGTCGAATGTACAACTTCTCCTCTCCGAGAGAGACCAGTGATAAAGTAAATATATTCGACCTCTATCCTCAAAGGAATTTGATCAATCATAAAAGCATCATCTTCGATACTCCAATAGTGGATTAACATTTCAAGCAAGTGGGTGTTGGCCTTCATATTTTCATTTTGAAAATTTTCAATAAGCCTCATCCCCTCAATGCATGTGAGGCCTGTTGATCATTTATAACTTCATTATGAATGGTAGTATGCTCCCTCTCTCTCGATGTGATTGTCATCCTGAAAGAAAATTAAGTTTCAACCATTAGATTTTTGTGTTTAAATTTCAGACCACATATACACGGGTCCCTTTCATACATAGTCATGTGTACGGCCTGCGTGTACGTAGGTTTATAATATACAACCCATGTATACATCGCGTTGAAATTTTTAACATAAATTCCTAGAGTCAAATCTCAATTAAAATTTCTAAAAAAAATCATAAAGTAATGCAAGCTTGAATTGGGGGTTACCTGATGATTTTGATCTAATTTGAATGGTCTGATTCTTTGGGGGTCAAGTTTTCTCTTTTTTCTCCACAGCTTTTTCTCTCAACACAAATGGTACAAATGGTGAGTCAAAAAGTCATTTTATAATCTTTGAAAATGTCAAATTTTTTCAAAACTTGATTTTTTTCATCTCATTAAAGTTTTAACTTGTGAGCTTGGATTGTTGGGAATAGGTTGTTTTTTCAGGACATTCTGGATGCTTCTTCTAAAATTTCACATCGGTTCCATGACAACTGACCTGTCATGGTAGGTATCATTTACTCACTTGCATATAGGTTATGGAAACCATTTTTTCAGTTGAATTTTGCATACTATCCTCCATTTGTCGATACACTTGCCATAGGGTTGATCCCATTGTGTTATGGTTAGTAAACCATGTTCACTCACCGATTTTTAAATGATGACACAATGATAGAATCCTTTACATGGGCATCGTAGTTAGCAACTTACTAACATTGGTTGCCCATATTTTTTTATTGAGTAGGCTCAGGAGTCCTCTCTAGTCTCGCCATGACTCGTGCGTTGAAGACTCATTCCTCTTTGCTTCTTCGCTTCGTTCTGACCTTATACCCTAGAGGCTCCTTTGTGTTGAGTTGTGCTACTACATTGCATTTTGACCATTTGTACCTTTTTGCCTTGAGCCATTTTCCCTTGGACTCGTGTTCAAGCCACTTTTTGACCATGTCTTCTCCAAACTCAAACTTACAATCCCTTACATTCTACAACTTGACACACCCTCAGACCCATGGAGGGAACATCCCTTTGAGTGTCCTTGACCAGCTATGCCTCCCTACATTTAGCATAGGAATGTTTCCATCCTAGTAACTAGATCATATGTTTCACTGACACTCATTCCTTCCACTGTACTATAACATTCTTTTATTGTTTTTCCAACTTAAAGAAAAAGACAAAAAAAAAATATATTCCAAAAAGAGCGGGAAGGGGACAACATTTCCATATATTTTTGGCAGCTAGAATCAGTTGTGTTGCCCTTGAACAAATCACTCAAAATAAAGTCGCTCCTCCATTTGGGTGGGATTTAGTTTGACTTAGGTATGCCTTAACCTTGTTGTTGAGTCAGTTTTCCTCCAATTGATTATCTCCTTCAATCATATCGAGAGTTCGTTCATGCCTCCTACATGAAGAACTTATACAGAGTTATCATATGTTGCCACATATTCATCATTGAGTCATGCTTTTGCTCAAGGGAATTGAGCCTGATTCGACCTCTCTATGGTGTACCTTGACCTATTTTTCAGTCGGCCATCCCCAGTTGTCAGTGTCTTGTTTGTCATCACATCAGTTATATTGGTCCTTTACTAATGCTAGTTTGAGAAAGTCTCCATTGACTTCTTGCTGGCAGGTCCTTTCCTTATCGACGACGACATATTGCTCTCAGAACAGACCTAGAGCCGCACCCTAGCCCTATTTTCATTACTGATAGGTCACCTTGTTCTCAGCATCAATCAATATCATGGGTATTTGACTGAGTGGTTTCCCTTGTGTTCGACATCAGCTTTCATTATCACACATTGGGATTCATGCAGTGCCTTGGTTTCCATTTGACCTTATTGGTGGATTCCTCACCTCTGTGTTAGCTTTCATTATTGGTTGGTTCAATGGGTTTCTATAGTGCACTAGCTACATCTTGTGTACATCAGAAATATGCTTCGGTTGGGTTACTACATTTTTTTTTGTCTGATTCCTTCCACATTATTGGCCTACAAGTTACACTCGCGCTAGATTGATGAAGGATGCCTTAATGCCTTCCTTCTAGTGGATCTTTTCCTATCGACTATGACTCATTACTCTCGGGAAAAGATCTAGAGTCCATTTGGCAGTACCTTGGGGTTTGCAATCATTAATGGCAGATCCTTAGCTATCAACAATGGGAAACCATCATTGTCTCCTGATTGATAGATTCTTCTAGGTGTTCGACTTCAGCTCATTTATTCACACTTGTTAGATTGTATGGGGTACCTTAACTCTCATTATCATTATTGGTGAGTAGTCTCGTATTTGTTAATGGTATACATCAATGACCAGTAACCAAATGATTTCTCACATGGTTTACTTCAGATCATTTATTCTCATTGTGTAGAAATGTACCACAGCGGTCGGTGAAGACTTCGGGTTGCATCAACATTCTTTGGTTCACTTGTCAATTGCTCCTATCGATGCTAGTTGACACCATTCCACATTATATGTTGCAGTCCTTCACAGTGACATCCTATATGCTGGCATCTGAGTTGCGATGTAGTATCATCTTATTCCATCATGTTCATTTGGTACTATTAAGATCAGTTTTTGACATCAGTCATCAGCTTCATATTTCAGCTTCATTGATCATCTTCTTATATGTGATATTCAGACATGTACTTGTTCGATCATGATCAGATGGTCCATTATGTACTTTCAATTCTTTGTACTTGAATACATAGTGGATCCACTTGTACTTGATAGGTAGACATGCTTTACTTTCTCTGAGCATGGGAATGCCCACCTAAGACAGTTGTTTCTTTCCGATCTTCTTTTGCTGGCTTGGCAGGCTGAAATCTAATGAAGTCATTCTTAGTTTTTGATAGGTTTCCTTTCCATATACTTAATACATTTCAGCCATCATGTACCCCTTCTGACCTCATATACTAGGAGGCATCTATTATAGCTCCAAATACCACCCTTTGTATTTGTGATACTTTCTTTATGGCCTGGGGAAACCCCTCCTTCCAGACTTGGTCCAAATATTTTAAAAACGGTGTTTTACTCCCTATACGCTACTTTGCCTTGTGTTAAAAGCATGTACACGTGGGTCAGTATATACCCAACCCACATATATGTGTTAAAACACTTAAAAAAAAAATTCCTTAATTATGGGTGGAGATCACGGGTTTTACCTGTTGATTACCTATTAGTACCTGTGGCCCAACTGTTTCCTAACTAAAAAAGTAATTTGGGAGAAGTATAAAAAGAATTCAATGGGAAGGTCTTAAGGAGGAGAGAAATGATAAAATTACTATACTAAGATTATCCCTTGATTAGGTCTGAAGAATCCCTCTGCTTCAAGCACTTCCCCAAGTTCAGGAAACCCTTGTTTCCTTGAGTGTTGATATTCTCGCACATGCTTGGAAATATCATGGTATTGGTTATGGAAGTTGTTGAACACTAGGATTGGATAGACCTAGAGGATGGTTCCTCCTGGAGCCAGAAGAGGAAGACTCAAGTGAACTCTTTCCATGTTTTATTATAGTTTTCTACAATAAAAGGAAACACTGTCTTGTTCCTGATATCGACTTTGTTTATGCATCAGATGTTATTGTTATGGTTTATATATAAATGACTATTTCAATGTATAACTAACCATCTACTTATATGATATAAAGTTGATTTCACTAAAATTATTTATCTATATGCTACTATGTGTATTCGAATTGGCTCATTTGCAGGTTCGAAGATCATTAGGAGTTGCAAAGGGTTTGAACCCTAGCAGAGGCTCCTTCATTCACCTTTTCAGTCTACTATCATCGACTTAAGGTCATGTTGATGCCTCGAAAATCGCTGCATCAACATCGGGGATAACCACCTAGTCCGGACCTTAAAGGAAGCTCCTTTTCCGTTTGGTGTGGTGGCTACGACTGGATATAATGGGACAAGTTTCCCAATGATTGGTATATAGGATGGATAAATGATTGATTCTCTAATATATAATGATAATGGATGAATGATTTAATCTAAAAGTAAAATTATAAACAACTATCCTATCTCGGGAAATTGCTGCTTTTAGCGTAACTTTTGATGGTCTTCATCCAAAAACAAGCATATAGATGACTCTTGTTGGTAAACAAAGATATTTATTCATATGATAATTACTAAGCCCAAATAGTTTAACAAAGAAATCAAGCAAACATTATTACACTATTCCTCATATATATCATAGACATAGATATTATTGAAAGAAGAACAGTCCTTAGACATTCAATAGTGAAAAGTACAAGGATTGCTGTGAAAACACATACATATATTCAATGATAGAAAAATTTAAATGAATGCCAATTCACACAAAAAATGACACAAGGGCATAGATAATAGTACCATATGTTCTTTGAATCACTCCCAATATCAACCGCATTCAAATTCCTTCTTTTAACTTAGAAACACTTCCACAAAAGGAAATAGTGCACATGTCATCAAAGCTTTCTTCGTCAAAATTCAGAATACTGGCCCAGTCTTCATAAAAAATAGATCAGAAGCACAATAGTGTGACTTACTGATTTGAGTTTATACAAAAATTGACGACCCTTTCCAAATGCATGAAAGGGCCAATAAATACTAATTAAGCTAACTAATTACAAAATAAAAGTGCTATTTAATTGGTACAACTATATTATGAATATCTCCTCAAAATCAGCTTGTCTTCAGTCAGTAGCATGATTCATTGTTTCGGATGACCTCCATTCGAGTTGAGTTGGCAGATATCTTGTATTGGTTGCAACTCTGGAGGGAGACTTAGGCAAGAATTCAGTTGAGATGAATATGTGGCATCTTGGATCTCGGGGATCATGCAACTGATAGCATCAGTTAAACATTTGAGTGCGGCCCTCTGACTGTATGGCTTGATCAAGAAAAACCAAAAGGCATCCCAAGTTAAAGTTTGGATGCCAGCGATTAGTCTTACATTCTTTTCCAATTCCTGCTTGCATGTTTGCTCCAAGGCTTTGGCCGATGTCAATTTACCTGGATTACACTATGAAATCATATTAGACAGATAAAGAGTTTCATTGGCAAATTCAATTAAATTGCTAGTAGATAACCGCCATCTTGAGGTTTCTTTTTCTGCCTTCATTAGTTGCGACTGCCATTCTAGGAACATGATGTCTTTGTGCGACTCTAGAATTTTGGGCAGATCTGAAGCCTGTCCTTCACTAGAGTCTTGCCAAGTAAGAAAGCTGGTTAAGGTTTCATCTGCCTGTTCTAAATCCTGCCTAGCTTCAACTGATTTATCAACTATTGATGTAGTAATCTCACAAAGAGGTTCAACCAGAGAAATGTTACGACATAGCAGTTTTAGCTGTGTAGTCAATGCCTTATTGATTTGTAGAACTTTTGTTCTGAACTCTGCTACTTGAGGAAGGCTCCTGAACTTTTCTACTTCTTGTGACAGTTGAGCGATTTGCTCATCCTTAGTCTTGCTCATTTGTTCATTCATTGCCTTTAATCTGGCCAATGCTTCGGACAATTCCTTCTTTTTATGTACCGTGCTCAAATCTATCCTCTGTTTCTCTTTGAGCAATTTCTCATATAATTGGTTGTTTGTCTGCTACTGTGTTGATAGTTGTTGTTCCAATTGTTCTATTTTTCGTTGTGCTTCAGACACCTGCTACTGCAATGAACCAATCATTTGATCTTTTTCCTTAAGGAGACTGTTTACTTCCGAGGCTTTATCCATGGTGGATGCCGAATATGCTTCGGCATACTGGGAGAGTTTCGTAAGGTCATTGGAAGGGTTCAATTCCTCCTTCCACACCACATTAGCCATCTCTGTTTGACCTGGCAAAAGGGAAGATTGATAAAGTCTCCTCCTTTTCCTCTGTCTTTTCACCACAGCCCTGTGTTTAGGATTGTAAAAGACATCTGATGGTGGTATGTATTCTATTTGTAAAATAATCTAATCGGATGGATCTTTAGGAATTATTTCTGCATCTTTGCTACTGTGTATGCCACTGGTCCCTTCACTTGGAACCGTAGTCGTGGTCGTTCCTTCATTGACTGTAACTTGGGGTGTGCTGAATCCTTGTGAAGTCTTGGGATTGTTTATAATAGAGTCAAATTGTTGCCCCTCTTTGAGGATTTTGGGATCAATTTGAGTCTCTAAATCAATAACTTCACTGTCCTATTTCTTTTCTTTCTCCTGCTCTGTTTCCTTCTCTTTTCATTTTTCTGATTCTTTTCCCTTTTCGGGAATTTTCTCTGTAGCAGGAGGCTCGTCAATACTCTTCTGTTCAGGCTCACTTTACTTAGTTGTTGGTGTAGTAGCCAATAAATCCAGAGGCAGAGTTTGCAACCTCTGTTCTCTGAGCCTATTGAATTCTACCAGTCCTTCATCATTATATTTCATCTTGGCCAATGTTTTAACCTGAGACAATGATTCTGCTGAAGAAAATAGATCATCAAATTCATCTTTTTCATGGTCAAAGTTAGTAAGTTTGTCATGTTCAAGCACATTATAGGCAACCTTCCGGGGATCGAATTACCTGTTAGGGATGGTCGCGAGATTGAGCATATTTATTTTTCCTGTATCCTTCTCAGCATGTTTTTAATCAAGTATGGTATAAACACCGCATCTCAAAGGGAATATGGGCCATAACTGCTTTTTGGAAGTCCTAAGAGGTTTAGATGTTCCAGTGGTTGTTATTTGGTAAGCTAATTCTCGTGCCAACAATTTATCAGGTACATACAATGGGAAGACATGGGGTCTTGTGGCGCTACCCAACACCCTTATATATGTGAATTTATCTTCCCCGAACCAATTCCCCACAACAGTCAAGTCAACTTCTGCCTCCTCAGAAATCCCTGGGGCAGGCTTATCAAAAATGGCATAATAGATAGGCAACATGAAACCATTACAGATTTGATACAAGTGGTCTTTATAATGTGCCTTCCATAACATCTGATGGTAGATGTAGATTGGCTTAGGGTCCTGTGACGTCCACCTCCACCCAAGTATCGTGTATTCGGAATTAAAGCAAAGCATATCCATAACATAAGCACTGTAATAGAAGGGGGGAATAGTCCTGGTGGTTTTGCGTGAATTGAATCTAAAATCAAGATTTGCAGAGGTTAATTTATCAGATAATATATTCGCCCAATCGACGACATAACTAATAACAGCCGCTTCCATTAAAGGGACCATTTCGATAGTAAATTTTGTTGAATCATGCATTCCCCATATCCTACACACCATTACCCCAGTGTAACAGTAAGTAGATGCCAAGGAATCCACAGAGTACTTACCTGATGATTCATGTTTCTGCTTTGCAGTATTCTGTCTCCATTGTCTAATCGGGGCTGATTTGGTCTCATTCTCCTTTGCGAATTTCTCAAGAAAGGCTTTGTTGTATTTCTTTTCAGGTTCAGGAAAATGATACATTTTCCTCAAGTCGTCAGGCTGAAATGAACCAAAAACTCTTCCATCAACTGTGCAAAACGTCCTATTACAAACAGGAATTTGTTCAACCACCCATCTGACCACATCAATGTAAGGAAAAATTTTCTCCCGAGCTGCTATCCTATGTAAAAATGAGTCGGCCAAATCTTTCAGGGAGGCATCTGATTTATTAGTTGAGCCTGCAGTAGCTTCTTTCGACACCTCCTCCAGTTCTTCTGCTTCAATTAAATTATAGATTCTTTTCCAGCTTGTATTTCCAAGGCCGAGACATTTAGTGTCTGAAATTAGGCCCTTTTTGCTGGGTCCTAGGTCACTGGTGGGCTGGACCGTTACTGTGGGGGCCGCTGTCACAGCGGACCCTTAGATTTCTTTCCCATTTGCTTAAAACTTGATACTTCGACGGAATTCTGCACAAGGAAGGAAACCAACGTGATACAGAGAAATAGATAACATGAGACAATATGAAAGAGTTATATATTTTAACAAATAATCAAAGATCATAGTGAAATTGCTGCAAATAGAATCTAAGTGGAAAATCTCATCATAACTGCTTCATTAATTGGCCGCTTCACCTGTCAATCATGATAAGGAAGCTTTTAAATATCCATCATAACGTTTATATGGTGAAAAATTGATTCAAGCATGGCTTATATTTTTGGCGGCTAATCGCATTTGATGATTGGTGACGTGAAAGGGATGGTTTTAATCATAGTCTAAAATATCGTTCAATCACCAAAGGTGGTATAATGCATGCTGATCTTTAATATTCTTAGAAATACGCACCTTGATTTAATGTATCGCAATCGGGATATGGCTCGGGTCACTTTTCTTACGCTATTGGGAAATCACCGATCGCCAATGGCGATACGCCTTATTGCATCGGGGAATTTGAAGGTGTCACAGTTAATGAATTGATTACCACAGTCGATTGCCGATAGTGATACCTTTTATTGCATTGGAGGAATGGGGGGGGTGTCTTATATACGATGTACTTTTCCTTTTCCTGATATCCGATAGCGATTTCCCTTTTCGGATCGGAGTAATTCAATGGGTCCTTATTTATGTTTCTCTTATTATTGCGATATGCGATCTTGCGATCACTTTATCGTAATAATAAAAAGCTTTATGATTTGTTTAAAAGACCTATTTTATCATTGTTTAAAAGGGATATCATGTTTCAGTCGGACCTTTTGATGAGGGTTTTTAATAATAATTTAATACCAATTTATTCACACATCTATGTTTAAAAGGGACCCATTTCATATTATGATTTTAAAAGAAAAATTTTAAGAAATTGGGGTTTGTTATATAGCACAACAATTGGTGACTCACTGGGAGAAATAGTTATCTCTGGGAAAAGTTAAAATAATGAAACTTTTTAATCTGAAAATCTTATCCAAGTGAAAAATTCTAATATAACTAGGCAAGCATAAATTCTGAATGTAATGATAACTATTTTTGTTATCCTCTTCTCATGTTAGAATTAAATACATTCTATGTTTCAAACTAGCCTTGCTTGGTTGCTAATGATAAAACAAAAACTTTTCCAACTTAGCTTTATAATGACTCCTTTGTCATAGGTAGAGCCTCTACTGCCAGAAAACGTCTATCGTGTTGACAAGGATACCTTTTAACCATTTGATCGTTCATTATCCCATCCATTTCAGAGTATAATTAAAAAGAATGAATCCATAAATATGTTTTCATATTTTTGTATCATTTTTTCCTTTATTTATTTATTTTGTAAGATAAAAAGCCATTGTCCTGGTTTGGTAGCCAGCTATTTGACAATGCCATTCACTAGTGATAATTTAACTGAACAAGTTGGCTCGTGATGAGACCCCTTGTCTTATAATTATAAGCCATTACCCTGTTTTGATATGCAGTATTGGTAATGTCAGTTGAACTATTTCCCTATGATCATGGTAAGCAGGCTTGTAATAAGACCTCTTATCTTTTACCTCAAATATATTTTAGAATTACACTCTGAGTAATTATAACCTTTGATAAATGAGATGAACAATTTTCTCCTGAAGAGAAGATGGATCATAGGATAAGAGTTGAAGATGATAAGATTGAATCAGTATCTGTTTTGTATTGATAACTGTTTTCAGGCTGCTTAAAAACATTAAAATGGTTTACAGTACTTCTAATCCTTGAGAAGAGTTCACAAAAATAAAATGGGGTTTCAAAATCTAAATATACCTAATTCCCTAGAAATCTTCGTTTCGTTTAAGGCTTTCATTTTAAAAGCAAATATCGTAACTGTTTCTTTTGAGAAAATTTTTCAATATAGTAAAGACCAATGGAAGGCTAACTTTATTTTTCCAAAATCCTAAAAATCTATGTTATGTACAAAAATTTAGCTGAAAATTGAATATTTACAAAGGGAGAAGGGGTTACCTCCTCAATTGAAGAATTTTTCAAGATAAGGCCGTTAACAGGAAGAGAGTCTCTATTTCCTGATAGATCTTGCAATATGAAAGTAGAAGGGCCTATCTTCTCATTGATTTGAAATGGTCCGAGCCACATTTTCTGGAACATTGTATGTTTTTCTTTATCCTCATAGGCTTTGTCCCATTTCAAAACTACATCACCAACTTGTAATTGTTTTGAACTGGTTGAAGTTGTATCAAAAGATGACTTGATAATTTGCTGATGTTTTTCATGTATAATTCTGGCTTTTTCCCTTTCTTCTTCTAGTTTCAAAATTTGATCGTGTCTTAGTTGAATAGAAGATGAGGGACGTTCTTCAATAAACTGCACTAAAGCTAAGGATGGAAGCACTAAGTTAGCTGGTATGAGAGCTTCCTTTCCATACACTAGATTGAATGGAGAAGTTCCTATAAAGGCTTTTTGAGTTATTCTATCAGCCCATAGTGCAAATATCAAATATTTATGCCAGTTTTTATGATTCTGTTCAATAGTTCACTTAATAATTCTAATAAGGTTTTTATTGGTGGATTCTGCCAAACCATTGCCCTGAGGGTAGTATTTTGCAGAATACCTCAATTTAAATCCCCTTTTGATAGCGAATTTAAACATAGAATTTCCAGAGAAATAAGATGCATTATCGAAAACAAGAGCATTCGGGACACCAAACCTGGTAATAATGAATTGATCTATGAATTCCATAATTTCTTCAGAGTTTGTTGTCTTTAAAGGAATTGCTTCAACCCACTTAGTAAAGTAATTAGTGGCAGTAAGGATATACTTATGTTGTTTGGATGAATGTGGAGTGATTTCTCCAATGATGTCCAATCCCCATTGCTCAAAAGGTTGCTCAACGTTCACTAGTTGCAAAGGGAAAGCTGGCTTTCTTTGTCTTCCACCGGATGTTTGACAATTTTGGCATTTCCTTACATATTCATGAGTATTTATGAAAAAGGTGGGCCAATAGTACCTAGCATGAATGATTTTGTGAGCTGTGGTGTCAGCTCCAAAATGTCGTCCTCCTGGTCCATCATGAAGTTCATGCAAAACTTTTTATGCTTCAGGTTTTTCTAAGCATCTTAATAAAATTGAATCATAATTTCGCCTAAAAAATACATCATCTACAATTGTGAAGTTTTTTGCTTTCAATCTAATGGCATGTTTGTTTCTATAGGAGAGATTGGAAGGAGCATACCCATTTTTAAATAGAAAATCAGATCAGTATATTGTGATTCGGGACCTGTGGTACTTATCTGATTGATTTCTTCAGTATCTTCTGTACTTTCAGGTTTTTGAATGTTGGATGCTCCTGCTAACAACCTGCAGAAACCTTGGCCTTTGACAATCTTTTCTGTCTTTATTTCCAAGTCATATTCTTGTAATGTTGTGACCCAATTCGCTCTCTTTTCTCCTAATTCCCTTTGAACTAGTAATTATCTTACTGTTGAAAAAGGAACTATAACTTTTGTGTGAGCTTTTAAGAGGAAAGGCCTATAGTGTTTTATGGATTTGTACATGGCAAAGGCTTGTTTTTCAACTTCCGAATAATTTAGTTCAACACCTTGAAGATTTGAGTTGTAAAACGAAATTGATGCTTCCAAGTTTTGATGATTAATTTGAGTCAACACTGTTGCATATGACAAAGCGGATGCGAGGGTATATAGTATGAAATGATTAGAAAAATTGGGAGTGCTTAAAGCAGGGGCATTAATTATTGATTGTTTAATGGAATCAAATGCCTCCTTTTCTGCAGATCCCCATTTAAACACCGAATTTTTCTTAATCATCATTTGCAATGGTAAAATAATCTGGGAAAAATCTGGAACAAAACGTTTAACAAAGTTAATTTGACCCAAAAATGACTGCATGGATTTTTTATTATGAGGGAATGGAATTTCAGAAATCTCTTTAATTCTGTCTGGATCAATATAGATACCATCTTTTGAAGCAATGAAGCCTAAAAATTTTCCTTGGTTAACGGCAAAAAATGACTTCTTTGGATTAAGAGAGATACCATACTTTCTACAACATTCAAAGATTTGTTTTAAATCATGTAAGTGATTAGACCTTTTGTTGGAAAATACAGTAATATCATATAAATAGACAACTACTAATTTATTGAGAAATCCTTTGAACGCTATGTCCATGGCTCTCTGAAATGTAGCTCCTGCATTGATGAGTCCAAAAAGCATCTTTTGGTAGGCATAACTTCCCCACTTAGTTCTGAAGGTAGTTTTAAGTCTTTCATCAGGATGAACCGGAATTTGGTTATATCTTGAAAAACAGTCTAAAAATGACATTAGTTCTGAACCAACTACTGAATGTAATTTCTGCTCCATAGTAGGTAAAGGGAAGTTATCCTTTTGGCTTGCCTTATTAAGATTTCTAAAATCAATGCAAATCCTGATATCGCCAATTTTCTTTCTAACAGGCACCATGTTGGAAACCCTGTTTGAATGTCTCACAGGAAAAATTATCTTAGCCTTCAAGAGTTTATTTAATTTAGCCTTTATTTGACTCTCTAGGTTTGGATGAATCTTTCTTAGCTTCTGTTGCATTGGCTTTTGTTCAGAACACATTGGAATAGTATGTTGAATGATTGATGCATCATATGTTTTCAAATCATCATATTTCCAAGCGAAGACATATTTGTTTTTTTTAACAGCCTAATGAATGTTGTTCTTTCTTCTAAACAAAGTCCTAGTCCCAAATTGATGTTTTGAGGGTTTTCCTCAGTGCCTAGGTTTATCAATTCAAATATTAAAGTAGAACTCTGGAGTTTTGAATTGGTCAAGCATTTAAACATGTCTTTAATATCATAAAGATCTTCAAGCTTGACCACTAGTTTCGGTATTGAGTTTTCCTCTTGCTTTTCTTTCATCTAAAGGTCATGATCACTTTCATCAATGATTTGTTCATTGTAGGATTTGTCAGAAGTCAAGAAGTTCAAAATGTCTTCATCATGATTGAACACTCTCCAATTGGTGACATTATTGGGAATTGATGGTCTAAAAATTAACTCTACTAAAAATCTATCCGGCTGTAATCTTCAGATGGTAGGAGTCTAGAAGCAACATTAGCTAGCAGGTCTATTGCTGCATTCTGGGACCTAGGGATGGGAGAAATATTGAATGCTAAAAATTGAGAGATGAGTTTTTGTACGAGAGACTGATAGTGTTTGATATGACCAGAAAGGCAATGAATTGAATTTCTAACCTGTTTAATAACAATTTCTGAATCACCAAACACTTTCAGATATTGAACCTTGAGGCCAATTTCTTTGTAGAGTACTTGAACTAGGGCCTCATATTCAGTTGTGTTGTTTGTGCATTTAAATTCCAACCTGCATGATAACATAGTTTTTCTCCCTGAGGACTAATTAAAATACATCCTGCTCCCAAACCTTCACTAGACTTAGACCCGTCAAAATATAGTGACCAAAATAAATAATTATCAACAATTTTATTTATAGTTTCCTCAGCAACATTAACACATCTTGAGCTATCTGTTTGTGAAAAGTTTTTGATCTGATATGTGAAATTATTAACTGGGAAAGGAGATGGTTGGGCAGTGAAATTGCCAAAGAATGATTCAGATGAATAATTCCCCAAAATATTGTTATTGAATGCTATTGGTTGGTTTTCTTGTTCAAACTCAGTTACTGTATGGGTCATCTGTTTCCCTCGATCAATCTTGATCTGATTTGGTTTTCCTTTATAAGGTAACCACATATGAGACCAATTGGTGGAAATATAACCATGGAGTTTTTCAGACCAATCTCTACTTAAAATCAACCCATAGAATTCAGGTATATTGGCGATTAAAATATCAATTCTTTGAACCACTCTAGGATCAGCTGATAACCTGATAGTTACTGAGTAGATTTCCCCTAAAACCTAGACCTTAGTTCTATCCAACTGTACAATATGAATTGCAGACTTTTGGGGTTCGATGTTCAGTTTTGAACAAACTGAAGCTGGCATTATGTTAGAGGAAGCCCCTGAGTCAATCAAACAGTTGTGTAGATTTCTATTATAGATCTCATAGGTTAAGAGGAAAGGAGGAGTATGAGAATTTGATCTATCCCCAATTAATACCGCATAAGTAGCTTCCACTCTACCAGAAGGTGGTTGGCCTGAATCATTAGCAGCTTTGGACAATACAACATTAGGAAGAGGTGATGAAGGAATGTCCTTTAACTCTTTAAGGAGTAATTCCTGCTGATGTTTGAGTTTTCTAAGTTCAAACATAGTAATATTCGCCTTAGTCTTCTTCATATCTTCGATAATATTTTAGTCCATAGAATCTGATACTACCAATGTCTTGGATGTTGAAGGTAGATTTGAAGATGATGGTTGATTTTGGAATGGTATCGCTGAAGCTTTCTTTGTAGGAATATTTTCTTTGGTAGTAGTGGAACCCGCATTCCTTTTCTTCAAAGTTGTCTAGACAGGTTCAGGAGTACCTTTACTCCTGGTAGTCATAGGGAAATCTTCTTGTTCATTTTCTGTATTGGAGGTGGGTAAAATAAAATCCCACATCCCATGACATTCGACAGTCTCTTCTTCTTCGGGTTCCTCAGATGGCAAGACTGTTTCATCTTCTTCTTCTTCTTTAGGATCTGAATCAGCATTGGATATAACATTTGGTGGTTTTGATTCAGGATTCTTAAAATTTCTAAATGGCCTTTTTGTTGAGGTTTCAGCTACTTGCTTCTTGATTTCGACCATTTTGTTTGACATAGTCTTGAGGAATTTTTGTAAACCTTCCATATCATATGGATCTTTAGGGGTTTTCTTCTTTAAATCATCCTTGAAAGAAACTTTTTTGGATTTTCTATCTTCAAGAGCATCTTTCTTTTCTAAAGGAATAATACGTTTCTCTACAACAACCGCCTCTTTCATGTTTTCATCTAAAGTTGGTTTTGCAACCCTGTCTACGAAAATAGCTATATTTGACGGTAGGGCAGTTATATACCATTCGCCTATGATTTGCTCACTTGGTTTAGAGGCGATTGGAATCTTATTCAAGAGTTTATTAAATCGTGAGTTGAATTCCTTAATAGATTCTTTGGGCTCTATCCTAAGATTGGTGAGATCATTGATTAATGTGGCTAAAGATCTATAATCGCCGTACTTAGTAAGAAACTGTTCTTGGAAATTGTTCCAACTAGTAATGGATCTAGAGGGCAAGGAAAAATACTAAGACCCAGCTGATCCTTACAAAGTATAAGGGAAAATCCTAACAACAACATCTTCCTCTGTCACTCCTTTCAAATTAACTGATAACATGAAGTTATTAATATGTTCTTCAGCTTGTGTTCCAGCATCTAGATTAAACTTGGGTAACCATTTTTCAGGAAAATTAGGCAATGGGTGTAATGGTGCAGGCATGGTGACTGCACCAGGACTATTCCATGGATTCTGAGCCATTGAAAAACCAGTAGTGGATGATATTGCTGATGATATTCTAGATGTTCGGGAAGGAGTTGATATTGAGGATTGAATGGGTTGGGATGTTGAAGTTCCTGATCCCTATTAAACAACAATATGTAATGGAGGAGTGGATGGCTGACTTCCTGCTGGGGAAGATGAGATGGAAGATGATGATGAGAATGTTTCACTGTCAGATCCTTCAGTATTCTCTTTTTTCCCTTTTCCTTTTAGGTAAAGGCAACTCAGTAGGTTCAATACCGAGCTTTCTGCTCTGAAGTCTGGTGAGAGGGTGAGGTAGATTGAATTGCAAAGTCTCACTACCTTGAGATACCTCAGATTTCTGTGGTGATATCGAAAAGGCTGGAAGTTTATGGATGAGAGACTGAACTTCAGGAGACTGAGGACTTAATCCTTCTAAAGTATGGTGGGTTTGAGCAGTGGTAGTCGATTCCTCTTCTTCTTGCTTGAATACTGGAGTTCCAGCATGCAAACGGGAGGTACGAGGAGAGGTGGAGGGAGATTTACTCTCGGAATGGGTTATAGGTTTGGGTCTGCTCGCCATTCACAGTTCATGCCCTCCTTCTAGTGCCAAAAATGTTGATGCCTCGAAAATCACTGCATCAACATTGGGGATAACCACCTGGTTCAGACGTTAATGGCAGCTCCTTTTCCATTTGGTGTGGTGGCTCCGACTAGATATAATGGGACCAGTTTCCCAATGATTGGTATATAGGATGGATAAATGATTGATTCTCTAATATATAATGATAATGGATGAGTTATTTAATCTAAAAGTAAATTATAAACAACAATCCTATCCCGGGAAATTGTTGCTTTTAGCGTAACTTTTGATGGCCTTCATCCCCAAACAGGCATATAGATGACTCTTGTTGGTAAAGAAAGATATTTATTCATATGTTAATTACTAAGCCCAAATAGTTGAACAAAGCAATCAAGCAAACATTATTACACTATTCCTCATATATATCATAGACATAGATATGATTGAAAGAAGAAAAGTCCTTAGACATTCAATAGTGAAAAGTACAAGGATTGTTGTTAAAACACATACATATATTCAATGATAGCAAAATTTAAACGAATGCCAATTCACATAAAAAATGACACAAGAGCATAGATAATAGTACCATATGTTATTTGAATCACTCTCGATATCAACCACATTCAAGTTCCTTCTTTTAACTTAGAAACACTTCCACAAAAGCAGTAGTGCACATGTCATCAAAGCTTTCTTCGTCAAAATTCAGAATACTGGCCCAGTCTTCATAAAAAATAGATCAGAAGCACAATAGTGTGACTTACTGATTTGAGTTTATACAAAAACTGAGGACCCTTTCCAAATGCATGAAAGGGCCTATAAATACTAATTAAGCTAACTAATTACAAAATAAAAGTGCTATTTAATTGGTACAACTATATTATGAATATCTCCTCAAAATCGGCTTGTCCTCAGTCGGCAGCATGATTCATTGTTTCGGATGATCTCCCTTTGGCTTGAGCTGGTAGATATCTAGCATCGGTTGCAACTCTGGAGGGCGACTTAGGCGAAAATTCAGTTGAGCTGAATATGTGGCATCTTGGATCTCACGGATCATGCAACTGATAGCATCAGTTAAACATTTGAGTGCAACACTTTGACTGTATGGCTTGATAAAAAAAAACCAAAAGGCATCCCAAGTTAAACTTTGGATGTCAGCGATTAGTCTTCCATTATTTTCCAATTCCTGCTTGCATGTTTGCTCCAAGGCTTTGGCCGATGTCAATTTACCTGGATTACACTGTGAAATCATATTAGACAGATAAAGAGTGTCATTGATAAATTCAATTAAATTGCTAGTAGATAACCGCCATCTTGAGGTTTCTCTTTCTGCCTTCATTAGTTGCGACTGCCATTCTAGGAACACGATGTCTTTGTGCGACTCTAGAATTTTGGGCAGATCTGAAGCCTGTCCTTCACTGGAGTCTTGTCAAGCAAGAAGGTTGGTTAAGGTTTCATCGGCCTATTCTAAATCCTGCCTAGCTTCAACTGATTTATCAACTATTGATGTAGTAATCTCACAAAGAGGTTCAACCAGAGAAATGTTACGACATAGAAGTTTTAGCTCTGTAATCAATGCCTTATTGATTTGTAGAGCTTTTGTTCTGAACTCTGCTACTTGAGGAAGGGTCCTAAAATTTTCTACTTCTTGTGACAGTTGATCGATTCGCTCATCCTTAGTCTTGCTCATTTGTTCATTCATTGCCTTTAATCTGGCCAATGCTTCAGATAATTCCTTTTGCTTCTACACCGCGGTCAAATCTATCCTCTGTTTCTCTTTGAGCAATTGCTCATTTAATTGGTTGTTTTTCTGCCGCTGTGTTGATAGTTGTTGTTCCAATTGTTCTATTTTTTGCTGTGCTTAAGACACCTGCGACTGTAATGAACCAATCATTTGATCCTTTTCCTTAAGGAGACTGCTTACTTCCGAGGCTTTATCCATGGTGGCTGCCGAATATGCTCTGGCATACTGGGAGAGTTTTGTAAGGTCATCGAAAGGGTTCAATTCCTCCTTCGACACCACATTAGCCATGACTGTTTGATTTGGCAAAAGGGAAGATTGATCAAGTCTCCTCCTTTTCCTTTGTCTTTTCACCACAGCCCTGTGTTTAGGACTGTAAAAGACATCTAATGGTGGTATGTCTTCTATTTGTAAAACAATTTGATCGGATGGATCTTTGGGAATTATTTTCGCATCTTTGCTATTGGGTAGGCCACTAGTCCCTTTCCTTGGAACCGTAGTCGTGGTTGTTTCTTGACTGACTGTCACTTGGGGTGTGCCGAATCCTTGTGAAGTCTCGGGATTGTTTATAATAGAGTCAAATTGTTGCCACTCTTTGAGGACTTTGGGATCAATTTGAGTCTCTAAATCAATAACTTCACTGTCCTATTTCTTTTCTTTCTCCTGCTCTATTTCCTTCTCTTTTCCTTTTTCTGGTTCTTTTCCCTTTTCGGGAATTTTCTCTATAGTAGGAGGCTCGTCAATACTCTTCTGTTCAGGCTCGCTTGACTTAGTTGTTGGTCTAGTAGCCAATAAATCCAGAGGCAGAGTTTGCAACCTCTGTTCTCTGAGCCTATTAAATTCTACCAGTCCTTCATCATTATATTTCATCTTGGCCAATGTTTTAACCTAAGAAAATGATTCTGCTGAAGAAAATAGATCATCAAATTTATCTTTTTCATGGTAAAACTTAGTAAGTTTGTCATGTTCAAGCACATTATAGGCAACCTTCCGGGGATTGAATTGCCTGTTAGGGATGGTCACAAGATTGAGCATATTTATTTTTCCTCTCTCCTTCTCAACATGTTTGTAATCAAGTATGGTATAAACACCACATCTCAAAGGGAATATGGGCCATAACTGCTTTTTGGAATTCCTAAGAGTTTTGGATGTTCTAGCGGTTGTTATTTGGTAAGCGAATTCTCGTGCCAACAATTTATCAAGTACATACAATGGGAGGACATGGGGTCTTGCGGTGCTACCAAACACCCTTATATATGTGAATTTATCTTCCCCGAACCAATTCCCCACAACAGTCAAGTCAACTTCTGCCTCCTCGGAAATCCTTGGGGCAGGCTTATAAAAAATGGCATAATAGATAGGCAACATGAAACCATTACAGATTTGATACAAGTGGTCTTTATAATGTGCCTTCCATAACATCTAATGGTAGATGTGGATTTGCTTAGGGTCCTGTGGCGTCCACCTCCACCCAAGTATCGGGTATTCAGAATTAAAGAAAAGCATATCCATAACATAAGCACTGTAATAGAAGGGGGGAATAGTCCTAGTGGTTTTGCTTGAATTGAATCTAAAATCAAGAATTGCGGAAGCTAATTTATCAGACAATATATTCGCCCAATCCATGACATAACTACTAACAGCTGCTTCCATTAAAGGAACCATTTCGATAGTAAATTTTTCTGAATCATGCATTCCCCATATCCTACACATCATTGCCCCAACCTAACAGTAAGGAGATGCCAAGGAATCCACGGAGTACTTACCTGATGATTCATGTTTGTGCTTTGCGGGATTCTGTCTCCATTGTCTAATCGGGGCTGATTCAGTTTCATTCTCCTCTGTAAATTTCTCCAGAAAGGCTTTGTTGTATTTATTTTCAGGTTCGGGAAAATGATACATTTTCCTCAAGTCGTTAGGCTGAAATGAACCTAAAACTCTTCCATCAACTGTGCAAAATGTCCTATTAGAAACAGGAATTTGTTCGAGCACCCATCTAACCACATCAGTGTAAGGAAGAATTTTCTCCCGAGATGCTATCCTGTGTAAAAATGAGTCGGCCAATCTTTTAGGGAGGTGTCTAATTTATTAGTTGAGCCTGCAGTAGCTTCTTTCGACACTTCCTTCGGTTCTTCTTCCTCAATTAAATTACAGATGCTTTTCCAGCTTGTATTTCCAAGGCTGAGACATGTAGTGTATGAAATTAGGCCCTGTTTGTTGGGCCCTGGGTCACTGGTGGGATGGACTGTTACTGCAGGGGCCGCTGCCGCAGTGGATATCTTAGATTTCTTTCCCATTTGCTTAAAAATTGATACTTCGACGGAATTCTGCACAAGGAAGGAAACTAGCGTGATACAGAGAAATAGATAACATGAGCCAATATGAAAGTGTTATATCTTTTAACGAATAATAAAAGATCATAGTGAAATTGCCGCAAATAGAATCTAAGTGGAAAATATCGACATAACTGCTTCATTAATTGGCCGCTTCACCTGTCAATCATGATAAGGAAGCTTTTAAATATCCATCATAATGTTTATATGGTGAAAAATTGATTCAAGCGTGGCTTAGATTTTTGGCGGCTAATCGCATTTGATGATTGGTGACGTGAAAGGGAGGGTTTTAATGATAATCCAAAATATCGTTCAATCACCAAAGGTGGTATAATGCATGCTGATATTTGATATGCTTAGAAACACGTGCCTTGATTTAATGTATCGTAATCGGGACAGGGCTCGGGTCACTTTACTTACGCTATTGCGAAATCGCCGATCGCCGATGGTGATATGCCTTATCGCGTCAGGGAACTTGAAGGTGTCACAGTTAATGAATTGATTACCACAGTCGATTGCCAATAGCGATACCTTTTATCGCATTGGAGGAATGGGGGGGGGTGTCTTATATACGATGTGCTTTTCCTTTCCCGATATCCGATAGCGATTTCCCTTTTCGGATCGGAGTAATTAAATGGGTCCTTATTTATGTTTCTCTTATTATTGCAATATGCGATCTTGCGATCGCTTTATCGTAATAATAAAAAGCTTTATGGTTTGTTTAAAAGACCTATTTTATCATTGTTTAAAAGGGATATCATGTTTCAGTCGAACCTTTTGATGAGGGTTTTTAATAATAATTTAATACCAATTTATTCACACATCTATGTTTAAAAGGGACCCATTTCATATTATGATTTTAAAAGAAAAATTTTAAGAAATTGGGGGTTGTTGTATAGCACAACAGATCACCAAACTTTGATTGCCTTTATCTTTCGATCCAACATGCCATTTACAATCTTTGACATATCATTGGAAATATATTTTTGAGTTTTTTCAATCTAAGTGGGTTTCATTTACTTCTAATATGATCTACTTGTCTGAAACTGTCTCCAAGGTCTCTACACCATTCTACTATCATGCTACCATGTTTCTCATTACGTCCTCTTCCTAAGACCTTCTTTGATACCTTTTCCACTTATTGACATCAATGAAAACTTTATGGTCATCAACTTGTTTCCATCAATGAAAAACTATTTCAACAACCTCCCCCTTTGTTATTGATGGCAACACGAAAATCAAACAAAACATCCTTTAGGATATATGATTGAATCTTTTGAGTGCTACTCCCACTGTGATGTACTGCTCTTACTCTTTGTTGCTTCTTTATTTACTGCTCATGTTGCTCCTTAAACCATGGCTGGATCACTAACACCTCTCCTTCTATTCCTTTATCTAAAAATTATGATTTATCCCCTTATTTTTTTATTTGATCACTATTACCACTCCCCATCTTTTTACCTTTTTGTTTGATCACTATGGATCTCCCCCCCTTTGACATCAATGACAAAGACATCAACATGATCCCCCTATCATCATACACCTTTTGTCAATAATCATTCTCTATCATGTGAATCCTGTGGACCTAAAAAATTTTCATTTATATGTTGAAACACAATAAGTTCCTTTATTCCTCTTGAAGGGAGAGCTAGTGTATGGAGGCTAGAAGAATAACTCCCAGTCTTTGCCTCAAATACTCAAACTATTCCCTCAGGAAGCGGCTTCATGGAAATATCAGCTACTTGTTCTCTGTTAGGAACATACTCGAGCTTCAAAATTTGATTTCCAAATTTCTCTCTCAAGAACTGATACTTGATTGGAATATTCTTTGTCTTGGAGTGAAAAATTGGATTCTTGGACATGCTTATTACACTTGTGTTGTCACAAATAATGGGAATCAATTGATCATAAAAAACTTATACATCACGCAGGGTTTGATTCATCCACAATAGTTGAGTACAACAAGAAGTTGTTGCAATGTATGCTTCTTTGGATGTAGATAAAGAAATGGAAGCTTGCTTCTTGCTCAACCAATAGACTAGACATTCTCCAAGAAATAAAGCACCACCACTTGTGCTTTTTCGATTATCTACATCACCTTCGCAATCAGCATTAGTATATACAGTAAATGAAGAATATTTACCTCTACAGCACCATAGTCCATAATCCATTATTGCTATGAGATACTAAGAATCCTTTTGGATGCAAGTAAATTAATTTCTCTAGGGACTGCTTGAAATATTTGTTTGGATAGGGTCCCTAGGGTCAATTTTGGGTTAGTTTAATAAATTTTTTAGTAGAATTTTGTAAAGAATGTAAAGTCTCCGTGAAATGTGGAAATGAAGCACATAGATAAGTAGGAGTAAAACGGGCTTTAGCCCCTTATATGGGTAAGTGATAAGGTGGTTTTGAGAGTCACCCATAGGCCATGGGCGATGGTATTATATTAGAAAGGTTATAAATATTTGAGTCATAGAAATTCTATATAGATATTTTTTGGTGAAGAACAAGATTACAAGCAAGTGCTAAGGCAGGAAAGCTTTGTCTTCCTATACTTAGGTGAAAGGGGAAGGCTCCTGCAGTTGAGTGCATGGAGACCTTGGCAAGTCCACAACTGAGTGTGCAGGCCCCTGTAGCTGGGTCCACAGGGTGCAAGAGTCTGTAATTTGAAGACTGAATATAATAAAGATTGATTTTGTACCAAATCTCTTGCATCTATGCCTTCTTCTTAATTTTGTTTAAGTTTATGCATTGTTGATTTTTGATCTATTTTCTATGAAGTAAAGAGTATTCTCTGCGCGAATCTATTCAATATTTAATATCTATTCATGAAATAATTAATGATCTATTTTCACGAAGGTAGTAGCTAAATTTGTTATGATAACTATTTGGAGTGGGTAGATATGTGCGAAGGAAGATCTAGGTTTATTATTTACTAAGTGAAAGTTGTAAGTCTTCTTCATTTAGGTTTGAAAATCCTGATCATAGACCTTCGTAAAGGTCTAGAATCCATTTGGATAGAATTGCAATAGTGAACCATAGGAAGATATAGATCTGCACGAAGGCAAATATGAGCTACAAGGGCTTCAGATTACATATCACATGGTCTCTAGATGCAGAAACCTGGTTCTAGCATCCCTAATACTGCTTCAAGTGAGACTGTAGCCTGAGCTATGCAGGTTGTTGCCGAAAGGGCCAACAGTTAGGGTTTTGTTTATTTGCGTGAATAACACTAAGCTTGGTTTAGGCCCACTTAAGCCAACAAATGGTTTTGTTGCTAGGACCGGTATCTGTCTAAGAGATGTGTGATAAATGGTTTCCAACAAAGAAAGAGATTGAGAAGTTGATTTACTGAAAAGTACACGTGTTTGTGGCTCAAGAGAATAGGAGTCCTAAATTATCTAAGGAATAATGGTTTCAAAGATATTTATACATAGATGGGAATGAAGAATTCTTTTGTTTCTTCCCTGGCGAACTACATGAGTGGTTGTTGAAATTAGCCAATAGTCAAGGGACGTCGAGGCTTGATGGCCCTATAGTGTGGACTACGGAACTGGTGTGATGTCTGGAAGCATCGGGAAGCAATATCGTGCAGGTTGTGGATCACTGAATTGATTGCACACTCAGAATTTTTTTTACTGAGTTCGCAATCAATAGAAATATCAGCTATAACGAAGAAAAATGTAGGCTCTTTGAGGGACAATGAGGTAAGTATTTGAAATCATTAAAGACTTGGATTAAAATGTTTCTATGTGTAAAGAGGGTTTTGTAGACACCTTGATGTTTGTGGCTATGATAAGTGGGAGATTATTTAGAAGAAACAAAGGATCGAGCTTAGAGTATAGTCTTCTCATTGAACCCCCTTCAAGTGACAATGAAGGGATGGTGTTGACTACACCTCAAATTGCAATTCAGTTAATTAAGCAGGGTATCCTGAGGATACCTTATCCATCCACTCCACCTCCACCTCATACGACTACACCTTCACCTCCACTTCCACCTTCTCTACCACCATTCAACATGGCGAACACGATGAAGATGTCAGTTTTTAAAGGGGTAAGGAGTGAATACCCTGAACAGTTTTGGTTTGTTACAAGAGTTGTATGAATGACACAATAGATTACAGATGATAACATCAAGAAAGTGCAATTGGTCATAGCCTTACAAGATCGAGCATTGACATGGTACATCAAGTACTGCACTGACAACTCCACCACAATGTTGGCAGAGACCCGACAAGCCTTCAACAAGATGTTTAGAAAGCCTAAGTCATAGACATATTCGGTGACTCATTTTAAAGAAATTCGACAAAAGATAGATGACACACCTTGGGATTTCTATCAAAGGTTGAAATTCCTGAGCAGGCAAGGCAATATCATAATTACCAATTCCCAACATCGTGACTGGTATATAGCGTCACTCCTGCCGCACTTAAGAGTGTCGTTGTGACAAAAAAAGATAGCAATGCAAGAAGAAGCCTTAAAATTGCAATGAGGTTAGACGCCTCACCTATATAGGATACAAACCTTGGAGTCCAACAGATTCACTCATAGCTAGAAAGCCTTCACTTGGAGTTCTAGAGCCCAAAGAAAGGAAAGGAAGACCAGCCATAGGTGCATGCTAAAATCTGGTGCTTGAAGTGTAAGATCCATGGGCATAATAAGGACCATTTCCTGGTTTATAAGAACTATATTATTGGGGCAGGGCCAGATCCCATGAGACGAGAGAATAACGTTTGGTCGAGAACGAAAGTTGCACCATGATGCACTATTTGTTAGGTTATAGGACAACATGCAACTGATAATTTCCATTTACTACAAAAGTTTGTACAGACCCTTCAGCAGTTGTTTTGGAATTTTTGTAAATTTTTAGGTCATGACGACCGCCATTGTAGGAGTTATCAGCTGATGATGGATAGAACCCCTACCTACCGAATCCAAGTAGAAAATTGGCCTTGGGATTAGGCTGTAGGAGCAATGCTCAAAGGATTCCAAGGCTGAGGATGAGGAAGAGGGGGTGGAGCTCGCTGAGGACGTGAGCAGATAATTTGTTATAACTATGGTGAAGCAGGACACTTTGCTTGAGATTGCACAAGCCCCACACATCCATCATGTTAGTGTTTCTGATAGCTTGACCATGTGATAGAGGAATGTCTGATCATTATGGAAAATATTCAAGGGAATAAGACACATCCCCAACAGCCTACGTAGAACAACCAAATGATGAGGGCAGAGCCCCACGAAGAATATCAGAGCATAAATATAGTAACAAGAAGTGGTATGGCCATTGGTGCAGATAAGGGAAAGTCACCTGAGGCTGACGGGTGGATGCACAAGGCTACTGAGAAGGAAATAAACTCTAACCTCAATAGCACTAAAGAGACCTTCATGGAAGCAAAGAAGAAATTCATTGAGGCTTTCACCTTAGGAAGTCAAGAGAAAATGCGAGAAACTAGTACAACAGAAGAGGTAGATCCTTTAGTATTAGATACATTTCTAACGACTTGTATGAAGTTACTACAACATAAGAAAGTAGTAGAAGCACTGCAAGAGTTAATTGACAAGTGCACAAATAAAGAAAAGACCCCTTGTTGAACAACGCACCGTGAGAAAAATTACTAAGCATACGAAGTGAATGGGGCACAAGATGAGGCTAACCACACAAATAGGAGAATATGACATGGACTTGGTAATCTTGGATCTGGGATTTGATGCAAATGTCCAACCTAAGAAAACATGGGAAAGGATGGGGAGACCTAGCTGCAGTGGTCTCCTATTCAGCAGCACATGGAAAATCAACAGAAGATTATTCCGATGGGTCACTTATATGGTGTAATGGTAGACCTTGAGGGCGCAAGCGTGCTCGATGACTTTGAGGTCATTGGAATAGTGGATGACAATAGCCCATACCTAGCAATACTAGGAATTGACTAGGATTTTGATATGGATGTAGTAATCAACTTGAAGAAGCAGAAGGTGAAGTTTGAAAGGAAGTCGCTTAGAGTTGTAGTGCCACTAGACCCTCTTGAAGGAGTGTGTTATACTGAACCTTTGGGGAAGATTATGATGACCTATATCACATATACAAGATCATAGCATGGACTGAATATTGGATCAATCCTATGGCCGATGGACGAATTGCATGGAATATGGAGAGTTCCTGCACCTTAGACTCAGCTGAAGAACATGAGCACTAGCAGAATCGGTTGCATGAAGTATCTACACTTCGTTACAATATGATGGCCAATTCCTTGTGTTGTGTCTCAACTAAGGTAAGGAAGCTTCCAAATTATGATGATTTTACTAATGTGGATCTTTTTTTAGATGAATTTGAGAGGGAATTACCAAAATAACATCTCTTCCAAGCACTGGAGTTGGCACTACATGCTACGCCTCACCATTGGTCGGGTACGCACAAGGAGAGATTTAGTGGATGGAAGGAATATAGAAGAATGATGAGATTAAGGTTTGGTATGCTAATACCCAAATTCTAGAGAAGTACAGTGGGAAGGATGATCTTCATGATCATCTGGCACAATGGACAAAGGTTTGGGGAACATAAACCCAACCCAAATGGGTGTACATTTTCTATCATACCTTAGATACGATCCCAATCAAATGGTATTTGGAAACAGAGATTTTCCATGGGATAGATGAATGGGATATCTTAAGAGAGAGTTTCTTATTGACTTTTAGCTTTGAGGATGGGTTTGAATGCATTAATGAAGTGCTCCAAGAGATAAATGAAGCTATATTTAGAACGTCTAAGGAAGTGGTAGAATGGGCTTAGCTGGATTGGAGTACACAGCTATGCCATGCACTCGAATGTTACAATGTGATTTTTGTAGAGGAAGCAAAAGACCCTCGAGATCTAAAAATTCTAGAGACAAAAGGGTAGTGCGAAGTTCAAGGAATGAAAGCATAAAACCCAAATATATCAAAACCTTTGAAAACTAGACAAGTAAATATTGGATCTGAAGCAGAGCCTAAGTTTGTAAAGATAGGAGACTATTGGGACAAACATATAGTCGATAAGGTGGCAGAACTACTGCGCGAATACCAGGACCTATTTCCCACAAATTTTTCGGATCTAAAGGGGATCATTGGAGATTTGGGTGTTATGAAGATTATGTTGAAACTAGATGCAAATCCCATTAAGTAGAGACCTTATCGACTAAACACGAAGTATAAAGAAAATGTGTGCCACGAGCTTGATAAGATGTTGGATTCTGGTATTATTGAACTAGTAGAGGAATTGGATTGGGTAAGACCAAAGGTTGTCCAAGAGAAAAAACATAAAGGAAAAATCAGGATATGCATAGATCTAAGAAAGTTGAACGATGCATATGTGCACGATTTGTTTCCAACGCCATTTACAAATGAAGTATTAGCGAATGTTGGAGGACATGAGGCTTATTGGTTTATTGATGGATTTTTGGGATATCATCGAATAAAGATCGCAATAGAAGATCGAAGCAAGACAAACTTAACGACGAAGTGGGGTTTTTTTCAGTGTACAGTAATGGCATTTGGATTGAAGAACGCACCTACAATCTTCTCCCGGGTAGTAATCACGATGTTTAAGGAATTTACTCATAATTTTTTGGAAGTTTATTTTGATTATTGGACTATGTTTGGGTTGGTAAAGCACCATGTTATGAGTTTGTGCCTTATGATGGATACATGTCAAAGGTATCAGATCACGCTGAATTTGAGGAAGTGCATATTCTGTGTTCGCTTTTGAATTTTTCTCGGCCATGTCGTATGTAAGTAGGGACTGATGGTGGATTTTACAAAGATCATTGTGATTATGAATTTAGAAGCTCCTATGAATGTAAAATAGTTGCACATACAATTGGAGCACATTGGGTATTATAGAAAGTTTATCAGGGCATATTCTCATATAAATGCGATGATGGAAAAAATATTGAATAAATATGTTATGTTTGTTGGGATGAAGATTGTCAGTGTGGTATGGATGTCTTGAAGGAAAATATGGTGCCTTCGCCCATTCTGGTGTTTCTGGACTGGAAGAAGGAATTCCATGTCCATGTATATGCTTCTTACATTACACTACGTGCATATTGACAAAGGCATGAGAAGGAGAAATTGATCATCTGATAGCCTTCACAGGAATAAAGTTAGCCAAGGTTGACAAGAATTATTCCACTACAGAGTGGGAAGGGCTGGTGATGGTCAATGCACTGCAAAAGTTTTGACATTATTTGTTGGGCCGACATTTGAAAATGTATACTGATCACTCCACGTTGAAGTACATGGTCAATAAGCTTGTGTTGGGGGGGGAGATTTGCCGATTGTTATTGTTGTTTCAAGAATATGACTTTGAAGTAATTGTGAAGCTTGGAAGGTTAAATGCAGGACCTAACCACCTGTTAAGGATCAAAATAGGTGAACAACTAAATAGTTTGGATGAAGGACTCTCGGATGTGCATCCCTTTGTGGTGCGCATCATGGATGACCATTTTGCTGATATCATTCAGTTTTTAACCACAGGTACAGCTTTGGAAGGATATTCCACTTAGTAGAAGAAGGAATTAGTAGTCCACTCTACATATTTTTTAGTGATTTCAGGTCACTTATACAAGATGGTAACGTATGAAATACTATAAAGGTATGTTCCAGAATTTGAACATGCTAGTACCCTCACCAAATAAATTGGAGGAGTGGAAAGAGGACACTACGCAGGAAAAGAAACTGCGTTGAATATTTTGCATGTTATGCTATGGTGGCTAACATATCATAAGGCTTCTAAGATGTACTACAAGGTACGCAATGCTTGCCAAAGGACAGGAAAGCCTTCGTGACAAGATGAATTGCCTTTAAATCCTCAGGTTTTGTTGCAAGTATTTGATAAGTGGGCTATTAATTTCATAGTCCCAATACAACCACCAGGAATGAAGATAGGTGTGTGCTATATTATTGCTGGAAGAGAATGTTTAAGCAGATGGGTGGAAGCGCAACCAGTGAAGGATTATATAACTTCCACCACTATGAAGTTTTTGTTTGAATATGTCTTAACACGATTTGTATGCCCTAAGATATTGATGAGTGATCGGGGTACATATTTCTTGAATGAAACGATTAATGTGATGCTTGAAGAACTCCAGGTATACCACCAAAAGATCATGCCCTATCACCCATAAGAGAATGGAATAGTGGAAGCCTTTAACAAAATCTTGGAGAATGCATTCACAAAGGACTACAACACACAGAGGAATGACTCGGATATCCATGTACCAGTAGTACTATGGGCATATATGATGACCTGCAAGAAGTTGGCAGGCCAAACACCATTTAGGGTCATCTATGGGATTAAAGTGGTGATTCCTATGGAGTAAATTGTTCCAAGTATATGTATTGCAGCTTTGATAGATATGGTGGATAGCGAGACCTTGGATGAATGGCTCGTACAACTCATGGAGTCAAAAGAGGATCACTTTCTTGGAGGATTTCAACAGCAATTACAAAAGGAGCATGAGGAAGTATGACATGAGAGGCATATTAAGCTGCACACTTTCAAGATGGATGATTTTATTATGCTAAATTATAGAAAGTTCACAAAATTTTGAGGGAAAATCCAAATGCACTGGTGAGGGTCATATTTTGATAAGGAGATCATAGATGGTGGCACAGTTCATGTCACGAAGCTGAATGGGGATCCATTCCTTGGGAAAGTAAATGGAAGTAGGTTGAAGCTGTATACAGGGGATCCTACCCCTTCACAATGACTACATGGTAGTAGAACAATCTTTGTAATTCAGTAGAACAATCTTTGTAATTCAGGCAGTTGCAAGGATTCCGAGACTATAAACTATGCTTATAGGAGAAGAGAAAAATATAGTAAGGAGGTTGCACGGTGGAAGAAAGGACTGTGACAGGTAAAGTTGTGCTGGATCTACTAACCATAGGGGTAGGTACCACACAGACAGTTCCAAAAATAGCTATTGGACTCACTATTCACAATTTTATGGCAAAAATGCCATTAAGAAGAGCGGGTAGGTGCAATTTGTGGTGAAAATATTTGGAGAGCTACTGCCAAAGATGCATTTATGATCAGAAAATGGAGGGAATGGTCAAATTTGAAGTTGAAAACCCCTATAAATATGGCATGTCGGCATGTAGAGAAACACTTTTCATTCTGATAATTGTATATGAGCCTTACTGTTTTAAGTTTATGAAGCGTGAAGACTAGGAAGAACTCCTGTCACAACCGTGATTCGCAAACCTATCTGCAGCAGCCCGTGAATTTTTTTTTGACTGAATGACTGCAAAAAATATTGCAAAGGTTGTTAGTTTTGAAGTTGTTGTCTCCGACGCAGCGACCCCTGGAATAACTAGCATGGAAGCTACACCCTCTGTGCCTATGGTGCCAAGGTCACCTAGGCTGATGAAATCGACTGCTAAGGAGAAGGAGAAGAAAACTGTACCGGTAAGGAATTCACCAAGGAAGAACCTGGAGGTTTGATAGAAGGAGAAGAAGTATAAGGCAAAGCAACCAGAGAAAATAGTGGACTTGAAGGTAGAAAAACTCCATGATGGAATGGAGGAATTAGATGATGAGGAGGATGAGCCTATCACTAAGCTCTCGGAGTATATCCCTCCGTGGAAAGGCAGAACGAAAGTAACCAAAGACCCAGATTCAGGTAAATTTATGATCTCTATGCCACTATTACTAGAACAGGTCATTTTCGAAGGCACGGTCTTAGCATGCATCCCGGTGTTGATGGTGGAGGACTGGGATCTTGCTTACCATGATAAATTCACTCACTTAGCTACTAATAAGTATATGATGAAGATATACTATGAAGAAATTGGGGTTACATGGCTGGAACCCATGAAATGGTTCAAAGGCAACAAGTATGCCAATTTATTGCACATGCTTTGCATACGACACTTCTACAAGTTGATTATCAACACTATGTGTGTGCGCCAGCAACTTGTTCTGGTTCATGATGGGTGCTTATGGCTCAAACATCCCATCCCTATAACTGATATCCTTATCCATAGGATTATAAAGCTTCCCTATAAAGGGGCGGAACCTGCCAAGGAGTCTGGAGGAAAAAGTGGAGAAAAGGAGCTAGCGGATAAGATGCAGATGAAGTTTGGGCTTATCAAAAAGTTGCACGAATATTCTATCCACTCCATTCGAGGCTGTTGAGGGATTAAATCCCCTAGGGTTTTGGGTCAACACCCTAGCAGAGCGGGGGTTATCTATAGTAAAAAACAAGCATTCCACACAACCATGATACTTAAATAAGAAAACTACGCAAAGAGAGGTGCACCTAGGGGTCCTTCGTTCGGGTAGATCCAGCTAGGGTCAAACGCTCTTGGAGTTCTTCTTGATCCTTGAACCTGCAAAACAACCAATTCAAAGAAGCATAGTAATATATGGACAAAGTATCATATAGAAATCAACTTCATAACTTATCGAAAGATGGTTAATTATACATTGAAACAATTATTCATATGTAAACCATAACAATAACATCATATGCATAAAGAAGATTGATTTCAAGAACAAGACAAATGTTTCTTTATTGCAGATAATTAAAAAGCAAGGAATGATATAACCTAAATCTTCCTCTTGCTCGCTCCAAGCGGAACCGTCCTTCGGGTCTGTCCAGTCCCAAGTCTTCAAAAGGCTCCTTCCATGACTCACACAAGGATATCTCAACTAGTGAAATGGCATCATAACTCAAGGAAACAAGGGTTTCCTATAGTGGGGGAAGTGTTGGAAGCACAGGGATCTTCAGACTTGATCAGGGACAATCTCAGCAGAGTAATTCTCTCTCTTCTCCCCCCCTTAGGCCTTCCCATTAAAGCCTTTTTATACTTCTCCCAAAGTAGTTTTTTAGTTGGGAATTCGTTGGGAACAGTTGGACCATGGGCACTAATATGTAATCAATAGGTAAAACCCATGATCTCCACCCGAAATTAAGGAGATTTAATTTTTTTAAGTGTTTTAAGACATATATGTGGGTTGGGTATACACTGACTCGTGTACACACGCGCTTAGCTCAGGGCAATGTCGCGTAGAAGGAGTAAAACATTGTTTTTTAAGTATTTGGACCAGGTCTGGAAGGAGGGTTTTCCCTAGGCCATAAATGTAGCATCACAAATATCAAGAGTGATATTTGGAGCTATAACAGATGCCCCCTAACATCATGTACCCCTTTTGACCTCATATATTAGGGGGCATCTGTTATATATTCCAAAAAAAGATTAGGAATGAGTCTTCAGTGCATAAGTCATGGCGGAACTAAAGAGGACTCCTGAGCCTACTCAAAATGAAGCAGCATGGGCAAAAAATGTCAACGAAGTGCTAACTATGACGCCCATGAAAAGGATGGCTCTACCATCATGTTAAAATTTAAAAACTGGCAAGTGAAGTTGGCTTACTAATAATGACATGATGGGATCGACCCTATGGCAAGTATATCGGTAGATGAAGGCTAGTTATGCAAAATGCAATGGAAGAATGGCTTCCCTAACCTATATGCCAGTAAGTAAACGATACCTGCCATGATGGGTCAGCAGTGATGGAACCGACTTGAAATCTTCAAAGAAACGTCCATATAGTCCTGAAAAAACAACCTATCCTCGACAATTCAATCTCCCAAGTTAAAAGATACATGAGAGAGAAAAAAATCAAATTTTGATTTTTTTTTTACATTGGAAAAGTCTATAAAATGATTTTTTGACTCACCATTGTTATTGTTTGAGTTGAGAGCACAAGGAGTGGGGAAAATGAAACAAGCTTTCCTTTTGCCAAATCTGACTATTCAAATATTCCCAAAATCACCAGGTAACCCCAAAATTGTCTTGCATGAATTAGTGATTGTTTTTAAGAATTTTAATTAAGGTTTCACCGTTGAATTTATGTAAAAGAAAAATTTCGCGGTGTATACGCGGGTTGGCTATATGGAACCTCCATATACACAGGCACTAGATGCAAATTTGTATATAACAGACTCGTGTATACATCGTTTTAATTTCAAAACAAAAAACTAATGGTCCAAACTTGTTTTTTTCTCTCAAGATGACAATCACCTAGAGGGAAGGGGAGCATGCCACTATTGACGATGAGGTTATGAATGATCAACATGCCTTGGATGCCTTAAGAGGATGCGGTTTGCTAAATTTTTTCAAAATTCCAAATATGAA
This sequence comes from Pinus tabuliformis, assembly GCA_031772625.1. Lineage (NCBI taxonomy): Eukaryota > Viridiplantae > Streptophyta > Pinopsida > Pinales > Pinaceae > Pinus > Pinus tabuliformis. The sequence continues at coordinate 1,535,604,916 of CM062818.1, read as the reverse complement.
GGCAAATACGCACTTGCTCGAAATGCTCATTCACTATTGGAGTATCGAGGACAACTCATTCATGATTGATCAAATGCCACTAAGGATAGAGATTGAGGATATCTATTTTATCACAGGCCTTTCCCAGAGGGGAGAGGTAGTACATTCTACCGGCCAATCATGAGGTAGCCTCTCTATCAAGGACTATGTGCATATATACTGCCTGGGCCATCCAAAAAAGATTGGAAGCCAAATTCCAATCAAGCACGTAAAAAGTTTTTCATTGAGGATCATCATGTTCACTATAGCCAGAGTGAATGGATCGGCCTCCTTACACTAGGCTTGACAACTTGCCATGAGCTTGGTTGTAGAATGTCTCACCACAATATTTGATTGGTGTACTCCTCTTCTCACCAACTTGAAGAGCCAGCTATCATCTATCAAAAAGGGCCAGACCAAAAAATTTGGGTATGGGACGATTATATGCTCCTTCTTTTTTGAGAATGTCCCAACGCTATGCCTTAGAGTACCAGTTCCGATCAGTAGCCTGCGAGATCCATAGATGGGTAGGTGGGCTGATCTGATGAAATTACTAGGAGGTGGGAACGTACCACAAATAGCTTTTGATGATGATTTCTTCTCCTCGTGGGAGCAAAAAATCATCGCAGTGGATGATTACACCTATGCTGGCTTGGACTTCTGGGGAGATCATAATCTATCATTACCACCAGGCATGACATGGGGAGATATAGGTAACAAAAAAAATTTGATTTTATGATTTTTATGATTTTTCAAATATGAAAATGAATTTAAAAATATTTTTGATGGGATTCAAATGACTAATGTAATGATCAGTATGACTAGATGGTTTCGCACGACATGGACATCGTAGCCGAGGTGCCGAAGAGGTGGTTGCTGATACAGAGCGGCTCTTATACATAGTTCAATGGAACTTGGTGAGATTAACTAACAGAGTACCAATGGCAGTGGTAGAGGATATATCTATAGACATGTAGCACTACGTGCTTGGAATTCCATTGGACTGGGTTCAAACTCTTAGGCGTGTAGCTAATGCTATAGTCACATACTTGGCCACTCATCCTGAGCTGGGTCAAAGATAATCTGGACATGATTATGCGCATTTGAGTCCTAGTTTTTGTATATTATTTTGGACACACTTATGCACATTTAGGATGTTTTATGATATATATATATATATATATATATATATATATATATATATATATATATATATATATATATATACAGTTTCGACTTTTTGATGCTTGATTTTATTTTTATGATGATGAGTGAATGATGTGCCAATCTAAAGCTTGATTAGTAATATAATCTACTAACCAATTATGAGATCTTGGAATGTGCAAACAAGTAATATAAGTAAATGATGTTTGCAACAACCTCACTCTTAAATATTGGCGATATAAACATGGATCCCTAACCCGATAAATGTTATTTAATTGACACACTATCAGTTGTGAATCAAGATACACTACTAACAAATCAATTCCATAAGAAATAGCTTCAGATAGCAGATTAATGATAGTAGTATACTCAGCTATATTATCTGATGCAGGACCAATGTATACTCCCCTTGACACCATCAACTGACCAGCTAGATAGTAGATCACCCATGGTGTGGAAGCGAGGTTTCGAGTGTGCCAACTAGCACCATCGGCGAATCCAAAATAGACCAGATCATCCTTGAACACCTACCGCAGTAGATCAAAAAGTGTTGATATCAAAAACTCCCTATGAGATATGTACAAAAATAAAAAAATATATAAAGAAGCCATTGCTTGGCCGAAACCTAGGCAAAGTACTTCTTGAGGTAGAGCCCGTCAGGGGGCTCCACCAGCCTACTCCTAGAGATGTTTATAGGTATAGCCATTGAGCCAATCAATATATTACCTTCATTAGAAAAGTGTGTTGGAGTGAAAGGAACCATACAAACATCGCTAGCAGGTACATTGGAGGGCCTAGACTTGACTTCATGCAAAGGAGTACAGAAATATGAACGTGTTGGCATTATGTTTCTAGTATGGCTATATGTTACAAATGTTGTACTTGATGGCAACTCCCGTGGCAAGGCCCTCATTTTGTTGAAAATATAGAAGTACGCAGGAAATCAGATCATAAGGTGCATACCCGCAGGTACACCATGCAGGGACCGCGTCCAGATACGCAGGCCAGCCGTTCAGGAGGTGCGTCCCCCCAGTGCACACATTTCAAGGCAGACAAAAGCACACCTGGGGTTTCTTATGTTTTACTCTTGGTATTTAGCCGACGGTTTTGGGTTATTATGGTGTCGGCTCGTGGTATTGTTCCATGATTTTAGGAGGAGCTTGCCTATATAAAGCAAAGGAGATCATTTGGCTTGAGCATGTTTTGGGTTGAATATCTTATGAGGGCTAGATCTGGTCTAGATCTAAACAAGGCGAATCTACTGATGGACCGAGATCTCTTTGGCGCATGTTCAGATCTGTAGATCTGACTGTCTGGGTTATTTCTAAAGTCTTGAAATCATCTATGCCCGAAGGTACGCAGGTACAGTGAAAGAAAAGTGCGTACGTACGCAGGAGCGAAGCGTTTCAGGTGCGCCGGTACGCAGGCACAGAAGGGGTGCAGGTGCGGGGTACGCAGGCACAAAAGGGCTTCAGGTGCGTACATACGCAGGCAGTTCAATAGACTCAGAGCGAGGTACGCAGGCTAGCAGTTGAGCAGGGTGCGTCCGGGACGCAGGCTAGCAGTTGAGCAGGGTGCGTACTGTAAGCAGGCAAGCAGTTGAGCAGGGTGAGTACAGTAAGCAGGCTAGCAGTTGAGCAGGGTGCTTACGTAAGAAGGCAAGCAGTTGAGCAGGGTGCTTACTTCTCTTAAGATCTTTGTTTATCGTTGTTGTGTTCTGGGTTTGGTCCTATTATTGTTGATCTGGTTACTACATTTGATTGGGTGATTCTCTTACACTTGATGATCAATTGATGCTTATGGATCCAGTTTGAAAATTTATGAAAAGTGGTCCTTGTATGAAAAGAAGTAGGGGGTTGTAGCTCCCTTCCAGGAGAGACTGGAAAATGAGAGAGAGTTGTAGCTCTCTGCAGGTTGCAGCCTGCGTACTGGTAAAGGACTGCACTGGTACAAAACCATTGTAAAAGGATTTTCTAATTTGTAAGAAGATAGAGACATATTGCAGCAGGTGGTTTTCACCCACATTGGGTTTCCACCTTACATCTTGTGTTCTTTGGTGTGACTATCTGTTTTCTTTCGTTCATGCTCATTATTTTATGGTACTGACATGCAAAAATAATTCAAAGAACAAATAAAGAAGATTTATTAAAAGAATTATATAATACTGATTCACCCCCCCTCTCAGTATTATTTCGAACAATTGGTATTAGAGCAGGTCCTTCAGAGAAGCTTGATCGCTTAAAGGTAGATCGTTCATCATGAGCATCTACGAGAGAGAAGCATCAATCAGGCCACCTGTTTTTGATGGGACAAACTTCAATTATTGGAAGGTAAGAGTTACTGCCTATCTTCAATCTCTTGGTACAGAAGTTTGGGACATCGTAGAGACAGGCTACGCTTTTCCTTCAGCTACTCCTACAGATGCAGCCGAGAAAAAGAAGTATGAAACAAATGCGAAAGCAGTCAGTACTCTATTAGGATGTATATCTCAATCAGAATTCATGAAGGTAATGCACTATAAATCCGCAAAAGAGATATGGGACAAAATTGTCACAAGCTATGAAGGAGATGAACAGGTAAAGCGTGCTAAACTTCAAACTCTCAGAATTCAGTATGAGACTCTCAAAATGTATAATGATGAAAGTGTGGCTAACTATTTTCTTCGGGTAGATGAGGTTGTTAATTGTATGAAAAATTTGGGTGAAGAAATAAAAGAGGCTATTGTGGTTGAAAAGGTTCTAATATCTTTGTCCCCCAAGTTTGAATCTAAAGTATCTGCAATAGAAGAAAAGGAAAATCTACGAATTCTTACTATGTCTCAGCTACATGGAATTCTAACTACTTATGGAATGAGAAAGGGAGGTCCATCAGACAGAAGAGAAGCTGCTTTCAAGGCATCAGGCAAAGGAGATTATTATGAAGCAAGCCACGTCCCAGAAGAAGAGGAAGAAGAATCAAATTTTGTCAGAAATCTTCAAAGGGGTTCTGGAAGGTTCAGAGGTAAGTTACCTTTTAAATGCTTTGCTTGTGGAAGAATAGGTCATTATGCTGCAAAATGTCCTTATAAGGATAAAGGAAAGGAACCTACTAGATGGAACAAGAAACAGAACACAAATAAGAAAAGCTACTACACTCATGAAGATAGTGATGGTCTATCAAACAGTGATGAAGATGAACAAGGTAATGAATATAAGTTGTTAATGGCATTTGAAGATGATGATTATATGGATGCTGTAGATGTGGATAACCTTTATGATGAAATTACTAGACTCAAGAGATGTATAGAAGAAAAGAACATGATCATTGATACTCTACAATTTCAAATTGATGAAAAGGAAAAACATCTTGAAAAATTAGAAGGTGAAATTGTTGGTCTTAGAAAAGAGATTGAGAAAACAAACGCTATTAATCTCAAGTTTGTCAAAGGATCTGAAACTTTGGATGAGATTATCAATGTGCAGCGGTCTCCTCTAAACAAGACAGGTCTGGGCTATAATGGAGAAACTTCTCAAGCATCCACCTCAAAAAGTTATCTTGATGCAGCAAGAAGAAATGAGCAAAAGAACAATGAAGATCAACAGGTAAAGCAGGAACGAATTACAAACAGAAACTATCAAGGGCAATCCATCTTAAGGGTGAACAAAAGCTACAACCAGCCACAGGTAAAATCTTCTCAATTTGGTTCAAGAATAGATGAAAATAGAAACTACAATCAGTTGGCTGGTAGATTCAATAACCGCAAAAGTTTCTTGAATGGACAATGTTTTCCTTGCCATAACTTTGGTCACAAAGCAGCTCAATGTGTTGCATATAAAACGATCATGACTAGAGAAGATCAAAAGAAAAGAAGTATGACAGGGATTACAAAGAGGACCTATAACAACTTTTCGGTTCTTGAAAATGAAGTTGAATGTTCTATTTGCAATAACTTTGGTCATGAAGACTCTGAATGCAGGAGCAGGTTTCAGCAGAAAAAGGAACAAGTCTCAAGCACCAAAACATGGAGAATAAAGGAACCTCAAACAGAAAGATGTGGGATAGCATTTTATGCAGAGGGACAGGAAAATCTATGGTACATTGACAGTGGATGTTCGAAGCATATGACAGGTGATAAAGAAAAACTTGAGTCTTATTCTGCTCTAGAAAAGGGAAAGAAAGTCTCTTTTGGAAATGATACTCCTGCAACTATAAAAGGAAAGGGCATTGCTCAGTTAAAAGAAAAGGTCAAGGCTGGAAATGTTTTGTATGTTGATGGATTGAAGCATAATCTTCTAAGTGTCAGCCAGATGTGTGATCAAAGAACCGAGGTTATATTCAGATCAAATGGATGTCTTGTTCGTGATCTTGATACAGGTAAAACAGTGATCAAAGGCAAAAGAACTCCAAATAATCTGTACATATTTGAAGAAGGACAACAACAATGCTATCTGAGCAAGGATGATGAGCACTGGTTATGGCATCGGAGGTTGGGGCATCTAAGCTTTTCACAAATAAGGAAAGCATGCAAATATCAGGCAGTTCGTGATCTTCCAGATATCAAAATTCCTGACAACACCATATGCAAATCATGTCAGTTTGGAAAACAAACCAGAACTAACTTTCCAGAGAAGGAAGGATCAGCTAGCATGCCTCTTGAGCTAGTTCATACAGATACATGTAGTCCATTCAGGAAAAGAACACCTAGAGGAGACGAATACTTGATATTATTCATTGACGATTTCTCTAGGTTTGTCTGGCTAGGACTTATGAAGCACAAAGATGAAGCATTCGAAAAATTCAAATCCTTCAAAGCCTTGGTTGAAAATGAATCAGGTCACAAAATTAAGTGCCTCAGATCCGACAGAGGTGGGAAGTTTACCTCAAATGAATTTTTTGATTTCTGTGAAGAACATGGGATAAGAAGAGAATTCTCTACAGCTAGAACTCCTCAGCAAAATGGAGTTGTGGAAAGAATGAATAGAACAGTCCAACAAATGGCTCGTGCTATGCTTGATGAATCAGGAACTCCCGCAACTTTCTGGGGTGAAGATGCACATGCTGTGGTTGTTATTCTCAACAAAACAAATGTCTAGGTGAACAGCACTCAAACTCCTCATGAGCTCTGGAGTGGTAAGACTCCTTCGGTAAAGCACTTCAAAATCTTTGGGAGCAAATGCTATATCAAGAATACTGATGAGCAGCTTGGCAAACTTGAACCTAGAGCAGATGAAGGCATTCTTCTTGGTTACTCTCCACATAGCAAAGCATACAAATGCTACAATAAAAGACTTGGCAGAATTGTTGACAGCATTGATGTAGTGGTTGATGAGAAGGGATACATTCCTAGGCAAGTACATCATGAAGACATCGAAGAAGATGAAGGCTACCCTCAAAGACAGAATGATGAAGAAGAAGAATCTCAAGAAGAACCTCAAGAAGAACTAGAGGAGTAGACAAGAATAGAAGAAAAGACTCCATCCAGATATGTTCAGAAGAATCATCCAGAATCTCAGATTATGGGGTAGAAAGAAGCAGGTGTACAAACAAGAAGAACAGTTGCAGAAGCTTCAAGCTATTTGGCATTACTCTCCTCTACTGAACCACAAAGTGTGAAAGAGGCATGCAAAGATGAATGTTGGGTGAAAGCAATGGATGAAGAACTTGAGAAAATCGAAAAGAACAACACTTGGGAGCTGGTTCCTAGACCAAAGGATAAGAATGTTATCGGAACAAAATGGGTCTTCAAAAACAAATTGAATGAAAATGGAGAAGTAATTAGAAACAAGGCCAGACTTGTTTGTAAAGGGTATGCGCAGCAAGAAGGAATAGACTTTGAAGAAACCTTTGCTCCTGTTGCAAGACTTGAGGCCATCCGAATGTTCCTTGCTCTCTCAAGTTTTCAAAACTTCAAAGTATTTCAAATGGACGTGAAATCAGCCTTTCTGAATGGAGAGTTGGAAGAAGAAGTGTACATTGAACAGCCAGATGGGTTCATTCTTGGAAATGATCCAAATCTTGTATGCAGATTGAAAAAGGCTCTCTATGGTCTCAAACAAGCTCCAAGGGCTTGGTACTACCGTTTGGACAAATATCTTCATCAACAAGGTTTTTCAAAAGGATCAGCAGATAGCAATCTTTATATAAAAGTTGAAAATGACAAATTGCTAATACTTGTTGTGTATGTAGATGACATTATTTTTGGGAGCAATGAAGAAGCGATGAGTCAAAGCTTTGCCTCGGTCATGCAGAAAGAATTTGAAATGTCTTTGCTAGGAGAACTGACATATTTCCTTGGTTTGCAAATCCAACAAAAAGAAGGAGGAATCTTTTTATCTCAAATAGATTTTGAAGAAATATGGTATGGAAGATGCAAAACCAGTATGTACACCCATGGTCACAGGATGTAGCCTCAGTGCAAATGATGAATCTGCAGCAGTACATCAACCAACCTACAGATCTATGATTGGAAGTTTACTTTATTTGACAGGTACCCGACCGGACATCATGCATGCAGTTGGAATAGTTGGAAGATTTCAGGCAAATCCGAAGGAGACTCATCTTCAGGCAGTGAAGAGAATTTTCAAATATCTTCAAGGGACTCAAAATTATGGCTTATGGTATCCCAGAGATACAGATCTCACACTTCATGCTTATACAGATGTAGATTGGGCCGGAAGCGTGGATGACAGGAAAAGCACAAGTGGTGGTGCGTTCTTTATGGGTTCCAGACTGGTATCTTGGTTCAGCAAGAAACAGAGTTCGATTGCCTTGTCTACAGCTGAAGCGGAATATGTTGCTGTTGTATCTTGTTGCACTCAACTCCTTTGGATGATGTAGACTTTGCAGGATTTTCAAATCACTTGTACACCACCTATCCCCATCTTATGTGATAACACAAGTGCAATCAGCATCTCAAAGAATCCGGTTATGCATTCAAAAACCAAGCACATACCAATCAAGTACCATTTTCTCCGGGAACAAGTACTTGAATAGAAGGTCAAGTTGGAGTATGTTCCTTCTAAGGAACAAGTTGTTGATATTCTCACCAAACCATTGCCCAGGGACACTTTTGAATACCTCAGGCAAAAGCTGGGGGTTGTTGATGCATCATCTTATTGTTGAACCTTTCTGATTGATGGTACAGGTTCAGGGGGAGCATATAATGCATTGTTGGCATTATGGAGGATGGTCAGAAGGAGATCTTGGAAATAGCTGCAATATGTCTCTATCTCTTTCATGGTGGATTATGGTTCTTTTCTGCAGATCTGGTTCATTTTCAGGGGGAGCATGATCGTAAGGGGAGCATACCCCTTTGCCCTTGATGTCAAAGGGGGAGAATGAAGCTGAGGTCTGTGAGGTTGCCATCAAGTCCAAAGGGGGAGATTGTTGGCATTATGTTTCTGGTATGGATATATGTTACAAATGTTGTACTTGATGGCAACTCCCGTGGCAAGGCCCTCATTTTGTTGAAAATATAGAAGTACGCAGGAAATCAGATCATAAGGTGCGTACCCGCAGGTACACCATGCAGGGACCGCGTCCAGATACGCAGGCCAGCCGTTCAGGAGGTGCGTCCCCCCAGTGCACACATTTCAAGGCAGACAAAAGCACACCTGGGGTTTCTTATGTTTTACTCTTGGTATTTAGCCGACGGTTTTGGGTTATTATGGTGTCGGCTCGTGGTATTGTTCCATGATTTTAGGAGGAGCTTGCCTATATAAAGCAAAGGAGATCATTTGGCTTGAGCATGTTTTGGGTTGAATATCTTATGAGGGCTAGATCTGGTCTAGATCTAAACAAGGCGAATCTATTGATGGACCGAGATCTCTTTGGCGCATGTTCAGATCTGTAGATCTGACTGTCTGGGTTATTTCTAAAGTCTTGAAATCATCTATGCCCGAAGGTACGTAGGTACAGTGAAAGAAAAGTGCGTACGTACGTAGGAGCGAAGCGTTTCAGGTGCGCCGGTACGCAGGCACAGAAGGGGTGCAGGTGCGGGGTACGCAGGCACAGAAGGGCTTCAGGTGCGTACATACGCAGGCAGTTCAATAGACTCAGAGCGAGGTACGCAGGCTAGCAGTTGAGCAGGGTGCGTCCGGGACGCAGGCTAGCAGTTGAGCAGGGTGCGTACTGTAAGCAGGCAAGCAGTTGAGCAGGGTGAGTACAGTAAGCAGGCCAGCAGTTGAGCAGGGTGCTTACGTAAGAAGGCAAGCAGTTGAGCAGGGTGCTTACTTCTCTTAAAATCTTTGTTTATCGTTGTTGTGTTCTGGGTTTGGTCCTATTATTGTTGATCTGGTTACTACATTTGATTGGGTGATTCTCTTACACTTGATGATCAATTGATGCTTATGGATCCAGTTTGAAAATTTATGAAAAGTGGTCCTTGTATGAAAAGAAGTAGGGGGTTGTAGCTCCCTTCCAGGAGAGACTGGAAAACGAGAGAGAGTTGTAGCTCTCTGCAGGTTGCAGCCTGCGTACTGGTAAAGGACTGCACCAGTACAAAATCATTGTAAGAGGAGTTTCTAATTTGAAAGAAGATAGAGACATATTGCAGCAGGTGGTTTTCACCCACATTGGGTTTCCACCTTACATCTTGTGTTCTTTGGTGTGACTATCTGTTTTCTTTTGTTCATGCTCATTATTTTATGGTACTGACATGCAAAAATAATTCAAAGAACAAATAAAGAAGATTTATTAAAAGAATTATATAATACTGATTCACCCCCCCTCTCAGTATTATTTCCAACAGAACGATGATGTAAATCTTCCAATGGTCAATCTACAGATATCATTGCTTCGAATATCACTTCATCGGATGGAAAAAAAATATCCAAGCCATCCAAAGAAGAAGTGGAATCAAGGGTCCAAGTATGAGCCACATCACCATCTAACTCTTTTTTCGAAGAAGGAGTAGGATGACCGTTTGCAGAGTTATCGATAGATTCATGTCTAAGCTCTATTGCAAATATAGGAGATTCTATTCCACCCACCTTCCCTTCATCTAATGTGGTTTTGGATGAAGGTAAGGTCCCAAGGTCTAAAAAATGGTGAGTTTGAACAAACCCTTTCCGTATAGGCTCCTTGGAGGATGAAATTGTATCTATTCTAGCTATAGGAGGGGGAAGATCAAATACACCCATCAAGGAAGAGTACATACTGACTCCTAGATTCTTGATAGGTTGATGAGGATATATACCAAGGGAGCGGTAGAATCTGAAGTTGCCCAAGGATCACCCAGAGAATAATCCAATTGGTCGACTTTGGCAATTCTCCCTTCGTGAGGAAAGCAAAGGACGTGAAACAGAGTCGAAACTACGTCTTCCATTTTGTAAAGCCAATTCCACCCTAAAAGGATATTGTAATAGAGGTTGGAATCAATGATTTCTAGTTCGATATTAACGACCTTTCCTCCAACACATATAGGAAAGGCCGGGATAATCCTGTGTGGCCTATGAAAATGACCGTCAAATGCTGTCGGGAGGGTGGGTGAAGGAACAACCGAAGGTAATCCTATTTCCTTCCAACATGACATAGACATGATACACGTGGAAGCTCCCTCATCTATAACTGTCCAAAAAGTATTGGTTTTTCGGTAAGTAGACTTTATCTGGAAAGCCATATGATGATGAAGTCTTTTCTTGACATTATGCATATCAAAACTGAGAGCCAAAGAATTATTTGGATCTACTACCCCCATTACTGAAAGCAAGGCACTTTTTTGAGCAGGACACTGTTGGCATTACGTTTCTAGTATGGATATATGTTACAGATGTTGTACTTGATGGAAACTCCCGTGGCAAGGCTTGAAAAATTAAGAAGTACGCAGGAGATCAGTTCAGAAGGTGCGTACCCGCAGGTACACCGTGAAGGGACCGCGGCCAGACACGCAGGTCAGCTGTTCAGGAGGTGCGTACCCCCAGTGCACTCATTTTAAGGCAGAGAAAAGCACACGTGGGGTTTCTTATGTTTAACCTTTGATATTTAGCCAATAGTATTTGTGTTATTATGGTGTCAGCCCGTGGTATTAATCCATGATTTAAGGAAGAGATTTCCTATATAAAGCAAAGGAGATCATTTGGCTTGTGCATGTGCTTGGGTTGAACATCTTATGAGAGCTAGATCTGAAATATTATGATCTCTTGGGAGTAATGTCTAGATCTAAATAAGGCGAATCTACTAATGGATTGAGATCTCTTCGGCGCATGATCAGATCTGTAGATCTGACTGTCTGGGTTATTCTTGAAGTCTTGAAATCATCTATGCCCGAAGGTACGCAGGTACAGTGAAAGAAAAGTGCGTATATATGCTGGAACGAAGTGTTTCGGGTGCGCTGGTACGCAGGCACAGAAGGGTTGCAGGTGCGGAGGTCCGCAGGTAGTTCAATGGACACAGAGCGTAGGTAAGTAGGTGAGCAGTTGAGTACAATGCGTACGTAAGCAAGTGAGCAGTTGACTACAGTGTGTACGTAAGCAAGCGAGCAGTTGAGCAGGGTGCGTACTGTAAGCAGGCAGTACATGGGTGAAGCTGCTTACTTCTCTTGAAATCTCTATTTATCATTGTTGTGTTCTGGGTTTGGTTCTATTATTGTTGATTTGGTTACTACAGTTGACTGGGTGATTTTCTTATACTTGATGATCATTTGATGCTTACGGATCCAGTTTGAAAATTTATGAAAAGTTGTCCTTGTAAGAAAAGAAGTAGGGGGTTGTAGCTCCCTTCCAGGAGAGACTGGAAAACGAGAGAGAGAGTTATAGCTCTCTGCAGGTTGCAGCCTGCGTACTGGTAAAGGACTGCACCAGTACAAAACCATTGTAAAAGGAGTTTCTAATTTGAAAGAAGATAGAGACATATTGCAGCAGGTGGTTTTCACCCACATTGGGTTTCCACCTTACATCTTGTGTTCTTTGGTGTGACTATCTGTTTTCTTTGTTCATGCTCATTATTTTATGGTACTGACATGCAAAAATAATTCAAAGAACAAATAAGGAAGATTTATTAAAAAGTTAGATAATACTGATTCACCCCCCCCTCTCAGTATTATTTCCTACAGACACAACTGGAGTGCCTCTAAAGCAGACATCACGCATGGACTCTGAGCTAGATCTTCTACAATGGAGTATTTCTGGGTTGCCCTAACATTAAGGTTGACAGTTGCGCATTTGGCGGAAATTTTAGTATCCAAGGTATAGACTCGACAGAGGGTCACTCGATATGAAGTGGATCCAAGTTTCAGGAATAGTTTTATCCTTGGATGTTTCAGCTTCACCATAATCATGTGACCAAGTAGCCACATTAGCATGAGAACTCATCATGAAAACATTTGAGGAATGGTCCCCCTGCTGATTTCCCCCTGCAGAGGTACCAGGATTTGAATTTGCGCCAGCATGCAGCTACTGCCCTTGGGGAAAAGGGTTGGTTAACACAGCTTGAGAGCTAGAAGTCCCTTGCTGCACTAACAAGTGCTGAGCATCTTGAATTCTTGGGCAAAGATCAATCAATTAGTCTCCATTGCATAACTTGCACGAAAACTTAACTTTCTTTTGGACTCATTTCCACCCCCACCAACATTATTGTTAGGCTCATTTGCATCACCCTTCCCATCTTGATTCTTCTTTTTACCTCATCCCTTCTTCTTCCCATCAGAATTTTGATTTCCTTTGGGGTTAGAAGTCTGAACGACATTAATGGAAAAGGGTTGGGAAGGCGAAGGGTTAGACGATGTGACCTGATTGGTAGGAGCAATTTGTAAAGACAATTGTTGCAATTGGCTCAACAGGTTCACCACATTGGTGTCTATCGATCCAACAACACCATTCGCATGGGGACCTTGCTTGGATTTCGCTATATCAACCTTAGTCCTAGGAGCATTAGGCAATATTTTCTAAAGAATCCCAGACTGAGAGTAAATCAATTCTAACTGTTGAGCCCGAATAATAGCTTGCTCTTCAGAATAGACTCTGGACAGAGAGACATCCTTAGAGATCTTAGGTTGTAAGGATTTCAAAAACCATTCGAGATGGTATTCAGGAGGAATTTTGGCTTTAATGAGCCTCTTTCTTTGTCTCCATTCCCGAATATGATCAGAGATGTGATTTGTTGTATCTTGACGAAACTGGCCGAAAGTTCAGTTCTGACATCATAACGGACAAGCAGATAGAAATGGTTTAGGAAAATGTTAGCCAAATCAGCGAAATATGTAAAGATGCCCCCTAGCAACTCTATATACCATTTAGCCACATTGTTAGTTAAGGTGTGTTGAAAAAGTCTCAACCTAATCAAGTCATCGATGAGGGAGTTTGATGAGCACCACAAATGGAATGTGGTTAGATGGTCGCCTCGGTCTTCACTGCCCTTCCCCTCAAACTTTGGAATATCTGATGGGAGTTTGGTTGGGACCAGAGGCCAGGCTGGATTATATCTAATTGGATCATTCATTAATTTCTCGAGATCTGGCAAATTCAGCGTTGCTCGAAAAGGAACCCTAGGAGGACCTTGGGGATTCCACCCAGATTGGGTGGAGTTCCCAAAGTTCTGAAAAGATTGGCTTGGATTTTGAAAGGCACCAGGCTGACCGAAGTAACCAACAGAACCCACTGAACCAAAAGGTGACCCTTGTGGTTGAGAAAAACTCGGAGTTTGACCAACTCCAGCTGAAAATCCTCCATAACCAGCGAAGTTCCCTCCTATAGAATTATAAGGAGTTGATAACCCCTGATAAGTATTCCATGTAGTAGCTAAGGGAGGAATACTTCGAAATGAACTAACTATGGAGTACATCCTATTCCCTTGTTCACTGAAAAATGGATTCCTAGTTCCTTTGCCACTAACCACAGGGTTAGTCCAACCTTGAAAGTGATTACTGCCTTGACCTATAGAAGAGAAAGGCATTGATCCTATCGTTGGGTTGGAATGTGGTATATGACCACTTCCAAAAGGAAAACCATGAAATGAAGCTGATCCACTCATCATGGATGTGGAGGCACTAAACGGAACTAATGGAATACCTTGAGAATGGGTGCCAAATGAGAAAAATCCAGAACTAGATGCATTGGCTTGGGAATTTCCACTCATATACGGAATAGAGGTAGACCCAATTAAGGATGTGCTAGCAATAGACCCAAATAAGGATGCAGAGGGGATGGAAATAGTTCCTCCCCCTTGTACTAATGTAAGAGTTTGCATGGTTGTAGCACTTGTGGTAGATGCCATGCTTCCAGCCGTGGTTATCCAAGGTAAGTGCGTGAAATAACCTAGACTTGATGGTCTATGCGTGGAGTCCTAATGTATAATAATACGTCTAGATGATTAAGAGGTAGAGGAAAATTTGGAGCCGCTAATGACTTTAGGAGTTCTTCTAACTCAATGTTATCTTCTGACTAGAAGAGAACTCGAGAAAGAACTCGGGTGTTCCTTTCTAGATTTGCAGAAGTACCAGGCCTATCTTGAACACTAATGCCCCTGAGCGGAGGATCAATCTCTGATAAGTCGGCTGCCACGCAGTGAAAACCACTGGCAGTATTGCCTCTGTGCCTTTTAGGAGAAGGCTCTGAACTTGGTGGTGAGAGACCACGAAGTCTTCGAGGCTATCTAAGTGATCGGTTAGCCACTTTGAATTTTTATTAAGATCTAACTAAAGACTCAAGAAAAATGAAAGCTAGGCCAACTAGGAACACAGAGAACACACTAAAAAATGTCCCTAAATGATATCATCCAGTCAAACAACTTTCAAGTATTTCCACTCCGGGTGATCAGTACCAGACACCAAAATACAAGGAAATGAAGTAGGGGCCTTCCGAAGATAGTCTGGGATAATGACGGCCCAGGCCTACCAGTGAAGGTATCAGAGGAAGTTACATTGACCTCCAAATAACAGCCTGTGCTAGTGGAAGCCCCCAAGCTTTGTAAGGGTGCCCTCCAGAAGTATTACTAAGAGTGATACAACGTTGACCTCAGGTGCCATGGGATTCCCCTCCATAGCCACCTGTGTAGATCCCTAGGATAAGCAATTAAGGTTGCCATCTCATGTTAGAAGCCAGGCGAAATAGTCTTGAGGTAAGATCCAACAAGTAGGAGAGGGGGTACATCTCTCTTCCTTATCTTCAAAAACCCTCATGCTTAACTCCAATATCCATAACTTTCCTGGTCTCTCCAATGCTATTGGATTTGCACTCATTATTTAGACTTCTATGTTTGATAGTTTAAAGTGGCCTTGGAGAGTTTTCTCTCCACACACCTAAGCCAAGGCCCTAAATATCCTAAAAATTGTTGGTGTGTCTAAATTGACAATATAAAAAGTTCTAGTATATTCTAATTAGCGCTTGTTTTTAAATGGGTTGTTCTTAAGTCAAGGGATAAACAGAAATGAAACTTGTGGTGTTTGTTGATGAAAAATAAATTAATAAAAACAAAAATATATGCAAATGCACTTGTTTCCTTCTTCGATGAAAGAAATTTCTACCAGGCTCTAAGGAACTTCTTAAAAAACAGTAAATTTCTCTTTGGTTTTCTTTCAACAAGCTTCACACTCACAAAAACTAAAAAAAACTATTGGATGCCATAAAAGATGCACAAACTATCATAATGCAATGAGTATATGCTGATGCAAAAACTTAAGATTACTCTAAAGCAAAGAATGAAAGAAATTTGTTTATCGCTTTTAATTAGCCACTTTGATGTTTAGATAGAATATAAGTTCCTAATGCTCATTTTCGTCCAAACACTAAAAGCAAATCTTAAGACAAACAAAATGCACTTTCACTCACAAAAAGAAACCAAATCAAAACAAGGCAAAAGAAAGCAAAAACCAAGTTTTTAAGGAGTTTTCTTTTTCACAAAAGCAAAAAACAACTTTTCAAAAGTGCTCCAAATATTATTGAAGACTTTGAGACCAAAAAATAGGCAACAAAAACACTTTGCAAGTTATCAACTCAAAATGGGCGAAAACTCAACAAAATAGGTGTTTCAAGATGCCTTGAATGACCAAAAAGCAGCAAAAAGAGCTTGGAGACAATGATCAAAAGACCAAGAAAGACAACTTTCAAAATCGTCAATCAACAACTTTCAAAAAGTGAGAAAAGAAAATGGCCACAAGATGTAGTTTTGACACAAAGCAGGAATATCACAAATATAAAGTTTGTCACAAAGATTGAAACCAATCTTTCTGCTCTGGAAGGCTGGAACAACCAAGATTCTCATAAGGAAATCTCATGTGCTCAAACACAAATGATGACACTTGCAAGAAAACAAAACAAGACCAAAACTTTCCACAAGAGGAGAGAATTCGAAACTGTAAACTTGTTGCAAAACCAAAGACTGACAACCAAACTTGACTGCTCAGGAAATACTCAGACCAACTGTTATAGACATATTTGGGCACTGCAACACCAAACTCATATGTCCATAAACTAATGACTCCTTAAATCCATAAAAGTGTTGTTTCATACCCTAAAGGATCATGGTCAACTAATTACATTATTTACCAGAAGTTCCACCTGAAAAGCTACTCATAACTGGCCAAAACTGGACCATACAAACTGCTCCATGGGAAAGTTGTGATGCATACTGACTACCAAACTAGCCAGGTGTCATGCATACTAAAATGGCCTTCTGTCGGGTGCGATGAGCAAGAAGAGGAAAATGGCAGAGACAGTTTGCAAGGTGGATGATCATGGAATCTTCCAGAAACTTCTCCTATGACACTTGCCTCTTTGAATTCGCCCAGGGATGAGTAAGAGATCATTGAAATATCCAAGTGGAACCATGAACTGTCAATGGAATGACACTAATAAAAAATTGAGAGCTGAATCACACCCTTGCAAGACATCTATAAATGGATCCCTCATCTGAGAGATCTAGAGGCTGAAATTTTGTATTTTGTAAGGAAGTTTTGTTGGTTTGTTGTTGAGAAGATACATTGCATTGTTGGGTGATTTGCTTGTTCATGAGGTGAAAAGGGCTTCTACATTGGGAGGATGATGTTGGATCGGACAGCTGGGTTGTAATCCTCTCTTTCACTACTATTAATAAATTTCTTTGAGTTTTCGTCCATATAATCGTGTATTTGTAAATCTTATTGTTTATGAATGCAATTTTATGGTCAATGTGTTTCTGATTCCACATTGTTTATCATGTTTTAGATGGAGATGCTTTGATTTTTTGCTATTACTTTGACTCTATAGGTATTAAGCGGGACAAGTAGGAGAGGACTGGCAAATTCTATCAAGGAAAGGAGAAATCAAGCTAGGATCAAAGCGGAAGATCCACGTTGGTCGTCTTTTCTCCCCTTTCATCTATAACACTTAAAGGAACTCTTGAAAAGATTTCATTGTTTGTTTCTAAGATAGCTACCCATCTTAGTGGAACTAGCAGTTCGAATTGACAATAATTTTCGTTGAATCAAAATGGCGACTCCGCTGGGGAACGAATAGTTTGTTTTGTTTGTTTATTATTTTCTTTATAAACTACAGATGGAGCCTGAAGTTAGCCAGCTAGCCTTCAAAATTCCTTTTCTATGCAATTGCGAAGTAGATGAATGCTGCTTCAGTCAATTTCCGAGTTGGTTTATGAACTAGACATCTGACTTACAAAGCATTCTTAGTGCCCTTGTGGTAGCTCAGAACCTCATTAGATCTTACCCTTATGCTTTGCTGTTACTGTCCATCATTACTCAGCCTAAATCACTAAACTTAGTTGCAAATTTTGAGCAAAAACCAAGCACAGTTTTGCTCCATGGTCCATCACTCTCTCAGTAACTGTGCAAGCTATATGCATCACACCTCCCATGTGTTGCAGGTGAGATGCATCCCTGTTTCCCTGTGTTGCAGGTGCGATGATTGAGTGATACTGTTTTCTTCTCTGAAAGTTGGTTTTTTTCTCTTTGCTTTCAACTTTAATCAGTAGTTTTGTTGTTCATGATCAGTACCTTCTTGTTGTAACCTTCTTCCTTCACATTTTTTCAGCCTCCATCAATTAGGAATTGTAAATGTTTTTGTGTATTTTTCAATCATTTATAGTCTTCCTTTGCCAAAAGTAGCTTAATCGAACTGTTGTTTTTTATGCAAGTGTCGTAATTGTCATTTTGAATCAAAAGAAGAGTTTCGTAAATTCTTCCTCTTCTAGATAGTTGATTGTACTTTTGTCATTATACTTGATTTGAGTTATTAGTATTTGAAGTGTCATTTTACAGTTTTCAATTCAAAATCAAAAAGTGTTGTCTTAGTCTTCCTTTCGTTTTGAAAAGAAATTGTTAGAAATGTTTCTTTGAAAGAAAACAGTTCAAATCTTAGGTTTCCTTTTTTGCATTCACACATTAAGGAAGTGGAAAACAAATACATGCATGTGCATTTGCATTTTGAATGCATGTGAACTTTGACTTAGGAAAGTGCATTTAGTGTGTGCTCTATGCTCTCTGCTGAAAGAAAATAATAATATTCTTTCCTTTGTAGCTTGGATTTTCATTGCCAAAAGAACATAAATGACTGTTTAACATTTTAGATTGCATATTTAAGAATTTCACATCTACATCACGCTGTGAACCTTGAAAGACAAACTTCTAAGCAAGATCAACTCTAAAATAAATCTCAATGAACATTAAAATGATTTTGAACCTAACACAACACATATAGAAGTCTAGGCTAGAGATGTGTTCCGGTGTCGTAAAACTTGGTAACTATCATTTTCATTGAAGGTTGGGTGATTCCTCCTCTTTGATACGACAAGTGCCAGTACGGACTTCTGCTCCCCGTACCATCAAATATATATTGGGAGACCACAATAGGCTGATATCCTTTATCCTTAGGAAGCCGTGTCTACCGCACTATCGATTGCAATGCACTAAACACAACATTCAGGAAGATTGACTGCCATACATAAGTCCTTGGTAATTTCTCTATCATTTATCACTAAGGTGTATTTTGTAGTTTTGCAATCGGTTTGGTAATCACTATGTCTAGATTTCCAGAGTAGTCAGTTTCATTCCTTTTCGACTCCTTAAAAGAAAAGGTCCATCTGATCACTTGTCACTTCAGGCTCATTAAAAATCGAAGGTTACTAGAGTCACCTTTAGCTTTTTCTTGACTCTTAAAAATTGAAAAAGCAAGTTTCGTCAAAGTGTCTTAAAATTTATTTTAATTGGAATAACATCCCTATTGCTTCGTTGACCTGAGGTTGAGATAATGGAATCTACCAATCAAGGAATCCCTCTTGGAGGGAATCCTAGTCCTTTCTCCTCTTGGGGAGATATTGGTTCTCCATATATGGCTACATTGTCCCTTCCAAGAATCACAATCGGCTTGCAAGTATGGATTTTCGTGACCTTTGTCATTCAAAACAGCATAATTCCTCAACAATCTAATCAGCAACCAGATGATACTGAAGTTACCCCTTCACCTTCTACTTCATTTGTTTCTCCTTCCCCTTCTTCCTCTTCACTTGGTGAAACTAGTGACACTAAAAACCAAGTAGCTGAGAAGAAAAAGAAAGGGAAGGAGAAGAAGAAGAATCCAGCTAAACAAGGGAACAACCATGCATCATCTGGCAAAAATCTACACACTAAACTTTCCAAACTAAAAACTCCATGTGCAATTTGCAAGGAAAACCATTACCATTGAGATTTCCCTTACATCCCATGGACCTTGAGAGAATGGTCTCCCTATTTGCACCATTCGGTGTCATCAACCCCTGACAATCAAGTTAACAACACACCATCAACTAGTGAAAATGAAGTCAATAGACAAAAAGGAAAAGTCAGAGTTCCATGTAGGTTATGTGAAGGTGATCATACTCTTCACCGTTGTCCTTTTCTGGACGAAGCCAAAAGCATTTTGGATAACCATCCTGCTTCACCACATCAACTTCCACCTAGATACAAGAAACTCTTGCCAAGTCCTTCGCTAGTTGAAAACCCGATCAACATAACACAATTGTCAATCGAATCACCTATCATTGAAAGTGAACCTCCTGAATCCATACCGGACCAAAGTCAACTGGTCGAGATGGCAGTCAATCTAGTCTTGCCTTTAGAAGGCCCACCTTGGATGATACAGTTCCCAAAGAGAATGAGAATGACACCGTTCAAATTCTTTTTATCGATACAGAGTCTAATGAACTTGGGGGAAATCCACCCATTCCTTTGCAATAGGAAGAGACCCCCCCAGTTCATGAAACTTATCTAGACATTTATCTGATAACTCCTCCGAGCACTCTAGTCATTTTCTTTGATTAGAATCAGCTAGCAAAACCCCGCTTTCCATCTAATGTACCATTCCAAATCATAGTACAAGTTTACAAAATGATCATGCCTGATAATATCATAGATGAAGGGACTTCAGTGAGTATCCTTTCCTCAACTACTTGGAAAACGCTTGGTTCGCCATCACTTTTTCTTGAAAACAAAATTTGTCAGGCTTCAACAAAGGAGCCAGTCGACTATTAGGGATCCTTCCAAAGTTACATATAACTTTGAGAAAGAAAACCATTCATTTGAACGTGATGGTAGTCCAAGGTCCACTACATTACAATCTACTCCTTGGACGTGACTATATATATAGCATGAAAGCTATTGTTTCCACATTCTTTCGAGTGATGTGTTTTCCACATGAAGGAAAACTGGTGCAACTTGTCGACCAGCTTTCATTCCCTGGTTCAAACACAACTATGAATCAACCATCATCCCTAAATTTTCTCTTCGCATAAACAATGTGTCTTCAACCTTCATTCCATCCACCTAATTACCACGAGTGGTTCGGTGAGTATGATGAAAGTTGGGGGCATGCACCCTAGTTTGATTCAACAAGAGAACCTAGAGGAAAAGAGAGATTTTCTTGAAAGGTCATAGCAATTGGACTGAAGAAACATTCTTGCATAGGTTATGTGATCAGACTGAAACACTTATTTCCTTTGCACGATTGTGATTGGAAGCCCACACCATTCACCTTCATATATTATGTGATTGGAAGCTCATAGCAATCACCTTCACCCATTTCAATGGACGAAGCAAAGGAAGAGCTTTTGTCTGCCGATAGAAACAATCCTGCCTAGCTGCAAGGACTTCCATTTGGTAATCTAGAAACTCTCCTTTTAATGAAACACCTGGGGGCATGCAAACCTTTGCATGCAAGTGAAAAGTGACCTTTGTTTTTCTTAGTTTGTAGGTTGTCAACCCTTTAACCTCGTAGCTCGGTTGTTTCTAGCTTGCATAAAAAGCCAATGAGCACATGTTATAGTAGTGTTCAAGCTCATTAAAAAATAAATCTACCAAGAGACATTATCAAAAGACTGGAAAGAGCAATGTTCCCGCAAGTTTCAAGCTCATTATAAAAGCAACCTGCACTGAGCATAGTTTCTCCTAATTCAAGCTCGTTAAAAAATGAAACCACCTTTGGTAAATAACCTTTGTGATCGCCATGCTATCAACCCTTTTGAACCTTGGTTGTGTTCCTTCCATCACCTCCATTCATTTGACCAACCATACGCTTCCACTTGATTGTTTATCCTTTTGAGGAACATATGTGACGAGTGATTCTGATTGCCACCCTCTTCACACTGCCATGTTTTGAGAAGTTCCAAACTTATCTGGAACCAGTTGCTACCCAGAAATACCACTCGTTCCTCAAAAATGAGTCCCTTCTAAACTCTTTTTAGACTCGTTAAATATAAAAAGAGTTTTGATCTATTGGCCTTTCCAGCTTTTTAAAGTAAAGGGAATGCCATCTCTCTCATATATTTTAATCTTTTTGGAACTGAGGGATTATCAAACAAAAAGATCGAGTGCATGTCTTTGTCGGCATGTTAAAAATATTGAAAAGTCATCCCTTTCGTATTATTTTATACTTTTTCGGACTTAAGGGATTATGCCATGAAAAAGGACTATTGGAGTCTCCTTTTATTCCCTTTTCAAATTCTCTAAACATGAAAAAGACCGAGTTATCTTTGTTCTTAAACTCGTTAAAACAATAGCGACAAACTTGTCCACCGAGACAAGAACAAGTCTCACTGACTCTAGGCTTGCTAAACACAAAGCGACAGGTTTGCCAGAAGGGAAGCTTATAGACCAAGCATATGTTATCCTCCTCAAGCTTGTCAAAAATAAATAGGTATTGGTTAGCAATGACTGGGGAAAAATGGGAAGAAAACTTGAAGAACTTTATTGGTAGCAGGTTGCTCTTGAACATGACACTTTCACTCCATCACCATGATTGAGTTGGGTTGGGTTTTTCCGTTCACCATCACCATTGGCCCTCCATACCATCCATGGTGTTAATGCTACCAAATCCATATTAGTGTCACCAATATGTTCAAGAGAAGTCATTCCGAGAATTCACGATCCAGAAAATGCCTCATCCACTGTAATACTCCCACCCTTCATTTTTTATGACCACCATTCTTGAACCTTATATCATCATATTGTTTTCACCTCCACAAAAATCATTTTCTCTGTTTTGCGTCATAGATGTGGGATACATTAAGGCCTTCCTACGACAGGTCACTTCTTGTTGACATCAGCTCATTCTCCAAGAAGTTGACTTAGAAACAACCCTTTTAGTACTTTGAAGCTTGCATGCCTCAATGGCAAGTTTCTCACTTCCGGCGACAGGTTTACACCAATGACCTTCAACTGAAAGACTTTGCGTGGTGTTCAACATCGGCTCATATATTCACACCACGTGAATTGTACTATAGTACCTTGAGGGTCATCATCATTATCAGTGACTCCTCTCCCATCCGTTAACAGCTTACATTATTGGCTGGTAATCAGGCGATATCTTTCCATGTTCAACTTCAGAACATATTTTCACATGGATCGACTTGTACATCGTGCGAAGATTGGATGAGTTTTGAAGACCCCAGATCTAGTTTCATCCATCTGGGCTGCGATATATTCAGGAAAATAAAGACATCAATTGTACACAGAAGCTGCACAGATAGTCATCTAAACTAGGGAAGATGACTCTTCATGTCACCAGTTTGCAACAACAGACGATTGTTTGTCCTATGTACATGAAAATGAATTTATAAAGCTGAGCATGGGAATGCCTGACTCAGCTAGATCATGAAAATAATATGATGATGATGTATTTTATTGTATCTTATACAGGTTACCTTCCAGTACGAATACCTCGGATCCTCATGATACAACATTTCACCTGACATCAGAAGATTTACGACCTCATGCTTTAGGGGGCAGCTGTTATAGACATATTTGGGCACTACAACCCCAAACTCATATGTCCATAAAATAAGGGCTCCTTAAATCCCTAAAAGTGTTGTTTCATACCCTAAAGGATCATGGTCAACTGACTACGTCATTTCCTAGATTTCCACCTGAAAAACTACTCAGAACTGGCCAAAACTGTACCATATAGACTGCTCCATGGGCAAAGCGCGATGCATACTGACTACCAAACTAGCCAGGTGCGATGCATATTGAAATGGCCTTCTTTGGGGTGCGATGAGTGAGAATAGAAAAATGACAGAGACAGTTTGCAAGGTGGATGATCATGGAATCTTCCAGAAACTTCTCCTGTGACACTTGCCTCTCTGAATTCACTTAGGGATGAGTAAGAGATCATTGAAATTTCCAAGTGGAACCAAGAACTATCAATGTAATGACACTAATCAAAAACCCAGAGTTGACTCACACCCTTGCAAGACATCTATAAATGGATCCCTCATTTGAGAGATCTAGAGGCTGGAATTTTGTATTTTGTAAGGAAGTGTTGTTGGTTTGTTGGTGAGAAGAGACATTGCATTGTTGGGTGATTTGCTTGTTCATGAGGTGAAAAGGGATTCTACACTGGGAGGATGATGCTGGATCAGACATCTGGGTTGTAATCCTCTCTTTCACTACTATTAATAAAGTTCTTTGAGTTTTCATCCATATAATCGTGTATTTGTGAATCTTATTGTTTATGAATGCAATTGTATGGTCAATGTGTTTCTGATTCTGCATTGTTTATCATGTTTTATATGGAGATGCTTTGATGTTTTGTTGTTACCTTGAATCTACAGGTACTAAGCGGCACAAGTAGCAGAGGAGTGGCAAATTCTATCAAGGAAAGGAAAAATCAAGCTAGGATCAAAGTGGAAGATCCAAGTTTGTCCTCTTTTCTCCCCTCTCATCTATCACACTTAAAGGAACTCTTAAAAATCTTTCGTTGTTTGTTCCTAAGATAGCTACCCACCTTAGTGGGACTAGCAGTTCAAATTGACACTAGTTTTCCTTGAAACACCAGCAAACAAATCTTCTGAGATAGAAAGACTTAAAAAAATCTTGGAAAATTAGGGTATGCATGATTGTGTCAATACACAGTTGCATGTATACGTGATTCAGCCCAAAGAAACCTCCATATACACAGGCTCATATGGGGAATCTTGTGTACATACATTATTGTAACCTGAAAAAACTGTGTATATAACAATTCACAAGAAAAAACAAAAAAGAGGTCTGAAGAAACTGCTCAGACTTAAATTCTGAGTTCCTATAGGAATAGAAAAATCAGTTACAGCAAGAAAAACAATGGTTGAGCCCTAATTGGATTAAATTATCCCAAACTAGGAATAATAATACTGTTGTCCCTAGCAGAGTCACCAATTCTGTTCAGTTGCCAATTCTGTTAAGGGATTAAATCCCGTAGGGTTTTGGGTCAACACCTTAGCAGAGCGGGGGTTATCTACAATAAAAAAAACAAGCATTCCACATGGCCATGATACTTAAAATAATCAAACCACGTGGAGAGAGGTGCACCTGGGGGTCCTTCATTTGGGTAGATCCAGCTAGGGTCCAAACCCTCTTAGAGTTCCTCTCAATCCTTGAACCTACAAAATATCCAATTCAAAGAAGCATAGCAATATATGGACAAAGTATCATATAGAAATCAACTTCATAACTTATTGAAAGATGGTTAATTATACATTAAAGCAATTGTTCATATGTAAACCATAACAATAATATCATATGCATAAAGAAGATTTATTTAGAGAAAAAGACAAATGTTTCTTTATTGTAGATAACTAAAAAAAAGCAAGGAATGATATCACCTGAATATTCCTCTTGATGGCTCCAAGTGGAACCGTCCTCTAGGTCCGTCCAATCCCAAGTCTTCAAAAGGCTCCTTCCATGACTCACACAAGGATATCTCAACTAGTGAAATGCCATCATAACTCAAGGAAACAAGGGTTTCATGTAGTGGGGGAAGTTCTGGAAGCATAGGGATCTTCAAACTTGATCAGGGATAATCTTAGCAGAGTAATTTTCTCTCTTCTCCCCCCTTTTAGGCCTTTCCATTGAAGCATTTTTATACTTCTCCGAAAGTACTATTTTAGTTGGGAATTCATTGGGAACAGTTGGCCACGGCCACTAATAGGTAATCAATAGCTAAAACCCATTATCTCCGCCCGAAATTAAGGAGATTTAATTTTTTTAAGTGTTTTAAGACATATACGCGGGTTGGGTATACACTAACCTACATACACACGTGTTTAGCTTAGGGAAATGTCGCGTACATGGAGTAAAACACTATTTCTTAGGTATTCAAACCAATTCTGGAAGGAGGGGTTGCCCTAGGCCATAAATGCAGCATCACAAATATCAAGAGTGAGATTTGGAGCTAAAACAAAGACCAGGCAGTGCAGTTCCCTACTCAAATTCTAGTAGGGAAGATTATGAGGAAATGTTGCACAGACCAAGTTCTAGTGCCAGTAGTGTCGTTGGCTGCCCAGTGCATGAAGGGAGTACAGTACAACTAGGTGAAATATTTATGTAAGGAATTCCTGGCAAACTAACGTGAAGCATAGGAGGATAGGAAGGCATTTCATTATGCCTAGCTCCTGTTGCTATTTTTACTAGTAGCATGGTACTTGCCAAAGGATAGTCAGTTTCCTCCGCATGAAGAAGATTTGCTAGGGGAAGAAAAGTTCACTTCTCTATGGGCGACAAAGGATCCAGAGAGGATCAAGAAATCCAAGCTTTTTTTGGATATTGGTTGAAATGGACCTCCGCACAGTAATCATTTAGTGGCCAAGGTTGTCTCTAACCTTGTTTGAGTAGTTGAAGGCCTTCGTGGAGTTTAAGGCTGACTTCCATAATGTCTCGATTAGGGTGACACAAGACCCTAAGCATATATGGCACAAGTTGCCATACTTAGTTTCAGAAATAGATGTGTAAGAAATTGTGGGAAGTTGGCCAACGTAGTGGCGAAAACCCATGAATGTTGGTGTAGGTTCAAGTCAGGGTGGAGAAAGCTCTAATGCATATATGATAGCTGCGCAGAAATGAAAAGAAGCAGCATAGGAAGTGCCACGAGCATTGGCCAAGAAAAGAAAGAAAGAAGGTGTTGCTAAGGGAACTGCTGAAAAAGGGCGTGTTGGGAAAGTGCATATTGAGACAGATTGCACTGACACAGAGGAAGTCGAAGCATCGACTTCCCGACATACTAAGGAATAGGAACTATCTAAGAAGGGTGGAGATGGAGGAGAGGAGCAGAGCACTCCCTTCACATTGAAGAAGTAGAGTAAGAAAACAACTGTCAGGCCAAGGAAGAAGCACAAATCGGATAAGAAAGTAAGCATTGACCTGATGACCCTCACACAAGGTGATCTAGATGAAATTGGAGACAAATTCAAAGAAACCACAATGGAACTCTCACAGCAATTTGAGCAACACATGTAGATGCTAGGGAGCATGCGAAAGGATCTGAACAAGCTGCAGATGTAGACAAGTAGGCTTCAAGTGAGCGTAGGGAAAATGAGCGGGGTGCAAGAAAGCCTAGCACAAGGGAGCAAGAAAGTATTGGAGATCGAAAGGACTTTGAACCTTACAGTCATCTCCTTACCTGAAGGATCAGTTCACGTGGAAACAGAGGAAGAACACACTCTGTCGAGCATGATCAAAGAAATCAGGGTGAACTTAGCCAGGTTGCCACATCGAACCCTCCTTGCACTGCATCAGGGGGTCTCGGCTGAGGTTATAATAAGACAGCAGTGCGCACTTGTAGTAATCAACGAATTTAAGGTAAACAATGAACATATGTTTGTTGAGAAGGGTAAGGTTTTGAAAGAAAAGGAAGAGATAGAAGCATGAAATCAGATCCTGGAAACATCAATCACATAGGTGTGAAATTCAATCCCAGAGTTAAATATTCTAGAAGACGCCAGAATTACAGCTAAAGCTATAGTACACTACTCTGCCATAAGTCAGGGAGCAGCATGATGTAGCCATTAAGGAGCATATGAATACTTTGGAGGTTGCAGTTAAAGGATGTGACCTTCTTTTTAACAATGCCATGAAATTATGGGACACTTTGCAAGAGGAACGAAACGAGCAAAGGTTGAGCACAGAAATCAAAGAGGCCCAATAGAAGTATGATGAGATCAGGGTGACTGTGTGCACATTGGTGCTAGTCCAGTGCTTCACATGCCTACAGGAAGGGAAGCTAATACAAGCACAAGTATAGGAATTGCAGCAAAAATAATCAGTGTTAAAGGCTTGCCTTGAACCTTGGACATAAGAGACCA
Organism: Pinus tabuliformis; assembly: GCA_031772625.1. Lineage (NCBI taxonomy): Eukaryota > Viridiplantae > Streptophyta > Pinopsida > Pinales > Pinaceae > Pinus > Pinus tabuliformis. The sequence goes on along the minus strand of CM062818.1, from coordinate 1,535,577,244 downwards.
TCCATATTCCTCATACCATTCAGGAGAAGCTGAAAGCTCTGCAATAGAATCATAGGACAATGAAGCTTTCGGTAGGGGGACCAACTACAAAAAATATTGTTGATGAGTTGAAGAAGGCTGCAGTGCAAAGTACCGTGGAGATGAATGCATTGAAGGAGTAGTTCAGTGAGCTCCACCACAAAGTCAAGAAGCCATCTAAGTTACTCAAGGGTGAGTAACCATATTTGTGTTAGGGGACTCATGGGATAGGGTCTCAAGGGTCAATTTTGGGTTAGTTTAATCAATTTTTGAGTATAATTCTGTAAAGAATGTAAAGTCTACACGAAATGTGGAAGCAGAGTGTGCAGATAAGTAGGAGTCAAAGGGCCTTTAGCCCCTTGTATGGGTAGGTTATAGGATGGTTTTGAGACTCTCCCATAGGTTGTGGGCCATGGTATTGTAATAGAAAGGCTATAAATATTTGAGTCATAGCAAGTCTAGATAGAGAAACTTTTGGTGAAGAACAAGTGTAAGGGAAAGTGTTAAGGTAGGAAAGCTTTGTTTTCCTGTACTTAGGAGAAAGGGGAAGGATCCTACAACTAAGTGTGTGGAGACCTTGGCAAGTTTGTAACTAAGTGCGCGGTCCCTTGCAACTAGGTGCATAGGGGGGAAGAGTCTAATTTGAATTTTGAATCTAATAAAGACTAATTTTAGACCGAATCTATTGCATATGTGCCTTGCTCTTAATTCTGTTTAATTTTATGCATTGTTTCTTAATGATCTATTTTCTATTAAGTAAATATTATCCTCTGTGTGAATCTGTTGAATCTTTAATATCCATGCATGAAATAAGTAATGATCTATTTTCTCAAAGGTAGTAGATAAATATGTTATAATAACTATTCAGAGCAGGTAGATCTATGCGAAGGCATATCTAGGATTATTATTTTCTAAGCGAAAGTTTTAAGTTTGCTTCTTTTAGGTCTGAAAAGCTTGATCACAGACCTTTGCGAAGGTCTTGAAGCCATTTGGATAGAGTTGTAGTAATGAACCATAGGAAGATACAGATCTGCATGAAGGAAGATCTAAGCTACAAGCTCCTCAGATTACATATCGAATGGTCTCTAGATGCAGAAATGTGGTTCTAGCATCCCCAAAAACTGCTTCGAGTGAGAGTGTGGCCTATGATATGTAGGTTTTTCCTAAAAGGGACATCAGTTATGGTTTTTTCAGTTGGCGCAAATAACTCTGACCCTCAGTTAGGCCCCCTTAAGCCAACAATATTCCAACTATAGCAATGACTTACATGTTGTATGGTCTTGTAGTTGTTAAATAAAAGAGGCTATGAATGATGGATCTATATAAATTTTGGTACACTACTGGAGATTTATCCATCTTACTAAGTTTACAACCTGACACCATTAGAGTGCTCAATAAAGAAAATTCTTCTGTACAAAATTTCTTCAATAGTTCTTTAAGATACCTTCCTAGACAGATGAATATTCCTTTGGATGTCTGTGCAATCTGTAATCCAAGGAAATAGGAAAGCTCTGCAAGCATTTAAATTTCAAATTCGACCTTCATATAAACTTTGAACTCACTAATTAACATATTTGAATAATTGGAAAAGATGATATCATCAACATATACTACCACCACAATAAGTTTTACATCCTTTTCTTTGACATATAAGTTGTTTTCAGTTGCACCTCATTTTAATCCACACTTGAGCGGGTAGTTTTATAGTTTGAAATACCAAGCTCTAGGGGCTTACTTGAGACCATACAAAGCCTTCTTAAGTCTAGAAACATAATATGGATTTTCTCTCAATTGAAATCCTTATGGCTACTCTATGTACACTTCCTCCCGTAGCTGGCCATCAAGAAAAGAAAATTCGACATCAATTTGATAGATTTTGAATTTCTTAAAGCAAGAAAAATGTCTAAACCATTCTTATTGCTTCTAACACAGAAACTAGAGAAAATGTTTCATCAAGGTACAAGCCTTGTATTTAAGCATATCCTTTGCATGCCAACCTAGCCTCGTTTCTTACCACTTCTCCATGGTCATTTAATTTATTCCTGAAAACCCACTTTGTTCCATTAACATTCTTGTTACTAGGCCTTGGAACAAGCTTCTAACTCGGGTTTTTCTATATTTGATCCAATTCTTAATTCATTTGTTTTAACTAATGTTGATCTTGACTAGCTTGAACAACATATTTTGGTTCCTCCATGAACAATAAGGAAACATGTGCTTGCATGAGGGAATATTATAGCCTCCTCCTTTTCTACACTCCAAAATTTAATTTACCAAATATGATTAGCTAGGTGGTTTTTTTGTCCATACCTTGGGGTATATTTAGTTTTAGGACTAGAGTGTTCTTCATCAATTTCTTCTGCAGCTTCCTCATCATGTTCCTCAATGCTGATTGGTTCAACAACATTAGTTTTTACTGGGTGTTTCTCTTCTTGATGAGCATACTCATCCACCTTTACATTGATATAGTCAATGATCCTCTTGGTGATTTTATTGTAGAATATGTACCATTTTCAATTATGTGAGTATCCTAGAAAATTGCCTTCAACTGTTCTAGCATCAAATTTACCAAGGTTTTCATCATTTCCTTTGATGTAGCATTTGCTACCAAAAACTCACAAGTGTTTGATTGTTGCAGGTCTAATGTACCACAACTCATAGGGAGTTTTGTCACTATTTTGTATAAAATGAGATTTGTTGAGGATAAATATTGTTGTATGAATAACTTCTACCCAAAACCTCTGTTGAACATTCCTTTCATTCATTATTGCCCTAGGTAGTTTTTTCGCTAATCTATTTTCTCTTTCTGCTACACTATTTTGTTGGAAAGTATCTTCTATTGGATTTCTTTTAATGTCATTCCTTTTATATGATTCATCAAATTATTTTAAAGTGAACTCACCTCCATTATCATACCTTATTCTTTTGATTTGCAATAATTTTCATTTTCAACCATAGCTTTGAACTCTTTAAACTTCTCAAAAGCTTCATATTTCTCTCTGAGAAAGGAAACCCACATTATCCTACTAAAATAATCAATTATCAGCATAAAATATATTTTATGTGTGGGTGAATATGTTCTGTATGGTCCAAATAGATCCATGTGTACCAGCTACAATGGCTTTGATGATGGGTTTTATTTCGCCTTGAAAGAAACTCAATCTTTCATTCCGAGTTTGAAAGATTTACAAATTGTATTATTTTGTTTTAAAATCCTGGGAAAATCCTTGACATCATTCTTCTTGCTTAGCTTGACTATATGATTAAAGGTTAGATGTCTATGCCTTTTGTGTCATAACCAACTCTGGCCCATATTTGATAAGAAACACCTTTCTATCTTGTCTTTGAGAACATACACATTATTGTCTATTCTTATAGATTCACCAACTATCTCATCTATGCTTGTGGACTTGATTCGAAAATTTTTGGATTTAAAAATCACATCATAGCCTTGACCACACATTTGAGACACACTAAGAAGGTTATGCTTCAACCCATCAAGATATAAAACATTTTTGGATTTACATTTTCCATTTGATATACTAACCACTCCTTTTGCAATTATTTTCCTAGGAGCATTGTTTCCAAATGTCACATTACCTTTTTCAACAGGTTTCCATGTCAAAAAATTTGTTCTATCTCCTAACATATGCCTAGAACATCCATTGTCCACATACCAATGGCTGGCACCATTTTAAGCATTCAAAGAAATATCACATTACTTTGATTTTCCATTTTCTTTCCAAAACATGGGTTTTTTCTCAATTTTCTCAATTATTGGTTTTGTCTTTTGCTCCTTTAGCCTACAATTGACTGTTATATGCCCAAACTTTTGACATTTCAAACATTGCACCAAATTATTTAGAGGAGAAAAGTAATTGTTACACCCGGGTCCCTTTTTTCTCTGTTGAAATATTATTCTACATCTCAGCTACATGTAACGACGATTGACATTGCAATTGGCTGCTTTGTGACGATAATTGGTGCATCTGAAAAAATACCCTGGGAAAATATCACTGTACCTGAAAGTTTGTCTTCTACACTCGACTAAATTCTAGACAATTTGATTTTCTTGGCCAACGTTCTTTTTCTGTTGATTTTTCTTTAGCCGTGTAATTGTCTGTTGCTTCTGTACAATCCCTTATTTTGTTGGAACAAAGGTAATTACCTTTTTACCTTTTAATTCAGTTGTTTCAATGGACTCAACTTCAAAGCCAAGACCACTAAAATATTTAGACACATGTTTTTATAGGACATTTTGTCACATCTGGTCAATAGGCCTTCAAACAGGATCATTCACATCCTTTTAACACCTTGTCATCCTCCCTACACAAATCCTTAAGTATGCCTCTCTCATATCCCTAAATTTTTTCCCGATACTACTTCATTTTAGTCATTTTTATGACCAGCACACCCTCACCCTTCATTGCCTAACGTTGACTACTAGGTTTCCCTACTGTAGGCCTCTAGGCCTATACTGATCACTAGTAGGTTGCTCAACCTTGGGGGTCTGGGGATTATAGAAATTTGGGAAAACAAAAAAGAATCCCTAAGCTTCCTATTCCAAAAGCTTCTAGGATATGTTGCAACTATTTACCTTGGATAAAGGTCTCGAAACCTATCCTATCATACCTTCAATTTTTATCCCTTGTACCTTGACCTCATCCTCCAATCAAGAGTGGAACTCAATTCTAGAATGGTAAAAGGATAAGAATTCATGCACTACCTCCCTCATCTATATATTTACGATCATCCATACGAAAGGGTTTCACTTTTGTAGAGTGATTATACCCTTATTTTGTTGTTGAGAGAGACATTATTCCATGCATTAGGGTGATTAGAGGTGAACTTTGTGGAAAGGAAAGGGTAAGTCAACTTGGAGGAGCTCTATTACAATATCAGCATCTATGTTTGGTTGTAACTCACTCCATTTCTATTAATGAAAAGAGTTATTTTCTTCCCTATATATGATGTTATGATTTCATGTATTTCAATACCATGTTCATCTATTGAATAAAGTGATTAGATGATTCTACATAGATCACATAGATCGTTGGTTCATGCTGTCTGATTGTGCATGTTATAATTATAGCGATTGGAGCTAGGATTGTAGCATATAGGCCAAGGAAGGAGAGAATCATATGATAGATTCAAGGTAAGCTTCATCCCATTATTTATTTAATTTAAGGAAAACATTATTCCCTTTATATTTATGTTGTTCTAAGTTAGTCCACCGAGCCTATGGAAGATACTTCTGTCTGTAGTCGTAGATTCCGTATAAAAAATTGGTGACTGTATTGGTGAACAATGTATTCCCTTGGTGGTTTATTTGTACATTGTTCTCTTCTTATCTCTATTTCAGACCTTTACTATCTTATTCCATTAAGAGCATACCTAGGAATACATTTCACTAAATTTCAATTGCATCTCGTATGTTGGAACTTTGCATCTCTTGATCAATGCACCCTCTCGTCTTGTGATAGAGTGGTGCAACTGAGCTAAGTCTTCTTTGAGACTGCAATGCATAGAACTTGTGCCTCCTTTGTGCTTGATTTGGCCCTTGTTCATGCACAAATTTTATTTTTTCTAGATTCTCTCTGATCAAACTTTTTCCAGTTGTTCTTCTTTGAGTATTTGAGTGTCTTGTGGTCTCTCTACATCCTCCATTTGGTTTTCTTTCATTTTTCAGTGCCTTTGGTAAGGACTTGTTTATATTTTCTTTTATTATTGTCGTTAGGTATTTTTTGAACTGATTTTATTTGATCATTGAGTGCTTAGATGAATTGGTGTTTTAGTCATGATTCTGAAAACATCGTTTGAATCAGTGATTAAACTTTTCATCTTAGTTATGTTCACTTTCGAAAATTAAGTGGTTTAAAAAGAAAAATATTTGCATTGGAATTTAGGGTTTTGTATGTGCATCAACATTCTAATAGTTGCATTAAAAGGAAACTTTACTTTGCAAATTGTTTACTGCATATTGTTTGTTGCATACTCTTTGTCCCTACCTTTCCTTAGATAGATTTGCATTGAATGAGAAAGCTTTCATTTGTTCATTCTAGTTTGTATTTTAGGATTTTCAGGTGACATTCTCGATGAACCCAAAAAATGAAACCTAATTAAAGATAAACATTAAAATTTATTGAATCAACCTAAGGAGCAATTGTAACATTAACAAAAACACTTACAGGTCTAGGCTAGACACATCTTCCAATGTCGTTAAATGTATGAGTTGTCGTTGTTTTCTAGCGTTGTATCTCAGAGGTGAAATCTTGCTCCACATATGTGAGTGTATAGGATAATTCTCCACATACCTTTGGGTATATTAGACGATGCTCCAAGCATGTAAAATATATGGAAACACTCACATTTAAAGGTCACACATTAGACAACACTACTATAGATTACACTTCTACGTACCATCAAGTATATTTTGAAAGTCCCATATATGCTACTATCCTCACCATAGGTAATCAAGTCAGTTATATTGTATACCGTGATACACTGAACACAACATTCAAGGAGATTTCCTACACATACATTATGTCCTTGGTCCTCCTAGGTGTATATTACAGTTCGTGGTTTCTTGGTAAAGATTTTTCCTAACTTAACACTTTATTTTATTTTGTTTTGTTAATATCTAAAATCAATTAGTTTACTATAGAATAACATCCTTACCGTGGAACAACTCCTTATTAGATCTTAGGTTGAGACTAATGGCAATAATTCCTGAGTCCACTAGTAAGGACACCCATCAGATGGGAATCCTTGCCCATTTTGTTCTTTTGGGAATATTGGTGTTCCTTATATGGAAACATTGTCCTTTCCTAGATTTACCATTTGATTTCCATTTTGGTTGTTTTCCACCAATATGGTTCCGTGTCTCCAAACTATTCGTCAAGCAAGTTACCCCCCACTTGAATAATATGAACCTTGAGTTGATCCTAAAGTTGACCCTTTTCCTTCTTCACCTATTCTTTCATCCCTTTATTCCTCCTCATGTGGTGAAAGTGTCCCTAAAAAAATAGAGATATATTTTTAGCACTGGGAGTTACATGCAACTTGATTTTAGAAACTTCCAGCTAAGTGTCATTTTTTTCCTAGATTTGTGCCATGCATGTCATAAACCCTAAATCTGCCAAATCTATTTAATGGATGTCATAGAGTTCATTCTACATATTCAATCTTGGAGCTTTGGCATTCCCAAGGCATCTAGGATTCTTCAACACAGTCAGTATAGCTTTTCCGAGTAAGTTTTGCTTTTCAAGCCTTTTTCTATTTTTTCTATCTCTTTTATTTCCTTAGCTTCCCTAAAAAATAGGGATCTATTTTTAGCACTGGGAGTTACTTGCAACTTGATTTTAGAAACTTCCAACCAAGTGTTGTTTTTTCCTAGAGTTGTGGCATGCACGTCATAAACCCTAAATTTGCCAAATCTATTTAATGGATGTCATAGAGTTCATTCTACACATTCAATATTGGAGCTCTGGCATTCCCAAGGCATCTAGGATTCTTCGGCATAATCAACATAGCTTTTCCAAAAAAAGTTTTTCTTTTCAAGCCTTTTGCTATTTTTTCTATTGCTTTTATTTCCTTAGCTTCTGTGAGTTTTATTTTTCATGTTTTATTGAATGACCGCTTGTGTTTTAGTTTTTTTAACTTCTAGAAGTGTTATTTCAAGTTTTGCATTGCATTTCTTAAGTGTCATATGCATAACATTGTTTTTGCATGAATGGTTGTTGTTGTGGTGACCCTCTCCACAAGCTTTGTTGTTCATCCATTTGACTAACTCCTGCATCCGTTTTGATTCCATGCATGATCATTCACTCCTGTTTGCACCATACTTTGATTTTTCTTTCAAATCTACTCATTTTAAAGTCACCCTTGGGAAGATTTGGGCTACCTCAGCTCATATCGTGCTTTCACCAGCATGTTCTATGCATTCCTAAACTCAAGGCTCCGCCTTTGCCTAGGAATTGTGCAGAGGCTACCTAACACAAGCTTCCCAATAGTGCTTTGTCTTGTTCTGGGAGTTAGTGCCCAATATTGCACACTGGAATTGCGTAATGTGTAGTCCCAGCCAGCAGTTAAGTTGGACTGAAGTGTGCATTACATAGTTCTAGTCAAAAGTTAGCCTAGTTGGACTGTGCTCTACATAGTTCTAGTCCACTTTCAACCCAATTGAACTATGCTATATGTAGTTGCAGCCAATAGAAAGCTTACTAGAAGCCAGGACTATGCAATGCATAGTTCTAGTTAAGAATCCTGAGCTTCCCAGAGTCACTACTACGCAATCTTACCTTTCAGTCACCCAATTTGTTGCATGATCGATCCATGAAGTGCATTGTGTTTTTAAATTGACATTTGATTGTTGTGAGTGTCCGCTTTGTCTCTATGTAAATAATTTTTTGAGGAGTCTCTTAGTAGTACATGCATCATGGTTTCCAAGAGAGATGGATCAAAGGACACTATAGAGAGAAACACTAGAGAAGTGGTTGAACAGGTGCCAATAAACTTTCCTGTCTATGCAGACATGCATTTGTTCATAGAGAAGGACATGAAGATCACATGGCATGAAATAAGGGACAAATTTGCAGGCACTTTCAAGGAAGAACTAGAAGATTGCCAAGTCTATGTCAACATTCATAAGTCAGGATTGTATAGGGTTGTATGCAGGTACCCTGCCTTCCCATACACGGATATCATTCACAGGGTTGTCTCACATACTAATCCGAGGATGATGACACTAAGCAGTGCCAGTGGAACACATCTTGCCACCTTTAGGAAGGAAAACTACCATCATATGTATCACTTGACACAACCCGTGAGCTACATGGATGCATTGTTCTTCACTCCCAACAACAATGTGAACTCAAGAGATATCTTGAAGCATTGGGTAAAGAGCCATCATAGTTCAAGACAATAGCCAACCACATCTACAAGATGAATTCACTTAGGAAGGCTTACTAACTCTTGGCCATATTCACATTTCTCTTGTATGGTCAAAAGAGCACGAAGATCTTCCCATAGAGTTGGTTTGTTAGGTTGGATCAGTTGGGAAATGAAGGAAGGCATTTCAACTAGTCGAACATGTTGTCTCTTCAGCTAAACGTGCATGTGTCAAATTCCCAGAATATTCCTAAGGATGGACAAGCAAGACTATATATGTCTGCATACCTGCTTGATGTGATTTATGCCCAACAGCAGTTCCCTCGCATGGGTTGGACATGGACACCATCAAAGGAAGTTTTAAATGTTTATTGAATGTTTCTCTCTAAGTGCAGCTACCGAGGAGTCATGATGCGGTTGTCTGACCACTTCATCACCCTATTGTACAAGATGATATTTGAACATGACACAACTTGCATGTCCGAGGAAGCGATGCAGGCATTGCTCACTATTGCAGATTGGTATGCCTCAGTCAACGACACCTTCATGAAGATGTTGTACATGAATAAGTCTCTTCATGAGCTATCAAGGTTTTCCACAAACAAGTTTTTCATGAAAAAATTTTCGTACCACATCTCTAGAAGGTCATCAGCAAAATTGCATAGGAGGAAGAAGGCACCATGGCCTACTCTTCCTTTACAGACCAAGTTGTACAAGGTATGTACCTTGAAAGATGCAGATGTCGAGACTAACAAATTGAAGAAGTTTGGGTTTGACACCAAGAGTTTCAATCTGTATTATCCACACTGTATATGCAAGAACTACTTTGTGAAGGTGTAATTCCCATGGGTCCACGGGGCATGTCATTGGCTATAGGAAGATCTTTGAAGGTATTGCTATAACTTGTCTAGGCTCAATGAACTAGTCAGCATGGCTGTAGAATGGAAAGTGGCACTACAGAAAGAAGCACCATAGGGAGAAACAATAACGACAACATTAAGTAGCAAACTTGCACAAGATATAGGCAAGAGGAAGATTTCCAACAGCGCAGAGGCTGAGCAACGCTATAAGCTCAAAGAAAATTCACTTTCTGAGAGAGTAGATTTGGAGATAGAGACAAAGAGGTGACAATGTGACAGGAGAGTAGCACAAAGCAAGAGGGATAAGAAGATATTGGAAGAGATGGAAAGGATATTGTAGTAGATGGAGAATAAGTTAAAAATAAAAGAAGAGCACAAGAGGAGAGAGAGTGAAGAAAAGCAGAAAAAGGAATAGGAAGAAGGATAAAGCACACTGATAGATAAAATTGCATAGATATAGGCTGAAGTAGTAGAACAACGAGTGTCTGATGAATAGGGTGAGTAGGTGCAGGTTTAGGAACTTACTCAGTAGGTTGAGTAGTTGGTTGAGGTAATAGATATGGAGATGGAACCAGAGCTAGAGGAAAAAGACACCGATCTCATGCCAAGGGCATCTGAGGTCGTACCACAGTCTACACCACCTCCAGAACCACAACTAGTCCCGACCGAGCAAGGAGAATTTTTTCTCCTTGATGATGATCTAGAGACGGATGTGTACAATTTGGCATTTGATGAAACACAATAATTGATTGTACAAGCACGAAGAAAGAAGCTCCCAGATCATCATAAATCACCTTCACACATAGAGGAAAGGGTGATTGTACTAGATGTTAGAAGACATCTAGTTGCCATGGCCAAGGCTTTTAAGGCTTATGCAGAAGCCGAGAGTTTGACAATTAAGTTCTTTATAGTAGAGAATGATTCAATTGTGAAGGACTTTCTATACCATGAAGACATTGTATATAATAATTATCATTGTGAACAAAGTGGTTTTCCATCTATACAACTTTCAACAGTAGTGCATGCAAACAACCCAAACTCTCAAAGACATTCACACTTCTATTGCGCACATGCAAGAATGGAAAAGAATATACAAGGGAGCCCTGCTTTACTTGCATAAGAAAATGAAGCCACATGCTGAGATAGAAAAAGCACAGATTTGAATCCAGATCTAGAATTATGAGTATCTCCCTCTACTCATCACAAGAATTGAGGCTTCTTACGCATGGTTTTTCAAGAGTTTGGATTTCATAGTGTGAATGCACAAGGTACCTTCCACCGGAACCCTCAACCAGGTGATGAGGAAGATCCAAGTCATGCTAGATGTCCACAACTACATAGAGAAGTTGATGATTGTAGTTAGCATCAATTAATTGCAGCTCAACACAGAGAACATAGAAAGGTACATCAATGATCAAATCACACTCAAGACAATGTTGTGCATGATTCAGGATGAGCTAGAGAGATGTTTCAGAACCATATAGCCAAAAACCATGGAGGAAAGGGTCCGCTTTGACAATGATTCTATCAAACAGTTTGGGGACACAATAGAGAAGTACCAATCTTGGTATCAGTTTGTCACTGAAGATCACTGCGAGGAGGTTACCGAGTTGGTTTTCCCCAAGACCCTAAGTGATGCTATTTATCTTGTCAGGCTGACTCAATCCTATTTGTTTCACATTGGTATATGTGGAAATTTTATTATTATAAATGTATTGTAAGTGAAATTCCAAGTTTCATTAGTGGAATGAAAATAGTCATATGTAATGTAAAGAGTTATATGTAATGAAGTTGAAGAGTCATGAGGGTAGCCCAAGAGTCAAATGGGAATGTCAAGGGTCACCCCATCCTTTGTTATATATATAACCTCATAGCTCATATTACAGGCTTTTGGGAGCCAATATTTTGGTGAGGCATTGCTTAGAGAAGGCTTGGAGAGTATTGTGGCCAACCTTGGCTTCTCTAGAGCGGAGAGTGAGTACATATCTTTGGAGGAGCAAGTGGTGTCCAATGTAATGTTCCACTATTGGGGCTATTGGATGTCAATGGTGTATGTATGGATGGAAATTTCACTTTATATATATATATATATATATATATATATATATATATATATAACAGATCCAATATGTTTTCATGCATATATTGTTATTGTATTTGGAGTATTATGGTTGCCTTAACAACGAATTTTATTTAACTTATGCATTTGTGTATGAACTATTTGGTATGTAATTAGATGAACCTTGTTGTAATCATGTTGTTGGTTTAACACGTCCCTTTGGACTGCGGACTATTCTTCTTTCCAGCTTGTGATGTCATTCTTCTTGTGTGTTCTTTTCAAGTTACATACTATTACAAGCTTCTAAGAGACACACTTCCTTTTCCCCCTCCATGTGTTAGAACCCTCATACATCTCACCTGACTTGTTGCAAGGTCACACACTTGCTTTCGACAAATATATCACACTTACCTCTGTGCGCTATCATAGTCAAGGAATAGCTTTACTACCCATTGATTGGAATCCTACTCCAAATGGTTTGAGGTATAGTTGGGACTTATTACTAGGGAGATCCCATAACATGTTGGTGGACCCATCACCGTCAAGATTTCTGGTGCTAGAAGGAGGATCATATGACAAACTAAGTCCTGCACGTCTATTTTGAATCTCTACACATCTTTCACGACTTACATTACAATTCAACCTCTGAAGTTTTTATCTCATAGATGTGATTTGGAGTGTCAAAGTATCTCTACAATTACTTGTCACAAAACACATATGATGGTGAAGGAAAGGAAAATTTTATTAGTCACTGTGTTACCTTTATGGGTTTCTGTGAAAGAAATGAAGTCCATGAGGATCACATTCGCTGCTCATTGTTCGCATTCGTGTTCTGAGGGCATGCATTAAAATGGTGTGTCACATTGCCCACAACATCCATTCACTCTTATGATTAGATGAATGAGAGTTGGCTCATGATTTCTATCATTATGATCGTAAAGCACTCAATAAAAAAAATTCTGCAATTACGGAAAGCACCTGATGAATCCATTTTGCAATTTTGGAAGCATTTCCAAATTGTCACTTTTCAAATCCAAGAAGATGAAATTGATTGGAAATTTCTTCATGAAAGATTTCAATATCTTCTTCACATATCTGAAAATCCACATGTGTTAGAATCATTCAAACCCCTCCCAGCATACCTCAATGTTAAATCTCCTAAATCTAAGACGAACAAGGTTGTTGTCACAAGTGACCCTCTGTCTGCCTCTCATCAAAAAACTCTAGCTCCGCAGTGTGAGGTGGGAGAAGGTACATGCAAATATATTGTACTCTTACATCCTCCAACCCTACCTGCGCTGGATTTCTACGCAGATTTGGCTTGCAAGCCTGCTATTTGTCACGTGAATTTGTTCTCTCAGCCTTCGTCCTCTCGTTCTGTTGATCGTCTAGATTGTACTGCATTGTGTTCTCCCGTTCTGGACTGCACATTTGTTGTTCACGAGAATCAATTTGTTGATAGAGTTAGTATTGAGCAGTCAACCTACTATTGGGACACTATTTTGTCATTATTATTATCAATATTTAACACCTATTTCATCCATTTATACCATTCTTTATCATGTCATTTATCATGATTTATCATATAATTCCATTTTATAATTATTTATGCTCTTATGGATAAATATTATTTCTTCTCCTTTATTTTTAATAAATTGATGATTATTATGCATGATTTTACCAATGATGGTTTATTAATAAATTTGTTGTAACATCACTCGCCATTTTAGCCTCTAAGATATTTCCAAATTGTAGATTTGATCTCTAGTTCATCATTAAATATTCCAACTCAGAAATTTGCTGGAATAAGTAGTGAAAGTTTTGCATTGGACGTTTCGGGCCAATGGAAAAGAATATGGAAAATCCGAAACATGGGTTTTGTTCAGAACGGATCGAATTAGTTTCATAGACTAGTTTTCTGAAATTCGGTCCATATTAAGAGAAACAAAAGTTTCTTTGAAGAAGTTTTTGTTAGATTCGCTGTTGCGGCCAGTTTCCAAAATATCTCAGTTGCAATACCAAATTCAACTCGTTCCTATTGAATGCTGATGAAAAGATATTTTAGATATGATATTGTTGATCAATTTCTTGTGAACAATCCAATTTTGTAATGGGAATCATATTGTAATCATCTCGGTTGTAACTTCTCTTTTCTCTTTGTGTATTTAAATCAAAACAGAGATCAAAGAGGAAGGAGAGATGAGATAGGATAGGATAGGATAGGAGGAAAGGGGACAGATCTTAGCTATTTCAAATTGTAAATTTAATTTACAGACTCATGTTATTGGAGAACACGATCATATTATAATGCTACTAAAGTTCAATGATTAATATATAATTAAAGTTGTTGTTCATTCATATACTCTGAAGTAGCTCATTAGTGTTCGCTGGTGGCTAAGGGCCTGGCCTCTGGTGGATTAAACTACTTCTTTGTATTATATCTTTTTTATTTCCACAAGTTTGATTAATTTGTTAATTTTCCCATCTTATGTGCTTTTTACTGTTTTCCTATATTGAAGGAATATCCTTGCATTATATGATTTACAACACTGTCGTTTGATTCAGTTGACATTCATTGCAGATTAAGTTAGATAATTATGTGAATTGATTTCATCAATTGTAAAGAGTTTGATTATTGCTATCGAACTCTCAGATTGATATCATTTCCATTTGGATTGCTTTGTAGAGATTGAGTATGATTTAGATTGAATTAGCTAAGAAGAGATGAGTTATTGCTATTGTGCTCTCAGTTGATGCTATTGTTAATTGACACATTTTATTACCCAACATTTTGGCACCGTTGCTGGGGAGAGTGTTGCCATTTCATAGAGAGTTATGAATGTTTGATATTTGCTGCTGGGAAAGAATTGGGTATTAAAAACGGAAGGTAACATCCTACGTAACGAGCAAGTAAAGTGCTTGCTCCTCTGCCCACTTTTCAGCACAATTGCATTAAAGTTGAAGTAGGTGTTTGATGTTTGTCTGTTGTGAAAGAATTGGGTATTAAAAATGGAAGGTAAGAACCTACATAATGAGTAAGTAAAGTGCTTGCTCCTTCGCCCACTTTTCAACAAAATTTTGTAGGAATTGAAGTAGGAAATTCAGAGGTAGAATTTTTGAAAAGATCTCATAATTCCACTCAAGTGGTGATGTAATGACCACCCATTTCACTAACCAATTGACATGAACATTTGAAGGAGGAGCCTCAAAGAAACACATGAAAAAACATCTTCTATTATGGTAAGAAATAGCTCACATTGCAACTTTTGAATTTCCTATCAAAGATCTAGGAGAAGTGACACAAATGCACATAATTCCCCCATCTTCTCTACCAATTTTTTATGGTTTGACAAATGAAGATCCGGATACATTCTTATTTGAGTTTGAAATTCTTTGTAGAGGATATCATTAGTATACTAATGATCAAAGGTTGAAAGTGTTTCCTCTTACTCTAAAAGGATCAAATCTCCGATGGTTCATGAGCCTAGGTGAGAACTGCATCCAAACATGGGAGGACATGAAGAACATATTCTTGAAGAAGTTTCAAAACTACCACAAATCCAATGAAGATATTTTCGATATGATACAAGGGGAAGATGAAGGCTTGGAGGACTATGTGGAGTGATTTTGATACAACCTTCAAAAATCAAAGCATGAGTATTTGGAAAAAGAGATCTTTAAAACACTCCTTCTTAAAGCAATCAAAGATGACTTTTTAGAACTCTTAAATCTGATAGGAAAATGTGATGTTTTTCAGTTGTCATATGATGCTTGTGAATTGTTCATAAGGTATTAAAGAGGAATCTGCAAGGCTGGTAAGAATTCTAGAGAATTTTCTTCTTTCTTTTCAAAATCTGCTACAAGAACAAGAGACATAAGAGATGAAATCAATGTTTTAATTGAAAATTTTAAAGCCAATTTTATTAGCTCCCTAAATTAAAAACTGGATGTTTTGTAGGTTCAGAAAAATTAAGAAATTGAAGTATTTTTCCCTCATTACCGAAAGGAGCATGCCATAGATATTTGTTCTTCCTTATCTAGGATGGAAGTAGCATATCAAAAGTATGATTGCAACAAGGTCAAAACCATGGGAAGCATGGCCTACAAGTATTGTTCAAAACACCTCCTCTCCCTCTTCTTACTTGCATAATCCATTATGGAATACTCATGTGTTAGGGCAGCCATGTCAATCTCAATATAACCGCCACAAATCTTGTCTAGAAGTTTGGCATGGTTCATCTTATGATTGCATGACTACTCTCCCTCATCTTGTAGCACAAACACATCCTCCATATTCTCCACTAGCTCTTCCACAACATCTTGCTTGTCTATCAAAATCATCCACTCAACACAATCAACTACATCATCAAAATGCTCCATTCCGTACATAATTTCCTGCTCAACTCATTCCACACCTCATCATAATAAACTAGTACAACATGCTTACAGTGTTGAACTATGAAATTTACGCATCCTTCCCACCCATTCTATCTCACATGTGCCATTGGAGAAAATTTACAATGAGATTCAGAATGTTTCAAATTCAAAAATTGTAGAAGTTATGGAAGAAAACGAGGTTTCTTCTAGTCTGCATCAACAAGTCATTATAAAAGTTCAAGAACTTAATGATATGATGGATATGGGAAATCAAGAAAGTAAAGGATATATTGAAGATTGGTTTCACTCCATCATTTCTTTGCAGCATCACTCCATACTTCAACAATTTTTTGTACCATCATTTCAAGCGAAGTTGGCTTCTCATACCCTAATATTTATTAACATGCATTTTTCAAATTTGGATATGTACATACTTGAAGTCTTATTTCAAAAATGGTTCCACGGAAGTAATCTTATATGGAATCATATTAATTTTCAAATTAGAGTAGGTTACTGTAAGAAATAAAATAAATAAGGACACAAATAAATACATTTTTTTATGTAAAAATAGTTGGTTTTTGTTGCAACACGTTGTGGAAATCAACATCAGTGATAAATGTTTTAATTCATTTATGTATATAGGTAAATTATAATAGAAATAATAGCTCTACAAACACTCACATTTATTTTTATCACCAATTTGAAAAAAATTCTTGAATATCATATTTTTTTTGTTTGTGGGCTTGATGAAATTTCTGAAAGAACAGTCGGGATAGTCATGTTTTGAACAACCAAAACGGAATATTTTTAAAACCTGTTTCTAACCTAAGTATCCATTGATGTCTAATTTCCAACTCAATTTGAATCACTCAATTTGGATTTGAAATGAAAACATTATAACCAAAACATTGAAGGGTGTCTAGTAGGCAGCTTAGGAATAGAGTTGAGACAGTCAGCTTTTGGAGGCCTAAATGACTATATTTTTAAAACCTATTTCTATCCTAAGTAGCCATTAACATCAAGTTTCCAACCCAATTTGAATCACTCAATATGGATTTGAAACAAAAAATTTATAACCAAAACATTGATTGTGTGTCTAGTAGGAAGCTCAAGAACAGAGTTGGGACAGTCTACTTTTAGAGGCCTAAATGACTATAGTTTGAAGAGTTTCTTCTATGGTATATTCCCCTATGAATCAAGTTTACAAGACAATTTGAATCACTCATTTTAGATATCGTATGAGAAAGTTATGACCAAAATATTGACTATCTATCGTAAATCAACACTTTTAAAACTCTGTTTTTCTAGCTGTTCACTTGTGGATTTGACCCATTAAATCCTTTTTTTTCAAAACCTATTTCTATTGGAGATACATAAATGAATATAATTGTATCTCAAATTTGAATCATTCAAACCCATCATTAAACAAAAAATCTAGGCTTAAAATATCCACTGTTGGTCTAAGATAGGTAATCAAAAAATGACTCTGTTATGCAGGTTGTTCTAAGTAGAATTGACATGTCATATCATGGAATTTTCAAAACCTATTTCTATCGGTGATATAACATTGAATTAGCTCTTGTTTTTATTTTGAATCACTCGAATTGGACCAAAAACAAAGGAGTTGTGATTAAAACACTGTTGGTTAGTATGATTTGCCACTGCTCTCCCGCAGGTAATAAATTAATTCTACTTTGTTATTTTTCTTCCATGGATTTGTTTTACAGAGTAACTACTTGTTAGTTTTTTCATAATTCTTAGATCAGGGGAGTCCGACCACCTCTCTTTCTCCATGATTCAATGTTTAATTGCAAGTAGATACTCATTTTTTTACAGGTCTTAGGAGAATAAAGAAGGTCAATTTATGGACGAGCAATTCTTGAAAGAAATTTTAATGAAACAAGGGAATTTCATCCAATTCATTACCTAATGGATTCATACAGAAGAAATGAAGAATGGATTTCCATTCGAAGATTCATTTCACTGCTGCCAAAACATTTTTCCAAGTGATCATTTTTTTTCCATTGACAGATTGATATTCCCTTAGGAAATAACATCATAGCTGTTCTAACTTAATTTATTTATTTATATACTATTTCTAAATAAAGGGTTGTTTGTTTTCTGATTTCCCTTATGTTTTTGTGTTTCAGGTGTTGCTTCCCTCAAATTGAAGTTTTTGCTCCATTGGCTATTGAACAATGAGGACCCCACCATGCAAGTTTTAGTTGTAGAAGGCAAATCTTTGACAGCCCCAATTTTGTAAAAAGTTATTTTTGAGACTTGTGATTGTTATTTTTTTTTTCTTGATTCCTTTTCTTTATTTTGTATGTGTTCCCTTATGTTGATTAGAGTAGTAGGGATGATTGCTTATTTTTGTTGTTTTTCTCTCCCTGTTTTCTTTTTGTTGTTCCCTGCTTTTTCGTGTGCATTTTTTTTTTGTTCCCTACATGGAACAACTGTTGTTCCCTACAGGGAACAACTGTTGTTCCCTATAGGGAACATCACTTTTTCGTGTGCATTTTTTCGCTGTTCCCTTCATGGAACTACTACTGTTCCCTATAAGGAACAACACTTTTTCGTGTGCATATTTTTGCTGTTCCCTATATGAAACAACTGTTATTCCCTATAGGGAACAACACTTTTTCACGTGCATTTTTTTGTTGTTCCCTATAGGGAACAACACTTTGTTTTTTTGTTGTCCCCTACAGGGAACAATTGTTGTTCCCTATAGGGAACAACATCTTTTTGTGTGCATTTTATCATGTTCTCTATAGGGAACAACACTTTTTTTGTGCATTTTCTTACACTTTTTCGTGTACATTTTTTGTTGTTCCCTATAGGGAACAACACTTTTTCAAGTGCATTTTTTTGTTGTTCCCTATAGGGAGCAACACTTTTTTGGTGTGCATTTTTCGCGTGCATTTTCTCATGTTCCCTATAGGGAACAAAACTTTTTCGTGTGCATTTTTTGTTGTTCCCTATGGGGACCAACACTTTTTCGTGTGCATTTTTTGTTGTTCCCTATACAGAACAACAATTTTGTGTGTATTTTGTTGTTCCCTACAAGGAACAACACCTTTTCGAGTTTTTTTGTTGTTCCCTAAAGGGAACAACACTTTTGAGTGTTTTTGTTGTTCCTTTAAGGGAACAACACTTTGGGAGTATTTTCGAGAACAACCCTTCCTTACTCTTGTGGGATTATTCCTAGTTCATCTCAACCACATTTTACTAATTCCCTTTCATGGCATGAAGTACACTACTTTTATGAGAACAAGAATTATGGATTCTATTGAAGTGAGTTAATATCATTCACGTTATGATCTTTAATAGGACATCTTCTTGATGATAGATTCTTTTCAAAACGGACACAATTATTTATATACTACTTTAATGCATTGTTCTCTATTGTACATTGATCCAGGTGGATATTGGTGGCCACCTGCAAAGTCCACCTGGACCCCCACCATTGTTTCTCTCAGCATTTTCAGTTTCCTTAATTGTAGCACAACTTACTATTTTTAGCAGTTTTTCGGGTCCTGAACTTCTGGAGCCGTTTTGAGGCCCTAAACGACGTTTTTTGGGAAATCTGGGAGCAACATGGGTCCATGGACCGATGTTGCCCTTCCCAAAGTGGTAGTGCTCGGATAGATCTTTCTAACGAGCTATTGTACGCGTTAAACGGAGATCGTATGCCAAAGTTACGACACCGGGAAGTTGATTTACCAATTTACCCAAACGGGGCCCATAGTTTGGCGTTTCATCTCCTAGGGTTAGGTTTTGGAATGTTAAGGGTTTTCCATTGTTTCTCAACAATAAATAGGCCTTCGAGCCTCATTGTAACACAGTTCAGAGGCATGTAGCCACCACATCTCTTCTCAGAGATAAGCTACCATCGCCCTAGCTAGTTTATTTCCATTTCTGGTTGTAAGCATATTCAGTATTTTCCATTAATGAAATGAAGTATTATTTCCGCTGCATCTTTGTGTATATGGTTATCTCTGTAGTTTGTTACGTTCCTCTTTAAATCCGGATCAGTGGTATCAGAGTGGTCTGTTTTTTCTCTGTTTTTCTTTGCATGTCCCCAACAAGGTCGGGATATAAGGAGTTAGGGCTTGAACTGGTTGAACCTTTGCAAGACCAGCCTCGTACATCCCGACGACCTCCCATGGCGGATGAGAAGAAAGACGAGGGGGCAGGAGATCCCATCAAAATCTTGCTCGAAGAAGCTCTCGAGCGACAACGGAACGCGATGATGGACAGCTTTGCCCAGATCCTTCAGCAGCTACCCAGAAGCGACGCATCGGCTTCCAGCAGCTACTCTGGAAACGCCAAACCCTTTAAGGTACAATTCAATTTTGAAATCCCCATATTCGAGGGTCAGATAGACACAGATGCCGTAGATAAATTGTTAAATCTGCTAGAGGGTTATTTTTCTGTTCATGAATTTTCGAGTCGGGAAAAGATTGTTTTCACTCTTCTCAAAGCAGCCCCCCACGTCAAGGACTGGTGGGAAACCTACTGCGAGCAGAAGGATGAAAGTACTGGCTCACTATTTTCAGCCGCACCCACCTAGAATTCATTCCGGGATGCCATCAAGGAGCAATACTACCCTGTCGGAAGCTATGAGGATGAATACATAAAGTGGACCACGCTGCGGCAGGGAAGGGACCAAGACGTGCCGGAGTTCACCAATATTTTTCATACCCTTCGCACAAAGTTGGGTATCAAGGATTCAGAGCAACATTTGATACTAAAATACCGTGGCTACCTGCACAAGTACATCCAGGAAGAAATACAATTCTTGAACATCTCCTCGCTCGGCGCAGTATATCGATATGCCGTCAAGGTCGAGCAGAAGTTTAAACAAAAGAAGCGAGACTTTGGATCTGCGAACCCAAAGCAGGGGAAAGGTGCCCCTAAACCACAGAACAAAGGACAAAGCCAAGGCGGGACAGCCCAAGACAACCCGCCGAAGCTGCAAGCAAAGAACAACACCGCGAAGCCGAAAAAGGACACTGGAAAATGGTGTGAGTTCCATAAGAGCTCCACTCACAACACAAGTGAGTGTCGGGCCAAGCAGTCACTGGTGGCTGAGCTAAAGGTTTCAGAATCAGATGCATGTTCCGACTCTGAGTTAGAACCCGATAAGGGGAATGAAAAAGGAAAGAAGATCATTGATGCGGATCCCAACGCCATTGTTGCTACCGCCAAGATCCTAAAAATGAACCCGAAGATCCAGAGGAGGAGGAGCGTCTCTTCCACTCCCAGATGTGGGTAAAGGGCTCCCCGATACAGTTCATTGTTGATAGCGGGAGTCAAAAGAACCTCATTTCGGCAGAGGTCGTGAAGCGGTTGGGCTTACCGACCACAGCACATCCACAACCATACACCATTGGGTGGCTTCACCAAGGACGAGATCTTCGCGTGAGCCAGCAGTGTCACCTTCCATACAACATCAAGCCCTTCACGGATGAGGTATTATGTGACATTGCTCCCCTTGAAGTTTGTGATGTATTATTAGGACAGCCATACTTGTGGAAGCGACATGCTGTGTATGAATCAAGGCCCCGTGCTGTTATTATTACATTGGGAAATAAGTTGTACAGGATACCAGAGGTAGCGCCACCTACTGCCATCTCTTTGATTATTGCAAAACAATGCAGTAAGATCATTTCCAAAACCAGGAAATTTGTTTTCCTGATGATACGCCCTCAAGGAAAGAAGGAGACGGTGGTCGCCGCCTCCAGACGGGGTCCCTCTGCACGACAACTACAGATGGACAAGGTTGTGGAGGAGTACGAGGACATCTTCACCTCCCCTGCAGGGGTTCCTCTGCACTGTCAGGTCAAGCACTCCATCGATCTAACCCCAGGTGCGCCGCTACCCAATGGACCAATTTATCGGCGCTCCGTTCTGGAGAACAATGAAATCAAGGGGCAGATTCAGGAGCTCCTGCAGAAAGGTCACATCCGTCTGAGTTCATCGCCTTGTTGGAGCCTGATCGTGTTGGTATAGAAGAAGGATGGGACGTGGAGACTCTGTATTGACTATCGGGCACTGAACAAGATCACTGTCCGTAATAGGTACTCGATCCCGCGGATCGATGACCTCCTGGACCAACTAAAGGGGGCGAAATATTTCAGCAAGATCGACCTGAAGTCAGGATATCACCAGGTACCAATCGAACCCTCTGATGTGTGGAAGACTGCCTTCAAATCCAAGGAGGGCCTTTTCAAATGGTTGGTTATGCCTTTCGGATTGACGAATGCTCCTGCAACCTTCATGAGGCTAATGGATGACATCTTGTGGCCATTCACCAACTCCTTTGTAGTAGTATACTTGGATGACATTATGATCTTCAGCCAGAGTTGGGAAGAGCACCTCCACCACATCCGACAGTTTCTCCAAACACTGCGGCAACACAAGATATGTGCCAATTTGGAGAAATGCACTTTTGGCATGACCCAGGTTCAGTATCTGGGATACATCATTGATGAACAGGGGGTGCATGTCGATCCAGCCAAGATCCAAGTCATTCGGGATTGGCCCTCTCCAACCACTCTAACAGAGCTCCGCAGCTTTCTAGGTCTTGCCAACTTCTACCGCAGGTTCGTGTTGGGGTTTTCTCATATTACTTGGCCCTTGAGTCAAGTCACCAAGGGAGGGGCGAAAGAAAAATTCTTTTTGTCTGAATCTCAACAGAAGGCATTCATGGAGTTGAAGGATCGCCTCTGCACGGCACCAGTGCTCGCGTTACCAGATTTACAACAACCATTTGAGGTCGAGACAGATGCCTCTGACTATGCTATTGGGGCAGTCCTTACTCAACATGGACATCCAGTGGCATATCACAGTGAAACACTTTCAGACACAGTCCGGAAGTACCCCACTTATGATAAAGAGATGTATTCCATTGTACAGGCCTGCCGAAAATGGAAGCATTACATTTTGGGGAAGGAAACGGTCATCCACGCAGACCACCGACCCCTGCAGTTCATACAGACCCAAGGGAAATTGTAGAATGATCGCCATCAGAAGTGGTCTACATACCTGCAACAGTTCCATTTGAATATCAAGTATAAGAAGGGCAACACCAATAACGTTGCAGATTGCCTCAGTCGACCACCGATCATGGCGTTAACCACCGTGCTCAACTCTTGTGGGCATGAGACTTCTAATTGGCCACTTCTCTACAAAAGCGACCCAGAATTTGGCCACACGTACCAGACACTCTTGGAGGGTCAGCATGTTCCAGATTTTCACCTCCAGGATGCCCTGTTATGCCACCTGGGTCACCTTTGTGTTCCTTCAAGCGAGCGTGCCAAGATGATTTGGGAAGCACACTACAGTCGGGCTGCAGGGCATTTCAGGGTCGAGAAAATAGTGGCAGTACTGCAAAATTATTTCTATTGGCCGAATCTTCGACAGGATGTTGGGAAGTACATCAGATCATGTACTGCCTGTGCCATTGCCAAACCAACCATTAAGAAGCACGGCCTCTATACCCCGTTGCCTACCCCTAGTCGACCTTGGGAATCCATCTCCATGGATTACATGTCAGGCCTTCCTTCCACTAAGCATGGAAATGACTGTGCTTTTGTGGTCGTCGACAGGTTCTCGAAGATGGCCATTATGGTGGCCTGCAAGAAGAATATCACAGCAGAAGCCACTGCTAAACTCTTCTTTGAACGAGTGTGGGTGCACTTTGGGATCCCACAGTCTATCATCTCAGATCGGGACAGTCAGTTTCTCAACACATTTTGGTCCAGTCTCTGGTCAATGCTGGACACCAAACTCACGAAGTCCACAGCCTTCCATCCTCAAACTGATGGCCAGACAGAGGTTGTTAATAGGATGATTGTGCACATTCTGCGCATGTATAACTCAAAGAATCCACACACATGGGACGGGAGCCTCCCTTATGTTCAGCACAACTACAATCGAGCTCTTCACAGCTCCACTGGCCATAGCCCTTTTCAGGTGGGTTTTGGATTCCAGCCACTATGCCCCATTGATGTGGCCATGCCACTTGCAGCTACTCACATAAATTCAGCTCATGTCCAGTCCGAAACAGATAAGGCCACCAGCTTCATTGAGCGCATCCAACATATTTTCCAGTAGGTCCATGACATTCTTGAGAAATCAAATACCAAGTACAAGCAGCGACATGATCAACATTGGGTGCCACACAAGCTTCAGGTGGGCGACAAAGTTTGGTTGCATTTGCAAAAGGAACGCCTTACTGGAGCCTATCGGAAATTGAGACCACTCCGATATGGTCCTTACACCATTACTAAGGCTATGGGAGACAATGCATTTGAGCTCAGCATTCCCCCATTCCTTGGCCTGCACCCAGTGTTCAATGTGGACCGCCTTCGGCCATACTTTCCATCATTGCTACACACATCCGACATTGCAGAACAGCTCAAACCCACAGAATTAAATCCAGATTGCATGGAACAAGCTGCAACTGATCGGATCATGGGCACATAGATCAAGAACACTCACCAACAGAATATCCAACTGTATCGAGTTGTTAAAGCAGGCCAACTCCTTCAGCAGGGCAAGTGGCTCACCAGGGAACAAGTTCAGCAAAAGTTTCCTCATCTCATGGAGGAGCTCAACGCAATGGGGACCATTGCTTCCTAAGGGGGAAGGAATGATCCAAGTGGATATTGGTGGCCACCTTCCAAGTCCACCTGGACTCCCACCATTGTTTCTCTCAGCATTTTCAGTTTCCTTAATTGTAGCACAACTTACTATTTTTAGCAGTTTTTCGGGTCCTGAACTTCTGGAGCCGTTTTGAGGCCCTAAACGACGTTTTTTTTGAAATCCGGGGGCAGCATGGGTCCATGGACCGATGTTTCCCTTCCCAAAGTGGTAGTTCTCGGATATATCTTTCTAACGATCTATTGTACGCATGAAACGGAGATCATATGCCAAAGTTACGACCCCGGAAAGTTGATGTACCAATTTACCCAAACGGGGCCCACAGTTTGGCGTTTCATCTCCTAGGGTTAGGTTTTGGAATGTTAAGGGTTTTCCATTGTTTCTCAACAATAAATAGGCCTTCGAGCCTCATTGTAACACAGTTCAGAGGCATGTAGCCACCACATCTCTTCTCAGAGATAAGCTACCATCGCCCTAGCTAGTTTATTTCCATTTCTGGTTGTAAGCATATTTCAGTATTTTCCATTAATGAAATGAAGTATTATTTCCACTGCATCTTTGTGTATATGGTTATCTCTGTAGTTTGTTGCGTTCCGATTTAAATCCGGATCATACATGATACTGATTGATCATCTTAATACCATGTTGGTTCCACCCTTCCTGGTTATAATCTTCTCTGTCTGTAATAAATGAGATTATGGGTATATTTTTTTTCTATTGACATGTTCAACTTCTTCCACCATCCCTACTCTTAAGGAGTACTGAGCCTCCCTCTATTTATCATAAAAATGTGTAATAACAACAAAATTTTTCCTACAGATAGAGGATAGGGGGTCTCATTAAGAGCCAACCTACCATGTTCATAAGGATGTAGCGAAGTGACATTCCCACTATGGCCACCACACCAGGGTTATGATCCATTAGATAGCCAAAATATCCTTGGAATAGGAGGTCTCATCACGAGCCGGCCTGATCACTTTTGCTACATCCAATGAATGGTAGTGTGGTTATCTGGTTACCATGCCAACACACTAATCTCTTCTGTAGAATAGCATTGGAACTCTCCACTTATAATATAAGGATCCTGGCTCATACGGGTTAAAAAGCAACCCTACCAAGGTTATGGACATCTGCTGGCAATAGAGGCTTTGCTTATGGTATTGAAGTTATATCTTATCGTCAATTATTACTATAATACCCTTTTCTTATTCTCTCTTTTTATTGGAGAAGTTATTTCCTTAATTTTTCCCTATTTTGAACCTTTACGCGTGAGAAATTGTTTTCCGATCAATCGCATCATTTTCAACTAGAATACCATCAGCAAAGCATATTTTTGGCATATTGCTATCCTTTTTCATTTTTGCGTAGCTTATCATCAATCCAAAGCATCCTATCTCTTATTCATAACTATGTTTACACACTTTTCTCATTATAACCATACATCTTGCCGTCCTATCGTTGATATTTGTACTCTACTTCATTTACTGTTGTACTGTTCATTCCATTGCCTTGCCATCAGAACAACACTTTTCCTATGATTTATGGTCATGAATGCCCTTTTCCAATTGGAGGGGGGAGGTATGAATTATGGGATAACATGCGATATAATTAATGCACTCTGCCATAGCTTGATGATTTGACAAAATATTAGTATTGCATTTATACAAAAGTTTTTCTAATTGAAATTCTTGCATGCATCTTATTTGTTTCTATTCAGAACTAACACAGTGGATTCAAGACAATTGCATGTCAAACAGTGAATTGTTTATAGGAGAACAACAAGTATGGGCAGGATTCTATTTGTAGCACGACCACATTATTGCAACTAACAAAAGAGGCTTGAAAAACTCGTGAACGCAAACAATTGTTCAGACCTGATGTGCTTGCCTAGATTCCAACTTTTGCATCAGTTTCAACAAATGCCGATCCATACATGTCATTCCACATTTTTCTTTTCGGAGGTAAAACTTGAGGTAAAATAGCATAGTTTTCTGATTTATTATGAATTTAGGAGAATTTCATGAAAATCCATTGAGCATCATCTTTACCACTTCCCATTTTTCAAAGACATAGATTCGTTCAGTTTGGTGGAGTGTTCCCTTCATTTATTTATTTATTATGACCATGCCATTAATATTCCTTTATCATCCATTGATCTTCTTATTCATTCTTGACACCTCCCTTACTCCATGTTATTTTACACCAAGCATAGATTTCAACACATGGTAGCAACCACTTCAATTTGTTTTCTAGCATTGCATGAGGGCATGATAATTCTCCAGTTTCAGGGAGAAATTGCTACACATGATGGATGTTTTCTACTTTCTTTCTCATTTAAGGCATACAATTTCATTTTTAGACATTGCAGACATTGATTTGTGTATATCCTTAAAACTATGAATTGAATTCTTGTGATTTCTGGATAACAAAGAGGTATCATTAAAATACACAAACCTAGATAATTTCAAGTTAAATTAGTTCGTAAAATTTCGGAAATCATGCACTATCACCTACAATCATTTTGTTTATATCTCATGATCCGTACATCAAAACGATCTAATTTTTGGATCATAGAAGCATTAATGTAGTAGAAATCTACTTGCTAAATTTCAGCAAAATCTAGTTTGTAGTTTTTGGGAAAATGGTTAATGGAGTTTGTTGTTACCTATATCATATTTTGCTGCAACTTCATATACATATAGTTGAACATCAATGTAAAATTTATTACACCTTCATCAACATTGCTAAAATTGAATATTTATTACTTGAGGAATAATTCATTTGTTCCATCTATTTCATGAGTTGGGATGAACAATTTTTGTACTATTATTTGATTAATGCAGAGTCTTTTGGTTGCATCAGGACATGCAATATATTCAGTTTGGGGGTATGTTGGGCCAATAGTTTGTCATTATTATTATAACTCTTTAACGCCTATTTCATCAATTTATACCATTCTTTATCACGTCATTTATCATGATTTATCATATAATTCCATTTTATAATTATTTATGCTCTTATGGATACATATTATTTCTTCTCATTTATTTTTAATAAATTGATTATTATTATGCATGATTTTACCAATGATGATTTATTAATAATTTTTTTGTAACATCACTCACCATTTTAGCCTCCAAGATGTTTTCCAGATTGCAGATTTGATC
This sequence comes from Pinus tabuliformis, assembly GCA_031772625.1. NCBI lineage: Eukaryota > Viridiplantae > Streptophyta > Pinopsida > Pinales > Pinaceae > Pinus > Pinus tabuliformis. Next base: position 1,535,549,204 of record CM062818.1, on the reverse strand, counting down.
TCTAGCTCATCATTAAATATTCCAACTCAGAAATTGGTTGGAATAAGAAGTGATAGTTTTGCATTGGACATTTCGCGCAAATGGAGAAGAATCTAGAAAATATGAAACATGGGTTTTGTTCAGAATAGACCGATTTAGTTTTGCAATTAGTAGTTTTCTATAATTCAATCTGTATTAAGAGAAACAAAAGGTTCTCTGAAGACATTTTCTCAGATTCGTTGTTGCGGCCGCTTTCCAAATTATCTCAGTTGCAATACCAAATTCGACCTATTCCTGTTGAATGCTAATGAAAGGATATCTCAGATCTGATCTCGTTGATCAATTTGTCGTGAAAAATCCAATTTTGTAATGGGAATCATATTGTAATCATCTCGGTTGTAACATCTCTTTTCTCTCTATGTATTTAAATTAGAAGAGCGATCAAAGAGGGGGGGAGATTATTGTAGGGATTATTAGAGATAGGATAGGATAAGATAAGAGGAAAGGGGATGGATCTCTATTATTTCAAATTGTAAATTTAATTTATAGACTCGTGCTGTTGGAGAATGCGATCATATTGTAATGCTACTGAAGTTCAATGATTAATATATAATTGAAGTTGTTGTTCATTCGTATTCTCTGAAGTAGCTCTACAGTGTTCGCTGGTGGCTAAGGGCCCGACCTCTAGTGGATTAAACTACTTATCTGTATTATATCTTTTTGATTTCTGCAAGTTTGATTAATTTGTTAATTTTCCCATCTTATGCGCTTTTTACTATTTTCCTGTATTGAAGGAATATCCTTGCTTTATATGATTTACAACATTGTCATTCGATTCAGTTTACATTCATTGGAGATTAAGTTACTTAGATAATTATGCAGATTGATTTAATCAACTGTAAAGAGTTTGGTTATTGCTATCAAACTCTCATATTGATATCATTTCCATCTGGATTTTTTTGTAGAGATTGAGTGTGATTTAGATTGAATCAGCTAAGAAGAGATGAGTTATTGATACTGTGCTCTCAGCTGATGCTATTGTTAATTGAATTGCTTGTGTGAGATTTGGTTATGATTTCAGCAGAGGTTTGAGTCTTGAATCTTAGATGTGTTATTTCCTTTAATAATTGCAATTTGAATTTATTAGATGCATCTGTTTACTCTTGTATCAAGTTTTATAATTCAACTTGAAAAGCATTACTCTTTGGATTTATAGCTTGCACATATTGTGTAAACTCTTGAAACAAGGAGACTTACCTAGGTCGATAATTAATGTGAGGCAATTAGGAGTTTTAAAAGACACCTTTTAGCATGCAACGTATGCCTTGTCATTTATGATGAATATGTGCTGGAATCTAAAGAAGAACTTGTGCCAATGGATGACCTCCTTCTGTCCACACCTCATCTGCTATTTCTTGACATCGTTGTGATTCTTCCATTTCTTATTTATCTTGTGAAAATTCATTCCTAGATGTTTTCACTTCTGATCATTCAAAGAACAAACTGGATGTCGATTTGTCATTTGATTACAGAGAGGACACATATTTCTTTTGAAACATTCCCAATCTATCATCTTTTCTTTCTAAAAACTCAGAGGGTGAACACTCTTTTTTTCATCAACCAATCTGTATGATTCGTCAGATCATGAGGATGTTGATGAATGTATCAAATTTTCTCATCGAGGCCATTAGGATCCCTTTATTCATTCATTCGATCATGATGTTGATTCACTTCATGTTTATCTTTCTAAGTCATCGATGTTTGATGATATATTTTTAGAAGAGAAGGAATGACCTATTATAGAGTTTTGTGAACCCAACATTTCGGACTACCAAGTGAGTCCATCATCAGGGGATGCATTAATAGATATTCTCAGATATTAATGATTTATCCATTAGGTATATTTTATTGATGATATACCTTATCATGAAGTCAAAACCCCTGAAGCAGTCGAGGCACTTCAGCCCGAGCTGATGGTTATGTTAGGCCCTAGTTGTCTTGAGGCTAGTTTCACTTCCAATCAAAAATATATTGAAACATCCTAGGCTTATCATCACTCTCCTATTTTCATCAAATATCAATATTATCCATATATTTCACATCCTCCACCTGAATCACACAATCCCATCGATCATGCATTGGAGCAATCATACACAATGAGCACTCTTACTAAATGAAGTTTGTCTTACTTTTTCATGTTTTCTCATCTGTCCATATCAAAGGAGCATACATGCTCATCATCCATGCATAGTGTGTCACAAAACCATTGTATGTCCACATAATGTTTGTCTTGCACTTTTACTCTTTTCTTTTCTATGGATGCATTCAAAATTCGAGCATGTTGTCCTTTACTGTCTTATATTTCTTATGTGTTGGTTTACTTGTATATCTTTCTGGTCAGCCATGCCTTCACCAACATAGGTCAACCAATGCGTCGGTGGTTGCATTTGAAATATCAATTCATGTGAATAGGCCCATGCACTGTTTAGTGTAGGAGTAGGAGTACTGTTCGTTTCTTGTTTTCTTTTCTTTCTTGTCTACTTTGCTTGTAGGTTTTGCTTTGCTTACTTGTTTTATTTTCATTTACTTATGTTGTTTTTTTGTCTTCTCTGTTGTCCTCTCTCCATATGAGGATCTTGTTGTATTCAGTCAGTGATATCATGATGGAAAGTATGTTCTATTTAGAGTGAGTCTTGGTGGAAACCAAATTCTTTCACTTTAAACTAGTACTACCTACTCTAATTGGTTTCTCTATATTCAGTTAACCCTTGTCAGCTCAGTCAAGTAGAGTAAGGTGAGGGGGAAACCTTAACAAGTATGTCAAAGGTATATATAACATAATCCTCTAAAGGGACAACCTCTTCTACTCTCAATAAGTCAAGATCCGTCTTTCACCTCATGAAAAATAAATAAATTCTTACGCACAGTTCTTTGAAAATGAAAAAAATGACAAAATGAAAAAATAAAATAAAGACGAAAGAAGAGTAATTCATTCTGCACTGAGATCTGATGCAAGTAACTCTTTCAGGGTACTGACTAGGCTTGATGGAAATGGATCAATGCTTGTGTTCCTGTGTGACTTTGTCAAGGTACTGTCCACGTCTGCTAGGAGTGAAGCAACACTAGAGATGAAACTAAGACTATGGCAGTTATATTACTTCTGCATCAATATACCCCTCATCCCTAATCGAAACAACTAAGTTGACTTGTCTTGGTATGTATATTGACCGATCAAGAGAATGGTAGGGACTACATATTTATCACAAGATACTATAGAAGCCTTGTAAATCAAAGAATTGAACAATAATTCTAGAGGAGTTAGACTCGCTTTTCACGAAGCAACGTCCATACCGAGAGATGGAGTTCTACTAGTGTGTCACCAATGTTGTGGAGGCTACAAGCACCCTAAATTTTTTTGTCTTTGCTTTGTTTTGGAGCCTCCTTCCCCAAAATCTAAGTAGCATGTCTTGCACTACTCAGGTACTTGTGTTTTATTTGAAGTTATCATTCGCTTTTTAGCTTGTGTTCGCTAGCTTGTTTTTGACAACCAACCACAAGCTAACCTTGTGACTTGGTTCACGTCCAGTTCTTGCACTGTCTTGGAAAACTATGCAATCATATAGGGAAACCAACCTTGCTCTCAGGAATTGTGCAGAGCAGCCCAACGGACAGCCCTGCTCTCCATAAATGTGTAGAGTAGTCTGATAGAAAACCTTTCTCAGTGAAATTGTGCAGAACATCCTGACATTAGCCTTCGGCTCTAGAATTGTGCAGACCCAACTTGCATCTTGTCTTTAGCTAGAAAATTGCGCAGAGCACGAGAGGTAGTCAAAGCAACTCAACCAAGGAATTGCACAGAATCATCCCTTTAGTTGTTGTCTGATACATGTGCTGGCAAGTTGCCCGATTCCCTCCAGAATTGCATAATCTTTCCATGCATGCATGGTGGCATTTCCCAAAAAATAAAAAATAAAAAGCATCTCTAAAAAATAGGGATCTATTTTTAGCACTGGAAGTTACATGCAAGTTTATTTTAGAAACTTCCTACCAAGTGTCGCTTTTTCCTAGATTTGTGCCTTGCACGTCATAAACCCTGAATATGTGAAATTTATTTAATGGATGCCCCAGAGTTCATCCTACACATCTGATATTGGAGCTTTGGCATTCCTAAGGCATCTAGGAACCTTCAACACAGTCGGCATAGCTTTTTTGGGTAAGTTTTTATTTTCAATTCTTCCTTTTCTATTGCTTTTATTTCCTTGGCTTATGTGAGTGTTGTTTTGCATGTTTTATTGAATGACTGCTGCATTTTAGTTTTTTTTAACTTGAAAAAGTGTTGTTTCAATTTTTGTATTGTCCTTCTTAAGTGTCGCATGCATAACAATGTTTTTGCACTAACAGTAGCTGTTGCGGCAACCCTCTCCACCAACTTCATTATTCATCCATTTGACTGACTGACTGACTGCATTATTTTTTATTACATGCATGATCATTCACTCCTATTTACACCATCCTTTGCTTTCGCTTTTGAATCGACTCATTTTCAAGTCAGCGTTGGGCAGATTTGGGCTACCTCATCTCACTCGGCATGCTCTACGCATTCCTAAACTTGAGGCTTCGCCTTAGCCCCAAGAATTGTGTAGAGGTTTCCTGTCAGTAGTTTCTCGATTGTGCTATGAGTTGTTCTAGGTGTCAATGCCCATTCTTTCCCATTGAGATTGCGCAAAGTGCAGTCCCAACCATCAGTCAAGTTGGATTGAACTGCACATTGCATAGTTCTAGTCCACAGTCGGCCTAGTTGGACTACGCTCTATGAAGTTCTAGTTAGCATCAATCTCACTCACAGCTAGGACTGTGCAATGCGCAGTTCCAACTGACAGTCATCGGCTTCCCAAAGTCATGACTGTGCATTGTTTCCAAGCAGTCATCCAATTTATTTCATGATTGATCTATGAAGTGCATTGTGTTTTTAAATTGACATTTTCTTCCCATGATTGTCTGCTTTGTCTCTAGGTACATCAGTTGTTGAACAGTCTCTTAGTAGTAAAGGCATCATGGTTTCCAAGAGAGCTAGATCAATGGACACTGTAGAGAGCAGCACAAGAGACATGCTTGAAAAGCTGCCAACAAAATTTCCCATCTATACAGAAAATTTTTCTTCATAGAGAAGGACATGAAGACCACATGGTAAGAAATAAAGGACATATTTGCAAGCACTATCAAGGAATATCTGGATGATCGTTAAGTCTATGTCAATATTCATAAGTCAGGATTCTACAGGGTTTCATGCAGGTACCCCGCCTTCCCATGCGCACATATCATTCACTGGGTTTTCTCACATACTAACCCCGAGACGATGACACTAAGCAGCGCTAGTGGAAAACAACTTGCCACCTTCAGGAAGGAAAACTACCATTAGATGTATCACTTGCTAAAACTGGTGAACTACATGGATTCACTATTCTTCACTCCGAACGACAATGTGAACTCAAGAGATATCTTGAAGTGTTGGGTAAAAGAGCCATCGAAGTTTAGGTCAACACCCAACTAGGTGTACAACATGAAGTCACTCAGGCAGGCTTACCAAATCTTGGTCATATTTGTATGTCACTCTTATGGTCAAGAGAGAATGGAGACCTTCTCATAGAGTTGGGTTGTTAGGTTAGATCAGTTGGAAAATGAAGGAATGATATTCAATTGGTCAGAGATGTTGGATCTTCAGTTAGAGTGCATGTGTCAAATTCCCATAATCAACCTAAGGATGGACAAGAAAGATTCTATATGTCTTCATACCATCTTTATGTGATCTATGCCCAACAATAGGTACCTAGCATGGGTTGAACATGGACACCATCAGAGAAAGATGTGAATCTTTATTGCAAGATTCTCTAAGTGCAACTACTGAGGAGTCATGTTGAGGCTTTATAACCATTTCATCACCCCATTTTACAGGATGATATTTGAACAGGACCCACTTTGCATGTCCCAAGAAGCGACGTAGGCACTGCTCAACATTGTAGATTGGTATGCCTCACCTGGTGGCAGCTTTATCAAGATGTTTAGCACGGACAAGCCTCTGTATGAGGTAATAAGGTTTTCCAAGGATAATTTGGTCATGCAAGAGGTTGCATACCACATCTCCATATGGTTGTCAACAACACTACATAGGAGGAAGAAGGCACCACGACCTACTCTTCCCTTATGGATCGGGTTGTATGAGATCTATACCTTGAAAGATGGAGATTTCAAGACTCAGGACTTGAATAAGTTTGGGTTCGACACCAAGAGTTGTAATCCATATGATCCACATTGCATATGAAAGAACCACTATGTGAAGGTGTATTTCTCATGGGTCCACGAGGCATGTCATTGGCTAAAGGAAGATCCTTGGAGGTATTTCTATAACTCCTCTAGGCTCAATGAACCATCCAGCATGGCTATAGAATGGAAAGCAGCACTGCAGGTAGCAGCACCATGGGAAGCAACAATAACAACATCAGTCTGCAACAAACTAGCACAAGAAAAAGGCAAGAGGAAGATTACCAAGAGCGTAGAGGATAAGAAAGGCTACAAGTTCAAAGAAGATCCTCTTGTTGAGAGTAGATTTGGAGAAAGAGGCAAAGAGGTGACATCGTGATATGAAATTAGCGTAGAGAAAGAGGGAGAAATAAAGATTGGGAGAGGAAGAACAAGATCTTAGGAGGAGAGAGAGTGGAAAAAGAGAGAAACAAGGAAAGAAAGAAGGATAAGGTGCACTGACATAGAAAACTACACAGGTACAAGTTCATGTAGCAAAGAAGATAGCAGATGATGAACAGGGTGAGAAGATGGAGGTTCGGGAACTTTCTCAACCGGTTGATAAGTTGGTTGAGGTAACAGACATGGAGACAAAACCGAAGCTAGAAGACAAGAACATTGATCTGATTCCGAGGGCATTTGAGTTCATACCATAGTCTCCACCACCTCCAGAACCACAACCAGTCCTAAGTGAGTAAGGAGAATTTATTCTCCTTGATGATGATCTAGAGATGGATGTGTACAATATGGAATTTGATGAGACACAACAAAGCATTTTATAGGCACAAAGAAAGATGCTCTCAGATGATTATACATCACCTTCACACACAAATGAAAGGGTGATTGTACCAAATGCTAGAAGACATCCAGTTTCCATGGCTGACGCTTCTAAGGTTTATGCAGAATCCACGAATTCAACAGTCAATTTCTTGATAGCAGAGAATGATTGAATGGAAAAGGACCCGCAAGAGGCTAGGAAGAGAGAAAATTAATCCACAGGATCCACCATGACAAAGATGAAGAAAGCAATGATAATAGAGATATCAATTTTGGAGGCCACCATGCGAACATTGTATAGAATATTTGTCACCATGCACAAAGTGCTTGTCCATTTATATGGATTTCAGCAACAGTGCATGTAGACAACACAAACTCTCAGAGACATTCACACTGCTATTGCACACATTCAAGAATGGATAATGAGGTACAAGGGAGCCCTACTTTACTTGCACAAGAAGATGAAGCCACATTCTGAGCTAGACAAAGCATGGATTCAGATGCAGATCCAGAATTATGAGCAACTCCTTCCACTCATCACTAGCATTGGGGCTTCTTATGCATGGTTTCTAAGGAGTTTATGTCGTAGTGTGAACGTAGAATATCCCTTCCATAGAAACGCTCACCTAGGCCATGAGGAAGAACCAAGTCATGCTGGATATCGACAAGTACATAGAGCAGTTGATGCATGTATCCACCAATGATGACCTACAACTCAACGCAAAGAACATGCAAAGGTACATCAGTGGTCTAATCACAATCAAGAAAGTACTACACATGCTTCTGAATGAGCTGAACAAAGGTCTGAGAACCATATACACGGAAGCCATGGAGGCAAGGTTCCACTTCAACAATGATGCCATCAATAGTATAGGGAAATAATATAGTTGTACCAAGCTTGGTATCAGTTTTTCACTAAAGATCGCCGCGAGGAGATTACCGAGTTGGTCTTTTTGCAAGACCTCGAGTGATGTTGTCTGTCCTGTCAGGCTGACTCAAGCCTATTTTGTCCCACATGGGTATATGTGGAAATTGTATTATTATAAATGTATTATAAGTGAAATTCCAAGTGTCATTAATGGAATGCAAACAATCATACGTAATGTAAATAGTTATATGTAATGAAGTTGAAGAGTCATGAGGGTATTCCAAGAGTCAAAGGGGAATGTCAAGGTTCACCCCACCCTTTGCTATATATAGAACCTCATAACTCATATTACAGGCTTTTGGGAGCCAAGATTTGGCTAGGCATTGCTTAGAGAAGGCTAAGAGAGTATTGTGATGAGCCTTGGTTTCTCCACACCGTAGAGTGAGTACATCTCTTTGGAGGAGCAGGCAGTGTCAAATGTAATATTTTGCTATTGGGGCTAGTGGCTTCCAATGGTGTATGCATGGATCAAACTTTCACTTAGTATATATATAATAGAGCTAGAATTTTTTCATGCATATGTTGTTATTCCAGTTGGACTATTCTCGTTGCTTTAGAAATGTATGTTAGTTAACTTACACATTTGTGTATGAACTATTTTGTATGAAAATGTATGAATCTTTTTGTAATCATGTTGTTGGTTTAATCCGTCACTTTGGACTATTATTCTTTCCAGCTTGTGATATCATTAAGATCATGTGTCCCTTTCAGGTTATATACTATTATAGGCTTCTAAGGGATACACTTTCTTGTCCCGATCCATGTGTTAGAATCCCCTTGCATCTCACTTAATTCGCTACAAGGTCAAACACTTGCTTCTGACAAAGATATCACACTTACCTCTACATACTCTTACAGTCAAGGAATAGATTTACTACCTCATGATGGGACTCCTACTCCAAACGTTATGAGGTCTAGTTGGGACTTCTTTCTGAGGAGATCCCCTGACATGTTGTTGGGTCCAACACCATCAACAAGAAGGAAGAGTTTAGGTCTATGAATTCATCATAGCTTCAACATATAAAAGGATGCTCTAACCCATAGAACATAGTTGGGATGGACCTCCCAAAAACAACATGTTTAAGCTATTAAAAAAAGGGTAGTGGGAAGACAATGGAAGACAAAAGAAATTGGTGTGAGTTCTGTAATATCCCTTAGAAGACCATTGACAAATGGAACTCAAAGAAATCATTGGTGGATGAGCTGAAAGATTTAGAGTCAGATGTATGTTCTAACTTTGAATCAAATCTAGATAAGGGGAACTAGATCATTGACACGTAACCCAATGTCATTGTCACTACACCCAAGGCCTAGCCAAACGAACTTGAAGAAGTGGAGGAAAGCGAGCATCATTTTGAGTAGTAGATGTGGGTAAAGGGTTCTCTACTTCTCTTCATTTTTATAGAAAAACTCAAAATAACCTCATTTGGGTAGAGATGATTAAGTAGTTGGACACGTTGAAAACGTTGTACCCATAGCCATACACTATCAAGTGGCTCCACCAATGGTGAGATCTCCGTGTCAGCCAACAATGCCACCTTCCCTACGATATCATGGCCTTGAAGGATGATTTATTATGTGATATTACCCCAATTGGAGTTTGTGATGTTATTCTAGGCCAACCTTAGTTATGGAAATGTCATGTTGCATGAGTCTATACCTCACAATGGTATTATTACTTTGGGTATAAAACCATATAGGATACCAAATGTAGCTCTACTTAACATTTTTTCTTTGATATTTTGTAAGAAATGAACAAATATTACCTCCAAAAATAGGAAATTTTTCCTCCTTCTTATACACTATCAAAGTGAGTAAAAGGTTGTGGCCACATCCATGGCCCTGCATGCAAGGCCTCTCCACATAGTAGAAGGAAGTTGAAATGGTTTTGGAAGAACTCAAAGATGTATTCTACTCCTCCATTGGGATACCTTCGAATTTCCAGGTCGATAATTCAATCAATATAACCATTGGTGCACCTTTACCCAATGGGCTAGTCTATCACTTGTCTCTCTTGGTGCTAGTGTCGGTCATGACGCCCTCCATCAGTGATCAAAAAACTCTTTGCATATGCATAAGTAGGTGTCTCATCGATGTCAGTTTTGCATTCCATCAGGCATGCCATAAAACTGATGGAGGAGCTGGTCCTTGTTCCCTTCTTGGCTTTGCTGGGTCAGGTCATATCAGTTAATGAACTTGTGTCACGCTTGTTTTGTTTTGTCTTGAAGTCCAAAGTCTTAGGTCTAGGGTTTCGGTCAAATGTCATTGCAAGATCATGAGTCAGAGGTCCATGGGTCCCCAGCAAGCCGGAAGGAGGTATGTAAATATGTTTCATGGATATTTTCATCAGGTACAGCTCATTTATACCTTGGATTTAAAAACCCTCTTTTAAACCCAAGGTCATGTGAAATTTGCAAAAAATAAGGAAAATTTTCAAAATTCTTCAAAATGCCGGCAATAACCCTGGTCTCCTCGCCAGAGTCCATCAGATGGTCAACCTGCAAAAAGAACGGAGTTAAAGCACTCAAAAGATCAAATTCAGGACAAAGTGAACTCAAAACAGTGTTAAAAGTGAATATCAAAACAAAAACATTAGAAAGTGGGTTTGGTAAGTTAATTTTTTCAAATTGGGCCTATAAAGAGTAAATTTCCCTCTAAACAGCCTCATTATGCATTTGAGAGCTTGCAAAAACGAGTGAGAGGTCAAAAGAGGCGATTTGCAGAAAGTTGGAGTCATTCTCAAGGGCGCGACCACCCAGGCTCAGTGCGCGACTAGTTGGGTGGGGCGCGACCACTCAGCGACCCCTCTACAGTGTATTTTTCTAAAGGGCGCGACCACTCAGGCAGGGCGCGACCACTCAGAGCAGGGGCGCGACCACTCAAGCTGTTGGGTCCCTATAATACTAGTGATTACCCCATTTCTATTGTAGTTATACCCCTTATTTATATTGATGTACCCATGTAGTGCCCATATTGTTACTATTGTGCCACATAGAAGCCCACTATTGTTATTGTTGTGCCCTACAATATTATTGTTATGTAGGCTTTGATTGTATTGGGACCACTTAGACTCCTATATATAGAAAGGAGGTATTTTCATTTGTATCATCCAAGAATTGTTCATTTATGTAATGTAAAGGAGGTTTCCCCCTCGAAGAGGCTGAATTCTAAGGCGTGGATCTCTCTTTTCTATCTTTTTGTGAGCTGGTTTCATAACATTTGGTATCAGAGCTTTGGATTCTAGGGTTTCGCTGCTCCAAACAGGTCATCGTGGCATTTTCGCTATAACTTTTTTTCTGTGATGTTTCAGAAGTCACAAAAAAAACCCATTTGAGAAGAATCGGCGCTCAACTGTGAGTCCGAATTTCAGAACTTTTCTCACGATATTTTCGGAGATATGATCTGAGGAAGTTGGTCTTTTTGCAGACTCCTGAATTACATTCAAAACAGGTGACCTGGAAAAATTCGTCCTAACTCTCTCTCTGAGGATCGGATTGAAATTTCGTAAAAAGGTACATAAATTAGACGGATGGTAGTTTCTTGTGGGTGAGTTTCAGATTCAAAGGTTGAAACAGTGACTCGTGGCACGTCGTACAAGTTCGCTCTACTGAACCAGTCTAAAAGCAAGTCACTGTGGGAGATTTCACATAACTCTTCCTTGGAGAATCCAATTTGGCTCAGACTTGTGGCATTGGAAAGAGGACGCAGAAGGCTACTACAGATAGCAATTTCAGAACTTGATGATCCGAAATTACAGAGATACATCAGATTCAATATCAGGCTTCTATAAAGTGAAAAAAGGTGTGTAGTTTTTTTTTTTAATTTTTGTGTAAGCTTGGTTTAACGGAATTCAAAGGGCATAGTAAAGCATTATTATCGGTAACTGATGCCCCGAGGAAAGAAAATGCAAACACCTAGTAAGGAACCTGAAAGCTCTAGCATGACTCATGAAGAAGAGGAAGAAATGCTACATGATATATCAAAATTACAAGAACAAGTGCAACAAATGTCACGCTCACAAAAGCTAACAGAAGCTAAGATAAGTGGCGTGGAATCTAAGGTAAATGGCGTGGAATCTAAGATAAAGGGCATGGAAGCTAAGATGGATGGAATGGAAGCTAAGATGGATGGCATGGAAGCTAAGATTGACGCTAAATTTGATGGCATGGATGATAAGATGGATGAATTGAAGAAGTTGCTACAAGAAAGGGTCACTAATGGTGAAAAGGTAGTAAAGGAAACTCATGATGAGAACAAAAGAAATGTTAATCATGATTCCATAGACTCTAATGTTGGATCGAAGACTCACCATGTTCCAAAAATCGATATGAGGAAGTTTGATGGCAAGGATCCCGCCACATGGATATTACAGATGGAGCAATTCTTCGATCTCAATAATGTGCAAAACACACAAAAGGTACGTATGGCAACTTTATATTTGGAACCAAATCAGTTTGTATGGTATCAATGGCTTTGTTCTCGTAAACAATTTATCACTTGGGCAATTTTTACGGAAGAATTGATAGCACATTATGAGGATACAAAAAGCAACACTTTTTTTAGCCAATTGATAAGTCTCAAACAAAAGGGTTCAATAATGGAGCACATTGAGGAGTTCCAAAAATTGAACATAAGGGTAAAAGATATTCCAGAGGAGCATAGGATTGATGTGTTCATAGGGTCTTTAAAGGATAATATCCAACATGATGTGCGCCTTTGGGAACCTGATTCATTAGAGAAGGCATTCAGGTTAGCAAGAAAAATGGAAAGCAAAATTATGGCAACTAGGAAGCATACCATTCACAACTATAAAGATGGAAGTGTTGTTGCCCATAGTCTTCCACAACCTACAAGGTTGACACCACAACAATTGGAAGAAAAAAGAGCAAAAGGGCTTTGTTACAATTGTGATAGCAAATACACAAAAGGTCATAAGTGTGCTGAGAAGAAATTATTCTACATAGATTGTGAAGAGGAAGAAGAAAAGGAGCAAGAAAGGTCAAAAGAAGAGGATATATTCCAGGAACAAAGCCTAGATGAAGAACAAATAAATCCGACCATATCTTGTAATGCATTGGCGGGAATTACCACTCCTCAAACCATCAAGATAGAAGGACAAATCAAGAAGAAAAAGGTAATAGTGTTGATTGATTCAGGAAGCACCCACAATTTTATTCATTGTAGGGTAGCAAAAGAATTGAATTGCTTCCTATATCCAGCACCAGAGTGTCAAGTGATGATTGCAAATGGAGGAACAATAAATTGCTCTGGAAAGTGCCATAATATCAAGCTATCCATGGGAGAATATGTATTGACTAGCCCAATGCTTTCCATTCCAATGGGAGGTGCTGATGTTGTACTAGGAGTCCAATGGCTACAATCCTTGGGTACAATAGCTTTTAATTTTCAAGAACTTTTCATGAAATTTTCTGTGGAAGGAAAGGAAGTTGAATTAAGGGGTATTGCAGGGAAACCAGGAAAGATAATCAGCTCTAATGGTATGACAAAGCTTCTAAAAAAGGAGCAAAGAGGTGTAATTGCACAATTATGTTCGCTAGATGTTTCCACATTGGAATCATCTATTTCTCCAGATCTCCAAAAAGTCCTGGACAATCATTCCAAGGTATTTGAGACTCCCAAAGGTCTCCCACCTATGCGTGATCATGATCATGCTATTCATCTGATTCCAGGAAGTGTTCCTCCAAACATCAGGCCGTACAGATATCCCTATGTCCAAAAAAGTGAAATTGAACGTATGGTTGCAGAAATGCTAGAGGCTGGTATAATTCAACCGAGTCAAAGTTCTTTCTCTGCTCCAGTAGTATTGGTGCACAAGAAGGATGGATCATGGCGCATGTGTCCGGATTATAGGGAGCTCAACAAGCTCACTATTAAAGATAAGTTCCCCATTCCTGTCATTGATGAATTACTGGATGAATTGCATGGATCAATTTACTTCACCAAGTTGGATCTTCGTTCAGGATATCATCAAATCAGAATGAAGATTGAAGACATTCCGAAAACGGCATTTAGAACTCATGAGGGTCATTATGAATTTTTGGTCATGCCTTTTGGCCTTACCAATGCACCTTCAACATTTCAAGGTTTGATGAATTCAATTTTCAAACCATTCCTTAGAAAATTTGTGTTAGTATTTTTTGATGATATACTAATCTACAGCAAGTCTTGGAAGGATCATGTTGAACATGTTGACAGGGTGCTACAACTATTGGAGGAGAAACAATTATATGCAAAAAGATCCAAATGTTTCTTTGGAGTCCAGGAGGTGGAATATTTGGGTCATATTGTATCTCATGAAGGAGTTAAGGTAGACCCTAGCAAAATTAAAGCCATTAAGGAATGGAAAATCCCCACATCCATAAAGCATCTGCGAGGATTTCTTGGGTTGACAGGGTATTATCGCAAGTTTGTTAAGAATTATGGGAGAATAGCAGCACCTCTAACAACATTATTGAAGAAAGATGCATTTTCATGGACTCCGGAAGCAACAAAGGCCTTTGAACATCTTAAAGAGGCAATGTGCCAAGCACCGGTCTTAGCTACACCGGACTTCACAAAAACCTTTATTGTGGAATGTGATGCTTCAGGAAATGGAATTGGTGCTGTTCTAATGCAAGATGAAAGACCCATTGCTTTTGAAAGTCGTCCAATCAAGGGAAAGTTTTTAAGCAAAGCTATTTATGAGAAGGAAATGTTGGCAATACTCCATGCACTTAAGAAATGGCGACCCTACCTAATGGGAAGACACTTCAAGGTAAAAACGGATCATGATAGCCTTAAATACTTTTTAGAACAAAGATTATCCTCTGAAGAGCAACAAAAGTGGGTCACAAAGATGTTGGGTTATGACTTTGAAATCATCTACAAAAAAGGGAAGCAAAATGTGGTGGCAGATGCACTCTCAAGAAAGGATGAGGATGTGGAAGCATTGTTGTGCGCCATTTCTATTATCCAACCAGATTGGATAAACGAAGCAAGGGAGGAATGGAAGAATGACGAAGAAGTGTGGGCACTTATTCGAAAGCTACAACAAGATTCCAGTACGTCTGATACATTTAGCTGGAAAAATGATTCGTTATGGTACAAAGATCGCTTATACCTCTGTAAGAATTCCCAGCTAAAACAAAAGATTCTTATGGAATTGCACACTTCTCCCTTAGGAGGGCACTCAGGATTTTTAAAAACTTACCACAGGGTTAAGAAGGAATTTTTTTGGGATGGCCTTAAATCAGATATTCAAAAGTTTGTGGCAGAATGTTTGGTTTGCCAGCAAAATAAAGTTGAAACAATTAAGACACCGGGTCTATTACAACCTTTATCCATTCCAAGCCAACGTTGGGAGGAGGTTTCAATGGATTTTATCACAGGTTTACCCAAGTCTGAGGGAAAGAGTGTCATCATGGTGGTAGTTGACAGACTTACCAAGTATGCACACTTTTGTGCATTATCACATCCATTTAAAGCCAGTACAGTTTCTACTGCATTTATGGAAACAATTCAAAAGCTACATGGAAACCCAAAGATTATTGTAAGTGACAGAGATCCCATTTTCACTGGAAATTTTTGGACAGAATTATTTTCTTGTCTTGGTACTCAGTTAGCTCATAGCTCATCTTATCATCCTCAATCTGATGGGCAAACTGAGATAGTAAACAAATGTTTGGAAGGATATCTTCGTTGCTTTGTATCTGATAAACAGACACAATGGGTCAAATGGTTGCCTCTGGCTGAATGGTGGTATAACACTTCCTTCCATACAGCAACAAAAATGACCCCATTTATGGCACTTTATGGGTATCAACCACCATCCATCACATCATATTTAAGAGAAAATTCTAAGGTTCAGGCAGTGGAACATCACATCGAACATCAACAACAAGTCCTCCAACTCTTAAAGGATAACCTCGTGTTGGCACAGAATAGAATGAAACAACAGGCAGATCAACATCGCAGTGAAAGAAGTTTTGATGTAGGTGATTGGGTATTCCTACGGCTACAACCATATAAGCAAATGTCCCTCAAGCAAGCTAAGAAGGATAATAAATTATCACCAAAGTATTATGGTCCGTACAAGGTGTTGCAAAAGATTGGTACTATGGCATACAAATTGGAGCTTCCTGCAGCTTCTCGATTGCACCCAGTTTTCCATGTTTCATGTTTAAAGAAGGTTATAGGCGACAAGCTCCCAGTTCAAACAATATTGCCAGAACTTGACGAGGAAGGAAAAATTATATTGGAACCGGAAGCAGTCACAGAAACAAGAACTCGACAGCTACGAAATCGATCAATTTCAGAGTATCTTATCAAGTGGAAGAACTTATCCGCTGAAGATTCCACATGGGAGGATGAGAATTTTATGCAGAAGTATCCAGAACTACTCAAGCGTTGAGGACAACACTTTTTTGAAGGAGAGGGGCATGTTGGGTCCCTATAATACTAGTGATTACCCCATTACTATTGTAGTTATACCCCTTATTTATATTGTTGTACCCATGTAGTACCCATATTGTTACTATTGTGCCACATAGAATCCCTCTATTGTTATTTTTGTGCCTTATAATATTATTGTTAGGTCGGCTTTGATTATATTGTGACCCTTAGACTCCTATATATAGAAAGGAGGTTTTTCATTTGTATCATCCAAGAATTGTTCATTTATGTAATGTAAAGGAGGTTGCCCCCTCGAAGAGGCTGAATTCTAAGGCGTGGATCTCTCTTTTCTATCTTTTTGTGAGCTGGTTTCATAACACAAGCTGTCTTCTACAGAACCACTCCAAATCGACTAAATCGCCCTCTTGCTTGCTCAACTGATCGAGCATACTTCTCAGCATTTTTGCAGGCAAGGGCAGCAGTTTACTCTATCTATTTGCTTCACTTTGCTCAAAAGCACCATGTCAACCACTGAAACCTATGAGCAAGGTGATGACCGGTCTTCTTCCACAGAGATCGAGGTACAACAGAGGCCTCGTAAGGGTGGCAAAGGTGGTCATCATAAGAGAGAGGAACCCACCTCTTTGGCAGAATTGCAGGCATGTCCTATGGCAGTGAATTTTTTCCATTATATGTCATGTTTTCAGTTCTGTGAGAGGCTTGCCCAGATTCAGCACCACAGGGAGTTGGCTCGCTTATTTGTTTTGCACCTTCATGATGGGCAGGTCACTCTTGCAGGGGTGAATTTTGTACTATCTCCGGAGGTGATTTCAGAGGCTACCGGGATACCAAATGTGGGTGAGGTGTGGCCCAAGCGCAAAATGCTGGATTATGTTTATTTTGAGCCATATGTCAGGCCAGCATTCATGAGTCACTTGTCAGGGGTCTTTCCCTTCAGATTCCTCCGGGGGGAGTATGCTCCGATCATGCGGCTTATCGTGCATTACTTCACATGTGAGGGAAGATTTTCACAGGTCTTCTCTTGTCACATTCGCCTGTTGATGCACTTTACCCGAGTGAGGATGATGAACATCCCGGTTTTCTTCTTCCAGGACATTCAAAGGATGGTGTCCGTGTTTCAGAGGCAGTCCCCAGCTCAGCAGCATAGGAGTTTGTGCCATCATGGTCTCATCCAGCTCATTGTTTCCCATCAATTGAGTTAGCAGGGCATTCCATGGGCAGACTTCATTTCTCATGAGTTCTTTACCGTGCCACCACAGCCACACCCAGAGCCAGAGGTCATTTATGAGGAGGGAGGTCCATCTCACCAGCCCGAGATCATTGTTCCGAGACAGGTTGCTTCCTCACCTCAGGTCACCTACCAGAGAGGTCACAGGACCTTGTTTGCAGCAGCTAGACGAGTACTTTCTCCACAGCATGTGGAAGGGGTCTCGCCATCATCATCTATAGGTCAGCGAGTGTTATCTCCACATCAGGTGGAAGGGGCCTCGCATTCTTCATCAGCAGAGGCAGTACGGGAGGGCAAGCAACCCATGGTTGAGGACGAAAGAGTTGGCGATACACATCATGATTTCATTGACCTTGATGCTCGCTCCCCCACTTCAGATTTGCATGAGATCATCCGACAGAGAGAGGCAGAAAATCGCTTGTTACAGTAGAAGCTCGACATGGCCCAATGGACAATAAACTATCTTGAGCAGCGCAACAAGCAACTTGAGGATGAGAAAGAGTTGGATGAGCTGTGGAGGATTCGAAGTGACCGAGTCATCAACCGTAGGAGGCCCAGTGACTTGCTGCCCAAGGAGAGGGAATCCATGCTTATCCATGTGAATGCACACTTGGAGAGACTGTTGGAGAAAGCCAACCAAGACAAGAGGCTGCTACGGAACATGAAAAATCATTATTGGGTGAGAATGCATGTTTGCAAAACAAAGATGAAGGTACATCAAAGGAAGTTGTCCGAGGCCCGCAGGAGGAAGAAGAAGACCAACCCACTCCGTATCTTGGCTGAGGCCTCTCTCACTCAACATGATACTCATTAGCCTCCTCCTAGCAGCAAACCCAATAAATTTTGAGAGTTTTGAGACATTTTTGGCATTTTTGAGAATTTTACAGGTTTTGGCCATTTGAGTGGTCTCACCCCGCGCGCGACCAGTCATGGGGAAAGCTCAGAACGGGGAAAACTCTACATTTTTGGAATTTTCATGCAAAAATACACTTGCCTATGGATGGGTTTCAGATTTTATGAAGATTTGGGCTTCCAAAAGCTCAAAATACATGCAAATTTTGACTTTCTGCCCCTTTTTTTGAGTTGCAGAAAGCTGCCTTGGGAGAAATGACTTTTGAGGGGTCAAATAAACTCCAAATTCAGAAATTCCAGTGGGGTTGGAATGTAGACTCACAGACCTTTCCAATGAGTTATCGTGCACCTGATTTGGACACCGGGAAGGCCCTCAAACAGAGCTGTCAATGCGCGCGACCAGTCAAAGTGAGGGGCGCGACCACTCAGGGAAATTTCACTGTTTTGACCAGTTCGGCCAGCAAAACACTGTTTTTACTTTGGTTGACTTTTGAGGCATGTAAATGATGGATTTTTGTGTAATTTTCATAGCACTTGGATACATTTACTCTCCTTTGACACTTCTAGAAGTTTCTTTGATGTAAATAGTGAATATTTAATGCATGGATAGATTACCTAAGTTTTAGAGGCAAGTTGTTTTGACTGCCTATTATCTAGTGCTCAGTTTAGAATTAGTTGAAACAGCTCCTAGGAAGCTGAGCTCGACCCCTAGAGGTGGGGAAAGGAGTTAGATCATCTATATTATGCCTTCTCTTGCTCATTTTCATGGTTGGACTCTTGAGGGAGAAGCTCCTATTGTATATTTTACTTGTATCTCTGCAATTTGAGGAAAGGGAAGACCAAGGTTTTGCAGACATCATTG
Organism: Pinus tabuliformis; assembly: GCA_031772625.1. Taxonomy (NCBI): domain Eukaryota; kingdom Viridiplantae; phylum Streptophyta; class Pinopsida; order Pinales; family Pinaceae; genus Pinus; species Pinus tabuliformis. The sequence continues at coordinate 1,535,529,869 of CM062818.1, read as the reverse complement.
GGATTCTTGTGGACTATTGTGTTGATGGTGTGTTCTCTTATTGTAATTGTAAGTGTGTTTATGTGTTCCATCTCTTTCTTTACTGCAGCTTATTAAACAAATGAAGTGATAAAGTTTGAATTCATGCTTGCCATGCTCAGCTTTCAAATTTGTTTAATGTTTATGTTTTCCACTGTCTAGAGAGGATTCAAAGTCATTGTTTGCCCTCTTTAGCTTCTCATTTTTCTTCCTTGATCATCCATCTCAGCTAAAGGCATCAGCACAAACTCCTACCTTTCCCCAAAGACCCACCTGCAAAAACTGAGCTCAATCCCCGCACCCTGAAATGCACTCCCTCCAATTGCCACCAAAAACCCAAAAAAACTTTGAACCAACCTTCCTAATCAGTTTACTAGCCTAATATCAGTGTCACTATATTGGTCATCTCTGTCCATTGAATATTTTACTGAGATTGACCGGAGAGAGCCTTCTCATACCCCATAGGGCTAGCTACGAGGTGAAATGGTTTGATGTTGCCTTGAAGGTTTACCTTCCTCAGCCTAGGGTGAAATCTCAAGCGCTAACATAGTGGCGACCATACTGGGGAGAACAAATTAATCGTTTTCTCATTGACGTGTTATTTCATAAGTCTTAGACGGAGCCTGAAGTTACGCCAGGTAGCCTTTGAAAACGCTCTTGTTTTACATCAGCGTTAGTAGATAAACGCTGCTTCAGTCAATCTCCGTGAGCTTGTGAACGTAGCGCTTCATTGACACTTTACCCCAGTACATGTATCAAGTTCAGATCTGATTGTTGATGGTGAACAACGATCAGACACTTGACAGGCTGAAATCATTCACTTGGCGACTCTAAATCATTTCGAGATCAGATCCAAAGACTCCACTGGAGGATGATCCCGACCAGCAGAAACATGAAAGGAGAAGATGGCAAGATCAGGTACTCAAGTTGGAATTTTATCCAAGACATTTTGTTCTTTGTCATAAATTATTTCTTCTCTTTTCCCAAGAATGTCAAGACTGTTTTGCAAAGCATATTGTATTTGAGAAGAGATCCTCGGCTTGCAGTTGATTCTTTCCCTTCGAAGATTGTGAATACCAAAGATTTGCATGCCTTTGAGCTTGATCAAGATTCTTTTTCCGAATTTTGTGATGACCATTTTCAAATTGATGAGCCCCAAGAGACCAAGACTGATCCTATACCTGTTGTACATAACCCTACACCTTGTAAAATTCCAGATCGGTATAAACCTCTTGTTTTACCTTCTGTTCTCCATGCTTTCCCCAAAAGCTATGATCTTTACTTGCCGAGGTTTGATGGTGAAAGTAAGGATGTCAACGCTGAGCAACATGTGCAGAATTTTGAGTTTTTCTTGACCTTTTTGAAGTCGATGATGAAGATGTTAGTATGAGGCTTTTTGCTCTTTCTTTGCAAGCTGAAGTTAAGAGTTGGTTCAAAACCCTGCCTGATGCAAGCATCTCAGATTTCCAGCAGTTCGTCAAAGTTTTTCTCGATAGGTGGATGATCGGGCAAAACCTTTTCTTGATCGTAGAAGAGTATAACCAGCTGAAAAGATTGCCTGGGGAGATAGTACAACAGTTTTCAGCCAGATTTAACCAAGTTTATTATTCGATGCCGGCTGATATAAGGCCTACTCCTAGATCTACTCTCTTGCACTATCCGGGTGCCTTTGATCCGGAGATGGAGTTTCAGCTAAGAGAAAGGGATATTGCAACACTTCACGAGATGCAAAACAGTGCAGTAAGTGTAGAGGCTCATCTGTTGATCCGAAGGGCAAGGATGAAAGAAGAAGAGATGAAAAACATAGATCCGGCCGAATCTCTAGAGGTAAAGCTTGACGTTTTGGTAAGTGCAGTAGAAGAGATGATGGACAAGATCACCGCAAGGAATGATTATGATGTTCATGGCTTGCTGATTGAAGAAGAACAAGTTGTTGATCCAAAACATTTTGTTTCCCATCCTAGTTGTCATAGCACTCATAGTGATTGTTTTGTAGATCATCTAGGAGAAGAAAGAACTGTTGATATGACCTGCATGCTTGATGATGTGTTTTATAGTGATGATTTGCCTCGTTTTGATCAATTTGATGATGATTATGTTCTCCAAACAGAAGCTAATCTTGCAGACAAATCAGCAGCTAGTTTGTGGGAGGAGGAAGTTCATTTTCAGCAGCTCGAATACAATGATCAACCATCATATATCAGCTATGACAGTGACGAGGAAAGTGCAGCAAATTTTGAAGTAAGTGAAGGATCTTTGCCTTTTTGTTTTGATTCATGTCAGTTCATCAGAGACAACTTCCATGCAATCACAAATCCGTTGTTGACTAGTCTTGAATTGGATCCTCTTGAGCGCAATGAAAACCTGGTTCAAGACTTCTCATATTTAGATTTGCAACCTCCGAAAGCCATTGATTGTCCAGTTGCAGCTGAAGACTTGGAAGTGGACACACATGATTTAATGATTCAGGGTGACTCTGTACCATTTTGTTTTGAATCAATTCAGTTTTTGAAGGGTAGATTGCATAGTAAATCATTTAATATTGAGGATGAGACAGATAACAAAATGCTTGAGCAGCCTGTAGCATCAAATTTGTAGCCACCAAATGAAATTGAAGGGCAGATTACAGATGAAGGTATAGCAGCCGAAATACATGATTTGATGATGCAGGAAGATTCTATTCCCTTTTGTTTCGAAACATTTTAGTTTATAAGGCAGAATCTTCGTAAAATCTCTCAAGAAAAAGATGAACAGCTAGAAGGATGTCATACATCTTTAATGGATACATTGCAGCAGTCTTTTCAAGTTTTTCATGATCCCATAGCTGATGTTTTGGATGAGTTTTGCAGTCAAAATCTATCTCCATTGACTACATGTGAGCTTGAAAAATGTGCTGATATGAATTTGATCTAGCAGCCAGTTTCTTCGTCATTTTCAGCAGACGTCTCGTCACAAGGCTCAGATCAAAGTTTGCATGCATGGTATGAGGAAAAGAGGAGTAATCCATTGGATGAGCTAAGTTCCAGTGTGCTTGCATTTCAAGATCCTTCTGCAGTGTTTTTGGAGGCGGATAGAGAGTTCATATCATTCAACGGATCTGTTTCTAAGTTCCCATCAGAGTTTCCTTTCAGTAGTTCTCTCTTGTTGTTCATAAGTGAGCACTTGTGGAGAATTCGAACAGCAGACGGGATACTTACTTGGTTGCATTGGTTGTTTCATTTCACTTGATCAGGTGATGAAAGAAACTGTTAGAGTAGGTGGTGATGAATAAGCTCCACTTTGAGCATCATTTTTAGTTTGTCGGTTGTGTTTAAGTATCGAGTCAGTTTTTAGTTGAGTGAGAGTCAATTTGTGTTGTTAAGTCCTCTGTTTTCAGTCATGCATTTTAGCTTGAGTTTTTGACTCCATTGCCCAATGATTGTAAGGCACTGATCTGCTCTCCCAGAGGTCTAAAGTTCTTTGCACCTCCAAGGAGCTACCATCCCCATTGGAGCCAATGTTAGTGTCGGTCATGATGCCCTCCATCAGTGATCAAAAAACTCTTTGCATATGCATAAGTAGGTGTCTCATCAATGTCAGTTTTTCATTCCATCAGGCATGCCATAAAACTGATGGAGGAGCTGGTCCTTGTTCCCTTCTTGGCTTTGCTGGGTCAGGTCATATCAGTTAATGAACTTGTGTCACGCTTGTTTTGTTTTGTCTTGAAGTCCAAAGTCTTAGGTCTAGGGTTTCGGTCAAATGTCATTGCAAGATCATGAGTCAGAGGTCCATGGGTCCCCAGCAAGCCGGAAGGAGGTATGTAAATATGTTTCATGGATATTTTCATCAGGTACAGCTCATTTATACCTTAGATTTAAAAACCCTCTTTTAAACCCAAGGTCATGTGAAATTTGCAAAAAATAAGGAAAATTTTCAAAATTCTTCAAAATGCCGGCAATAACCCTGGTCTCCTCGCCAGAGTCCATCAGATGGTCAACCTGCAAAAAGAACGGAGTTAAAGCACTCAAAAGATCAAATTCAGGACAAAGTGAACTCAAAACAGTGTTAAAAGTGAATATCAAAACAAAAACATTAGAAAGTGGGTTTGGTAAGTTAATTTTTTCAAATTGGGCCTATAAAGAGTAAATTTCCCTCTAAACAACCTCATTATGCATTTGAGAGCTTGCAAAAACGAGTGAGAGGTCAAAAGAGGCGATTTGCATAAAGTTGGAGTCATTCTCAGGGGCGCGACCACTCAGGCTCAGTGCGCGACTAGTTGGGTGGGGCGCGACCACTCAGGAAGGGCGCGACCACTCAGAGCAGGGGCGCGACCACTCAAGCTGTCTTCTACAGAACCACTCCAAATCGACTAAATCACCCTCTTGCTTGCTCAACTGATCGAGCATACTTCTCAGCATTTTTGCAGGCAAGGGCAGCAGTTTACTCTATCTATTTGCTTCACTTTGCTCAAAAGCACCATGTCAACCACTGAAACATATGAGCAAGGTGATGACCGGTCTTCTTCCACAGAGATCGAGGTACAGCAGAGGCCTCGTAAGGGTGGCAAAGGTGGTCATCATAGGAGAGAGGAACCCACCTCTTTGGCAGAATTGCAGGCCTGTCCTATGGCAGTGAATTGTTTCCGTTATATGTCATGTTTTTAGTTCTGTGAGAGGCTTGCCCAGATTCAGCACCACAGGGACTTGGCTCGCTTATTTGTTTTGCACCTTCATGATGGGCAGGTCACTCTTGCAGGGGTGAATTTTGTACTATCTCCGGAGGTGATTTCAGAGGCTACCGGGATACCAAATGTGGGTGAGGTGTGGCCGAAGCACAAAATGCTGGATTATGTTTATTTTGAGCCATATGTCAGGCCAGCATTCATGAGTCACTTGTCAGGGGTCTTTCCCTTCAGATTCCTCTGGGGGGAGTATGCTCCGATCATGCGGCTTATCATGCATTACTTCACATGCGAGGGAAGATTTTCACAGGTCTTCTCTTGTCACATTCGCCTGTTGATGCACTTTACCCGAGTGAGGATGATGAACATCCCGGTTTTCTTCTTCCAGGACATTCAAAGGATGGTGTCCGTGTTTCAGAGGCAGTCCCCAGCTCAGCAGCATAGGAGTTTGTGCCATCATGGTCTCATCCAGCTCATTGTTTCCCATCAATTGAGTCAGCAGGGCATTCCATGGGCAGACTTTATTTCTCATGAGTTCTTTACCGTGCCACCACAGCCACACCCAGAGCCAGAGGTCATTTATGAGGAGGGAGGTCCATCTCACCAGCCCGAGATCATTGTTCCGAGACAGGTTGCTTCCTTACCTCAGGTCACCTACCAGAGAGGTCACAGGACCTTGTTTGCAGCAGCTCGACGAGTACTTTCTCCACAACAGGTGGAAGGGGTCTCGCCATCATCATCTATAGGTCAGCGAGTGTTATCTCCACATCAGGTGGAAGGGGCCTCGCATTCTTCATCAGCAGAGGTAGTACGGGAGGGCAAGCAGCCCATGGTTGAGGACGAGAGAGTTGGCGATACACATCATGATTTCATTGACCTTGATGCTCGCTCCCCCACTTCAGATTTGCATGAGATCATCCGACAGAGAGAGGCGGAAAATCGCTTGTTACAGCAGAAGCTCGACATGGCCCAATGGACAATAAACTATCTTGAGCAGCGCAACAAGCAACTTGAGGATGAGAAAGAGTTGGATGAGCTGTGGAGGATTCGAAGTGACCGAGTCATCAACCGTAGGAGGCCCAGTGACTTGCTGCCCAAGGAGAGGGAATCCATGCTTATCCGTGTGAATGCACACTTGGAGAGACTGTTGGAGAAAGCCAACCAAGACAAGAGGCTGCTACAGAACATGAAAAATCATTATTGGGTGAGAATGCATGTTTGCAAAACAAAGATGAAGGTACTCCAAAGGAAGTTGTCCGAGGCCTGCAGGAGGAAGAAGAAGACCAACCCGCTCCGTATCTTGGCTAAGGCCTCTCTCACTCACCATGATACTCATTAGCCTCCTCCTAGCAGCAAACCCAATAAATTTTCAGAGTTTTGAGACATTTTTGGCATTTTTGAGAATTTTACAGGTTTTGGCCATTTGAGTGGTCTCACCCCGCGCGCGACCAGTCATGGGGAAAGCTCAGAACGGGGAAAACTCTACATTTTTGGAATTTGCATGCAAAAATACACTTGCCTATGGATGGGTTTCAGATTTTATGAAGATTTGGGCTTCCAAAAGCTCAAAATACATGCAAATTTTGACTTTCTACCCCTTTTTTTGAGTTGCAGAAAGCTGCCTTGGGAGAAATTACTTTTGAGGGGTCAAATCAAATCCAAATTCAGAAATTCCAGTGGGGTTGGAAAGTAGACTCACAGAACTTTCCAATGAGTTATCTTGCACCTGATTTGGACACCGGGAAGGCCCTCAAATAGAGCTGTCAATGCGCGCGACCAGTCAAAGTGAGGGGCGCGACCACTCAGGGAAATTTCACTGTTTTGACCAGTTCGGCCAGCAAAACACTGTTTTTACTTTGGTTGACTTTTGAGGCATGTAAATGATGGATTTTTGTGTAATTTTCATAGCACTTGGATACATTTACTCTCCTTTGACACTTCTAGAATTTTCTTTGATGTAAATAGTGAATATTTAATGCATGGATAGATTACCTAAGTTTTAGAGGCAAGTTGTTTTGACTGCCTATTATCTAGTGCTCAGTTTAGAATTAGTTGAAACAGCTCCTAGGAAGCTGAGCTCGACCCCTAGAGGTGGGGAAAGGAGTTAGATCATCTATATTATGCCTTCTCTTGCTCATTTTCATGGTTGGACTCTTGAGGGAGAAGCTCCTATTGTATATTTTACTTGTATCTCTGCAATTTGAGGAAAGGGAAGACCAGGGTTTTGCAGACATCATTGGGATTCTTGTGGACTATTGTGTTGATGGTGTGTTCTCTTATTGTAATTGTAAGTGTGTTTATGTGTTCCATCTCTTTCTTTACTGCAGCTTATTAAACAAATGAAGTGATAAAGTTTGAATTCATGCTTGCCATGCTCAGCTTTCAAATTTGTTTAATGTTTATGTTTTCCACTGTCTAGAGAGGATTCAAAGTCATTGTTTGCCCTCTTTAGCTTCTCATTTTTCTTCCTTGATCATCCATCTCAGCTAAAGGCACCAGCACAAACTCCTACCTTTCCCCAAAGACCCACCTGCAAAAACTGAGCTCAATCCCCGCACCCTGAAATGCACTCCCTCCAATTGCCACCAAAAACCCAAAAAAACTTTAAACCAACCTTCCTAATCAGTTTACTAGCCTAATATCAGTGTCACTATATTGGTCATCTCTGTCCATTGAATATTTTACTGAGATTGACCGGAGAGAGCCTTCTCATACCCCGTAGGGCTAGCTACGAGGTGAAATGGTTTGATGTTGCCTTGAAGGTTTACCTTCCTCAGCCTAGGGTGAAATCTCAAGCGCTAACACTTGGAAAATGAGAAAATCAAGTGAAATATCCAAGAGCTACTCTAGAAAGGGAACATAATGAGTGAGAAATATACCATATGACATCAGTTGTCCAGGTTGAGTGAGATGTGTGCCAAAATCATAGTCTCAAGCATTTACCTCAATCTCAAAAGGTTGTTGAAATTTAGGTATGGAGAGAATTGGGGTTAAGCATGGGTTAAGAATGGGTTGTCTCATTTTCCACAAAGATTTCTCACTTGGTTGAAGGCCCATTAAATATGGGAGAATCCCAACATAAACCTACAATAGAATTTGACAAGTCCTAAGAAACATTGAACCTCATTTAGTGTGGTCAAGGCTTCCCTATCATGAATGACCTAAATCTTGGCTAGATCCACATTCACACCATGCTCATCAACAATATATGCTAGGTGGTGTATGATGTTCATGTCAAAGGAGAATTTTTTTGAGTTAGCATATATGTTTTTATACCATAAAGTGTGAAGAACATGATAACTATGTTGGAAATTTTTTGCCAAATTATTGTTGAAGATGATGACATCATCCAGATATGCAACCATAAATGAATTCATGAAATAATATAATATATCATTCATCATCCTCAAAAAAGTTAAACACCTTATTTGGAGTTGCAAGTTGTATTCCATACATCAGTTTGTTCTATTGGGACTTGCTCTTAGTTAGAATTTAGATCAATCTTATTGAAGTGCATTCCCCCTTGAGCTACTCAAGAAGGTCATAAGTCCAACGAATTGGGTTCCTGTTCCCGAATGTCATTTTTTTTGAGTCCCTATAATTAGCTCAAAGTCACCGAGTCCTTTCTTTATTCTACATGAGTATGATTGGGCTTCCATAGGGTCCCTTATTTTCAACACAACTACCATAGAACCCCCCATAGCTCAATCAACCATAGCCCTTTTTAGGAGGGCATGGCATTTCAACCATTAGGTCATATTGATGTAGCACTACCCATTTCATCCATGAAAGTAGAATATTCCCATGCATACTTTGATGTTGAAGAAGCCATCAAATTCATTGAATGGATTCAACACATCGGTCAAAATGGAAATCTACAACCAGTTCCATGGTCATGATTCGGTGCCACACAAATTCAAGGTGGGAGAAAAATTTTGGTTGCATTTTTAGAAAGAACCCCTACACTACCCCATTGTAATAGCCTTGATGAAAGTTTCCATGTAATAAAAGTTAATAAAGGAAAAATAATAACCATGATTTATTGGACACATATTACAAGATGAATATTACGAAAAGTCATAGTGATGGGGATAACTTGTGATTAATTAATGGCTAAGGAAATTGGAAAAGGTAATGGAAAAAGCTTTGGAAGGGAAAAATGGAATTTTGGCACATTAGTTTATGAAAATAATGGAAATTAGGAGAAGAGGGATGTGAAAGGTCACAACTTGCATGTGAGGAGGAAATGAAGGAAAATAATGGAAAACGAAGAAAATAGAAGCCTCATTAATAAAAAGGCTTATGAGGATCACAAACTTTTGTTAGTTCAATTTTGGAGCTCTATCTCTATTTTCTCTCTCATAATCTTGGACACTTAAAGTTTTCTTGGATCACTCTTGGAGAGTGTTGCATACTTGGATTTTTGGAGAAAGAAGGAAAAGAAGGAGCATGAAAGCACAAGACGACATCAAGATGCCAAACTACACCGAGTTTTTCTTGCAGGTACTGAGTTGCATGTATTTTTTCCTCACTATTCTTAGCATGCATGGAGGATTTCCTGGATTGGGAGTGGATTTCCATAGCCTTAACATTTCTTAGATAACCATGTTGTTGTGGATTCATTTCTTTGTTTTTTGGTTGGTTCTCATGTTTCCTCTAGCTTGGGTTGAGTTACTAGCTCCTGGAAGCCATAGTTGGACAAATAGTATGGAAGATCTATAATAGCTTCGATTGAGTTACTAGTCCTAGAACCTTTGGTTAGACAAACACTCTATAAGCCCTTTGTGGGCTGAGTTACTACTCCTAGAATCCATGGTTGGACAGACCCTATGGAAGACCGATGGGAACATTGGGTTGAGTTACCAATCCTGGAAGCCTTAGTTGGAGCAAACACTTTAGAGCCCTAGAAGGCTTGGGTAGAGACCAATGTGGTGATGGTTTTGTGATTTCTAACCATGCCATGGAATCACTATTTGATGGGTTGAGGTGGTTTGGCTTCTGGAAGCCCTAGATGGTTTTCAATGATGCGTTTTATGGGATCCCACATTAATGCTTGGAATATGGCATGGGGTTGACTAGCTGAAGATAGATTTAACCTAGCCATGTCTATGGGTGGGTAGTTCATGGAAGTCCCACATCTGGTTGGCCTTTGGATAATTAATATGAGTTTATTTCTCCTTGTTATTTCATGAGTATTATATTGTTTTAAATATGGATTATATGGTTGTTGTTTCCTTGGTATTTATATTGCTATTACGATGGTTATGAACATATATTATGGTAATGGCTATGTATGGCTCTTATCATGTTTTTACTTCTAAATTAATGAAAAATGTATCTATGGCCTAATGTATAAAAATGAAACTAATGTGTTGAGGTATAAATGCTTCTTAATGATTCTTAGATGAGTATGAGACCCCTATGCTTAGATTTGTTGTTTAAACATATAGATTACATATGTGTGACATGTTTGATGAAATGCCTATCATGGCTTGTAGGGTTCGAGTCAAGTCCTTGTTCTAGTAATTACATGTGTATCATTATTTTGTTGTTATCTTGCAATTTTGAAAATGTCATTGATTTCTTAGCAGTGACTTAGGCTCTGGTCCTAAAATCATGGCTCAAATCTCAGAGATGCAGGAACAACACTAGGCACAAAATTCCCTCTACACACGAATACCCATCTGTGGGAGCGTCTCGAGCCACATAGATGCATGCTTTCCCATATCAAGGGAGCATCTGAGGGTTTAGTGGTCTAAAAACTCATTTGGTCTTAGGAGCTGGTTATCTAAGTGGTTGGGATGGATCCTCGGAGTTCTGTTGCTGATGTGTAAGGTATGCGTGGTGCGTTTCCATTAGTTCCACTTCCTTAACTGACACATAGGGAGTCAAATCATATCATAGTAGCTTATCATCACATGTTTACCCCAGTTGGTTCATTACTTTGGTAGATGTGAGAGGAGGGTGTTACAGAGTGTTAACAAATCATGGTTCACTCCTTAGATTGGATGGGTGATGTGTCAGTCATGCATTCATGTGGGTTGTATACATGTTTCTAGTTTTACGAGAACCTGTGCTTCTTCCATTTGTATGGTATGGGTTATGGATGTAGTGAGGTCGCCATGAGAAGTTGATGGTGTCATTGTGGATTGTGCCATCATGAGTGTATGGTTGATTATGTATTGTTTATGCATGTTAGTATTCAAATGTGGTAAAGTGTATAGTGATGTGGTGTTTGTTGTCATGCGTGAGGTCATGGTACGTGTAGTTGGTATGGTCATGTATTGGTGGCTGGACTCTAGATAGAACTATGGTTATATGCTTATATAATTATTTTTTATATTTCTATATGTTTTTATGATTATGTTATACATGTATTATGCTAATTTTTTGATCCTTCAGACAAGGTATCCTCCCCGAATTATGCTAAGTTACATTGGTTTAGTGTGATTTGGTTTAACTGACATGATATACCTTGCAGGAAGAATATCAAAGATGACTAGCAAGATGGTAGAATATAGTTTCGGAGACTCTCCTTATGGATTAGATGAGCAACATGGTGTTGCGAACTCTTTTGATTTGGCAGACACATTGTGAAGCTTAAAGGAAAAATTAAGGAGTTGTAACATAGATAATGACATAATCATACAGGCATAGGAGAAACAAGCAAGGGTAAATGAAGTGATACTTTAGAGTTTGTCGGGATTGTAGTGACAGGGACACCTTCAGATCAACAATGAATAGGAGGACAAAACTAATGGGGCATATGGAAATAGGTCTCCTAGTGGGTACAGGTTAGATATAGATGACACGATTAGATATGGCAGGTCCTTGGATACTCCAGATAGGAGAGGTGATGGATGCATGTACTATTATAGTTATGGTTCTAACAGGCACTCTGATCGTCATCATTGTCATCTTTACAGGAGGAGTGACAGAGGATATTTTCCATATGAATTTAAGAAAGAAAATCCACCCACATTTGATGGAGACATGAAGAAATCACATGATGCAGAGGCATGGTTTCTTTGTATGAGGAATTTCTTCGGGTTGCATGATTACTAAGAAAACATGAAAGCCATAATAGCTACATTAGTCCTAAAGGTAAAGAAAATATTTGATGGGAAGATGTGAAGAATTTCAGAGGTATTCATGAGGAGGACTTGACTTGGAATGGGTTCAAGGGACTATTTAAGAAGAAGTACCTATAAGAGAGATACTTTTAGGACATGGAAAAATAATTCTATGAGATAAAGATGGGATCGATCATAGATAAGGAGTACACTAGCATGTTCCTGGAGCTACGAAGATATGTGTCTTACCTCAAGGAGGAGAAGGCGAAGATTCAGATATTCATTAGTGGATTACCAATTTCGTTTAGAGACAGGATTGAGTTCGATGAGACTAGATTGGAGGAGGCCATCCGAAAGCTAAAGCATTGTTATGAAAAAATGAAGCGTAGATCTAAGAATAAGCTAGATTGGAAAGGAACTAATAAGAATAAAGGAAAATGGGATAAGAAGAAAGCAAGACCTTAGGGTGTAGGTAATAAAGAGAATGCAACACCATTTAAGAAGTTCAATGCATCTGACAGAGGATAGGTACTTCAATCTAAGGAGTAGAGAGAGGATACTGGCTGGAAGGCTATATAGAGTTGGAATTTTGACAAATATCATTGTAGGAAATATCTTAGACAACATTAGGGTGGTAGACCACAAATCTACAATTCTTAAGAGGCATAAACATTGGGAGATGTTGGGCAGAGTTTTCCTAGGATCTATGCAGCGCTGGATAACAGATAGGTAGATAGAGAGATATCTATCATTGATATGGATGGTAAGATTTGTGATCAAGGTGTTTCTATTTTAATTGACCTTGGATCTAATTATGGTTGTGTTAGTCCAAGATTGGTCGATAAGTGTGGTTTGAATAAAGAAATGCATGTACAATCATGGTTAGTGCAGTTGAGTACAGGTAGCAAGAAGAGAGTTCATCACTAGGTAAGAGGTTGTGCATTTTATTTGAATGGTATGCCTACAAAAAAACATTTGAATGTATTACAATTAGGTTCATACATTATGTTGTTGGGCATGGATTGGTTGTACCTTCATACAACCAAGGTCGATTTTTATGACAAAGCCATTGAGTTACTGGATGACAATGGGGAATAAAGAGTCTTTTGGGGTAAGAAGAAAGCAACATTAGTGATAATGGTGACATCTATCTAGGCCAAGCATAGTCACAAGGAAGGGTGTATATTATTTGAAGTGCACATTTATATTGACAAAGGTAAGGAAGTTGAGGATGCAGATGTTTTGAGTAGGTACCTAGTTCTACAGTAGCTTCAAGATGTATTTCCTATAGATATTTTAGAGTTTCCACCTCACAGGGAAGTAGATATTTCTATTAATTTGGTGCTAGGGGAAGCTTCAGCATCAAAGGCACCTTACAACACGAGTACACCTGAGTTGGTAGAGTTGAATCTGCATTTGAAGGGACTTTCGTACAAGGGATACATTAGGCCAAGTGTATCATCATGGGGTGCACCAGTACTATTTGTGAAGAAGAAGGATGGTACTCTCAAGTTGTGCATTGACTATAGGAAGTTGAACAAAGTGACCATCAAGAATAGGAATCTATTACCAAGGATTGATGACTTTTTTTATCAGTTGAAGGGAGTAGAAGTGTTCTTGAAGATCGATTTGAGATCTGGATATCATCAGGTACGCATTAAAGAAGAGGAAATCTATAACACAACTTTTTAGACTAGGTATGGGCATTATGGGTTTGTTGTAGTTCCATCTGGTTTAAGTAATGCTCCATCTAGCTTTATGTCCTTGATGAATAGTGTATTGCATCTGTATTTGTACAAGTTTGTTATTGTGTTCATTGATGATATATTGGTGTATTATAAAAATGAAGAAGAACATGTAGAGAATTTAGAAGCAATGTTGAGATCATTGAGAGATCATCAATTGTATACTAAGCTCAACAAGTGCAGTTTCTTTTAGACTGAGGTACACTACTTTGGACTTGTGGTTTCCAAGGATGGCATAACAATGGACCCGTAAAAGGTAATAACTATCATGGACTAGTCAACTCGCAGGAATGTGTATGAGGTGAGATATTTCATGGGGTTAGTAGGTTATTAGAGGAGATTAATCAGGGACTTATCACAGATTTCTTGTCCTATCACATCATTGTAGAGGAAAGGTAAGAGTTTTAAATGGATAGATAAGTGTGTGACCAATTTTGATCAGCTCGGGAAGTTGTTGAAACATGCACCCATGTTAAAGATTGTAGTTCCGGACAAAGAGTTTGTAGTATGTACACACGCTTGCAAGAGAGGACTTGGTGGAGTCCTTATACAGGATGGATAGGTGGTATGCTATGAGTCACAAAAATTAAATGAGCACGAGAAGAACCATCCCACACATGATATTGATTTTGTAGTGCTCATATATAATTGAAGATGTGAAGGCACTAACATCTTGGCAAGAGGTTTTTATTGACGAGTGATCACAATGGTTTGAGGTATCTATTTGAGCAAATGAATATGAATGGTAGACATGCTCGTTGGTTGGCCACAATCAGTGTGTTTGATTTCGAGATTAGGTCTATCAAAGGTAAAGAGAATAGGGTGGTAGATGCTCTTGGCGGGTGGGTACAGGTAAATCACATAGCATCTATGAGCTCCTAAGGGGCATATTTACAAGATAGGATCTTGTAGGCACGTCAGCAGGATGTCAGGTATATGGAGATTGTGTACAAGTTGCAGCAGAGTTTAGGTATAGGTATAGGTGGTGGTACAAGTATAGGTACAAGTAGTGGTATAGGTACAGGGAAAGGTACAAATTCAGGTGCATAGGATATGAACTATCATCTCACAGTAGATGGATTGGTTAGATTTAGGGACATGATATATGTGTCAGATAGCAGTGAGATCAATAACGTGATCTTGAGGGAATTTCATGTGAAACCATATTCAAGTTACCTAGGTTATTAGAAGACATTGACAACAATAAAAAAGTTCCATTATTGGCCGAATTTGAAGAGAGACGTAGCAGATTTTGGGGCTAAGTGCTTGGATTGTCAGCAGGTGAAGGAAGAGTGTAAGCATCGAGGTGGACTTCTACAACCGACTTCAATTCTAGAGTGGAAATGGGAGGTAATTTCAATGGAATTTATCATAGCTTTTCCAAGGACAATTAGACAACATTATTCCATCATGGTAGTGGTGGAAAGGTTGACAAAGGTAGTGCACTTCATTCCTGTGAAGTCTACATTCTTAGCTAGTGATGTAGCACATGTATTTATTAGAGATGTGTTCAAATTGCATGGAGTTCTAAAGAAGATTGTGTCAAATAGGGATGAAAAATTCACTTCTAAGTTTTGGAAGGCATTATTTGCAGGTTTGGGCATAGAGTTGGCATTCAGTACAACTTATCATCCACATAGAGATGGAAAAATAGAGTGGTTCAACAAGATATTAGAGGACATGTTGAGGATGTACATGATGCAACAACAAAGGAAGTGGGAAGTTTACCTTCCACTGATAGAGTTTTCTTTTAAAAATTGGTATCAGGAGTCATTGAGGATTAGTCTATTTGAGGCATTGTATAGGTAGAGTTGTAATACTACCATAAGTTGGAGTGATCTAGTTAACAAGGTGTTGATTGGACCAGACATGTTGGCATAGATGGAATAGGAAATTTAGGTAATCAAGAAGAATTTAAAGTTATCGCAGGATAGGTAGAATATCTATGCATATCAGAACAAGTTACTCAAAGAGTTTGAGGTTGGGGAACAAGCGTACTTGCGAATCAAATGGAAGAAGAGCTCCTTGCGAATCAGATCATGTGCCAAGATGGAACCCTGGTTTTGTGGACCTTTCAAGATTATTGATAGGATTAGGCCATTAGCATATCGACTTGCACTACCTTCGACAATGAAATTCCATGATTTTTTCCATCTTTCATTGCTTAAGAAGTATGTTAAATATATTGATCACATGATTGACTGGTTTGTACTATAAGTGGAGCCAAAAGGAGAGTTCTAGCCAGAACCGTAGTGCATTTTGCAGAGAATCATGGTCATGCTATGGAACCAATAAATCAATTAGGTTAAAGTGAAATGGAAGCACTTTGGGCTTGGTGAAGCTACATGGGAGATGGAATATCATATGGAGGATATGTATCCTTACTTATTCATTGGTTCAGTGGATGTTTTGGTATATGTTTTTCTACATGTTTTGGTGATGTTTGGTATACGTACATATGTATATGGATGTAAATACCACCATGATATATGTTATAAATATCCAATAAGAAGTATGGGTGTCATGTCATTATGATGCTATACCTTTTATGTTGTCATGTCGGTTTGCTTCTCAGTAGGATTATCATTGTAAATATTGTAATGAGTTAAGTCATAAATCTCCATGGGAAATATGTCTTGCTTACAACAACCTTGTTGGTTGTAGGCATTGTTGAACACTGAGGACAGTGTTCCCCTAAGGGGGAGGGTTCTATAACAACCTTGGTGAAAATTTCCATGTAATAAATGTTAATAAAGGAAAAATAATAGCCATGATTGATGGGGCACTTATTCCAAGCTAAATTTTGGGAAAAATCACAGTGATGGGGATCACTTGTGATTAATTAATGGCTAAGGAAATTAGAAAAGGTAATGGAAAAGGCTTTGGAAAGAAAAATGGAATTTTGGCACATTTATTTATGAAAATAATGGAAATTAGGAGAAAAGGGAGGTGAAAGGTCATAGGTTGCATGTGAGGAGGAAATGAAGGAAAATAATAGAAATGAAGAAAATAGAGGCCTCATTGAAAGGCTTCTGAGGAACAATTCACTGACTTTTTTCAGATCACTTTTGGAGCCCTCTTTCTATTCTCTCTCTCTCTCATACTCTTGGGCACTTAGAGTTTCCTTGGAGCACTCTTAGAGAGTGCAACATGCTTGGAGTTTTAGAGCAAGAAGGCAAAGGAAGAGCAAGAAAGCATAAGAGGACATCAAGATTAACAATTATAGCGGGTTTTTCTTGTAGGTACTGAGTTGCATATATGTTTTCCTCAGTGCTTTTGGCATGCATGGAATATGCATGTCGTTTATTGGTCATGATAAGTCATTGGCATGGAGTATTGCCTGGATCGATAGTGGATTTGCCCAGCGTTAACATTTCCTGGATAACCATGGTGTTTTGGGTTCATTTATTTGTTTTCTAGTTGGTTCTCATGTTTCCTTTAGCTTGGGTTGAGTTATTAGTTCTGGGAAGCCCTGGTTGGACAAACGCTATTGAAGCCCTGTAACAACTTGGATTAAGTTACTAGTCCTCGAAGTCTTGGTTGGACAAACACTTTGGAAGCCTTGTTGGTTGTTAGCTATTGCATCAGAGGAGGCAAGTTCGACTCTCAGCACAAGAAGAAAAAGATACATAGAAATGATATAAAACTTATATTTATTATTTCTCCAATGGTTACAGACTCGACTCGCCCTGTGCACTCAGCTGTAGGGGTCTGCGCACTTAGTTGTGGACTACTAGGCCTCTGTGCACTCAACCGCAGAGCCTTCTCCTACTCTACGACCCAAAGACTCGACTCTACACTTAGACTATCTTTCTATTCCATCTGTTCACTTCTTAACTTCACTTCAGTGATTTACAACTTAGAGCCTTGATCTATTTATACAATACTATGGTTTACGGAACATAGGTAGATCTCTAAAGCCAACAATACATTTACAAAAATGAGGGCGGACAACCCTAGGACTCATTTATAAGTTTACACTCTGCGCCCTCAAAATGCAGAGTCTTTACATCGGATTTATTCAAAATTTGGGCTTTAAGCCCCAAAAATTACCTTGCGGGATCCCGCAACCAATAGGCCCCCAAAAAAAACATCATGACTTGCCCTCGAGTCACTCTGTTGGTGTGGAGATCTTCGCACGAAGACCTTCCAGCTCTTCCTAGACTGCTGCAAGGTTGACAGTGCACTGAGCGGTTGCCTACTGTACCTTTTGGATGTGCTGTTTAGAGACCACTGTAGCTGAACTGCTGCCCTACTCCTACTTATAGTCCCATGCCTCCTTCCAGCTACCTGGAGCACTAAAACTGTGGCCTTTTTAGCTATTCAAATAGATGGGCCACCTGTCTATGGCTTCAACTGACTTCCATTCACTTTTCCTGGCAAAAGGTTCTCCATTTAACTTTACCAACTACACTGCGCCTTCATCTGTGATCTCCTTAATAACATATGGTCCCAGCCGATGCATTCTAAATTTTCCCCAGAATTTATCAAACTTACTATCATACAGTAACACCAAATCGTTTAGCTTGAAGGTGCGCAACTTAATATGTCGATTGTGCCAGGTCTTTTCGCACTGCTTTTTTACTTGTTGATGAAAGCCAGCAAACAATCATTCTTCCTTTAGTTCCTCCAACTGCATGAACATCTCCTCTAGGGCTTTGCGGTCTGTCATACCTATGAGCACTACTATGCATAGACTAGGCACGATGTATTCCATCGCCATTACAGAATTTGCTCCATGGCTCAGCCTAGAAGGCATTTTTTTTGTTAGTTTCTTGCATGTTGTCCTATAAGCCCATAAAACCACTCATACACGCAGGTCCCAATCATTTCGTTGCACAATACGTACCATGTTCAGCACTTCACACACTTCGCTAAATGCTTCTGCATGGATAACCTTCCATGCGATTGTTTTCTTCACACTCTGTCGTTGCAACTCGAGGAGCTGTTTACGCATTTTCCCCCCCGCAACACATGATTATTGACAATATTTCCCAATGTGAAGTTCATGTGCATCTGTACAGGCTATTTGCCACCTACCTGTACCCACCTAGACAGATGTGCATGCGAACCATCCTGTCCATTGTATTTATCAGCCAATTGCACCCTAGGTTTTCCAAACCATGTGTGCATCATCCTCCTACATGTGTGCTAGTCTTCAAAGATTCCTCTATGCATACCCCACCACCTTGCAGGTGTAGCATGTAGTACCCAATTCAAGGCCTCGAAACATTGCTTTTCTAGCACCTACCTTTCAAACTTATCTAGGAAAGTATCTACCTCACTTAACCCTTCATAAGTAGGCAGATCCCTCACTTCCGTCGATATGCAGCACAGTGATCTTGTCATCATATTACAGTTCAGCGTGGTTACCTAATGTGACCGGTTCTTCCATCTCTCTATCTCCTCATCAGAATCCGATGTATAGGAGATTTCATGCTACCATGAGATTCGTCCGTCCGTGGTGGGATTTACCCAATCTTTCTCTCACGTGGTTATTTTGTAGATGCATCCCAAATCATCATCACTTTCATAGTCACGCACCAGATCTGTATAGCACGATCCTTTAGTAGGGTCCAAGGGTACCACTACATGCTGAAACTTCTTCTCAAAACTCATCTTACGCTTCTTCAGATTAATCACCCCATTCATGTCAGTGGATCAATCAATTCCTAAGAGTGTGGGGTAGGGATTGTTGTCATCAACAATATTTATTACTTCAAAGTCTGCTAGTGTGCTCGCTCCCTCAATATCCATGGTGATTCCCTACAATCTCCCCATCGGTATTATCTTCTGCTGGTTCACCATTCGTAGCTGAATAGGAAACCATTACACCATAGGCCTCCCCATGCGCTCCCATGTCTTCTTCAGCAGAACATTCGCGTCTGATCCTAAATCCAGAATTACTCGGTCCATATCATATTCTCCAATTTGCATGGTTAACCTCATTTCTCTTCCCATCCTGGTCGTATGCTTTCCAATCTTCCAGACTACACGCGGTTCTCCTGGCGCAGTCCCAACACAAATGTTAATGAGTTCCTATAGTCCCTTTACAGCCTTACTGTCACACATTAAGTTCATGCATGTTTCCATGAATGTCGTAAGCATAGATGGGTCCATTTCCTGCTCCAATCTATCTTTGCTTCCCGAAGTGGAGGCATCAGCGAAGCTCTTCTTAGCTTCCATGAAGGTTTCCTTAGCACCCTCCAAATCAAACTCTACTTCTTTCACTGGAGCTTTGCGAACCCAAGTACTATCTTCAGCCTATTTTCCTTTATCATTTCCCATCACGATTCCACTTCGTAGCACAATGTTCACATTTGGATCTTCCTCACATTGCTCAGACCTCATCATCTGTAGGTTTTGAGTCAGGAGAGGTGGTAGTGTTCCCTTGTCACGTACCCTAGCTATGAACGTAGGAAAATCTTCTGTCTCATGATTAGAAAAGGTACAATACATACATGATTGATGCATTGGGTTTGTACAATCACAGGCATAATGTCTTGGCCCTATGCAATTGTAGCATATCAGCTGTTTGCGCTCTCTTCCAGGTCCTCCTCCACCTCGGTCCCGTCTGTGCCCCTAAATCCTATTCGCACCACTCGTACATTCTGGTCTAGGGGTCGTTTTTCGACCTAAGCTCTATAGGTGGGAGTTATATCCATCATCAACTCATAGCTTCTATAGGTGTGCTCATCATGTCCCACTGACCTACAAAAGAAACAGAACAATTGCTGCAAATTTTTGTGTATACTTCTGTAACAAATGGCAGTTGTCCGTAGCATGTTTCCCTCCTATTTGACAAATCAAGCACCACAAAGGAGGCACCGCACTAGGTCTTTCTTGTGCCTCCTGTCTTAACGGAACTGGTCCTCCTCCCAAAAGGTAATTCATGAACACCAGGCAATGGTCCTTATCATGACCCTAACCCTTTCATTTTACACACCACACTTCTTCACACACTTCTTGTCGGGTTGTCCTGTCTTGTTTCAGACTCTGCATCTCAGGGCATAAGTTTTTCAACTGGGTGTGGATCTGTTGAACTCCTAAGTTAAGATACTACATTGTGGTTTCATGTAGCCTCATCACAATCTCTCAGGCCTCCGTCTGAGTTGTTGACTTCTGCTGCAATAGTGCGCTCCTTAAGTGTGGTGTTAGTGATGCTACAAACCATTCATGGTGTTGTCCATCTGTTAAATTCATGTTAACTTTGCTAATTGTGCACTTCAGCCTCTCATCAAACTCCTAAGGAGTCTCGCCTAGTAACATTGTGATCTCTTTGAGTCCAATGATGGACTATTCCTCTGACTTGGGCCTGCTAAATTCTTTGTTTAGCGTTGCTTGAATATCCGCGATTCCTGCATTTGGATTTTCATTAGAAGGCTTAATATACCAGGTCAGCGCACGGTCCTGCAGGGCACTAACCAGTGTCACTTTATTTATATTCTCATCTTTAACTCCCCGTGCTTCCCATACGGCTCTTATGACAAACCAAAACTAGTTTGGATCCTCATTTCCCACTCCCTTGAACACAGGCAACTTTATCGTGCTTGCCATATTGACTTGCCGTGGTGGTGGAGGTGGTATGGGTGAAGATGGAGGTGAAGGCGGTGAAACTACTAGCTATGTGTGTGCGGGTGGTATGCATGGAACCATTTGCCTTATCAATTGGATCACACTTCGTGGTGAGACCTCCGCGAGCTCCTCCTCATCCCATTGTGGAGGTGAAATTGAAGGGCTATTCTCTTGTCCCATACTTCCTTTGTTTCTATAGGTTTTTCCACTTCACATAGCTCTGGACATCAAGGTAATTGCATAACCCTCTTTTCACACAATAGCATTTTAATCCAAGTATTCAGAGACTTTACGTACTTACCTCGCACTCCTTTGAGAAAACATCGCTCTGCCTCGCTATAGCTGACTGAAGTATCTACCGTGAACTCAGTAATGAATCCTCCTATAACCTGATCAAGCCAGTGATCAATAACGCACACAATCTTATCCTCCGATGCTTCCAACATGCGCACCAACTCTGTCTTCCACATAATAGGATTGTTAAGTTTTCACCTTCCTTGGCTATCTGCTAGCTTTGCGATCCACTCGTACATCTTAGTAGGGAAAGATGCGAAGAATATTTCGTGGATCTCTGTGTACAGGTAGTAGTCTAACCACTCTTCTTTTGTTAGTTGTGGATTCCTATTCTCTTGCACCGTGAACTCATCAATTCTCTTATCCAACCAACCTTTAATTTCCTTCTTAGTTGGATTCCAATGATACGACATCAGACATCTCTATGCAGATTCTGGTCCCAACAACGAAGCCATTTCTTGGCTTGAGGGGGCCTGACTCAGGTTTGGAATTAATTAGCCAAACAAATCCCTACACTACTGGCCCTTTCGGCAATAGTCTGCAGAGCACAGACTGAGGTCTCAACCGAAGCAGTATGGTGGGATGTTGGAACCAAGTTTCTAGACCTTTGAGATGTCTGAGGGGTCTATTTAGTCCAACTATGAATACCTTCATGGAGGTCACCTCACACACTATGTTGACCTGTGGTACCTTCGCGATATGTTATAATCGCCTTCGCACAACCCTACCCAGGGGCTGAGGTTCTTTCGCGCTTCTAAGGTAGTGAACTATGCTATTTCCCGAAGTTACACCATGTATCTTACTTATCTTCGTATGATTGTTAGTAAACTTCACGTAAACAGATACTTTATCTTATATTCACTTAATCAAGACAATCATATAAGTTCACACACCGTATAAATAGTGACATTTCAATTTATACCCAATATATTCAATGCACAAAATAGGGAAAAAATACACAAACATGATATGAAACTTCTCTTTATTATTTCTCCAACAGTTACAGACTCGACTCACCCTACGCACTTAGCTGCAGACTACTAGGCCTTTATGCACTTAGCTACAAAGCCTTCTCCTACTCTATGACCCAAAGACTTCACTCTACACTTAGAATATCCTTCTATTCCATCTATTCACTTCTCAACTTCACTTCGGTGATTTACAACTTAGAGCCTTGCTTTATTTACACAATCCCATGGTTCACAGACCATGGGTAGATCTCTAAAGGCAAAATTACATTTAAAAAAATGAGGGCGGACAACCCTAGGACTCATTTATAAGTTCACGCTCCGCGCCCACAAAACGTAGAGTCTTTACATTGGATTTAGTAAAAATCTAGGCTTTAAGCCCAAAAACATCCCTTGGGGGATCGTGCGCCCAACACCTTGGTGGGTTGAGTTACTAGTCCTAGAAGCCTTGGTTGGAAAAATTCCTCTCAAAGCCCGATGAAAGCTATGGGCTGAGTTACTATTCATGGAAGCCTTTATTGAAACAAATTCTCTTGAGCCCTAGAAGGATTGGGTAGAGACCAATCTGGTGATGGTTATGTGACATCTGACTATGAGGTGTAACCACTGTTTGATGGGTTGAGGTGGTTAGGCCTTTGGAAGCCCTAGCTGATTTTGATTGAGGTGTTTTATGAGATCCCACATTCATGCCTAAAATATGGCATGGGGGTGACTAATTGAAGGGAGATTTAGCTCAGCCATGTCTACGGTCGGGTGGTTCATGGAAGTCCCACAACTGGTTGGCCTTTGCATCATTAATATGAGGATATTTCTTCTTTTTATCTCAGGGGTATTATACTGGCTTATATGCAGCTTATATGGTTGTTGTTTCCTTCATATTTCTATTGTTATTATGCTAGTTTTGAACATGTATTATGACAATGGCTATGTGTGGCTCTCATCATGTTTTTACTTCTAAATGAATGAATAATGTATCTATGTCCTAATGCATGAAAATCCAGCTAATGCGTTGTGTCATCAACACTTCTTAGTGATTCTCAAATGACTATGAGACCCCTATGCTCATATTTGTTGTTTAAACCTGTAGATTACCTATTTTTGACATGTTTGACAAAATTCTTGTCATGGATTGTAGGGGTCCATTTAGGTGCGTCTTCAAGTAATTGTATGTGTATCATTATTTTGTTGTTATCTTGCAATTTTGAAAGTTTCATTGAGTTCTGCATAGTGACTTGCTCTCTAGGCCTATAAAAGTGGCTCAAATCTCGAAGACATAAGAAAAACATTGGGTAGAAAATTCCATGGACACATGCATACCCATGTTGTGGGAGTGCCTGAAGCCTCCTGGCCGCATGCTTTCCCATATCAAGGGACCATCTAAGGGTTTAATGGTCTAGAAACTCAGTTTCTCTTAGGGGTTGGTTACATAAGTGGATGGGATGGCTCCTGGGAGTTATGTTGCTGATGTGCAAGGCATGTATGGTGCATTTTCTTTAGTTCCACTTCCTTAACCTACACATAGGGATTCACATAATTTCATAGTAACTTCATGTCACATGTTTACACCGGTTTGCTAGGTACTTCAGTAGATGTGGGAATAGGGAATTACACCAATCATAATATAGACCCCACCCCATCACCACGGCCATGAGTGATAATGCTTTTGAGATAATTAACCCCCTGTTTCTTAGCTTACACCAAGTGTTCAATCTGGACCTCCTTCTTCAATAGTTTCCAAAATTTTTAGACACATTATAGATATAAAAATAGTTGATATAAATAGAAATCAACCCCATATACATGGAATGGGAAACTATTGATCAAATGATCGACACACAGGTTAAGGTCACTCACCAACAAAGGATCCATGTTTGTCGGGTTTTTTAGGCAGGGTGGCTCCTATTCCAAGGAAGGTGGCTCACCTAAGGAAACATTCCACATAATTATCCCCATATGTTGGTTTCCTTTATGAAATGGATACCATTTATTCCTAACATGGGAGGAATGATCTAAGTGGATATCAATGGCCAACCATCTATTCCACTAGCTTAAAGCACAATTCTCCATCTTAGTAGTTTTAATACACCTTTTTAGTCTTGAATGTTTAGGGCCATTTTGAGGCCCCAACAATGTCTTTTTGATGTGAAAAGGGATCAGTTGACAGAAATAAGCTCTAGCCTATACTTATTCAAAATATATATTTCTTGGCTAAACCTTTCCAATGGACTAATGAGAATAGTAAATAGACATTGTATGAAAAAGTTACAACCATGGGAAGTTGATGTACAAACGAACCCCATCAGTGCCACAAACCTTTTGGTTTTTTATTACCTATTGTTATGTTTTTGATGATTAGGGTTTCCTCATTGTTTCTTTATGTTAAAAAATTTCCTTTCAACGTCATTGTAATGCACTTTGGAAAATGTGTGTAGCCATGAAATCTCTTCTATAGGATAAGCTACCACCATTTGAGTGTATTTTTTTCATTCCGCATTATCTATAGTCTCAAAAAATTTCATTTGTTAATATAAGTCAATTTTTACTATATCTCTATTTTCTGGGTATAAATATATATTTCATTTTTTTCTCTTCATAAATCTGGATCAAGGGCACTCACTAAATCTCCTTTAAGACCTACCTCACCTTCAACTTCCTCCTCATTTTTTAAATCTTAATTTTGATAATTAGTATCTTGAGAATTCATGTGTAGTAGACCTTCTTCGTCATCATTATCTCAAAATTTTGTATATGGACATTTACAAGTAAAAGGACATACTTTACGACAAAATGGTAGCTTACCTTTGGATTTGCTATTTTCTCCTAAGATGGATTACACTTTCCCTACATTTAGCACATTGTTGGAGTAATAATAAGACTTGAACTCTCTTTTATTCTTTTAATATTTCGAGGTTACTTCCTTTTGAGCTAAAATTTCTCTCTTCATTTCATATTCAATGTGAATGCCATCTTCCTAATATATTATTTATAGCTTAGCCAACATTTATTTTTTTATTTCATAATGAATCGGCTTAATCACAATCTGATTTTGATAGCCCACTGAAGATGGCACTCAATACTTCATTTTTATTCTTATCATCCTTCATTCCATATATTAGAGATGTCCAAGAATCAACACTAAAACACATAATATATTCCATCATCCTTTCCTTTTAGAAAGAATGATTTGAACCATCGAATAGTGGAGCTCTATTTTTGTAAGATCCATCTTGAATAGCCATGGTTCCTTTGAGATATTCCTTCCTGTGTTTAAACTAAGTTTGAAGGAAATTATTTTGATTCCAATTACTGGATTCATAATTAAAATGAGAGAATTATGAATTAATATAATGACATTTTTTACTTATTCAAACAGTTTCACATCATAAAACGTCATTATCATAAAGTGAAAAGGTCACACAAGATATATGCAGAAACCCTTATACGAGAAAACTACAAAATTTCATTATATTAAAGACCTTGTAGCAACCAACCTATAGGAGACAAAATACCATTTTTTCTTTTGTCTAGGCACCGACCTTTTGCAGACACCACTCCTCTCTACTTCTTTGTAAGAACCAACATATAGGAGACACCAATCCCCTCTATTTCTTTTTAGGTGCCAACTTATAGGAGACACTAATCCCCTATGTTTCTTTGTAGGCACTAGACTAGATGAGACACCAATACCCTCTACTATTTTATAGCCAACAACCTACAAAAGACTTCAATCCCCATAGTTGGAATATTTGTAGGCACCAACCTATAGGTGAAAGCAATCCCCATTGTTTCCAAAATTCATAAGCACCAACCTCCTTCACTAGTTTTTATTTATTCTTTACAAAGTATTAGTTGCTTCTACATTCACCAAATATTCTTACTATTTCTACATTCACCAGGTTTCATAGTTAACTTTTCCTTCATTGAATCTACCTACTACTTCTTCCTTCATCCGGTCTACTTCTCCCAAAATTTGTTTCTTTTGGCTTATTCCTAGAAACGAATTTGAAAAACATACCACCTATCCAATTTTACAAATATTATTCTCAAATATTTACCACTAGTAACCAAATATTTGTTCCCTATATCATCCAAATTTGATTTTTTGAAACATCATAGAAATAAATTTATAGAAAAATTCCATGCTGACTTATTTGAAGCATTTTATAGGAGCATTAAGGAACTCCAACTTCCTCATACCATACCTTTGAAATTATAGTGAAACAAGCTCTGAATTTTCTATGATAAGTTCCATTAGATATTTTATCTCTCTCATCAAAATTTTATATTATAGAACATTTTAGAGAGAAACATATAGTGAAAATACCATGTTCACCTATTTGAAGAAGATTTCGAGAACATTCAAGAAGCCTAACTTCCTTAGAGAATATATCTCAAATTAGAGTGATCCAAGGCCTATAATTTAGACCATAGGTAAGTAATGATTTTGTATATGTATCCTCCAAGTTTCACTATCTAATACGTCATAGAACAAAAGTTATAGAATTTTTTCCAAGCTCACCTATTTGAAGAAGATTTCAGGAGCATTTAGGAAGGCAAACTTATTTAGAGCATATCTCTGAAATTATGGTGCCCCAAGGTATAAAAATTTAACCACAGGTACTTGGTGGTATTCTACATTTATCCTTCAAGTTTCATGGCTTGAAAAAACCCATAGGAAAATTTATAGTGAAAATTTTCAGATTACACATTCACCCCATAAATCACATTTTTTCTTCCACCTTTAGACTCCAATAATTTCCCCAAACATTATTGCTTGTTTCCTATTGAAATCGTATATCTATTCTTGATTCATTTGTGTTTAAATGAAATCATACTCCCTTTATTTATATTTCTTTATCTTATAATTATGGGGCTAGCTTGTAAAACTAGTTGGGTTAGCCTTCTTGTACTTTGATTGGGCCATCATGACAAAATATTCCATATCTTATCATTCCTATGGAATTAGAGGGAGTTCTATATATGACCAGAAGGGTACCAAAATGAGCTTTATAACCATATATGATAGGCACTTATTTGATCTATTAACAAGAGTAAAGATGCATTCAAAGATAAGGTGTCAAAATTGGCCATTTGATGTCCGAAAACATTATATTCAATAATATTCATTTTCCAATCTTTGTCTTCGACATTAGTAGGATCCACCTATATTTCACATCAATAAAAATAATATTTCCAACATTTTAAAGTATATTTAATTTCTATATATTAAAGAGTCCTATGTTTTGGATTTTTTTTTATTATCTTTACTATTTTATTCATTATTTTATTCCTCTACACTAGCCAAATCTCAAATGGAAAATAAAATCAGCTTCAAGTGTAGGATTATTACCAATGAATCCACTTATAGAATATGATATGATTTAAAATTACATCCAAATCTAAAAATTTTACCTTCACAAAAGTTACAATATGAGAGGGCGACTACTCATATGGATTTGGTTCCAAGAAATGTCAAAGAATGTATTGGTATGGATGACTTTATTATTGCTTGGAACTAATTTTCAATACACTCTTTTTCTCCCTAGCTTTCTTAAACGATTTCCATTCGATGTTATTCTATAGGTTTCTCATCCCATTTTTGAATGCACAATGGATCTAGTGATAAACATCCATGAAAGTCTTCAGTTTATGGATCTAGTATCTACTTTTTATTAGAGTTGTCACAAAACTCATAAATCCCCTCTATGTGTTGATATGGATAAGAATAAACTTCTATATGCTCCCCTTTTATATTTTCTTCATATATTCATTGCTTTACTAATATCCTTTGAAAGGAAAGCCCATCCCTAGTGACAATTATGAAGTGAGGACAAGGATTTGAGAAGATCCAAGGGGAGTATGTCCTCCCTTACTAATCATATGCCAAAACATATTTAAATTATCCTTGTTGTTCTAGAGTTCTTTCTCATGAATTGATTATCATACTAGGCTCTTACAACACCTTAAATGATTAAAACATATTCCTTAATTATCTTAGGATATGGATTTAACTGTGTAAATAAAAACAAAGTACACTTCATGCACTTGGACTCCTCATGCTACTAAGACTCTCTTGTCACTCAGTTGTATGTTCTTCATGAGTTCGTCTCTTTTTTCCATTAGAAAATTTTACATAGAAAAACCAAACTACTAATGTTATAATTCTTTAATGTCTCCCTCGAAACAACACAAAAACTATTTGGAATCTTAATTATTTAAACTGTGAACACTAAATCTATCAATCCAAGAGCATAGGTTACTGAGATGCACACACTGTATGTGTAGTATCATAGCATGCACTTGAGGAATTAATCAAATGGAAAGAACATCCACCACATCTCATTATAATCTACTAGAACTACAAATTTATGATTGATTACATAGGCATAATATGTGAATCCTTAAAAAATCCCCAATGTTAAGATAATTTTTTGTTATATAGTTGGCCTCATATTTTATCATCAATAGTGTGGGCTCATGATCAAATATTTGGTTAACCATTTGTAGTGCACAAGATTATGAACATGAAAATGAGAATTGATGGCTCATGATCAAATATTTGGTTAACCATTTGTAGTGCACAAGATTATGAGGATGAAAATGAGAATTGATGTTACTAGTCATGAAATTTACTAATGCTAAAGTACATAAACGAGTTTTGTATTGTTCCACTCTTGAAATGGTAAAATTATCCATTATATGAGGAAAATATTTTATATTTTGTGTTTAAATAATTTGAGATACATAAGTTTAGGATCAATATGTTAAGAGATATACCTCCATTCTACATTATAAATTATATAAAAAAAGAAATTTAGAATGGGAGGAGACAAGGGGGACTACATTCTTGTAATTTTAAACCTATGAGTTGATTAATAAAATTCCATCACCCGTATATGTCAAGTCAATTCCTAAAGATAGTGGGTTATGCTCAATTCCTAAAGAAAATGGGTTATGCTAAATTTTGGGTTATAATCTACTAGAACTAATGGGTTAGCATTAGGAATTTGATGTTGATTTTGGTAACATTGTAGGTCTGATGTCTAAGGTTCCATTTTCCCAAAAATTAGAATTTTAAATTGAAACAACTGATATATTGAATGAACAAATAAATGAAGTACCACAGAATGATATAGGAATATGGGAACAATTATGCCATGTTGATAACACTTCAAATGTATGGACCATATATTTAGATATATATAAATCATAGGAAGGTATAGAGGCTAGATGTGTGTTTTTAGACCCAAATGGAAAACATAGTTTCCTTTCTTGTAAGATAATGTTTCAATGTATAAATAATACAATAATGTATCAACATTTTGTTCAAGGCCTTAAGAAATCTATTGATAAAGGCATAACATGTTTTAACTTTTTAGTGATTAGAAGATAATAGTAAGAATTGTTGGGAACTCCATTCTTTATAAATCCCTTGAGATTTGAAATTATCAATTACAAGTCTAAATTTTCATAAACAATTTTTTTAGCTTTCAATATCAACAAGACTCCTTGATCCCAAAATCTTGTAGAAAACTCATTAGCCATAACAACATCTTGCTACACTTAGTAGGCTATCAAACTTCTAGATTCTCCATTGAGTTGTTATGTATATCATCTTTCCCTAAAAGTAAAATTAGTTTTAGGGTCTTTGAGGGGGATTAACAAATATTAGACTTTTGCAACAACTGAAAATAATTTTAATGATCTAACTATAGACAATGATGAATTCAAAATGAAATATAAATAATAAGAGCCTTGCACATCTAAAAATTAGCAAGAAAAGAATGGATCAAAGTTAGAATTACATACCCTCCCTAAGAGCATTATAAATATTGAGAAAATTTTCAATTTAAAACATATATTCAAGGGACCATCCAAGGTCCAAACTGGTAGTTCTAGATTGAATCATGAAATCATAAACCTAGGGTATTTAGAAAAACCAAGGCAGATAACCTAGGAAGATAATTGTCTAAAAGAAAAAATAAATCTTATCTTAAAGTTTTCAAGGAATATCATGATGGTTTTTCATGATACTATCAATGTATTAGAAATTATGACACATGTATCATACAACATATTAATCCTTTTGAAGGAAACATCAATCATTTTCAACAGAGGTTGGAAAACTTCCATCCCTCCCTTGAACCACTAATAAAAAAGAAAATATAGGATTGCTACAGGATGCTACAAGATTGCCCTGTTTTTCTACAAGATTGATTCCATCGACATCCTGAGGGCTAAAAAGGTGGTTTGGATGTGGGAAAGGTTATGTAATTGTATATTAAGGCTATGTGAGGATTTTTCCAAGTGTATTACCTACCATAATCCTATCTTGCATAAACAAAAATGCACATGGTATCCCTCAAATAACCCTGAAATATGGTTTCGGTGGAAGAATTTTGAGGGTAGTGTAGGATGAAAGGGAACAAGTTGATGATGAAAAGGGGAATGTAAAATGAGTGTTCCAACCCTACTAGCCACTAACAGTACTTTCATACCAAAAAAAATCATTTTTATTGCACTCAAAATGATGATAAAACTGTAGCAAAATAAGCTAAGTAAGAAAGGATGAGTCAAATTTTATGAAAACAAACAAAGAAGGATCTTATTTCATTGAGAACTAGTTCAATTTACAACAAGGAATAGAGTTGCCAACAACACAGGCGAGCCCGTAGAACCACATTCATTCGCAGACATAACCAAAACATAGTATCACCATAGAAACCCTCGTGGAGGTGTCACAGCAGAACGAAAATTTCGGAATGACCAAAATGCCAAAGGGTTTTGCGTAATGACCAAGCAGGAAACGAGGACTGAGGTAGGAGTAAAGGTCAATTTTTCATTTGCAATCCTTAATAAATGATTGCAACCACTACCAAAAATATCCACTGATCATAACAATAATTAAAAGCCAAATCATCAACCAAATCCAAGTTCATCAATAGCGTCAGACAAACATTGTGTCAAGTTATACGTTGGAGTGTGGGCTAGGTCCCATCATAGTGGTATCAGAGCAGATTTCTTTTTTTTTTAAGGTCAATTAGAGAAATGGAGGTAGGAAGGCAAGGTTGTGGTAGAGGTGTTCGAAGGATAGCAGAGGAAGGACTGAGAGAGGAGATCATGATTCTTACTACCCATTTGGAGGCAGTCAAAGCAAGGAGAAGAAGGGATCTAGAGGTAGGCGATGACAGTGAAGAGGAAGCTGAAGCGACAACAGATGGCTTGGATGGAGAGGGCCCAGAAATGAATTTGTTGAGATCGGTCTTAGTGGCAAGCAGTAAACCCAAACCAGAACTCCCAAATTATGATGGCAGCCTATCCATAGAGGTTCTATTAGATTGGATCAGAGAGCTAGATAAGTATTTCGAGTGCGAGGAGGTCAGTGAAGACCGTAGAGTTAAGTTCATTGCAACGAAGTTGAAGGGACACGTAGCCCTGTGGTGGGACAATGTCCAAATAGAGAGAAGGAGATTGAACAAGTTGCTGATCAAAACCTAGTCAAGGATGGTGGCCAAGTTGAGAGGTAGATTTCTGCTGAAAGACTATCATATTGCAGTGCACAGACAAGTGCAAAATCTAAAACAGAAACGAATAACAATAAGGGAGTACACTAAGGAGTTTTATTGAGTGAACCTAAGTGCTCGATATACAGAGGATACCACAGAAAAGACAACCAGGTATGTAAATGGTTTAAGGCTAGAAATTTTAGATGAAATTAATATTCTATCTCCAAAGAACATTGAAGAAGCATATCAGAATGCTATGAAAGATGAAGAGAAAATTACTAGAAAGAAAAATGCTCGGAGAGGACGAGGAACCGACAAAGGAAGAGGCTAGTCATATGGCAGAGGGCAGACTACTAGTAGTAATGAGCAAGACAACAGTTCTAGAGCTTCTAGATCAGTAGATAAAGGTGATAATACGAAATATGGTAGGCCATATCAGCGAGGCAGGGGAAATGGCCAAGGTAGAGAAGCTGGTTATCAATGTTACAAGTGTCATAAGTGGGGACACAGATCATTTGAGTGTCCTGAGCTAGACCAAGCTGGACAGAGGGGTGTGTATGTCACACAACCAGAAGAAGTAGAGGCACCTCCCCAAGAAGAAAAGAATGCTCTAGAAACAGGGAAAGCCCTGGTGTTGAATAAGGTATTGCTAAAACTAGCCAAGGAATCCACTAAACAAACACAGTGAAAGGCTTTGTTTTGAACAGTTTGTAAGTCACCACGATAAGTGTTGTAAGTTGATTATTGACAGCGGTAGTACATATAGCTTAGTGGCCACAAAGATGGTGGACAAGTTGGAATTGAAGCGATTGAGACATCCCACCCCTTACAAAGTTTCATTGCTACAAAAAGGCTGTCAGTTGCTAGTGGATGAACAATGCGAGGTGGAGTTCCAAATAGGCAGATATAAGGACAAGGTCATTTGTGACATCATGCCAATGAATGTATGTCACATACTACTAGGCAAGCCATGGCAGTACGACAGAAAGGTGGTACATGATGGAATGATGAACTCCTATAAGTTTGTCAAGGATGGAATCAAGCACACGCTTGTGCCCATGAAGGAGGAAGGGACAACAGGATCAAGTGAGCCAAGAGCATTGTTGGTCAGCGGAGAATAGTTTCTGAAACAAGTTGAGGATAGCGATGTGAGTTATGCAGTTGTAAGAAGAGAAAAAACGGTACTGTTGCATAAAGAGGCAACAGATTTACCCCTAGAAATTCAACATATGTTGCAGGAATTTATAGACATAGTGGTGGATGACTTGCCAGATAAACTGCCCCCCAAAAGAAGCATAAGTCACCATATTGACTTCATACCTGGAGCAAGTTTGCCGAATAAGGCAGCATATCGGATGAGCCCCAAGGACAATGAAGAGATTAGGAAGTAGGTGCAGGAACTGCTAGAGAAAGGATTGATAAGGGAGAGTTTGAGCCCTTGCGTATTTCCAATGGTTCTCGCTCCCAAGAAAGGAGGAGAATGGCGGATGTGCACAGACTCGAGGGGCATCAACAAAATCACCATCCGATATAGGTTTCCACTGCCACAAATGGAGGACATGATGGATTGTCTAAGCATGGCAGCATATTTTTCTAAGATAGACTTGAAGAGTGGGTATCACCGAATCTGAATTCGAGAGGGGATGAGTGGAAGACTGCCTTTAAAACGAATGAGGGACTGTATAAGTGGTTGGTTATGCCATTTGGACTGAGCAATGCGCCCAATACATTTATGCAGTTAATGAATGAAATATTGAAAGAATACATTGGAAAATTTTTGATCGTATACCTGGACGACATACTAATTTTTAGCAAGACAAGGGAGGAGCACCTTCGACATGTTTGGAAAGTGCTAGAAAAATTGCAGCAAAACAAGCTGCTAATAAATATTAAAAAGCATACTTTACTACAAAAAGAGTTGATTTATTTGGGCTTTGTAATAGCAGAAAATGAGCTAAATATGGATCCTGAAAAGATTGCATCAATAGTCAATTGGCCATCCCTGAAAAGCTTATTTGAGGTACGTAGTTTTCATGGGCTAGCGAGTTTTTACCAAAAATTCATAAGAAAATTTAGCGAAATTTGTGCACCTATGTTGGACACTATTAAAAAGGCTAGTCAAACTTTTTGATGGACTGATGCAGCAGAAAGGATTTTTCAGCTACTAAAGAAGAAGATCACAGAGTGACCGATCCTAAGAATGCCAGATTTTAAAAATCTCTTTCAGGTTCCCTTTGATGCTAACAGTATGGCTATTGGAACTGTACTCAGCCAGGAGGATAAACTTGTTTGATTTTTCAGCGAGAAGATAAATGGAAGCAGATAGAAATATTCGTCCTAGGACAAGGAGTTCTATGATGTTTTACAGAAATTAAAGCACTAGAGACGCTATTTGTTGGGAAACGAAGTTGTGTTGTTTTCAGATAATTCTGCACTATAATATGTGATGCAACAGCACAAGATGAATCAAAAACATGCTAAGTGGGTGGAATATTTGCAGAGTTTCACCTTTGTGTTGAAACACATCAGTGGGTAGGCCAACAAGGTGGCAGATGCATTGAGTCGGAGAGCTTTACTTTTACAAGAGAGTATTGTGCAAGTGCTGGGTTTTGAACACTTAAAAGATTTATACCAGACTGACATAGATTTTAAGGAGGCCTATGAGGCATGTCAGAATCCCTCGGTGAGAGATAATAGTCCATGGTTGGACAACAACTTGCAAGAGAAACTACTGTTTAGAGGAGGACGAAAATGCAGTCCTGACTGCTCGATGAGAGAGAACATTATTTGGGAGAAGCACAGTGGAGGTCTAGCCGAACATTTTGGCATAGACAAGACAGTCGAGTAGCTCAGTCACTTCTACTTTGGCCAAAGATGTGAAGGGGTGTACAACAATTTGTGACCATATGTAAAGTGTGCTAGTTGGCGAAGGGTCACAGTCAAAACATAGGACTGTATACACCATTGCCTATTCCAAGTGGACTGTTGGACTCAGTCAGCTTGGACTTTGTCTTTGGTCTACCTAGGACACAACGAGGTTACTACTCGGTGATGGTAGTAGTGGACAAATGGTTGAAGACGACACATTTTATCCCTTGCAGGAAAACCAGTGATGCCACTCACGTGGCCCACTTGTTTTTCACTGAAATTGTCAAGTTACATGGTTTTCCTAACTCTATTCTTTCTGACCAGGATGTGAAGCTCCCAGGGCACTTTTAGCGCATCCTGTGGAAAAAGGTGGACAAACAGTTGAATTACAGTTCTGCTTATCACCCGCAAACCGATGAACAAACAGAGGTGGTAAATAAGAGTCTCGAAAGCCTGCTACGAAGCCTGATTGGAGGGAATTCACAGATGTGGGATCGAGTGCTTGCCTAGGTAGAGTTCGATTATAACAACTCGCCTAATCGTAGCACGAGTTGCAATCCATTTCAAATCCTATATGACATGCATCCTCACGGAGTGCATGAGTTGTGAGATCTTGGATTGTAAGAAAGGTGAAGTGCAGATGGAGAGGATTTCGCTAACGCGATGAGATATTTGCATGAGCAGGTGAAAATTAAATTACAGGACAACATCCAAAAGTATAAAGAACAAGCAGATTTGAAGAGAAGGGAAGTACAATTTAATGTAGGAGATGAAGTCCTTGCTCATTTTCATAAGGAACGCTTCCCCAGAGCTGCATACAATAACTTGATGTATAAGAAGATATGTCCCTGCAAAGTCCTCCAGAAATTTTCAACGAATGCCTATGAGATACAGTTGCCACCAGGGATAGACATTTTGCCCATATTTAATGTATCAAATCTATTTCCTTACACTACTAACCCAGAAGAAGAAGACAGAACCACACGGCCTACATGGAATACTTAGGATGGAGGAGAAACTTGGATGAGACAGATGCCTTACGTTCAGCCTCCTGAGATCGCGAGAATCCTCGACACTCAGGTGGCCAAACGAACTCAGTAGAAGGAGTATCTACAATACCTGGTCAAGTGGAAGAATCGTCCTATTGACGACAGTTCATGGCTTGATGTTAGGCAGATTGAGTAGATGGGTTCTTTAGTTGAGAAGCTCATGGACCAGAGTCATGATTTCTTTTTTCCCCAGGAGCCTGATGCAGGAGCATCTAGCTAAGGCACCATGACCGAGTGTTGGTCTCTGTCAGGATGGAAAGTTGAATTAGCATATTGGTTTTATTTATGTTCAGTTTGTCAAAGTAGGATGTAGGATTTTGTTTTTATTTTTAATTTTAGTATTATTCAAGGGTAGTTTGGTCTGTTAGGGTCATTTATTTGTGGTCTTTAATTAACAGTAGATTAATAATTGTCCTGTCATTTTAAAACAAAAAAGACAAATGTGTCTAATGTAAAATCTTGCCATATAGGCAAAACTAAATACCTAAATAGTTATGTAACTATAAAGTATACAACTGAAAAAGTAACTACATAGTTCAATTAACTATAGACCGAGAACATAAATGTAACATCGAAAATCATTGACAAGGTTTAGCACTTTCAGGTACAAGAAATAAAAGAAGACAAAGAACAAATTTAACATTCATCCATCTGTACTATCATCTTCATACTGTGTAATTTCTTTTCTCAATTGTTAAATGTTTCAGCAATGACAAACAAAGTGCAGACATACAGTTTTGTGTTTTTCCTCTCTTAATGAACAAAGTACTGTCGAATGCATACAAGTTTCCAGGACTAGAATGGATGAACAAGTAAACAAGCTCGTGGCCAGGATAATGTCAACACAACAAAACAATTGAACGAAGAAATCAGAGTCTGAGTATCGATTGGACAAACCAAACAGAGGTAATTCATTACAATCTATTATACACCATTTCTTTTCCTTTCCAAACGAAATAGAGACAAAGAAAATATATAACTATTATTACATAAGAGTCCAACGTCACATTGTCAAAGCAAATAGAGTAAACAACGACTGCGAGACAGGGTAGACCCTAGTCAAGGGTTTGTCATCGTGTAACCCTCATGCCTAACTGAAGAGTTCAACCAGTACGAATTACAAACTAGAATTGTAAATAGAGGTGTGCCCAGGTCGTGTAACGACTCAAACAAGAGACAACAAATGAACGCCGATGTGCAGCCCTAGAAAACTATAAGCCCTAGCTACAGTCTAACAAGTCTGTGGTGACAGAGCCTACTAGAAAGGCACCGAAGGGTTTGTAAATTGAAGCATTGAAGCCATCCACGCCCAAGGTTGAACTTCGACCTATGCAGCTAGAACAGGCCATTGTTAATCAAACCACACATAACAGTGAAATGAGCAGAGTAATAATACAAGCAAGGGAAGAACATAATCTTACCTGGGAGCATGTTGACGAAGAAATCGCATGCCACATAGACACAGAACATAGGAATGACATGAGACAAAAGGAGCGAACATTGTTAGCTTTTAAACCAAGAGAAGGCAGAAATAAATCAAGGAAAGATGAATTACCTAAAAGATAAGCCAAGAGAGCCATTGTGCCTGTAACCTAAGCACACGGGAATAGTAACAAAATGATTTTAGCAGTAGAGCAGTAGCAAAATAACCAACAGCAAGAAGGAATGGTTGGAAACTAGACAGAGCCAACCAACAATCAATTCTATGTTCAAACAAAACAAACAACCAGTTGTGCCAAGGAAAATGAACATACCAACCTCCAGAACACATAACAGGACCATACAACAAGGAATAGAGTTGCCAAAAGCACAAGCGAGCCCGTGGAACCACACTCATTCGTAGACAGAACCAAAATAGATTATCACCATAGAAACCCTCCCAAAGCTCTCATAGCTGAACAAAAATGACAAAATGACCAAAACGCCAAAGGGTTTTGCGTAATGACCAAGTGGGAAACGAGGACCAAGGTAGGAGTACAGGTCAGTTTCGCATTTACAATCCTTAATAAATGATTGCAACCACTACCAAAAATATCCACTGATCATAACAATAATTAAAAGCCAAATCATCAACCAAATCTGAGTTCATCAACAGCGCTAGACAAACACTATGTCAAGTTATACGTTGGAGTGTGGAGTGGGTCCCATCATCCTTCTACTTAATATTAGCCTCTAACAAATCCTTGATCTCTTTTAGAGAAGATATCAACTTCTTTATAAAGTATATCCTTTGATCTAGATCCTTTTCATTGCTATCAGAGATGCTAGCTAAGCTATCACAAATATCTAAA
Source organism: Pinus tabuliformis (assembly GCA_031772625.1). Lineage (NCBI taxonomy): Eukaryota > Viridiplantae > Streptophyta > Pinopsida > Pinales > Pinaceae > Pinus > Pinus tabuliformis. Next base: position 1,535,491,822 of record CM062818.1, on the reverse strand, counting down.
TTACTCTATGTGTCCATGGAATCTTCCACAGTTCTGAGGGGTATCCCTTATTCATCACTAACATTGGTACTCTTATTTTCTCCTATGGATGAGCACACTTGGGATCCCTCTTCTTCTTTAGAGGATCCCTGATCTATTATTGCTACTAAAGTAGGTTTGTCTACACCACTACTAGATGCATTACATCTTGAGAACCTTCACATGAACATCTAAAAGACAAAAGACCTATTTTTTCACACTTATTATAGTGAAATAACATATCTTTTTAACATCATGGCCTCTTTTCTGATTCTTCATCATCCTCCTCAGAGTGATGAGCAATATCTTGTGCATTAAGAGGAATGTCTTCAATCTTCGCAACATCTCTTTTCTGGGATGCTTTCTTCAACCTCTTTCTTCTCCTCTTCTATTCATATTTTCCATCCCAAAAGTTGCATATTATGGTTCACTACTTGAGAAATAAGGTTCTTCACCCTTTGCTTGAGTTGAGTAGCTTTCACCTCCATAGAGACATTGAAATATGTCCAACATTTCCTTTTTTGTCTCACAATTCCTTACTTTATCAAAATCTGGCTTTGATATACCTCTCATGATAATCTCCTTGGATTATATGTTAAACTCATTCTTCTCTCCATATTCTACAAATATCCAAATATCTTCACTTATTAGCATTTAATAAGCTCCCATTCTAATCCTCCATATTTCATAGTTTGATAAATTTAAGTATGGAACTCTGTCCAATGTTAGCCAAGATTGACTAGCCATTTTTGCCCTTTGATATACCTTCTAGTGGTTAAGTTCTTCCTGAAGGAAACAAGCTTTGATAGCAATTGTTGGAAACAATGTTTAATATTTAGGGGGGGTGAATCAGTATTAAGGCTAATTCAAAATATTCTGCCAATTTATATTTAACACTCAGACTTTGAAATCATTGTGTGAGCAACCATTAACAAAGCATAACAAAAACTATATCAACCAATAAAAGCATATGCACCATGATCAACAATCACATGAGACACATAGGTCTAATGTGGAAACCCTTCAAGGATAACAACCATCAAAGCTTGTCTTTTATTATGATGTAAATAAGAGAAACTGCTCTATTAAATCAAATTTTGTTGTGAGCCACCACTCTAGCTCCCTCATTTCTTAGACACCTCGTCAGCTTACAAGAAGTATCATATGAAGCACCAACTTAATAATTTATTGCAAGCACAAACCTGCAACTCCTTGGATTTATGTAGGCACCAACTTGCTAGAGGAACCAACCCCCAAGACCTACTCAGGTACGCACTAGAGATGGAAGCACTAACTTCTTGTATGCATACTCTAATCCACACTCAATAACGAATTAATGGTATTTGTACTTGGTATGCACTCTACCTAATTTTAGCTCTCTATTCACCTCTACATTTTTCCCATGTTTGAATTATAAATAATGTGTTTTCTTTGATGGAAACCTACATATAGTAGGATGCGTAGGTGTTGTCCTTGATATCAACCTACTTGGCAAAACATGTCAATGTAATGGTAGAGGGATGAACAAAGGAATAACAATCCAGAGACAGAAGAATGATGAAGGTCATGTTTTGAGAAACAAACACAAGTTTTGTAAAGGAAAGCGACTTACACATGCTGGTATGGAAAAGAGAAAGCACGTACAATTTCTGCACCATGGTATGCTAGATACCATGAATTGTTACCATGGTATTGGCCCATAGTAATGAGTGGAGAAAGGGACATTTGATCTTGTCAAAGAATAACATTGGCATAACTACAGAATTGGCTAAAGGTATTGGCTAAGACCTAAGATATATAAGGAGATGGACATCAAAGTGTTAAGGGCACATGATATGGGTTGTTGATGAATTGTTTGATTTGAAATAAGTATGCACCTAGGAGTGTGATAGTGAATCAGATCTTATAGAACTGAAATGACTACACATCGAACAATTTGTTTATGGGTTGATATATCTATGGTGATGATGTTATGATGTGTGTCTTTTACAATGTATGTTGAGATTTGGTTTTGACTGATGTTTTGTTGCACAATGAAGGTATGATTTAGTAGTTACATATATGTACACAGGTTTTCTTTAGAAATATCATGTACATATGCGAAACTTCTTCTGGGTAGTTACATATTGATTCAACAGTATAGATGATCTATACGCATGTATGCTTCTTTAAAGGTGCATACATACGCATAAGTGTTTCATAAGGGTCAAGCACATATGCTAGGGTTTTGCAGTATGAGTAGATGATTATGGATGAATTATTTTGTTATGTTTGTTGTTATCTGTCAATGATGTCCCTTTGATGATGATCTATGTTTGATAGTTCTTGTTGAGGTTGAATTGATTATGTTATGAAATGTTGAATAGTAATAATGACATGTATTTGGTTTAGAGATCTATGACAAGGTCAATATGTGTTTCAATGATTTATTTCTCTAGTGTAGTGATTCAGTTTCAGGGTTCAGTGTTTTGACACCTGTACATGGATTATCTAAACAAAAAGCATGTATATACATGGGTATGTCTCAGAATAGTTGTGTATATATTCTGACCAGGGTTTGCAGTGACAGGATCTAGTTCTAATGATGAACAATATATGGTCTGGTATTATGTAGTATATCTAGGGGGGATGATATGGGGTACAGAGGGAGGTACCCAAGGGAATAATGTGATCTAATACTATAATGGGCCACAATTAATAAATAAAGTGGTTAACCCACATTATGCAAGGGACAACAAGTAGTTAGGGAATAATGTGATAAGCACATTGTAATGGATGTATGGTATTAATAGAACCATGGGTAATTACCATGGTTCTATCAATACCATACATCCATTACAATGGGCTTATCAAATTATTCCCTAACTACTTGTGGTCCCTTGCATAATGTGGGTTAACCACTTTATTTATTAACTGTGGCCCATTATACTATTAGATCACATTATTCCCTTGGGTACCTCCCTCTGTACCTAATATGATCACCCCTAGATATACTACAAAATATTTATAAGAAAAATCATGAGAAGAGGAAGGATTTTCCACAACCTATCCTCATAAACAAAGGGCCATAAAAAGGTTGGCATCTCTAGAAATATTATAAACTAAAAGAGGGCATGAACCATCCAATTACTTAACTTCAAAAAGTAGGTGTTGCATGACAGAGGGGATACCTACCTGGAGCTCCAAGGAAAACATAAGGTCCCATACCAAATTAGTGGAGAAATCCCTAAGGATAAACGAATACCCAGAGAGAATTTTGACAAGGATCTAAAAAAAATATGTTGAACTAGTTGTTGATGGCTTGGGACTGCAATAAAGCACACTAATGGGCTTATATAACACCATCTCCATGATAACCTTGGATTCCCTTTCCTTCTTGGGAAAGGGGTTTGTGACGATTAGCCTCTACAAAACGAGCAGAGAGGCCAATAACACCTAAGTTGTTCTCATTGTTACTATCATCATCCCTTGAACAAATATCCTTCACCACAAGGCTATGAGATTGATCTACCAAAACAAAACAAAGATGGTATCGCATGTATCTATGCCCCGAGGAAGGAAAATGTGAATATCTTTGTCAAGGATTGTCCTCCATTACCGATCATTGGTTAACATTCCCTGCTACCGAATGCCAACTGGTTTGGGTTAGGATGCATAATTTCTTTAAACCCTGTGCATCTTCCTAGTAGTGACTAGGATTCATCTCCATTACATTTCCTCCATGTGATTTCGAAGATCCAATTAGTTATTTCCAATTAATTTGAGATAAACTAATTAAATGAGAATAACTAATTTGAAAATAAATCTTAACCCTTAATTTGTGAACACTGTTATGAATATTCCAACATAGCCCATAGGGATTAAATCCCTACCATCCACCTAACAAATATTAATAATTAAATTAAAACTGTAGAAAATCTATTCTAAAATAGAAATACCTATAATCATAAAAATATATAACAATAATAATTAAATAAATTATTATAAATCCACACATATAAAAATATATATATATATATATATATATATATATATATATATATATATATATATTTGTTATTAAATAACTTTAAAGTTCAAATAACTTTACCTTAATTTAAGGAATAAAATGATAATATTCCTAACCATCATTTTAATAAATAATACTATTTCAAAATTTAAATTTAAAAATTATATTACAAATGTGAAACATAAAATAAAAATATTGAAATCCCACACATTATATCAAGTTAAAATATCTAGTTGAATATCAAAATTTTGAATTCCCACCCATATTAATTTGAAACCTAATAATGTTATACACCGCTTCTTCAATTTCTTCCACTCATTTTTAAAATTCTGAAAAAGTTTATTTCTGAGGAGTTCATGAATCATGAATTTTAGAGGATATCAATTCATACATGTGGAAGGACTCATATGAAGCGATTATCAGAGAAAGGACATTTTATTTGGTCAATTGTTTAAATTCTATGATGTTTATAAGGGAGGTTTTATCATTTGACTAATCTTCTCATCGTAAAGATTACAAATACAACTAATTACAAGAAACAATTGAAAGAATAGCTCTATTTAAAATCATACACTACCCTTTCTTATTTTGAAGAAAATTTAACACTCACCTATTCATGTACAAGTAAATATGAAGATGTGGATAATGACTGACTTACAATATAGGTTGTCGTAATCCTAATATCTTTTAGTGATAGTCAATTTGTAGACATTTATTGGGAAAAACAAAATCGTCCTAGTTGATATAAATGTCCTTGTGATAGTCAATTTCTAGATCTTTAATGGTAAGAAAAATCCGTGCTATTTGAATAATAGGGCTGGTTTCAATATATTTCAGTTTCTAATCATTTCCTTTGTAACACTTTTATATCGTTCGTATGCAATCCCTTAATGTAAAAGTCCTTTTTATAATTGATTTACACTTTGATATATAAAATAAGGAGATCAAAGAATAATTATTTTTTCCCTTTTTTAATTTTCAAATTAGGGGAATGATGAAATTTTGACAAGGGCTATTGAGATTATGGAATGAGCGGGATCTTGAAATGAGGGAAGGGAATAATGTTGTAGTGATGACTTTTCAAATTAGGAGAATGGAGAAATTTTGAAAAGGAAGGGGTATTTAGATTATGAAATGAATGGATATTGAAATTATGAAAAGGAATTATATTGAAATTATGGAATAGGATTTTATGTTGTAATTTTGTACAAAATATCAATGTTTACGTTTATCAATGTTGTAGTTTTTTTCAAGGATATTATATTATAATTATAATTTGATTTATGAATATATAATTATTTCAAATTTAGAATACATAATTTTGATTAAATTTAATTTATAAATCATTTATTATGAAATGTTAACATATTATTTTTAGTTGTTTAAAAGTATTTTATATATTGGTGTTTGAAATGGGAGTACAAAGAATGTGAAAAACATGTGGAGGACAAAGTATGGTAAAGTCATAATTTAGAATTACATAATTTTAATAATAATTATTTAATTGATCTCATTTCAATTACAATCAGTTACTTTAATCAATCCCTTGAAATAAACTTAATATAAGAACACAATCAACTTGGAAAATATATATATATAATTGGCAAGTAAAATGTCACAATAAATTTAATAGATGCTTCCTCATATTTATGGATGATATTCCATGTATGTTTACCAATATAGATTACTATGCATCATCTATGGGGGTTTGAACCAAGCACCTATTGCAACAAAACTTGCTAATATTCAAGTAATAATGGTCACAAATTGTTTGGTGTTGAGCCTACATGACAAACCCACCATGATAATAAGATTTTTCTTAAAATAATGGTGACCCTTCTATGCTTTTACTTATTTACAATTTTTAATTATTGAATTATGTTTTCATTACCTTTGTGTATAGTTTGATTTTCTTTGTTTTGATGCTTTTACTAGATTCTGTAAGTTCCTTTTTACTTAATTCAACTCGTTTTATGAATTTCCCCTTGAAATATATTATTTGTTTGAATTAAACTTAATATGTAAAGAAAATTTCTATAGATTACTTAATTTGGAAAAGATGAAGCCAAAACTCATGGAAATATTCATCCAAGATCAATGAGAATTCATTATTATAAACTTATATGGCTGTTAGGTGGGGGACTTGTATGCATATCCAAGTGATTCATCAACAAATTATTTAGTCCAATGTAGACACCCATACCTAGGATGACTTTGGACTCTACATCACATTGAATCAAGAACTCTACACTCGGTAACATGTTTTTTTTATCTAGATCCGTCGATCCTAGATGACTCTGCACTAATTATCACATTTGGATATAGGAGAGGCCTTTGTTCTAGAAATTTTATCGAATTGGATGTTCATATCCTATAAGTCTCCATGCAAAATCACATTCAGAAATGGGGCCTTGATTAGTGAGTGTTTGTAATGGGTACATTGTATACCCAAATGACTAGATATTTGGATAAATGTGGTATTTGGATGCTCATTATCAATGGGTTGTGAAAATTTCTAGCTCATCTACCTAATCATTAATACAAGTTCTCACAAAGAACCGTTCTTTTTTTCTAGGGTCATTAGATATGGTCCAGGTATCATGAAACCTATATGATTTAGAATTCAAGGATATGTGGTGGTAAAAGTTGGCGTTCGAAGATGATTTGGGGTTAAAATTCAATTAGTATCCAACTAACTCACTATGTTCTAGAGCCAAAAAAACATATAAAATTTATAAAAGAACATAAATAGTGAAAGTTATCAATCACCCAATCAATGTGGTATTTTTAGTTGTGAACTGTTAGAATCAAAAAGACATGTTAGTACATTCTTGCATCTCTCCTAAAATATGTTAATGTTGGACACAAATTCTACAAATGTGAATTAAATTAAAACTCAAATCGTGAAGGAAAAAATCATAAAAATGTGTGAATATCTTGTTTTTTATTTCACAATAGAAAGTGTATCTGTCTTTGTAAAATACAAATAATTTATTCTAACCAAACAAAATTTTTTGTCCATTATATGTATGATGGATAGATGAATAATCCCAAAGGCTAATAATATAAGCAAAATGAGGAATTAAAGGAGTTGGAGAAATGAAATAATATAGTCTACTCATAAACAAATAAGTAGTCAATATTATTATGATTTGAATTAGATGTAATCACATGTGTAACAATTTCAACTTTGTCATGCAAGAGGAATTCCAAATTTGAAAAGTGAAAAAGAAAAATAACACATATTAATTTCATTACTCAATAGAAATTGTCTTGTTAGTTCTCCAACAAATTTGTGGGTTGGAATTGAAGACTATTATGACAAAATATGGAAGAGGTACAATGTATTAGAATATTTTAAATAGAAACTAGATCAAGGAACTTGGGTTTGACTGGAGAACATGTAATTATATTGTAGGTTATTTTGCAAGGTATTAATAAAAATGAAGGCCAACATTTTTTGTTTGGAATTTGATTGTGTGAATGTCTAAGCTTTCACTATGCATTTATGTTGGTGAGGTATTTAATGTTTACATATTTTATTCCTTGAAGGTCTTTTAGTCTTCTACAATTTATTTATACATAACATTCCTATACAAAAGATATGGTCACATTATTTTAAATATTTTTTATTTAAAATAATTAAGATAGTATATTTGTGCTTGTTATTTATGTGCTTGCTTTATTCTTTCATATCTTAGCAATTACCACAAGCTTATGTTTACAACCCATTGAATATATATATATATATATATATATATATATATATATATATATATACACACACACACACACACACACACACACACACTAGTGTTAGCGGATATATTCTTCATTTGGAGTGACAATCGTTCATTTCCAAACATTCCCTTAGTGGAAATTGGGCCCACATTCTAGTGGACATTTCCATAAAAAATGAGTATAGGTCTAATTGGGACCTTGATTGGGAGATGCTCTCTATTGTTTATGCTAAGAAATTTTTGATTTTTCAACCATTTTGGTGCTATAAGAAAGGTTACGATTTTGAATGTTAGGTAAGTCATCATGAACAACTAAGCCATTTGAAACAACCCCAACTGCTCATAATAAGGGACCAAACACCAAACCCTCTAAATAGGTTTCACAATCATCTCAACCATCTAAGTCTGTGTTGTTAGAATTACCTATTTATTTACCTATTTAAAAAGAACTATAATCACAAGTTCATCCCATTGAATTACTTGAAATAGAATATAAAGAATTTAATACTACTGTAGAAACCTAGTTATTTAGTTATGTAGTAGAGGATATTGAATTGCAAACAATTATTACAAAAGTGTAGAGTAGAGAGCTTGGTTAATCTCTTTTTGAATTCACAAATCCTCAAACAGGTAGACAATCACGAAAACAACTAGGTAACTCTCAAGAAGTTTCTACAATAGAATCAAGCATATATTTATATAAAGTATATTGAGGTAGAGATGATCCATGAAGAGTAACTATTTCATTATTAGGTGGAAAAATGAGGCCACCTTCTCCACTAGATATTATTTTGTATTCTCCATTAGTCTATCCTTAGAAATCACTTGAATACAATCGAAAGCAATATCCAAGAGGTTTAATATCACCAAGTTTGAGAATACCTCCATCACCACATTGAAAAATGGTTGGTCAACAACGAAAAATTCCATGGTTAGAACATGCAGTAGTCATTGTTCCTAGACAATAGCTTGATCTACCAAATCATTGAGAATCACCAAAATACCATGCAAGTAAATTTATGTTAGTCAACTCATCAATTTGTGGAGCAGGAGGATGTAGTTTGTAGAAGGTTTCCATTTACGTTTGAAAAAAGAACCATATGGTATCTTTCACCTCCTCAAGGCTCTATAAATAAATTGAAGGATATCAAATCAAACTTTATTAAGAAATTTCTGAATATAAGACACCAAGAACCATAGGTTTGGAAGTTTCTAGAATAAAAATGAACCCTAATGAAAATATTAAAAACATTAATCAAAATTTTCTCACATTAATGAATAAAATACCTATATAATCATGACTATTTACTAACTTTTTAATTTAATTTTACACTACAACTGTCCCATCTATTATGGTAATAATTGATAAAAGTGGTAGAAAGAAGACATTAGCTGATAATGCTTTAGGAAACTCTAACAATGGAGAATAAAATGATAAGCATAACAGTGAAACCTGTAAAAGAATAAAAAATTGTCATTGGTGTAAGAAAACATATCGCTAATAAAATTGCTAAAGAAAACAAAGAAAAATATTATTTTGACATGGAGGATTTACAGAGAATTATTAAGAAACTTTGAAATGAGATAATTGATTTAAAAACAAGTTCATATTATGTTCCATCAATGGGAGTCCATGGAGGCCATCTATTGAATAAACAATCTATTCGACCTCTTACTAATCAAAATCCCTTTATTTATGAAGCTAATATTGAGGATTTTTCCTAATAAGACTTCTGGAGAGCCCGTGATGAAAATTGTTTTGAAAGAATACATCAACCACTTTTAAACATGTGCAATTTATTTACTAAGTTTGAGGAAAAGGAAGAAAATCAATTAGTTAGTGAGGGGTAGGGAGAAGAAGAGTTAGCTAAATCATCAATTGACATGTACTAGGACATCTCTAGAGGTGTTGATAATGAATAAGAGGATGATTTATAGGAGAATTTCATAGTTTAAACATATATTAAAAGGTCCTCCATCATCCACCTTAGGTAATCCTTCAACTTCTTTTCTTGCATGGAAAACTTCCTATAATGCCAAAATTGTTTCCAACATAGGTAAAATTGTTGTAAACTCTGAAAGCATATAATGTGACTTGGTAGAGGACTTAAATAAGAATGGAGATAAAATTTGATTGTTTGATTTATATGAATAAACCTATAAAGAAAACAAAATTATCTAAGATTTGGGAAATATCAACACTGAGAATAATAATTCAATTATTGGAGATAATGATAATGGTAAAATAGCCTAGCTTTTTATTAAAAAAAGAAAAAACTGAAATGTAAATGTTTATTTAACAGGGGATAAATCAAATTTTGGTATTCATCCTTTTCTTTTAACATTTGGAATCTTAAATTGTAACGTGCATTATTGTTTGGTTGAGTCTAGGACATAAATAGATTTCATGCGATATTTAATTTGTCAAAAAGTGAATATTTAACCTAGTAAAACTACTACACAAATTGTGTAATAGACCAATTGAAAGTAAAAGTTTTTAGAATCTCGTCTTATCCTAAAGTTCACCCAATTATAGATATTTGTTTTGTATGTATTCCAAATTCAGATGGCTTATTAATCTCTATAGATTGATCTAAAAGGCTAAATGGGTAATTTTCTACAAACAAGTCACGAATGTGGGTTCCATATAATGGTTAATCAAATAGAAATAGTAGAGAAAGAGAAAAATATTAAACAAATGATTACCAATTTGAATGATTCAAATGATCCTATCTTGTTTAACAAAGTTGCATGGCCGATGTTATACTTGCCAACAATACTCGAATTGAACGATTGTGTATGGTGGTATCTGAACTTTTTATTCGAATTGAACGATTGCGTAGGGTGGCCTCTCAACTTTTTAATAAAGTTACTAAATTTTCTTCTCTTCAAACAATTGGATCTCGTGTACTTATTATATGTGTTTCTGTGTAAACAATTGAATCTGATGGACTTGGTCTATTTTTTTCCCAAAATGGCCAACATGTTGGACTGTAAATTCGATAGTGCAAACTGTAAATTGGATGCATGTTGTATTTTCTATCTATAGTAGTTTTTCTTTCGATTAATTCCATTTTAGTACTCAAAATTGAGTGAAGAATGTTTCCCATTCTCATTTGTGAATGGGAATAGTTTAAGAAGCACACTAAAACTATGGGAAGCCAATACCTTAACTTGTTCATTTTTAATAGCTCTGGATCATTATTTTAATGGGAGCATATTGTGAACGCAGTAGTTTAAGAATCACACTAAAATTATGGGTAGCATATAGCTTAATTTATGACTTTGTAATAGCTCTAGATCATTATTTTTCCAGAGCACTGAATCGATGCACAAAAGTAATCCATGCACAAAAGTTCCAAAGATGCCTACTGAGATAGTAATGCGTATTGAAATATTACTTCCATAGCATTATTGATAATGATGCATGGATGATGAAAATAACTGCGAGAGTATTAATATTGCATAGACGAGTACAATATAAGTTGTGATGGTGCATGAATTTGGTGTGCATGTCCATAATAAAATACATATACATTCATCAAATATGCTAATTAGTAATAGATGTATCATATTTTCTAATTAATAATACCACAAAGTAACGGTATTGAAAGAAGGTAGGATAAGTAGATCAATTTTACATTGAATATATAAAAACACAATGTGTTGTCCACTAATCATAAACATGATACTCTTGCTATTATGATGTATCCAAACACTTACGGTTTATCCATATTTCTATATGTATTAGTAGCTAAAACTCAATAAGTTTCCTAGAGTTTTAGTGACTCTTCATTTCAACTAAATATTTGAACATAGGAAAGATAAACTATTAACACTTTACTCCATCTTTGATAATACGAGTTTAGCTACTTGTGATCTATTCATTCCCTCTATTGAAACCTAATCATTTGGATTGAGTGAATATGTGTAAAATAGTGTAAATAAAAAATAAGGAGAGATCGAATATGCAAATACACTAGGAGATGAAGCGCAAGAGTCTCTCCCTCAATGTATATCTATATCTATATCTATATAGCTATATATATATATATATATATATATATATTATCAACCTTAATGAAAAATCATAATTCATTTTGAGGAGTTACCTCTTGGCTTGACATGGTATGAGAGCCAAATACATTTTTGGCTTCCCTCTCTACCCTATTAACTCTCTCTTGCCTATGTTTTACCTACTTTGCATAACTGAAACCTCTTCTATTGCTCCCTTCTCTAGATTAAGTTCTCATCTACATCGAAGTTTGCGCTTCATGGATGTTCTATGGTGCATTGAAGTTGTGATTGGGCTGTGGTGTGGTGAGTGCATATTCAGATTGCATATTTAGGTTACAGGTAGTAGTGGCTTGGTCCACCCATTCATGTCGGTATTTTTGTTTATTTACTTCTATTGTAATATCTTTTTGTATCGACTTGGTATCTCTGGCATCTAATGCATATACCATTTTATATCAAATTGTCAGTTCCATATACCTTTGTCATATTAATGAATGTTCTGTTATTGGTATCTCCATTGTTTGAATCTGGTCCAGACCACCATATCGGCTATAGTTATAATACCTCCCCACTTCCACTATGCCTTTGTTAGATAAGGCTCCCACTCACTGTTATTTGAATTCTCTCCTACATACTCCATACAAATTTCATGTTATACCACCTTCCTCAATCTAGTCAATACAACTCCTCTACACAGTCATACCACTGTTGGTTGGTTAACTCCCTGTGTTAATTGTTGTAGTATTGTATATATTGTAGTGCAGGACTGACATTATTACATTAACTTTGCCTACATATACTGTGTTACCAGTCCTCTTCCTACATACCATAGTCCTCTGCCAATGGTCCCGCATACCAAAATGCTCCACCTCACCATACGTTCCCAAACGGCTGGACTATCAGTTGGTGGTATCACACTCCAAACCATGGGGCTCGAACGCATCTCCCCATACCACCTCTGTCATATAATATAATCAGTTGAATATTACGTTGAATATAAACCCTGCCAATATAAGCCCTCCCCCATATATACATCTCCTATATTTATTAGAATTGTAGATTTTACCACCGGAAGTGCAACTTTTTTTATATACTAGTAGCAGAGTATGTTTTTACACAATACGCATATATAAAATGCATTCATTGATATCTATTGTTGGAGTAGTTCTCTCGAGAAAACAAAATTATCCTGAATGGTCATGGAAGATGAAACACACTCTCATTTTTAAGGATTTGTGGAAAAGATTTTGTGTAGGAGAAGGAGATAATGAACCTGCAAAAGCCACCTCATATAAGGAGATTTACATTTGGGAAAATACGAATAGCAAGGCCTATGCCTTGATTGCAACATCTATGAATGAAGAGGTGATTCACCATATTTCACCATTTTCAAATTCTTTTTAAGCCTTACATAAGTTGAAGGAACTCTATGACTCACACTCTAAACTTGAAGTTGTCCAATTGAAGATTAAATTGTTTAGGCTTGAATTTCAAAATGATGACGCATCAAAAATAAGATCTATTATGTATGATATCAGAACCACCAGTGTTCATATAGACATTCCTCTTATCTTATGTAAAGGCACCATATCCCACTTATTCAAATTATCTTGAGTCATTGTAAGAAAGTGGAAACCTCAAGGAGATGACATTTGACTCCCTTGAGAAGAAGTTTGCTGAGAGAGAAGGCTTTTGGGAAGAAGATAACTCCTTATTATTTTGAGGAAGTCGTGTGTATTTCACATAAATATAATAATCATGCACAATATTCTTCTAGAGGAAGTGGAGGCCAAAGAGGTAGAGGAATAAGGAATTGTAGAGGAAGAGGGACAGACAGTTCCATGGAGAAAAGTCTGATCTTCATTACATACATTGCAATAGAGATGGACACGACGCATCCACATGTAAGTTAAGTTGGGTATAGTTGAGAAAAGAAACGAATCCAAAGGTAAAACCAATGACAAAGGGAAACGCAAAGCACCTGAATCTGGTGACTATGTTGTGGCACATTGTAAAATTGGAGTAACTGAAGACTTGTTTAATGTTTCACTTACTTCTTGGAAAAATGATTGGTTGCTTGATTTCGGAGAAACTTGGCACATGAATTTTGGAAGAGATTTTTTTGAAGAATTTACTAACAATTTTGATGGCGCAATATACTTTACATACAAGTCAAAACTCAAGCCATCAGGGGTTGTCACAATTAGGCTCAAACTGTCTGGTCTTCTAGATTTTCTTCTACATGATGTTTTGTATCTTCCGGAGCTTAGGAGAAACTTTTTGTCTTTGGTCCACATCCGCCAACAAGGACACTTCGTTCATATGTTTTACGGCAAGTTTGAGGTCAAAAAAGAATCAGATCTCTCACTTGTCATGATGAGGATAGAAGAAGAAAGACTTCTGAAGCTCCAAGGTACCTCTTCTCGTGCACAAAACCTCTCATACATTTCTCATTATGATGAGGATACATTTCCATTAGGTCTTTTATGGCATGCTAGAATTGGACACTTGAATTATGACAACCTTCGTATGTTGAAGAAAATTGGTTTTACTAGTTTGCCTACAATTCCCAGGAAACTTAAGCAATGTGATGCTTGTATCTTAGGAAAGCACAACAAACAATCTTTTCATGATTCACATTCCAGGGCACATAGAAAACATGAACTTATTCTTTCAGACTTATGTGGCCCAATGTCTATTCCTTCTGCAAATGGAAATAAATATATGATGACATTTATTGATGACTACACCAAAATGTGTTGGGTTTATTTATTGACGAACAAATTTGATGCTTTTCAAACATTCAATAAATTTCATGCAAGGATTGAAAATGATGCACAATCTCACATTGGATCTATTATGTAATAACTGTGGTGAAAATTCCATGTAATAAAGATAAAAACGGTAACCATGGATGAATGGGACACTTATTCCAAGTTGAATGTTGAGAAAAATCCTAGGGATAGGGGTCACTTGTGATTATTTATGGCTAAGGAAATTGGCAAAGGAAATGGATAAGGCTTTGGAAAGGAAAAATGGCATTTTTGGAACATTTATTTATGAAAATAATGGAAATTAGGAGAAAAAGGAGGTTAAAGGTCACATGTTTTACATGAGGAGGAAAATGAAGGAAATAATGGAAAATGAAGAAAATAAAGGCCTCATTTCATAAAAAGGCTTCTAAGGATCAGCGGGGAACCTTTTGTTAGTTCAATTTTGGTGTTCTCTCATTATTCTCTCTCTCTCATACTCTTGACACTTAGAGTTTTCTTGGAGTACTCTTGGAGGGTGTGGCATACTTGGATTCTTGGAGAAAGAAGGAAAAGGAAGAGCAAGAAAGTGAAAGAAGGAATCAACATCAACAACTACATCATATTTTCTTGTAGGTATCGAGTTGCATGTATGATTTCTTCACTAGTTTCGCCATGTATGGCATATGAATGCAGTTTGTTGGTTGTGATCTATCATTGGCATAGGGGATGGCCATGATTGACAGTGGATTTCCTAGCCTTGCCATTTCCTATATAGCCATGGTGATTGTGGGTTTATTTCCATTTTTTTTTTTATTGGTTCTCATGTTTACCTAGATTGGGTTGAGTTACTAGTCTTGTAGCCCTTGTTAGACAAACTCTCTGGAACCCTGGAACAACTTCGGTTGAGTTACTAGTCCCGTAGCCTAGGCTGGAGAAACACTCTGAAGCCCTTGGTGGGTTGAGTTACTGCTCCCATAGCATTGGTTGGACAAATGCATTGGAACCTGATAAAAGTTGTGGGTTGAGTTACTAGTCTCGTAGCCAAGTTGGACAAGTGCTCTAGAGCCTTGGATGGCTGGGATAGAGACCGATATGATGATGGTTTTGGTAATGTCCCATTGTAAGGTTGAACCACTGTTTGATGGGTTGAGGTGGATGGCCTCTGGAAGCCCTATACAAGTTTTTATTGATGTGTTCTATGAGATCCCACATTCATGCTTGGAATAAGGCATGAGGCTGAATGGCTGAAGAGAGATTTCGCTCAGTCATTCTACGGTTAGGTGGAATGTGGAAATCCCACCCCAATTTTGGATTTTGCATCATTAATGAAAGGTTATTTCTCCTTGTATTTATATGAGCATTTTGATGGATTATGTGGCCTATATGATTGTACTTTCATGAGTATTTCCTGTTGTTATTATGTATGTTATGTATATGTTTTATGTCCGCAACCATGTTTGGTTCTCATCATGTTTTTACGTATAATCAAATGATCAATGTATCTATGAACTAATGGATGGAATGTAATTTGATGTGTTGATGTATCAATTGTTCTTAGTGATTCTCAACTAAGTACGAGACCCCTATGCTAAGAACTGTGAATTACACTTGTAGATTATACATTGGTAATATGTACGACGAAATGCTTCTCATGGATAGTGGATGCCCGGTCAAGGTGTTCAATAAGTATTTTCTTTGGTACTCTCATTTCCATGTAACTTTACTGATTTAAGGAGATGTGTCAATTATGGGCAGTGACCTAGGCTCTGAGCCTGAAAATTGGCTTAAATCCCAGGGTCGCTAGGACAACACTGACAACTATGGTCCACATTTGTTGGTAGGTAGGCATGTGAGATTCAATTTAGGTTGTTGTTCGCTCCCTTGCCCATAGAATGAGAACGACTATGGCCCAAGGGACCTAAAACAACAATGGGACCCATGGAAAAGCTGTCAGAGTGGCTGAGCTATCCTTTAAGGGTTCTGTTGATGATGGATGTTTGTATGGTGTGTTTCTGTTGGTTCCACTTCCTTAATGTGACTTAGGAGGTTGAATCCTATCATGGTCCCTATTAGTCCCGTATTTACCATGGTTGGTTGACTACTTGGGTAGATGTGGGAGGAGGGTGTTATAGAGTGGTACCAGAGCAAGGTTCACCCCTCAGACTGGATGGGTTGTGTTATTCATGCATGCATTTCAGTTTCATGTGTCTCTCTCAGACTTGAATTCCATATGCTTGTTTCATTTGCGTGAAGTTGATAATTTTGCAATGATGTTCTCATGTGGAACTTAGTGTGTTTTTTTGGATGCATCACTATTAGTGTATGACTGGTTATATGTTGTTATAAGCTCAACAATTACAGTTTCTTTCAGACTAAGGTACAATACTTAGGGCATGTGGTCTCCAAGGAGGGCATTGAAGTAGATCCAGAAGAGATAAGATCAATCATGGAGTGGTTACCTGCTAAGAATGTGGATGAGGTTATATCCTTCATGGGTTTGGTAGGTTACTATAGGAGGTTCATTAGGAACTTCTTGCATATTTCTTATCCTAACACATCTTTGCAAAGAAAAGGTAAGAAGTGAAAATTGAAAGAGGAATGTGAGGCTAGTTTTGAGTAGTTTAAGCAGTTATTAACACATGCACTAGTGTTAAAGATTGCAGATCTGGATAGAGAGTTTGTTTTGTGCACAAATGCTTACAAGAGAGGACTTGGTGGATTCCATATGCAGTATGGATAGGTAGTATGGTATGAATCACCGAAAATGAATGAGCACGAGAAGAAATATCCCACACATGATCTTGAGTTCACAACAATTATACATGCACTGAAGATGTGGAGACACTATATTCTGGGCAGAAGGTTCACATTTATAAGTGATCACAGTGGGTTGAGTTATCTACTTGACAAACCAAATACGAATAGTAGGCAGGCTCGGTGGTTGGCCATGATCAATGAGTTCAACTTTGAGATCAAATACATCAAAGGAAAGGAGAAAAAAGTGGTAGATGCTCTTAGGAGGCAGGCACAGGTGAATCACTTAGTAGCAATCAGCTCTTATGGGATAGATTTATAGGATAGGATCTTGCGAGCCAGACAACAAGATGTCAAATATATGGAGATTGTGCACAAGTTGCAGTAGATTACAGGTACATGTACATGCAATGGTACATGTACAGGTGTAGGTGATGGTACAGGTATAGGTAAAGGTGATGCTACAGGTACAAATATTGGTACAGATGATGGTATTGGTATAGGTACAAGTGATGGTACATGTAAAGGTATAGGTACAGGTACAGGTACAGCTGCAAGTGCATAGGACTTGGACTATCATCTTATAGTAGATGGATTGGTCATATTCTGAGACAGGGTATATGTACCAAATAGTAGTGAGCTCAAGAAGGTGATCTTGAGGGAGTTTCATGTGAAACCGTATTCAGGTCACCCAGGTTATGAGAAGACATTGACTACAGAGAAGAGATATAACTATTGGCCAAATCTGAAGAAGGATGTAGCAGAAATTGTGGTGAGGTGTTTTGATTGTCAGTGAGTGAAAGCATAGTGTAAGCACCTAGGTGGAATGCTACAACCGATCATGATTCTGGAATGGAAATGGGAAGTTATTTCTATGGATTTCGTTATACGATTTCCAAGGATAGTGAAGCAACATGATTACATCATGGTCATTATGAATAGGTTAACAAAGGTTGCACACTTCATTCCAGTGAATTCTATGTTCTCAGCTAGTAATGTGGCATAGGTATTCATCCAAGATGTGGTTAGAATACATGGTGTTCCAAAGAAGATTGTGTTAGACAGGGATGCAAAGTTCACTTCCAAGTTTTGGAAGGAGTTATTTGTAGGTTTTGGCATTGAGTTGGCCTTCAACATAGCTTATCATCCACAGACAGATGGACAGACAAAGAGGGTCAACAGGATATTAGAGGACATGTTGAGGATGTATGTGATGCATTATTAGAGGAAGTGACAAGAGTATATCCCTTAGGTCGAGTTTGCATAAAACAAGGATTATCAGGAGTCCTTAAGGATGAGTCCTTTTGAGGCATTGTATGGGTAGAGTTGTAACACTCCCATTAGTTGGAGTGATCCGGTTAGCAGAATATTGATTGGACCAAATATATTGGTAGTCATGGGAAAGGAAATGCAGGTGATGAAGATAAATCTTAAGGAATAATAGGATAGGAAGAATAGCTATGCTGATAGGAACTGGTTGTTGAAGGAGTTTCAGGTTGGCAAACAGGTGTACTTTCACATCAAACTAAAGAAGAGATCCTTGTGAATTGTATCATGTGCCCAGCTGGCACCACGATTTTGTGGGCCCTTCTGTATCATTGAGATGACTGGGCCAATAACCTATCGACTTGCATTGCCTACGACAGTGAAAGTCCATGATGTTTTCCATGTATCTTTTCTTAAGAAGTATGTTAAGGATGTTGATATGTAATTGACTGGTCTATATTGTAGGTGGAACTAGATGGAGAATTCTACCTGGAGCCTCAGTGTATATTGCAGAAAAAGGTGATGATGGTCCAAAACCGAGCAATTGAGCATGTTAAAGTGAAATGGAAGCACTTTGGGCCCAATGAAGCTACATGGGAGGTGACAGATGAGATGTGGGTCATGTATCCTTCCTTGTTTTTTGGTTGAGGTAAAGTAGGTTGATATGGTGGTTTGGTATTTTGTTTACAGTGGTTTGGTATATGCTTTACGATGGTTTGGCATTTTATTTATGGTGGTTGATATATGCTTTATGGTGGTTTGATATATGCTATATGATGTTTTGATATATGCTTAGACATCGTGTTTAGTATATGTTTTGATATATGCCTTGGTATATGATTTGGCATATGTTTTGGTATTTATATTTTGATGATGTTGCTATATGTACACCCATGTATGGATGTAAATATTGTAACAAGCTATTTTATAAAGCTCCATTATGCGGTATAGGTGTCATGTTATTATGCTATCATGTGGTTATGTTATCATGATGTTATGATGTTATATGAGTTGGCACTCAGCAGGATGATCATTGTAAATACCATAATGAATTGTGTTATAAAGCTCCACTATGTGGTATTTTGTCATGTTTTGATGATGTTTTGTCTTGAGTAGATCTTTCATTGTAAATATTGCATGTAACTGTGTTATAAAGTTCGATAAGTAGTATCTATCCTTTTAGCAGGTTGCTGAGGTATATGTGTGATTGAACACCAAGGATAGTATCCCCCAAGGTGAAGGGTTTTGTAATAGCTCTCGTAAAATTCCATTTAATAAAGTTAAAAACAATAACCACGGTTGAATGGGACACTTATTCCAAGTTGAATGTTGGGAAAAATCCTAGTGATAGGGATCACTTGTGATTGTTTATGGCTAAGGAAATTGGTAAAGGCAATGGCTAAGGCTTTGGAAAGGAAACATGGAAGTTTTGGTACATTTATTTATGGAAATAATTGAAATTAAGAGAAAAATAAGGCGAAAGGTCATAGGTTGCATGTGAGGAGAAAAATGAAGAAAATAGAGGTGTCGTTTCATAAAAAGTCTTCTGAGGATCAATGGGTCACCTTTTGTTAGTACAAGTTTGGGACTCTCTCATTATTATCTCTCTATCATACTATTGGACACTTAGAGTTTTCCTTGAGGGTGTGGCATGCTTGGATTCTTGGAGGGAGAAGGAAAAGGAAGAGCAGGAAAGCACAAGAAGGCATCGACATCAACAACTACATCATATTTTCCTGTAGGTACCGAGTTGCATGTATGATTTCTTTGCTAGTTTTGGCATGCATGGCATATGCATGTGGTTTGTTGGTTGTGATCTTCCATTGGCATGGATGAAGGCCACGATTGAAAGTGGATTTCCTGGCCTTTCCATTTCCTAGATAGCCATGGTGATTATGGTTTTATTTCCTTGTTGTGTTTTTGATTGGTTCTCATGTTTCCTTAGCTTGGTTTGAGTTACTAGCCCCATAACATTGGTTGGAAAAACACGCCGGAGACCTAAAACAACTTGGGTTGAGTAACTAGTCCCATAGCTTGGGCTGGACAAACTCTCTAGATCCCTTAGTGGGTTGAGTTACTAGTCCCATAGCCTTGGTTGGAAAAACGCTTTGGAGCCCGGTAAAAGTTATGGGTTGAGTTACTAGTCCCATAGCCAGGTTGGACAAGCACTCTGGATCCTTCGATGGCTGGGATAGACCAATTTGATGATGGTTTTGGTGATGTCCAAATGTGAGCTGGAATAACTATTTGATGGGTTGAGGTGAATGGCCTCTAGAAACCCTGGATGAGTTTTGATTGATGTGTTCTATGAGATACCACATTCATGCTTGGAATATGGCATGGGGGTGAATGGCTAAAGAGAGAATTGGCTTAGGCATTCTACGGTTGGGTGGAACATGGAAGTCCCATCTCGGTTTGGATTTTGCATCATTAATGAAAGGTTATTTCTCCTTGTATTTCTATGAGCATTTTGATGGATTATATGTGGCATGTATGACTATACTTTCATGAGTATTTTCTAATGTTATTATGTTGGTTATGTATCTGTTTTATGACAACATCCATGTGTGGCTATCATCATGTTTTTACTTATAATCGAATGATCAATTTATTTATGACCTAATGGATGGAATGACAATTGACGAATTGAGGCATCAATGGTTCTTAGTAATTATCAACTAAGAACGAGAGGCCTATGCTAAGAACTATGAATTACACTTGTATATTACACATTGGAAATATGTTTGAAGAAATGTCTGTGATGGTTAGTATGGGTCTAGTCGAGGTCTTGAACAAGTATTTTCTTTAGTACTATCATTTCCAAGTTACTTTATTGATTTAAAGAGATGGATCAATTCCGGGTAGTGATCTGGGCTCTAAGCCTGAAAGGTGGCTTAAATCCCAAGGTTGGTGGCATAACACTGACAATTCTAGTCCACAGTCCTTGGTAGGTAGGCCTGTGAGAGTGACTTTAGGTTGATGGTTGCTCCCTTTCCCATAGCATGAGAGCAACTATGGCCCAAAAGACCTAAAATAATAGTGGGACCCAGGGACAGGCTGTATGAGTGGCTGACTTATCCTCTAAGGGTTTTGTTGATGATGTTGGATTTCTGTGTAGTGTAACATTAGTTCCACTTCCTTAATGTGACTTAAGATGTCAAATCATACCATAGTTGCCTCTCATTGCATATTTACCCCTGCTGGTCATTTTCTTGGGTGGATGTGGGAGGATGGTTTTACATATTCGCACTAATAATGGAAAAAAATACACTTCAAATGAATTTGAAAACTATCTTTGCTAGCATGGGATCAAACATCAGACAATTGTTCCTTATAATCCCCAACAGAACGAAGTAGCAGAAAGAATGAATAGGAAAATCTTAAATATGGTACATTCCATGATGTTTTTCAAGAATGTAAAATTGATGTTTTGGGTTGATGCAATTCTATGTGTTACATATATAAAGAATAGGTTTCCATCTAATGCGCTTAGAAACAAGACTCCTTATCAAATGTGGTATGACAACATTCCTTTGGTAAATCATCTCAGGGTCTTTAGTTCCACCTGTTATGCCTTGATACCTAAGGGAAAAATAAAGAAACTTGATACAAGTAGTTGTAAGTGTATCCTCTTGGGGTATTCAAATATCTCCAAAGCATGCCATCTCTATGATGAATTTAATAAGAATTTTGTAGTCTCTAGAGCTGTCATCTTTCTTGAATCTTCTAAGGATGACAATGTTGTCGAGCGACAACTTGATCGCTTGGATAGATTCAGACATGCCAAGTCATTTCAAGAATTTGATAATGAGATTCCACATCTTCAAGGGGGGATTCCTATACTGGATCAATCTGTGGAATCTACTTCAGAATAACTCTCTCCCCCACATGATGCTCCAACCACTGATGACACTTTGAATGATGTTATTGACAAAATTGGGAGACTCAATCTTAATTCAGCCCCAACTCAGTCAACTGAGAAGTGTGGGCCGTCTTAGAAAGGTCCTCAAAAATGGCTCAAAAAGAGACTTGAAAGAGTTCATCCTGATGAGGTTGGAAATACAGGAACAATAAATTAAACCAGGAAAAATGGAGGTGATGTAGACGACTCTGATTCACCTATTCATATGGATGTTTCTTATGATTGTGAACGGAATTTGTCTACAAATTTTGAACCAATGTCCTTGAAATAAGCCTCTTCTCATGATGAATGGAAAGAGAATATGTAGAAAGAGTATGATTCCTTGTTAAATAATGGAATCAGGAAGGTGGTTGATCCTCCATTGGGAACCAAACCAGTAGGATGCAAGTGGGCCTACAAGAATAAGTAAAATGTTGATGGCTTACTTAACAAGCACAAAGCTAGGCTTGTGGAAAAAGGTTTTACACAAAAGGAAGGGGTTGACTGTAAGGAGACTCCCCCCAACATCAAAATGGGGTACAATTCAAGCAGTCCTCGCCTTGGCTACTCTAAGTGGTTGGAAAGTCCATCAAATGGATGTAAAAATTGTTTCTTGAATGGAGATCTGAAAGAGAACATTTTCCGAGCTAGAAGGATTTGTTGTGAAGTGTTAAGAACATAAAGTATGTAATATTGTAAAATCCTTGTATGGCCTCAAGCAAGCACTATGAGCCTAGTACAAGAAGTTAATGAATCATCTTCTAAAACTCAACTTCAAACATTATGATCTTGATGATGCAACTTTGTTTGTCAATAAATTTGGAAAAAAAATTGTATATCTTGTGGTGCATGTAGATGATAATTTGTTGATAGGGAATAATGAGAGCTATATTGTTGCCATAAATAAGGAATTGAGGAAAGATTTTGAAATGACAAACTTGGGGTGTGTTCACTACTATCTTGGTATTGAAGTAACTCAACATCCGAAGTTTATATTCCTCTCTTAGAAGAAGTACATTGGAGATCTATTGAGCAATTTTGGCATGGATGAGTGAAATCGTTTGACTACTCCAATGAAATAGAACTTAAATCTCACATCTACTGAAGGAAAATAATTTGAGGATGCAACAAATTATAGACAACTTGTAGGAAGTCTCAACTACCCGACTACTACCAGACCAAACATTTGAATCATTTCCAGGTTTAGGCAAAAGCCTTGTGAGGGACATTGGTCTGCCGTGAAACGAGTTATAAAGTACTTGAAGGAACTCAAGACTTTGGACTTAAGTATACACAGGTGGGCGACTTCAGCTTGATTTTATACTCTAATTCAAACTCCAAAGGAGATAGATAAATTGGGGTATCTACTTTAGGCTATGTTATGAGTCTTGGTTCAGGAGTTGTCTTCTGGAGGTCACACAAATAATCTGTTCCAACAAATTCCACAATAGAGGCAGAATATGTGGCAATAGATGAAGCAACATAAGAAATTGTGTGGCTCAGGGAAATTTTGGAAGATTTCTAGGTGAAACAAGTGCATTCAACTCCTTTCATGATTGACAACACTTTTGCAATAAATTTAGCCAAGAACCCAAAGTTCCGTGATCGAATGAAGCACATAAATACAAAATACCATTTGATTCGACGTCATGTTGAGGCTAAGACAATCCATGTATGCCATTGTTCCACAAATGAACAGATTGAAAACATCTTCACCAAAGCGCTTTAGAAATATTCAGAATGAAAGATTCAATTCACAAGATTTAGAATGATGCTTGGACTCACCAACATTACTTCAGATTAAGGGGGAGAATTTTGATGCCTAATCATTCGAATTGAGGGAATATGTGTAAAATAGTGTAAATATAAAATAAGGAGAGCTGGAATATGAAGAGACATTGGGATATGAAGCCAAAGAGTCTCTCCCTCCATGTATATATCTATTATCAGCCTTAATGCAAAATCACAATTCATTTTGGGGAGTTACCTCCTAGCCTGACACCCTCAATGAGTGGTTAAAATATTGCTTTGTGGAATTCCCTGGTGTGTTGAAATGATTTTTGAAATCGCTGCAGATATGAGCTGAGATGAATATATTTTATTGATCAAATATTTTATATTCATTCCTCACATGATTGATGGTAAAGATAAATAATGTCATTCTCATGTTAAAACGGTCACATTTAATTTATCCTTAGAATATTTAGGGGTTTGGTTGAGAGGTTAAGAATGTCGTCTCTCCACTAGCAAGTCTGCATGGGAAATATTACCAATAGAATCTTTAGGGGTTTAATTGAGAGGTTGAGAAGGTCTCCTCTCCACCAGCAAGTCTACATGGAAAAATATTACTAGTCAATCACAAATAGTAAGTAAGAGTTTATCAATTTTATTTGTTGGATTGTTGTCCAAGTTGGTGGGGGAGTGTTGAATCCATAATTCAACACATAGCTCTTGAATCAATATACGAAATCTATGCTCACTTGAGGTGGTAGATTTGCATAAGGAAATATACCTCAATATAGTTCATGTAGGGCATACGTAAAATGCGTAGTACTCATAAGTGAAATGTGTAGTCCATGGAGGTCCATTTTTATATGTGAATTAGTTTCATTTAAAATGTAAAAATTAATTACAAAAATACTTAACTTTTGATTTAAGAAATTATAAATTATGATTAAAACTATTTTCCTCCCACTTTTCATTCCTACAAATTTGATGTTTTTTTATGGTGAATTTTACATCTAGGACAAGTCTAAGGCCTTAGATGGGGAGGTTTGTTAGGTTTTCTTCATTTGGGGAGATAATTCGTAGATATTTTTAGGATTATCAGGTATATTGCATCTATAGGCTAAATTCAAATGCCAAGATTGCATGTCGCTTTTGATGGATCTTGTAGGGATTTTATATTTCGGTAATCAAACATTGTTTCTGATTCAAAATATATAACAAAAACAAAAAATTCAAGCCAATAAGTTGAACATGGTCTTCAACATTAGGTTTTATCTATATTGTTTCTTCTTTTGCATCAACATTCTTATACAAAGAACTATTAATATATTTATAATTAAATTAATAAAAAAATTGTATTGTGATTGAAAACTATTGTAGAGTACAGACCAACGTGTTCATATCATTGTTCAACAACTTCTCACAGAAAGCCAAATCCATGCAGTTTTTCTGCCAAAAGTGTTGCGCAAAATGTTTGTTTGTTCCTCCTGGAACGTATGGAAAAAAAGAAGTATCCTAGATATAACAACTGGAAGACTCAACAAGGTGGCCCCAAGTGCCCTTGATTTCAGTTGACACCTATAAATTTCACCTTTATGGAAAAAATTGTAATAATTCTTCTTACTACCTTGTATATTTTTCCTCATTTATTAAATGAATTATAATTAAAGTTGTTTTTGTGCATTCCATGCTATTTCAATAATTTTAGGTTATTTTTGAAACCTCAACTAAATACCCATTACATGAGTGGATAGTGTGAGATTATTGTCCCTAATTGTATGTGTTACAATTACAATGTTAAAATATACAATATACCAATTGATATACCCTATTATTTATTATAGGTCAAGCTACTATAACATGGGCTAATAAATGACAATAACCTATTATTACTTACAATTTTCCCAGGTACATAGTTGTTTGGCCACATTTATTTTTTAGAATGGAAATTGCCTAATTTGGTTTTACAATTTCATTGTTTTAATATTTTTGTTGCAGATGACAAAATTGATTGAGTTCGAAAAGGTCAAAACCATGCTCTAGATCACATTATTTGAAGGAGTCATAAAGAATCTAACAACAATCTAATAAGCCAGCTAGTAATATATGGTGCACTATGATGTAGGTTCTACCTTAATCCTTACCCTTGTTGCTCTTGAAGAATCCTCTTCCTTTACTCCTTGCTCCTACTTTACTCCTTACTCCTGCAATTGTCGAAGCATCCTCTTACTTTACTCCCTGCTCCAACTGCTATGATAAAATCCTTTCCCTCTGTGTTGACAATGTTGGACTCACAAACATTCAGTGGATCACCCCAGCATGAAGTCCCAAATAGACCTCACATCGTTTGGTGTGGGAGTCCCATCCGGTATGATGGCCCGATTTCCATTATCTTAAATATTTGCCTCAACTCTTACTTGTCAACACAAGAGAGTGGTCTGTTTTGTCTTTGAGAAGTGATGTTCGCGTGCCCGGTGATTGTAAGTGTTACTTGTGTCAATGGTTCTTTCACTATAGAGGGAGAGGGTGAGAGTGATTCCCAAGTCGATTGGGAGTAAGTCCCAACTCTTCTCGGAACACACAACAAAATAGGACGTGCAAAGCTTCCAAAGGGAATAGTCCACATAGATGCAGCATTCACAACACACAAGCGAAGATAACACGTAAAACACTCAACGGATGAGTTCACACGAGTTCAACGGTTGTTACAACAAGTTTTATGTGAAAGGTCTTCGTGATGTCTGGGAAGGTAGCTAACATGGGCGAGACAATACTAACAACATATACAACACATTTTCATTAATATATTATGTATCACAACAAGTGAAATAGTTCAAGTTTGAAACACAGGCTAAAGAAACATGCATCACAAGTGTTTAAGATTAGTCTTACAACAGTTACAATACATGTGTGAAAACATGCTCTCTTGTTAGTAGGCTTTTGAATTAAGCGAAAGTTCCAATACACATCGTTAGAACATACATGACTGACCCCGTGAGCAAGGTGTTGGAGCCACTAATTACTCGTCAAAGAAAATATTACAGACTCTGTTGGCTATGTGGGAGGAGCTGAGGTGAAAATTCCTTTGCATGTACAAATGAGGGGGTATTTATAGCCAAGGGTGAAACTGACCCTTATGGCTGTTCATCCACCCTCATGACTGTTTGACTTCCAAGACTCTATGACTTTCATGACTCTTTGTACAACAAGTGAGTCTCTTGGACTTCCATTTTACATTACATTAATAGATAGTATAGCCCACAATAGAGATGAGGACGACATGACTCATGACATGACTCGACATGACAATGCTCCTACATTTGTGTTGCTACTGGTGTGCATGTCGAGATTCAGTACTCCTAAGTGATGGATGTCCTCATGGTGTGTCGCAGCTTCACCTCTACATGGCAAAGTGTGCAGAGTCTTTTGATGGTCATTGGTTCACTTGATGTTGCTTTTACGCATTTCTCCTTGCTTGTATGTTGGAAGTCTTAACATGTTCATCTATTCACGAAAGGTGCATGTTCATCTGTTCTTCCATTCGTGAGCACATCTTGGATGTTTGCTCATTTTTCCATCCCTGAACACATCTTCTCATGATCATCCATTCGTGAGAACATATTTTTACATGTGTCATTTGTTTGTCCATCGGTGAACCTCTCCTTCTACATGTTCTCCCTTCATTCATCCCATTTTTCATCCCACCATGTCTGTTTGTGTACCTATTCTGGTAGTCACTCATGATGATATGACATCAAATCAAAAACCTCCTAGTCTACCATGATACATGATGATTTCAGATGCAGGTGACCGGGAGAGGAAACAAGGTTACGATGTGGGATGGAGGCTCTAGGCATTTCTGATGAAAACTGCGTAAGAGTCATTATGTGATGAAAATAGGAAATCTGGATCGATAATGACTCTTTGCGAGGTCTGGCTTAGCTGAAGAGAAAAATTGCATAGTTTTTTATGGGAATAATCCAAGATGCAGGAAGGTTGGGAAAGAAAACTCTACCCAGTTTCGAGAACAAGCGGGTGGTAGGGGCTTGGTAGCAAAAACTGTGCAGTTTTTTGGAGCAATAGGTCAGGGTGCAGGGAGGCTTGGCAGACAAAAATTTTACAATTGTTTGGTGGAACGGGCCAGGATCTTGGCAACCAAAACTACATAATTTATGGAGTGACATGGTTGTTGGCAGCTCGGTCAATGGTAGCAGAAACTGGAAATTCTTGGGAGTCTGCTCTTAGAGCTTGGAAAGAAAAGTTGAACAATTTCTAGACGGAACTAACAATGTGTTACCAGGAGCTCCTAGCGAATAAAACTACTCTAAGGTTGGGAGGTTGGCCTGTTGATCACTTCTGTGCAATTTCTGGGCTGAGAAAACTGTCGGGAAGGAGACGTCCTACTCATGAAAACTACGCAAATTTTTGGGTGAGTAGTTGGTTGACTATTGCGAAATTTTCTGAGGGAGACAGGCACAAGCACTTGGTGCCTATCCTGCCTATTTGCGCAATTTTCTTAATCAGAAAAGAGGGCAATGCTTACAACCTCTGCATAATTTTAAGGGGAGTTAGCCCCGGGGTCGCTATCGGGTCAAACACTCCGGTTGAGAAACATGGATACTGATTGATTTTATGGTGAGAAACAAAGCTTGAAATGACTTGCTTTATTCTTCTGCGCTATTCTAGGTGACAGTCGATTGAGCCGATGGCAGGGTGATGGTTAGGCTATTAGACGAGAGTCCAATCATCAGAACTGCAGCAAAATAACTAAGTGTATTAATGAGAAAAATATGCATATGTGATCTCGTGAACACACACTTGCATGACTGAACGACAGGATGACTTAAACCATCCAGGCATACATGTTCAACATGACTGACCGATGGTACAAGAGACAAGCGCAGCACTTGTGATTTATCTTTCATCAACCATGACAATGCTTGTGCGACAGTGAATGTGACTCTGTGTGTGAATGCAATAGATGTTCTCATAGTGAACACAACAAGTACACATGAAGCGAAGACTTTGAGCATGACTAGAACATGGTCGCAAGGATGACTTTGACATCAACATGCAAAAACTTAGGTGAAATAAACCAGCTCACTGAGTGAACCTAAGTGTGTACGGTAATCAAGTGAAACTCTCAAGGGAGGCTCTGAAATTGGGTGTTGGCCAAAATTTTGGAGGGTGGTTTTAGCCGCTACAACACTTGGTGACACACTAGTAGAACTCTAGCTTCTTTGTTTTGGTTCACTGATAGCACAGGGCCTTAGTCTTTCAAGAAGTATTGAATCACTATGAGAGTTACTTCGGCCTCCCCACTTACCCCATGGACATACATGGTTCACCTTTTTGTAACTCAGTCAAACACAATCAAAAGTTCAGCTTGATTACAATGTTTTGAATTCAGGAAGGGTAGTTTAGATTGAAAGTTGAAGATTTTCAGAGTATAATTTTCCATCTTTGGTGTTGCTCTACTGCAAGCAGGCTAGGATAGTACTTCGACAGAGTCACGCAGGAACACATGCATTTCTCCACTGTCAGCAAGCCTAGTCAATACCCTAATGGAGCTGCATGCTTCACCTGTCTGCGTAGGAAGCCTTTCTCTTCTTTCAACTTCTCATTTTTTCAAGAGAACTGTGCATAGGAACTTATTTATTTTTGGGGTGGAATAGGGATCCTGACTTATTAAGAGCAGAAGAGGTTGTTCCTGTAGAGAAGCAAGTAAGACATTTTACATATGTTTGCTCGTTTAGACTTTCCCCTTCTCTGTTTCTACTAGTTGGATGAGCTTGAACACACAGAGAAGAAGGCTGAGTACAGGCATGGGGCTTCCAAGTGTGGACACAGGCTCATGGTTGGACCAAAACTTCCCTTGCAGATAGTTCATATTTTCTGTCAACACTTCATCAGCCAAATGTTATAACCAAGCATAGAGAAGATGAACACAAGACTGGCCAAGTGCTGCAATGTTACAAGTCTCTTCAAATTTCAGCCACATACTCTATTCAAAAGCCAGAACGTAGTAGTTGGCAACACTTATTTCCAGAAACCAAAATAGTAAGGTATCAAGCAAACAAAATTAACGTAAGAAAAAATAGCAAGTAAAACAAATGAAATAAAACAAAGACAGTAAGCAAGGAAAACAAGATGAAAACAACAAGCAACAAGTAGACTATTTACATGCCACAAGTGCAGCCCAACCTACTAGAAGAAATGCTTGAGATCTTGGCCATTGACAGGAAGGTTGTCATCCCTCGAGTCAAGTGATTTCTTGTTGGACACCTAATCCTAAAGGGTTAGTGTGGAAGCCGAAAAGACTAAGTAGTCCAAGAGACCTTGGGATCTGAAACCCAAGAGTCACAACATTGTATTATAAATGTACATCTCCTGTTAATAAAAAAAATGAACTCATTGATTTATCTTTCCCATTCTTTACTATCCATGTGTGTTTAACATGGTATCAGAGCCGCTTGTTTTTCTGTGGCCTGTTATGTGCATGTCAGTCCTGCACCTCTGCCCATAATTCTGTGTCTGAGCTGCTCATACCTGAGCGCTGCCTCTGTCATGAGTTTCATTCTCTGCCCTGACACTGTGCCCTCTGCCATGCTGAATGTGCAATACACCTGAGCGTTGATGCGTTTTTTACCTAAGCGTTGATGAATGCATAGAAGCGTTGTTACTGGTGCGTTTTTTACTGCCTCTCTACGCATGAATACTGGTGCTTGACATGGTGACAGTGAATGGTATTAAACGCTGCCCTCTCTCACGCTGCCACTGCCTCTGACAGACACCAACGCATACTATAGACATTAGTCTCTCTGCGCATATGCCTGACATAGCACTGCCACCGCCTCTGACGTTTAACCTCTGCTTTTCAGCTAATTTCAGAGTCTTTTTCTGGGCTTTCAATTGCCGCTTCCTCTCCTTGTTTGTGAATAGCATGAATTTAGTAGCGGACTTCATCTCTTCTTTGCCTTCTTTGAACATTGAATCGCAGCTACAACAATTTCTTTCAACAGATCTTTCATAGCTGTCTCATTCAAAACTTGAGTGTAGTCAGGAAGCTTATCTTACTGTCGTCGAAAAGCCATCGGTCCAAGGAACTGTTGAGCATGTGTTCGTAGATGAGGATCTTGTGAGATCCATGCGTGCAGAAACCCAAGAGTTGCACCAAATCCGAGTGATGGATTGTGCCCAATATCGCAATCTCTGAGTAAAATTCCTTCTCAATATTGTAATCAGCCATGGTTCGCTCAGGCTTCAGCTGCTTGCCTTCAAATATCAGCCTCTGATGTTCAGGGAGAATTCTTTCCTTGTCCAAAATCTTAGACTTCACATTCTCAATCCTATCAGAGCTCTTAACCACTAGAGTGATTATCTTGCCAGCGATTTTGACGAAGATCTGCATGCCAACTATGAGACGTAGGACGAGGAGAGTGGATTCATTTTGGATGTTGTAGTCGGCTAGAGTGCATCCGTCCTCCAACCGCTTGCCATCAAAATAGAGACACTACTGGTCGGGAGGGATACCGTCTTCATCCTGGATATTGGCCTTCACATTGTCAATGGTAATGGTCTTTGCAGGGTCTGCAGGGTTTGCAGCGTATATCTTTACAATAATCTGCATACTGAATTTTAAATAATGATACCACACCACCTGAACTCGAACGGTAGAGACGCTCTCTGTTCCTTCCCCCACCGATTCCAGTGACCTCTGCAAAGCGAAAACTCAGAATCTAAGTTTTGTCTATTTACTGTCCTCGGCTTGATGGAAAGGAAGAACAACTGCTTCTTTCCGGATCTGATCCGTGTCCCCTGTTTACACTGCTCTTAAACGTACCGACGATGGTTCTGATAGAAGTTATCAAGCTGGACGCTCCAGTAGGACAATTCAGCACTAAAACAATAGAGACCACCCAACTCATTTAAAGTACAATTCTGTTGCTTTATAACAGGGTTATATGCATGGGGAAGTAAGTTAAATACAAGGAAGTTACTATGCCCGTTGAATTGGGATCGAGCCAGTGGTTTTGAATGTGGTTTTGGGGACTTGGTTTCTTGACTGTATGGTTTATTGTTACATTGGAGCTTGAACCCAATTTACCTAAGCGCTTTACTTATTGAAGTCTTTATTGCATGATATATATGTCCACTTAAAAGGAAGTACCTAGCACACATCTCCATGCATATCCATGAGGTCGCCTAGATTTATTACTGCTAGAAGCACAACTGGTGACAACTGAAACCGGAGGAGTATCTCTTCATAAGATCTCATTCATATATTAGGAAGATTTGTTTATTACTACAAAGATTGTGATGATCTTATGGTTTTAGTGAGGGCATGCATCTGATGCCAGGTTTATTTTATGAAATGTTGTAATATGTATGCTAGTCATGATACTTGATAGACTATTGGAAGTGATGTTTGGTGATGTACCTCTGTTATAGAGGGTCTCAAACTTCCTCATCTCATTGGATGTGTGGCTGTGAATAAATTGAAGACACTCCATATTTATTTCTCTGTCTTGGAGCTGAATACGTTGCATACATTATCACTGTGGTGTTTTCTCTGTAATGATGGAGCTTCTTTAATGTTATAACACTTATCTACAGCCACTATTCTTCCTAACATTTGCTGGTATATTCTACTTCAGATCTCCGTTATTATTAGAGTTGATATATCAGAGGTATATGTAATCCATTCCTGCAGTTGAAGTTCGAATTTCAAAGAAGGAAGAAGTCATTTAGTTGTGCATCCATACAAAGCGTATCTTGGTATACCTGAGCATTTTAAGGGTGAAACATATCTATTGTATCTGTGTTGGAAGGACTTTGAGCCTCTCATTCTTGCTGTGAAATTTCTACATAATTTAAAGAACAGAATCTTTGAAAGTCTGGTGATATTTGTATAATTTTGACAGTTTCAAGATATCTTTGGTTGATTTTCCCTTTAAGCTATAGGGCTCTCTTGTGCAACTTGAAGATATTTAGCAGCTTACATTTTTTCTGTGGGATTTGGAGGATTTTTAAGGTGTAGAAAAATGGCTAAGATTGAAAGAATATTAGAGTTATTGAGAACTCTAATCATGCCCACTACTAACAGCACAGTCAAAATTAACAAAGCCTCTCTTTCAGACATTCAAACATGTCTGCTATATGCACAAGAAAAGATAGAGTTTTTGCAGCTTGAATCACAACTGCAGCAGGAAGAATTACAGCAATGGAGTCATCATTCTGAACCTGTTTCTGTTCAGAACATTGAGACTGCAACCCATCAACAGCAAGTTAGTAATGGTACAGTTCATTCAAATAAAGCAGCAGTTGTATATGCAGATGCAGAAACTCAGTCTGCACTTCCCAAGCCCATCATCAGACCTTGGGAACAGCTTGTCCACAACAAGCACAGAACTGGTCTTGGATATGACAAGGACTTGTCCTTTCATATTCCAGAATACACCAAGCCCATTCAGTTTCAGAGTGCTGGATTCATTTATGACAGTTCACCTGCTCCTCATGACAATTCACCTCCAGCTGTTCCAGACTCTGCCCCTCTTCCACAGCAACAACAACAACAAAAACAACAGATCGTGAAATTCCAACACTGTGACCGAGTTGGCCATCTCAGAGATCACTGTTTTGATCTTCATCCATGTAAGCATTGTCATAAAACCACTCATTCTTCAAATAGATGCTTCAAAAACAAACGTCCTGCAAGAACAAAGATTCATCTTGGATGGATCGCTTCTTGGCAATGGGCATCAACAGCCAAGAAGATATTCCAAACACATGTCAGAACTTGTTCCAGAGTATTGAACAGTCTTGCAGTTGAGTTTTCTCCATCTTCTCACCTTGTATCTGACAGGGGGGGAAATGATGGTCATCTACAAGCTTCAAAGTCACATCAAGCGAGCCTGAGCCACAACCTGCCACACTAGTTTCAGAGTTGTAGCCAAAGACAAAGATGCCTGAACATGCCTTCAGTTGGAAATCTAGAACACTTCCTCTAGCAGAAGACTCCAGCTTCTTGCCAGTTTTGGAAGAGTTCCAGGAATTACAGAGTTGTTGGTCATCCTTAAACCATCACAGATTAAGAACACTTCCTCTAGTAGAAGACTCCAGCTTCTTGCCAGTTTTGGAAGAGTTCCAGGAATTGCATTAAGCATTCCAGAGTTGTTGGTCATCCTTAAACCATCACAGATTAAGAACACTTCCTCTAGCAGAAGACTCGAGCTTCTTTCCAGTTTTGGAAGAGTTCTGGGAACTGCACTAAGCGTTCCAGTGTTGGTGGTCATCCTTAAACCACTGCCCTTTTTTACCAACATTTCATAGAGCACATTCAGCCTAGTGTTGCCATGCATTTTTGCACATTTTGTATTACAGCTCTCTTCTTGGACTCATACATAACCCTTCGGATTAAGGGGGGGAATGTTGGACACCTAATCCTAAAGGGTTAGTGTGGAAGCCGAAAAGACTAAGTAGTCCAAGAGACCTTGGGATCTGAAACCCAAGAGTCACAACATTGTATTATAAATGTACATCTCCTGTTAATAAAAAAAATGAACTCATTGATTTATCTTTCCCATTCTTTACTATCCATGTGTGTTTAACATTTCTGACGGCATGTGTGTGTGCCAAGCTTCTCACGGACCACTATTAGGATATTGGGTTCTTCTACCAGAACTTGTTGGTGTTCCAAAATACCTTTGATTGAAGATGACACCACTGTTTCAGATACTGCGTGCAACATAGGCTCACATGATGACATGGGATAGTTTCTTTCATTTCAGGAGTGGTTGATGTTTTTGAAATCAATGCATAAGAAGATTTCCCCAAATTTCTTATGTGCAAAATTTAAATTAGAAACCCAGATATGATGACGAACTTTGTAAGTAATTCAATCATTCAAAATCTTAGTCAATTTTTTCTGTATAAGGAGTTCAAATGACATATGTGTATTACCCTATTTTTTTTTGCAATGGTTGGCTTCTCCTTTACTTGGAATCCCGTGTTGGATTATGTACATGTCGTGTGTACTCAAGTCATCATCTGCCCATGCGGACCCATCCCAGTACTATTTGATCAAGCGATCAAAGACTTTCTACTACTACTGTATGCAGATTGTACCGAGACTAGCTATATTTAGATCATGATGGGTTCCGAGGTTGCTTTATCCGTTCGTAGTGGTGGACCTGTGGGTTCTGCTGTTTCTTGGCCCTTGGTAGAATTTCTGCAAATCATAGAGATTTTTGAGAGAAACCACACATTTTGAGATGGGGTTTCCTTTCTTTCCCTTAGCTGCTATTTTCAGGGGTTCCTCGTTCTCACCTTCATTAGTTGCTATGTCCTTGAAAGCACCAACATTGTTTGTGGGGTGTAGTATCACTTTGAGTGCGACTATGTTGAGTCTGATGGTCCGTTGTAAGCCCAACATGAGTGCTTCGTACTCAGCAACATTTTTTTTTCACTCCAACTATATGTAGCTTGAAATCATTCATTTTCTTTTGTTTTAGGTGACTTAGATATACCTCTTCCTTGAGCCATCATGTGTGTTTGATTCATCAAAATCCATGGCCAACAGCTTGTCTATACATGGACCATTTGACATGATAGTACTCCTACTACTATTGCTGCTACTGCTACCACTACTATTGGTGCAATGCACTAGTATAGGTTTCATTACCATCAGTTGGGCAAGGAAGGAGTCCCAACTGCGTGCCTGGTTGGGTTGGAGCTGGCCATGTAGGATAACACCCCAATGTTGTTTCTAGGAGGTAGTTGCCAAACATGAGTTTTGCAATGGCCAACGGTTCATTCTAATCGTTAATGGGGGTAACATTGTGCTTCATATACCTCTTAGACAATACCCGGATTTGGTTTCATCTGCCCTTGTAAAAAAACCACACGTGGGACTAGTTTATAGCAAAATATCTGTCTAGCTTCCTAGACTAGTCTCTGCTGAGTAGTAGACCATATGCCTCTTGTATGTCCACAATAACTATGTTGATGCATTGGTGGACTCGATTGTCATGAGATAGTTGGATGATCATATCTCGTAGTTCACCAATGGCTAGTATTGATGTTCGATCAAATTGGATGATTGGCGCAGATGTCTCGCTCCATTGTGCATTGATCTTTTTTGTAATGGAGAATGGCACGATGTTGGCAGCCACGCCCGAATCAACTAAGCAATTCTGAACATTATAGTTAAAAATTTCAAATGATAGCAGGATTGTAGGGCAACCTGAGATTGCTTCTTCCATCCAAAGTGTGTTGAGCATAGTGGAAAGTGATTAGGGAGGTGTGCTTGCTCCCTTGCTGATAGAGGTTGCGCTGTCCATTGCTGCATGTCCCAATGTGCGTAGTAGGATGTCTTGCTGACTCTGGATCTTAGGTAACTCAAACAAACTAATGCTTTACTGATTTTTCTTCATGTCATCAACAATGTTGTAATGCAAGGGTAGTAAATTCACTGAGGTGTCTGGGGTAGAACAGATGTTCATGTTGTCTGATAGAGTGTTTTGCAGCTTAATACTCATGGATGTACTCTTATCTGTTGCTGTCTTCCTGGACTTTTGTTTTTATTTTCTGCTTTGGGGTAGCCAATGGATCGACCTTCCTCATAAGTAGTCTCATATTTTCTTATGCTTCTCCAAGTGTAAGGGGAGCCCCTTTACTCCTGAGATTGTATCGGTCACTTTGCTTTTGGGGCTACTTCTCGGTGTTCATTTTTGACCTTGCTTGTGACCAATGATACATGTTCACCACATGCCCAAAACTTGATGGTTCATCAGGTGCAACCTCTTCGTCATCACCAGTGTCTTCCAGTTTCTCTTGCATACCATTTTCCACATTGAGTGTATGAATGCATATAGAGCTTGCGACTCACTTCCAATCTGAATAAGAGTTCTCGGGGTGATGTTCTTCATGGAATGAATAGAAATTGGGATCTGCGCACTATTCAACTTGGAGCATAGATTTCTACGCAGTTTTTGGAGCGAACTGGTTACTACTTGATGAGCTTCTTTCCTGCCTCTGCTTGGGTGGATGGTTGCTCGTAGATGTGTCCATTTTCTATTGTTTGAGCTTGTACACTTCTGTAGTTAAGTTCTTGATGAGGCGAGTAAGGGTTTCAATATCGGTTGCTTCCTTTTCTCTACCCTTTCTCGGCATCGCTTGGGACTTCCTTCTTGCGTCTCTGGAGTCCTTTGTTGGTTCTTCATCCTTGATGAATCCAATTGCGCATAGACATTTTTCAATAGCAATCGCCTCTTCACAACTTTCCAAGAGTGTTGGTTTTGCAGCTTGTTTGATGAACTGTGTAATGTAAGTCAGTAGTGCAGACGTGTAGTAATCGACAATGATGGAGTCATGAGGCTTAGTCTGATGCAAACTTGTTCAATACGCATGTAAACATATGATTGAAGTCTTTCACTTTTTCTTTTCCCTCCATCTTCAGGCTTCCAATTCTTTGAGTAGCATTGCTAGGGTCTTGTCATCAACAAAATTTTCAAGGAACATGCATTTGAATGCACCCCAATTTTTTATAGAGTTCCGTGGGAGGCTGTGATACCATGCACCTACGTGACCATCCAAGGTACATGGAAGCAATCTACATGGTACATCGTCATACCATACCTCAAGGGTCTGCAGCTACAGGTAGAAGTTCTCCAAGTGATCTTCTACCTTCACCATGTTGTCAGTGTCAAAGTTGATGTTCATTATCTCCACTCACTTCGACATCTTATGCAGAACAACTGGGACAACCAATGGTCGCTGAGTCATCTATTCCAGATTTGGGTCAGTCATCTCTTCTTCTTCTTTTTCCTTCTCCTCTCTTTCAAAATATGATGGTTCCGGCTCTGAGTCCATTGGTTCGTCTCCACCTCCACCTCCTCCATTGGTTTCCCCTCTGTATTTAATAGCTTCTGCCAGACATTCAAGTGTCGTAAGGACTACTTCTTCTGCCGATGATAGAACAACTCCTGTAGGAGTCGCTTTTGACTTCCTTGATGTGTATAGAAGATGTTGTATGCCTTGGATCAATCTGACTACTTTTGTGAATTGGCGAGTGATGGGAGGGACAAAATGAAGGTGATGATACAGAATCTCATGCTCAGTCTTAGGAGGTGAGGAGTAACCAACTGCAATGTCGTGTGTAGGTGAGAGGGAGTGCGAGTTACTGCCTTGACCAAATGGTTGACCAATGAGTGTGAGAGGATGTTCAGCCATATGCAACTGGATACCCTTCTTCTAGTGCTAGAAATGTTGACATTGTTGGACCCGCCAACATTCAGGGGATCACCGTGGTATGAAGTCCCAACTAGACCTCACACCATTTGGTGTGAGAGTCCCATCCAATATGATGGCCTGGTTGCCACTATCTTAAAGATTTGCCTCAACCCTTGCTTGTCAACACAGTACAGTGGTCTGCTTTATGTTCAAGAAATCATGTTCACGTGCCTAGTGATTGTAAGTGTTACTTGTGTCAATGGTTCTTTCACTGTAGAGGGAGAGGGTGAGAGCGAGTCCCAAGTCGGTTGGGAGTAAGTCCCAACTCTACTTGAAACACAAAACACAATAGGACGTGCACAACTTTCGGAGGAACATTCCACACAGATGTGGCAGTCACAACACATAAGGGAAGATAACATGTACAACACTCAATGGATGCATCCGCACGAGTGCAATGATTTTTACAACAAGTTTTATGTGAAACGACTATCTGATGTTCAGGAAGGTATCTACCATTAGCGAGACATCACTAATAGCATATACAACACATTTTCATTAATAGATTATGTATTACAACAAGTGAAATAGTTCAAGTGTGAAATGCAGGTTAAAGAAACATGCATCACAAGTGTTTAGGATTAGTATTACAATATTTACAATACATGTGTGAAAACGTGTTGGCCTGTTAGTAGGCTTTTGAATTAAGCGAAAGTATAAAGGTACATTTTTACACCATACATCATTGACCCCATCAGTGGGGAATTAGAGCCACTAATTACTCCTCAAAGAAAAGATAATAGAGTCTCTTGGCTATGTGGGAGGAGCTAAGGTGAAAAGTCCTTTGCATGTACGAATGAGGGGGTATTTATAGCCAAGGGTGAAACTAACCCTTGTGGCTATTCGACTACCCTCATGATTGTTTTACTTCCAAGGATCTTCGACTTTCATGACTCTTTGGACAACAAGCGGGTCTCTTCAACTTCCATATTACATTACATTGATAGACATTATGGCCCACAGTAGAGATGTGGATGACATGACTCATAACATGACTTGAAATGACAGTGCTAGTACATTCATGCTACTGCTGGTGTGCATGTTGAGCTGCAGTGATGCTAGGTGATGGATGTCCTCATGGTGTGTTGCAACATCACCTCTACATGGAAAAGTGCGCGGAGTCTTTCAATGGTCATTGATTCACTTGATGTTGCGTTTGCACATTGCTCCTTGCTTGTATGTTAGAAGGCTTGATAGGTTCGTTTGTTCACGAAAGGTGCATGTTTGTTTCTCTGTCCGTTCGTGAGCACATATTGAATGTTTGCTCGTTGGTCCATCCGTGAACACATCTTTGCATGATTATCTATTCGCGAGAACATCTCTTTACATGCATCGCTTGTTCTTCCATTGGTGAACTTGTCCTTCTGCATGTGCTCCCTTTGTTCATCCCATTTGTTAATGTGCCATGTTTGTTTGTCTACCTATTCTGGCAGTCACTCACGATGAGATGACATCAAATCCAAAACCTCCTAGTCTACCATGATACATGGTCATTTCAGATTCAGGTGACCGGGACAGGAAACAAGGTTGTGAGGTGGGATGGAGGCTCAAGGCACTACTAATGAAAATTGTGCAAGAGCCACTGGGTGATGAAGATGGGCAATCTAGGTCGGCAATGATTGACTGTGATGTCTGGCTCAACTAGAGAACAAAATTGCATAGTTTTTTAGGGGAATAGTTCGGGCAGGAAAAATCTGCGCAGTTTCTAGAACGAGCAGGCAATGGGGGCTTGGCAGCAAAAACTATGCAATTTTTTGGAGGAATAGGCTTTGATGCAGGGAGGATTGGCAGAAAAATTTGCGCAACTTTTTGGAGGAACTGGCCGTGAGATTAGCAACCAAAACTGTGCAATTTGTGGAGAGAATTGGCAACTAGCTTGTAGGTTACTGGTGGCAGAAACTGTGCAATTCCCGGGATTCAGCTACTGGAGCTTGGCAGAAAAAACTGCGCAATTCTTGGAGTGAACTAACAATCTGTTGTTGGGAGCTATTGGGGGAAACACTGCGATGAGGCTGGGAGGCTGTCCTGTTGATCACCTCTACGCAATTTCTGGGCTGAGTAGAATGCTGGACAGAAGAGGGCCTACTCATGAAAATTGAACAATTTTCTGTGTGATTTGTTAGTCAACTGTCAAGAGGGTTGGCAGGAAACATTACACAATTTTCTAAGGGAGACAGAGATGGGCACTTGGTGTCTGTTCGGCCTGTCTGTGCAATTTTCTGAGTCAGCAGAGTGGGAAATGCTTGCATCATCTGCACAATTTTTAGGGGAGTCAGCCCCGTGGTGGCTATCAGGTAAAACTCTCTGGTTGAGCAACATGGAGACTGATTGATTTTCTTGCGAGTAGAACAACTTGAAATGAATTTCTTGGTGCTTTTGCACTATTTGGGGTGATAGTCGATCGAGTCGATGGAGGGGTGATGGTTTGGCTGTCAGAGGGGTGTCTGGTCATCATAATTGCAACAAAATAACTAAGTGTGTGAATGAGTGAAAGATGCATATGTGATCTCACGAACACACACTTGCATGAATCGACAATGAGACAACTCAAACCATCTAGACATACATGTTCAACATGACTGACTGACAGTACAAGCGACAAGTGCGACACTTGTGATTGATCATTGGTCGAGCGTGATGATGCTTGCGTGACAATGAATGTGACTCTGTGTGTGAGTGCAACAACTATTTTCT
Source organism: Pinus tabuliformis (assembly GCA_031772625.1). Taxonomy (NCBI): domain Eukaryota; kingdom Viridiplantae; phylum Streptophyta; class Pinopsida; order Pinales; family Pinaceae; genus Pinus; species Pinus tabuliformis. The sequence continues at coordinate 1,535,450,650 of CM062818.1, read as the reverse complement.
TAGCGAACACAACAAGTACACTCAAAGTGAAGACTTTGAGCATGACCAGAACATGGTCGTAAGCATGACTTTGACATCAACATGAAAAAACTTAGGTGAAATAAACAAGCAGGGCAGACGCGAACACTCACATGAGCTCACAGAGTGAACCTGAGTGTGTGTAGTCATCAAGTGAAATTTTGAAGGGAGGCTTTGAAATTGGGTGCAGGCTAACATTTTGGAGGGTGGTTGTAGCTACTACAACACTCTGTCATGAAAAAAGAGATTTCACGTGAAGATTAAGTACTAGAAAGGAGTGTACACATGAAGATAGAATACCAGAGTGCATTGATCCGAGGAAAAAAGTGAAAATAGGGGGCAAAGCCAATTACGGAGTCCCAAAATGATATCCTGCAGGAGTCAGTGTGATTTTCGTAGGAAAGCCTAACAATAGCTATGTGGGAAGGTTGATAGATGGCTAACATTCCAACAATGTGTTACACCACACTATTTAGCTAGCCTCAAAATATAAACATAGTATATCATACTTAGAAGATGGTTAATACATTGCTCAAAATAAAACTTAGGATATGTTGTAAAGTTAATACGGTGCTCAAAATAAAACTTAGGATATGTTGTAAAATTAATACATTGTTCGAATTAATGGAAAGTGAAGTTGCAATAAGAGGTTCATTTGGTTGCCCAATCAAATAGAAGGAAAACTTTGGTTAAGCATTATCATCCCAGCCTCCACTGCTTAGTTGCACTAAAATTTTGGTTAAGAAAATGATAAAAAAAAGTCAACAAAATTAATAGGCAGTCAGTGGCATAATGATCACTATATACCTACCTTGGCAGGTATAATAACCCAATCCTTAATAATTTCTATGGTGACTCATTTTTTGGAAATAATGTTGTTGATGCTTCCTCTTTTGAAAGTATGTATAAATAATTCACATTCCTTCATACAAATCAGATTGATGTAAATATTTTTGTAAATTATGTTAGTTCTTGTACAAATGTTATGCATAATTTATTATATTTAAACATAAATAAAAATTATAGTTAAAGTAATTCAACAACTCCAACTCAAATGAGGGTGTAGGAGTTGGTTATGTTCTCAATGATCCTCAAGGGAATACACATTTGTCGACCTTCCACCTGGAACTATAATGCAATAATAACATTGATGAATATGAGGATTTGATTCAAGCTATTACGAACATGATATGTTTGGATATTAATCTACTCAAAGTGTTTGAAATCATTTAAAGAACTATCGAGATGAGGTATGGTAACCTATCTTATTTTTAAAAATTCTATACATATGAATAGTTTCGTTACCTCGAAACCAAAATGTACATAATGATTTAATATCTAATATAGCTTCTAGAATTAATCCTTTAAAAGATAATCGAGTCGAAAAGTTTATTGTCAAACTTGTTTACATGCCTACAATTCCAAATAGTATTATTGATTGGAGAGTGTTTGATAATGATTCCCAAACCATATAATTATTGATACAAGAAGATACATTTATAGGATCAATAATTTAATAAGATAAAAATGATGTAATAATGAACATGTTGGCTCCATTTACAAACCAAAAAAGAAAATTTAAATTTTGAAGTCTATTATAGGACTACAAAATTTTATGATTTGCAAGACAACTTCAAGATAGTAACCAATTGCAAAACCAACAATTCAACAATGTAGTGAGAAGTTGTCAAGCCAGGTACTAAACCATTTCCGCAAAATATTAAATTAAGTATAGGTTTTACTCCAACAAAAATCCTATTTTTTGTTCATTTATTCAAAGAGTATAAGAATATATTTTCCTAAACATACCAATATTTAAAAACTAAAGACAAAAAAAATATTCAACATGTGATTCTTTAAAGAAATACCTAAAGGATTTCCAATGAGATATAAGAAAAATGTGTTGAGATTGCAACAAGATGATGGAGCTTAGTGAAAAGAGTCGCCTTCACTAAGTGGGCCCGCAGGCAAATTATGGCGCAAGTTATATTTTTTGATCCCAACAGGGATGATCACAGTATGGGTGATCACAGTATGAGTGATCACAGTATGAGTGATCACAGTATGGGTGACCATAGTATGGGTGACCACAGTATGAGTGATCACAGTATGAGTGATCAAAGTCTATTTTTAGACTAGCTGTCAAAAATAGAAAAGTCAAATATTATTGTCTGATAATAATATTTGCACTATAAACTTGATCTTATTCTCTTGGAGCACTTCAGGATGAGCTACGGATGTGGTACATGCAGGTCCCAGAAGGAAATACGTGGTTACCTATGGGATGACTAATATTTGCATGCAGTACTTCAGTTAGAACTCAAGTGACTTGAGTTTAGTGGACTGGAGGTGCAGTTGATGGAGTTGTGTTAAGTTTAGCTTTGTTAAACTGGTTGTATTTAGTCTAACTGGAAAATAGACTAGAGATGAGTTGGGTGAATTAGTTATTAATTAATTCACAAGTTATTAACTCATAATGCAACTATAGAATACATCAGTTAACTCAGTTGCATGTCAGTGCATTTTTAGTTCAGCAGGGACAGGTGTTAGAGGATCAGATTGTTATCAGTTATGACTATAGTTGTGCATGATTATTTGCACAATCAGAGGGATTGAGTATGCCAATGAATTGGCCAATACCAAGAATTGTAGCCTGTGCTCATGTCCAACACAATGTGAGTGAATTTTTGCAGGTGAAATACGAGTTTGGTAAACCATTCTCATATGTTCTTGAATAGGTATTGAGCTGGAGAGGCACGCAAGCAGTGGAATAGATTTGGAGATCAGATCTGAGCTGTATTGAGTGTAACAAGTGGAGCTGGTACTGGATTGCTTGTGATAAGCATTGTACTTTGTAATGTTACATGGTCTCAATAATTAATATACAGATAGTGTGGGGTTTTTAGCGAGATGCTTTCCCCGGGTTACATACTGTGTTAATGTCTGAATGCTCTTGATGTTTTATTGTTATTGATGCTGCTATATTGATGATCAACGTAGAGGAGCTTATGTATTGTGTATGTATTCCGCAATAGTACATGATCAAGATAATCTCTATTGAATATGTGTTAAATTATTCAAAATTTCTACATGGTATCAGAGCTAGATGATTTGTAGAAAAAGTTTCTACATGGTATTGGAGATGCTTGATTTGTAGAAGAGATTTTTACAGGATATCAAGCGAGGATTGATCATCAGATCTATTATTTAGAAAGTGTTTACATTTTATTTCTCCAGGCAGAGTCTGTAATCGGGCCAGGTAGCCTCTGGATTCATCCTTCTTTTGGAAGGTGAGATATCTGGTGAATGCCCATACAGTCAATCTCTGTACGAGAAATATTGTGTTCTCACGAATTTTAGATCGGAAGTGGTTGAGTTTGAGCTGGTGGAAATCGAATTTGCAGCAGTGTTGTTGAAATGTCTTTCAACGGATTGCAAATGTTATTCCAAAGCAAGAGTGACCTGGCACTTAAGGATAAACTCAGAAACAATAAAGGTGAGAATGGATCTTCATAAAAGGTATCTGATGAAGAGAATTGTGCTTTGGCTGCCAAAGCAAAGAAAGGGAAGAGCAGGAACGCTTCTTAGTCTGGTGCGAAAGGAAAGAAGCAGGATATGTCCAAGGTGAAGTGTTTTCACAGACACTATGCCACTAATTGTTCGCAGAAGAAGAAAAACAAGCAGGCTGTTGGATCTTCAGCAGGAGAGGCTCTAGCCTCACAGTTTGAGCTTGATTTTTCATTGATCGCATGCTTGGTCTCAAGTGTGATGGGATCGGTGTGGTTCTTGGACAGTGGTGCATCTTTTCACATGACGGGAGATAGAGATTTGTTCTTTGATCTAGAGGACAAAGATCTTGGAGTGCACATCGAGATGGGAAATGATGGTAGATACAGTGCGACCAGTATCGGCACCATTTCCTTTGAGAGGGAGTCTAGTAAACCCTTCGTATTGAAGGAAGTCATGCATGTTCCAGGATTGAAGAAGAATCTTATCTCAGTGGGGATGTTAGAAGACAAGGGGTATGATGTTGTTTTCAGTGAGGGAAAGGCTTTCCTGCGTAGCAAGACAACTGGTGAGATCCGGAAGATAGGGGTTCGAGTGAGGAACCTTTATCAGTTGCATGTAGATGGATGCGCAACAATGGCGGGCAAGGCAGAAGGATTTTTGAGCCGGGATGATGGTGAGCTGTGGCATAGGAGATTGGGTCACCTTCACCATGGAGCCTTGAAGATACTGCAACAGATCACTACAGGGCTTCCTAAAGGCACACTTGCGCAGTCAGACCAGTGCAAGGGGTGTACTTTGGGGAAGTTTGTGAAAGCCACCTTTCACAAGAAGGATAGTCGCGCCACGACGATCCTTGAGAGAATTCACACAGACATGTGTGAACCTTTCTCAGTTGCTTCGACAGCAAAACAAAGGTATTATGTGATTTTTGCTGATGATTTCTCTCGTAAGTGCTAGATCTTCTTCATGCAGAAGAAGAGCGAGACATATTCAAAGTTCTGTGAATTCAAAGCACTGGTCAAGAAGGAGTCGGGGAAGAAGGTGAAGGCTCTTAGGAGCGATAATGGTGGTGAATACATCTCAGATGAGTTCAAGGATTTCTGCAAGGTAGAAGGGATTTGAAGAGAGCTCATAGCTCCCCATAACCCACAGCAGAATGGGGTAGCTGAGCAGAAGAACAGAACGATTGTGGGTGCTGCACGGGCAATGTTGCATGATAAGGGCCTACCCCTTCACTTGTGGGCGGAAGCATGCAATACAACAGTTTATGTGCAGAACCATTGTCCTCATAGGATACTTGGCATGAGTACACCCGAGGAGGCTTATTCTAGTAAGAAACCTGAATTTTCTCATTTGAGGATTTTTGGTGCTAACGTTTACATGCATGTGACGAAGGATTCCAGGAAGAAGTTGGATCCGAACGCAGAGGTTGGGATATTTGTGAGGTACACTAATACACCCCACAACTATTATGTGTATTTGCCAGACAGTGGTAAAACTGTCGTGCAACGGGATATAAAATTTCAGGAGGAGAAAGCCATGAAGTGTTCGCTTGAGAGGGAGCTACACTTGCATGCAGATGAGGAGTTATTAGTTCCTAAGGATGAGCTTCAAGACATGGATCAACCACAGGATGAGGTTCATGGAGTGGAAGAGACCACTCATGCAGTGCCAACCATCAAAGGGCGAAAGCGCTTGATAGAAGCTGAGCGACTGGCTCAAGATGCAGAGAAAGTTGTAGGACCACCTACAGCCCAACGCAGGTAGAGACAGTCACCTGATCGGTACACTAGATACATGGCTCTTATGAGCAAGTGTGTTGTGACTGAGCAATCCTCTTTCAAGGAAGCTGTGGAGGATCCCGCATGGGTAGATGCCATGGTGGAAGAGTATGATTCTATTGTCAGAAACAGTGCATGGGAGATTGTTCCTAGACTGGAAGGGAAATTAGTGGTGGGTGTGAGATGGATCTACAAAGTTAAGCAGGCAGCTGACGGGAGTGTGGAGAAGTACAAGGCAAGATTTGTTGCCCGAGGCTTTTCACAGATAGAGGGGATCGATTATGAGGAGACCTTTGCACTTGTCGCAAGGTATTCTTCAATACGTACGATTCTTGCTCTCTCAGCGCAGATGGGATGACACATTCATCAGATGGATGTGAAGACTGCGTTCCTCAACGGAGTCATTGAGGAGGAGGTGTACATTGAGCAACCCGAAGGCTTTGAGGTCTTTAGCAGCAAGTCGCATGTGTGCAGGCTCAAGAGAGCGTTGTGTGGGTTGAAGCAAGCACCATGTGCTTAGTACACACGGATAGACAGCTATTTCACAGGACTTGGATTCTCCAAGAGCGAGGCGGATCCTAACCTATACCAGATTGTGGTGGAGGGTAAGTTGCTTATCATTGTACTGTATGTTGATGATTTGATTCTAACGGGTGATGAGCTGTTGATACTGTCATGCAAGAAGGATCTTGCTATAGAGTTTGAGATGAAGGATTTGGGCCTCCTTCACTATTTACTAGGATTGGAAATATGGCAGCGCAGTGGTGGACTGTTTGTTTCTTAGGGCAAGTATGCTCGAGAGATACTGGAGAAGTTCAACATTCATGGCTGCAAGCTTGTTGATACTCATCTTCCTAGAGGTTGGAGGAAGGAGGAAGCCACTTCGGGAGAAGAAGTGGATGCCACTGTTTATTGACAGTTGCTGGGGTCGCTGATGTATTTGGTCAATACACGACCCGATATATGCTATGCAGTTAACCAGCTTTCACAAGCTATGGTTAAGCCTACCAAGCTCTTCTGGAAGGCGGGCAAGCATGTATTGCGTTACTTGAGAGGCACATCGGGATATGGATCTTGGTACATACAGGAGCATGCAGATTGGGCAGGGAGCTCAAGAGGCCGAGTATATGGCAGCAAGGACATCAGGTATCATCATATCAGAGATTGTGTGCAGCGAAGGATCATGTTTCTTTCATACATTCCAACGGAGGATCAAGATGCTGATATTCTGACGAAGGCTCTCACCAGGAGCAAATTCGAGTACCACCGAGGCAGGATAGGGGTTGCTGATAATCCATATCTTGTCGAGAGGGAGTGTTGAGATTGCAACAAGATGATGGAGCCTAGTGAAAAGAGTCGCCTTCACTAAGTGGGCCCGTAGGCAAATTATGGCGCAAGTTCTATTTTTTGATCCCAGCAGGGATGATCACAGTATGGGTGATCACAGTATGAGTGAACACAGTATGAGTGATCACAGTATGGGTGACCACAGTATGAGTGACCACAGTATGAGTGATCACAGTATGAGTGATCAAAGTCTATTTTTATACTGGTTGTCAAAAATAGTAAAGTCAAATATTATTGTCTCATAATAATATTTGGACTATAAACTTGATCTTATTCTCTTGGAGCACTTCAGGATGAGCTACGGATGTGGTACATGCAGATCCCAGAAGGAAATATGTGGTTACCTATGGGATGACTAATATTTGCATGCAGGACTTCAGTTAGAACTCAAGTGAGTTGAGTTTAGTGGACTAGAGGTGCAATTGATGGAGTTGTGTTCAATTTAGTTTTGTTAAACTGGTTGTATTTAGTCTAACTGGCAAATAGACTAGAGATGAGTTGGATGAATTAGTTATTAATTAATTCACAAGCTATTAACTCATAATGCAACTATAGAATACATCAGTTAACTCAGTTGCATGTCAGTGCATGTTCAGTTCAGCAGGGACATGTGTTAGAGGATCAGATTGCTATCAGTTGTGACTATAGCTGCGCATCATGATTTGCACAATCAGATGGATTGAGTATGCCAATGAATTGGACAGTACCAAGAATTGTAGCCTGTGCTCACGTCCAACACAGTGTGAGTGATTCTTTGCAGGTGAAATACGAGTTTGGTAAACCATTCTCATCAGTTCTTGAGCAGGTATTGAGCTGGAGAGGCAGGCAAGCAGTGGAATAGATTTGAAGATCAGATCTGAGCTGTATTGTGTGTAAAAGTTGGAGCTGGTACTGGATTGCTTGTGATAAGCATTGTACTTTGTAATGTTACATGGTCTCAATCATTAATATACAGATAGTGTGGGGTTTTTAGTGAGATGCTTTCCCCGAGTTACATACTGTGTTAATGTGTGAATGCTATTGATGTTTTATTGTTATTTATGCTGCTATATTGATGATCAACGTAGAGGAGCTTATGTATTGTGTATGTATTCCGCAATAGTACATGATCAGGATAATCTCTGTTGAATATGTGTTAAATTATTCAAAATTTCTACAAAATGCATCTGAGCATACCATACCACAACAAATTAAAAGGGAGCTTGGTAAATTGTTCGAGGCAAGATACTTTTCCACATTTAGCATTCTCGATGGATGTGCAATATGGTACCTATGAGGAAGAAGAATGGGAAATGAATATCCATATTAATTTTATAAATATAAATAAAGAATCTAATAAAGCTAATTATCTTGTTCCCCCTATGGAGTAGACCTAATAGTGTGTTTTAGGTTTCGAAATGTGTTGTTCACGATACAATTGGGAACTAGTAGCTCACAATGACCGATTGAAAACTACTTTCAAAACAAAATGGGACGTCTATGTTTATTAGAAAACTCTTTTTTGAATAATTAATGTTTTCATTTCAACAACATATAGAAATTACATTTAGAGGAATAAGCTATATATCGATTATAGTTTATCGAGAAGTTCTCACTATGTTTACATAAAATAGGCAAGACCATTTACACCATTTTAGTGAAATTTTTTAATGTTGGGGAAGGTATGACATATTTTTAAACTCTAAGAAAACTATTTTATTAGTTGCAAGAGGGAAAATCTTAGGTTTTGGTGTTTCAAAATTTTAGGTTTTGGTGTTTCAAAATTTAGTATAATGATAGATCCTAAAAGATCAAAAATGATACAAAAAATTATTTTCTGCATAACAAAAAGAATATGCACTTATGTTTAGGAAAACTTGGTTTTGCGAGAATGTTTACACTTAGATTTGTAGAAATTGTTAAACAATTGCAGCATATGATTAAGAGAATTTCCTTATTTAAATCTAATGAAAAAAATTCATCTTTCATTTCTATCAAACAAGGAATAGTATAGGCTACAACACTTACGAGCCCTAATTTTAGTAATTAATAGGTTATTTATCTTTTTTCCACTGATATATATATATTTCTATAAGCATCATTTAGAAATAATTCCTATCTTTTTTATGTGTTTTCAATTGCTGGTTGTTGAATTAAATTATCTTGAAGTACATAAACAATATATCATTATACTCAAAGTAGTGAAGAATTTCATGCCACATCTAGTCATGTCTCCTACCAAGATGACTGTGTGTAATCCTATAGTATGTCATTTGTTAGTTATGAAAGAATTATGAGATAAATGTGCAAACCGGATGACAACACTTGGGGAATACGTTTTGGAAATTAAACGAACCAAAAATAGTTTGAGGAAAGTGTTTATGCAACTTAGTGGTTGAATTATAAGGGTCTCGTGTCGATGATGATCTAAGATGGCACGATGGGAAGATGAAGGTGAAATTAAGATTCAAGAAACTTATTATGTGCCCATTTCCACCAAATCATGCTGTAATGATTTAAAAGTTTATGTTAGTGATGGTTTTGCTCCTCCATACCTAGACTCTAAGAAGAAAAGGTCACTAAGGCTCATCGTTTCTTAGTTCAACTCATAGATTGAGTATTATTTAGAAAATTTATGATAACATTCTATTTATGTTTTTAGAGAAGAAAAATGTTGAGAAGGTGTCAAAATAATTGCACAATGGTCCAATAGTAAGTTATTTTGGTGGTGACACAATAGCACACAAAATCCTACATGTTAGATATTACCAGCCTACAATATTTAATTATAAATGTTTTCAAAATTCTATAAGTAGAGAAAAGGAACATTCCTTTCTTTATAGCGTATGGTCATCAAAAATACATATCAATAATGGGGATTAGATATAATTGGGGAGATTACTAAAAAATATTCACAATCACAAAATTATTTCTTCAATGCCACTGATTATTTTATGAGATGGATTGAAGTTATACCACTCAAGCCTATTAGTGATAACCAAGTAATCTCTTTACTTGAATAGAATATTATCACATATTTTAGCGTTGTCGATTCCCTTGTTTGATAATTCCTATTATTTTTTTCTTTAAAATTAACTAAATTTTCTACCCATAAATGAATTAAAATCATATATTGGGAAAATTGTTATTGACAAGGAAATAGTCTAGCATGATCTACGAACGAAAACCTTTTAAGAATTATAAATACAATTAGTGAAGAAAATAAACATCATAGGCATAAAGCCCTTCAAATGCTTGATGGGTAGGCTAAGTCACACCAAATGTAGCTTTACAAAGTTTCCCATACTTCCTTTTTTATGTAAAGGAAGTTATTCTTCCCCTAATCATTTTTTATCTTTTTTGCAACTAGCTCAATCTTTTAGACAAGAATCTTGCCCAACGATGTAGTGCATATTAGAATCTAGAATAAAATTGGAAGGGGGAGTAGGTAAATCAAAGAATGAATTCAGTCTTCATCAACATGTTATTAAGTGATGGTTTAATAGAACTTTGTTGGATAACAAAGACTTCACTATCAAAGACTTAGTCTTGAAATGGGATAAATACAATGAGGAGAAAAAAAAGCACCAATACTTATGGCTTTTTCCATTGAAAATATTAGAAAAGGTTACCCCTTAACATACATTTTGCCATCCTTAGAGGGGGATTTAGAAAGCCTCCCCATGAATCTGGACAACTTAAAGAGATTATATGCACAAAGTACTTTGTGTCAACAATTTTTATTTATTTTGTATATGATGTAGTTATTTCAATTATTAATTGAATTTTTTAGAACTTGATTATGTTTGTTTCTAATGAATTGAATTTTGATCTTTGTTTCACAATTTCTTATTGAATAATGGTTGTTGTAACAAGAAACTTTTTTGAAAAATTATTAGTAACAATTCTCTATCTATAAATTCTCAAGGAATCTTTACCTAAAGAATAACAAAACATTCCAATATTTTGGATGAGGCTATTGCAGTGAATATTTATATTTAAGCTACACTTACCTCTGCAAGTTTGTTTTGAATAAATTCAATTTAGTATTGTTTCTGCATGGGATTTACATAAATAAATAAATAAATGATATACTAAATGAAAACTATAACCGAAAACAAGGTTTAAGACAATTTTTTCATGCCTCAACGATTATTATATAAAATTACTCATACACCACCCCAAAGAAAAACAAAGAGGAAAGTTGAAATTTTTGTAAACAATGTAGGAAGTACGGGCACACCTATTAGGGATATGGATTCTCACTAGTAGTGGGTGGATTCTTACTAGCACTCGGTCCATGATTATATAACATTAAGCTATCAATGATAGGAACACTGATGGGAAATGAAACAATGCCATGTAAAAATGAGATAAAAATGAAATCCATATACAGGTTTTTTTAATTGAAATAAGAATTTCAAGAGAATTGATAACATGATTATATGGTATTAAGGTGTGAATGGTATGGACACTCATGGGAAATGAAGCAATGCCATGTGAAAAGGAGATGAAAATGAAATTCATGTACACCCTTTTTTAATTGAAATAAGAATTTACAAAGAGTTGATAATTTTGATCAAATAGGTTGCCACTATTACACCATATTCAACTATTTCATAAATTTCACAAATGATCTAATTAGAGCATGTTTTCGAGACTTGAACCCATGCACTTGGGCAAACGAATTGTTCACCAAATCACTAGAGCTAAAATCCTTTAATAAAAGTTATAAAAACATCAATAATAAAAAAAACTTTATTTTTATGAAAAAAATTAATAACTAATTAAAATAATAACAATAAAATTATGTTAATTAATAAAATCTATCAAACCAATATTAAAAGATGAGTACTTAGATTTACAAAATTATTTTTCAAAAATATTTATTATATTATATTCCTTTAATTTTCAAAATTCACAATAGAAGAATTATTCTTCATCTTATAGATAAAAGGTGTCCTAAATTAATAATGGCAAAGAAAACTAGTTGATTGAGCTAAGCACCCATTGGTGAAGTTGCAAAACAACTCTCCCGTGATGATATGAAACCTCCGTAAGATAATGGGAGCTCTTACAATTTTTAGTTATTGAACTATGTCTTCATTACTTGATGATTTGATTTACTTTGTTTAGAATATTTTAGTTTACATTTTGAGTTTTTTTTTACTCAGTTGAACTCGTTTTATGAGTTCTCTCTTTGAAAATTATTATTTGTTGGAATTCATCTTAATATTTGTTTGAATTCATCTTAATCTTTAAAGGAAGATTTTATAGATGGTTTGAGTTTTAAAAGGAAGAATTTAGAAATTGTTTAAGTTTTAAAGGAGAAACAAGTAATCATCGAGCGTGAAATGAGAGTTCACTAGAGTGAAAGTAACTATCGAAGGTAATTATCGAAGGTGAAATGAGAGTTCACTGGAGCGAAAGTAATTATCGAAGGTTAAATGAAAGTTCAGTGGTGTAGCATTATATGGAATCAAATTTGGGTTTTGATTATGGTCGGGATTAAATTTTTACTAATATCTAACCTACTTACCATGAACTATAACTCAAAATATATCAAATTGAGAGAAGTATATAAATAATGAAATTTATTAATCACCTAATCAATGTGGGGTTTTTAATTTTGAACTATTGGAATTAAAACCACATGTCAATCCAACGTTGCATCTCTGTGCAAATTGTTAACCTTATTCCTAATTTCTATAAAAGCAAATTGAATTTAAACACAAATTACGACCAGAGAAATCAGAGAAATCATTGAAATGAGTGAATCTTTTTTATTTATTTTATCACTATAATTTTATTTATTTTTTTGAAAAGTTTAAACAAATTATTCTAACCCCGGGCAACTGTTTGTATAAATATATAAGGGATGGATAAGTAATCTCAAAGGCTAGGAATGAGTTGGACAAACGAAACAAGGACGTATTTTTGTAAACAAATATGACTGTAATTTTTTTCGATTTGAATTATATTTTTTCAATTACCCAATGGACTTGTGAGTTAGAAATTGAAAATTCTTATACCAAAATTTGGAAGAGGTATATTGTATTAAAATGGTTTAAATAACAACCACATCAAGGAAATTAGGATTGGCTGGAGAATATGTACTTATACTATATATTATTTATCAAGGTGATAATGAGATGCTGAATTGCCGAGTTTTCAGAATTGCCGAGTTTTCACTTTACATTTATGCTAGTGAGGCAGTTGATGTTTATGTTTAATTTGTTTGAAGGATTGTTAGTGTTCAATAATTTTCATATATATTAGAGATTAAAAAAAAATTGATTTAAAATTTAAATATTTAGTATGGTATATTTATGCTTATGTGATTGGGTGAATTTTTTCGCAAATTAACAATTATCTCATATTAGTGTGTTTAAACCAATAAATTTTGTTCTTACGATTAATGAAATATATATATCTATATCTATATAATACCAAAAAATCAGTTAAACCAATTATTACCATTGAAATATATATATATATATATGAAAAACCAAAAGATTAGGTAAACCGACTATTACCATTGTTATTTAAATATTGGCTAGCTTTGAGCAAATGAGTGCTTAGTTGAAACTCATATTAGTAAAACAAACTGGTATACATTGATGCATACATACACATGGACATATATCTTTACAGATATGTGCATATAGATATATTTATGAATACATACATATGAACATATATGTATAGATATGTGCATACAGTTATATCTATCTATTTAGCGCACACATATATGACCAAATTTAGAAACATATATGACCAAATTTAGAAACAAATAAATTGAGAAAATACCAAACCGTAGATTCCTTGGAGTAAGGTAATTAAGTCATTGTTTTACATATCCACAATTCTATCCTAACCTACGTCATCATAGCGCGTTTCCATCTCAAGCATGTTTTAAGCATTGACTTTGACGTCGGTCATTCTACCAACCATCGCACTAACCGACACGACAGGACCACTCTAACACGTATCTTCTTCACGATGTCACTCTCGGGCACCTGGAAAGTTGTTGTACCATTCTGCACTTTCCAATCTTTCATAGGCGGGTGCGGTTTGATCGACTCGGCACCTTGAAGAAGTTGAACTGTCATGTCTGGGGATATCAATGTGGGTCCATCGGATCTATTATTTAATGGCAGCGTCGACTTAATTTTAGGGCAACAAAGAAAGAAGAAAATTTAGAAGCCGATGGTAACGGCTCCCATAATTCTCTGGCGTGAATTCTTTCTCCACCACGGATGGAGGATCACAGACTCACCTACCCAATACCACAGCTATCAGTCTGGTCACCTCAGGCACAACAATATATTCCGTCAACGCTTCCCATGCATCAGATTGATGTAGCACAAATGCTCGTCTTGAATCCACTCTCTTCTTGAATCCACTGTAAGGGTGGAAATAGGCAAACAATATTCAAGACTATGGGGACAGGTAACGAATAACTGGACTGTTATTAGGCTAGGGGTGGAATTTCAAAACAGACTTATTAAAGTTTACCGTTTTCACATTTTTTTTTGGGCTAGTTTTTATAATTTCAATAAAAAAACCTTGATAGTCTTGTAAAATTTGAAGTTGTATTTGATGACTAAATCACCCCGTAACAACAAATTTGCCTGTCAAATTCCATTTTTAATTAAACCTTTAATATTAACTGCTCTATATACATCGTAGTCTATATAATAAAGTCTTGCTGCTGTGATCTAACAGCTGCGCATGGGATTAACTTCCATAAGTCCCCCAGACCATTGCCGCGGCGATTATGTACGTCCGTTGAGTTTACTCCATACACAGCACCAATTCCCAAACGGCCATATTGCAGCTCTGAAATGAAAATAACAATTAATGCACTGTTACATAATATGTACAACATTTAATGCACTGTTACAAATTTAAGTTCATGTGATTGTGTTGGAAAGTTTTCCCAATATATTGAATCTCATTGCACCCAGAGAAACGAGTGCTCTTACAGCCCAGGTGACAGATATCTCTATGTACAATGTTAGAGAGCTTGAATGGAGTTTCTCTAGTTTCTGGTCAACTATTATCATCTTCTGAAACGTTGTAATCATTAAAATCTTCAAATTTATTCCGTAGCATAGTCCCGTTTTTACATCTGCATTGTTTGATTAAGATGGTCTATTCTAAGTGAAAAAATAATGCCTTAAAATAAACATTTGTATTTGGTTAAAGGTAATATGCATTTATGGAGAATGCAGGAAGACTCGATTTTTAGAAAGCATTGTTAGCCCCTTAACTCGTGGTTGTTGTGGTGCTGCTGTAAATTTAGTATTGATAAAGTTATATCATGGTTATGTTTTAAAAAATGATATTTTAGTAGGGTGAGGAATTGAATTGGTTATGTTTTAACAAGACATTTGGTTATTCAAGGCCACATTGACAAAAGAGTTTTAATAACAAGATTCAACCAATTCAGGTGCGGAATTGAACTGATTAAGCTTTAACAAGACATTTGGTTATTCAAGATCCAATTGACAAAGGTGCTTTAACAACGAGACTTAACCAATTAAGCTAATCTTCAAGATTTTCCTTTCCTTCAATGTCTTTTGGGTAACCCAAATTTCCTGGTAAACTGCGTATTGAATATCTTAGACATGAGGTTAGTAATGAAGTAGTTTAGTCATATAAGTTAGTGGTTTATGGAAATTCAAATTTTTGGGTTGGAAGTTAGCTACTTAGTAAAAAAAAATAAAAAATTAATAATGTAAATAATCTTAAATCTTTATTTATAAAATGCAAATAACTTAATAAATTTAATTTTCAACTTAACCAAGAAGAGTAATTTTTAATTACCTTTTTACGATACACATAATATTTATAATAAAAAAGCTTTAAAATATCAAAAGTTCCTTTCAATATAGAAAGTCTCTCCACTTAATTATCATTGAGATATAGTAATAAGTTGAAGTAAAACACAATATCACTTTCTAATTTAACTGTTCATTGTTCATGCCATGTAGATTAATCACTAATGCTAAATCATCAGTTTAAATTTTATGATTTTGCCAAAAAAGTTCCTTTCAATATAGACAAGTCTCTCCAGTTAATTATCATTGATGTATAGTAATAAGTTGAAGTAAAATGCAATATCTTTCTAATTTAGTTTTTAATTGTTCATGCCATGTAGATTAGTCACTACTGCTAAAGCATTAGTGTAAATTTTATGATTTTGTCTCTGATCATTTCTTTGTTAGGTGTGTTAAGCCTCTTAAATATGTTGTTGAGGTTGATGATGAATTATCGTTGAGGTAGATTAATAAGTTATTTTTTAAAGTGTGTTAAGCTTTGAGGTTGATGATGAATTATCATTGAGGTAGATTAATAAGTTATTAAAGTGAAAAGTAATACCACTTTCTAATCTCATTATTTATGTCAAGTAGATTAAGAACTAATGCCAGTACAGATAATGAATTACCATTAAAGCATATTAGTAAGTTGTTAAAGTGACATGTAATATAGTTTTCTAATTTATTTTTTTTGTTTATGTTAAAGTTTAACATTAAATCAATATCACTAGTAATTTAGAGATTAGGTAATGGTATCATGGAAGGTTAAGCACAATAAAGAATGAGCATTCCATCACCATTTTCTAGCATGAAGACCTTCTCTAAATGATAGGGATGGTGAAGATTAAAGAAGGCTTAACATAAACTAAATATGTCTCCTTGAGAACATTGGTTGGCATTATGTGAAAGGTAGAAGCATATCTCCTTGTGATGAAAAATTGTCCCCATAAGAATACAATTAGAGAAAGTTACATGAATAAAGACTAAGCTTCCCACATGCCTTATTAAGTGTAAATTAATTGTATGAGAAACTTTCCTATTTTGACAATTTTGAATAATTTAGTATTCTTATTACAAAAATGCCACAATATTCTCCCAACAACTTCATTAGAAGAGCAAATTCATTGAACTCTAGGTATATCTCAATGTGAGGCTCTAATTTCATAAAAAGGATATTTAACAACTAAACATTGCATATTGCATGTCTCCAATTAGGGTATAATGAAAGATTACAATTAAAGATATTTTCTCCTACAATATTCAATAGTCTATTTTACATATTCATTAATACCCACAAAGCCATTTTTAAACATTTAGAAAATTTGTGACTCACTTTAGATAACCTAGGTTGAACTATTCATTCTGTTACATTGAATGATGGATGTGGAAATCTTAATTGATTCCCATAACGCCTTCTCTGGAAACCCACAACATATAATAATCACGTCTAGAATTTTTCCGAATTCATATATTATTCACAACTAGAAACAACCACAACAATTAACTCCCAACATATAAAAATTTAAGAAAAATTACTTACTTATTAAACTTACTAGTTGGCATATTAACTCAATATAAGTTTTTTTCTTCCAAACCATAGGAAATAGAACCACGTTCCAAGCCCAAGTTGGGCAATGAAGGAACAAGGGTGAATATAGTAATTGCAACAATTATACACAATCCCTAGCAAATTTCCAACATACTTATAATTTACTATTTCATTATATGCATTCCACACACCTCAATTAATTACTAAACATTGAAACACTTATTCTTCAGGCACAACAATACAGAAGAACATCCTTTCTTTCCTAAATAGTCCTTTAAGAAGTCTAGTTTGCCAACTATCTTTGTGCTAAAAAAAAGTACAATGCAATCTATCTTATTTGGAGATCTGATAATGTGGCACATGACAATCTCATTTCGCTCACAATCAATTGCTTCAAATTGGTTCATAATGGTCCATTAATAGTCAGTGGTCTCAATAATAGAGGATAATTATCCAATATAGCTTATTATTTTCAAACATAACCATGAATTGTGAGAAATAGGCATCCATGATGAATAATATTCACATAGATGAATAATATTCAATAATGGTAAAAAATTGATGGATGTATATGAATAATAAAAAACAAATAATGTAAGATAATCTAAATTCCCAACTCCAATGTTATGGTAAAATGTTCTTGCATTTCCAAGAAAATACATATTAAAATCTCACAAATTTTTATTTTTTCTTTCTCTTCTTTTTATATAATTTTTTGTTTTTTCTTTTTTGAAATTTTTTATTTCAAATATTGCTGAAAACAAATTTCAAATATTGCTGAAAACCTTATTTCTGAGAAATTTTGATAACAATTTCTTTCAAATAAATTTATTTGATTTTCAACCCAATTTTTTTTCCAAAATCTACAACTTTCAGAATCCTCCCAAACTTTGTATGAAAATGTGAATTTTAACTTTATTTGAAATTAAAACTTCACTTTTCGATCCCACAAAATTTAAAAACTTCCGTAACAACTTTACTTATTAGTGAACCATTCACAATTTTCAAAATTTAGTTTCAAAAATCCTCTCAAAACATTTTATAAAGGAGAGTTTCCACATTGGTCAATGTTCGAAATCTAAACTCTACTTGGTCAATGTTCGGAATCTAAACTCTACTCGATCAAAGTATAGAAAGTGTTTTCCACCAAGAAATTCTACCGTGCAAAGTAAAATGTGCCCCCACCGACGAACTTTACAAAGTCAAAAGTGATTCACGATAAGTGAATGGAGCGTTTGAACTTCAATCAAAGTTTCGAAATTGAATTTCACTTTTCCAAATGCATTTTTCCATCATGAAGGTCATAATTTTTCGACAGTAGGGCCATCCCCAAAACTTCTCTGATTTTCAACTTAAAAAAATTGTAAATCTACAACTTTCAAAATCCTCCCAGAGCTTTGAATGGAAAATGTAAATTTCACTTTATTAAAGTTGAAAGTTGAAATTTTACTTTTTCCCATCTGATAAAATTAAAAATCTTCACTACCAACTTTACTTATCGGTGAAGCATTCACAATTTTATCAGAATTTGATGTTAAAAATCCTCTTAAAACATTTTATAAAAGAGAGTTTGCACATTGGTCAAAGTTCAAAATCTCAACTGTACTCCACCAAAGTAGAAATTGTTTTTCCCCGAGAAACTCTACCCTACCCAAATAAAATGTGTCCCAGCGGAGGAACTTTGAGTAGTCAAAAGTGAGTCACGATGAATGAATGAAGAGTTGGCACTTCGATCAAAGCTTAAAATTTGAATTTCATTTTTCGTAATGCATTTATTCGTCATCAAGTTCATAATTTTTCTCCATCAACAAAATATTAGTAGGCTCATCCGCAAAACTTCTCTGAAACACTCATCTTACCTTCTCTTCCATGAAAAATGGCTTCGAGCATGGCTAAATTTTAGGTTAACGTAGGAAGAAAGTTCTAACATGAGCCACACAGAGTTCAGCGTTTGATTACTATTACTGAAATTAACATTAACAAAACCACTTCCCAGTAAAGAATACGATCATTAGAAAATTTGATTGCCCTTACCGACATTTTGGGATTAAATGTGGCAAATTAGTTTCAATATTTTGGTCAGAAAGTTCCTGATTTTATTCAAGTAAATCAAACATCAAATAATACGAAATTGTTAAAAAAAAAGAATTCGCTAAATGTTTTTTTAACCATTGAAACAAGTTCAATGGTTATGTGTCCATAATTTGTTTTTTAAGAGTACAAGTTTTATTGTTAGTTTAGTTTCACCGTGTGTAATAATTAATATAAAAATTATATCTGAAAATTAAATATTATTCATTTTTATTACTAATTTATTTTTGTTTAATGAGAGTTTGAATTTTTTTTGAATTCCTAATTTTGTATGGATTTGTTGAGAAGTTTTATCTTGTGTATGATTTTCTTCAAATTTATTTTTTAATAATAATTTTAGGTCATTGTTGCAAATAATATGCTTCTCAGAAAATTTATCCCTAAATGGCTATGACAATCCCTAAAGGGAAAGGGAAAGGAATTAGTTGTTGAATTTTCTTCGATCACAATGATAACTATTAATAATATGAAATTTAATCCATAGCATTATATACGTATGATTAAATTGTTTAAACATGATTTAGAACCAACTAAGCCCATATTCGAAAACATAAAGCAATCATTTTTCCTTAAATAATTCTTCCTAGGTGGGGTGACATCTATAGAAAATTTAGATAGCACTAAGGTGCTCAAAAAAGTATGATGATTGAAAAAATTGGAATGGAGTGAACAACAATGCAATCATGTATGAACACTGACATGCACACACATTCATAGGAATGTAGATGTGTTATGAGATTATTGACTTTGGCATTCCCTGAACCACCACAAAGGATGCTAGATATGAATTCATCGTAATGCACATGAATTCCAAAGGACAAGAACATGCATACACTTTTTTTTGGGTAAAATATCCTCGCAAAGGCATATGTGTGTTCGTATTGGGTAAATGTTTTTACGCGAGAGGAACATGCATGTGCTCTTGTTGAGATTCTTTTACCCAAAAAGAGTGCATGCATGTTCTTATTGTGCATTTTTACCTAATATATTCTAACTATTCTAGGGCTTGGGGACCAAGGATTTTGGCTAAAATAAGAGAATAATATTATGGGTCTATGGTATGTGGAATCTAGGATGAAGGGGGTAAAAAACCTAGAGGTTGATGGTGTGAAGATTGCTAGAGGAAATTTTAGGGCGCTAGGGTGGAGGGGATAGTGAAGGAATAAGGCCCTATGGTAGAGGCAATAGGGAAGGAATATAGCTGCAAGGAAGAGGGTTTAGGGGAAAAGGTGATGAAGTCTCCCCTCCAAACTCTCTCTCCCTTTCTCTATCTCTCCCCACATCCCTCTAAGTATCTCCCTCTCTTTCTTGCTCTCTCCCTTTATTTACATCCTTCCCTTTCTCCTAGCCCAACCTCCTCTCTCTCCCTCCCTATCTCTCTTTGCTTCCTCCCTTGCCCCTCTCTCTCTATGACTCTTTTCTCTCTCTCTCCCCCATCCTCTCAAACTCTCTCTGCCTGCCTCTCATTCTCCCTCTTCACATATCTCCCTCCTCACCACTTTTCCTTTGCCTCCTCCTCTTATTTCCACCTCCTACTCCCACATCTTAGCCTAAGTATTGATTATTGACACACTCCACAGCTTTTACATGACTTCTTATTTGCTTGAAATTGTGTGTACAAGAAACTCTTTTACACGTCTAAATTTGAATACGAATATAGGAGAAGGTCCTATTAACAAATGCTATCATAGTGTATATTGGAATAAATGTAAGAGGAATTATAGATAGTTGTGCGATCACTTATTTTCCCCACTATATATACTAGTATTTTATAACGAATTCTCTAGGTTGACCAAAGAAGCTAATACCTCGTTAAGGAATATTAGAAGCTAGTATTTGAAAGAATATCAAACTTATATCAGCGTATGTGAAGTGATTTCCTTTCCTCATATTTTCACTAAGAACATCCCAAATAGGCTAACACTAGGAGATATAGCATACAAACCTATCTTCCATCGTTTTAACCTTTATTGAGAGAAATATTCTTTGAGAAAGGGGTTCATTCCTTACAATATATATTTGGCATTATGGGATAAATATCTCCAAATAAATAAGACAAGAAGCGATACCATGTTGGAGTACAAATTCTCACCAGATCAATTCAAGAGACATAAGCCTAATGAATTAGTTTTAAAACATAGCCTTTATGTTGTTGTGACTTATTCTTATGCTCATGAACAATGGGATCCTGAGTTAGTTATTGAAAAATATATATTTTTTTAGAATGAAATCAAAAAAACAAAATTTGATGCAAATTACAAGTTAGGAAAAGGAAAAAAAAAAAGAAGCTAAGATTGTAAAGAATAAGCCTATTGAAGTTTAATAGTTGAAAAATAAAGAAGAGAAAAGGACAATCAAAGTATTTTAAGTGAAGGGAGTTAAATTAATAAAATAAGAAATTGAGAAAAAAGAAATAGGAAAATCAATGAAAATTGAGAAGAAAAATTAGAATTAGAAAAGAAGCTAAAGGAAGAAAAACAAAAAAAGGAAGACACAAACAATAAAAACGAAAAATTAGAGAAAATCCGAAAGAAATCAATAATATCGACCCTACAAAAATAAGCCAAACATCATACAAGCCCTAGAAAAATATATACATGGACAAACCTTGATTGTGCACCATTCCATTGTTAATTTGATTGATTTAGCCATGGACGATTCGATAATAAAAAAATAGGGTACAACTTTAGTCAGAGATACAACTTTAGTTAGAGATGGGAAAGGAAAATATATTTCCGTTGAACGGACATTTACTCCCAAAATTTTGGAATACTTTTTATTATGGGATGATTAGAGTATTTATGGTGACCCTATGGATAATGTAGTATATTTAAAACTGATTTGTTATAATAAGAGTGAAAAGGTAGGTGTTTTAAGAAAAGTCAACGGAAAAGAGGAATTGATTGGATAACACCTTGATTTGCATTGTTGAGGAGACGAGAAAGTACCACTTATAAGAATGTAAAAAGCTGATAAAATTGTTATAATATAAACTTGCTATTAGACATACTAGTTTGGATAAATCTCAACCCAAAGACGTAAATCCATAGGATCTAGATAAGATAATTATATTGCTAGAAGATTAGCTGGAGCATTATAATTTTGCACACGATTTAATAAAAAAATTCATATTCACACATTTTAGAGGAGAATGAATCTAATGCATACAGCAAAAGATTTTTTTTATGACAAGGACGAATTAAGTTTATTTCTTTCTATTTTATATGTGTGGAAATAAAACAAAGGGAAACTCAAAATAATTTGGAATTTATTAAACAAACTCAAACGTAAAGGAAATATCTCATAACATGGTAATTTTAAGTACAGATGAGATATATGGGATTGAGGAAGACTTGAACTACTAATATAGAATATCCGATGACGCTAAGAGATAAATAGAGGATGAGTGATTGTCTCGTACTAGAATTTGGGATTTTATTGAAGTTACGAAAAATTAATGAAAACACCTCTCTATTGGAAAGATGTTCAAGGGACATTAAATATAGAAAGAGCCATCTTAAAAGACTTTTAACTAATCAAAATAAAAAGTAGAACAAATTAAATGTTCCTTTACCAAAATATAAAAATCATTTTAAATTTTTTACTAGAGACTACCAACATTGAGAGCCCATGATGGAAACTTATTTTTCATTGCGTTGATATAGGTAAAAATTATCTAAACAATGGGAAAAATATGACAAGTAGTTAAATATTAATATCCCATTCCACCTTTCACCTGCGGATTATTCATATATTTTTATGTTAACCCATTTTTAAATTGTATTTGTAGTAAAACTTATGAAGTAAGAATGGGTTTGGGGGAGGTTTTTTATATAATTATTTTGTGACATTTTAATTAATATTGAGAGCCCACTCACTGGAAAAACATTTTATCAATGGAACAAAGTTGTTCATATTCCATTTTATCAATGGAACAAAGTTGTTCATGTTTATGGTACGATGTGGATTATTTTGTAACTCATCTAAATATCATAGATGTTTTTTTAATAAATTTATTTTTGTTTCTTTCAATTTTTTGGAGAATTATTAATATTTATTTATTTATTTTTAATAAATTTGAATGATTTTATTTGAAAATAATTTATGTATTTTAAGTTAATATTTTTTATATCTTTATTTAGATATTTGATATTTCTAAATTAATATTTATTAAAATTAAAATATTAATCTTTTATATCATGTAAATTAATTCTCATTATTTTCACACATTTCGAGCTCTTTTTTCTTTTCTATAAATATCAATAAAGACCATTAAAAATAAATAAAATAAACTTAAAACTTATTTGTTAGAACATAAATTTGTGTTGTTTTTGAACATCTTAAATTGTACCCCATTGTTGATATTAGGTTATTTAGGTAAAACATTATATAGTAGTAGAAATAATATCACAAGAACAAATCAATGGCCAAGCCAAATTTTTTAAGGGTTAAGTTATAGGTTGGTGTTTTAACTAATTTTTAGATTCTATCATAGATAAAAAATAATAAGAATTTTTTTTGGAGGACGATTTTTGATATGACTAGCAAAATCACATTAGTAAATGAAGTTGATATACGCTAAAGGCGTATATCAATAACATTCACAAGTCCATTAGTAAATATGATTGATTATTATAATGATTAGTATTAATTAATATTATTACTATAGTTATTATTAATTACTATTCGTACTATTAATTAGTTAATTAATTAATTAATAGTAATAAAAAGTAACTATTATAAACCTTATGAATAACATTATATGCTACGAATATGAACCCTTAGATTAATAAACCCAAGGAAATAATAAATCCAAGGGATTTATACTAAAAGCCCAAGGGATTATAAACCCAAGGGATCAATATTACAACTCAATGTATATAAACCCTAAGATAAATATTATAAACTGTAAAACAATCATGGTTCACCATGGTTGATTTTCATATTGAGACAAATAAATAATAATAACAATTAATAAATAAATAATAAATTAATTAATAAAAAGTAACTATTATAAACCCTATGAATAACATTATACCCTACGAATATGAAACCTTAAATTAATAAACAAAAGGGATAGATATTAGAACGCAAAGGAAATAATCAACCCAAGGGATTATAAACCGAACGGATCAATATTATAACTCAAGCTATATAAACCCTAAGATAAATATTAAAAATCGTAAAACAATCATGGTTGACCATGGTCGATTTTCATATTGAGACAATCTTTGTGACAATGTGATGTTCGATGATGGTTGACCATAGTGGACTCTGATTGATTTTCATATGGAGACAATCTTGGTAACAATGTGACGTAGGACCATGGTTTATTTTCATTTTGAAAAAATCAACCCAATGGATTGATATTATAACTCCAAGGGATTAATACTAAAAACCGAAGGGAATAATATCAAACCCAGAAGACAAATATTATAAACCCAAGGTATATAAACCCTAAGATAAATATTTAAAACCCTAAAATAAACATAGTTGGCCATGTTTTACCATGTTTTATTTTCATACTCAGACAATCTTTTTCACAATGCGACATTTGACCATGGTCGACCATGGTTGATCATGGTTGATTTTCATATTAAGACAATCTTTGTGACAATGTGACATTGGATCATGGTTTCGCATGATTGACAATGATTATAAACCCAACGGATTTATATTAAACCCTAGGATAAAAGTTACAAACCTATTGAATAATATTATACCCTAAGAATATGAACCGTTATATTGACAAACCGAACGCATTGATATTATAAACCAAAGGCATAAATTCTAAAACCCTACGGTATTATAAACCAAACGGAATAATATTATACGAAATAGATAAATATTATAAACCCAAGGTATATAAACACTAAGATAAATATTATAAACCCTAAAATAAACATGGTTTTCCATGTTTGATTTTCATATTGACACAATCTTTGTGATAATTCGACGTTGGATAATGGTTAACCATGATTGATTTTCAAAATGAGTCAAACTTTCACACAATGTGATGTTAGACAATGGTTGGCCATGGTTTATTTTCATATTGAGACAATTTTGTCACAATGTGACATTGGACCATGGTTGACCATGGATGACCATGGTTGTCACAATGTGACGTTGGACAAGGAGACAATCTTTCTGACAATGTGACGATCATTATTGACCATGGTTGACCATGATTAACCATGGGTGATTTACATATTGAGACAATCTTTGACACAATGCAACTTTGAAACATGCTTGACCATGTTTGATTTTGATTTTGAGACAATCCTTATCAAAGTGCGACATTGGTTGCTTTTCATATTGAGAAAATCTTTGTCACAATGTGTCATCGGACCATGGTTGATCATGATTATAAACCCAATGGATTTATATTAAACCCAAAGATTAATATTATAAACCCTTTTAATAATATTATACAATACGGATATACTAAAATCCCAAGGGAATAATATTAAACCGAAGGGATAAATATTATAAACCTAAGGTATATAAACCCTAAGTTAAATATTATAAACCCTACAATAAACATAGTTGGCCATAGTTGATTGTGGTTGATTTTCATACTGACACAATCTTTGTCATTTTGTGATGTTGGACTATGGTTGACCATGCTTGATTTTCATATTGAGACAACCTTTCACACAATGCAATGTTGGACAATGGTTCACCATGGCTGATTTTCATATTGACATAATCTTTGTCACAACACGACCATGGTTGACCATAGTTGGCCATGGTGGATTTACATATTGAGACAATATTTGGCACAATGTGACATTGGAACATGGTGGACTATGGTTGATTTCCATATTGAGATGATTATTGTCATAATGTGACGTTGGTTAGTTTTCATATTGAGAGAATCTTTGTTACAATGTGACATTGGACTTTGGTTGACCATGATTATAAGCCCATTGGATTTATATTAACCCAAAGATTAATATTATAAACCCCATGAATAATATTCTACCCTATAAATATAAACCCTTAGATTAATAAACGGAAGAGATTAATAATAAAAAGCAAAAGGATTATAAACAAAAGGGAATAATATTAAACCCAAGGGATAAATATTACAAACCCAAGGTATAAATAACCTAAGATAAATATTATAAACCCTAAAATAAACATGGTTGAACATGGTTTATGATCGTTGATTTCCATACTGTGATAATCTTTTTCACAATGTGACGTTGGACCATGGTTGACCATGGCTTATTTACATATTTCGACAGTATTTGACACAATATGATGTTGGAACATGGTCAACCATCATTGATTTTCATATTGAGACAATCCTTGTCACAATATGACATTGGTTGGTTTAGATATTGAGAAAATATTTTTCACAATGTGACATTAGATGATGGTTGATCATGATTATAAACCCAATGGATCTATATTAAACCCAAAGATTAATATTTTAAAAACTAGGATTATTATTATCCCCTAGGAATACAAACACTTAGATTAATAAACCTAAGGGACTACCATTAAAAGCCAAAGGGATAAATTTTATAAACCCATGGTATAAAAGTTCTATGATGAATATTATAACCCTAAAATAAACATGATTGACCATGGTTTACCATTGTTGATTTTCATACTGACATAATCTTTGGCACAATGTGACATAGGACCATGGTTGACCATGGTTGACCATGATTGTAAACACAAGGGATTTATATTAAATCCTAGGACTAATATTATAAGCCATATGAATAATATTATACCCTAGGAATATGAAATCTTAGATTAATAAACACAAGCGATTGATATTATAAACAGAAGGGAATAATAAACCCCCAAGGGATTAAATCTAAAACCCCAAGGTATTATAAACCCAAAAGAATAATATTAAACACAAAGGATTAATATTATATACACAAGGTGTATAAACTCTAAGATAAATATTATAAACCCTTAGATAAACCTGGTTTATCATGGTTGACCATGGTTCATTTTCATATTGAGACAATCTTTGTCACAAAACAGCATTGGACAATGCTTGATCATGGTTCAACATGATTGATTTTCATATCAAGACAATCTATGTCACATTGCGACGTTGGACCATGGTTGATTTTAATATTGATAAAATATTTGTCACAATGTGATGTTGGACCATGGTTAACCATGATTATCAATCCAAGTGATTTATATTAAACCCAAATATTTATAAACCCAAGCATTTAGGGTTTATATACCTTGGGTATATAATATTAATCCCTTGGGTTTATAATATTGTTCTCATTTTGTTTACAATCATTGTCAACCATGGTCCAACATCAAATTTTGACAAAGAATTTTTCTATATGAAAATCAACCATGATCCAACATTGCATTGTTTTTTTTTTTTTTCTTTGTTAAGACTAACCTACGCACCCACGGGGATTTGAACCAGTGACCTATCGCAAGGAGTGCCTTAACAGCGCACCCATTCACCGTCAATCCAAAGCCCTGTGGGCTGATCCAACATTGCATTGTTACAATGATTGTCTCCATATGAAAATCAAGCATGGTCAACCATGCTCCAACGTCGTGTTCGGACAAAGATTGTCTCAATGTGAAAATCAACCATGGTCAACCATGATTATTTTACAATTTGAAATGTTTATCTTAGGGTTTATATACCTTAAGTTTATATTATTGATCCTTTTGGTTTAATATTATTTCCTTGTGTTTATGATCCCTTGGGTTTCTAGTATAAATCTCCTGGGTTTATTATTTCCTTGGCTTTATAATATCAATCCCTTAAGTTTATTAATGTAATGGTTCATATTCGTAAGGTATACTGTTATTCATAGGGTTTCTAATATTAGTCCTTGGATTAAATATAAATCCTTGAATTTAATTAATTAATAATAATCAATATAATTTATAAATAAAAATGTTATTTATATTAATAAAACACTATTAATAAATAATAATAATAATAATAGCTAGTTAATTATTATTATTATTTATTAATTAATAATGAATGAAAACAATGAATTATTTAATTAATAAATAAAATAAAAATAAATGAATAAATTATTAATTAATTATTTAATAAATTAAATAATTATCTAATCAATTAATTATTAATGATTAATATATTAATTAATTAGTTAAGGAATTAAATAATTATGTAATGGAATAATTATGAATTGTGTGCTTACATCAATATTGTTTTCCACACAAAAACATTTCTAATGGCTTGAAAATCATCCCAACCGATGTTTGTACACAAAAGTTATTCGTCCAATAAATTAACATGCCTCCAATCAATTAAGATACCTTACTATTTAGTGATGTACTTATAAATGAAGTGCTTGTCAAGTATGGGTTTTCAAAATGTTTTAAAGGGTCCAAAACTTAAGGAATAATTAAACTATGAAGCCAAGATAAACCTTACTTCTAATCCTAGGTGGATATTAAACAATATTAAAAATATTCGACCACTAGAAAAGGAAGGAATTCAGTTCGTTTTAATAATTGTTACTCAATATAAAGCTACGTTAACCATTAATCCATTGTAAACAAAAGAGATTTCAGGTTAAGAACATCATTTTCCACGAAATTTCATTATATGGCTTTCCTTGTTTTTATTGATTGACATTTTCCTTTGATCACTCTCCGAGTTGAATCATGCAAAACACAATGTGCTTCCCATTAATTATATGGCCATCCATTTATATGATTTTTACATTAAAAATAAAATACGAAATCAAAACACCGAAGCAATTAATATATGCTATACAATAAAAATGTAAATGTAAGACCAACTTGAAAACACTACTAGATTTTCTAACACCCAAATAAATGAATGGTATCATTTTATTCAAATGCATACAACGCGAGCCGTCCTCTCCTTGCAACGTTGTTTCTTATATTTATTTAGTTTTGCTATTGCTGAAGTTTTGTGGTAAATAATAAGTTATTGATTTAGTGTTTTTATCATTTATATGATTTACCCAAAACGCTAAACATAATTCCCTCTGCTGTTTCACCTAAAAACAAGCATCCACCATATGTACAATGTAGAAGTATTGAATGCCAAAAATATAAAGGCAAAATAAAAAAAAATTTCCATTATATAATTCCCTTTTTCCCATTATTAAGCCATTTTTTTAAATCTGGTTTGTCAGATGAAGAGCTTTCTCTTAGAATGCAATTTATATACCAGCCAAACATAGAATGTGATGTTACTGTCTCAAACAATTAACGTGAAGACGATGTTACATTGTACTGAAATACCACAACTTTTGCTGCGATTGCGCATAACTGATCAAGGCACAATTTCTTGTATGAATGTGTCTCGTCTATCTGAATTGATTTTTCAGAGGTTCTATTCTTGCAAGGAAATCAGGTAATATCTGGTGAGCGCTCTACGATGCTTAGCAAATGAATAATATTTCATTATTTGACTATGGATCATATGGATGAGATATGAAAAAACAAAGAAAAACGGCATAAATCATTAAAAATGATGAAACTTCAAACTTACTGACTGTTACACGGCTGTCTCATGCTAGTCCATCAAGCCAGATAGGGATTGGCTGGTCTCCCTAACAAGATGGTGATAGTTCCAAATGGCAACGATTTAATAAACAAAAAAAACGCCAACTAAACTATATGAATCATCATTTATCAATCTAGATATTAATATCATTATATTTGCAACCCTCTAACTGCAAATTCAACTGCGGTCGACAAACAAAACCCTGTAGGGCTGAAAGTAAAATTTTTATTACAAAATAAGGCGATCAAATCAAACGCTTACCATGCCACATTAAGCTAGAGGCCTAACATTTACCGACGTGATTTCCCAGAGCTGAAGATTTGGAAGGATGAATGGAGCCATGAACGTGTTGCAGATAAAAATGGAGAATGTGGTTTCCCTGTTACACGAGATGAAAATAAAAGTTATGGCTTGCAAGAGTCCAACGCCCCAAGATTGTTATCAAGTATCTGGTCCTTTGCTCGCATATTAGGGTGAAGATCGAGCGAAGGAACTGATACACCAAATGGATTTGGCCACTCATTCCTGGGACATGTATTTCGCCAGCAAGCAATGGTGGAATTTCAATTGCTTAAATGAAACCACTTAGAAACTCGTTACGTCAGTTGATGAAGCGTGATGGAATTCGAAACCATGGAGATTGCCCTGGACGCGTAACCCATTTCCTAGCCATAGATAAGGATTCAGATAAAGCATATTAACGGCGTGTCAAATTTTTGCGATTGGCTTAAAAGTCAACTTCGGCTCATCCATGTGGAGGTCAATATAGAAATGCCTTCGACGAACTATCTTGTAAGGGATTTTCTTTTTTTTAAACATTCTAGTCAATGTTTAGAAGTGAGTCGTTTAATGTGCATTTAATAAATCAAAAAGGTTGTTCTTGTCTATGGTGGGTTATAGATTATTTTCTAATTAGTTTGAATAGAATGGATGTTATGTAAGAAATTTAATTTTTGTTTATTTTAAATTAGTTTGACTCTGAGTAGTCTTTTCCTTGTTAGGGACTATAATATTTACGTTGGGTCAAATTGCATTTATCGTGTATGATTCTGCTTTTTGTTTTTTAAATTTAACCAATGTTTCTTGAAAATGCTAAATTTTCTTATTTTCTATAAATTCAAAAATAATTTTTTAATTTCCTTGAAATCTTATTCCTATTTTTCGATTGGCTTAGAAACATCTGATGGGACATAATTCCCTTGGTGGAAAGTGTTTTAAATTTGGTATTTGTTAGTGTGTAACAATTGATTAAAAAAAACCCTCAGTGGTTATTACGTTGGTGAGTGCTATGACATGAACACTGACACTGACACTGTTATGGTACTTCTATTCCACATGGTAACAGAACTGACGTGGTTGCAGGTCCTTTGTCTAGGCTAGGTGGGGCGGGTGGAGGAGAGGATACACAAGTCATTGTGCATAGATACTTTCATAGATTTCTAAATCGTATATACTAGAAACTGAACGATGTATTTTCGAGAGAATGGGGGTGCATATAGAAATTAATGTTTAACTATTAATGCTATTCTATTATTATTATTATGCTTTATTATGCGGGACTCTTACTGCGCGAAAGATGGGGTATGTTTGTCAATATCTCAAATTTAATATTTTTTTTGCGAAGATATTTTTACAAATTTCAAAATCATGTATTGTATATTGTATGAACATTTATAGAGAATGGGGAATATTATTATGCTTTAGTGTGTGGAGATTTTACCATGCGGAGTATAAAGTATGTGTGAGAGAGGTTGCGTAATGGACACAACTTTATGTGCAGGAGAGCGAGGGCTTTCACAATTGTTTTGACAATGTCTTATTGCTCTAAACGGGTATATGAAGGGAATTTCATTATGCAGAGATTTAATTGTGTTGATGTTTTATATTGGATACTTTATTCGATAGGAAGGGAATTAGGGACTTTATTATTTTTCATTATGCACAACTTTGGTTTTGCAGAAGATGAGATATGTATATTGATTCACCAAATAAATGTGTATGTTACCCAGAAAGGAAAATTGGTAACGATTTAATTTGGCATAGGGTATAGGAAATCACTTAAATATAGCGATACAGATAAATGCCATGCATGAAAATTAATTGTAATTTTTAAATGCAACCATAATATCTCATTCTAATGTTAAAAAATTCGAAGAAGGATTGACATTGTTGACAATTAGGCTATATAAGCTATTTTAAATTGTTTTTCTTTATAGAGGACAAGGTATGTGCAGGCCTTTTACTGTGCAGAGTATGAAGTATGTGCATAAAGTGGTTGCGTAGAGCTTTGATTTTAGAGTGATGAATCTTTGCGGAGGACTGAGCTTGTGCAGGAAAACATAATGATTAATATTGTTAATTCTTGCATCGTTAACCAGAGTACTAACATAATAGTGTCCCACACCTGTATGTCATAAGGATTGAAAACACAGTTTATTTAATATTTTATGATAAAAGTAGCTTTTATAGTCCAAAAATTACCCCTTATCAGTGTCAGAGCACCACCATCTATGCAAAAGACCTCAATTCTCCCACACATACTTCGTTTGTACCAATTACTACACCATTCATTAGTATCAAAACAATCACTATTCAAAGCATCCGAGTTCTCTCGCACATACTCTATCCGATGCACAATAAAACATAATAATATTAATTCGACATTTTCTCATCCCCCTCATAGGGTGGTGCATAGGGTATTATTAAACTATTAATGTTAATCCGTGAGATATTTTCGCAAAATCAATTTGCTGCAAAAATAGACAAATATATATTTGTGTTATGTTGGAAGCATATATGTTTCTATTGACAATAAAGATTCTAGAAAACGATGCATGTGTGTTACAATGGTGGGTTTCACCAGTTCTCTTACAATGTGTTATGTCTCTGAGAATTGGTGTTAAAATTAAATATTTGCGAAGAAGAGGGTATGGGAAAAAGATTTCATTGTGCGGAGCTTTGACTTTGTTCAGGTTTTATATTGAAAACTAAATAGGGTATTTTCAGGAGAACAGGGGTGCATAGGGAAATTAATCTTAAACTTTCAATTTTATTCTGTTATTATTGTTATGTTTCATTGTGTGGGGTCTAACTGTGTAGAGATAAGGTATATTTATAAATTTCCCGAATTTAATATTTCTTGTGTGAAGCTTTTACTGTGTGGAGTAAAAATTATGTGTGGGAGAGAGGTTGTGTAGAGTGACATATGCATCTGTGTTATATTGCAAGCATATCTATTTTAATGGACAAAAAATTATGTGAGGGAGAATGAGGGTTTTCATGAGTGCTTTGATAGTGTGTTATTGTTCTAAATGGGCTATGTGCAAAAAATATCATTGAAATAGGTTTTTACTCTGGTGAGATTTTATATTGGATACTTTATTTGGTAGGGATAAAATTAGGGACTTTATTATTTTTCATTTTGCAGAGCTTTGGCTATGCAGAAGGTGAGATATGTATGTCTATATTTCGAATAAATGTGTACGTTAGATGGAAAGGAAATTCAGTAATGATTTACTTTCACATAAGGTATATGCAACGAATTAAATATAACAATACAAAAAAATGTCCTTCATCAAAATTAATTGTTATTTATGAATGCAACCACAATTTCTTGTTCTAATGTTAAAAGAATCGAAGAAGGATTGACATTGTTGAAAATTGGGCTATAGAAGTTATTATAAATTATTTTTCTTTACTAACCAAAAAAAAACACTAACAACTATGTAAATTACTACATATGCTCGATATCAGAAACAACACAAGCCAAATTATCGAGACAAAAACTCAACGTTTCATTTGCTAGTTGCATTTGATCCATATTCAATTTCAATATTGCCATTTTATGATTTAGAAGGCCAAAGTGGATTTTTTCTTTAGATGTAATCATTTCATAATGCTTTAAGACCAAATCGATGAAAATATCGACTATTCTAACCAATGAAGAACTAAGCTCTTGCTTAGCAATTCCAAAGTGGGGCTCCATAAGCTTCAATATGTTTTACACTCGTGAATAAACTTGGCAAATTACAGTTCTAATCCCTGACTCTATGTTTATAGAGTCGCTCTAGTAATGTAAATATACCATTGATATAAGTTTCCTACATTTTAAGCATATGGATTTCTCGTTAATGCTGTGTTTGAGTTGACATAATATAAATGTTTATTATCCAAAGGATGTCCAGAGAATTGTGTATGGGAGAGAAAATACAGGTACAGAAGGAAATTTACTGTTTAGAGGACAGGTAATGTAAGTGAGAATCGGGGCAAAAATGGAAAATTACTTTTAAACTATTTTTTACTTAAAACATTTACAGATTTAGGTGTACAAAATCAAATATGTGAGGAGGACGAGATATGTACGAAAGAATGCAGGTGCGAAAAAAACTTTGTAACTTTAATCCTTAATATAATGATATCTCACATTTTCTTATTACATATATAGAAATATATTTAAGGTAAAACTTTTTTCAGTTTGCGTTTTCTAGAATAAAATATTTTATTCATTTTTTGTTCTATGAACAAATTTCATTATGAGGAGTTTTATCCACACTGAGGAGAATGTTTACTAAATTATTTAACAATGTCTAGAATTAAAATATTGCCAATAATATATAATAAAAACAATAATGTTGAAGAGCTGTGCAGAAAGAAAAGGATTACGGAAGTGGAGAGATTTCATTGTGATCGCACAACCTTCAATCAATCAATTAGCAAAGTATTTAACACAAAAGAAGTTGATTATGTGGGGGTGTGAAAAAATGAGTATTGTACGCACTTTGACAGTTCTTTGTAAAGTGAACTAATAATATAGTAGCAGGTACCAACATCAAAGTTTTCTCCACACAATGAATTTCCTTTACAATTTGGAATATATTCCTACTCACAGAAAGATAGCCATAAACAAAGCTTTTAATGTGCAAATAGTACAACCTTTAATTAATTGATTGGAAAATTATTTAGTATAGAAGAAGTTTATTCTACTGGACTACAAAAACTATACTCGGTTTGCAAGAGGTGTTCATTGACATTTGTACTTAGGCATAAAGTTTCCTACACATAGATTTCATTGTGTAGAGAGGTTGTATTGTGGATACAAAAAGTATAATAAACATTAAATATGAATCATAACTCTTTTTATTTTAAATAAGAAATATTAATTTATTGAAATAAGGACTTTAATAATAAACATCAATATTTTGTTTTAAATAAGATAGAAACTATTCAGCATCAATAATTTCTAATCTTGCATGTGGGTCATCATTTTGCAAGTGGATCATTAACCAAATTATTTATTTTATCAATTATAATGTTATGTGTCGATAATATGGGCATATGATATCAAAATTAATAACAATTTGATCAAAGTGTTCATTTTGTCATGCAACAATATTTCTAGTGCATCGACACTACATCATTTTCCCATATTGCTAGCAGAAAACATTATGATCAAATAGGGCCTTCTGGTAATTGTAATACTTCTATTCGGAGCTTTTGGTGTGATAGGAAAATATAAGCTCTTCTTCATTGTAGCCACTCATTTAGATTTTCTTTTGAATTAATAGCATGGATTTATTTATTCCTACTGTGAATGTTGTGCTAGTTTCCTTGTTACAATTGCGAGCTGTTCTATTATGCTAATCTATCAGTTCTTTTGTAGGTTCACAGAATTTTTCATTTTTGATAGACGATTATTACACTCGATTTATCATTAGTATTTGTAGATGTAGATCGATATGATTAAGTGTGGAAAGTGTATTAAATATTTTTTAATTCATCTCAAAAAGGATAGCATACACATGCCACCTCTAAAATTTATAACAATTCATGCCAATGGAAGGATTTTTGGTTACATCATTTCTGTTGGGTGTGGAGTCTGATTATCTTCTTTATTTAGAGGTATCACCACATTGGACCCCAGTTTGTAATGTGGCGGCAATGCTACCCATAATATTTGCACTGCAAGGGGGGTCGAGGGGGGGGCAGCTATGATCTTTGGGAGGCCCCCCCGGTGGGGGATCGAGGGCAGCGCCTGCAAAGCTAAAAACAGATGTAAAATTTTCTTATAAAATGTTGTAATTTCATAGTCAATCTGGGTCGTTCAGTACGGGAATATCTGACGGTAGAATTTATGTTTAATTTAGGTTTTCTTCCCTAGAAGGAAGCCTCTCACTATATATGAGGGAATTGTATTACATCTATGTAGATTTTTATTCTGAGGGAAAAAGAGAGAGGAGATTGTGTGAGAGTGAAGAGGGAATTACAACAGATCTGTTGTAGGTTGTATCTCTTCATTTTGTTGGATAATATAGAAGGAAGGACTCGTTGTTTCGCCATGCATGTAACCCAAATTGGGTGAACCACGTATATCTGTGTCTCTCTTGTTTTATGCATTTTCTGTGTTTATGATTCTGCAATATATTTTATGTGTTCCATTGCCCTGTAATATATAATTTTCTAACAATTTTGATATGCAATCAATTGTAATGGTCATTCACATGTTTATTTTTTCTTAGGGGTGTGAGAGTAGTCTGGCGAGGGGTTACAAATTTGAAACAAAATAATGATTTTCCACGCAAATTTTTCATTTCATTGGACACTACTTTCTATTTTCCATTTTTTTTTCTTTCTTACTCTCAGCTTGTGATTCAGGAATAATGCTACCTATTTTCTTTCAATCCATCTGTGATTATTGTAAGAATTATTATTATTCTTGAATATTCAGATTCACGTTGTGTTACGTTTCTCACTTCCACTTATGCTAGTTGTACGTTGTCGATATTGCATTGAAAGCATTGGGATGATTAAAATTTAGAGTAGATTTGCTACAATTCAATTGTCATCATTATAGAAATTATGGTAATATATTTGTATTTGAATACAAATTGCATCAAATTTCTTATTGTCACTTTCGTTGGTTGTACATCGTCAATGCAACATCGAAGACATTTGGACGATTAAAATTTGAGATAGTAGTCTACATAGGTCACAATTATGACTGTTACAAATCTAGTATCGGTTATCGTTGAGCAATAGTTCATACTCAAATTCAAATATTTTTTGAAACGTAATTTCTAAAGCATTAATGAACAAGGATGTTTGAAGAGTGATTGCTAAAGAATGAATGGAAAAGAATTTGTTTACTATGGAAAGGAATGGTACAGATGTAATAGAAATACAACATAATCTATTTCATTTGAATACTTTTCTATACGTTGTGGTAGATTGACTATTCAATAGTATGCAAACTCTATTACATTTTAGATACACGTCAACAAAATTGTGTGGAGCAACAATAGAACACTTCAATAAGTTTTTATAATAATTACTCTAAACCATGATAACACTAATATCAACAAGTTTATTTGTACACTTTGTTTTACATGTAGGATTAATAAAAGTTGCAACAAGTAAAAGTTATTTTTCTATTATAAAAATCATGGACTTATATTTTTTTGCAAACATCAACTACGAAAAGGCTATTGTGCAAAAGTTCACACAATGAGTTGAACTTCTGCACATTGAACTTCCTTCTGCACAATAATCTTCCTTCTACACTACCTTCTTGCATGAAACTCAAAATGGAATTTTGCATGAGAGAGCATTACTTTATTTAAATGCCATATTCATATGAACCAAATGAAACAAAACATTAAAATTAACTAAAGTAAAAGTATCTAATGAACCTTTATAATTGTCATGTCACCTTTTTATATATATATATAGATGTATGTCTATATATATATGGTTAGTTTCTAGAATGGAAATGATTGTGAATTACTTAATTTTCCCTATGTGATTCTACCAAACCCTAGGTATTTATGTACTTTTTTTTTTTTTCGATATTTACTTTATAGCTTGTATTTTAATTGAACCTGCAATGCGTATGATTCCACCATGGTCATTCCTTTCCCCTAGCATAATGTCTAGTTGCATGACCATTTTATGCATCTGGTTTTGAACTGTATTATTATGTTTCAATTTCACTTCTGCATAGTATATAGATCCCTCACGAATTAACTCTTTAAGCATAGTGCCCATGTGATAACAAGGAGAAAAATGGGTTTATTTATGTGTTATATTATTTTTTCCCCTATGCTAGTAGTATGGTTACACATGGTAAATTTTGATTAGTGGTACTTCTGGCATTCACGTGATCGCCATGTGCCTTCACTCACGGTTCTATCCAAATGTGGATATGATATGGTTATAGCCAATGTGTGAGATTGACTTGGGTTTCATCTAACCCTAAAATTTTATCCCTGAGGTTCATTCTCCTTTGTTTAGTCCTTGTCCTGTTGTAGAGCATCGCTATAGTGATGGAGGGTTTCTTCACATTTATTAGGTATTACATATGTTACTTTCTTCCCATACCACCTGGATGGATCTCATTCCAATACCCGACACTCATAAGATGCATCACGCCCGCACTTTCAGGAACAATTTATAGGTTTTCCTCTGATTTGGGTTACTTTTTGGTAGTTTAAATTTGCAAAATTTTTGTCTCAGTACCCTACTCTAAATAACTATTCTTGGGTGGATTGTTATTCTTTCTGTCACTAGAACTTCACTATTTTTTGTTTTTTCTTTTACTAGGTTTGCAGGGATTGGTTCTGCCTAATGCTTTCCTGGGGATATCCACTTTGGTTTTTGGTGGAATTGAGGCTTATTTATCTTAGACGAATGGAGGTACTCTTCGGACCCAATTTTTCTCTATTTTTTTCTTTTTAAGTTGTATTCCACTATGACCCAGCTCACACTTTTTGTGGGTTCGAAACCCATAATTCTAGTACTTACTATAATTCCTTTCAAACCTAACAATTTGTAGCTTCGCCTATGGATATTTTGGGTTTTCTTTTTGTTTTACCAGAAGAATTGTCTCTCCCCTGTCCGTTATTCTAAGGTATCAACTCTATTTCTCAATACCTATTTTAATTAGAAACAACAGCTTAGTGCCCACCCAAAAAGAGAATAAGGTGTTTGTTTTCTCCGAATTTCTCTTAGAGGAAGTAAAACCCCATGATTTCATTGACAAGATTGTACGCAAAAAATTTCCCACAAAACAAAGGGTACTCAATTAATTTTCTAGCTAATCAATTATTGTAATACTACAACTCAGTGTTGTTGTGCGATTTTGAGTGAATACAAGTCTTTCCTTTAAAATTTTACTTTCTAAATCATACCCACATATATGAATTTGGTTGAATTGTTGACCACCCTCTTTTTCTGGGTTACACGTTCTTCAGAGAGAATAAGGGCATATGTAACCCAGGTACTAAGATACCTTCTACCTTTACGAATAAATAATTTCCTCTGCAAATAGGTTAATTCCTTCAAGGCCTATCCATAACCCTTGTTTACTTTCTACAGGTATGAAAATTTTGGTTACAAAGGTCACAGATCAAGCAAGGTTTAAAGGGATTTCTTTCTCCATCCAATATCGAACTAATTCCTCCCCTTGCATGTATGCATTTTCCAATTTAGCATGTATGCATTTTCCAATTTAGCCTGACATATTACAACTCCCTTTAATTTCATTGGTGCATTCACCCACTTCTAGTTAGTTATGGAAAGAATCTATCCTAGGGTGCACATAGTATTGATAACTAAATTAGGTTGAAGTGTTTTATGTATATAAAGTTCCTTTCTACTACTCATATGGATTCATCGAATTCTGACTATGATGCTTAGTCATGTATTTGGGATTTATGAACAAAGGGTTTTGTAACCCAGTGGACAAATATAGTATGTTTTCTTGAATTTTGTACTCAAATGAGAATAGTGTTTCCTTTATGTATTTCTCTTTTACTTGTAACTATAAGCACCACATTCATGTTAATTTTTATCGTTCTTAATAATTTCTAGCTTGATGGCGATATGGAAATATGACCATAATGTGTTTATTTTTTCTTTTATGGTTAACATATTTTTCTTTGATTGTGTTTATCCCTTGTAGCCACACTTCCTATCATGAATTGGTAGTAGTTTTACCAGTGATTATGGTTATATTCTAAATTACACAAAGCTTGCAAAAACCAACTGCTGAGTATTAGAGCCACGTATACCATAGGATTTATAGGGTAGTATATGAGGTAATATAACTAAGATATCTGGATAAAACATAAGTTTTCATGTCTATCTATGTATTATAATGATTTGATTTTCTGTGTCAATAATGCACTATTGTTATCGTTTATTTTTATCTTTTTTTGGTCAACAAAACTAGTACCATACTATCATTAAATGTCTTCCTGTGGTTAGTTGATTTAAATATTTAGTATACCTATCTTCCCTTTCATCATAATTAAACGCTCGATAGATTCCATCATATATATTTTTTCATACATTTCATATACATACATACTCCTCATTCTGTGCTACATCCACCGAGTCTCTTTCTCTAGTTCTCACTTTGTGAGCATTGTATTGGCTACCATTTTATAGTGTTATTTTTGTGCATCTTGCTAAGAGGTCTTATTGTAAATAAGTACATCCCTATTCTAGAAAAATACAACTGCATACCTACAATTATGATATAATTGGATATTCATAGTCACCACAAAAAATAGAGAGTTGATCGTCAAATTCACTTGTCCTACTTTTCTACAACGAAACCTTATATATATTTATATATTGCTATAAATTCTTCAACACCTAAAATTTCCTCACAATTGCGTGATGCTTTAATCCTATCCAGAAACATGTTTAACAATGTCCAAAAAGTCTCACTCACAGTGGTTTCACATATAAGCATGATGCACGTACCTAACAAAATTATATACTAGTATAAAACTATAGTGGCTTATATTATTGCTACTTTATCGAGCAAAAAATCGTTCATTTCCAGAATAAAAAAAACTTACAATATTTTCAATTATCTTACATCATAGTTAAAGAATTCTAATCCATAATTCTAAGCAAATTTGTGCTAATAAAATTACTCAGAGATGCAACACGTTCCTCCCAACCATGAACTTACTCCACTAGTTTCGCTCTAGCACAAATCTAATTGCCACCAGGATCAAAAAGCTCATTGATTCCTTGGTCATTTCTTTTGTAAGTTTACTTCCCTGCAGAATTTAGCATCGTCCTGCCTTTGGGTGTGCCAACCCATTTCCCTAGTTCCTTTTTTTTCTTTTGAAAAAGGTTCTTTCCTTTTTCTTTAAAGCCTGCACTTTTCTCCCGTAATGCTTTATTTTACGCAAATTTAGTATAATTCTCCAACTAAGTGGTTTAGTATGATCTTTCTCTCCCATCATAGTAAAACCATTTTTTTCTAATTATTTTCTCATTGGATTGTTTAGGAGATTTTTAGTGAAGGTTCATCTATGATTTATCCACTAACATTTCTCTCCACCATGCAAGAAATATTTGGACTCTGGTGCTCTTTTCCTGAGTAGTTTCCACATTTTATTTACTAATAATAATTAATTGATTACATCACAATAATTTAATTGATCACATCATCACAAAAGTTTAATCATGGTTTCCCTCGCCATCTAGTCTAAAAATAATCGATATCTAAAGGTAGTCAAAATTAATATAGAAAACATAGCAGTGTTACATCTCCCTCCCATTTTATTCAACACCATGCTCAGTGTTGGATGTTAAATTCTCTTCGTTCTAGAATGGTGTTGGAACGACCTTTTACATTTCGTTCTCCATCTTCCAGTTCCAGATGGCCTCCTCAGGTATAAAGTGTTTCCAATGCACTTTAAATTGAGCGATGCCTTGATTCCAGATCAAGATCTCTCTTTGATCTAATATGTGAAGTGGTTATGCCTGGAAATATCATTTTGGTTCCACTCGTATCAAGTTCCAATGAATTATATGAAAATTATCATGAACATATTTTTTTAACAAAGATACATGAAATTTTTTTTGTACTTTTATGTGGCTAGGCAATGCCAACTGATATGCTACTGGTCCAACCCTATTCATAATTTCAAAAGACCCCCGGAACCACAGTGCTAATTTAGCACCAGTCCCCATCCCGAGGGTGTTTTTCCTTGGTTTAACTCTTATATATACATGCTCTCCGACCTTAAATTCCTTGTGGGTCCTTCTTTGGTCAACATAATTTTTTTGTCTATCCTATGCAATTTTTATATTCTGTTTGATTTTTTATACCACCTATTCCATTTCCTACAATGCAGTAGGTCCAAAGGTTTGCCTATCCTCTCGTTGAATGCAACTGAGAGGTGTGTGGCACTTCCTTCCATGTAAGGCTTCAAAGGTACTCATTTTTATAGAAGATTGATAATTGTTGTTATAGGAAAATTCTGCTAGATGTTGGAAATATTCCCACCTAATGGGTATGTCCATGACATACATTCTTAACATGTCCCCTAGAATCTGGTTTGTTCTTTCTATTTTCCCATCAATTTAGGGGTGATAAGTTGTACTAAAAGTACCTTGAGTCCCCATTGCCCCAAACAAAGGCTTCCAAAATTTAGAAGTGAATTTAGCATCCCTGTCAGATATTATCATTTTTTGTACCCCATGCAATTGAAAAATCTCCTTCATAAGAGTGTTTGTAGTATGAGACATCCAAAATGTAGATTGTATGAGTATAAAGTGTCTTTCCTTGTTTAGTGTGTCTACAACCACCATGATAGAATCATGTTGTCATCTTATTCATGGAATATTCATAATAAAGTGTAATGAAATCAGCTCTCATTCCCATTTGAGAATGGGTAGTGGATTCAATAATCCATCTAGATGTTGGTGTTCTACCTTCACATTCTAACATTCTAAACTTTTAGACAAATATTCTGCTACCTTGTTTTTCACACCAAACCAATAGAACTCCTTTCTTAATGCAATTATCATATTTTGATAACCTGGGTGTCGAACAT
The DNA here is from genome assembly GCA_031772625.1 of Pinus tabuliformis. Lineage (NCBI taxonomy): Eukaryota > Viridiplantae > Streptophyta > Pinopsida > Pinales > Pinaceae > Pinus > Pinus tabuliformis. Next base: position 1,535,408,174 of record CM062818.1, on the reverse strand, counting down.
ATAGTTTCTTATGATAGACATTTCATATCATCTATTTTAAAGCACCTATGTTTGGAATGTACATTCTATTTATGTAATTTAAGAAAGTTTTCTAAATTTTTAGCATATTCCAAAACTTCTACTCGTTGCAATTTTTGTTGAATTTCCTGATAAATTTGATCTTCTTGTATTGAATTCCTCATCTACAAAACAAAATTTGTAGTGACACTGCTAACAAAAATTTTGATAAGGGAATTTAAATGTCTAAAAGCGTATGCTAGTTTATTTTCTTTACCCTTAATATGTTTTATATCAAATTCAAATTCATTGAGAAAAGCCATCCACCTATCTTGTAGAGCTTTAAGATCTTGTTGGATGAAAGAGTATTTTAGGCCAATGTGATATGTTACTAATGCTAACTTTTTACCCAACAAGTAGTGTCTCCACATTTTTAAGGCATGTATTAAAACAACCAACAATAAATCATACACTGCATAGTTATTTTCATGTGGTTTTAGTTTCCCCTAATGATAGGTCAATGCACAATTATTCTATATTAGGACTCCACCTAGTCCTTTCAAACAATGATATGTGTATACAACAAATTCATTTTCTAGATATGCAATTCTCAAAATAGATGCTACAGTTAACAAGTTTTTTAGTTTATCAAAACTTTCCTGACACTTGGTTGTCCACTCAAACTTTGTTCCTTTCTTTTGTAATGAAATGATAGGATAAGCCCGTTTTGAGAAACCTTCAATGAATATTCTATAGTATCATATAATTCCCATGAAGGACCATACATATGACACATCCTTAGTTATGGTCTAGTTCAAAATGGCCCTAACCTTCTCAAGATCAACAAACAATCCCTCTTTTGAAATGACATGGCCCAGATATTGTATTTTGTCCTTGTAAAACTCACATTTACTAAATTTTTCATATAATTGATGTTTTCTTAAAGTTTGCAATACTAGTCTCAAATGTTCTTTATGCTCCTCTTCATTTTTGGAATACACTAGAATGTCATATATAAACATTAACACAAATATGTCTAGGTACTTACTAAGTGTGTTTTTCATTAAGCACATAAAGTTTTTTGGTGCATTTGTAAGACCAAATAGAAGCACTACAAATTCGTAGTGACCATATCTGGCTCGAAAAGTGGTTTTATGAATATCTTCATCCTTTATTATTAAGTAATGATATCCAATTCTTAAATCAATTTTTGATAATGTGGTTGCCCCTCTTACTTGATCAAACAGATCATCTATGCGGGGCAATGGGTATTTATTTTTAATGGTCAATTTATTTAATTGTCTAAAATCTATGCATAATCTAAATGTGCCATCTTTATTCTTCATGAATAGTATTGGGGCCCCCACGATAAAAAATTGGGTCTAATATAGCCTTTATTTGATTAATTCCTCCAACTTCATTTTCTGTTCTAATAATTTTGGAATACTTATTCAGTAAGGATCTTTATGCATTGGGGTAGCTACTAGAACTAGATCAATCAAGAAATCTAAGTCTCTACGGGGAGGTAGACTTCGGATCTCTTCTAGAAAAACATATTTGAATTCCCTGATTATTGGTAAGTATTCTAAGTTTTGATTTTTTGTTTTCTTAGTATTCTCTTCAATCTATACCAAAAACGACTGACAAACTTTTCTAGCACCCCTTTTTGGCTGTAATGCTAAAATTCTTCTGATTGATATTGGTCTTGGTATGCCTTTTATTCACTGTGTTTGTCCTTCTTGATTTACACAAATCACTATTTTCTCTAAGAGGTTTATTACAACTCCACGCTTTTCCAACCAATCCACGCCTATTAACACATCATAAGACCCTAAATGGATTATATTTGAGTTCACTTCCGTGGGACAACCATTTAAATCTATAGGACAATGTTTTACATGGTTGGTTACCTTCCTCTTCACACTAGTTTCTAGCTATACCAACCATGCATTTTAAATTTTTTTTAGTTAACTTACATTTTTCCATAATTTGAGGACTAATATAACTAAGGTTAGCCTCTAGGTAAATTACGACAAAGAGAGAATGGTTCAAAATAGTACCTTAAACCTCAATCATAGTGGATTTATGCTTCACTTGTCTATCCTCTAGTGCTACACTTATCTTTCAGATATTCCTTGCAACATTATTTACGGTTATGGATTCAAGTATTGCTTGTATAGTATGAATATAATGTAGGTTATGAAGTCATTCCCTCAACAAGTGAGGTTCTCCACAACCCATGCATTCCAAAGGTTTTCCTTCCTTGACCCTGCCTATCTTTTTATTATTTAGATCTATAAGTTTGGACTTGGTTTGAGATTGTGCAGATTGAGTTGAATTTCCTCTGCTCAATTCTTCCATTGCTATTCTCTTCCAACAATTTTAAGATATGTAGGTTTTTGTCTTTTTCTCCCGATTCTAGATTTATTTCAGTCCTTATCTTGCAAGGATATTGAGCCTTATCTATTTTTAAACTATTGATAAAACATCCTCAGTTTCCTCACTGCTTTGTCCATTATTTTAGGATTGTCAAACTCAGTCCTCTTCTGATAATAATTTGATAAATAGTTTAAAAACATTTTCATTTTGTCTTTCTATTCCTTGATGTATGGAACATAGAGCAAAAAAATGGTGAATTTATCCACGAACTCATAGATAGTTAACTATACAGTCTTAACTCATGGAATTCCTTTGCCCGATCATCACAATATCACTCATTTAAGTATCTAGACTTGAATTGTTTCTATAACTCTTCCCAAGAAACTATATTTTTTTCTAGCATATGCACTATTTTGACCTCCTCCCACTAGAGAACAACTTTCCCTTGTAGATGATAAATGCTGAAATTGGCCTTCAAATTACTCTCATACTCATAAACATGGAAGTAATCTATCATATTGAGAATCCATGCTTATGCATCTTCCTCCTTTTCACCATAAAATGTAGGGGATTTTATTTTTTTGAACTCCCCTTGCAACTCCACTTTCTTCTTCCTTTTTTGTGACTTTGGATAGGTTTTGTTTGAATCATCTCCACTTTGAGACCTTTTTTGTTTCTATCCCAACATTTTTCATTTTTCCTGGTTCTGTGTTTTCTCCCCCCCGCCACGTTCTCTATTAGTTTCTCAGTAGATTTTTCAGTTAATTCTCTTATCATCCATTATTTATCTTCACTAGCCTTCAACAATCATTCATTCCTAGTTCTAAGGTGAACAAGATATTTTTGTAAACTCCTCACAATTTCCATAAATTGATTTGTTGGTGGGTTATTTTCTTCTCCTAATTCCACATAAATTCCTCCTCCCTCTATCGCAGGCAGATTGGAATCATCCTCCCCCTTGTAACTTTGCTTCACTTGAGTACCTTATAAGAAAAAAACCCATAATTAGTTTACACATTTTAAACTTATACACAATTCTATTCAAATATTTTAAATGTGGCAGTTCTCTATACGTTTAGTTTTGGAACTGGTGCTCTGATATCATATGTCATGTCCCCTTTTTTTTCATTTTCTCTCTCTCTCTCTCTCTCTCCCTCTCTCTCCCTCTCTCTCCCTCTCTCTCTCTCTCTCTCTCTCTCTCTCTCTCTATATATATATATATATATATATATATATATATATATATATATATATATATATATATATATATATATATATACAACAAACGGTAGTTTCTAGAAAGGAAATGATTGTGAATTACTTAGTTTTTCCCTATGTGATTCTAGCAAACCCAAGGTATTTATATACTTCAATTTCTTTTTGATATTTACTTTATGGTGTTGGCATTATGACTAATGTGTTGTCCTTGATGGAAACCTACTTGATGTGTTGTCTTTTGCTAACAACCTACTTGATGAAGATGTCAATAGGATGTGTCTACATGTGATAGAGAGTTTTGCCAAAGGCATAGAAGTTAAGAGACAAAGGAATGATAAAGATGGATTTTCAAGAAGTATACATGGGTTCTGTGAAGAAAAGTCACATAAAAATGCGGATATGAAGAAGGAAAGGAGCATACACTTTCTGCACCATGGTATTCTAAATACCAAGGGTCTTTACCATAATATTGACCTAGGGTAATGAGCCCATCAATGAATATTTGATCATGTCCAAGAATACCATTAGCACTAGTATGGTTTTGACTTGTGGTATTTTCTAAGGGATAAGATATATAAGGAGATGAAGATCAAAGTGTTTTGGGTGCAATTGATGAAGATTTTATGAATAGTTAGATTTGAAGAAAATGTGCAAGTAATGGGCTATTAATGAAACTAAGTGTGCACCTGGAATATGATCAAGTCCAATAGATTTGAAATGAATATGTATTGAATAATCTTCTTATGGGTTGATTTTATCTATTATGATAAAGTCTTGACGTGTGATTGTTATTTGTATGACATGATCTCGATATGTCTGAAGTTTCATTGTGTACTGAACGTTTGTGCCAATAATTTCATATCTATACCCAGGTTTGATAACCCAGAAGGTGCATACACACATGTGGTTAACACTAGTAAGTTGTGTATCTATTCATATCTGCACGTGGGTTTAATTCTTGAATGGGGTCCCTCGGGTTAGTTTTGGGGTTAAAAACCCAAGTTTTGATGTAAATTTTGTAAAAAGATGTAAAGTCTCCGCGATTTATGAATGCGGAGCATGTGGATAGTTAGAAGTCAAAAGGGGCTTTAGCCCCTTGATTATGTAAAATCGAGTTGGTTTTGAGATCCACCCATGGTCCGTGGACCATGGGATTTTATGTTGGAACCTATAAATAGGCATGTCTTAGAGACTCTAGCGGATGTCATAGAGGAGATAATGAGAAATGTAATGGGTCAATAGAAGATAATGCCGAAAGTGAGTTGTAAGAGAATGAAAAGGCCCTGTAACTAACTTCACGAAGGCCTAGAGTAGTGTCCGCAACTGAGTGCACGAAGGCCTAGATTAGAGTCCGTAGATGAGTGCATGGGGAAGTTTTAAGTATGTAGCCTTACAATGGAGATCAATAAATAAGACTATTGGAGAAATTCATGTGTTTACCTATTTATTTCTGTTACTTATGTTTGAGAGTTATGAATGTCTTTATGAATTAATAATGTATTGATGGGTGAATCTATTGGATGAATCTCTTTAATTGAATGCAATGAAGGTTAAGTGTTTATGAAAAGGTTATAATACTTTTTTCAAGTTTATTTAGCACTTAAGAAAGTATGTGTAAATTCTAAACTGAGATTAATCTATGATGCACGTAAATAGATAACCTATCTGTTAAGGGTCCACAAAAGTTGATCATAGACATTCGCAGAGGCCTAGGGATCAACTGAATAGAATTGCAACACTAAGCCTTAAGGGCTTAAAGATCTGCGCAAAGGAAGATCTAGGACATAACAAGACATCACACTGATCTCTGGGTGTGGAAACTTTGTTCCAACACCCCCCCATACTTCTTTGGGTGAGACTTCAATCCACGCTATGCAGGTTGATTTTGAAAGGGCCAGTAGTGTAGGGTTTTGTTTGGCACAACTAACTCTGAACCTAGGTCAGGACACACTAAGCCAACAAATGGCTCTGTTGCCGGGACCGGGATCTGCATAAAGAGATGTGTGATGTCACATCACTGGAATCTAACCAAAAAGAAAATTAAGAAGTTGTTGGATATGAAGATCTAGGAGTTTGCGGTGCAAGAAAATAAAAGTCCATGCCTGACAAAAGAGCAGTGGATGGACATATATTTGTACATAAAAATACATGAAATTTTCTTCTACACCTTCCCAATTGAACTATGCGAGTGGATAGCTAAGTTGGTATATGACCAAGGAAGGTGGCGGCTTGATGGTCCAATAATGTGGACTCCGAAGCTAGTGCGGAGGTTGGAAGCATTTAAAGATAAGATCGCGCACGTTGTTGATCGTTGGCTGGATCGGGTTATTGGAGGATTCATTACAGAATTTGTGGTTGACACCTCAGTCAGTTACAATGAAGTAGAGTGACTCTTCTTCAAGGGATGACGAGGTAAGTATTTGAGATATTTGAATACCTAGATTAATATGCTCTTGTGTTAAAAGCGGGTTATGATATTTCCTTGATGTTTGGATCTATGTGAAGTGGATGAAGCTTTAGAAATCAAGAAAAAGTAGTTCCTGAATATAGCCCATTGATTGGACCCCCTTCAAGTGATGGCGAGGGAGCAGTACAGGCCTCACCGCAAAGCACTGTCTAATTGATAAGGTAGGGTTTCCTACAGACACATCACCCATCCACTCCACCTCCACCTTCACCTCCATAGCACACGCCCCCACCCACACGACCACCACCACCACTGCCATTCAACATGTCAAATATGATGAAGTTGCCAATCTTCAAGGCCCTAGAAAGTGAGGATGTAGATCAGTTTCGGTTTGTTGCTAAGGCTGTGAGGATAGCACAACAAATTATAGATGATAATATAAAAAAGAAGTAGTTGGTTACCAATCTGTAGGATCGCGAGTTGACATGGTATATTAAGTATTGCACTGATAACCCGTTGGCATCATTAGCAGACACTCAGGCCGATTTGAAAAAAGAATTTGGTAAGCCTAAGTTTGACTCGCAATTAGTAATTGGATTCCAGGAAATCACAATGAGGGCCAGTGAAATACCCTAACAGTTAGATCAAAGAGTGAAGTGTGTGTTTTGCAAAGCTAATATGCACCTCACAGACAGTCAGCACCGCGAATGGTTTATAGGCTCAATCCTACCGCATCTAAGAATTGCTTTATCATAGAAGAAGATAGGGAATCAAGTGGAAGCTCTCGAAATCACAATGAGATTGCATGAAACACATATTTAGGACGTGTCTTTGGGAGTCCAACAAATTCACTCATGGTTGCAAAACCTCTGCTTGGAATTGTAGAGCTTGAAAAAAGAAAAAGAGGCTTGGCCAGAGGTGCACGAGGAAGTATGGTGCCTCAAGTGTAAAAGCCAGGGGCATGGAAAATATCATTTCCCCTGTATTCGTGAATTATATCACAGGTAGGGGCAATGCCCCTGAGATAGGAAGCTCCAGTACGACCAATCACGGGGCCCACATTGTTGTGCACTATTTGTCAAGTGGATGGAAAACATGTAATAGATAACTGTCATCTGCTACAAAAGTTTGTGTAGAAACCAGAAGAATTGTTTTGTGATTTCTGTAGGTTGGTGGTCCGCGATGAGTGCCACTACCACAACTACGAATTAATGATGGAGAGGACGCCTACATATCAAATGTAAGAAAAAACTAGGCCTCTAGATCAGGGCGCTCGGGGAACACACAAAGGATATCACGGGTGCGGACAACCTGCTAGAGGTCATGGATAGGTAATTTGCTATAATTGAGGGACACCAGGGCACTATTTGTGGGAGTGTGTGAATCAGACATGCCTGTCATGTCAATGTTGCACTTAGTTTGACCACACAATAGAAGAATGTCTTGTGTTGATAGTTAATATGGAGGAGAAGAAGGCGTAGCCTCAACAACGTACCCATAACTTGCATATCATGATGGCTGAGCCCCGTGGGGAAGATCCAAATGTGATTATTGTGCTAAGCAGTGGAATAATGACTGGTGATGATAAAGGAAAACAACCTAAAGAAAGTGGGTGGGTCTACAAGTTCCCGAAAAGGGAAGTTGGCTTCGATCTAGAATGCAAAAAAGAGACTCTTATGAAAGAAAAGAAAAAATTCGCCAAAGCATTTACCTTAGGTAGTCAGGACAAGCTACCAGGGACCAACATGGCCATAGAGTTTGATCCCTCTATACTCACCACGTTCTGGGAGACCTGTATGAAAATGTTACACGATAGCAAGGCTGTAAAGGGACTTCAAGAATTGATAAATAAGTTTAATGGTAAGGAAATTACTCCTGATGGAAACCACACATTCAAGAATATTGGCAAAAACAAGGCAAGAATACAGTGTGAAATGAGGCTCATTGCACAAATAGGAGACTACGAGATGGACCAAGCTATTTTGGATTTGAGATCTGATGCGAACATATTCCCTAAACAGACATGGGAGAGAATGGGGAGACATATGCTACAGTTGTCCACGATTCAATTGAGGATGACGAACCAACAAAAGGTTATACCTATGTGATGATTACATGGAGTAACTCTGGATATAGAAGGTGCAAGCACACTGGTAGATTCTGAGGTAATAGAAATTAAAATTTTAGGGGCGAATGCTCGCCCTTTGGCGAAATTAAGGGGTTTTAAATTTTTAATGGGTGAATATTTTGTATCATAGTACATTTTTACAAATCGCCCAAATAGCCCACCTTATTTTAAGGGAGAGGGTAAAAAAGGTAAATTTAGCCCTTGAAATTAGGAGTTACAACCTTCCATTCACCCTAATTTTCAAGAATAGGTTTTATTTAACTGAATCCTATGGGCCAAATACCATATTTATAAAAGAGGTATGGTAAATTAATAAAAATATAAATAAATGAGAGTTATGGTAAATAAATAAAGCATTTTTTATATTTACTCCATAAGTCGCCTTATATACATGCAAGGGTGTAAACAAATAAAACTATAAATAAACTGGAGGTATGGTAAATAAATAAAACCTCTATTTATACTTAGTCCATAACCCTCTTTCTATTTATGAAGGCTCAAAAAAGAGGTTTTAAAAAAGTGAATCCTATGGGCCAAATACCATATTTGTAAAAGAGGTATGGTAAATTGAAAAAAATGTAAATAAACGAGAGGTATGGTAAAGAAATAAAACAATTTTTTTATATTTACTCCATAAGTCACCTTATATTTACGAACACTCAAAAAACGCATTATATTTAGATGAAACCTGTGGGCAAAATACTATGGGCTAGATTATTATTAATGCCATGCAAAAAGACATTATTAACCCTAATATTAGTATTAATAAAAATAAAAATGGCATATGGTATTGACCCATGCAATTCACGTGGAATGTAGCCTATTTAAATGGGGAATTAAACCAGCATAGATCCATCTTTACTCTAGATCTACTAAGCCCCGAGAGGGATCAAATATCGTAATATGCAAACAAGCATAGAGTGAAAAAATATTTGATCCCTCTCGGGGCTTGGTGGATCAAGAGTAAAAATGGATGTTGTAATTTAATGTATGTTAAACATTTTAACTTGGTCAAAATAAAAAATAAAATAAAAATCAATTATTAATTTTATTAATTTTTATAAATTACTAATAGTAATTTTTAAGCTCCAGGTTTATGATAACCCATGTATTGACCCATGGTAATACCATGGTATTCATGTGAGCATAAACTATTCAAAGGGGAAATTCTATCATCTTAGATCCATCTTAATTCTTGTCTACCAAGTGCTCAGAGGAATAAATAGATTTAATCCCCCTAAGAGTGGTAGATGTGGAGTTAAGATGGATATAGGTTGGTTTTTATGATAATTAAGATATTAAATAGAATTAGGAAATTATATTTTAAAAACATCTTAAGGTGAATCGTTAAAGCTACATTTAGTCACTTCAAAAAATTTAGTAAAAAATACCAATATCTCCATTAATATTGGTTTTTAACTTTTTCTGATTTAACAAAAAACAATCAAAACAATGAAACCTTATCACTCTTTCCGCATCACCCTCGCAGAATATTTCTCACCATTTCTCAAACATTCTCAATATGATATCTTCATGAAAAAGTTACTAATGTTGGATTAGTTGTTTGAAAAATAAGCTAGTTTGTACAACCTTTGATCTTCTGTGCTATTCATAGTTTGTTCTAATGATCTATAGGGGTTGGAGTCATTGCACCATATTTTCCTAAAAGGTGGAGATTGTTCACCAAAAAGGAAATTAATCCACATGTTATAACGCTTTTGAAAATGCAAGACCTATGAGGGTAGTGAATTATGCTAATAAGCAATTTAGATTGGGAGAGACGTAATTAAATTTTATTATTTAATTGAAGATTTCCAATTAAAATAATAATAAATCCACATTTATATATTCATATATTGATTGGAAGGATTCTCATAATGGTCACTTCTTTCAATTGGATCCCCTTCAAGCCTTTGGGATACCTAATACTTTCTTATATAATATAGTTGGGGCTTGCTACTTGTTCGCATGTTGGGGTAAACAAACTTGATGTGTTTTTTTTATCTCGCAGTTGGAGTCTATGGAATAAGAAAGAAATTTGATAACTTGAAAAAAGTGGTAGCTTGACAAAAGTTGTAGAGAAAAGATTAATATCTCCTACCTTGACAGAACTCGTTGTAAATATCAACACCTACAAGAACTTTGTTGTGGAATATTATCAAAACTAATAGAAGGATATGAAAGAGTGTATTGTAAGAACCTTGACAAACACAACCACTGAAACTTGGAACATTGTTTGTAGGAATAGAAAATTATGTTTCTTTTTTTCCAAACATGTATGTTAGTATATTACAGTTTAATGAATATGTTTTATTATTATCATAGATGTTTTCATACTTTAACAAAACATTCGCCAAGGCTTCACAATGTTTTATTATTCAGTAAAAGATTTTCCAAGATCTTATAAGATTTTATAATTTAGTGAAAGATTCTCCATCACTGTACAAGATAATATAATCTAGTGAGATATTCGCCAAAAAAATTATATATGCATATTATATTATTGATAAAATCACCTCCCATTTTTCCTATGTATCATGGGGATTAGCCCATTTATTATACATATAAATTTAGGGTGGTTCTTAAAATTTTTGTTGTTGATGATAGCAATCCATACCCCGCACTCCCTGAAACTAATTGGGCTATTGATATAGATGGGATCATCAACTTGAAGAAGCAGACAATATTGTTTGAAAGGAAATCGCTCTGCATTGTAGTACCGTTGGATCCTGCAGAAGGACCACGCTATATCGAACTGGTCTATGGCTATGAAGAAAGTGATGATGATTTGGATCACATATACAAAATTACAGGGCGAGACCAGGACTAGATTAATCCAACAACTGATGGACAGATTGCATGGGACCGCGAAAGCTCCTGTACCTCAGATTCAGATGAAGAATTGGAGAATTGGCAGAACTAGTTACACGAAGTATCTATGCTGCGTTGTAACATGATGAGTAAATCGTTGTGCTATGTGTCATCAGACGTAAGAAATTTACCCTATTATGATGGTTTAACTGATGTAGATAAGTTTTTGGATGCTTATGAAAGAAAAGTACCTAAGGATCATTGCTTTTAAGTGATGGATTTGGAATTGCGTGCTACACCGGCACGGTGGTGGGGTATGCACAAAGACAACTTTGATGAATGGTACGATTACAGGAGGATGATGAAGCTGATATTTGGTTGCCTGAAGGTACAATTAATCGAGAAATATGATGGGAGAAATGATCCACATGATCATTTGCTGAAATGGAATAAACTCTATGGAACAGAGCCACAGCCAGTGTGGGTGCACTTATTCTGTCATACTTTTGATATAATCCCTATGAATTGGTACTTGGAAACCTAGCTCCGCCATGGCACCACAAAGTGGGATATACTAAAGGAATGATTCTTAATGACCTTTAGTTTTGAATATGGGTTCGAAAGCATTGATGAAGCTCTATAGGAGGTTAAGGGTGCAATATTTAGAATACCTCAAGACCCTTTGGAGCTAGTTCAACAAGATTGGAGCACCCAGCTACACCATGCATTGGATTGCTATAATGTGACTGCTGAAGTGGATAATGAGGATCCAAGAAATATAAATATTCCAAAGGCAGAAGGCCATCACGCAGTTCAAGGTCTGTAGATAGAGAACTTGAACATCACTGCACCATAAAAAAATAGGAAAGTAAACATTTGTACTAAAGCAGAGCCAAAATTTGCAAAGATCAGGGATTACTGGGATGATGCCATGGTGGATAAAGTTGTTGAGTTGCTTCACGAATATGAAGATTTGTTTCCTACCAAATTTTCGAACCTAAAAGGCATCATAGGTGGCTTAGGTGTGATGAGGATTACCTTGAAGCTAGACACAAAACCTATTAAGCAGAGGCCATATCTCCTTAACCCCAAATATAAGGAAAGGGTCTGCTTGGAGTTGCACAAGATGCTCGAGGCAGGCATTATTGAACCTGTGGAGGAATATGAATGGGTGAGCCCAATGGTAGTCCAAGAAAAGAAACAAAGGGGAGAAATAAATATTTGTGTAGATCTTAGGGAGCTTAATGATGCCTGTGTCCATGATCCTTTTCCGACATCGTTTACAAATGAGAAACTGGATAATGTTGGAGGGAAGGATGCCTACTCATTCATTCATGGGTTCTTCGGATACCATCAAGTTAAGTTTGCGCTAGAAGACAGGAGTAAAACAACCTTCACAAAGGAATGGGGTTGTTTCTAGTATACTATGATGTTGTTTGGACTCAAGAATGCATCCGTGTTATTCTCTTGCATAGTCATCATGGTGTTCAAGGAGTTTATTAAAAAATTCTTGAAGGTATATTTTTACGATTGGAGAATGTTTGGGTTATTCAAGCACCATGTAGCTAGTTTATGCTAGACATTGGATATGTATTGAAGATATCAGATCATGCTGAACTTGAAGAAATGCTTATTTTGTGTCCCCTTTTGGATTTTCCAGGGTCATGTGGTGTGAAAGAAAGGACTAATGGCAGACCCTGCCAAGATCATGGTAGTAATAATTTTGGAGGCCTCGAGGAGTGCCAAATAGCTACGGGCAATGCTGGTCCATACTAGGTATTATCTAAAGTTCATTAAGGCTTATGCTTAGATTACTGCACTATGGAAAAGTTGTTGAAGAAGAACATTACGTTCCGTTGGAATGTAGAATTTCAGTGCAATTTGGATGTCTTGAAGGAGGAATTCCATGTTCACATTGACACCTCATGTATTGCATTGGGAGAAGTGCTGACATAGGCTGGCTAAGGAGAGATGGATCACCCTATAGACTTTTCAAGCACGAAAGAATCAAAGGCTGAGAAGAATTACTCAGTGACAGAGCACGAAGGATTGGATATGGTGTACGCACTCCAAAAGTTCAGACATTATCTCCTTGGCGGACATTTCAAGATGTACATAGACCATTCTACCTTGAAGTACCTTGTCAACAAGCTTGTGTTGCGGAGGAAGATATGCAGATAGTTGCTGCTATTTCAGGAATATGACTTTTAGGTAATTGTGAAGCCAAGAATGTTGAATGCAGGACCTGACCATCTGTCCCAGATTGAAACAGGGGAGGAGCCTACTAATTTGGAAGAAGGGTTGCCTGACGCGTACCTCTTTGTAGTGCGCAGAGTGGATAACCACTTTGCAGATATTATCCACTTTTTTACTATAGGGACGACCACAGAAGGATACACCAGTCAACAAAAGAAAGAGTTAGTAACGCACGTGATATATTTTTCTGTGATCCCTGGACATTTGTATAAGATGGGTACTGATGAGATATTGTGATGGTATGTCCCTGATTTCGAATGAAGTGGCATGCTAGCTGAACCTCATGGAGGGGCTACAAGAGGACATTATGTAGGAAAGGCAATGGAAAAAAAGATTTTGTGCGTAGGATTATGGTTGCCTATGCTACATAAAGATTCTAAAGCATATTATAGGGCATGCGATGCATGTCAGCGAATGGGCAGACCATCACGGAGGGATGAGCTACCACTAAACCCTCAAGTGTCATTGCAGCCATTTGAGAAATGACCAATTGAATTTATAGGACCGTTCCACCCCCCAGGCAAGAAAACAGGTGCGTGCTATATGATCACCGTGATGGAGTATCTGACCAGATTGGTAGAGGCACAACCTGTGAAGGATTGTACAGGGGCCACAACAACAAAGTTCTTGTTTGATTACGTTTTAACCAGATTTGGTTGCCCAAAAGTATTAATGAACGATTGCGGTATGCACTTCCTTAGTGAAACAATCATCACGATGACCGAAGAGTTCCGGGTTTATCATCAAAATATCACACTGTATCATCCTCAAGCCAATGGAACAGTTGAGGCCTTCAATAAGATATTGGAGAATGAATTGACAAAGATTTGCAATGCGTAGCGAACTGATTCGGATGTACGCATACCGGCAGTACTGTGGACGTATAGGATTACTTGCAAAAGGCTAACATGGCAGACACCTTTCAATTGGTCTATGGTGTAGAAGATGTGATTCCTATGGGATATATCATGCTTAGTCTTTGTATAGCAGATTTCATAGGGATGGTAAACCACAGAGCCTTGGAAGAATGGCTCGTGTAGCTGATGGAGCTTGAAGATGACAAATTCTTGGCTGGATTCCATCAACAAGTATAGAAGGAACATGAAAAAGTAAGGCACGATCGACACATCAAGCTGCGCACATTCAAGGTAAATGATTTGGTTTTATAATATGATAATAAGTTTACTAAGTTTCCAAGAATGTTTCATATGAATTGGTAGGGACCATATGTTATCAAAGAGATTACAAATAGAGGCGCAGTTCAACTCACAAAACTGAATGGAGAACCTTTTCCGGGAAAGGTGAATGGCAGTCGATTGAAACCATATATAGGATATTTGGCTCAATGACTATATGGTTCCAGGATAGTCTTAGTGATCCGGGTAGTTGTAAGGGAGCACGGGGCTATAAAATACCCTTCCACGACTCGAGAACTATGGGGTGGATTAGATGCACATAAGTTGGCAATGGTGCAATATCAAGATCTGTGTGAAGGTAGCTACTCTATGGATAGTGGTACCACGTTGCACAACTGGAAAGTGATCGTTGAAGATTTGATGGTCCGGAGATGGGTACAAAGAATGGTTTGGCGGAATTTAATGTCAATATTTGTAAAAATCCGTTGCCAATACAACATTGATGATCTGATTTTGGAAGGAATAGCTGGATGTGACTCCAGAAACCCTATAAAATATTGCGTGTCGATCCACATAAATACACTTTTCACCTTTCGGGCTTTCTCTAGAATTCGTTGTCTGTTGATGAGCGATCATTTTGGGAAGAGTTCTTTGCCCTCACAAACATGTTTATTGAGGCTCGTAAACTATTTATGGAGGAGATGAGTATGGACGTAGTAGCCTTTGACATCCTAGGCCCTGAAAAATCTGATGTTGAAGCTATGCAGCCAAGGAAGACACAATCCACGGCGGAAGAAAAGATTAAAAAATGCGTATAGACGCGCGCTTCCCTAAGGGGGCACACAGTGACCCCAACCTAGAAAAAAGGAAAACAACTAGCCAAAGGAAAATAGAAGTTTATTGACCTAGAAGCCAAAGGCAATCAGGGAGCTGAAGATGTAGAAGATGAAGGAACATAGCCCATCAAAAAGCTCCCTGAGTATGTCCCTCTAAGGAAGGGTAAGGAAAAGATTCACAAAGACCCAGATTTTCAAAAATTCCTCATGGCCACACCACTGCTACCCACGCAGGTGTCATTTAACGGACCAAAACTTTTCCACCTCCCACTATTGAAAATGGAGGATTTGGATTTAGTGGATCTCACTATGTTCCCCAACTTATCAACAGATACCTTCATGAAGCACCTAGTCTACGAAGACACGGGTACAACAACATTGGAAATAGAAGAATGGGCCTAAGGTGTTGAGCAATTCGGGCTGCTTAACTTCCTTTGGGTGCCACGGTACCACCGCACCAACATTAACATAGTGTGTATACGCCAACTACTCACATTAGTACATGATGGGTGTTTATGGCTTGGAGGGCCTATCCCCATCACTAATATGTTGATTCACAGGCTTATGCACTTGCTGCATGATAGGCTGAATCCAGCCAAGGCGTTTAGTGAAAAACTGGGAAAGGGACCTGACTGAGTGCATGAAAAACACTTATATTCTAGTAAAGAAGTCGCAAGGATAATCCATCCTATCCATGTCTGACCCTTTAGTCCAGTTTGCTACACAGATACTGGCATGCAAGGTAATGGGAAAGTGTCGCAGGGACGAGGTTTTGCCGCCTTTCATTTCTCTAAGGCCTAATGTGTGGAAGGTGTCCTATTCAATTAGTCCAAATACCTCTCCCAAGAGTTCCTCGCAAATTTCCGCCAAGTATAAGATGAGACCAAGTCGTTCCATTATGCTTGGTTGCTACTATCTATTGTTCTGGTTGAGTGGGATCTGCCTGAGGATAGACAGTTTCCTCTGCCGGAAAAAGGGTTGCCAGAGGCAGCATAGTTCACTTGGCTATGGGCTACGAAGAACCTCGTGTGTGTTATGGAGATGGAGATTTTCTGGGTCTTTATGGAAGAAAGTTTCCACATGGTGGTTAATGAGCGGCCAAGGTTGTCCCCAACCTTGTACACGCAGATGTAGTCCATTTATACATTTAAATCTGACTTTCATAGAGTTTACATCTAGTCCCAGGAGGACCCCACACATAGATGGTATGACCTACCATATTTGGTTTCGGATTCTAAAGTGGGGGAAGTTGTGTTGCGATGGTCGACCAAGTAGCACACCCCTTCTAATTTGGCTATCAGGCCAAGAACTGATGCAGAAAGTATGACCACTAGGGAAAGAAAGGAGACAACCAATAAGGCTATGTAGAAATTGGTGACACAAAAGGAGAAAGGTGCAGCAGAAAAAGTGTGGCTCAAAGAGGAAAGCATTGTCGAGGAAAGGGTGAAACACAAGCAGTGCAAGGCCGAAAAAGGTGACATGTCACCTTCAATAGCAACTGAGACAGAAACAGGGAAAGGTAGTGTGGTAGGGAAGCACACAACCTCTGAGCGAAAGAAGAGAGATTTGGAACAACAAGGAGGATCTAGGAAGAAGAAAAAGGCGCATAAATGCAGGTTGATCCTCTAATGATTACAGAAATAAACCTGGATGCGATCAGTGATAAAGTATAGGACATTGCCACATAAGTACTGTAGCAACTGGAACAATAATACACTTAGTACTTTGGGGGAGTTTGGAAGGACCTTCGCAAGTTACAGCTTCAGGAGACTAAGATCTAGGCAAAGATAGGTAAGGAAAGCAGCACAATGAGTAGCCTAGTACTAGAGCCGCGTGCCAGTACAAAGCTCATTCTGTGGCCAACGATGGATATTTGAGTCTTTCCCTTGCCTATAGGTTAGTCCATGCTAAGATCAAGGAACAATACACCCAACTAGATAGCATACCAAAAATGGGCCTAAACCTGGCCGCAATCAAACTAGAGACATTGCATGAGTTGCTACATGCAATCGTTGGTGAGCTCCTCCTTTAGGAACAACATGCCATTAATGTTGTCAATGAAATCAGGGTGGATAATCAGCAACTATTTGCTGAGAAGACATAGGTTTTGGAAGAAAAGGTGGTGCTCCAAGCACACAACTCACGATTAGAGTATGCAGTTGTGGAGGCATGTCGAATAGTACCAGAGCTCCATATTCCAGAGGATACATTGCTAGAAGCAAAGGTTCAAAAATTGGTTTTCAGTGTGTGGAAGGCACAGGCTAAGGTTAGTCAAGTTCAATTCGAACTCAATATGCAGATAAAGAAGCTGAAACTGAGGGTGTAGCCATCAACTCTGTCGCCAGTCCAGGAGCATCACGGAGCTGTGATCAAGGAAACTCTGGATGCCACCATTCCAAAGTGCACAAAATTATTCGAGCAGGTGATGGAATTGGTAACTACTCTGCAGAAAGACCCAACCATATAGAAGTTGAACACAAAAGGTAAGGAGATACAAAAGTAGTATGACGAAGTCAACGCACTCGCATGCTCTATTGCTCCAGCGCAACGCCTAGCCAAATTGCAGGAAGGAAAGCATCTCATCGCCGAGGTTGAGGCATTATAGAAGAGGGAGGCCTTTCTTAAGGCTAGATTGGAGCTGTGGTTGGATGAAGCCTACCAAGTCGCGAACAACATTCAGGAAAAGCTAACGAACTTGCAGCTTACATAACAGAAGATCAATCTAGCTGTTGAAGGACCAACTACAGAGCAGCTCGGTGAACAAGTGAAGCAAGCAGCTATGCAGAGGTCTACTGAGGTTGCACTTGTGTAGGTGGAACCGGGGGATCTTTGCATTAATATCACCGCAACAGCCGAGTGAATTGAGGGCAAGTTAGGACCTTTGTGTGGGTGGTCTGTTGGAATGGGGTCCCTCGGGTTAGTTTTGGGGTTAGAAACCCAAGTTTTGATGTAAATTTTGTAAAAATATATAACGTCTCCATGATTTATGAATGCAGAGCACGTAGATAGTTAGAAATCAAAATGGGATTTAGCCCCTTGATTATGTAAAATTGATTCAGTTTTTAGATCCACCCATGGTCTGCGAACCATGGCACTGTATGTAGGAAGCTATAAATAGGCGTGTCTTAGAGAGTCTAGGGTATTTCATAGAGGAGATAATGAGAAATGTAATGGGTGAATAGGAGATAGCGTGGAAATTGAGTCATAAGAGAAGGGAAAGGCTCTCAGCTGAGTGAGTAGAGGCCTAGAGTACAGCCTGCAACTGAGTGCATGGACCCCTGCAACTGAGTACACGAGGAAGTTTTGGGTCTATAACCTTACATTGAAGATCAATAAAGGAGATTGATGGAGAAATTCATGTGTTTACCAATTTAATTATGTTACTTATGTTTGCGACTTATGAATGTCTTTATGAATTAATAATGTATTGATGTGCGAACCTGCTAGATGAATATATTTAATTGAATGCAATGTAGGTTAAGTGTTTATGAAATGGTTATAATACTTTCTATTAAGTTTATTGAGAACTTAAGTAAGTCCATGTATATTCCTATCTGAGATTAATCTATCATGCACGTAAATAGATAACCTATCTGTTAAAAGTCCACAGAAGTTGATCGTAGACAGTTGCGGAGGCCTAGGGCTCAACTGAAGCAAATTGCAGTGCAAGCCCTAAGGTCTTAGAGATCTGCACGAATGTAGATTTAGGACATAATAGGACATCACACTGATCTCTAGGTGCAGAAACTTGGTTCCAACACCCCTACCATATTTTCTTCGAGTGAGAATGCAGTTCGTGCTATGCGGGTTGATGCTGAAAGAGCCACTAGTGTATGGTTTTGTTTGGAACAACTAACTCTGAACCTGGGTCAGGACCCACTAAGCCAACACAACAACAATGATGGTATTTTCCCACATTGGGTTTCCACCTAAAAATTTTGGTGTTCATGTGTGTTGCTTATGTGTAATGGTTTACTTTTTTCTCACTACACATGGTTACTATTTTATTAATGCTTAATGAGGTACTGATACACTGGTTCAAGTTAAATAGATGTTGAACTAACTGAAAAGTAAGTTTACTGGATATGCGCTAGTTGTCTGCATGACAGTCACATACATACATAGGTTTCTTTCAGTAAAGTCATGTACATAAATATAAGTAAGAAAAGAAAAGTTTAAGTGAGTTTTAAATACTGATTCACCCCCCCAAGTATTTTTCCCAACAATTGGTATTAGAGAAGGCCCTTTGGAAGAAGCTTGATTGCCTAAAGGAAGATTCATCAAGATGAGAAATCAAGAGGGGACAACATTTATGAAGCCACCATTGTTTAACTGAACCAATCTAGTTTTCGGGAAGGTAATAAGAAGAGATTATTTACAGTCACTTGGAGTAGATATATGGGGAATCGTTGAAGGAGGAAATTAATATCCATCCTCCATTCCCACAGATGAAGTAGAAAAGAAGAAATATGAGATCAACACAAAAGTTGTAAATGCTTTATTAGGAAGCTTCGTCGAATCAAAATTTGTCAAAATCATGTATTTGATTACAACAAAGGCTATATGGGACAAAATCATCCAAAACTTTGAAGGTGACACCAAGGTAAAAAGTTCCGAACTTCAAACTTTTAGAATTCAATATGAAAATCTCATATGAACAATGATGAAAGTATTGCACATTTATTTCTTAGGGTAAATGAGACCATGAATTATATGAGAAATCTTGGAGACGAAATAGAAGAATCATCACTAGATGAAAAACTATTAACGTTTCTAACTCCCAAATTGATTCAAAATTTTATGCCATAGAGGAAATGCAGGACTTAAAGAATCTTATTATTGAACAACTTCATGGGATTTTAATAGCTTATGAAATGAGAAAAGTGAGTCCCGCGGATATCAGAGAAGCTTCATTCAAATATACTACAAATAGAAAAGAAAAGGAATAATCATGTTATGCATCATAATAAGAAGGGGAAAACTTCATAAAGAAACTCCAAGTGGATATTGGACGATTCAGAGGTAAGCTTCCCTTCAAGTGTTTTTCTTGTGGTAGAGTTGGTCATTATGTTGCTAAGTCTCCCTATAGAGAAAATCATGAAAAAGGGAAAGAAGCTGAAAAAATAAATAGGAGAGGGCATGAAAACAGGAGAAGTTTTTATGCACATGAAGATAGTGATGGTATTTCAAATGGTGAAGAAGGTGAGTCTCATCAAGAATATCAATTACTTATGGCATTTGAAGGTAGAAGTAGTATTGAGTCTAATAATAATTTCATGGATTCCTTAGAAGAAAAATATATCTTTATTTAAGAAATAACTCAGCTTAAGATTTACTTAGAAGAAGCTAAATTAGCAGAAGAAGTTTTGAAGAAAGAAATCATAGAAAAGGTAAAGCATAATAAAAAGCTAGAATGTGAAATAGTAAGTCTAAGGAAAGAACTTGAGAAAGAAAAAAAATGTTAGATTTTATAAAGGATTTGAAACTTATATGAAATCATCAAAGTTCAACACTCTCCTCTTATAAGCATAGGTCTTGGATACAGTGAAGAAACTTCAAAGGCTGTAAAGTCTTCTACAGAAATAAGAATCTATCTCAATGCAGTAAAAAGAAGCAGTAAACAAAACTCCCTCCCACTGCAAAAGAATAAAGGACCAAATACTTCACAGGTATATTCTTCCTGATTCAATCAAAAGGAAAACAACACTAGAAGGTACTATACTTCCGAAAACTTCTACTTTGATGGACAATGTTTCGCTTGTGACAATTTCGGTCGCAAAGCTGCTCAATGTGTTGCTTACAAAACTACCCTGACTAGAGAAGCAAAGAAACAAAAGAATGAGTTTGGGGTAAAGAAATAATCTCGCAATTATTTCTCTCCTATTCAATATTAAACTGAATCCTCTTTTTACAATAACTTTTGGGTGTAAATAATTTGAATGCAGGAGAAAATGACGATCAATACCTGAGAATGAGAAAATGGAAACAACATCTAAGGTATGGAAGAAGAAGACCATTCAATATGAGAATTGTGTTCTAGCTTTATATGCAGGAGATTAAGAAAACATGTGGTACATTCACAATGGAGGCTCAAAACACATGATATATGATAAAGATAAGTTTATGTCTTTTAATGAGATAAAGAAATAAAACAATGTAACCTTTGGAAATAATTCACCTGTTGTTATCAAAGGAAAAGGAACCATTTTGCTAAAAGAAAATGTTAAAGATGGAAAAGTTTTATTTGTTGATGGGTTGAAGCATAACTTGTTAAGTGTTAGCCAGATGTGTGACCAAGGGAATGAAGTTGTTTTCAGGTCAAAGAACCACGTGCTTCGAAATCTTGATACAAGAAAAACCATAATAAAGGGAACAAGAACTTCAAGTAATGTCTATGTATTGGAAGGTAATCTAGAACCATGTTACTTAAGCAAATAAGAAGAAAGTAGGTTGTGGCACAAAATATTGGGACATCTAATCTTTACTCAAATACATAAGACAAGAAAGCTAGGAGTAGTTCATGATTTTTCAAACATCTCTCTACCAGAAAAGACTATATGCAAATCATGTCAATTTGTTAAGAAAACTAGGGTACAATTCAATGTCAAAGAAGGTTCAGAAAGTAAGCCACTTCAACTTATTCACACTGATTTATGTGGGCCAATGAGCAAAAAGTCACTTAGAGGTGAACCATATTTCATCTTATTTATTGATGAATTTACTAGAATGTGCTGGATTGGTTTATTACAACATAAAGATGAATAATTTGATAAATTTAAGGTCTTTAAAAATTTATTAGAGAATGAGTTAGACTTAAAAATAAAATGTCTCAGATCTGACAGGGGAGGAGGATTCATATCAGATGAATTTTTCATTTATTGTGAACATCATGGCATTAAGAGATAATACTCTATAACTATGACTCCTCAACACAATGGGGTAGCAGAAAGCATGAAAAAAACAATTCAAGAATGGCACATGCCATGTTTGATGAGTCTGGGACACCTCATACCTTCTGGAGTGAAGCAACACATACAATGTAACTATTCTCAACAAAGCTCATATCCATGTATACAGTGATAAATTCCTTATGAAATTTGGTTTAGTAAGCCTCCAATTGTTAAGAATTTTAGATTCTTTGGGATTAAATTTTACATAAATAATAATAAGGATAAGCTTGGAAAGTTTGAAGCTAGGTCAGATGAAGGAATTCTAAGTGGTTACTACTCTAGAAGTAAAGGATAGAAATGCTACAATAAAAAACTTCAAAAGATAGTTGAATGCATTAACGTTGTGATTGATGAAGCATCCACATGTACCAAAAGGGAAGCACCAACAGATGAATAAGATGATCCTACAACAAGCCGAAAGAATGTTGAAGAAAGAATTGATGAAGCATTAGAAGAAGGAAGTGGCAGTACAAAAGCATCAAAAAAGACTCCATCATGGTATCTTTAGAAACATCATCTAGAATCTCAAATTCTAGGTGATAAGGAAACTAGAGTACAAAATAGAATAACTCTTATAGGAACTCCTAGTTATCTAGCCTTACTATCCACAATTAAATCACAAAATGTAAATCAAGCTAGCAAGGATGAATGTTGGGTTACGACTATGAGCGAAGAACTTGACCAAATAGAAAAGAATCATACATGGGAACTAATACTTAGACCTCATGATAAAAATGTTATTGGCACAAAATGAGTAGTCAAAAATAAATTGAATGAGAATGGATAAGTAATTAGAAATAAAACAAGACTTGTTTGGAAAGGATATGCTCAACAAGAAGGAATAGACTTTGAAGAAACATTTTCACTTGTATCCAAACTAGAATCCATAAGAATGTTTCTTACCTTTTCAAGATTTCATCATTTCAAATCCTATCAAATAGATGTTAAATATGCATTTTTCAATGGGAACCTAGAAGAAGAAATCTATATTGAACAACCTGAAGTGTTCATTCCATGAAATGATGAAAAACTTGTTTGAAAATTCAACAAGGAATTATATGGGCTAAAATAAGCCCCTCATGTATGGTATTATCACCTTGACAGGTACCTTCAACAACAAGACTTCACTAAGGGATCTAAAGATAACAACTTATATATAGAGGTGGATGATGGTAAACTTTTAATTTATGTTGTTTATGTGGATGCCATCATCTTTGGTATTAATGAAGAATCCATGTGTCAAAGGTTTGCCTCTATCATGCAACAAGAATTTGAAATGTCTCTACTTGGTGAACTAAAATACTTTCTTGGTTTACAAGTACAACAAGAAAAGAATGCCATTTTTCTCTCACAAACAATGTACCTCAAGTAGATTATGAAGAAATATGGAATGGAAGATTGCAAACCGGTATGCACACAAATGGTGATAGGATGTAGTCTCAGTTCACATGATGATTCTCCCGCAGTCTACCAACCATAATATAGATCCATGATTAGAAGTCTACTTTATCTTACAGGAATGAGACCAGATATAATGCATGTAGTTGGGATTGTTAGATGATTCCAAGCTAATTTAAAAGAAATCCATCTTTAGGGAGTCAAAAGAATATGCAAATATCTACAAGGCACTCAAGACATTGGATTATGGTATCCCAAAGATGAAAATCTTACTCTTCATGCCTATATAGATGCAGATTGGATAGGAAATGTTGATGATAGAAAAATCACTAGTGGAGGAGCATTCTATATGGGGCCCCACTTGGTATCATGGTTTAGTAAAAAAACAAAGCTCCATTGCTTTATCTACAATAGAAGTAGAATATGTTGTTGTTGCATCTTGCTACACACAACTTCTTTGGATGATGCAAACATTTCAGTATATTCAAATCAATTGTTCATCGCCCATTTCCATTCTATATAATAATACAAGTGACATTAGCATTTCAAAAAATCCTGTTATGCACTCGAAGGTCAAGCATATTCAAATTAAATATCATTTTCTAAGAGAAAATGTGCTTGAACAAAAGGTAAATATAGAATATGTTCCCTCAAAAGAACAAGTTGCTGATATATTTACAAAACCTCTTCCATGTGATGCATTTGAATATCTCAGACAAAAATTAGAAATGGTCCCTACTTCATCACTCTGTTAATATTTCAAGATCAGGGGGAGTAATACATATGTTTCTTGATGATGACTCCCATGGTTGTTTTTAATATTCATGATTGCTTACATTACTGACAGTGCATCTGATGTTGTAACAGTGAATTGGTACAGACAATACAGTCTCAAGGCAAGATGAAGTTAAGAAGTTTCAGTATTTTACCTTCTCTACATGGATCCTATGAATACTAGTTGCATATATATGTGAGTTCTGAACTGAGCAGTCGCACATATTTTGCTATGATGAAGAAACAAGCTCCAATTTTGCTTGTCGGTTCTAGAATAGCTTGAGTATAGTCTGCATATATGGGACAGGTTTAGGGGGGCATTTTCTATGCTTCAAATAATGAATTTTTGGAATCATGTTTTCCTTAGAACACCTTCATAAATAATGATGCTTATCAATGGTGATGTTGTTTATGTTGCTGAAGTTCTTGATTATTGATGAAAAAGTGTATGTTGTTGTTAATGTTGATGCTAAAAAATGCTTATGGTGTAGATGCTATATGGTATATGATAGTTTGTGATGACTATAATGGTATTATTGAGGTCTTTTGTCTTCATTATAAATTTCATATCTATCATTTGTTATACATCTCATGTAAAGACCTATGATGTAATAATTGTAAAATTCAGTCATATATCGACTATTGTGGTCAATTCATGTAATCCCATCCTTTTGGGCATATGATGTAATTTTTAAACCTACAGTGATTGGGTTTGATGTAAGTTTGATTCCTTGGTGATAGGAAAAGTCATATTCAGTTGAGTCATACAGTCATGTACTTCATTGCACATCCTTCAAAAAATTTAGCATGTGCTCAGAGGGAGCATGGTCAATATTCAGTGTTCATACTCAACAGTTTAGATCTATAGCGCTTAAGATAGAAGCCTTGATTCAACATTGGTCAGCCCTTTGACCTCGATGTGAAAGAGGGAGAGTAAATTAGTGTTTGGAAAACTTAGTGCTTATCTTGATGTGTTTTATAGGTATTTATAGGTTGTGGTGACCAAACACCAAAGTGGTTGTCATCAAGTTCAACGGGGGAGATTGTTAGCATTATTATTAGCGTGTTGTCCTTTATGGAAACCTACTTGATTTGTTCTCTTTTTCTGGTAACCTACTTGATGAAGATGTCAACAAGATGTGTCCACATGTGATAGAGAGATTGTTCAAAGGCATAGCAGTTCATAGAAAGAGGAATGATAAAGATGAAGTTTCAAGAAGTATACATGGGTTCTTCTAAGAAAAGTCATGTACACACATGGGCATGAATAAGGAAAGGCACGTGTAATTTCTGCACCATGGTATTCTAAATACCAAGCATCTTTACCACAATATTGAGCTGATCAATAGATATTTGATCTTGCCCAAGAATACCATTGGAACTAATATGGTTTTGACCTGTGGTATTGTCTAAGAGGTAAGCTATATAAGGGGTTGAAAATGAAAGTGTTTTGGGTGCAAGTGATGAAGATTTTATGAATAATTATATCTGAAGCAAGTGTGCATGTAATGGGTTATTAATGAAACTAAGTATGCACCCATAATATGATCAAATCTAATAGATATGAAATTACTATGTATTGAATAATCTACTTATGGGTTGATTTGATCTATGATGATAAAGTCTTGACATGTGATTATTCTGTGTATGCCAAGATCTGGTTATGTCTGAAGTTCTATTGTGTAGCGAAGGTGTGTGTCAATAATTGCATATCTGTATGCATGTTTTATAACCTGAAAGGCATATACACATGCGGGGTTAACACTGATAAGTCGCATATCTATTCAAGTTTTTATGCGGGTTTCATTCCTTAAAAGAGCGTATACACATGGAAATGCTTTGTGGAAAGTGCATATAGAAGCTAGGGTTTTGTTGAAAAGGATGTCTAATCAATCTTGTTGCATTTCTTCTATCTATCAATGAAGTCTTACCTAATAATCTGAGTTTAAAAATGATGTTTGAAGTTGAATTGATTGATTGAAGAAGTGATGATGTTGCTAGCTATATGTGATTGAAGACCTGTGGTGGTTTTGTGATAGTTTCAAAATGATTAAATGTTTCAAGGTTTAACTTAACATATGTTTCATAATAAGAATGATTCAGTTTAAGGGTTCAGTGTTTTGAGATCTGTACACGGGTATGCCTCATGGAAAGCCCGTATGTACGTAGATATACTAAAGAAAAGTAGTTTATATATTATGATATTCTATTGATCAAGGTTTGCAGTGAAAAAATCTAGTTTCTATGATGAACAATATGTGGATTTGTATTCTAGTGAATGAGTTTACAATGATCTAACTTCTTTGGTTGTTTGATATTGATTTGGGTCTTAGTTGGTATAGTTATTAAGTGATTGGATCATTGGTTTTAGTTTTATTATTTGATGGTAGTGGGTCTAGTCTAAAATTTGATCAAACGTGTCCTATAGATTTGATGTTTTGTAGCAGGTGGATCCACTGTGAAAATTTATGAAACTCAATTGATGGTAGTGCAGGGGGTTGGAGCTACCTTCTAGTGGGTGCTGGAAAACGTGAGAAGGTTGTAGCCTTCTGCGGGTGGGTGCCTGCATGCTGGTATGAGTCTGCACTAGTACAATATTGTAGGAAGTTTTTATTAATAATAAAAGAAGACAAAGATGACAACAATGATGGTTTTTTCCCACATTGGGTTTCCACCTAATAATATTGGTGTTTATATGTGTAGCTTATGTGTAATGGTTTATTTTGTTCTTACTGCACATGGTTACTATTTTATTAATGCTTAATGAGATACTGATACACTGGTTCAAGTTAAAAAAATGTTGGATTAACTAAAAGGTAATTTTACTGGATATATACTAGTTGCCTGCATGACAGTCATGTACATACGTGGCTCTCTTTCAGTGGGGTCGCATATAGAAATATAAGTAAGAAAAGAAAAGTTTAAGTGAGCTTTAGATACTTATTCACCCCGCTTGTCATTATTTTTCCCAACATATATCTTTTATTTTAATTGAACCTGCAATGTGTATGATGCCACCATGGTCATGCCTTTCCCCTAGCATAATGGCTAGCTACATGACCAGTTTATACATATTGTTTTGACCCATATTATTATGTTTCAATTTATCTTTTTACTAGTATATAGATCGGTCTCAAATTAACTCTTTACACATAGCACCCATGTGATAACAAGCAGCAACCTTGGATTATTTACATATTATATTCATTATTGTCCCTATGCTAGTATTATGGATACACAAGGTAAATTTTAATTGGCGCTACTTCTATCATTCACTTGATCACCATGTGCCTCAATGCATGGCTATATCGTATAGTGGATATGCTCTGGTTGTATCCGATGGATGAGATCGACTTGGGTCTTGTCTAACCCTAAAATTTCATCCATGAGGTTCATTCTCCTCTTTTAAAACTTTGCCATGATGTAGAGCACTACTAGAGTGATGGATGGTTTCATGACATTTGTTAGGTGTTACATATGTTACCCTCTTCCCATACCACCTAGAGATATCTCATTCCAATACATGAAACTGACAAGATGGATCTCGCCCATGCATTCAGGTAGAATTCAAAGGTTTTCCTTCATTTTGGGTTCTTTTTCTTCAGTTTAAAATTTTCAAATTTGTGTCTCAGTACCCTGCTCGAGATAACTATTCTTAGGTGCATTGATTTTGTTTTTGTCACTTGAACTCGACTAGTTTTCTTATTCTTCTTTTCCTAGGTTTGTAGGCTTCGGCACTGCCTGTGGTTTCGTCGGGATTGCCCCTTTGGTTTATGTTGGAATTATTGGATGAACGAAGCTACTCTTTGAACCATATTTTACTATTTTTTGTTAAGTTGTATTCCACTATGACCTAGATCACATTTTCTGTGGGTTTTAAAAAATGATCATTCTAGTACATAATATAATTCTTTTCAAACACAATAATTTGTAGCTTCACCTATGGATATTCTAGGTTTTCATTTTGTTTTACCATAAGTGTTGCATGTCCCCTGTGACTTAATTTAAGGTATCAACTCTAATTTTTCAATACCTCTTTTAGTTAGAAGTGGCAGCTTGGTACACGCCCATAAAGGGAATAGGGAGTTTATTTTGTCCCAATTTCTCTTTAGTGGGAGTAAAACCACACTATGTTGTTGACAAGACCGTGTGAAAAACTTTTCCCTGACATTAGAGCGTACTAAGTTAATTTTATAGCTAATTCATTATTGTAATACTACACCTCAGCACTGTTGCGTGATTTGATTGAATACAATTTTGTCAATTTAAATTTTCCTTTCTAAATTGTACCCGCATATATGAATTTGCCGTTGAATTGTTGACCCCTTTCTTTTGGGTTATAAGTTCTTCAGGGAGAAAAAAGACATATGCAACCTAGGTAATGAGATACCATCTACCTTTACAAATATATCATATCCTCTGCAAGCAAGTTAATTCCTTCAAGGCCTAACCATAAACCTTGTCTACTTTCTACAAGTGGGAAAATTTGGTTGCCAAAGTCACAATTCAAACAGAGTTTAAAGGGCTTTCTTTCTCTATCTAGTATTGAAGTAATTCCTACCTTCTCTACATGCATTTTCTAGGTTGGTCTGATATATCACAGTTCCCTTTAATTTTAGTGGTGTCTTCAACCACTGTTATTCATTTACGGAGTGAATCCGTCCTAGGGTGCACATAGTATTGCAAACTGAATTTGATTGATGTGTTTTAGGTATATATATACTCATTCGGATTCATCAAATTCTGACTATGATGCTCAATCATGTATTTGGGATGTATGAACAAAGGGTTCTGTAAGCGAGTGGAAAAATATATTATTTTTACTGAATTTCGTACTCAAATGAGAATACTCTTTCTTTTATCTATTTCTCTTTTCCTGGTAACTGTAAGTGCTGCATTTGTGTTAATTTCTATTGTTCTTAATAATTTCTATATTGATGGCGGTATGGAATTATGACTGAAATGTGTTTATCTATGCTTTTATGGTTAGCATATTTTCCTTTCATTGTGCTCATCCCTTGTAGCCACAATTCCTAGCGCGGCTTGCTATTAATTTTTCTAATGCTTACGGTTATATTATAAATTACACAAAGTCTTAAAAGACCAACTGCTGAGTATTAGAGCCAGGTATAACATATGAGTTATAGGGTAGTATATGAGGTAATATAATCTACAAATCTTGATAAGACACCAGTTTTCATGTCTATCTACCGACTATAATCATTTTATTCGGTGTGTCCATAATGTGCTACTGCTATCGTTTATTTATATTTTTTTTTGTCAATGAAACTAGTATCATACTATCATTAAAGGTCTCCTTATTGTTAGTTGATTTAAATATTTAGTAGACCTATCTTCCCTTCTGTGATAATCAAATGCTTGATAGATTCCATCATATATATATATTTTTTAGACATTTCATATACATACATACTCTTCGTTCTGCACTACATGCATCGAGTCTCTTTCTCTAGTTCTCGCTTTGTGAGCATTGTATTGGCTACCTTCTTATAGCATTGTTTTTGAGCATATTTCTAAGAGGTGTTATTGTAAATATATACAACTGAATACCTACAATTCCTCGTATAATCGGTCATTCATAGTCACAACAGAAAATAGAAAGTTCATCTTCCAATACACTTGTCCCACTTATCTACAGCCAGAACTTATATATATTCATATACTATTATACCTTCTTCGACACCTAAAATTTCCTCAAAATATCTTGATGCTTTAATTCTATCTAGAAATTGTTTAGGAATGTGATCCGAAAAGTCTCATTCGAAATGGTTTCACTTATAACTATGATGCATGTATCGAACAAAAGTAAATACTAGTCTAAAAGTATTCAGATTATATTATTGCTACTTTATCCAACAAAAATATTTCATCCTCTACCATAAACAAACTTACAATACTTTGAATCAACGCACATCATAGTTAAAGGATTATAATTTAGAATTTTAGTCAAACTTATGCTAAGAAAAGTACTTAGAGACGGAGCACGTTCCTCCCAACCATGAACTGACTTTACTAGTTCCCCTAAGCATAGATCTGCTTGCCAGCAAAATCAACAACTACATTGATTCTTTGGGGGTTTCTTTTATAAGTTTCATTCCCAACAAATTTTAGCAGCACCCTACCTTTGGGTCTACCAACCCATTTGCCTAGGCCTTCTTTTTTCTTCACAAAAGGTTCCTTCCTCTTTCGTTATAACCTACCCTTTTCTCGCATAATGCTTTATTTGACCCAAACTTAGTCTATTTCTCCAACTAAGTGGTTTAGTATGATCTTTCTCTCCCATCATATTAAATCCAATTTTTTCCAATTTTTTCTCCTAGGTATTTTTAGGAGATTTTTAGGGAAGGTCCATTTTGGATTTATCCACCAAGAGTTGTTTCGAATTGGAAATAAATCTTCTCACTCTAGTGCTCTTTCCCTGAGTAATTTCCATATTTTATTTATGAATAGTAATAAATTGACTACATCACAATAATTTAATTGATCACATCATTTTAATCATGGCTTCCCTAACCATCCCATCTAAAAGTAGTCCATATCTAAAGATAGTCAACATTAATATAGAAAACAGAGGGGTGTTACAATCACTTTAATTATGTAAAAAAACTCCACACAATGAACTTCCACAAAATGAACTTTAATAATATTACTTTAATTCTATATTATTTTAATAATAATACTTTGACTTTTATAACTGGTAGTGAAGATATACATGAACTCATTATATATAAAAATAAATAAAAATGCAAAGGAATCTCATTATATAGAGCTCCATACAATGAACTTAGAATGAAATTATTTCGCATCGTTGAAGGAACCATTACTATAACTAACTTTAAAGTTGGGAAATTAAAATTGCTAAAGTTTGTACCAATATTTTAAAACAAACTTATATTTAAAAATTTATATGGTTTATAGCTTTATTGCTAACATTTTATGTCAGATTGCGTATTGTCGGTTGTGCATTTCCATTCTCATGAACACATATCATCTTTGGCACATTCTTCATTGTGGATGGTTATGTTGGGTAGGTGTTATATTCTATCCAGGACTAGATGCAGGCATTGTTACATTGTGTTGGGCATAGCTGGGGGGTCATGGGGTGGCCACTAGTTTAAAAGGGGTCAGTAGCCCCCTGCACAAGGTTCAAGGCACTGGTTTAGGAATTTTTTTTTATGTGGACCCAATAATAGTGGAGTAGATCTAGGGATGGGGGTGGACCAAAGTATGGTGAGTAGCCCCTACCAATGGATTTTCACATGGTTTTTGTGCATGGTTTTGGGCATGATGGCTTTCTTCCCATTGTACTTTGTACATATGGTTAATGGAACTATGATTACGTTCTAATATAGAGATAAAGGATTAGGTTTCCTCAATGCTTCAATATATATATATATATATATATATATATATATATATATATATATATATTGTAACATTGAAAGGTATATAATGAAAAATCAATTTGGCATTCCCAATTTTGGAATCCAAGGGAAAATCTCTTTCTATATTTGTTTTATGTTCTCACCATTGCATATTTTTTGTTTTAAGATTTTGTTTGCAGCTAATTTTTATACAGGGTTAAAATCTACAAGTTAAGACTTTCTTTTCAAATTCGACAACCCTTCTTGCGTGTAGCTATATCTACAAAAGTTTTAAATGAGAAAGAGTTTAGAAATGAACTAACGAAAAAAAATTCCTAGTGCGTAAACGAGCTGTGTGTTTTGTACAACTATTAGCAAATTCTTATGTGAATAGATTTCTCTTTGTGAGGAACAATAACCATGGTCGATCGAGCATTGGTTATTTTTCATATTTATGATATATTGCAAAATACATATTTGATTTTTAATTCAACTTGAAAGACATCTCCAATTTATATTAGATTTTAATTATTTACGGTCAACCTTTTCATATGATATTTAGAGATGCCATTTAGACACAATTGAAAGCCAAAGGTGTGTTCATCTATGCTTCAGTGCCCTATGTAGATTATCTATTTCACATATAGTTAAGGCTCTATGAAATTTTCTTTCTGGGTATGTGGTATAAGTACGCTCTTCCACTAAATAAAGTGATGATGGATCAATAAGGAAGAAATAGAGTGATTCGAAATGGGGAAAGAATCATTCTAGGTATATTGTGAGGGATATTGATGGAAAAGGAAAACCGTAATCGTCGAAGAGTTGGTTGTATTTCATATCTATGATTTATTTGAAAATACATATAAGTGATGTTCTTAATGTCTTCTAACTCTATATTTCTCGTTTCTGTGTATAATGACTATGTGTAACTATTTTGCGCATGATAGGTTAGACATGATAGACCATGTATAGATATCTAGGTTGAATAATAGAAATGTGTGAAGCTAAATTAATATGAAATTGCATGATACATTATACAAAGTGATTGATATTAAGTAGTTTCTGTCATTTAAAAATACGTATTATGCAGAAGGAAAGTAGGAAAGTGTGTGGGAGGATTATGCAAGGGGGAAGTGAATTCGGAAGTATGGAACTTTTCCATAGGAAGATTATGTTTGTTATTCTGCATACTCTGTTATTTGGCATATATCATAAATCAAAGGGTCTAAGTTTTATGAATATTTTGTGACATAATAATTATAACTGCAATATCGGGCTGTATTTTTGCAATTCAAACCAAAGTTTCATGAAAATACTTAATATTTATATTTTTGCATAAATTCAATATAATTTTTAAATTTTCAGTAATTCTTATTTTTAATTTCCGATTGGCCGAGGAAGCTCTAATGGGACATAATTCCCAAGGTGGGGGGTGTTTTATTTTTCATTATTTTCCAATGCTTGACAATTATTTTTAAAATTAAAATAAAATTGATTTTGTGAGCGGTCATTGTGTTTGTTATACCACATACTTGTTCTTTGGCATAAATCTTAAATAAAAGGGTCTAAGTTTTATGAAGCTTTTGGGACATAATAATAATAATAACTTTTCATTTCATTTTTCTCATCAGTCTAAGAATCATAAATCAAATGTTCTATTTTTTATATAGCGTGTGGTGTAATTTAAACATGTAACATGTCAGTAGTTTTATTGGTGAGATATTGATTATGAAATCTTATTTTTGGCGATGCATGTTGCAAATGCATATTGATATATTTCATTATTTGAGGGGAGTTTTTTACTCTAGTTTTTGAATACGTCAATCATTTGTATCTATATTGTTTTACTTGTTTCCTTGTATATTATTTATGTTATGCTTATCATTGAGCAATAGGTCATAGTGGAGTTAAAATATTTTTTGAAATGTAATTGCAAAAGAATCAATGAAAAAACATGTTTGAGGTGTGATTGCTAAAGAATAAATGTATAAGCATTTGTTTACTATGGAATCAAATGGTACAGATGCCATACTAAGACATCATAACCTATCTCATTTAAATAATTTTGCATACATTGTGGGAGATTTCATACTCGATAGTGTGCAAACTTTATTTCATTTTAGATACATGTCAATATAATTGCATAAAGGAACAATAAAACATTTTAGGAATGGTTTACATGATGGCAAGGTTGAGGCCTTACTATCTTATGAATGTGAATTGAATATATATATGCATTAATACGTATGCATAGTGTAGATAGCCTGGATGTTTACTTGGGAATGATGAAAAAATCAACTTTGAATACTCTGACTAGGAAAGAACGAGGAATTTGAGGACATATTTGGTATACATTAGTTATCGAAGTGGGTAAAAATTCCCATAAGAATTTGGTGAAAGACAAAAATGAAAAAAGTTATGACATATTGTTCCATGATGAGAATTTAATTGCTATACATTTCAAACCACTCTTCTGAAAGAAAAATGTTCAATAACAACTAATCATGAACCTATAATAAATATAACAACATGCGAAGAAACAAAACATGGATGGATGAAGATAGAAAAAAACATGGGCAGACACATGGTTAAGAGATGTTCCAAGTTTAGGAGTATTTACACTGAAATTTGTTTTGAAATAATACGGCAATTTATGAACAATGAGTATGATGGTCCTTGTTCATGATAGAAAATGAAATGCATGTTTTTTCATTTTCATAGATGAGCATAAGAAAAATAAGGATAACTGAAGTGTCGAAAATGCAAAACAACAAAATGATACATTAGTAGGAAAAGGAATAAATAAAAGATTTACAACTACATTTTTTGTCAACCTTATTTTTTGTTGTGTGAATATTTTACTGTGTAGATTACGTAGTATGTGTGATAAAGGAGTTGTGTAGAGCATTGATTTTAAAGCTATAAATATTTGTTAAATCCAAAGTATGTGTGAGAGATCATAATGATTAATATTGTTAATTTCCACTATGAGGGTGGGCGTATAGGGTATTTCTAAATGGTGGACATATGCATCTGTATTATGTTGGAAGCATACATGTTTTTTTTATATTGGGATGATGGATCATTATCTAGATTTTTAATCGCCTCAATGCCTTTGATGAAATATTGATGGCGCATGTAGCCCCCACTCTACCAAAATATTTATGCAAAAAGAATCAATTAATTAGTGGAAATATCATTTCATTAATTAACAAAGATGTCATAAATCTGTCATTTTGTTACTTTTCATACAAATTTATGTTACATCGCTAGATAAATTGTTATCTAGAAAAACTGTTATGTATATTTTTAATTGTCCTAATCATTATGTAGATACCTTGAAATCCAGATTTTTGATCGCCCTAATGCCTTCAAGGCAATATTGATAGCATACAACCAAGGGAAGTGACAATAACTAATGAAATGTAATCTGTATGTCAATACAAATGAATTACCATAATTTCTATAGTAATGACAATTGAATTGAAACAAAACATTCAATGCTATTTATTTATCATAGTTTCATCATCCTCATAGATTTTTAATCTTCCTAATGCCTTTGATGCAATATTGGTGATGTACAACCGCAAAACTGGCAGTAAGCAATGCCACGCAATCTATATTTGAATAAGAAACAATTATCATAATTTCTATAATAGTCAAAACTAAATTGGAATAAAACAATAGATGTTATTCCTGGATCACATGGTGATAGAGAGAGAAAAAAAAAAATTCTACTAAGACAACAAATTTTCCCTGAAAGTCCTTTTTTGACGGAATTCAACGTTTTTTTTCTTTCAAAGAAAAACCAGCCATAGGAGTGTTTAAATTATTTTTTTGATGGTAGAAACAAATTCATTGCTATCACTCGTATTCCCCAAAATCTCAACCAAATTTTGATCTTACCATCATTTCCACTATTTTCTAGGAAAAATTATGGTGGCAGGAATTACTAAAAATTTGAGAAATGGTATGTGTAATATATCGTTTTCAAACTAAACTAAAAAATATTTCATGCACATTGTAAACATAAGTGTATCAATTTGGATTTACAAGTACTAATGATAAAGTGAGTGTAATATCATCTATCTGAAATGGAAAGTCTTGTGAATCTACTACAAATCTAAATTAAAACGAATGGAATGAACTTAGCAAATGAACTGAGTAGCGCAACAATCACACCAACAATAGATAATTCCATTCTTTTAATTTGGAGAAGAGTTAAAGGAGTACCTACAATGAACAAGATCTTACCTCTTTTGTTGATACATTATGATCCAAATGCACTAGAATGATACTAAGAGAAGCCCTATGGTCATGAGAAGGTCATAATCAATCATAATGTTTTCTGTTGTGCATATGGGTATATGATGCAATGCCAATAGACTAGAAATTATGCACTTTTCATTAATGGTGATATCATATCCCTATCTCCTTAGAAAATAAAATTATAATCAACAAAATAAAAATTTTGGTCAATGATCCATTCTATTGATTGAATGGAAGTAAAATTTAGGAAGTGGAATCTTATTAATGATTTAAATCATAATTTTATGTGGTATAAATATGGAAAAATGATGCACTTCCAACACACAATAAATATTTTTGGACAAAAAAATCAACACTTTGATGATTTTTTTATTAATGGTGATATCATATGCCCATATCCCCAACACATAACATTACAATCGACAAAATAAATAACTTGGTCAATGATACAATAGACAAATGAAAAAATTGGCCAATGATCCATCACATTGATTGAATGCAAGTAAGATTTATGTAATCAAATGGTTTTAATGATGAATAATTTCTATGTTATTTAGAACAAAATAGTATTGTTTCTTATTTAATTTTATTAGAATTTGTTGATAATTTCATTAAAGGTTGTGCCATTTGCAGATTGAAAGCTTTGTTTGTGGATATCTTTGTGCAAATAGGCATATCTACAGAGCTATAGAGGAAATCCATTCTATGGAAGAAACTTTCAAGCTTTCACTCTGCACAATCACATACCTTCCACATAATTCATAAACACTTACAGTCATAAATAAGTTTTTCAATTATAAAATTTACAAAAAAGTACCTTTTTTTTTTGTTAATTTTGACACCCCCACATAATCGACTTCTTTTGCACTAACGATTTTCCTAATTAATTAATTAAATATTGTGTTATCATAACTGAAACTCCACTTCCATACACTACTTATTTCCATACAGTTCTTTGGCATTACTATTATTATTATATATTATTAGTAATATTTTAATTCTAAACATTGCTAAATAATTTACTAAACATGGTACCAAGTACGGGAAAAAAATCTGCAAAATGAAATGTTTTCAAATCTTTAATTGCAGAAAATGAAAACTAAAAAAGTCTTACCTTAAGAAAATTTGTATATATGTAATAATCAAATATGAAATATCATTACATTATGAATTAAAGTTATAAAGTTCCCTCTACATCTGCATTCTCTCACACATATCTCATTCTCTGCACATCCTTGATTCAGCTAAAATCTATAAAAGTTTTAAATGAAAAATAGTTTAAAATTAATTTTTTTCATGTGCCCCCATTCTTGTGTACATCACCCATTATTCGCATAATAAAGGCTTCACACAAGGAAATATTTATAAGAAGAAACATTATAATACTAATTCTAAATTTGTCTTTAGTAAAAATATTTATGTATTGATGACATAAATTTCCTTCTACGCCTCTGTTTTCTCGCTCATACATTGTTTCCACACGTCCTTATGACAATGAAAATTTACACTGTGTAGACTCAAAGTCAACATTAACAACAAATAAAGACTAAAAATCAAGGAAATTTACATCAATGGTATATTTACAATGCTAAAGTGATTCTACAAACATAGAACTATGGATTAGAACCATAGTTCTACAAGTTTATTGGAAACTATAATGCAAATTGAACTCTACGGAATGTGATTCTCGACCTATAGAGCAAGATCTCAGTGATCATTTAGCTAGAATAACCAATGCTATGGAATTTCTAATCAATTTGGTCATAAAGCATACTGCAATGATTAAATTTTAAGTATGGGTCCATTTCGACCTTCTAAATGAGAAAATGGAAATATTGGAATTAAAAAATCGAGTGACCATAATTGGAAAACAAAACATTGATTTTTTGTTTGGGTAACTTGGCCTGGGCAGAGAAAATCAATGTTGAAGGGGATGGCTAATGAAATAGATGATGATATCATGGACATTGACCAAGATTCCCCCCTTCTTAGCTTGAGCTAGAAGTTAATGAATCCCACATCGCTTCGAATATTGAGGATATGTAGTAATTTGCATAGTTTTCTGGTTTTTCCGTTAATAAATAAAACCAGTTTATAATAACTTTTACAACCCAATTGTGAACAATGCCAATCTTTTCTCGAATGTTTGGATTGTTCCTAGATTCAAAAATAAAAGTTAAATTCCTTGCATGACATTTATCTGTATTACTATAAATCAACATACATATCCCATCTTCCACATAGTCAAAGATCTACAAAATGAAAAATAATAATAGTAACACATTAACATTAATTTTTCTATGCACCCCCAGTTCTCCCAAAAATACCTATTCCTAATTTCGTTGGTTTTTTTTATTTTTGGAAGTTTTGTACCTCTTGGGTAATATACGCTTATTCTTGGTATGCTTCCTACTATTATTACGATGATTACATGATACAATAATTCATAAACAATAATATTAATTTGGCTAAAAAGCACTACAATAGGCAACAAATTGATAAATTAGTTTTGATATTATATGTGGCTTTAAGCTTTCTGCACTTACTCTTTGTATGCCAAAAACACTTATGTAGATGTTCAGACAAAAAAACATAGAGTTCAAACTACTTAAGAGCATAAACTTTATTAAAATTAACATGGCCATATTCCATGGGCCCTTGTGCAAATATTTCATTGTGTAGAGTGACAATGAAGTGTGGGCGTATGTGAATACAAAGGTTTATGTTCCTTGTTCCACACGTCATATTTGTACACATATTTGGAATTGTTATGTCATCATTTCATAGATATAAGATCGCCTTATGATCCAATTATAGTAATGATTGTTTACTGACATTCTATCGAATGACTATTGTGTGCGGTGGAAGCTATAAAAAGGTGAATTCATTCTCTTGAGATAACCAAATGACCTAGGTTTTGTTCAGAGAAGGTGTGTGCGGAGTCGCTATGTAGAAATGAATGTGCATATATGGCAACAAATGCATGTGCGACAACACGTTGACTGCACCTAAAGCTTTCTTCAGTATTTATCCAAATAAAAAAATATACACCTTTATTTTCGAATTGTTATTTAGTAATATATTCTGCAAACATTTCTTCCTCCTCAAAAAATTTGCAATGCAGATTAATTAATAATAGTTTCAAATGTCAATGGTTGACCACTATGCGAAGGAAGTTATATGTCAATGTTTAGTGACATGCTGTGGTGTCAATATTGCAAGATTAAATGGAAACTATTTTGGCATTTTTCTGGCTAATTGATTTTTCCTTCTTCTTGTACCTGATATTTTTGTACCATTGTATTTAATATTTTCACAATAATGTACATGATCACAATGAACTCATATTTATTTTATTTCATACCTTCGTGTTATTTACTGCACAAAGATCGACACCATTAAAGCAATAAGGGTTACCAAAGAAAGAATGCAAATAATTTTTGAATTTGGAGATTTATTTTACCAGCTACTGTTAACGCTCAATTTGAAATTTTCAATTTTTATTTATTGTAAATGTTAAACATGTCAATAAATCTATAAATTAGATCTAGATTCGGAAACAACGAAGGAAAAATGGTGGTGAGGACTATTGGCATCACACTATTAATCATGATTAACGGCTTTAGTAAACAAAAACCATGATTAAAAATCATGACAAAATGTATCATTGGAGAAATGTTGAGGTATAAACTCGGCCTCTTAAGGAATATTATAAAATAATAGTGGAAATAATAAAATAATATTGGATTACATCATCAAATTTTAGAGGAAAAAAAGAAAAAAATATCAACTCCTATTTTGAACTTATCTCCCTACACATTTACTCAAATTTCGATTGGGAGAACTCATTGGGTGCATAACTTAATTCCTCCTCCAAGGTGTACCCGTGTTTCATACTTTTGATGGACCTTGCTACATTAAAAAAGATAAATACATGAAAAAATGTGATTACAGTCACACGTTTTCATGTATTTCTCAGCTTTCATGTAGTATGATCCATGAAAGTATGCAACATGGCTACTCCTGGGATGAGAATTAAACTATGGATCCAGCGAGTGCTCATGATCAAAATTTGAGTAAAATTGTACTAAGATAAGTTGAAAATAGAAGTTAAAAAAGTAGTTTTCTTATTTTTTAATCTTTTTACCTTTTTACTCCGAAAATGGTGAATCATCGTCCATGGTTGATATCATCATATTGAATGCTATTAGTTCGTACAAAGTTGATTTTCGTTGTACATTTTTATTTCGAGGCCCACTTTAGATTTCAAAATTTCTCTAATGATGCAGTGATTTAGAATGCATTATGGAAATTAGCTTGTACCATCGTCTTGAAAATTGTGTATTAAAGTGTTTGTAAATAAAATTCCCTTCAACATTTTTCATATTACAATACCAAAATGAAACAAATCATTAGAAATTTAGTGGTGGGAGCCAACTTAGTAACTAAATCAATTCGTGATAGAGATAGCTAGGCACATCTACACATAATATTTATTCATGACTGTTAGTAGTTATTGTTGGCAGTTTCAAAGCAAATTGTAATAATTATCATGAGTTTTTTTATCATTGTGTATATGCACTTAGCTGTTACAAAAAATTCCATGATTTTCAGATTGTGTAGAAATTCCAACCCAGAATTGTGGATATGAGAAATCATTGACAAATTTTGGGCAAATTAAGCCAGAAAATGCATCGAAAAACCTATCACAAATTTCTATTTGTATGACATGTGTTTCAATGATGATAATCAAGAAAAAAATATGTATTATGTGGACAAGAGTGTTTTGCAATATCGATAATTATTTCCATTACTTCTCGTAAAAATTGGTTCTGATATTTTCAATTGATATTTATTAAGAGTCTCACATGTGGTAGTTTCCATGCGAAGAATAACAATAACTCATAACTGAGACTACAACAACAAATTTTGGATTTACGCGACATTGGAGATGAATATAAGTGGCATATAAACAAACCAGTATATTTTCACTTATACAATTAATCAAGCGATATTTGATTTTTCCAATGGAAAAGAAGGGAAATATAGACATTCTCACTAGCAACTACTTTCCTAGTCTCACTTCTTAGCAAATTCAACATTTTTTAATAGTTCATTTTCTCATTTGTTGAGTTTCTTTCACAATTCTCTCTGCAACGTATTTTGTTTTCTACAAAATTGTTTAGGGATTCATATTTTCTCATTTTGTACCTTATGAATACAATAACCTTAGCAAAAGTTTAACACATGCAATAGTCATTACATCTTATCAATTCACTATTACTTTCCATTTTCCCCTTAGTATTTGCATTTTCTTTTTCATAGTAACCTAAATTTCATATGAGCAAAGAACCAATGCAATTTTTTCATGTCATGATGTGCATGAAAATAGTGTCTATAAATCTTTTTCTAATTTAAAATATGTTTACATAACACATAGTTTATTAAATTTGCAGAAAATCAAGTATCAAATATTATAAATTACTAATTATGCTTGGTATACATTTTTTTATTCAACTCATTTGCAAGAAAAAATGACAATGTTTATGGACTTGGTTAACATTAATTTTACAAAATAAAAATAAAAAGTCATTCACAATGAATGGGTTACTTTTAAGCGTAGGTTAGGAATACTCTTTGAGTTCAAAAAGAAAAACCAATAGCTACAAGATGTTGAACGAGTGAAGCAATTGGAAATTGGATGTGCTGAAAGGGTCACTACACTTGAGAATATCAATTTTTCCTGTAGTTACCTATCAAAAAATAGAGGTAGTTCCTATCTCATGGAAATGGATATTATAAAAGGCTTAGAATGTTTGTGCATGCTACATGATTTAGTGTTAATTACAAATGGCATGTTACAAACTCAATTGGAGGAGAACAAATAGAAAATGGCAGTAGATTTTGATAGCATCACTCGTTTTATCGTAGAACATATTGACAAATGGCTAATTATGTTTGTCAAGGTCAATAAATTTTTTTTTGAGTAGGCTCTCAAGGTGCCAGAAGAAACTAGGGAAATTGAGATTTCACTAAAAATGTGAAAATGGAAGTTACAGTTTCCCTCGACAAGGACTACATTAAAAAACATTGAGCATGTTCCTTCAACAAGTCAAGGATCCATAATACATATTAAATATTATTGTTTTGTCACTGTAGATGTTCATCAAGGAAGATAAACACCAATTTCCACTAAAATAAATCCATTTACTTTATAGTTTTCTTTGCACAATTATGATTCTATTCAACAATTTTGTGTTTTAAGACTATGTTTTGAAAATGATTTCGTACAAGTATGAGATATGGAAATGTTTGCTAACATTTTATTATGTATACAATTCTTAATAAATGTGATTTTGTATGAATGTTATGATAGTCTTTTCTATAAATTTCCAAAAATATGCTTCAAATCTTTTCTATTACATTTAGTGTTGTGTTGTTGCTTTAAATGAAATTGAACACTTGGAAATGGTTTCACATCTTAGACAGCTTCATACAAAGAAATACATTTGAAAATGATTTTTTATCTTAGACATATATCTCTTAATAATAGAATATTGGCATAATGTCTCCAGACCTGCATAGATTTCATTCAGCGGGATAATTAGTTAACTATGCTTCCAACACACCCTTTTTTCCTATAGCAAAATAATTATCTGTACTAGAGATATGATATTGTTGAGATTCATTTTCTAATTATGTGTTATTTAGTTCCATGTACAAATATCTCAATGTGAGAGGTTACAATGAAAAGTTCCATTTTGTACAACAAGTTTCTTCCACAATTCAAAACTACTCGACTGTATTGATTTTAAGATTAAAAAAATTATTTGTATTTGAACACATGATTTGAAACTCTTTTTTGTATATCATAATAAATTATTTATTAATATAAAAAACAACATAGGTATCTTAAGAACATAATTACTAATTACAATTCATCTGAATTAAAATTTGATTATTCCATTATAAGTTTTTACAAATTAATGAACTTTGTTTGCTAATTCTATGTTATTTGAGACTACTTGGTTCCTTGTACATTATTGTCATTGTCCAAAGGTTATTAGGTATAAATTATATTAAATTAGTTATGACCCTATTAATAAAATTTATTTTTAATTCCTATGCCTTGAACCTAAATAGACTTTGAGCTAGTCACTTTTTACAAATTGAAACACAAGAACTATTTTACATTCAAAACTACTTGAATCTATCAATTTTATGATAACGTTTTTTATTTGTAGTTGAACACATGCCTCACAACTTTGTTTTATATCACATATAGTGTTATTGATTAAAATTAGTTTTGGATGTAAGTCATAGATCTCTTCAGAATATAATTACAACTTTTAATAAATTAACGAGCTTTGTTTGGTAATTTTGTTTTATTTGATACTCCTTGGTTACTTGTATATAACTATCAATGAAAAGATTTGGTGTATGGAAGAAGAATTTTAGGATAGTAAAACCACTTCACATGGACTGACCTGCTTAAAGTACTATAGATATAAAAATCATAGACTTAAATTAAATTTAATTAGCTTTAATCAAATTCAAATTTATTTAATAATGAATTATATTCGCAACTCTATGCAAATTGGCTACTGAAATATTTATTATTTATTGTTAATTGGTACTTGTGTGTACATTTTGATTCATTGTACGGAGAAAGCCTTGAAGCCTTCATTGTGTTGATCTCCGAATTTCAGATTGAGGACTTGCATTGGCAATATTTTAGTATCAAAAATGAATACTTTATGCTAATATTATTGATAATATTTTAATTGTAAATAATGCATGTGTTTGTATTTTTCAATATGTTTCAAATTAAGCGTATTTGTGGAAGTGCAAAGGAACTCTATTGTGTAGAGGAAGCTTTCAATGTGTGGATCACCTCACTTAGCACAAAAAGATTTTATTGCTA
Organism: Pinus tabuliformis; assembly: GCA_031772625.1. Lineage (NCBI taxonomy): Eukaryota > Viridiplantae > Streptophyta > Pinopsida > Pinales > Pinaceae > Pinus > Pinus tabuliformis. Next base: position 1,535,364,306 of record CM062818.1, on the reverse strand, counting down.
ATATTTGAGTATTAAGTAATGAATATTTTCTCAATAGAATTGTCTATTCTTATATTATTTATAATCTTTTAGTTGTAAATGATGCATACTATTTCTATTTAATTGATTATATATTTTAGTATTAAATAAGCTTACTTTATGCTTATATTATTAATAATATCTTAATTGTAAATAATGCGTATGTTCGTATTTCTGAATATGTTTCAAATAATTCATATGTGCGAAGGATGTCCATTGTGAAGAGGAGGCTTTCAATGTGTGAATCGCCACACTTCGCACTAAAGGATTTTATTGCTAATATTTCATCACTAAACAATGCATATTTGTTCTTCGCAATAAGCGAAGCAACCACTGGTGTTATATGATATTTATACTCATATTTTAGAGATAGATACTATGTATCTCCCTATCTCTACAACAAATTAAGTGGGATCCATATTTTCCCCAAGTTTTTGTCGTAGCCCATGCTTCCTCCACACTGCTTCCTCCGCATACTCTATATCTGGACGCGGTTAGTAAGCAATTAACATATACAAAGTTATTACTAATATTTTAATTGTAAATAATGTTTATTTTCATATTTTCAAATATATCAAATGTTTTTTTGTTTAGGATCTTGCGTGAAAGTTCTCTTTGTATGAATCTTCACACTTTGCATTAACTACTAATATTATCTTTCATGTTTTAGTTATAAGTAATGGTTAGGAACAATGTATGCAAAGTTGTGTACAAAATTATAATTCATTGAGTATAAACTTTGTTTAGAGGAGATGCATAAGTCTATTTAATGTTCATTATGTAGAAGAATCTTTCAAGTTTTCATTGTGTAGAATAATATTTCAAGATTTCGTTGTGCAAATGATAACATTACTTATTCTTATATATTCTAATCATAAATAATGTATACTACTGCTATTCAAGTAATTATGTACAAAACTACATTAATATTGGATGTGGACCATGCTTGTTCCACACCTCTTTCTCCTCACAACAAAATTTTCACAAGTTCCTCCACACACACTATATCTAGACACATTTCCTTCCCATATGTTCTGGGCTAGACTCCACGAGATTGAGCAGCTATTTTAGTAAGTGATTGATGTATACAAATTTAGTGATAATATTTTAACTGTAAATTGTGTATAATTTTGTATTTTCGAATATATGTATGTTTAAGATATTGTATAGAAGTCCTCTTGGTGTGGATGTCTACACTTTGTACTAAGTGTTTTTATTGCTAATATTATTGCTAATACTTTAGTTATAGATAATACATATTAATATTCAATTGAGTAAAAATTGTATGAACTGCACATAAATTTGTGCACAAAATCACATTTCATTGAGCAGAAGCTCTTTTTGTAGGACATGAAAAAGTACAAAGAATATTGTCTCAGAAGTGTAGAGAAGTGCATATGCTATTTACTTTTGCACAATGAGTTTCTTCCACATTGTATATTATCTATTATCAAATGACTCAACCCTAACTTTAATTATATTTGTCTTTAACAAGATGTTACCTTTATGTTCTAATACTAAAATATTAACAATGAAAGCCTTTAGTACAAACTGCGGACAACCACGTAATGAAAGTTTTTTTTGCAGAGTGGTATTTTTAATTATTATTTAGGAATTCTTTCAACAACCATGGAAGTAGTTTTGTGAAAGGAGGAAGTGTGTATGTTATGCGAATGTTTTGTGTAAAGTTTATTAAAATAATAAATATACAAAACCCTCTTTTAACTCTACTCTACGGATGTATTTGACAATGTATAATCATTAATTAATATCATCTTCGAATGCTAATGACTCAGGGAGTTATTGAGTGTGGAAGTAGTTGCGTGGAAAAAATTGTGCGGAGGTGGTTGTTTTGCGAGTGCCAACACTAAAAGTATTATTGTACATGAGGAGGTTCAATATGAGAGGTTCATGCAATGAGTTGAATTTCCATACATTATACATCCTTTCATACAATATTATTCCTTCCCAATAATTTTTCACAAAACAGAATTACTTTATTTAAATACCGTATCCATATGAAAGTTCCAACCAAGATATGTGAAAGTGCTTGTGTGTGAAAGACTTTAGCTTCATTTAATTTTATTTTAATTAAAACATACACTAATTATGAAAAAAAGGAAAAGAAATTCTCAACCCATAATGGATAATTCGTGAGTCTATGTGATGTATAAATAAATTCACTTACTTTGGTTGATTACCTAAAGGTGATGTAAGCCAAACAAACATTTTGATTTTGATCTAAATTTTCAAATAAGGATGAAATGCATACATTGTGGTAATGATGAAATTCACAACAAATGCTACCTTGATTAATTAATTAGCAATAGATGGAGAGAGTATCTTCCCTTTGCACAATAATCTTCTTTCCCTGGAATTTTGCATGAGAGAGAATTACTTTATTTAAATACAATATCCATATGAAGGTGTCGACCAACCTATGTAGAAGTGGTCAACTAATTATGTGGGTGAACATTTGTGAAACCAAAATATGATGTTGGAAGTTCACTTTCATTGTGCATATGTGCAGTTGGAAATACTGACATATTGAAAATGCCCAATAATAAAAATGAAATGCAAACCCTGCCTTAATGATTCACCTTTGTCAATTTCTGGTTCGGATTTGGCAGTTCTTACTTGATTATCATGATTACAGTTAGTTCAAACATGTTTTGTAAGGTAAATATAGATTATGGCTCCTTGTGCAAATAAATGTAGATGCTACTTTAATTTTATAATTATGAATAAGAGGCAAACAAATTACAAATTGTGTGAAGAAGTTGTGCGAAAGTGGAAGAAGATGTGTGTGGCTTCATTTGTACATGTGTGAAGATGACAATAATGAAAAATTGCAAGTGAAAAAAATAATTCTATTTAATAACAAATAAATGAAAAAATGATTGGTTGTGTGGAGAAAGTTGCCTAGAAACAAATGTGTGAAGGTGGTAACCATTGCATAATTCAAATTTAAAAAGCATTCATGAAAAAGGATGAAATGTAGACCCCATGCTACATATGAAATGCATAATAGACACTTCCTTCATCAATTAATTAACAATAGAGGTAGGGATTATGTTGCATCATAGCTATTCCCCTTGTTAATGTTACATGCGCCTCCTCTTCGAACAAGTGATGTCGTCAACGCTTTACTAATTGTGGGTGTTTGTGGATGAAAAAAACATTTTCCCATGTTGCCTCTTCCATTTTTAGGTTCTTCCAATTTATTAGGTAATAATTAATTGGCTGATTTTTGATGTACTTAATCCTTGTTTCTAGTTATAGTGTGATTTTCCCTTCTTCATTAGTCTCTTGTAAAAAAAATTAGCCTAGGATTTTTTCAACAACTACCTAGCATAAGTAAGGAACATGGAAGAATAGATGTACACATGATGGTGGAGGAAAATCCAATTTATAACCCATACTTCCAATCCTATACAATAGCTTATAGGGGCCATAAAATCTTTGTGTTGATTTATTGTCTTTATTTTTTTACTAAATGGACATTTATTTATATGGAAGTCTCACAAAAACCAAATCCACCACTTCAAATTTCCTTCCATTTTGATGCTCATTTACTTTTTCTTCAATAGTTTCAAAACCTATTGCTGGTTCCCTATGTGTTTCTCCACTACTTGAGCCTTTACAATCACTTTGGAGGGTGATGATTTGGATGAATGATTCTATCCAAAAAGTGTTATAAATGTGGACATTGTTGATAAAGTATGGAATGATATGTTATACCACCATTCTTCCAAGGGAAACTACTTGACCCATTATATCTAATTATATGAAAAAAATAATAGACATCCTTCTAAATATTTATTCACAATCTTATTTTCTCATTAGGTTATGGATGGTGAGATGAGATGTGATTTAATTAAGTACCTAAAAGGGAAAATAATTCACTTGAAATTTTTTCCAGTAAAAGTTGGATATATGTTGGTTATAATAATATTTTGGATTCCATGTAGCTTTTGGAATGTTTTCTCTAATCTAGTTAACCAAAATTTATGAGAGAGAGAAAATGTGCACAATATCCGTTTAACCCACCACTATCATAATGACATTAATTCCTTCATATTTGGGTAAAATTGTAATACAATCCATTGAAACTTATTCCCAACACTTGCTTGGTGTGGCTAAAGATTGTGGGAGTCTTGTGGCCATGATCATATTTCCCTTATAATTTTGCATAATAATGGGTAAGATTTATACTCTTTGCATGAATTATATGAATCAAAAATATTAGGGGGTGGTTTTTGGCACACAGTTTTTCTGAAACCAATTTTGTGGTGAATGATGTTTTTTCCCATGGTTTTGAAATTTTTGTTAAGGAAATACAATTGTATTGGTAGTTCATGCACGATATAGTATATATATTTTATTGTAATATTGTATAAAAATATAATATGAAAAGGATTGTTGATTTTCCCAAGTTTGGGTTTCCATGATAAAAATATTTATGTAAATTTGTGCTTTCCATTGTTTATTTTCTCTTTTAATTAAGAATTTATTTGGAGTGATTAAATCTATAGCTTTAAAACATAAATCAAGTATCAAAGTAGTTTTGGATTCAAGGGAACACCTTTATGGCTAAGGGGTTTGGCTTGACCCTATGGAAGACCCTATTATAGTGGGAGATTTGTGAAAGTGATTCTTATGGTGAAAAGAAATGGACAATAGTTCAAAAATAGAGATACAACAATTAAATGGGAAGCGTTTTGAGCCATGGAATCTAAAAATGGAATACTTGTTGGTTGGTAGATATGAGTGGATTTTTGTTGATCTAGGTTCTACACCAATGAGGATGTAAACAAAAGACTGGACAAAGTTGGACCAAAAGAAAAAGAGCACAACATGATTGTCTCTCAGATTTAGTATTATTGAATGTGCCAAGGGAAGCTACAAAAAGATATTTATGGAAGAAAGGAGGGGTTTTGTGTGATTATAAATTCTTGGTAAACAAATTGTTCCTGTCGAAAAAGTTACATAACCTAAGGATGAAGGATGGAGACTCAATGATATAGCATATGAATGACTTTAGTATTGTGGTGACTCAACAATTATTTGTTGCTATTCAAATTTTAGATGAGGATGAGTGTATTAGTATGTTACATTATCTACTAGATGGATGGGATATTTTGGTGGTTTTCATATGTAGTAATGCAAAAACTTTAAAATTTTATGAAATAGTCTCATCCTGGTTGTCAGAGTAAATGAGATAAAAAAGTGGAGATAAAAGATGGAGATGTCTTATTTCTAAGAGGATGCTTTAAAAAAGGAAATATAAATAAGTCCTAAAGTGGGAGATCTATGTCTAGAGGAAGATCAAAATATATAGTAAAGTTTGTAAAGTTACGTTGGAGACGTGGAAAGAGTGATTGACAAGAAACATGGTAAAGCAAAAATTGTATAAGAAGGGAAGGGATTTATAAATGCTCCTTTTGTGGAAGACATGAAATCCTTTGGTAGAGGGGATGTGTACTTGGATTATTCAAGTACATGAGTAAATAATGAGGCATGCTTGGTTGACTCAGGAACATCTTTTCCTATGACTCCTCTCAAGGAGTGATTTTTTGATGTATGAAAGATTCGTTGGTGGTGATGTCTTCTTAGGATATAACTTGAGAGCCAAAATTGTAGTATGAGAAAAGGTCAATTTGATACCAATGGATTGATGGAAGAATTAGGACACTCCCTCATGTTTTTCACATCCCAATATTAGCTAGAAATTTTATTTCTATAAGGAAGATGAGTGATGAAGGTGTAAAACTAATGTTTGAAAATGTTACTCGTAAGATGGTTCAAGGAGCGATGGTATTTTTGAGGGTATTTCATATTGGAAAATTTTATAAGCTATTGGGAATCACTGCTAGTGCTGGTTGCAACAATTCTATTATTTCTGAGAGTGGATAAGAAGAAGGAAAAAATCTTGTAGATTAGGGAGAAAATACTATGTCCTATGTTTTGTCATCAAAGAGCAGAGCTTGCAAGTAGAAGAACTACGATCGCAGTAAGCAGAACAAGAGTCGAAGGAAGAATAGGAGATGAGAAGGAGAAACAAGGAAGAAGAACAAAGGCAAGGCATAATGGTAGACAAAAGAATGCCCATATAGGCTGATAAGTCAAAATGACCAGCAACTAAGGAAGAGAGTGAACAGATGTAGGTTCCCTCACCAAAGTTAAGCACACGAACCAAGTCCCATTAGAGGTTGACATGTACATGGAGTAGTTGATGTGCAAGGCCACCAATGATGACTTGTAGATCAGTGCAGAAAACATCCAAAAGTACACCAATGGTGTAGCCACACTTAGGACAATGCAGTGCATACTTCAAGATGAGATGGACACAGGTTTGAAGACCACATGTCTGGATGCCATTGAAGTAAGAGTTTGCTTTCAATAAGACAACATTAAGAAGTTTGGGGACATCACAACACATCACCAAGGTTGGCATTAGTACATGACTGAGAAGAATCAAGTGGATGTTGCTAAATTGGTCTTTCCCCAAACCTTAGAGTCATAGTGTGTTGTCTTGTTAGGTTGTCTCTAGCCTATTTTGTCTCACATTGGTACATGTGGAAAATGTATATTATTGTAAACATGTTTTACGTTAAGTTCCAAGTGTCACTAGTGGAATGTGAACAATCACTATATAATGTGAAGATTCATGAGAGTAGTCCAAGAGTCATAAAGGGGAATTTCAAGGGTCAATCCACCTTTGTTATAAATAGAACCTCATAACTCATAGAATAGGCTTTTTTGATCCAAGATTTTAGCTAGGCATTACTTAGAGAAGGCTTGGAGAGTATTGTGATGAGCCTTGCCTTCTCAACAACGTAGAGAGAGTACATCTCTTTGGAGGAGCAGGAGGTGTTGATTGTAATCTTCCACTATTGGGGCTAGTGGCTATCAATGGTGTATGTATGGATGAAACTCTCACCTAATAATATATAATAGAGCCAACACATTTTCATGCATATGTTGTTATTGTAGTTGGACTATTCTGGTTGCTTTAGCTATGTATGTTATTTAACTTACGCATTTGTGTAGGAAACATTTTGTATGCAATTGTATGAATCTTGTTACAGACGTGTTGTTGGTTTAACCTGTCACTTTGGATTGTGGACTATTCTACTTTTTAGCCTGTGATGTCATTCATCTCGTGTGTTCCTTTCATGTTGCATACTATTACAAGATTCTAAGGGACACACTTCCTTCTTTCTTCTGTTATCACTAAAAATTGATCATCTAGCCATAACTTACTAGATGGATCAAAGTATACTATGGGGCCAATTTTACCATAAGAAATTACTTAACAAACCACATTTGTTAAGTTATTTATGGCTAAACCCATGAAGAATAATTAAATAAATAATTATTTATTTAATTATCTTCTAGGATAATTAATTAAACCATTGTTTAACTACTTTTCCTTGTCATATTTGACCTAGACATGAGAAACAAATAGATAAATCATTATTTTTCTTATTTTTCTCTAGGAAAAATTAATTATTGATTATTTAGTTATTATTCCTTGTCAAGTTTGACTAAATCCCCTCGGAATACCTAAATAAATCATTATTTTCTTATTATTCTTTAACCACATTCCTTGAGATGATAAATAAATAATTTGTTTATTTATTATTTTTAAATAAAAGTATTTAAGAAATATAAATAATTGATGAATTAAAGGGTTTTATATTTATTCTTTACCTTTGATCATTCTCATTGTTATGGGGCTTTGGACTGATGGTGAATGAGTGCATTTTTAAGGCACTCCTTGTGATAGGTCACTGGTTCAAATCCCTTGTGAGTGCTTACCTACCAAAAAACGAATATTCTCATTATTGCACTCACTCTTGCAACTATGATTATTATCATTGTCACTCACCATTTTCCTTTTTCTTTTGAGTTCCCATTGAGCTCAAACATTTGTTTTGTTGGGTTTACACATTGTGGAGAAGGGAGAGACTCTGCAAAGATGAAGACATTAAAGATAGCCAATAACAGATATTTGTTCCCTTCACAGATGTCAACAATAAAACATATTCTTTACATCTAGTTTCCATTGGATTATTGGAGTTATTTGCACTTATTTTTCTATTCCATTTTGTTGTTTAACTATTTCTATTGCTTAGATCAACACTTTGGCAAGTTTTGTTTGTCATTTTTTGAAGATCTACACTATTTTACAACCATTTTTATTATTAAGGTTGTTTTTCATCCACAGCCTAGAGTAGTTTCTTTTCATACACCTTCAAGAAGAACTCTACTAAAAGGATGATGACTCCACTGTGTTTTTAGTTATGATTCAGAAACATGGGTGACCTCAATTTTCAACTTAGGGCTTTTCTTTTCTTTTTTTCAATCTCTTAATGTTTTTTACTAGCATTTTAACCCTAGGTTAGTCAAATTTCTAACTTCTGAAAGTTTCCTGGTTATTTCCGCAGGTCATAGGAACCAGCCACACCAGAGACAACAAATTTTTCCACGACTTTCCATCGAATAACTGAGGAGTAGGAATCACATTGTTCAGCCCCAAACCTACGATCTAGAGGTCTAGAGTGCACTTTCTAGCCTAAACAATGTGATCTCCCCTAAAACAAGTCAGTACCTTTGATATTAGGGTTTCTAGGAATTTTTCGGATAATTTCTAGGTTTTGCTGAGAGTACTCTACTGGGTTGGTTGACCACTGCCTTAGATTGCTCAGGCCTGGGTCTACTCTATTTTGCTCATTGAAGAGGAAATTAGCCCAAAGGGCTTCTAGTACACTTCCACCTTTGTAGGAGGAGTTTAGCTGAGTAAGAAGTTTGAGTTTTTACAGAGATTTCAGCTCTACTTTTCATATCTGTACCTTTCCTTTTCAGATCTTTAAATATAGGTTGTTTCCATCCAAAGTTCCCTCTTGAACCTTCTTTGATCATTTGCCTTAGGATGCCACTGCTTTTGCTAGGTTCCACAACCATCGCCCTATATTTTGTAACAATTTCCCTCGCTGGTTTTGTGTTGTTGTTGCACTACTTTCAACTAGCATAGTGTCATTTGATCCTAGTCACGCCAACGCTTAGATCTTTTGGCCATTGTAGTGTGTTTTCGGTTGATTTCGCCACCAACCAACACATTGTTTGCAAACCTGATTGGGGTGGGGTTTAGATAGTTGATTTGTTGTTTATTTTTTGTTTTTAATTTCAATTTATTTATAGTATTTCAACAATATTTTTCTTTTTCATTTTTCAAACACGATCTGGACTTAATTAACCAACACACATATTTTCACACACAAGCACACATTAAGCGAAGGTTGCTTGGTTAACAATGCTAATCGAAGAATTAACTTAATTAATTTATCTCCAGAATAGTGACAAAGATAGTTTGTTTATCTCCCTTCACCATTTCTATGTCACTTGTCTCTTGCAACCACTATGCCACCATGGTGCTTGTCACGAAGACTTTTAGGTCTTCACCCCCAGTTTCCACTTGGACATGTTACTCATCCACGCAGGGTTCGAATTAGTCCTCTCCTGAGCCTCCATACCAAATTTTCTTATATTTCATCTGATTCCTCATCTAATTCCAAGCCTCCTTCACCACATACTGTCACCATGTCAAGACCCACTTTAGGTGCAGGAAACCAACCTGGTGGTGGCTCCAGTTCTATACAGTAGACACATCTTGCGGAACCATTACAGGAAATGTTCTGGGAGCCCCTTTGCTACATTTCATGGCTAGGTCAAGTCTCCTGGATTTTAAGTAGTTGATTAACAACCCCATAAACCATGACAGTGGATGGCCAGCTACGCCGACTAAGATTCCATAAAAAATTCCCAAGTTTAAGGGTAATTCTGGAGAGGACACCTCTAATCATGCCCGCTCCTTTCATATGTGGTGTTTGTATAATTCCATCATCGATGACTCCATTTGTCTTCGTTTATTCCAATGAATGGTCAGTGGAGATGTTGTGAAGTGGTATATTGACCAGTCCTCCACTTCTCATTTCAATTTTGTGATGTGTTAGTGTTGGTATCTTCATCCCTCCATCAGTGATCAAAATAATATTGTTGCATTGCATGTTAGGTGCCTCATCCGATCAGCTGCATTCCATTAGGGTCATGGATCATCTGATGGTAGTGGTATATTATAAATTTCCCCTCATGATCTTTACCTGCTAGCTCATTTGTATACGCTTAGGTAATTTACAGTCATTTTCTGCCATTACATTTGCAAAAGTTATTTTTAGGGATTTAGTTCTCATTAGGTCTAGGGTTTTGTCACTAAGGTCTTGTAAAAGCTCAATAATTGTGAGCAGGCACATGAGGAGGTCAAATAAAGTCTCAGCAACAAAAATTTCAATAATCACATGCTCAATGATTAATTTTTCCTCAAAACCCTGTTTTGAGGAAAAACAAAGTTTTTATGTTTTATGTACAAAATTTCATGTAATTTCATCTTTTCTATATGTAATAATTTCAAGATGTAGCCCTCGTCACTTTGCCAAGCTCTTGCACTCTAGTTCATACAAAAGAATCAAAATTTCAAAGCATTTAGTCCATCAAAGGCAAAAAAGTAAGTTAAACTGCCCAAAATAGAGTTTTAAAAAGCAAGTGAAAGACAAACATTAGGAAAGTGGGTTTTCATAAGTGAAAAATCAAAATCATTGGTATATAAAGTCTTTTCATGTCAAAGAGCTCATTTGTGTCCAAAAGTGAATGAGAACAAGTGCAAATCGTGTTTTCAAGCCAAAGGAGTGATTTTGCAACCAAACTGTCAAAATTTTGAGGCGTGGCACACCTGGGTCAAGGCGCGGCACACCTGGCCTGCGCGGTGCACACAGAGCAAAATTTACACTAAATTTCTAACTGGCACGACGCACTAGAGAGGCGTGGTGCACCTGTGAGTGGGTGTGGTGCACCAGTCTTCAAAGCCCGAAATTCATCCAAATCTTCCTCCAAAGCTCCAAAATTGCAAATTCTTCATTCCACAAGTAAGTTAACACCTCCATATTGCCAATGTATGAGTTTCCATCAGTGTTTATGGTGTTTCAATAGGTTAAAAACAAAACCCTAGTTCCTTGCACAGTTGTGTTGAGAAAACTGCCTAGGGTTTGCAAATTACAGTTTTTGTTGTCTAAATCCCATCCTACCATTTTTACACCCCCTCACTACAATTTCATTCACCTCTTTTATCCTTCCATCTTTCACTTACACTTACCTATCCCCCCTATCCCAAAACTAAAAACCCTAATCCCTAAAACCACTACTCCCAAACCCTAATTGATATCCCAAAACCCTAAACATCATTCCCCAAACCCTTCCATTTCCAATAACCCTACAAGTAGCATCCCAAACCCCCTATTCACTGTCCCTCATCATCAAATCCCTGTTGTTTAGCAGCAAATACCTATTGACACTATAAAATATCTTCATACTCATCTAAGAAAAATCAAGCATTGGCAAACATGGAGTCAGATTCATCTTATGAATGAAATGAGGAAATAGTAAGTGACTCCTACAAAGAAATTCACGCACCAAGGAGACCTTACAAGAGGGGAAAACATAACCGGGAGGAGCCTACTCCACTTACTGACCTGCTGGCTTGCCCTCTTGCTGTAACATGCTTCCAACATCAATCTTGCTACCAATTTTGTGAGATGGTGGAAAGAGTCAGATACCACGATGAGCTTGCCAAACTTTTTGTGCTCCATCTTCAGAATGACCAGGTCATTTGGCAGGTGTGACATTCACTTTGACACCTGAGACTATAGCTCGAGCAATCGGTATTTCGAATGTGGCTGAGCAATGGAATAATGGATAGCTGGTGGACAAAGATTATTATGAGCCTTATATCAACACTGGTTTTCAGAGGCATGTCAGTAGGGTCTTCCCTTTTAGGTAACTACAAGACACATATGCTGCCCTTTTGAAACTCATAATCAAATATTTCAGTTGTGAAGCTAGATTTTCTCACCTGTACACCTATCATATCAAATTATTGATGCATATTACCAGGGTGAGGATGATGAACCTCCCCTATTTCATTTTCCAGAATATTGAGAAAATGATCACATTAGTGCAAACGAAACCTCCTCATCTACAGTATAACAACATCTATCACTTTGCATTAATCAAGATTGTTGTTTTGCATCAGCTTAGTTTACTGAATGTTTCATGGGAGGATTTCATTTTATATGAGGTCTTTACTGGTCCTCAATTTCCCCCATCAATTTTTCATGAGGCAGGGGAGCCTTCACATCAGCAAGAGATGCATGAGACTCAAACTACTAGTGTGCCAATGTTTGTCACTTACCACTAGGGCACAAGGAGATTGTTTGCAGCAGCAAAACTAGTATTATGTCCACCTGGGGTGGAAGGGGTCTTGTTTCCTTCAAAAAAAAAGTAGGTACAGGACAAGGGTAAGCATCCATTGTATGATGAGGGGCCTTCAGAAGGCCAAGAGGCAGATTTCATTCTCATCCAGGATGATGACACTGATTTGGGCTCCCAAAGCTCAAAGCTCAAGGAGATCGTTCAGGAGCAGCAAGAGGACATTCATCACTTGTCTCTCAACTTGGAAAGAGCCAAGTGGATAATCAATTGTCTTGAGTAAAGAAACAAATAGTTAGAGGATAAGAAAACCATCATTGAGCTCCAAAACATAAGAGAAAATTGGCAAGCTGCCAGGAGGAGGAAAATCAAGTTGACACCACTTGAACAAGAAATTGAAGCTAATTGTGAATCTTGGCTTGAGAGGGTAAATATGCACTTGGAAAAGATGCCGGAGAAGGCCAAAAAGGAGAAGAATATGTTGAGGCACATGGCCTATCACTCTTTGGCAAGAAACAAAAGTTGCAAAGCAAGAATTAGGACTTTGAAGGCCAAGTTGAGGAAATCATTGAGGAAGAGGAAAGAGAAAGACAAGCTCAAGATTTTGGTTGAGGCTTCCTTAGCCCAACAGAGCACTTGATGCAAGACACTCATCCCAAATTTCAAGAAATTTGGTAAAACGTTTGTCAATTTTGAATTTTTCTAGAAAATCACAGGTTTTTCTGCTTGGTGCGCTGTGCCACCTGGCGCGCACTTTTGCTAGGGACCTCCTTTGGAGGAAAACTCAGCATTTTTGGATTCATCATGCAATAATATGAATGCCCACAAATGGCCAAGAAATTGTTTCAAGTTTTGAGCTTCCAAAAGCGTAAAAAAAAACCTCAAAAATGCCCTTTCTGCCCCTTTCTAGCCACACAGGAAGCAGTGTTGGGAGAACTAACCTTTGGAGGGGAAAATGGACACCAAATTTAGACATTCCACCTGTTATGGAAATTAGAGAAACAGATCTTTCCAACAAGCCAACTTGGAGAAAATTTGGTGTATGGAAAGGCCTTCAAAATCAACTGCAAAAAGGCGCTACGCACAAGGATAGAGGTGCGACGCACAAGATGGAAAATTGACGATTTTCCCAAAAAACTCTGTTTTTTGCCTAGTTTTTTCTCGGTTTGAATTTTCTCTTTCTCATAGTCAGAATCATGATGTAATTTGATGTAACTTGATGGATTTTGATGTAAATATGCTAAAATTTCACTCATGGAGGTAGATGCATCATAAAAAGGTAGTTTGAAACTGAATGAATCAGTTTCCTAGGTTTTAGAGGCAAGTTGTTCCACTGCCTACTTTTTAGTTCTTAGTTTAGATCTTGTTGAAACAGCTCCTAAACTCATGAATTAGACCCCTAAAGCCTAGAATGAGTTTCTTGTTGCCTATATCTAGTATTTTTTTAGTCATTGGTAAAGGTTGTACTCTTGTCAATGCTTTGGGCATTATTGTACATTCATTTCTGCAGTTTGGCAAAGGAATAGACCAGGGTTTGCAGCACTTTGTGGGATTCTTTTGGCAACTCAATTTGGTATTGTTTTTCCTTCTGTAATTGCAAGTTTACATGTGCTTATGTATGCCATCATCTCTCTCTGTTCATCTTAACTAAATGAAACAAGGATAAAGGTAGAATTCATTGATGTTGTAGTGCTCTACCTAGGGTTTGTTTAGTTATTTATGTTTTTAGCTATTTGAAGAGGATCCTAAGACTTTCATGCCCTCTCCAACTCCTCACCAGTCCTAGAGTTCTCCATCTCATTCAATTTGAAGTACTAAACCATTTTCCTACCTCGCCCCATAGAAATCTCTGCAAGACTATGTCCATTCCCCAGACCCAAATCTGCCTTTCACACTTGAGCCAACAAACCAACATTAAATTCAATCAAACTCCTCTGAGCATATACCTAGCCTAAAATCAATATTTACATTAGTCATCTCAAGATTCATTGATCAGATTTTCCTAAGATTGACAAGGAGAGAGCCCTCTCTTGACTTGGTAGGGCTAGCTACAAGTTTAAGCATGGTTTGATGTTACCCTAGATCTTGCCTTGCTCAGCCTGAGGTAGATTTTGGCCCTAATATATTGGCAACCATACTGGGGAATAAAAGTTTGTTATTATTGTTTACTTTATAAACTACAGACAAAGCTTGAAGTTAGCCAAGTAGCCTTCGAACTGCTCTTGCTCTACAAGTGCATAGTAGATGAATGTTGCTTCAGTCAATCTCTGGTTTAGTTTATGAACTAAACATCTGCTATCCTCAACAAAATGTAATCAAGTTCAGATCTAATTGTTGATGGTGGACAATGATCAGACACCAGAAGGCTGAAATCATTCACCTGGCAACTCTAAATTAGTTTTGAGATTTGATCCAAGGACTCCACTGGAGGATGAACCTAACCAGCAAAAACATGAAAAGACAATATGGAAAGATGAGGTATTCAAGTTGGAATTTCATCCAAGACATTTTGTTCTTTGTCATAAATTATTTCTTCTCTTTTCCCGAGAATGTCAAGAAGGCTTTGCAAAGTATATTGTATTTGAGAAAAGATCCTCCGCCTGCATTTGATTCCTTCCCTTTGAAGATTATGAATACCAAATATTTGCATGCCTTTGATCTTGATCAAGACCATTTTTCTGAATCTTTTGATGACCGTCTTCAATCTGATGAGCCTCAAGAGACCAATACTAATTCTAAACCTTCTTTACATACCCCTATACCTTGTAAAATTCCAAATCGATACAAGCCTCTGATTGTACTTCTTATATCCCATGCTTTCCCTAAAAATCATGATCTATATCTACCAAGATTTGATGGTGAATGCGGCAATATCACTGCTGAGAGACATGTATTGAATTTTGAGTCCTCTCTTGGCCTTTTTGAAGTTGATGAAGAAGATGTCAGTATTAGGCTTTTTGCTCTTTCTTTGCAAGGCAAAGTCAATAGTTTGTTTAAAACCCTGCTTGACGCGAGCATCTCAGATTTCCAGTAGTTCGCCAAAGTTTTCCTCGACAGGTGGATGATTAGGAGAAACCATTTCTTAATTATGGAAGAGTATAATGAGCTGAAAAGATTGCCAGGGGAGATAGCACAACAATTTTTTTCGAGGTTTAACAAAGTCTATTTTTTGATGCCAGTTAATATAATACCTCCTCTTGGATCCGCTCTCTTGCACTACCCGGGTGACTTTGATCTGGAAATGGAGTTTTAGCTGAGGGAAAGGAATCTTGCAACACTTGAAGAGATGTATAATAGTGCAGTAGATGTAGAGGCTCATTTGTTGATCAAAAGGGCAAAGTTGAAGGAAGAAGAGACGAAGAAAATAGATCGAGAGGAATTGACATCTTTAGAGGTAAAGCTTGACATTTTGGTAAGTGCAGTGGAAGAGATGATGCAAAGGATCACCACAAGGAATGAGTATAATGTTCAAGCCCATCACTTGCTAATTGAAGAAGAACAAGTTGCTAATCCAAAACATCTTATTTCTTATCCCAGTTGTCATAGATCTGATAATGATTGTTTTATAGATCATCTTAGAGAAGAGAGATCTATTGATATGACATGTGTGCTTGATGATGTGTTTTATACTGATGATTTGCCTCAGTTTGATCATAATGATCATGATTATGTTCTCCAAACAGAAGCTACTCTTACAGACAAATCAACAGCTGGTTTGTGGAAGGAGGAAGTTCACTTTCAACAGCTCGAATACAATGATCAACCGATACATATAAGCTATGGAAATGAGGAAAGTGTAGGAAATTTTGAAGTAAGTGAAGGATCTTTGCCTTTTTGTTTTGCTTTGTTTCAGTTCATCAGAGACAACTTTCATGCAATCAGAAATCAACTATTGACAAGTCTTGATTTGGACCATCTTGAGACCAATGAAAACCTTATTCAAGACTTCTCTTATCCGGAGTTGTAGCCTCCGAATGCCTTTGATTGTCAAGTTGCAAATAAAGACTTGGAAACTGGGCTATATGATCAAATGATGCAAGATGATTTCGTACCTTTTTGTTTTCAATCATTTTAGTTTCTAAAGGGAAAACTGCATAGTATATCTTCAAATGAGCAGCTTGTAGAAAATCATGTAATCTCATCATGGCTAATAGAAAATGGGTTGCAGCAGTCTTTTCAAGTTTTTCATGATCTAATAGCTAATGTTTTGGATGATGTCTACACTCAAAGTCCTTCTCCATGAGCTACCAGTGAGCTTGAAACAAGTATTGATACAAACTTGATCTGGCAGCCAGTTTCTTTGTCATTTTTAGCAGGAGTCTCGTCACAAAGCTCATATCAAAGTTTGCATTCATGGTATGAGGAGAAGAGAAGTAATCCATTGGATGAGCTAAGTCCCAGTGTGCATGAATTTCCAGATCCTTATGCAGTGTTTTTGGAGGCTGATAGAGAATCCATATCATTCAACGGATCTATTTCCCAATTTTCATGGGAGTTGCCTTTCAGTAGTTCTCTCTTTTTGTTCATAAGCAAGCACTTGTGGAAAATTCAAACAGCAGCCGGAATAATTACTTGATTGCATTGGTTGTTTCATTTCACTTGATTAGGTGATGAATGGGACCACTAGAGTAGGTTGTATTGAATAAGATCCATTTTGAGCATATTTTCCTGTTTGTGAGTTGTGTTTTAGTCTTGAGTCATTTTTTGTTTCAGTCAGTTTAAAGATAGTTTCAACTGAGTGTTTAGTTTCAGCTTTTGAGAGTCTTGTTTCAGTTTTGAATTAGTTAGTTCAACTACAAGTCTTGAGTCAAAGTTTCATAGTAATTGGTTTTTGGATGTTTTTAAGTTATTGACTCCATTTCTCAATGGATGAAGGTACTTGTCTACTCTCCCAAATATCTATGGTTTGGCACCTCCAAGGAGCTACCATCCCCATTGGAGCCAATGTTAGTGTCGGTATCTTCATCCCTCCATCAGTGATCAAAATACTCTTGTTGCATTGAATGTTAGGTGTCTCATCCGATCCGCTGCATTCCATTAGGGTCATGCGTCGTCTGATGGTAGTGGCATATTATAAATTTTCCCTAATGATCTTTACTTGCTGGCTCATTTTATACATTTAGGTCATTTACAGTCATTTTCTGCCATTACATTTGCAAAAGCTATTTTTAGGGTTTTAGGTCTCATTAGGTCTATGGTTTCGTCAATAAGGTCTTGTAAAAGCTCAATAATGGTTAGCAAGCACATGAGGAGGTCAAATAAAGTCTCATCAACAAAAATTTCAATAATCACATGCTCAGTGATTAATTTTTCGAGAAACAAAGTTTTTATGTTTTATGTACAGAATTTCATGTAATTTCATTTTTTCTATATGTAATAATTTCAAGATGCAACCCTGGTCACTCTGCCAAGCTCTTGCACTCCAGTTCCTACAAAAGAATCAAAATTTCAGAGCATTTAGACCATTAAATGCAAAAAGTAAGTTAAACTGCACAAAACAATTTTTTAAAAAGCAAGTGAAAGACAAACATTAGGAAAGTGGGTTTTAATAAGTGAAAAATCAAAATCACTAGTATATAAATTCTTTTCATGTCAAAGAGCTAATTTGTGTCCAAAAGTGAATGACAACAAGTGAAAATTGTGTTTTCAAGCCAAAGGAGTGATTTTGTAACCAAACTGTCAAAATTTTGAGGCGCGGCAAACCTGGGTCAAGGCGCGGTGCACCTGGCCTACGCGTCACACACAGAGCAAAATTTACACTGAATTTATAACTAGCATGACGCACAAGAGGGGTGTGGCACACCTGTGAGTTGGCGCAATGCACCAGTCATCAAGGCCCGAAATTCATCCAAATATTCCTCCAAAGCTCCAAAATTGTAAATTCTTCAATCCACAAGTAAGTTAACACCTCCATATTGCCAATGTATGAGTTTCCATCAGTGTTTATGGTGTTTCAATAGGTTAAAAACAAAACCCTAGTTCCTTGCATAGTTGTGTTGAGAAAACTACCTAGGGTTTGCAAATTACAGTTTTTGTTATTTAAATCACATCCTACCATTTTTACACCCCCTCACTACAATTTCATTCACCTCCTTTATCCTTCCATCTTTCACTTACACCTACATATCCCCCCATCCCAAAACTGAAAACCCTAATCCCTAAAGCCACCACTCCCAAATCCTAATTGATATCGAAAAACCCTAAACATCATTCCCCAAACCCTTCCATTTATAATAACCCTACAAGCAACATCCCAAACCCCCTATTGACTGTCCCTCATCATCAAATCTCTATTGTTTAGCAGCAAATACCTATTGAAACTATAAAATCTCTTCATACTCATCTAAGGAAAATCAAGCATTGGCAAACATGGAGTCAGATTCATCTTATGACAGAGATGAGGAAACAGTAAGTGACTCCTCCAAAGAAATTCATGCACCAAGGAGACCTCACAAGAGTGGAAAACATAACCAGGAGGAGCCTACTACACTTACTGAGTTGTTGGCTTGCCGTCTTGCTGTAACATGCTTCCAACATCAATCTTGCTACCAATTTTGTGAGATGGTCGAAAGAGTCAAATACCACGATGAGCCTGTTAGACTTTTTGTGCTCCATCTTCACAATGGCTAGGTCAATTTGGCAGGTGTGACATTCACTTTGACTCCTGAGACTATAGCTCAAGCAACCGGTATTCCGAATGTGTGTGAGGAGTGGAATAAGGGACAGCTGGTGGACAGAGATTATTATGATCCTTAGATCAAGGTTGGTTCTTAGAGGCATGTTAGTAGGGTCTTCCCTTCCAGGTACCTACAGGACACATATGCTCCCCTTATGAAACTCATAATCAAATATTTCATCCGTGAAGGCAGATTTTCTCGCCTATACACCTATCATATCAGATTGTTGATGCATTTTACCAGGGTGAGGATGATGAGCCTCCCCTATTTCATTCACCAAAATGTTGAGAAAATGATCACATTGGTGCAAAGGAAACCGCCTCATTAGTGGTATAACAACATCTATCACTTTGCATTAATCAAGATTGTGGTTTTACATTAGCTTAGTTTACTGAATGTTTCATGGGAGGATTTCATTTCACATGAGGTATTTACTGGTCCCCAAGTGCCCCCATCAGTTTTTCATGAGGTAGGAGAGCCTTCACATCAGCAAGAGATGCACGAGACTCAAACTACTAATGTGCCCGTGTTTGTCACTAACCAAAAGAGCACAAGGAGATTGTTTACAATAGTAAAACGAGTATTACCTCTACCCGGGGTGGAGGTGGTCTCATTTACTTCAAAAACAAAGTAGGTGCAGGACAAGGGTAAGCAGCCATTACATGATGAGGGGCCTTCAAAAGGCCAAGAGGTAGATTTCATTCTCATCCAGGATGATGACACTGATTTGGGCTCCCAAAGCTCAAGTCTCAAGGAGATCATTCAGGAGCAGCAAGATGGCATTCATCACTTGTCTCTCAACTTGGAAAGAGCCAAGTGGATAATCATTTATCTTGAGCAGATAAACAAATAGTTAGAGGATCAACAAACCATCATAAAGCTCCAAAACATAAGAGAAAACCGGCAAGCTGCCAAGAGGAGGAAAATCAAGTTGACACCACTTGAACAAGAAATTGAAGCTGATCGTGAATCTTGGATTGAGAGGGTAAATATGCACTTGGAAAAGATGCTGGAGAAGTCAAACAAAGAGAAAAATATGTTGAGGCACATGGCCTATCACTATTTGGCAAGAAACAAAAGTTGCAAAGCAAGAATTAGGACTTTGAAGGCCAAGTTGAGGAAATCATTGAGGAAGACGAAAGAGCAAGACAAGCTCAAGATTTTGGCTAAGGCTTCCTTAGCCCAACATAGCACTTGATGCGGGACACTCAACCCAAATTTCAAGAAATTTGGCACACTTTTTTGTCAGTTTTGAATTTTTCAAGCAAAACACAAGTTTTTCTGCCTAGTGCGCCGCGCCACCTTGCACGCACTTTTGATAGGGACCTCATTTGGAGGAAAACTCAGCATTTTTGGATTAATCATGCAAAAATATGAATTCCCACAAATGGCCAAGAATGTTTGTCAAGTTTTGAGCTTCTAAAAGGGTCAAAAACACCTCAAAAATGCCCTTTCTGCCCTTTTTTGGCTACACAGGAAGCAATGTTTGGGGAACTCACCTTTGGACGGGAAAATTGACACCAAATTTAGAAATTCCACATGTTCTAGAACGTAGGCAGATAGATCTTTCCGAAAAGCCTACTTTGACAAAATTTGGTGCACGGGAATGCCTCCAAAATCAGCTACAAAGAGGCACTATGCATAGGGACTAAGGTGCGGCACATAGGATGGAAAATTGACCTTTTGCCCAAAAAACTCTGTTTTTCACCTAGTTTTTTCTCAGTTTGACTTTTCTCTCTCTCATAGTTAGACTTATGATGTAATTTGATGTAACTTGATGGATTTTGATGTAAATATACTAAAATTTCACTCACGGAGGTAGATACATCATAAAAAGGTAGTTTGAAACTGAATGAATCAGTTTCCTAGGTTTTAGAGGCAAGTTGTTCCACTGCCTACTTTTCAATTCTTAGTTTAGATCTTGTTGAAACATCTCCTAAACTCATGAATTCGACCCCTAAAGCCTAGCATGAGTTGTTTTTTGTCTATATCTAGTATTTTTTCGGTCATTGGTAAAGGTTGGACTCTTATGAATGATTTGAGCATTATTGTACATTCATTTCTGCAGTTTGGCAAAGGAATAGACCAGGGTTTGCTACACTTTGTGGGATTCTTGTGGAAACTTGATTTGGTATTGTTTTTCCTTCTGGAATTGCAAGTTTACATGTGTTTCTGTATGCCATCATCTCTCTCTATTCATCTTAACTAAATGTAACAAGGATAAAGGTAGAATTCATTGATGTTGCAGTGCTCTACCTAGGGTTTGTTTAGTTATTTATGTTTTCAGCTATTTGAAGAGAATCCCTAAGACTTTCATGCCCTCTCCAACTCCTCACTAGTCCTAAATCTCTCCATCTCATTCAATTTGAAGTACTAAACCATTTGCCTACCTCGTCCCACAGAAATCTCTGCAAGACTGTGTCCATTCCCCAGACCCAAATCTTCCTTTCACATTTGAGCCAACAAACCAACATTAAATTCAATCAAACTCCTCTAAGCATATACCTAGCCTAAAATTAGTCTTTACATTAGTCATCTCAATTTTTATTGATCATATTTTCCTGAGATTGACAAGGAGACAACTCTCTCCCGACCTGGTAGGGCTAGCTACAAGGTTAAGCATGGTTTGATGTTACCCTAGATCTTGCCTTTCTCAGCCTGAGGTAGATTTATGCTCTAACATGATGCTTGCTAAAGAGTTCCTTTCATATTTTCAGTTACCTCTTCATTATGACACCGATACGGATCTCTTGAACACATTTCGTCAATCCTCTACTATCCATCTTTTCGACCATGTCCAGGAATGGCATAGAAGGAGGAGAATGTTTCATGCTCCTTCCTTAAAAGAATATGTCTACCTTGATTGATTCCTTAGGATTCTTTTAGCGCCCATTTTTAAAGATGTCACATCTCACTTTCCTCAGATAGAGGAAGAGGCTCTCCAGAAGGCTCTAAGATATGACTTGATTTATGCTCAATTTGGTTATGTCTATATCGTTATATTGGACCTCCCTCGTCTTGGTGGTGCCAATGTACTCGGAGCATCTCATGCCCCCTACATATCTTTGGAGCTATTTCACGTACTTCGCTGTATACTCAGTAGAGTTATGGCTATCTACAGGGGGCACTAGTTCCTCCAACACTTCTCCCCCTCCTACCAGCAATGTTTATTCAAGACAAAGCACATATTATGCATTCACCCAACAACATTAGCAGATGCGAGGGTGAGCTAGTACGCAACCTATCTACTAAATTGTGTCCCCCTCACCATATTACACCTATGCACCACCGAGTGCTCCAGCCCCTCAAACATTACTGCCGCATCCTCCCATGAATCCTTAGCCGTAGTAGCCACTGACCCCCAAGGCCAAGGGTATGTACAACAGAGTGTGACCAATCCCCAAAATTCAAAGAAACAGAATAAGGGGAAGGGTAGCTAGGGTAACCAAGGTAATCAGCCTAATCAACTCTAGGGGAACGAGACTAACACCAACAACCAAAAATAGGGAAACCAACCCAAGAAGAAAAAGGTTGTTTGTACGAACAAGCCTTGTGCATGTTGTCGTGTACATGGCCATTATACTCATGAGTGTCCCCTCTTACATCAGATACGCCAAGTGTGGGAACCCAAAGTAGCTTCTAGAGGTCAACTGCCCATGCAACAACTACCTTAGAATCCTGCACCATCTCAACCGGATGTGCTTACGAATCCTTTCCCTTAGCAAGGATTTGTTACTACTTAACCTTAGCAAGGTCATGTAGCCCACACTCCCCAACCTTCTAGTCCTATTGACCACCAGATTCTCATGATGAATTCTGAAGGGTTTAGTACCTCCGATGTCAACTTGAAAACTCAGTCGTATCAACTTGCAAACTTAGTCGTGTCAACATGTCAAGCCATCCACATCATCTGCAATCAAGCGCAAAGCGAAAGAATTTATTGAGTCTCTTATCACTTCAAATGGTCCTTTACAGATCCCTCAGCCCAAGGTTGAGTCAATTCCCAAGATCCTTGAAGGGCCATTGCATCGTAATATAGCTTCTAACCGAGCTACCCACATGTACAGTATAGTAGGTGACATCACACAATCACCTACTACCATGTAAATGTTGGAGGTCCTCCAGTCATGCCCATCTCAAAAGAAAGCTATACTAAGTGCTTTGGGTGCATTAGATCCTTCATATGATCATTTGATTGTCTTTCCTATTGATGCATTACAACTTCCTCCATTACCATCATCCGTTTCTTTCTAGATATGAGTCTAAGTTCATAATGCCATCATCTCTCAATGAATTATTGAGGAAGGTGCATCCACCTTCGTGATGTCCACTACCATTTGGAAGCAACTCAAGTCACCTGAACTATCCCCAACCACCATCCCTTTGCGTTCTTGGGAAGGTCACCCCTCCCAGCCTCTCAGCATGTGTCACAATTGTCTAGTGACTCTTGCAGGCAAGAATGTTTCTGTAAACATTGAGGTTCTTGATGTTGCTCTAGATTACAAAATTCTATTGGGTCGTAGTTACACTTATGCCATGTCAGTCATCACGTCTACGATTTTCTACAAGATTTGCTTCCCCCATTAGGGGAAGATCATCACTATTGATCAGTTGACGTGCTACGAGTTGTCATCCTTAACCTCCCCTAAGTCCATTATCTCATAGATGTCTGACAAGAAGTCTGCCACCCCTCTCACCGGTGTTTCACCCAAAGTATGCAAAGATTCCACCTTGTTGGGTGCTTTCCCCAGTCCTCCCCCTCCCATCTCTGAGCCCATTTCATCGAGTGTTTGCATGTTACAAGTGTCACGAGCTGCTCAAAAGTAGTCTTGTACCTCTACATAATAGTCATCTCCACAGCATACTGCTATTGCAAATTTAACCGAGCCATCTGGATCCACCCCTCCAGGACCTCCTCCTTTTGTAGGTGCCTCTCCTTTGTTCACACAAGGGACTCTTCCTCCAGGTCTTAACCTTCCAAGAACTGTTCTGTTACACAAAAATATCATCACCATGATTATTTGCAGTCAGTATGGGTCTATCATCACTTGTACTATCCTCCTAAGCAAGTCTAAGACCTCAGCTCTTCAAATCAAGCTTTGGAAATGGGAGAAAGACATTAAAAATCAGTGTAACTCTGGTTCCGCACTTTCTCTCATGGTCACCTGTGGTCCCGCACTTTCTATGTACAAAAGCTACGTACCTACCCGCTTTGTCCCTAACGTTGTAGGTGTGGACCCCTGTGAAAGTCAAAAGGCGCAAGTTTTATCTTAAAAAACTCACTTTGGGTTAATTCTAGAGTTTTCTAGAAGGAATTTTGATATGGATTGTTCGCTCTGAGGTGGTTCATGTATCCCAAAAGAGAAGGAGCTAATCCCTTGACTAAAGGAGCTATCCCTTTGAAGGAGGGCTTTATCCCTTTGGAGGAGGACCTAGTAACTTCCCTCCATTGCACTATAAATACAGGCATTGGGGTGAGGACTAGGGAGGTTAGAAGCTGAACATTTTGAGGGTAAATGCTGGTGAAATTAAGACTTCCTAGTTGAGCTTAAGAGGAGAGATCACATACCTTCTTGGCTTCATTGGGGAGTGAGTGAAGCTTGTCAAAGTAGAGGAGACTTCTTGTTGGACCCTGGGAGGAGCTTGTACAGCATCAAGGCAAAGGTTGTAAAGTTCTTCTTCTTTTGAATTAATACAATAAAACTCATTTTTCTCAACAAGTATCTTATGTTATTTGTTTCATGGACTCCTTGACTTTCATGTTAAATATGTTTTATGCAATTGGCTTTTCAGGTGCTATTTAATTTGTTTGCCCTGTTTGTGTTTTCAGATTCGCGAAGAGGAGCTCATTTGGATCAAAGGAGCGAGGGCATCCACAAGCTTGTGTTGGACCAAAGGTAGGCCCTAAAAACACTTGTTTTCTATTGTTTATCAAAGCATATTTAGAGAAAGATACTGTCTGGTTGGTTTGCTTGTCATTAGGTCTTCTTTAGATTCTAGGAAGGTCTATCTTGTCCCCAAGATGGACTCATTCCGTGTGACAAAACGGCGACTCCACTGGGGACTTGATTGTTTTCCTTCTTTATACTTTGACCTGAGAAATTGTATTTTCTGTTTCTGTTTTTGACTTGATGATTGTGGGATTGGGTGAATTTAGTTAATTTTGAGTTAGTTTTCATTTTTCATAGTTTTGGGAGAGGTACACACCCTCTGAGTTAAGCACAGTGCGTACTTGTACGCACTTTTGCTTTGTGCACAGAGCGTGAACGCACCTGTGTAAACAGGCTGCCTGCGTACCCTATCAAAAATTTGAGAAATTTTAAATTTTTCTCTTTTTTATCAGTTTAGAATTTGTTTATAGGTTTTAGCCATTGCCCAGACCTGCTTGTTCCCTGTCAAAAACTTTCCTTGGTTTAATTTCATTAGTGTTAGGATTTTAGGTGGAATTCCTAGGAATTTTGCTTGTTGGGCTTATTTTTCAATTTGGTTGTGTAGTGGCTCTGAGCTTAGAAGCTGTAGGGACCTGAGATTACCTTGGTGTCTACCATACTTCTTATGAGTCTGACCATTTATGAAATCTCCCCTTGTTGAGGAATCCGCTTTCGGTTTTCTCATTTCAAAATTTCGAAAAGCTTGTATTTAAAAGTTTGGATTTTCATTTTTTAAAAAGAAAGAAAATTAAAGATTGGTTGTTTTTTGACTAATTGTGATTCTGCATAAATTAGTCCTTATCTCACATTTAGCTAAGTAAAACATCCTCAAAAAGACACTTTGTAAGCTTTGACTTCAAATAGGTTGTTTATAGTTTGTAGCTCTCAAAGTTAGTCATTTTCATTAGTTTTGAGTGTTTTATTTCCAAAATATAAAAAAAAAATCTCTTTTGGAAAAAGTTTGTTTTTTGTAGTGATTGAGTGCTTTGAAAAGAAAAGGGAAATTTGTGTCAAATAACTAGTTGTCTCGTTTTGAGTGCTTTGGAAAGGAAAAAGCACTTCTTTTAATTTGTTTAATTGAGAAAGATTTGTGTTTACAAAGTATTTGCATTCTCAAACTCTTTCTTAGTTTAGAAGTTCATCGAAGAGAAAAGATTGTTTAAATCATCTTAGGTGCATCCTTTTAGTGATTTCGAGTCGAGTCTTTACACCACGAGTTTCATCTCCACCACCTCTTGACTTAAGCAAAAACCACTAAAATTAACGCTTAAAGTAAAATTCGCCTAGTAACATTTTATTTCTAGGGCTCTGATACACCAACTTAGCTTAGGCTAGTGTCTTGGAGTAGGAGAGTAATTTACTCTCCAAGACAGTAAAAACAAACAAGTAGTTGTATCTTGTGGTAGGAAGAAATCCAATCGTTGCATTTATGCTCTGGGAAAGCTCCTCTTAAAGTAGAAGCACGAGATCATGTCCGAACTAGTGTGGGAATCAATCCTTTCTCATTGGGAACGACGCCAGATATTCATGTATTAAAAACGGTAAACCTTGGATTAACCATTGTCGAGGAGCCTCGGGTCACTTGTTGGTAAACCTTGGATTATGTCAAGGAGCCTTCAAAGGGATTGAGCTTACTACTCTGCCCTTGTGTGAGTATCAGATCGTAGACTGTTCCCCCAGGTGTATTTGTCTCAGTTGGTAGCCTTAGTGACCATATTCTTTAGGATTCTTCCTAAGGTGACAGTGGTGGGAAGATCCCACTGTACCTGGAGCAGACGTCGGCTAGACTCAGTTGGATTTTCTGGGGGGTTCACTTCCCTCGAGACGGTTAAGTGGAGGAACTTGGTCTGGTCTATTCATTAAGCAGGTTGCTGGGGTAACTGTTCCAGCTACCATTTCTGTACTGAATTCTGCGATGTTGGATTTCGTACCTTGACTTGGTCTATGCTCAGTCAGGTACGTTACACGAAAAGATCCCCGATCTTCCCAAGTCAAATCAAATCACTGCAGCTCCTTCGGGATCTCATGCCGCTGACGGTATGGTTGGTACGGTTAACACTAAAGGTAAGAAGAAGTCTTCCAAGAATTCTTCTCCTATCATAACCTTGCCTGATTCCTCGACAGGAGATTCTTCTGCAAAGATTTCCACCAATATTCACGTTGTAGAGTCATCTACAGCTAAATCAAAATCCGGTGGGAAGAAGAAAGGAAAGAAGAAGAATAAAACGGACAAAAATTCAAAGGACAAACCTGAAAAGGCGGAATCCAATGATGAAAAGCGTAAACCTCGTTATCCTTGTCTCATTTGTGACAAAGAACATTTCACAAGAGACTGTCCTCATCGTGCAGAGGTTGCGAAGACTGTCAAAGGTTCCCAAACTCCTGCTGTCTTGAAGGATCCATTTCCAAGTCAAGACAGTAAGATGATAGGTTCTTCCTCGAGTGCCAATGAAGAACCCATATTGATGATGTCCCATGTTAGGATTGTGACTCGATCGCAAGATTATGGTAGTAAAAGTCTTGTTGATGGCAAAGAAGCAGAATCTTCTCATTCTAATCCATCAACCTCAGCTCCCGGTTCCGATCCACTACAGATCAAGAAACCTAATCCGGACTTAGTAATCAAACCGCCCGCCAAGGGTATACTTTGAAAGTCAACTTTCAATCCACATGCGAGAGCGGCTCAGAATTATAACATTGTTGAGGATTTAGTTGTTTCACCCTCGGCAATGTCGGCTTTGGAAGTGCTGCAATCATGCCCAGCACAACGTAAATTACTTTTGTCGGCTATAGGAGTTGTTGATGTTCAGGACCCGAACCTAATAAGTTTCGATCTAGAAAATAGTACACCGCATTTGCCTCATCAAATGGCTTTCCAGATCCCAGTGATAGTCGAAAATAGGCCTATTGATCGGACTGTAATTGATGAGGGAGCCTCAATGTGTATTATGTCGATACAGTGTTGGAGATCGCTTGGTTCTCCTCCACTAAATCAATCCCCGACAATTCTTAAGGCCTTTGATGGCCGTGGGTTTCATCCTTTTGGCATTCTACAGGATTTGCCTATAGGGGTTGAAGGAAAAATCGTTAATCTAGATGTGGAGGTGGTTGATGCCCCTCTAGATTACAACCTTCTATTGGGTCGAAGTTGGTCTTACGCTATGACAGCGGTCGTTTCATCGGTCTTTCGAGTAATAAAGTTTCCACATAATGGAAAGATCGTAACAATAGACTAGCTGGCTTACTTTTCATCTGACCCAGCCTCTTCGGAGAGTATTCAGCATGTCGGTAAAACAACTATCCCATATAAGGATGTTGGAGTAGGATTAGTTAAAGATGCCGGTTTACTGGGAACTTTTCCTTTTCATCCAATCAACACATCATCTTCATTTGCAACCATTCATATGATTACATCAGACACCATTTTTTATGACGATCCTTGGATCGTTCCTTCTGAATCTGAGATTGACTCATTTGGTAATTCCATGGCTTTGAGTCCTTATGAAATTGCCTATGAAGCCGTGAAGTCCTTTTCCGACCCATGTTCAACTGAAAATGACTTAATGAATGTGGTCCGTGAGGAATCACTTTTCACATCAACCTCGGATTTAACTACGTTTTCTGAACTTGTTCACTCTGACGAGAAAATTCGTGAAATCCTATGTGTAGATGATTTACCATGGGAAGATCTCCATCACAGATCTTTGTTTTTACCTGAGGATGATCGCTTTGAAAATGATTTCTCATCAATTTTTACGACTGAATATGTCAACGAACCTCAGAATCCAATGAAACATCCCAATTTAGAGTTAAATTTGGGAAACATCTCTCGAACTATTCCTATTGACATTTCGGTTAAGCCCGGAATGGTTGAGAACATTCATATAGGTGCCTCGTGTACAGATGACGAAATTCAATTATATAAGGCCCTATTTCAAAAATTTCGCGACGTGTTTGCCTGGTCCTATGAGGAAATGCCAGGAATTGATCCTACGATTGTTGTTCATGAGATCAAGACTTACCCAGATGCTAAACCCGTCCGGCAACGTTTGCGTCAGATTCACCCACGAAAAGTTGCTGCAATTAAAGCAGAAGTTGAAAAACTGTTGAAAGCAGGTTTCATTTATCTGATCCCGCTAATGGATTGGGTATCGAATATTGTTCCGGTTAACAAAAAACAGGGAACAATAAGAATATGCATCGACTATAGGGACATTAATCGAGCCTGTCCAAAGGACAATTACCCAACTCCCTATATCGATCAAATCATTGATGATTGTGCCGGCAACGAAATATTTTCCTTTATGGACAGTTTTTCTGGATACAATCAAATCAACATTCTACCTGCCGATCAACCAAAAACGGCTTTCATTTGTCCATGGGGGACATTTGCTTATTGAAAATTACCTTTTGGGCTTAAGAATGTCGGAGCAAATTTTCATAGGGCGATGTCTTATGCGTTTCATGACATCAAGCACATTGTGCAACCCTATCTCGATGACTTTCCTGCTCGTTCATTACATCGAGCTGATCACCTCGTCCATTTACGAGCAATCTTTATGAGGTGTAGGCATTATCGTATTCGGTTGAACCCACACAAATGTGTCTTTCGTATAGACACGGGTCGATTGCTGGGATTTGTAGTTTCGAAAGCCGGCATTCACATTGATCCCTCGAAGGTTGAAGCTATCATCAATTTGCCTCCTCCTTCGAGTCTTCGCCAACTCCAAAGTTTGCAGGGGAAAGCAAACTTTTTATGACAATTCATTCCTAACTACGCCGAGGTTACAAAGGGTTTTACATGGTTTTTGAAACAGAACACTCCATTCTATTGGGATGAGATAGCTCAGAAATCTTTTGATGCACTCAAACACGCGTTGACCCATGCACCATTGTTGCATCCTCCCAACTACAACTAGGATTACTTCTTGTATCTCGCTGCCTCTCATTCCACCATTGGAATGGTCTTAATTCAGGAAGATAAATTCGGAACAGAACATGTGATATATTACCTTAGTCGAACGTTAAACCCAACTGAACTAAAATGCTCACATGTGGAGAAATTGGCATTGGCAGCCGTTCAAGTTGTGCAACGTTTTCGTCACTACATTCTACTACGCAAAACTACGGTAATTTCAGATTGCAACCCTATGATCTACATTCTGACCAAGCAATTGCTAGGGGGCAAGTACTCTAAATGGATCGTTATCGTACAGGAGTTCGACTTGGAATTTGAGAAATCTAAGTCTAAGAAATCTTTAGTTTTTGCGGAGTTAATGTGTGACTTCCTGCATGCTGACACGGAAACTGTGGCGGAGGAGCCCATTGCGAACGAATCCTTGTTTCTAATCAGCACTTTAGATCCGTGGTATCGGGATATCATCGTCTATCTCCAGACCCAATCCTTTCGGCCAGAAATTTCAAGGTTGGAACGTTGAAAAATTTGATTCTAGTCCCAACAATTCAGAATTATTGGAGATACACTTTATCGCCGTGGGGCGGATTCTATTTTTCGACGTTGCTTAACTCACGAGGAAGCTGAAAGGGTTCTAAATGACTATCACTCTGGAGTGTGTGGCGGTCATATGTCTGGGTATGCCACAGCCCAAAAGATATTGCGCGTTGGCTACTTCTGGCCGTCTTTATTTAAATATTGTATTACGGCGGTCCGAAAATGCCACAACTGCCAGATTTTTTTATCGTAAGATGCGCGCTCCACCTGCTCCTCTCCACCCTATAATTGTCGTTGGTCCTTTTGCCAAATGGGGTACCGATTTTATTACATGTAACCCTCACTCGGCCGGGGGACATGCGTATATCATCCTTGCGGTAGATTATTTTACTAAGTGGGCCGAGGCGATGCCTACATTCGAGGCAGACGGTAAGACAACTGCAATTTTCGTGTTCAATCATATAATTGCTAGGTTTGGTGTCCCACAAGCGATAATCACTAATCGTGGGCGTCATTTTCGAAACGTTATGATGACCGAACTTACAGGCCAGCTTGGTTTACGTCACGATAGTTCAACCCCTTATTATCCACAAGCGAATGGTCTGGTTGAGTCTATCAACAAAGTTTTAGTTATCATGATCCGACGAATCATTGGGATTCATCGATCGAATTGGCACAACATGCTATTTTCAGCGCTTTGGGCGTACTGAACTTCAGTAAAAACATCAATAGGGTTCACTCCTTTCCAACTAGTCTATGGTTTGGAAGCTGTGTTACCCATTGAATACGAAATCTCGTCACTGCAAATGGACATCGAGTTACTTCTAGCTACTTCCGAAGAGGAAAAGGATTTGTTATACTTAGCTCAATTAGATGAGAATCGACGTGATGCTGCATTGGCGATCGAGACTCACGCAAAACGTATGAAAGCTCAGTATGATCGAAATGTGACCCCTCGAAATTTTTCGGAAGGAGACCTAGTGTTATTGTATGATCAAGCTAATGATAAATTAGGCACTAGAAAATTTGTTCATATGTGGCATGGTCCCTATGTTGTCAAGCGAAGTCTAGCCAAAGGGGCTTATGAATTGGTAGACTTTGATGGGGACTCTTTGGGTAAACCCAGAAATGGCCTTTACTTGAAGAGGTACTATGCTTAAAAGAATGGGTATGGAGATTTTTAGTTAGGATAGTTTTTTTAGTCAAGTCTTCGCCTCTCTTAGGCAAACCAGTCAAGAAATAAATATCCGCCTGCTCGATTTCGAGCTGCTCGCCGCCAATGAAGAAGCATTGGTCCTGCATGCTCCATCTGTCAACCAGCCACTCTAAGAAATCCACCTGAGCCCTCATGCCAGGAATGGCCCAGAATTTGTACAGTCTGCATGCCCTCAAAGCATCAAGTGAAG
Organism: Pinus tabuliformis; assembly: GCA_031772625.1. Taxonomy (NCBI): domain Eukaryota; kingdom Viridiplantae; phylum Streptophyta; class Pinopsida; order Pinales; family Pinaceae; genus Pinus; species Pinus tabuliformis. The sequence goes on along the minus strand of CM062818.1, from coordinate 1,535,332,499 downwards.
GCTGATGATTCCATGCGGCAGCATCCATGTCCTCATTCTCTCGTTCACGCCAATCTAGCATGATGTACTCTCTACATCAAATATAAGGATAAATTAAATTGCTAGAAAATATTTTGTGTGGTCTATTTTTGAGAACTTTTGGGTTCAAAACCCTTGCGGCGGGGTACCCCGAGCTTTTTCCCAATGGAGAAAAAGTCGGCGTCCTCGAGTCCACAATGGTAAACCTGCGTACCCGCGCACGCGGGTTTTGCACCTAAAAACCCTCCCAAAAATGAAATAAATGACTTAAACAAAAAATTAAACGGTTAAAAATGAAGAGTGGGATGATGTGGATTACCTCGAGAAGATGGCGTTCCATTCCGACGATTGGATTTTCCGCAATCTTCACGGGAAGTTTTCTGAGCAAAAGCACTATTTTCTCACCCAAACTCAAACGGTAAAAATGAATTGACAAAGCCCATTTTTATAAGTTTTTTGAGTAAATGAATTGCAAATTTGTTTATGTTTCACTTTGAAAAGGTATTTTACGACATTTTTATCCATTTCAAACAGGTATGAGTAATGTTTGTGTTTTTGTGCAGAATAAAGGATTATTCAGGCGAAATCTATCATTTTCAACGAAAAAACAAGTAGAGTCATCTTTAAGCCCTTTTCTGACTCCTAAAACATGAAAAGATTGCCGAGCGTTTCTTTTACACTCGTTAAAACGGAATTAAAAAACGGTCCACTTACAGCTCTTTTCCGACCGTAAAAATATGAAAAGATTGCCGATTTTTGTCATTTCAAATTCGATATTGGTTATAAAACGACGTGTCGTTGATCACTTTTTTACTTTTTCGGATCAGTGACACTAATAATGAAAAGTACTCCTTGGTCGTAAAAGATCATGTGGTTCTCTCAAGTATTATTTTATACTTTTTCGGGTTTGGGAGACACAAATTTACGAAAAAGGTCAACCCTGGAGTCTTCTTAAGTTTTTTCAGACTCTCTAAAATCAAAAAACGCCGAATTTCTCCTATACTGGACTCGTTAAAATTTCATAGTAAAGGACCTATTCAATTACAAACAGGAATGAACCACTCCTTCTTAGGGTTTGAATTTAAACTAAGTTGGACTCATCCGAAGGATGAGCTTATAATCAAGCAAATGTTATCCTCCTCAAGCTTGTCAAAAATAAAGAGGTACTTGCCAGAAATGGTGGGGGAAAAGAGAGAAAAATGAGTCTGTTTGTCATACTTTGTAACCACTCTTGAACACGACACTTTCATTCACCTGGGTTGGGAAATCCTTTGCCTAACAGTTGATCAAACCACATTGAAAGTCTTCAGCTGGTTTCTGGGTATTAACTTTGGGTCAGTTGTCACCAAGCCATCTGTCGTGTCGTTATGTGTTCAAGAGGCCACTGCCAATAAGCCATTCATCTGCAAAATATCTGCCCTGAGTCAGTCCTTGCAACTAAATTTCTTCAACTTGATCTATGATTTCATGTTGTGGGCTTGCCTATGACGGATCGCTTTCTATCGGCATCAACACATTATCTAGAAAGATGATCTAGAAATCGTCAGTACCTTGAGATCTACATGCCTCAATGGCAGGTTTCTCACCTTTGACGACAGTTTACATCATTGACTTTCGATCAAAGGATTCTGTGACATGTTCAACATCAACACATTTATTCGCGTATCATGGATTGTACTGGGTACTTTGAGAGCCATTGACATCACTGGTGGTTTCTCTCACACTTGTTAACGGTTTACATCATTGACTAGTAATCAAGTGGTTTCTACCATGTTCGACTTCAACACATTTATTCGCATGGATAGAATCGTACTATTTCGAGAAGTAGAAATGAAGACACTGGATCTAGTTTCCACCATCCAGGCTGCGACGAATTTTGTATTCATTATGTTGTGGACTTTTCATAAACAGATGGCTGCGTCCATACTATGTTCACACGAGTCTATACTTGTGATGTTTTGCAAGATCATTCCTATATCAGAGCAGTAGATAGTTTTCTAGTTAGTTTTGATCTGAGTATGGGAATGCCTACCTCAGCGATGATATGATCTCATATATATATCTTACATTGAATGTTTTTACAGGTTCTGACCGGGCTCTCCACAAGATTATCCTCGAAATGATAAAGTACTTCACTCTTCCTGTATGATAAATGAAATCTTCATCTACTACAGACTTCGCACTTTAGGGGGCAATCTGTTACACAAAAATATCGTCACCATGATTATTTGCAGTCAGTATGGGTCCATCATCACTTGTACTATCCTCCTAAGCAAGTCTAAGACCTCAGTTCTTCAAATCAAGCTTTGGAAATGGGAGAAAGACATTAAAAATCAATGTAACTCTTGTTCCGCACTTTCCCTCATGGTCACCTACTATCCCGCACTTTCTATGTACAAAAGCTGCGTACCTACCCACTCTATCCCTAACGGTGTAGGTGTGGACCCCTGTGAAAGTCAAAAGGTGCAAGTTTTATCTTAAAAAACTCACTTTGGGTTAATTCTAGAGTTTTCTAGAAGGAATTTTGATGTGGATTGTTCGCTCTGAGGTGGTTCATGCATCCCAAAAGAGAAGGAGCTAATCCCTTGACTAAAGGAGCTATCCCTTTGAAGGAGGGCTTTATCCCTCTGGAGGAGGACCTAGTAACTTCCCTCCTTTGCACTATAAATACAGGCATTGGGGTGAGGACTAGGGAGGTTAGAAGATGAACATTTTGAGGGTAAATGCTGGTGAAATTAAGACTTCCTAGTTGAGCTTAAGAGGAGAGATCACATACCTTCTTGGCTTCATTGGGGAGTGAGTGAAGCTTGTCAAAGTAGAGGAGACTTCTTGTTGGACCCTGGGAGGAGCTTGTACAGCGTCAAGGCAAAGGTTGTAAAGTTGTTCTTCTTTTGAATTAATACAATCAAACTCATTTTTCTCAACAAGTATCTTATGTTATTTGTTTCATGGACTCCTTGACTTTCATGTTAAATATGTTTTATGCAATTGGCTTTTCAGGTGCTATTTAATTTGTTTGCCTTGTTTGTGTTTGCAGATTCGCGAAGAGGAGCTCATTTGGATCAAAGGAGCGAGGGCATCCACAAGCTTGCATTGGACCAAAGGTAGGCCCTAAAAACACTTGTTTGCTATTGTTTATCAAAGCATATCTAGAGAAAGATAGTGTCTGTTTGGTTTTCTTGTCATTAGGTCTTCTTTAGATTCTAGGAAGGTCTATCTTGTCCACAAGATCGACTCATTCTGTGTGACATGTTTCGCCAAGACATTATCCTACAAAACATATACCTTTCTTGTTTCCTCCTCCTGGAATTGTTTCTATCCCTATCATGGCTTCATTGAGTCTCCATAATATGACTTTGGGGATCCCAGTCTGGTACGTTGATCCCCCAGTGAGCACTCCACCTGGTCAGCTCAGGCCATATCATGATTTGACCCTAGTTCAACCGGTCCCTATGATCCCTATCACTGCTCCAGTTCCACTGAAAACCTTAGCAAGAACCCAAATCTCTTGTGAAAGAATCCTAACATGGGGGAAAAGGCAAGAAGAAGGAAGTTAAGTACAAGGCTCCCGAAGTATCTCCACCTCCTAAGGCTCCAAAGTCAACACCTTTGTGGGCTTTGTGTAATGTTGTTGGGCATGTCTTCAGCTTCCTCATCTCAAAGCATTACTCAACGATACATTTCCTGAGTCTAACATACTTGACATCCAAGTTACCTTACCTGATTCAAACAAGTGACTTAAATCATTGCGTACGAATCACCCTTGTGCTTTCTGTGATCATTATGGTCACTATTCCCATTTTTCCCCTCGTCTCGACAAATTTCACCACTACCTTCATGTGCTTCCTGAATTTGAGGCCACTCTTAGTGGATCATCTACTACTCTACCGATGGATTCTAGTACCACTAGTAAACCATAATAGGGGGATACTGGTCCCACCATCGTGATCCCCCCCAGATGTTAAGATGATGGACTCCACACTCCATATCCTTTATCTATCGCCATCCTTGATATCTTCATAGGAAAACCTCCCTCATCGAAAACCCAGGTCTCAACATCGGTAGATCTTCCATATACTAGGTAGTTGTCTACCATTTCAGATGATGTGTATGTGAAGCTTCTTTCTCAGGATGATGCACCAGGGAGTTCCACTACATCATGTAGTCAATCTTTCTCCCATCCCCCCACCCTCCATTTTGATGAGGACATCATGGAAGCCAAGTCTACCCCTGATTACGTTTGGGATGATATGCACCATCATGCACACTTCTTGTCGTAGCAGTATCGTAACCAATATGATGTGGAATCTAAAGACTTCATTCATCGTGAAGTTGATAGGTTTAAAAATCCCATTGCTACACCAAACACTTTTGAATAAGGGAATATGGCTGGCATCTCTCCTACTATCAAAATCAACATTTCCAATAAACTAGGGATTGAAGAAAACATTACCTTGGGGGCATAGTGCACCCCATAAGAAATTGAGGCTTACACCAAGCTCTTGAAATAATCTCATGATGTTTTCACCTATTATTACTCAGAGATGCCCATACATGATTCCGCCATTGTTGAACACCATATCGACACATGGCTCGATGCCACTCCTCTCGGTTAGAAGTTGAGACCCATTCACCCTTCTTGTCAGGAAGCCATCAAAGGCGAGATGGACAAACCCAAGCAAGCTAGTTTGATCTATCCCATCAAGTATACCACATGGGTATCCAACCCAGTTCTTGTTCTCGAGAAGTAAGGCACCATTCGTGTCTGCATGGATTTTTGTGACCTAAAAAAAGATTGTCGAAAAGAAAACTTTCCCACACCCTTTATTGATCAGATCATTGATGATTGTGCAAGGCACAAGGTTCTATCCTTTATGGATGGATTCTCTGGGTACAACTAAATCATTATCCAACCCTCTAATCAGTTAAAAAATACGTTCATTAGTTCGTGGGGAACCTTTGCATAAAGGGTCATGCCATTCGCTTTGAAGAATGTTGGAGGCACATTTCAACAGGCCATGTCATACTATTTTCATGACTTTGTGCATAATATCCTTGCTTACCTTAATGATCTCAATGCTCGCTCTAGGTCTCGGGTGCAACATATTCATAATTTGTGCACCATTTTCCTTCGATGTTGGAAAGTATAGCATCCATATTAATCTATTGAAATGTGTCCTTTGTGTTCCTGCCGGCTATCTATTAGGATTCATTGTGTCAAAACATGGTATCACACTTAACCCCTTAGATTTCAAGCCATTCTTGAGCTGCCAGCTCCTCGTACCTTCTGTCAGTTACAAAGCCTCCAAGGCAAAGCCAACTTCCTTCACAAATTCATCCTGGACTAAGCAACCATCGTACCTAGGTTTCTTACGCTCCTTCGCTCGACAATTCAATTTTTTTGGGATGACTACACTCAACACTCTTTTCATGCCCTGAAGCATGCTCTCACTTCTACTCCCTCGATTAGTCCCCCTAAATTCACGAGGAGTTTCCTCCTGTACATCTCAGCTTCCACCTATTCAGTAGCTAGGGTCCTTATTCAGAAATATGACAGTCAGAATGAACATGTTATCTACTATGTCAGTAATAATCTAATAGGTTCCCCCCATGAACTACTCTCACAACAAGAATTTGGTGCTGGTGGTTGTGTTCTCGGTCGAGAAGCTTCGAGACTATATGCTTATGTGTACCACTAGGGTCGTGACAAACTCCAACCCCATGACTTTCTTATTGAGTACATGGATAATTGATGGGAAGTATTCGCATTGGATTGTTATCCTCTTGGAGTTTGATCTTAAGTTTATTACACCTAAGAGTAAGAAATGTCTCGCCCTTGCCGAATTCATTTATGTATTTCCCATTGGTGCGTGTGATCCGTCGGTTAATTATGATCTCCCCAATGAACACTTTTTCACTATCACTTTAGATTATCCTTGGTACGGGGATATTCTCACATACTTGCAAACCCAAAAGTTTTCCCCCAATCTTACTCATGATAATCAATGATGAATTTGATACCAGGCCTCTCACTACCCACTCATCGGTGACGATATTTATTATCGTGGTGTTGATACTATCCTTCATTGTTGTCTCACCCATCCTGAAGCAGAGAAAGTGTTCAATGTCTATCAGAGTGGTACTTGTGGTTGTCAACTCTTTGGTATGGTCACTGCCTAGAAAATAATGCACGCTGGTTACCTTTCACCTTCTCTCTTTAGTAACTACATTGAGGTAGTCAAACACTACCCCAATTTCCAATATTTTTCCCCAAAGGTAAGAGCCCCATCAACTCCCCTCCATCCTATCATCATAGCTGGTCCTTTTTAAAAATTGGCCATTGATTTTATGGTGTCGACCATAATCTATTAATAACCATAAGTATATTATTGTTGCGGTTGACTATTTTACAAAATGGGCTGAGGCCATGCCTATGTTCAACAACACAATGGCTACCATGACCCTTTTCTTTTCTGGCCATGTTATCGCTTGATTCAGGGTTCTGAAACAATTGGCTTCTGACCATAGCCGACATTTAACAGATGAGGTATGGCATGAGCTATCATCGTTGTTGGGCTTCTAGCACCAGTGTTAATCATCTTATTGCCCCCAAGGTAATGGAGAAGTTGAAGAAGTCAACAATATTCTCAAAAGGATGCTTCAACAAATGGTGATTAAGCACAAGACCAACTAGCATCTTATGGTCTTTCCAGCTTTACATGCCTATAGAACTTCTGTTAAAACGGCCACTGGGTTTACTCCTTTCCACGTTGTTTTTGGTGAGGTAGCACTCTTACCGATCGACTGTCAGATCCCTTCCCTTCACCTAGCAGTTGAAATTCTCCCCAACACCTAACCATTAGAACAACAACTTATCATGCTTCAGCATGCCTCTGAAGACCGTCATGCTGCTTTGAAAACCATTTAAGCAGCCAAAAAATGCACCAAAGCCCAGTATGACTGAAAATTCCATCATCGCACCTTCCACAAAGGTGATCTTGTTCTGGTGTATGATGAGGCCCATGATACCTTGGGACATGGGAAGGTCGAATCGTTATGGCTAGGAACTTACATCATTCATAAGGACTTAGTAAAGACAGCATATCTTCTAGTGGATTTTGAAGGCCAACTTCTTCCTAATCCTTGCAATGCACTCTACCTTAATAAATTTAACCCATACAATATCCCATTGATTTACATGTATTTATTTATGTCATGCATTTAGGTAGGTTGTGTCATCTCATTTTTTGTCTTTTGCACCTTTCAGATGGACCCATCATCCACAGTATATATCAGTTATGCCGACAGTGCGAGTAGCTTCTCTAGGAATCTAGCCTCGGCAACATGGGCCATTTTCAACAACTTGCATATGTTAGTCCATTATAACAATTTATGCATTAGATTTGTCACCAATAACCAGGCTAAATATGTTTTAGTGATAGGTTTGTTAGTCGATTCCCTTTCTCATCACATCCTACATATTCATGTTCGTTTAGACTCCTTACTGCTTGTCATGAAATTGAATGGTGTGTATCATGTGCATAACCAAATCCTATTTAGAAAATATCTATGAGTTAAGTTGTTGGTACATGAATTTAAAACCATTACTTTCAATCATGTCCCTAGAGGCCAAAATAACTTCATAGATACCATTGAAAATAACATTCTATATTGGCATTTATCACATGTATACCATAGAAGACAACCGTAAGAACAACACATGGTGAACCATCATCGTAATATAAAATATGCATAATCACATTATGTATCACATAAAACATATAAGTGTTTGGATCCCATAACTATAAATACATCTGACATGCCCATAACATGTTACAAAAATCAAAATAAAGGGCCCCACATGTCCCTGTCCCTAGTCACTATCTGGTGGATCCCACGCCGAAGGCTCTGCTCCACCTTCCCATAGATCATGTATTGCCTGACCGGCCATCACCATGCGTCGCACGATCCCTCACCACTCTAAGGGAAGACATGTACAGTCATCTACGTACTTATTGTCTAACTCATTCCACTCCCGCTCAAAAACTCTAGTCGGGAGCACATCACATCTACGACATATGTCAGTGAGTAGATCACTGTCATCTAGACCCTCGCATGACAATGATGTTCCCTGATCTGTATCCCCAGGTGCTACAGCTTGGCCTACATATCCTATTGACTTCACTGGTGCTATATCTGCATACCACATATTCTACACTCAATATCATATACATGTGATAAAAATATTAAATGCACCATAAAAATAGCTACTTAACACTTACCGTCTGGGCCCCATGCTTCTCTGGGTGGAAGTGGTAGGTCAAGATAACCCTACTAGTTCATCCCACTATAGGTATAATCATCTATGAATCGGGGCATCTGATCCTATTATGCAAAAAAATCTGGTCGAAACACACGCCTCACTTCCCCTTCTCCCCCTCTCCATAGTAGCTACCTCCTGTAGTGCATCCTGGGCTCCTGTGGGCCCCCATCTTAGATTTTCCTCCCATGAGGTAACACTGGATGTATATACCCTATGACCCCAAAGGGGTGGAGTCTGATCAGGAAATAAATGTCCTAGAGAGTGAACTTGATCCTGTGCCACTCCACCATAAAGACCTCATGGTCAGGATCCCAATAGCTCATGATCCTCGATAACGAGGGATTACCTATCCTCGTCAATGGGTTCTCTCATAATTTGAGAACCTTGTAGTGAGGTAGCACCCCTCTAGCCACCTGATCCCCATGAATCTTGGATGGAAGGGTGTCCAAATATTGTTTGTGCTAATTGATTTTCAACTCTGCCATACCTTCCAAACACCACATGTATTATCAGTTCAGAGATGAAAACACTAGTCTTGATTGCTCATCCTACACCCTCCACTAGGCCAGAAGATCACCCTTCCTCTTAGGTCTATCTCATAGCATTCAGTGTGAGGTCGTAGGTTTCTGACCAATTCCTATGAATCAGATTACACTTCAGGCCGAAAAAAAGTGAGAGCCGCCTGTGACGAGGAGCAGGGGTCTCCTAGGGAGTTGTGGGGCACCAAAATCAGCAAGTAAACTACTCAAATTGAAAATATCAGTAAGGCCACCTACCTAAAAGTTGCAAATCCTAATTCTAATGGTAGGTTTGTTTGCTAAAATCTTCACAAGATTTAAGGCCTTCTCCTCCTCTCCAAATTCACCATAGCTCACTTAGCAAATGAATTAAATTGGAGGGAAAAAAACTATTTCTATAAAAACCAATAGTTATTCTGTCACCCATTATGACCAAACCATAGCTCATTGTGACAAACCATCAGTACCATTAGAAAGATCTCATCGAGATGAATAATGGGTCCCTCTTCGTCTTTGATGATTTTACACTTCAGCTAGAAGCCATTTTTCCAAGAAGGGTAACTTTGTCACCTCTAAAAATCAAATTTCTTCATATGCGATGCTTGTGCTTTTGGGACCACCTTTCATTGACACTTGTTGTCTCACGTGTCAATTTTCAATTTGAGAAACCATCATGTGCTCATGTTTTCATGGTCCCCATTGGGCCTATTCTGTGTGGTAGCAACATCGAGTCACCCTTGCTTAGAGCATCTGCGATGAGTCACCTTTGCGTCCATGGAGTTTGCTCGTGTTCCATTATATCATGTCACATTACACATGCGATGCTTGTACTTTTGGGACCACCTTTCGTTGGCACTTGTTGTCTCACGTGTCAATTTTCATTCTAAGAAACCATCATGTGCTCATGTTTTCATGGTCCCCACTGAGCCTATTCTGTGTGGTAGCAACATCGAGTCACCCTTGTTTAGAGCATCCGCGATGAGTCACCTTTGCATCCAAGGAGTCTATTCGTGTCCCATTGTATCATGTCACATTATTACATCCATCTTTGCATACCATTCATCCTATGTTGCCCATTTTAGCTTAGATTCATATTGTCCACCATTCCCTCTATAATCAAGTCAGTCATCGCGAGGTCAACCTTGCATTTTATGCTCTGACAAGGGAAGTTGTTTGTTTGTCCCTCAGTCCTCCCCATTTTCCCTGGTGTCACTCCATCAGTCACATTACTATTTTACCTTATGCCTTAGTTGAAGATCCTCATTGCCTCATCTATGGCGGGCAATATTTTATCGACATCAACACATCTATTCCTGAGGAGTGACCTAGAGGGTGGTGTATCTTGGTTACATTTTCCACTTTTGTTTGGTGCCTTAGATCAAGTAAAGGGACTCATCATTGCCCTTTGACTTGATTGATTCATGATCGTGATTCATACACTTGATGGTCATGTGATGCAGCAGATTGTACTAGTGATTCTTGGGTGTATGTGAGATATTTTAGACCTCATGAGGGGGTTGCCCTTCAAGTAGCCCCCCATATTCCTAGATGAATTCATATTATGCTACAGCCTCATATGTAGTTATGCAGATTTGATGGGTTCAGTTCTTGCCACTTGCACCGTTCATAGCATGCATATGTCCTTCAAATGATCCATTCAATTTTGCATAGCCCTTTCCTGTTTAGCAGGGCTTCTATGGTTTTTCAACCCTACCTCCCACCCATTTTTTGAGGGATGGGCCATTATATCTCATGTACTCATATGTTATTGCATTCATTCCTGACTTATGTTTTTCCCAGATGCATTATGTATATGGGATACAATGTATTATTTTCTGGCTCATTTATGCCAGCATGTCATGTACCATTGAGCATGTACTTTAGTGCTCAGTTTCATTTTTTGGGGTGCTTGTACTAAGTTATCTCAGCAGGTATAGGTATGCCTCCCCCACCTCACTAAGATCAGGTACTACAGCATAAAAAGGGACTTACATCAATTAGTTGGTCTTGCCCCCATAGTCACTATCCTCTTTCGATTCAGTTCCATTGGTACCTCTGTCTCTCTCTCTCTCTAACTCCCCTTCGGTCTCTAGTGATCGTGTCCTTACAACGTACTTTGGTCGTGCATTTTGTTCCTAACACTCATGCATTATGGGGCAATCTGTTATCACCAAAACTTTATCATCTAGCCATAGCTTACTAGATGGATCGAATTACACCATGTAGGGCCAATTTTACCAAAGTAAAATTTCTTTCACTATAAGAAATTACTTAATAAACAACATTTGTTAAGCTATTTATGGTTAAACCCATGAAGATTAATTAAATAAATCATTATTTATTTAATTATCTTCTAGGATTAATTAACTAAACCATAGTTTAACTAATATTCATTGTTATATTTGACTCATTTATGAGAAAGAAATAGATAAATCAATATTTTTCTTATTTTTCTCTAGTAATAATTAATTAATCATTATTTAGTTATTATTCCTTGTCAAGTTTGACAAAATCCCCTAGGAATGCTTAAATAAACCATTATTTGTTAATTATTCCTTAACCACATTCCTTGAGATGATAAATAAATAATTTAATTATTTATTATTTCTAAATAAAAGTATTTAATCAATATAAATACTCTTTTCCTCCAACCAAACATAATAAAATATTCGAAATGGTTAATTCTAGAATTTGGTTAATAATATTTTATTATTTTCCATTATTCAAGAATAACATAATTTTTTTTACAAATTGAAGGGTTTTACATTCATTCTTCACTATTGATCATTTTCACTGTTGCACTCACTGTTGTAGCTTTGATTATTATAACTGTCGCTCACCATTTTCCTTTTTATTTTGAGCTCTCATTGAGCTCAAACATTTTGTTTGTTGAGTTTACACATTATGGAGAAGAGATAGCCTCTACAAAGATGAAGACATTGAGGATAGCCAAGAACCCATCCCACTGAGGGGGATTGTTAGCATTATTTGTTCCCTTCACAGGTGTTATCTTGTAAAAGATATTCTTTACATCTGGTTTCCATTGGATTATTAGATTTATTTGCACTTACTTTATTCTTCCATTTTGCTGTTTAACTATTTTTTTTGCATAGATCAGAAATTTGGTAGGCTTTTTTTATATCATTTTTTGTAGATCCATGCTGTTTTACATCCATTTTTACTATTAAGGTTGTTTTTCGTCTACAATCTAGAGTAACTTATTTTTGTACGCCTTCGAGAAGAACTCTACTAAACAACTTACATGTGTTAGAAGCGCCATGCATCTCACTTGACTCGCTGAAGGGTCACACACTTGCTTTCGACAAAGTTATTACACTTAGCTTTGTGCTCTACTAGACTCAAGGAATTACTTTATTACCCACTACTGGGACTCCTACTCCAAATGGTCTGAGGTCTAGTTGGGACTTCCTACCAGGGAGATCCTCTGACATTTTGGCAGTTACAACACTGTCAACAATTTCATTAGGAAGAAATAAGAAGTCATTGATAGATTCAAATAATTTAAGTCTTTGGTGTACAATCAAATAGAGATGAAAATAGTGGTGTTGAGGACAGATATTGGTGGATATTTCTTCAAGATGTAATTATAAGAGTTTTGTAAAATGTGTGGTATAGAACTACACAAGCCTATCACATACACACCTAAACATAATAGATTTTTAGAAGGGGTGAACAAGATGTTGATGGAAAAAGAAGTGGTCATGGTCAGTGGTGCTAGGTTAGGACAAGAATTATAGGTAGATGTAGTGGATACTACATGTTACATGGAAAATGCATCACCCTCATTAACATTGGATGATAAGACTCCATATGAGCTATGGATTGGTAAGAAACCATCTCTCACACATATTACGGTTTTTCCCGTGATGTTATGTACATGTTCCAAAGGAAAATAGAACTAGGTTGGATAAAAATTCTAAAAGGTGCATTTTTATTTGTTATAAAGGTGGTTTAAAAGGTTATGAGTTTTAGAACGTAGAAACAAATGAGGTTGTATATACTCAATATGTAGTATTAAAAGAATTAAAAGATGTTATGAAACAAGAAGTCCTACCAAGGGAGAAAGAACTAGATGAGATATAGTTAAAACTAAAGGATGATGATTCAAACTCTATGGATGAACAATAATAAAAAGAAGAAGAACCACATACTTTGGTTTTGAGGAGATCGATTCAGGAAGGAAGGAAACCAAAAGACATACTCCATGTGATCTTTATTCAAATCTTGATTTTCTTATTGTGGATGATGATCCATGTTTGTTGGGAAGCAATGGATTCAGAGGATGGAAAGATCTAGAGAAAGTCCATCGTTGAAGAAATTGAGGTGTTGGATAAGAATGAGGTTTCGGATCTAGTGGATTTTATGGTTGGAAGAAAACCGATTGGAATAAAATGGGTGTCTAAGAAAAAGCTGAATGCATAAGTAAAAATAGAAAAAGAAAGAACTTTGTTAGTGGAAAAAGGTTATTCCCAAGTGTCATGAATTTAATTTGGTGATATTTTTTATCCTACTGAAAAGTTATCCTCTATTAGATTTATTTTATTTGTTATTGTTGGTTTTAAATTTTATTTAAAAGATACGGATGTGAAGACAACATTCCTACATGGGGATCTTATTGAAGAGATATATATGAAGTAGTTAGAAAGAATTTCAATGAAGTGTAAGAAAGAGTTGGTATGCAGGATGAAAAAGTCCTTGTATGGGTTGAATAAGTCACCAAGGATGTTGTAATACCCTTAGAAAAGTTATTTTATGAATTTTATATTTAAATTTTGGCTCAATAGTTAAATAGGACAAATGACGTGATGTGCTGATGTAAATACTTATTTTTAAATAATAAAATAACAAGTTGTTTGATGTGTTAACATTCATGAAAATATGTTAAAGGTTGTCATGTGAGATTTGAATCCTAACTGGCAGGAAAATAGTTGAAATCAGTTATGTCCAAGAAGGGGTGGGAAAAAAAGGAAGAAAAATCTTCCTTTTAGAAATTATTCAGTTGAATTGTTTGCAAAGATAAACCACCAAGCTTTTTTCATGACCAGAAATAGATGTCATGAGGTGAAACTTCTACAAGAAAACTATGAGAGATAAAGGAAATTTGTCTTTTCAAAATAGGAATAATGGAAGAGAGATAGGTTTTGAAGCTAGATAATTAGGAGGACACTGCTAAAGGGTTAAGGAGGTTAATTTTGAAGATAATTTGTGTGTTGTTTTTCTAACATAGAGGAGTAGATCTTGGGGGTAAATAACTTAAAGATCTAGTTAATGGTTGGTATGAACGTGGAAACCAAGTTACCATATCTGTAGGAAGCAATTTGATAAGTACATAAATGTTGGTTAATTTTGTGTTGACTAATTTGATTTGTGAAATGGAAGAGATTGTTAATATGAATCTTGAAGGCTTCAATATTGTATTATAACTAAATATTGAAAAAGGAAACATTAAAAAAAAATTTATATATATCTATATATATATATATATATATATATATTTGTGTTTGCATACATATGTGGCTATGTAATCAATATTTCTATAGGAGGAGAGTACGCCCAAGTTAGATGTCTCAGGACATAAAGAGGGAGAAACATTGTTCATTAGCCTAGGGAAAATAGTCCTTCATACCAAAATTTTAGGGTGTAGAGAAGAACCTGGAGCAGTTTACCATGACAGTAATCCTCTAGATATTTCACTTAGTGTTTTACATAGTAATAAAAGTGTTGTGAAGTATATATTTCAACAAGGTATACAAAAATTACATAATAAGTTATAGAGTATGCATACTAAGGAAGAAAATATAACCTGGAAAAAATTGGAGAAAGAAGGTATGATATACATGCTTAAAGAATAGAATGGAAAAGAAATTGTAGTAAGGGCATGACGACCCTATAGAAATTATCAAACAAGCTACCAATTCTTCTCAAGAAAAGAAATTGTAGTAAGGGCATGAAGGCCCTATAGAAATTATCAAACAAGCTATCAATTCTTCTCAAGAAAAGAAAATACTTAGTTATGCCTTTATATTATGAAAAAAATACTAATAAATTTAATCCATATCCATATGGGCAATGGCCTCCTTTAATAATGTATCTTACAAAAAAAACATTGCTGGGTAAAAATATCTATTAACTTATATAAGGGTTCATAAAAGGAAAATATTATAACCTGTATTGTATAAGAAAAGAAGATATGTAATGTATACAACTATTTACAATCTTGGCCATGCAAGTTTGGCTATACACTTAGTAATGTACATACAAACTGAAAAAATTACTAGAGGAGGAAAAATAATCCTTAACCTAAGTAACTAAGAACTTGTTGTCGTTGTGAAAAACACCCTCCAAAATATTTCCTACACTTGAATTTTGGATCTTAACGTGGACCCTGCGATCAGATTTTCTGCTGTCACTTCTAGCTCTCGTTATTTTTTGAGCTCCCTTTTGGGCTATAAGTGTTGAATTCACCTGCTCACACATGCTCAGTCTGTAATGAATTTATGAGCACACTTCTTCATGCAAGCTCGAATAAGCCTAGAACAACATATCAAGATAGTGATTGCACTATGTTCAATGCATGTTGACAGTCAGTGTGCATTGGCATTGACAGTTTCTTACTTCTAGCTATGTTTTTACTTCTATTTCGATGATTTTTTAAAACTGTCACTTTTGCGCACCCTTGCTTTCACGAGTGTCTCTTTCATAATTTTGACTATTGATTTTTCTTGCACTCAATTTAATTAGTGTCATTTTCATCTTATATCTACTCTTGCATGTGTTTATTCATCTTTCATTCACATATCGCAAGTGTCATTCACAATTTTCTTGTCATATTCCAAGTGTCTTCTTTGGGTGTGAGAACTGTTGCTTATTTCTTAAAGTGGAGTTTTGGATTGTTTCAAGGGAAAATATTTGTTATAATTATTTGTTCCTATCATGTAGACATGCCTCGCACTAATTTCCAAATTTCCAAGCACTGTCACACAGGTGTCGCTGCTTTCGTCACACAGCCTATGTTTTATGTCGCACTTTATAGGAGTCATCGTAAAAGTGTTGTATTGAGGAATGTATTTGTTCATATGTTCTGAGTGTTCATTTTTGTGTCATCAATTGATATAAGTGTGTGATCGATGAAATTATTTCTCTTTCTCATCTTTATCTCACTGATCCAACACTTAGTCTAACTGAGAAAACTCACTAACCGGTCCACTTAGCCTCGTCTTGTCGAGCCTAAAATTCACCTTGTGTAGTATCAGGTCTTAAGTAGCATCCTTGTCCCTTGGCACTACACAATGCACAATCGCTGACTTCTAGGAATGCACATTGTGCAATGACAGTTCCCAAGCTCAGCCTCTGACCTCTAAAACTCCACAATCTCTCTCTTATACCTAGCCATAACTGTGCATTTCACGGTCTCAAGGCTTAGACCTAAGCCTATAGATCTTGAAATGAACAATTGCACAACCACCTAGCCTCCTCTACCTACTATAACTATGTAGTTAGCTGAATCAATGCTTAATCGCTTAGCCTCGCTCACTCAACTCCTAAGCTACACATTATTCTTCTTCATTCCATCTTGAACTTTATAATGTGGAGTCTCAAGGCTCATGTTTGACCCCTGAATTCTTGAGCTACATGACTGCATAGTTACTGAGCCTCTCCTTAGATTGTCACCATGTTTCGACTGAGCTAGGGGATCATCATGCAACATCTTATACAACTAGTTTATTATACTGATGTTTCCATGTGATGAGTGAATTGCGTATGCATGTACTCTATCATACCATGACAAGTTGATGATGAAGGATATGGAGAAGGATGCCATACTAGAAGAAACTTCTCTGCAAAGACAATCTGATTAACTAAGAGAAATAAAATGGGTATCAAACTGAGACAACAATTGGATATCAAATTCCACTAAAGACTCCTCATATCTAATCCATTTGGAGGACACATAATAATATCATGATCCTAATTTTAGAAGGTACATATCAAGAAGCAACAAATAATCGATTGACATTGCCATGTCATCATGCAAGTCCATGTCATCAGTGTCATGTCATGTAATGTCATGAGTAAACATGTGCCACATCATCTTGTGGAATATGTAATTAAATATTGGATAAATATAATGTAAAGGGGAATTTTAAGAGTCATTCATGTAATTTGAAAATTCATGTAGGAAGTCAAAAGGTCATAGAGAAGTCGAACATGCATGAGGGTAACCCAAGAGTCACAAGGGAGGTGAAGGATCACCCTATTTGTTATATATACACCCTCATGGTACAAGCAAAGGACTTTTCACCTTGAATTCTCCTATAAGGCATGAGAGAGATGGAGTTAGTATTTTTGGGGAGCAAGTCATGGCTCCAATGCTCCACTATTGGAGCTATTGATGCTTTTTGTATTCATGTATATTGGGACTTTTACTTAATACTTGAAGCCTGATGGATGAAATGTTCTCATGCATGGATTGTGAATATTTATGATTCATGTTTCATTCATCAAAATAGTTGAACTATTTCAATTATTTTAGTTCTTATCTAAGTGAAAATGTGTTGTAATAGTTGTAAGAATCGTTGCATCTATGTTGACTATTATGCTTGATTTTAGGAAGTTATCTTCTCTCTTGTGTGCACCTCTACTAGGATGCTACTATTACCTTTCTCTTAGAGGAATACCTTTCCTCCCTCTGTAGTACAAGAACCTTAATACACCTGTAACCAAACATTCACTAGGAAAACTTACTTTCTTTCCGCAAAGCCACATACACACTTCTCTCTCTTGTTGATAGGTAAAGGCAAGGAAAATCTATAAGAATACATGGCAACCAAGCCAATACTTTAGATGGGGCTCCTATTCCAAACGATGTGAGGTCTAATTGGGACTTCACATTGGGGAGACCCCCACGATTGACGAATTTCTAGTACCATCAAAAAATGGTGCTAGAAAGAGCGATATATGACAAGATGTGCCCATTGAGTATTTTTAACCTCTTATCTAAAATGGCTCATCCTCAAATCTTACTCCTGGGGTGTTTCTATAATTTATCTATCTTTCAATTTTTAATCCTCGATGAGCCTCTTTATCATCTGTCTCAGTTAAAGTCTGATGGTGAGGATGGAAAATCCATCACCAAACACATTTATGATTTTCTTAAGTTTTGTAAATCTTATGAAACCAATGATGAATATTTTGCTTGTGCGCTTTTCTACCTCACCCTTCAAGGTCGAGTTAGCCGATGGTGTCATAGTTTACCATCTACTTCCATCCATTGTTTTCATCATCTCCTTCAGTATATTCATCAATATTTCTATAGGTATGACTACCAATATGTTCTTAGAATAATTAATCAGTTAAGAATGAAGTCTAATGAATTAGCTGAGGATTTCGTTGATCGATTCCTTCACCTTTGTTGTGAATTTACTGAAGAAGATACATAGTTGAGATTTCTTGAAACAAAATTTTCAATGCTTGGTTCAAATTTATTCTCATGGTGAACCTGGACCCCCTAATGCTTCTACTTCCCAACTCTTGTGAATTATGAGACACCTCTAATTTAAGAGGAGAAATTTATTGCTCCTTTTTTCTTGTCCTCCTCTTTTCTCAATACAGATGAGGGTACCTCCATGTGATGATAATAAAATTAGGAAATATTCACATCAAATTCCTAATCCATCTCTTAATCTTCCTTCCTCTTTTCATGATTTAGATCTAATGGAAGAAACCCCAGAATGACTCATGGAGCCTAGGGTGAAGTCTAATCCTTTCATTCCTAAATATGATATTATCACTCCAAACAACAATCCTAAATTATATTTCCATTGAAAGTGTTCCTTATTCAAGGGACATCTCTCATCCTCTGTCATCTACATGTCATAACTCTGCATATCATTATCTTCTTTATCAATGTTTTCCACCAACTATTTATTTATGGTATCTTGATTTTCAAGTTGTTGGTTCAAATTGCAATAATATACAAGTAAATCATATTACACTAGTAGAGGAGGAGGAAAGCGTAGAGAATTTTGATCTCTCTTGCCTTTTTCAATGTCCCCCATGAAGCACTTTCATTCTTGGATGATTTTCAATCTGCTGATATTGGTATTGAATCAAATGAAATCAATTTTTAACCTTGGGAAACAATCATTCCGATGATGATGACTCTATTGATCTATGCAATCACAAATTCCTAGGTACATCAACTGATCTTTAAGTTTCTCATGAATATTTTGATTTAGATCTAGAATCAAATTTGGTCAAAGAATATTTTCTTATCAAAACTTCCTCTTCATCTCACTATACCCTGTGCTCTATTGTTTACAATGCATCTATTTTCAACAGAGATACTCCATGCTCTTCAAGTTCTTCATCTGGCGAGTTAACTTCTAAATTGACATAGGGTGGTAGATTATCTATGATGAAAATTAGAACAATCAAATCATTGAGTACTCTTTCCATCCCTGATCATCTCTTCTCTTGCATGAAGATAACGCTTCAAAATCACCTTTCTAATGAAATTTCTTTGATCGATACATCATCAGATTTTCGATCAGAAGAATCTTTCAACTTGAGTAATATAGTTGTTGACGTTGAAAAATATGGTCAAGTTAGTGACAAAGATTACTTTGATTTGTTAAGCAATGGTCTTATTGAAACTAGTGGTAGGAGTTATCCTCATACCATGCATGATTTGATTCAATCTTTGAAATGTGATTTTACAATTTTTAAAGGTTCCACGACTTGTTAGTAAGTCAGGGCACTTAAAATTCCATTGATGGTTATGTTAGGATCGCATGACTCTAGTAAGCCCCCTGAACTAATTCAGATTTGTCTTCTCTCGTGCACTCCTTCTCTTTGCAAGGCTTCAATTGATGTAAATTTCTTTTTGAAAAATGTTTTATATTTTGGATTTAATTTTTCAAATTTTTAAGATTTTACTTCTAATTGGATTCAAGAATCTTCTTCAGTTGATTCATATTCATGCAAATCTTTTGCATCAAGCTTGGATTTGCAATGTGTATCTCTCTTAAGGTCATGGAAGTGTGAAGTTGATAACCTCAAAGATCATCTTTGGTCGAAGGAACAATACCTATCATAATTATTTCATGATAAGAAACTCGTAGTATTTCTTGTGAATATAATATCATGAATCTTGTTCTTCATAATACCTGAAATCCTCTTGAGTATAAATGAATGTATGAGTTATTATGTCAACCAAATTATTCTTCATTTACTATATTCTGACCAGTCTCATGTGTTTGTTGTACTAGATTTCCTTTTTACTTATTTCGATGATTATGATGCCAATGCAACTTGTCATTTGTCATGCGAAGAAGATGATTCTACTATTCAAATCATTTGTGAAGATGTTCAAAGTAACCTATCTTTGTTATTTTATAACCCAAAATATTATGTCAAAAATGATCCATTTGATCATAAAATTAATTTTCATCTATTTGACCACTTTCCCACTAGTATATCCAATGAGAGTTGTCTTACATCCTTTGATCCTCATGGTTCAACATCCCACAATTCAGATACTTGTCAAGTAGTTGAGGAACTTAGGCCAGTGCTGATGGTTATGTCAGGGCCTCATTATCTTGCCATGTCTGTTGAATATGATCAAACTATTTTCCCTCAAGAGATTCTTATGATAATCTTCTGCATTTAATTGAAGATTCATTATTTCAAAGTTTTTAGGGTTTTCAAGAGGATTGTTTCAAATTTCATGATCCAATCGATGAATGGTTAGAGAAATATTACGTAGAAAGATCCATTGTGAATAACAGGTTTCAACCTTTTCTTATGCTTTCTAAGTAGGATGACTTAGAATAAGGTGCATTCACAAGAATTCTTTGAGTTTTATCGGATTATGGCTTTTTTCCAAAAGGTACGAATGTTAAGTGGATAAAAGTAGTGGTTGTGACACATCTTTCTGCCCAGAGGAAAGACCTTCATTTGTTGTGCAAGTTCTTCAAGCTCTTATCTTTTCTCTTGGACATTAGCTTGTATTAATTTTAGTTGGTCATATTATTTTTATTGCAGATCGTGAGCAACTACGGTGGATTCATTGAAAATTTCATTATACATGGCCCCGAACTTCTAGCTGTTAGGTTGGGAGTATAATTAGTTGCATTCTAGTTTTCCCTCTCTTGCACTCACTCTACACTTGTTCTCTTTAGTCTTTCTTCTCTTTTATTACTTTTTCTGTGCATCATATTTGGTTTAGACTGCTTTTTTTTGTGCTTTGGTTTCACTTTATTATTGTTTTGTGCCGTTTACTTTATGTTCTATTGATAAGAATTTGCATGAAAGGTGTACTATTGGGGCCCCAAAGGCAATGTGGAAAAAAAGAGATGGACTTTGTGACACTGCAACGTTTTGCTAACTCTCTGTCCTTCTTCCTTTTCTTGGTCACACCTTTTGCTCGATGATGTTTTGATGGAAAATATGATGCTTGTGTAAGGAAAGCCTTGTGTTGAACCATGATCTCCATTTCTATTCTATAAACCTCACACCTACACTCAAGTTTCATGTTTCATTGTATTCAGGCTGATCCTATCTGTTAGTGTCTGTCAGTCCTGCCAGTCAACAGTGATAAAATGTACTCTATCAAGATTTTGATAGGGTCCTAAGTCAAATTTTTATAGTTGAAATAGGTTTTCAAATAAAAATTGGGTCACTGGTTAGTATGTCTAGGTATGTTACTACTCCCTCCATTTCATGGTCCAATGCCATTTTGGTCATGTCATCAATCATTATGATGAGTCATCAGTAAAATGTCTTGATCACAATCTCAATCTCATCTGATTGTTGGTTTCATACTCCATTAGATGTCATGAATAGGTCAAGTCATAAAAATTGTCAAAAGAGTCATGACATCACTTATGATTAATCATTATGGGAGTAGTAATTAGGGGAAAAAATGTGGTCAAGGAGATTTTAGCTTGTTTCAACATCCCCATTCATATTTCATATCGCTCCCTCAACCT
The DNA here is from genome assembly GCA_031772625.1 of Pinus tabuliformis. Lineage (NCBI taxonomy): Eukaryota > Viridiplantae > Streptophyta > Pinopsida > Pinales > Pinaceae > Pinus > Pinus tabuliformis. The sequence goes on along the minus strand of CM062818.1, from coordinate 1,535,310,627 downwards.
TTCCTCATAAATCCACTCATTTAATATAAAACCCCTTTTTCATTGAGAAGATCCTTAAATGCTAATCCAAAACACATTTTTCCTTGGAAAAAAACTCATATTGCATATTGGAATTCCCAAACTCTAGCCGAAATTCCTTTTAAAATACTAACTCTAGCTGAAAGTCCATTTGGTATTAACTCTAGCCACACCCATTTAAACTATTTTGAGATCCATTTAAAAGACGAAGCCTGCAACCGATGCATATTACATAAAAAATGAAACAACGCTCCTCACCCCATCCCGCTTGTGATTGTGATATCCCGCAATCAGCCCCTCATCCCGCATCCTGCAATTGGTCTCTCATCCTGCAATCTGTCTCACTCACTGATATCGCAACATTACCCTGATTGTCATAAGTCTCGGCCCCGGATGATTGCACGAATATAAACATATTTCCCCTCATGGTCCTTCCTCCCGGTTGCAATTGTGATACAATAACATGACCCCCTTTCCGGACCAGCCAAGATTATTTGCTATATTCTAAAGTTTTCGGGTTCAGATCTGTGGTAAACACCTAGACCGGATGCGATATATTATATAACAGATTTAAAGGGTTTTTCAGATCCGTTTAATGGAAAATCACCATGTAATAAGGATTCTGCCCCTTTTGTGTTACGATTTCGATATGGAAAGCCCCGATCAGATGTGATATTTTATAAAGTTGTTCTTGATAAAGTTTTGGGTCCATCCCCTCGGCAAAACACTATAAAACATGGTTAAGATCCCCTCTCCCAATTGCAATTACGATATATAATCGACCTGGATGAACGACCCAGATCTAATTGGCCTAGATCAGACAACTCAGATTGAAGACTCATATTTCTTCCCGATGGTCAATATTAGTTCAGTTTTTCACACCCTCAGCCATGATTTCTCATTGTCTTTCATGTAATTTTTCAACCAAAAGAACACAACCTTGATTCACAGAGCACCGAATCACTCATTTCGCCACCACTCACAGGACAATGAAGACCTTTTCAACACATTTTAAGCAGCAAAGGGAGCCAGCATTATGCATCCATTATAACAGTTTTCATAACCGAATGCAGAAAAAGTGGAATAGAAACGTAATTCATGAGTTAGAAGGATTAACAAAAGTGTTTATTCGAGGCCTCAGTTACACCAAAATGCCAAGAACAATATCAAATCTCAATCAAATGATATTTTTAGTATTTTTGATCTATTTTTATGATTCTTTGTAATAAATCTTGAAATTTGTTTGAAGATATTTTTCTGTAAACCATTGTATAAATGCTTCAGATTTCGAAGTATTAGGGGTTGGACATCAGTGAGTGAAAGACTTGGAGCTTGTACTCATCATCTTTTATAGGAAATCAAAAGCTAGTTACAATTATTATCTAGGAATTATTGTGGTATGAGTTTGTGATAAGGTCAAAATTATAAAATTAAAATAGAAAAACAAAAAAACACAAAAGAATCTTGAATTAAATTGTAGATTAGAGAAAATACGTAAAAAAAAAATAATAAAGGTCAAAATAAAAAAACTATAAAATTAAAATAGAAAATAAAAAACACAAAAAAAATGTTTTTATTCAATAGACTTTTAATTAGTATAAAATAAACCGTGAATAAAAAATGAAAAAGAAAAACACAATTTTTTTTTTTATTCAACAGTATTTTAAATAATATAAAATAAAACATCAATCAATATATATAATTAATTTTTTTTTGGGAAAATGTTATATTGTTAACAATTGCTATATGATAATTTAGTCCTTATAAATAAATTCAAAATATACCATGATTAATAAAATTTAATAGGGCTAAATAGAGAAATCATTAGCGAGTAATTGTTAAAAAATAATCATGATGCAAGAAAAATATAATTGTTTCATATCTTAAATTAATTATTTACAAAATCTTTATATATATATATATATATATATATTCACCAAATGATTATATATATAAGTTATTAATATTTTGTTATTTGGTAGTCTACGAGGCGTATGATAGATAGTGATAGGGTGTATTGTTAAGGTAGTTCGTGATGTGAAGGTCAGTGGTTCTGTGGTTTAGGTTTCCTTCGTTCACAATTTCTCAAGTCAAAGGTTAGGTGTGCAATCATCTTACGGCTAACACATCTGCTAACACATCTTAGTAAACAAAAAAATTATTTAGTCATTTGGTATATCTATATATATATATATATATATATATATATAACATGATGACAATGATTAATGTCCACTAATACCAATGAGGTCTATCGGAACTTAAAGTAGGAGATTAATTGCGACTTTGAAATATTTTATTTCTTTGATAAAAGAGAAGGTAAAGAAGCGTTTTGAAATCACTATAGTTTTGCTGACTGAACAAGTCAAGAAGGTTGATAGTGTAGAATATGTGTTGGAAGTGAGAATTGATGTGACTAAGAGCTAACCAATTCAAGAGAAAATGCTTTTCATCATCAATCCTCTTAGTATCATAGAGTTGATAAGTGTTTTTGGAATAGACTAACGTTCCATTTCATGTAGAATTTCAGGGGAGTTAGGTTGATCACTTCGTTATAATACCTTAGATTCCTTTTTCCCCTCTAACTCCTTGTCATCCCACAATTTATTCTTATATATTATATATAAACAATTATTACGTTATTCAAATAAAAAATTGAAAGAAAATAAAAGTAATTCAAAGACAATAGAATTAAATTTAAAAAAAAAGAATAATTGGTGGGAAATCATTTTCAATCCTTTTTTTCATACTAATTATCTTGTAAATGTTTTTTTTAATATATATATATATATATATATATATATATATATATATATATATATATATATTACATATTTTTTATATAATGTTATAATTATAACTATATTATTATTTGTAAATTATATATATATATATATATATATATATATATCCTATATAAACAATTATTACTCTATTTTAATAAAATGTTTTAAAAATTCAAAGACAATAGAACTAAATTTTAAAAAAACACAAAACAACATAATTGATGGAAAATCATTTTTAATTGTTTTTTCTTCATACTAATTATTTTGTAAATGTGTTTTTATTTTATATATATACACATATATCAAACATTTGATAACATATTTTATATAAAAATATAAATATAATTATAATTATATTAATTTTAGTGTTATATATATAGATAATTTAAATTTGGGTTTGATAAATAGTGATTTTAAAATTTCTAAATCATCAAAATTATTTGGAGATTGCACTAATATTGAGCCGTAAGCCCTAAACATAATTCGATTTATAATATATCTATCTGTAGGTACGTTACAATATGTATATAGGTTAGAATATGACTTTTAAAAATTTAATTCAATTATTTTTAATTATTAGTTGAATAGTAGGTATTTAATCTCCATACAATATTTTAAAATATTTTTAATATGATATACAATTGAAAAATTGAAATTTACCTCTAAAATAATTATGCTCTTTTTTTTCCATTTAAAATAATTTGTTTAATTAAAAAAAACATGTCATTAGACCAAGTACCCTATGAAGTGATTTACGGTCTTGTTTTAGTGTGTAGTATTGATAAGCTATGATATCAACCCATAGTATTGTAACAAAGCCTATGTCTCTATTGTAAATTTCTATCGTAAAGTAAGAATTAATCTCCATAGTTAAGATCTCTTCAATATTTTCCAAAATATATATATATGTTTAACATATATTAATTCTTTTTATAATTATAATAATAATAATAATAATAATAATAATAATAATAATTTAAATTAAAGTTATAATTTATTTGATTTCTATGATTTTATAAATTTTAGAAACCATAAGATGTATTATAAATTAAGTGTTTTGATAATGATTTATAGATTAATGTCTATAAGTGTTTTAATAGATTGAGTGCTATAAATGTTTACTAACGTTTTAGTTATGCAGATATATTTGGTCTATCTTAAAATAGACCTTCATGCTTTTCGATTCTTTAAAATCAAAAAAATTATAAATAACTAAGATTTAATATTCTAAGAGTATTTTTAAACTTATGCACCATCCAATAAACAATTTTAAAAAAATTCCAAAAAACAATATTAAACATCAAACATTCTCAACAAATTTTCAGTACCAAAACATTGATAACATGCGTCATATTCCAAAATATTATTAAAACTATTAAAAAACATTGCACTACCTATGTCCATATGTTTCATTAACCCGTACATTCGTTTCACTGTTTCATTATCTTATGTCCGTTCACGTCACTTCTATTCTCCCCCTCTCATCAGTCATCGCAGAACGCATCAGAGGGCCCGATCACAAAGCTATCAATGCATGTACAGACCCTCGACAATTCCAGGAGAACATATATTGCCCAACGACTAGAAATTTGAGTTAATGACAACAAAATCCGCAATCTAGTTAATGCATAAGATAGAAAAACATAAATTGATAATTTCTTTTCATTACACATTGTGTTTCTATGTGTTTACAAAAAAATTTACCAATTCGCAACAGGCAATTATCAATAAATGGGTAAATCGCTTTAGATTTGCATGCATGCCACTACATAATGAAAGTCTTAGTGTAAGGCTATTTTTTTATTTTTAAACATAGAATCAACATTATACTTAGAGTCTACTAGACTAAATACAAGTATATACTTGTTTCTCTGGTCTGATGTTATTCCCTAGTTGTGGCTGATCCAGAGAAATTGGAAATTCAAGTCTTATGCCTAATACCAAAAACAATTACTTAATCTTACAAGTTGCTCTAACTCCAAAAACAATTACTTAATCTTACCAGTTGTTGCTATAGCCCCAGACTTATCCCCAAATTTCATTTAAACTTTCCTCAACTCCATAAATTTCTCTATATTTCTATATTTTCTTTCCTCCTCTCCTCTCTTCATCTCCTTCTCTTTTATATCAGGGGAGGTACCTTTCCTCCCAAAACACCTCCTCGGGGAATACATCGTCGGGAAAGTACCTTTCCTCCCAAGATACCTCCTCACTGACTCTGCCAAACTTGGTCACCACATTTTGACGTTGTGATCGTACTCGATATTTTGAGAATCCAAGCTAATAATATCCTTTTCCTTCGTTCTCGTTGTAAGTCTAATATCAATGCATTTTTAAAGGATGGACCTCCAGCATAAATAACACATTATTACCCGGTCGAATCATTCTTAATTGTTGTTGTTATTTAAGCTGCACACCTGGCTGCAAGAATATGATCTGGTTCCGTGATTGCTCAGTTTGATTCAGTCGCACCTTTAATATATGCGAGCTATATTTTAAATTTTAAATTTTATGCATGTTGAGATGGGTCATTATGGTAAGCGTTCTTCTTATTATGCTTGTGCATTGCATTGAACGGTTACTAATTGTTTAAATTTCATTGCTTTTAGAGATCACATGTCTACCACTGTTGTGCAAACACAATTAATTCAATTCTTGGATTTGATTGTGGCCACTATATGAATCTAGTTATGGTTTCATTAGGATTTTAGCATCCTCCAATAATCATAGCTCGATATGATTCGGCCCATAATTTCTATAAATTTGTTAAGCATTTCATAGATGAAGGTTCACATTGTCTCTTAATTACGAAAAATGGTTTGATAGTAGATTTGAAATTCTAGTGATAGTAGATTGAAGTATTTTGATGAAATATTTAGTGCAAAACGATTGTATATATGTCACATAAGGCTCCTACATCAACATAAATGAATTTTGTGAAAATATGCAAACCGACATTCAATTATTTTACTCACAATGTAGATAGAAGATGAACCTAACTATTCATGTGTACAAAGATGAAATTAATCTTAATTATGCAAAAGGATGCAGCTTGAATAGTGAACATTTTACAGGTGTGCACTTCAACATTTTATAACACAATTCTTTATTTTACTTTAAATTATCTTACTTTTAGTTGAATTTTTTTATAATAAAATATTTCATTTTATAACCCAATTCTTCATTTTACCTTATATAATTTTAAATGACAGTGATTTTAGTGAAATTTTTTATAATAAAATATTTCAATTTTACATTATATTCTTTCATGTTTAGATGAAAAATGTGATTTGGTTATTGAGCCAACATGCTCATTCTTTTGCACTTTAACATTTTATAATACAACCTTTCATTTTACCTTAAATTATTTTATATGGCAGTCATTTTAGTTGTAGTTCTTTTATAATAAAATATTTCATTTCACATTATATTTTTTCATATTTACATTGGAAATGTGATTTGGTTATTGAGCGGCAGGTTATTTACCTAGTGTCCAAACGTCCCAGTTTCAAACCAGCCTGGAGCCATGGAGTAAAGATATAGCTATACGTATCAACTGATACAAGTGTAGAATGGAATGTGGTTTCGTGACTCATGTAGGGTCAAACTCGAACGTCCCACCCGATTCTTCCCACGTTTGCACTTTGCATGCGAATTAATAGCGTGACACTTTGCATCCATGCGTACCATGAACTTTGATGTCGTTGAAAACAATCATTGGCCGCCTAACAACGACTAAATTTTGCCACAACCCCGAGTCTCATGCAAGAAATTTCTTTCAAACACTTCGTATGACACTCTTTTTTCGATAATATTCCGAACTGCTGAAATTTAATGATCATTTGAATTTTAACTTTGAAATTTTTATCTCATTCATTTTGCAAAAAGTTTAGTTATTAAAATTAAAATATAAAAATAATAATCAGAAATCTTTTCGTTCTTAAAAGATGACACTTTCGGAAGGATGCTAAGGAGTTTTGAGGAGATTAGGGAAAACTAAGTCTCATAATTAAATAATTAAATAAAAATAATTAAATAATTTATTTTTGTTCATTACAGTTGTTTTAAATTATTAATAAAATGGTTGTGAGATTATATAAATTTGAGATATTATTTAAAAATAAATAATAATTAATAATTAATAATTAGTATATATTTTTAAATCTAATCAAAATATAAAATTAGTTTGATAGAAAATTTTAAATTAGTAGTATAATTACATTAGTAAATTATTACTATTATGATTGCTATTAATATTATTATTATTGGTATTATGTTTATTATTGTGATTTTTAATATGATTATTATTAAAACCAATTATGGTTAAACATGGTCAACTATATAATTCATTGGGTTTAATACTAAAAATCCAAGAAATTATAAACCCAAGGGAATAATAAACCCAATGAGTTATTAATAAAACCCAAAGGGATTATAAATATAAATAGATAATATTAACCTAAGGGACTAATACTATTAACACTAGGATTTATATTCCTTTCAGTTTTAGTATTAATCCCTTATGTTTATTATTCCCTTCGGTTTATAATATCAATCCCTTGGGTATATTAATCTAAGAGTTTATATTCCTAGGGTATACTATTATTCCTAGAATTAAAATATTAATCCTTTAGGTTCAATGTAAATCATGGTCAAGCAAAGGGTTTATATACCTTGGATTTATAATACTAGCCCCTTGGGTTTAATAATATTAGTCCCTTCGGTTTATAATATCTTGGAGTTTTAGTATTAATCCATTGGGTTTATTATTCCCTTGGGTTTATAATATCACTCCCTTGCGTGTATTAATCTAAGGGTTCATATTCCTATGGTATAATATTAAAACCCCAAGGCAATAATATTAACTGAAGGGATAATAAATCCAAGGGATTAATACTAAGAACCTAAGGAATATAAACTCAAAAGACTAACATTAAACCCTAGGGATTCATATTTAAACCCAAGGTATATAAATGCTAAGATAAATATTATAAACCCTAAAATAAACATGGTTGCCCATGGTTGAAAATGATTTATTTTCATTTTGAGATAATTGTTGTCACAATGCAGTGTTGTACCATGGTTGACCATGGTCAACCATCTTTATTCGAGGATATTTAATATTTATCTTAGGGTTTATATACCTTGGGTTTATAATATTAATTCATTGTCTTTAATATTATTCTTTTAGGTTTATAATCCCTTGGGTTTAATACTAAAAACCTAAAGAATTATAAACCCTAGGGAATAATATTAAACCCTAGGAATTAATATTAATTACAAACTCTATGAATAATATTATACCCTGAGAATATGAACCCTTAGATTAATAAACTCAGGGGATTGATATTATAAACCCAAGGGAATAATATTAACGTTGGGGATAATAAACCCAAAGGAATAACATTGAAAGCACTAGAGTTTATATCCCTAGGTTTTTTAGTATTAATCCATTAGGTTTATTATTCCCTTGGGTATAATATTATTCATAGGATTTATAAACCTAAGGGAATAATATTATAAATCCAAGGTATTGGTATTATAAACCCAAAGGATTGATATTATAAACACAGGAGACTAATAGAGGATTTTTGTTTTTATAATTCCTTTGGTTTTTAGTATTAATCCATTAGGTTTGTTATCCCTTGGGTTAATATTATTTCCTTGGGTTTATAATCCCTTTGGGTTTTATTATCAAACCCTAGGAATACGAACCTTGGTTGACCATGGTCAACCATGGTAAACCTAAGGGATTGATATTATAAACCCAAGGGAATAATAAACACAACGGGTTAGTTCTAATACCCCAAGGTATTATAAACCCAAGGGACTAATATTATAAATCCAAGGTGTATAAACCTTTAGATTAATATAACTAAGGGGTTGATATTAGAAACCTAAGGGAATAATAAACCCAAGGGATTAATGCTATAAACCCAACCGAATAGAAACCCTAATATTTTTAGTATTAATCTCTTGGGTTTATTATCCATTGAGTTGATATTATTCTCCTGAGTTTATAATATCAATCCCTAGAGTTTATTAATCTAAGGATTCATATTCCTAGGGTTCATATTTATATTAGATAATTTAAAATTAAATAATAATAAATAAAATATAATATTAAATAATAATTATTATAAAGAAATAATTATTATTAATTATAATGATAATAATAATATTTTTATTCCAATAACTTTTTTGTATTATTATTCCTATTGTTATATATTTATCAATGGTAGATACAAATGAAGCCTTCAACTATATCAACTACATTAATATTTTTAATGTGGTTTTGTTAGTGTAATCTCTATAGAATTCAAAATTACTCTTTAAGCAATGAAAAATTACACATTATTTTTTGTTTTCTATAATAAGTTTACACATGAATAAATTTGATCCCTCTCATCTTATATTACGTTCGTGCTTAAGGCATATCTATGCTGGTATAATCTTTCCTACCTTATCAACTTATTATCATATATCAACAATTTCATTTAATTAAACACATAATCATACTCATGAAACCTAGACTAATATCATATATCTTAAACATAAACAAAACTTCTCCATTGATCAAAGATTGATACTTATTAAGTACCAAACAGTTAGTTACATCTTTATAATTACTAAGCATATGACAAATGATCATGCTTAGATAATGGATCCTCACTTCAATCAAATTCGAAGTTGGAAGTTGAAACCGTAACCACTATGAGAACAAATACACCAATTGTGCTCCATCTACTTCATTAAAACAATCTAAATTTTTTTAAAAATATGTGTTATAACATTGATAAAAATGAGAATGTCTGAATTAAACTGAACGAGCCTAGATCCATCTTAACTGCAGACCTATCAAGCACCGAGAGCGATCAAATATCTCGAGGTGCAAACCTCTTTTTTGAGTGAAAAACTTGAGGAAAGGTTTGCACTTCGAGAGATTTGATCCCTCTCAGCAGTTGATGGATCCAGAGTTAAGATGGATATAGGATAGTTTGAGTTGTCTGCGGCCAAGGAATATCTATCGAAGATATGATTAATTTTACCAATAATATGTAAATACATCTAATATTTATATAATCATTTTAAATATGCTAAATATGTTTGAGATTATTTTAATTTTAAATTTGCTTAGTTACCTCAATTTTTTGCGATGATAAATATTGTTAATAACTTTAATGATGAAAAATGATGAAACAAATTTTTTGAACGCAAAGTGACAATATAATAGTGTTGAATGATAGATAATGTGAATAATAAGAATGTAGTCAATTACAATTAGCCTTTATTATGATCAATATCAAACTATTTTCTTCTACTATTCTTATTGTCACATTTATTAATTTTGTCATCTCTTCATAATGATTATATGAAATGAATACATGAAATCGTAAACCATTTAAATCTTTACCTGGAGCTGTTGTACTAAACGTCATACCTTGTCTCTCTTACTCTCCAATATTAATAGGTTGAGTTACTATAACACAAAAATCAATGCACATTGCCAATAATTTTTTGTGGTTACACTGAAATCAATGCACATTGTTAGTCCAATCACTTTAAAATTAATGTAACCTCATACTTCCAATTACATAAAATTAGAAATCAACATCTACACTAAAATCAATTCATTTAATGCAAGCAATCAAATAATAGTAGAAAACAACTTCTACACTAGAATCAATGCATCTAATGCAAACAATCAAATAAGATTAGAAATCAACATCTACACTCAAATTAATGCATCTAGTGCAAGTAATCTTATAGGATTAGAAACCAACAACTACACTCAAATACATTCATTTAGTGCAAGAAATCAAATAGGATTAGAAATCACCATCTACAATGAAATCAATACATTTAGTGAAAGCAATCAAACAGGATTAGAAATCATTTACATTGAAAGAAATGCATCTAGCGTAAGAAATCAAATATAATTAGAAATCAACATCTACATTGAAATAAATGCATCTAGTGCAAGCAATCAAATATATTAGTAATAAACATCTACACTAAAATATTTTCATCTAGTGCAAGCAATCAAATAGGATTAGAAATCTCCATCTACAGTAAAATCAATGCATCTAGTGCAAGAAATCTTGTTCTCTCTCCCCCCTCCATATATATCTATATCTCCCTCCATCTCCCCTTCTTTTTCTCTCTATGTTATTACACCAAACACACATGCTCTCTCACTCCATATTTATCAATCTCTCTTCTTCCCTCTCTTCACATTCCATCAATATCTCTATCTCCCTTTGTCTCTCTATATCACCCCCAAAACATACACTCTCTTTCTCCAATCTATATATCTATCCCTCCCTCCTCCTCTCCCTCTCTCTCTCTCCCTCTCTCATCACCTTCTCTCGCTCTCCCCCACTTCTCTCAATTTCCTCATGTTGCCCTCTCTCCCTCTCACTCCATATTCCTTATCACTCCCTATCTCTCTCTACACCTTTCTCTCTCTATGTATTTCTTTATACCCCCATCTCTCTTTCTCTCATCTCTCCACTCTCTCAGATCCTCTCTCTTCCTTCCTCTCCCTCCCTTTCTTTCCCACCTCTCTCTCTCCCTCTTTATTTACCCTTCGACTCTATTATTATATCCCTACCTCTCTCCTCTCTCCTATTCTCCCCCTTGTCTCCATCTCTCCTTATTTGTCTATTTACCTTACCCCCAAACATACACACTCTCTCTCCATCTGTCCCTTGCAACTCCCTCTCTTTCTCTCCACTTCTCACTCGCTGTGCCTTTCTTCTTCCCTCCATCTCCCCCCTCCAAATCCATTTCTCTATCCCTTCCTCTATGCTCCTCTCTTTCTCCCTCTCTCCTCCTCTCTCTCATCCTTCTTCTCTCTCAATTTCTCTCCTACCTCCCTCTCTCTCTCTCTTTGCCCTCCATTCCTCTCTCTTGCCCCATCACTCTCCTCCTCTCTCATCCTTCCTCTATCCCTTATGACTCCCCCTATCTCTCCACTTCTATCACTATGTGAATTTGTTCTTCCCTCGAATATATAACTAGAGTTAATATATATCATCATATATTGATATATATTATAATATAAAAAATTTAATGTTGATTAATCTCAAGTTATTAAATTTAATAATATTAATATTATAATATACTAACATGAATATTAGATTTAATAATAATAATAATATTAATATTAGGGTTAATATTCTTCTTGCCTGGTATTAATAATAATTTGGCCCATAGGCTTCACCTAAATAAAACCTCTTTTTTGAGTGTTCATAAATATAAAGTGGATTATGGAGTAAATATAAAAAGAGGTTTATTTATATTTTTATTTATTTACCATACCTCTTTTATTTACCATAGTATTTGGACCATAGGCATGGTATATAATTAGATGTTGATTTCTAATCCTATTTGATATATTTTTATTTATTTACCATACCACTTTATACCAATTATATATTTATTTATTTACCATACCTCTTTTATAAATATAGTATTATGTCCATGGTATTAAAATGATATTTGACCCATAGAGTTCACCTAAATGATTTTTTATTTTTATTTTGTAAATATAAAGAGGTCTATGGAATAAAGATAAAAATAAGTTTTATTTGTTTACCATACCTCTAGAGTAAGTATAAAAAGGTGTTTTATTTATCTACCATACCTCAAGTTTATTTATATTTTTATTTGTTTACCCTGTGTCTTTTTTGAGTGTTCTTAAACCTCTTTATATTTTAAATTTATATTCTGTTTATACATAATAATAATTAGATTGATTTTTAAATAAGCTCAAAAGTATTAAATGTTAAATGTTAAACATGACATGTATCTATTTTTTAATGTTCTTAAACCTCTTTATATTCTAAATTTATACTATGTTTATACATAATAATAATTAAATTGATTTTTAAATAGGGTTGACATTACATGTTAAATGTGTACATTTGCATGTTTAGTTGACATCTTCCGTGCAAAAATAAATATTAAAATATTTTTGGCAAGATTTTCGATCCTTTGTGTTGAATTGACCTTTTCCCTTTGATTTAAGAAATGACATTGACGTTAGTAAAGAGTAAAATTGTTTAAAATTTTACTTGATTTGGAATTTTAATGTGCTAATTTTGTTTTCTTAAAGGTAAATTTATGATCCATTCAAATTCACATATGTGATAAAGGAACTACTAAAAGCATGAGTTAATTTACAATCCATTCAAATGCATAGCTATATTTTAATAATTGATGTTAGTCCATTAATAAGATTAAAAAGTTATATATAATTTAAGATTGGCCTATATTAACTAAAATTATTTTTATCATTTTTTTGATGAGGTGACATACTTACACATCGAGGTCATACTAGGCTATAGAATGCATCTCTTAGTGCAATAAATAATAAATTTGATAAGTATCCACCTCTCCCAACCATAATAATGAATGCAGTTGTCTATAACGAGACTTTTTGAAAGCTTTTCCGGCGGGTTTTTCCGGTCGAAATCCGGCAGGAATTTATTGGAATTGCAAGTTTGATAGCTAGTTTCTGCACAATGAAAGCGTCCCAGGGGTTTTCCAGGGTGCTGAATCCAAATATGCAGTTAAAAAAACATTTTAACTGCAACAAATCAAGATTTAACCTCAATTTCTTCCGCCGGATTCCGTCACCGGAATCTCCAAAAAGTCGCATTATAGACAACTCCATAATGAATTGTGTCAACTCTATGATTGCAAATCATAAGGTGGATGTAAAGGCGGTCATTTAAAAAAAATATTTTGTAATCAATAATCTTTTTATTAAAAAATTTTTAATTTATCCATGCATATTCTTTTCTAAACGTTTTCAAATAAATATTTTCATTCTTAAACCTTTGCGTGAGTAATCTCTTACTACACACTTGGAAAAACTTAATGCTATAAGCACCAACACCAAATAGACAAAATCTACACAAACTAATTTGTAAAGGGCGTCCTTACGTGCTAGCTTTGAGTAAATGGCAAGCATAATTGAGGAAATTCTCATTTAGCAAAAATTGGGGATGAATACCGAATAGGAGATAGAATCCATCCTATAACATTCCATGATCGAAAAACACGGTCATCATGAACTAATTGATAATTTTTATTATCTAATTTCAATTTGGATGGCATTTACAAGTCACTCAGTTATAAATAGAAGTAAAATTTTTGTATAACATTCCATGATCGAAAAACACGGTCATCATGAACTAATTGATCATTTTTATTATCTAATTTCAATTTGGATGGCATTTACAAGTCACTCAGGTATAAATAGAAGTAAAATTTTTGTAGTCATGAGTTGAGTGCATCAATCACTTATTTTTCCTAGAAAGTTAAATAAGTTTAAAATCTTATCATAGAAATTTATTTCAATGTTTTTTCTAACGGGAACGAAATGTAGCATGTATTAAGTGCATTACATTTATCAAGCCTTGAAAAAATTAGGCTCACGTGAAGGAGCGCAAGTAAATTAGTAGCAAAATATATCTAAATAAAAGAGTTTTCGAAAATTGCTTCACAATGGACATGGACATGTTTGAATGTTGACTTTTCAAGTTTACAACAAGGACAAGGGTAATTGTGAAGACAAAGGTCAAGAAAATAAGTCTTGTTGTAGATTCGAAATATCGACATTCAAACATATCTATTTTGTAGTAATTTCTAACCACTTATTCACAAAATCTATCCCACAAAAATCTACAAACATTAATATTTAAAAAACCTATATATTTTAACATTTATTCATTTCAACAATATTATTAATAACATTAATATAATAATTATTGACCAAATAATACAATTCGATGTGATATTGTCATTGGTTGTACCCAAAAAAAATGTAATATTTTAACAATAATATTATGTTTACCTCGTAAATATTTTCCTACTATGTATACGATTACCAACCATAAATTCTTAAAACTCTAAAGCTTAAATTGTAAACAATAGGTTTACATCCTTAGTCAACCTCACGTTGAAATATGGTTAGAAAATTAACTTAAAATGAATTTTACATATGATTAAATTTTGTATTAATGAGTATGAGAATGAAATTGTTTGGTTTCCACACATAACTCATTTGTATGAAATTGAATTAGTGAATTATTTATTAAATGAATAGGTAGATTTTATAAAATGATAGTAAGTATTAAAAGTATAACCTTAATGTTATAAATTTTAATATAAACCGTAATATTAAACTCTATAAATCATAATATTAAATTTTCATACTATAAATATTAATATATATATTCTAATATTATAAATTTAATATAGAATTTTATTATTATATCAAAAGGGACATATGGCTAATCATAGTTTACTTGCAATCAACTATCATCACTATGGGTGACTATGGTTAATGATGATTGGTCATATTTAACTATAGTCACCATGGTCAACCACTATCAACCATGGTCAACATCAGTTAAACATAATTACTTATCATTAATATTGATTAATATTAGTAGTCAAACATAGTTAACCACATTAGACAATATAGTCAAACAAAGTTAGCCTTGATTCCTATTATTTAAATAGTTGACCATGATCAAACTTGGTCAAATCTATGTTTACCATATTTTTAGTATTAGGTTTAATATTAGGGTTTTACTATTTTATTTTAGTACATGATTTTAGTATTAGGGTTTTAATAATCAAACATGTTGTGATTTGAGAATGGTACAAAAATCTATCCAAGGTCGCATTTTCACAAATACTATTGCGGCGTGACAATCATTGTCACAATGTTACATTACATTGAAATTTATTCAAAGTTTCATTATAACATTATAGAATTAGTCAACCACATTTATTAATATTGTTGACAATGTTTGACAATGTTTGATAATCTACATTTCTCATCTTCGGTCAAACATAATCTCGTGTCATTTTTATTGATTAATATTAATAGTCAAACATAGTCAACCACATTTATGAACATAGTTAAACAAAGTCAACCCTGACAGTGCTTGTTTAAATAACTCACCATGATAATATTATTATATTGGGTTTAGTCTTAGGGTTTATAATATTGGTTTTAATATTAGGGTTTAATATTGCTTTTATAATATAGTGTATATAACATAGTATTTTTAATAATATGGTTTATAATATTGGGTTTCATATTAAGTTTTAGTATTGGATTTATAATATTGGGTTTATAATACTGAGTTTAATATTTGGGTTTAACATCGGGATTTAATATTAGGGTATTAATATTGTGATGTTGAGATGGTACATAAATATAACTAACATTGTATTATGAAAAGAATTATCAGAATGTGACAATTAATGTGACAATCATCGTCACAATATTACATTACATTGCAATTTATTCAATGTCACATTGGGACATTATAGAATTAGGGTTTATAATATTGGATTTAATATTAATGTTTAATATTAGGTTTCATCTTGCATTTATAATATTGGGTTAGTATTAGGGTTAAGAATATTGGGTTTAATAGTAAACCCAATATTATAAACCTTAATATTAAACACTAACATTAAACTCAACAATATAAATTGCAATGCTAAACCCAATATTAAAATTTGTAATATTATAAACCCTACATATTAAACCTTATTATTATAAACCATAATATATATATAAACCCAAATATAATGTCAGTAGGGACACATGGTCAACTATAGTCTAGCCATGGTCAACCACCATCAACTATTGTCATCATGGTTGACTATGGTTGACTATGATTAACAATAGTTAACTATGGTAACCATGGTCAACCATAGTGAACTTTGGCCAATCATAATTACCTATCATTATTATTGATTAATATTAATAGTCAAAGATGGTCAACCACATTAGACAACAAATTCAACCTTCATAGTCATTATTTAAATAGTTGACCATGATCAAACTTGCTCAACCCTATGTTTACCATATTTTTAGTATTGAGTCTTAATGTTAGGGTTTTAGTATAGGGTTTTAATATTAGCATTTTAATACTAAAACATGTTGTGATGTCGAAATGATATAGAAATATATCTAACATCACATTGTCACAAACATTGTTGCATGGTATAAATGTGAATCTCGGTAACACTTTTCCTTGTCTTCTAATGTTTTCATTTTTTTGGTGTCCATCAACATTTTCATAGTTAAAAATAATTTTGTTCTAAAAACATTTTAGATATAAAAATTTAGTATTACATGTAGTGTTAAGAAAGATTCTTCGGCGAAAATCATATGGAATATCATTTGTCGACGCGTTTCGAACCAACTAGTGTGGTTCATCGTCAGGACAAGTTGAAGCAACAGATCCAGCCTAGCATGATAAATAGTTTGAGAAGAGACTCCAACGGCTAAATTAACGGCTAATTTTGACCTTAGGACCAAGTCAAATTCTTATTTACTATTTTTAAGGAAATCAGTTGAATTCGGTAAAAAGGATGGTTATAAAAAGGGAATCTTAATCTTAAGGGAATATAAGAAGGAATTCTTATTTCTTAACTTGATATGGATCACAGAAGCTTAAACTCTATTACATGTAGTGTGTTCTATTTTTTCATAATTTTTTCTATTCTTATTAGTTCTCCCTACACTTATTCACCATAAAACCTTAACTCTAAAAAGTGTTTCCTATTTTCGCGTTTTCACCGTGTAATGTGACAATCATTATCACAATATTACATTACATCACAATTTATTCAATGTCGCCTTACGACATTACAAAATTTGTCAACCACATTTACTAATATTGTTGAGTATCTTCTACTATGTTTGACAGCCAAAACTCCTCATCTTGAGTCAAACATAATTTCTTGTCATTATTATTAATTAATATTAATTACAAAAAATAATCAACCACATTAGTGAACATAGTCAAACAAAGTCAACCTTGATAGTCATTGTTTAATTAGTTGACCATGATGATATTATAATATTGTGTTTAATATTAGGGTTTATAATATTTGGTTTTCTAATGTTCGGGTTTATAATATTTGGTTTAATATTATACTTTAATATTGTGACATAAGAACGATACAAAAATCTATAGAACATCACATTGTGACATACGTTGTTCCAATGTCACAATCATAGTCACAATTTTAGATTACATTTCAATGTCACATTGCGATTTGAAAAAATTAGGGTTTATTATTAGAGTTTATAATACTAAGTTTAATGTTATTGTTTAATGTTGTGTATATAATATCCCATTTAATTCTTTTATTATTTTAATGAAGGAATAATTTGATTATATAAAATCTTGAAATAAAGAGATGACATTTAGATTCAAATAAAAGAGGATTGGCTGGTGAAAATAACAATTTACTGGAAAGGTATAATTGGTAAATCAACAATTAGTTGTAATATCTCAGTCACTCTAGTGAGATGTGGTTAAAAAGTGTGATAGATTGGGTATGATCCCAAACACGATATTACTTTTACTCTTCCAAGATTTCTAATACCTACAATTATAGATCTTTTAAAATCAAGTGATTATATCATTATGAGGATATTTGACGCGAGGATGCAATTCACAAGGGTTATGGAGTGGTAGATTATGTGGAAGCAGGGGTTCCACTAACGGGACCCATATGTGGAGGATATATGTTGGGAGAAACTGTAAAGTTGTTAAAATAATTAAATATATTTTACAAATATGATATTATACTATTCGATGTATTAGGTAACATGGTATGCGGAGGTTTTTCTACTCCATTTTGGTTTAATATTTGATTTTATAGTACTGAGTTTAATGTTTGGTTTTATAATATTAAGTTTAATATATTATATAATAATTAATATTAATATTAATTAATAATATTATTAATATTTATATATGTTTATAGTATATTGACTAATTTACAAATGTGGTTATGCATGTGTCTGATGTAGACTTAATAACTTATATCAATCACATTTATTAATGTATTTGTTGTAGCTTATATGACTATTAATTTTAAACTTTTTATTAAAAATAAACTCAATACATATTTATTTTATTATTTTTATATATTATTTATCTTATATTCATTATAATTCATCTCTCAAAATTAGATAATAAACTAAACCATCATATTGACTATTCATTTGATAAACTCTCTAACAATGACATTGTTTAACTATTATATGTTTTAGAATTTTTAATGAGAATTTGTTCGAAATCTTTTTTAATTAAATCTTAATTATTTATTATTTAAAACAAATATATATATAAAAGCATTCTGGGATTTTTGGGTATTAATATCGTAAAGAGTTCACAGCTCACACAACTACATTCCTATACACTCCTGTCAAATTTGAACCAAATTTCAAAAAAATAAAAACACAAACACAAAACGTATACACGGCTGTAAGAATTGACTTCAACGTCGCTCGTGCGGCTAGCCGTCACGCACAAGGCCAATAATGTTGACCGTCTTTCCATTCGTTCATAAGGGGTGCGAGCAGTGGGGCTGTCATCTATGGGCCGTATCAATGTGGGATCATGGAATCTAGTATCTGACAGTATCGTCACTTTAATCATGGGGCAAACCCAAAAAATGAACAACCTCCACGTATGAAGAAGACAGTAGACTGGACAAGTTGATGGGAATAACCTACAAAAGTTAGGTTGCGATTCCTTTGTCCAGCGGAGAATCACCGACCCAATCCCAAAGCGATCACTCTCGTCATATCATATCAGGCACAATATATTTCTCACCGCTTGCACACACCAGATTTTTTGTGCTACGTTGCTATAATGTTATGACTGAATTGACAGTTAGAGGGCCCAATCTTGGCCCGCCGATCTCTCTTGCACAAGCCAGATATTTTGTGCTACGTATTACATGTATTTTATTTGTGGTTGCTATAATGTTATGACTGAATTGACAGTTAGAGGGCCCAATCTTGGCCCGCCGATCTCTCTACTCCAGTTGTGATGATTCTTGGCGATGTGGTTCGTTGATTGAACTCATATCTCAGTTTGTCGGTGATATCTTTAGATGCTTTTGGGTTCGATCGTTTTCTTAGTACATTGAATCTCATTGCACGCAATGAAGCGCGTGCTCTTACAGATCAGGTGAGTGAAACCTCTGTACAATTTATTTTCAAGATTGAGACTTTGAAATGGAGTTTCTGTATTATCTTGTCAACTATCAATCATCTCAAACGTTATAATACTTTCAAAGATCTATTATACTTCCGTATCTGCCTTATTTATATGAGTTTTCTTCTATTGGGTTTCTTCCGGTTAGTTCCGTGTCTTTTCCCTACGATAAAACCTAAACTCGACACAAACTACTAACAAAATTAGGTCGAGATTTTTATTTCTGTATATTGTGATTTGTACGAGTTTTCTTTTACTGATTGTGCTGTGATTTGTACGAGTTTTCTTTTACTGATTTTGCTTTTTGTTAGCTGTGTCTTTTTCTTTCCATAAAATATAAACTAGGGACAAAATAACTAACGAAATTAGGTCAAGATTTTTACTCTTCTGTAAGATGTGTACCAGTTTTCTTTTATTACTTTTGTTTTTGGTTAGTTCTGCGTCTTTTCCCTAACGAAATTAGGTCGAGATTCCGAACCATGTCCAGCAATCTAATCCGTTCAACTCCAGAAGCTCAAAGGTTTGATAAAGAACGTGTCACACACGCTTGATCCGTTTCAATAAACTCCAGTCTCGGTAAATTTCTCATCTGTAAGAGGGAGAAAAGTGATGTTGGGTTGCATGAATTCCATGATGGTCCTTTCTATGTGGAAAAATTATGCCGGAAAATTAACATTCGCATTTCGTTGATTGTCGTGCTCAGATCTGGGCCATGTATGAAGATTCTCTTGAATGAGGGTTTCCTGGCAAAAGTTATTCGCCAAACCATAGGTATTTTTCCGCTTCTTCCTTTGCCTTTGCGTCAATGAAATTGAGTTCGTAAACTTGGATTACCGAGCTTGTTAGTAACTCCTGTCAAACATTTCGGCTATGTCATTGACATGGAATAATGAATTATCATTGAGATGGAATAATGAGTTATGAATAAGGTAGATTAATCCACTATTCTTAAGGTAACATAATACATCACCTAATTTCTGTTTGTGATAGTGCTAAGTAGATTCGGCACTAGTGCTATATCATTAGAGATTAGGTAATGCTTTGATGTGAGGGGTCATGTATAACAAGCCATTCTTAAGGTGACATACTATATCATCTTCTAATTTCTGTGTTTTGATAGTACCAACCAACTACTTTTGTTACCACCCCTGACCTTCAGCCCTTTAACCATTGATAAGAATATGAAAGATTTATTGTCACATATTATTAGAGACTTGGTCATGGTTTCTTGTGAGGGGTTATGTATAACGAGGAATGTGGTGTGATAAATTTGGTGTGATAGTGCTCAATATTATATTATTATTAGAAAACGGTTTCATGTGAAGAGTAATATATATTGAGAAATGAGGAATGGAGACTTGGTCATGGTTTTTTGTGACGGGTCATGTATACTGATGAATGTGGTGTGACAGTGCTCAATATTATGTTATTATTAGATAATGGTTTCATGTGAAGGGTAATATATAACTAGAAATGAGGAATGGGCATGTTCACAAGATTTGGTATTGTGGAGAGTTTAGTTAGAATGTTAAACCGTGAAGGATGAAAAAGGTCTAATATATATTAAAAAATGTGGTATTAAAAAATGTAGTTATGAGCAAGTGAATTATTTCTTTTGGGTAGCATTGTTTTGTATTATATGAAAAGTAAAAAACAATCAAACCATGAAACCATTTATCTAATGTAAACAAACATTTTAGAGTTTCACATGATACAGTAGAAAACTACTTTCGAATGTGAAGTATCTTTTTATTTGAGAAAATGAATTACTTTGATCATTTTATAGAATTTAGTTCACTTTCTTATAATTGAAATGTTAGTTTCTATACATGAAAGATGTCAATTATCCATTACCTAAGATTTTAATTTTAGACATATATTTTGTTTAGTAACTGCAAATTAGAGATTGTAAACACATCACCACCAATAATACGAAGAAATTAATAAGCTTTTAGCTAAATCATTAATATATTTTTTTGTGACTAGAGAAACATGCAATTTGGCAAGTCTGTACTTGCATGACATGGGGTGGATTGAGTGCTACCACTATAACTCCTATGTGCCTTAGTATGTGGTGGCCTAAGTGCAGGCGTGATTGAAAAGCATTCAAAACTGGTTACTACCTCCTCTAATTCAGGCAGAATCCGTTCATGAATCTCAGGCGTCGTATCAGTCATCTTTTATAAAGACTGACTGTTCTGTTGATTTATCAGGGTCACCAAATATCACCCCAACCATAGCGGATTCCACTATACACTATATCATTGCATATCGCAACCACCGGGGAATCTGAAACCTTTAAACGACGCAACGCAACCTCCACCATCCGATCAAGTCCCTAATCCAATGGTCAACTCCTCGCCCAATGAATAAAGTTGCTCGGCATTCCTCCATCGTATATCAAACCTCCAGTTGATTTGACGACCAATAACGATTTCGGGCACACAAGCTGCACGACCCTTAATCAAATTTGAAACCCGATGGGATTATAAATCGCCAATTTAAAAAAAAATCAGGTCCAACCTCTCGCTTAGCACCCGTTCACTTTTTCAACCCAAAATCCATTGGATGATGAGGCCTGAGTGATCTACGGCTTGCGGAATTACACTAGCACACACGTTAGTCAATGAAATAAACGGTGTAGGATGATTGTGGCACGTCGCTCTTGTTTTAGGAGCTAAGTCTTCCAACCCTCCGTGGTTGTAAATATAACGACAAAGGATTTTAAAACAATCACAATGAGACTAATTCTATAAATCAAACTTAAATTCAAATTATCTTTATAAATTCAGTTGAACCATAATTGATGGTAAACAGAGGATTACAGAGGAATGTGCACCTCCGGGATTGACCAATTTATAGTGGAAATACACAGAGCTTAAGTTTCTTCAATTTTATTCATATAAGGCCAGACAAGGTGAATCAATTGCAATCAGTCAAAATCCGTGTTTCATCATTCGAAAATTACATTAATACACTCCGCTCTAACTATCAAATCCTTAAACACTTGATCGAATTTGCCTATTTTAGACAAAAATAAAATCTGAGTGATATCCTCCTCAAGGCTCTCAACTAAATCAAAACTATTCTAATTAATTACAAAATCATTCAATCCTAAATTCTAGCTCAAAATCCTATCTAGAAAGCTGGTAAATTGATGGCTAAAGGATCCCACTCCTTTGCTTATATATTTTTTTGTATTTTTGGAATAAGTTTGAATACTTTTTCCTCCAAGCCTCATGCTCCTGCATCAGACTCCCTAGGACAAAATTCTTCATGGGTTCCTGTCCATGAACTCTTCTACAGAACTGCCCAACTTCTCTAGCATGGCATCTGTCATCGAGGTAGCTTCAACAATTAGTTGTTCCTTCCATTTGACCAAACACTGAAAGTAATCCTATCCTCTGTTCTTCTTCAACAATTTCTTGTCTGATATCCTCTCTGGTTCCAATTTCTTTGCTATAGGTAATTGTTTTACCCAATCAACCTGTTATTCCTCTTGATCCTCTACTGTGTCTTCTGTCTGTTCTTTTTTATACCTGTATAAGTCAGCAACATTAAATATTGGAGATATTCCAATATCAGGGGGTAATTCAATTTCATATGCATTTGCAGAAAATTTTCTCAAGGCTTTACATGGCCCAATTTTCTTAAACTTTAGTTTATTATACTCCCTTTTGGAAATCATTCCTTAGGTGCGGTAAAACTAGATCCCTAACTTCAAAATTAATTTCTATTCTCTTCAAATCTGCTCTGCCCTTGTATTTGATGTTGCTTCCCTGTAGTTGTTGCTTTACCTGTTCATGTATTGCTTGAATTTCTGTAGCAAAATATTCTCCTTTGGCACTTCTCCTCTTAGCTTGTCCCAAATTTCTCAATTCAATCACTCCTCTTGGGTGCATTCCATAATTTATATGGAATGGACTTTGCCCTATACTCCTATTAAGAGAATCATTATATTCATATTCCACTTGTGCCAATATTTTCTCCCATTGTTTTGGATGTTCACCTGCAAGACTTATCAAAAGATTACCTAAGCTTCTATTCACAACTTCAATCTATCCATCTGTTTGAGGATGATAAGCAAAACTAAAACTCAATTTAGTTATGAGTTTCTTCCACAATGTCCTCTAGAAATGTCCAACAAATCTGGTGTCTCTATCTGAAACAATGATCTTAGGTAACCCATGTAATCCTACAATCTCCTTAAAAAACAGATTAGCAATATGAGTAACATCGCTGGTTTTCTAACATGGAATAAAATGTGCCATTTTTTAAAATCTGTCAACTACTACATAAATTGAATCATTTCCTTTTTGAGTTTTTGGTAAACCCAAAACAAAGTCCACTTACCATATCCCAAGGCCTATTTGGAATAGGTAATGGAACATACAAACTTGTGTTCTGGCTCCTTCCCTTTGCATACTGATAGAATTTGCAATTTTTCACATACTTTTCCGCTTCAGCCCTCATCTTTGGCCAAAAATAAAACCTACTCAACTGTTCATAAGTCTTGTCTGCACCGAAATGCCCTCCAAGTCCTCCACTATGTTTCTCCTTGATCAAATTCTCCCTAATGGAACAACTTGGTATGCATAGTTGATTCCTTGTAAACAACAGTCCCTCTTGCAGGAAATAATCCAGCCACTTGCCTCTGTATAACAAAACAAGATTCTTACAAGCTTCAAATGCCTCTTTAAAATCTAGATCTTGCTCATATAATTCTTTAAGAAAATCAAAACCCAACACTTGAAATTGACTTTCTTGAGTTAAAAAGCTTTTTCTACTTAAGGCATCTACTACTTTGTTTATCTGACCAACTATATTTTTTAATACAAAATTAAAACTTTACAGGTATTCTACCCATTTTTCATGCTTCTGGTTAAGCTTTGGATGCTTCATAATGTACTATAATGCATGGCTATTCGAACACAGTATGTACTCTTTGGACATCAAGTAATGTCTCCACTTCTTCAAAGATTGTACTACTGCATAAAACTCTTTGTCATAAGAAGAATATTTCTTCTTTGTCTCATTTAGCTTTTCACTAAAATAAGCTACAGGCCTATCCTCTTGACTCAAAATAGCTCCAATGGCTTCTCCACTTGCATCACACTTCACTTGAAAAGGTTTATTAAAATCAGGCAAAATTAAAATAGGTTTCTTAGTAATCTTTCTTTTCAATAGCCAGCAGTTCTTTTCTGCTTCAGCAGTCCATCTAAATGGTTGTATGTCTTTCTTTATTGTGTCAACAATTGAAGCATTGATCTTACTAAAATTTCTTATAAATTTCCTGTAAAAACTAACAATTCCATGAAATCTTCTTGCCTCAAAGACACACTTTGGCGAAGGCCACTCCATGATAGCCTTGATCTTCTCTGGATCCATTTTTAATCCTTCAACAGAAACAACAAAACCCAAATACACCAACTCCTCTTTCATGAATGAACATTTCTTTAAATTTTATAGTAATTTCTCTTGTTGTAGCCGTTGTAAGACATAATGTAGATGTCTCACATGCTCCTCCCTAGATCTACCGTATACTAATATATCATCCAGATATACTATTACAAACTTACCAATAAATTCCTTTAAAACTTCATTCATAAGTCTCATAAATATACTAGGTCATTTGACAATCCAAAAGGCATTTCCATCCACTCAAATAATCCTTCATTGGTTTTGAAATCAGTTTTCCACTCATCTCCCTCTCTAATTCTGATTTGATGATAACCACTTTTTAAATCTAACTTTGTAAAATATCTAGCACCACTCAAACAATCCATCAAATCTTCAATTCTAGGTAAAGGAAATTTGTACTTGATTGTTATGTTATTTATTGCTCTTGAATCCGTACACATTCTCCATCCTCCATCTTTCTTTGGGATCAACACTGTTGGCACTGTGCAAGGAGTCAAACTCTCTCTAACCAGTCCCTTGTCTAACAATTCCTAAACTTCTTTCTTGATCTCTCCATTCTCTATGTGAGTCATCCTGTAAGCTACATTATTAGGTAGATCTTCTCCTGGAATCAAATCTATGTGATGACTGATTCTTCTAATGGGTGGTAACTCATCAGGAAAATCATCTACAATGATATCAAAATATTTATCCAGCTTCTCTTGAATTTCAATTGGTAAATCAGAAACTTTTGTGGAAGTAAATATTACCTTGGGTTTGCAAACCAATGCATAACTTACCTCATCTTCCTCCATCTACTGTAAGTACTCCTTTCCACTCAGAAGAAGGGTTTTTGAATGAGGTTTCTTTGATGTATCCTCTTCCTCTAGTGGCAACAATGTATGATTGACACCATCTTTGCTAAATTTGTATATATTATTCTTTCCATCGTGCATAGCTGCCTTATCATATTGCCATGGTCTACCCAATAGTATATGACACACATCCATAGGCATCACATCGCATAGGATTTTGTCTCTGTATTTTCCCAACTGCAACTCCACTTCACACTGTTCATTTACTATCAACTGATATCCCTTTTGAAGCCATGACACCTTATAAGGTGTTGGATGTTTCTTTGTTTTCAACTTCAACTTCTCCACCACTTCTGTGGAGACTAAGTTTTCTGTACTACCACCATCTATTATCATCTGAAAAACACGTCCCTTGAACTTTGCACACAGTCCTGAACAAGGTTTTCCTTTGTGCTGGTTCAATAATTTCCTTAGTTGGTTTCAACAAAACTTTGTTGACTACCAAAGATTCCCCTTTCTCTGGTACATTCTCTTCATCAATTACCTTTGTTGCTTCCTCTTGAGTTTCTTCAACAATTGCATTCCTTTGATTCGTTCCCACATTTTCCGGGCACTCATAGGCTTTGTTCCTAGTTTGTTACATCTGTAACATCTTACTTCTCTTCCTTTGCCTCTGCCTCCTCTTCCTCTGGAAAAACTCCCTTTTCCACTTGCATCACCTCCTGTGGGTGCATGCTAACTGGAGTTGCTACTAGCTCCATCTCCAGGTGCTGTAGATCTTCCTCTACCACCTTGTCTTCTCCTTCCTTGGAAAGTACCTCTATTTCTGGCAAACTACTTCCTCAAGATTTTTTCTTCAGCCTTCAGTACCATCTGATAAGCCTCTTCTACAGTTTTAGGAGAGAGTACACTTATCTCATCTTGAATGTCCATTATAAGACCATTCACATATCTAGCAACCTTCTCATCTGCATCTTTAATTTGTCCTACTTTTATACCTACTTTATGTAATTCCTCTGTGTATTCTTTTACTATCATAGACCTCTATCTAAGATTCTTCATATATCTAAATAATGTTTGATGATAGTCACTTGGTAGAAACTTACCTCTTAGTTTTGCCACCATCCTGCTCCAATTCTTAATTGGCTATTTGCCAAGTCTTCTCCCTTCTGCCTGTACTCCATCCCACCACAGTGTTGCATGTCCTTTTAGTTTCGTGACAGCAAACTTTACCTTTTCCCCTTCATCTGTTTCTTCATAATAGAAGAATTTATCCATATCATTTATCCAGTCAATCAATTCCTCAAGGATTAAGCTTCCTGTGTAGATCGAGACTTCTAATCTAGGCTTGGATGTTGATCTCAATACAGACTTAAAAAATCTCATTTTAGGAGTTACCTCTGTAGATTCTTCATCACTTGCAGCTTTAGATTTAGGTCCACTTACATCTCTAACATCTGCATCTCTTCCCATTTCAAAAGCTTCCAATCTGGCTTGCATTTGTTGCATAGCTTCTAACACTTCAACATTTGCAAATGGTCATCCTCTTCTTCGACCACCACATCTTCCTCTAACTCTAAAATCCATGTTAGATTTCTTCTTCTGGTCCTTGAGATCTTACTCAATGTCAATAATCTACTTTGATATCATAGATGGTGGCCTGGGTGTAGGCGTGATTGACAACCATTCAAAACCGGTTACTATCTCCGCTAATTCATGCAGAATCCCTTCATTAATCTCAAGCAGCGTATCAGTCATCTATTATAAAGACTGATTGTTCTGTTGATTTGTCAGGGTCACCAAATATCACCCCAACCATAACGGATTCCACTATACAGTATATCATTGCATATCGCAACCACCAGCGAATATCAAACCTTTAAACGATGTGACGCAACCTCCACCATCCGATCAAGTCCCTAATCTAACGGTCAACTCCTCGCTTGATCAATAAAGTTTCTCGACATTCCTCCATCGTAGATCAAACCTCCAATTGATCCGATGACCAATAGCGATTTCGGGCACACAAACTGCACAACCCTTAACCAAATTTCGGACCAGATGGAATTATAAATTGCCAATTTAAAAAAATTTGGGTCTGACCTGTCACTTAACACCCGTTCACTTTTTCAACCCAAAATTCATCAGATGATGAGGCCCGAGTGATCTACGGCTTGCAGAATTACACTAGCACACAGGTTAGTCAATGAAATAAATAGTGTAGGATGACTATGGTATGTCACTCTTGCTTTAGGAGCTAAGTCTTCCAATCCTTCGTGGTTGTAAATATAAAGAAAACGGATTTTAAAACAATCACACTGAGACTAATTCTATCAATCAAATTTAAATTCAAATTACCTTTATAAATTCAACTGAACCAGAATTGATGATAAACATAGGATTATGGAGGAATGTGCACCTCCGGGATTGCCAATTTATAGTGGAAATACACAAAGCTTAAGCTTTTGAAATTTTATTCATATAAGGCTAGACAAGTCGAATCAATTCCAATCAGTCAAAATCCTTGTTTCATCATTTGAAACTTACATTAATACACTCCGCTCTAACTATCAAATCCTTAAACACTGGATCAAATCTGCCTATTTTAGACAAAAATCAAATCTGAGCGATATCCTCCTCAAGGCTCTCAACTAAATCAAAACTATTCTAATTAATTACAGAATCATTCAATCCTAAATTCTAGCTCAAAATCCTATCTAGAAAGCTAGTAAATTGATGGCTAAAGGATCCCACTCCTTTGCTTGTAGATTTTTTTGTATTTTTGGAATAAGGTTGAAAAATGTTTCCTCCAAGCCTCATGCTCCTGCATAAGTATGCCACATCAACATAAAAGGGTAAATGGATGGAATTTGAATCTTGAACTTCCTAGAACATAACACTTCATTTTCAGTGTCTATTAATTTCTAACCTTTTTATTTATTTTTCTTTTATCATATATATGAGTTTTGTGTATATGTAGAGAGATAAAGTCAACTAGTGTTATGTGTATAAATGATCAATCACACTCATGTTTTTCCTAACTTACATAATATTGTTATATATTAGTAAATAACCTTCTAATTTTCCTATGTTCATAAATAATTAAGCAAATGCAAAATGTTTTAGATGAACACATACATACATATATAAGAAATTCCAAATTTCTTTAAACAAAATTTTAGAATTTCTAGGTGTTTTAAAACTAATATAAATTCAAAAATACCACATCAACCTTGAGGTTTCCTACATCTATCTTCTATGAATTTTCAGCATTAAGTTTAATGTAAAATATAAATTACTAGAACATATCATTTAATGCTTCTTCTCAATCCAAATCACAACACAATACTAGAAAGAAAATATAGAATAGGGGAACTTGAATGGAACAATGTTTCTATATCCTAGATTAAACTTCCAACCATATGCCATATTTAAAAATGATTATTCCAACATATTTATTACATCCATAAATAATGCCTGTTAGATTCTATATACTTGTTAAGTTACTTAAAAGCATTTTCTTGTTAAATTCACATCATTAATGACCATAAGAAATTCCTCATACATAACATGAACATATGTTGAAAAGAAAATATGTAAGTATACAAATTATCGATAGCTTATCATGCTTCAATGTGTGTGTGTGAGATAAAGTTACAAGTAGATATCAATAACTTAATACAAGTTACTATAAGTCTAGCCCCTTAAATCATTTCCAAAAGAAATCCCTTGAAACTAACCCCTCTTAGCTAGCAATCATTTCCATCCAAAGCTGATTGTTCCAACAAATATCCTCAACAAGTTAGCATAAATATTAACAAGTACTCTTTTGCATCACAAGTGTACAAAATGTGCCCCTCTATTTTATCGATAGCAAGGACTCCTAGTAGATGGTGTTTCCCATTGATACAAAACCAAAGTCTCTTCTCTCACAACAAATACAATAATACATGTTGTACTTGTCCCTTTATGGTTTCTAGCAAACTCTAGTGTTCTTTTTCTTCCTACATATTATCCTAGCCCTAGTCTTCTACTTGAATAAGATCAAGAACCATGGCACTCAAAACAAAGAAAGAAAAGTACAATAAGAAAATAGTAGAGTGAAAGAGATCAATTCGGTGTATTGCTCACATCTATAATACAACTCTTTGAATGAATGGATGGACATAAACATCTCTCTTGTTTTTAGTCATATGAAAGGTAAGGTATGCCAATAATAAATACAATAACCTTATATATAACTAGAAATGTAACCAAGCAATATATATTCCAAAATGTGAATTTCTCCAAATTTAAGTGGCACAAGTCAAGCTCCAAGGCATGCATGTCCAACATCAAGAGTCTTAAGGTGAATTCTCTATGAAATGTGCCAAATTAAAATACAAATATCCATGCAAAAGTGTCCTCATAAAATATATGGTTTGATATTGCTCCTCTATGATGCTCAATGTTGTTCCTCCAAATGGATCATCCTTGCAAGAATGTAACAAATAAATCTATTAGGAAGATAGAAGACCACACATATGTCCAACATCCTAAGGAAGTATGTGAGGTGATATTTATTCCAAGGATATCTATCCATGAGAAAGTTATTTCAAGTGTATGTCCATAATTGTACAACCAAGAGTAGTGAAAAAAATATACACTCAACATCACATGAATCACTCTGAAGAATGGCATGGATTATCTTAGAGTAGCACCAAAAGATCTGTTTTTTAGAGAAAATAATTTCACAAACTCCAATCATATCCCCTTACATATGAACCAAACTTTCCATCTACATATTTTAACTTGTATAAGCATTGGAATGAATTCCTTGAAAGGAAATGTACCAAACCATCACTCTACATAGAGACATCAAATATTTGCTTCTCAAATCTATTAGAAGGCTAATAAATGGAAGTAATTGATGTAATATGGTGGGCATGTAACTTATTAGGTATACATAACCTCATTAAAGAGATGGGTGTTCTTACATGCTCCAGTGGATCTTCTAATTTCTAGGTAAGCCATCTCAACTTTCTATGTGCTATAGTTGAGGATAAGGGAATATCCATAGCCAATATTATTTTCTACCATTGGATTTGACTCCTCTTTATCATATAAGAAAAACTATAGAAAAAACTGCATCAATCTCTTCAATCATCAACGAAGTTACCTATAATCTAGAGGGATATATTATAATGCCCTCTTTTCACTAGACTCATTGACCATTGATATTATTATAACATTATTATTTTAAGGCTTACTAAATGGGTGCATCACATAGATTTGTTGATCAATTTACTTTGATTAGGGTTTGGCTTAAATATCTTTTTGTGGACATAGTTCATTTATTAATTTTTGATGTGATTATTATCTATGAATCATGAACATAGTGATACCAACTTAATGCTAACCGATAATATAATTGGATGCATACATTTACAATCTAATTTGATAATTGATTCTTAGGAATGGCATGATTTAATCAATCCAAGCTAGGGTTGATGTTTCAATTTGTGTATTATGAAGCAATGACTTTTTTATGATATATATCTCCTTTGTATAGATTCTTTTTTATATGTTTCTTTAGATATGTTTGGGAATGTAGCCACCACTTACATATTTTCTAATTTAAGGGTCCCCACTCCAAATTTATCTTTGTAACTAATTTGAGGAAACTACTCTAGTTATCTAAGTCCATTCACAAGGGAATAAGAACCTAATTCAAAATGGTTGTTCCTCCTTGAGAGTATATATTGTATTCATGTTCACTAACAATTATATATCATATTTTCATATAATTTCCCTCATGTAATTCTAGAATTTCCTCTTTATTTACTCAAATAATTTTCTAAACAATATTTCTCTTTCTTCTCTCTTGTTTTGTAGTAGTTAGTTTAGAAAATTGTCACACATATATGTTGATTTTTTTGTTTAAAATATTGCATGGTATTAGAGGTGAAGTGTGTTTATGAAGAATACTCATATTTCATTGCAGATTGGACAAGTTAAAAAAAACCATAGTGAGAATGACCATATCTAAGTAATCCTCACTCTCAATTACTTTGACTAGAAGCCTTAGACTCTAATATTGCTATGTGTCAAGGAACCCTAGAGGATCACAATGTGAATATAAATTCATACTAAGTTATCCATAGAGAAATTGAAATAATTTTACAAAATGGATGAACCTGAAGGGATTATTTATGTCTCAATATCCATTCTTTTTTTGTTTCATATAGACGAGTACAAAAATCCTAATGAATTTTGGATCATATTGACATAACTATTTCACAAGAAACATGGGTTGAGGGGACATCAACCTGAGAATGTGTTGATAACGATGGATCTATCCAAATTTGAGACCCTATAGGACCACTTCTCTATATCAAGACATTAATGAATTAGATACAAAAAAATTTGGCATAGATAAAAAAGAATAAGAACTCATTATTTTGGTGGTTTCTGTGTTAAGGTATGTGTAATATTATTCTATCACTTCTTTCCGTAATTATAAAATTTTTGTGGTTAAAAATTTCAGGATGCCATCTATGGACAATTTTGTTGATTCCTTAATGCAGTAAGAGGCCAAGTTCGTACTAACTAGGGCTCTTAAGTTTTCCACACTTCATGTAGTTATAGAATAGGAAAAAAAGAAGATAAAGAATAAGAATAAAAATAATCAATAACTAGATAATAAGAAGTAATCCAATAAAAATCCTACTAGAAAGGGTTCAAATTGCAAGGGAGGAAAGGGTAAGAACTAGAAGAAGTGCACATATTGGAATAGGGAGTTCTATCTTGATATCGTTTTCATGAAGAAAATCATCGATCATATTTAATATGTACTCTATTAACATCACTTTGATGATTACACACCATATAAGACCAAGATGAAGAAGGGAAGTTATCCACTAGTTGACAAAGGTAAAGGCCATGCATTACTAACTACTACCTCCTCTTGTATTAATTAGGTGCTTAGTTTAGCAAGCATATTCCACATGGAATCTTAAGTAGATTCTTTTTATCACTTAAGAGTTGTAGTAGAACACCCATATTTTTGTCAGATGAAATACTCGTACAGGTTTCTTGAGAAGGAAGAATTGATTTGGAGAATTGTAATTTTGACAAGGTACTTCATGTTCTACAATAAGTAGTTAAATTTCTTCCCATTTATTAGATTACTCATATAGGGTCAAGAAATAAACTAGAATTCATTAAAGATATAGTGGTCATTTTTAACATGTTATACAGTTCTAAAATTATTATTAGCGGTGCTCAAAATCCGTCAACCAAACCGATATCTCCGACATGAATTTTGAATCAGACCTCACACCATTTGGTGTTGGAGTCCCATCCAGTATAATGGCTCCGTTACCAAATCCTTAAATATTTTCCTTGGATCTAGATATCATCACAAGAGAGTGATGCAATGGTGTCCTCGAAAATAAAGGGACGTGTGCTTGGTGAGTGTGTAGTTGCAACTATGTCAGGGTTCCTCTACTACAAAGGGGGGGCCAGAAAAAGTGAGCCTATAAGTGAGAGGTAATAGTAACACCTAGGAAGAGACACACATGAACCAAAAGGCTCCATCTAACATCTAGTAGAATAGTCCAAAGTAGATGTGATGGTCGTTACAACCAGAAACAAGGAAATATCTCTATAGTATCCCAAAGAGTAATCCACAAGGATGGGACAACAATAACAACCATTATAGCACATTCTCAATAAGATAAGCACTAAAATAACTAAAATAGTTCATCTATATTAGTACATGTGAAAGAAAACATGAAATACCAACACCCACAAAATAGTCTTACAAACATTCATCGTCCATGCATGAAGAATGTGCTAGCGTTAAAAGGCTTCTGTTATTGAGAAAAAGTTCCAAGACACATGTTTACAATGTACATCACTAGCCCCAATAGTGGGATATTGGTGTCACTCCTTGCTCCTCAAAGAACTAGTTGATCTCTCTAATTCCTTGTGGGAGGATCCAAGGTGAAAAGTCCCATGTTCATACAATGAGGGGGCATATATAACCAAGGGGTGATGCTTCCCCCTTGTGACTCTTTAAGTACCATCTTGATTGTTCAACTTTCTATGACTTTTCAACTTAAATGACTCTCCATATTCATGTGTGTCCTTTGGAATTCCATTTTACAATACATTTTAATATAATGTACATGGTCCACAATAGTTATGTGGTATATGATCACCCATGACATGACATAACATGACACTGCTGACATGGATTGCTTGATGATGTAGTAATGCCAAATCACTATTATTGTTGTTAATGATGTATGCTTGTGAATATTCTTGCCTTCCACCTTCTCATGGCTTGGTGACAAGAATCTTCAATGTTCTCAAGTCCTAGGTTGTGGTTGTGAGTTGGTGTCCTTCTTCCTTGATAGATCAACTGACATTCTTAGCTAGAAGAATGTACTATATATGTATTTCTCCTTCATATCCTTCTTCATCATCCTTCTAGGTTTCTATATCTGCAATTCACTCATGACGAGATGAAATCAACTTGAAAACCTCTTAGCCTAAGATGGTGCATTCTCGTTCAGGGACTCAGATGGGATGAAGTTACAAGTTGGGAAGGGAGTCTCAGTGACTACGCATTGCATGGTAATAGTAGCCAAGGCTAACGCTTGAGGCTTGGAACTATGCAATGCATAATTTAGGTTGGGCTGAGAGTCTATATTCTACGTAGTTTTGGAGATAAGTGAGTTTGGCAGAACGAGGGGCCACTGTGGAAGGTTTATGAACAGTTTTGGAGAAGAAGGTTAACCAACTTCTGCACAATTCTCAGAGATAGTGGGTCAGGATGAGGGGAGGACCAATGAAGGCAACTTCTGCAAAGTTCTAGAAGGGAAGGTTGACTGAAAGGATTGTGTAATTATGTGAGGGAAGGGTGGTCTTAGGCTCAGAAATTGCACAATGTAGCAATTCTGGGGTACTCGGAATGCACCTTGTATAGAACAAGGGGTGAAGGTCACAACTCCCTGGCTGGAACTGCGCAATGCATAGTCCAGGCAGGTTGGGTGAAGACAAGTTGAATGGTTGGGGAGCTTCTTTGGAAAGGTCTAGGTGATGGATGAGTGAGACTGATAGGTGAAGTGATGAAGCTTCAGATGTGTCCTAACACTTAGAATACTTGATGACTCAACAAAATTGGTCACCCATGACATACTAAAAACAATTTTTCTTACTTTTGACCGGTTCATGACCAATTACGACCAGTGCAACACCTAAGATAGACTTTATGACAACCGTGATGACAACTGTGTAAAAGTGCTCAAAACTTTGTGAATGAGAGTGACATGTGCTTACATGGTTAGGAAATATCATAAACACAAAGAAAAGTCCTTGAAACCACTAGAATGACCTTATGCATAAAGTGAGATAGCCACCATGCAAAAAGACGACATCTTGCCTATGTTGCGAAAGGGAGCGAAACACTTAGAAAAAACAAATGGAATGACTTTCAGTGTTTGCGATCATACATGTCATTGAAGGAATAATGATATGAAAATGGTATGATTCTGTTCATACCACACTAAGAGGTGTATTTCAACTTCATTAAAGAGATGCTTTGTTTTTGCATCTACCCTCCAAAGGGTTGTGAATCAGATGGAGTCTTAATACGGTATTAAACTCTGATCTTCTATCATACCCCAAGGTTCCTTGGTCCTCTTATTTGATGATTATATTTTATCCTCATGTCCTTAAGTTCAATATATAATGTCCTCCTTCCTCATCATCATGATATAATGTAAGAGATTAAATGCATCTGCAACTCACTCATGATGAGACAACATCACTTTGAAAACCCCTAGCCTAAGATAGAGCACTTGAATTCATGAGCAGGGCCAAGACAAAGTGGTAGGTCATGGGAGAGGGTGTAGTGACTACGCAATTGCACGTTTTAAGCAACCAAGGGTCAATGTTGATCATTGAGACTACACAGTGCATAGATCAGGCCAGATTGGGGGAAATGTTTGCATAATCCTTACTAAGGGAAAAAATTGTGTCGTGGCAAGTGAGAGAAAAAAATTGTGCAGTTCAAGTAGGTAGTGATTTTTATGGGATGGGGCCCTGGGAGGATAAAATTCAAAGTTTCAGGAGGCAATGGGAACTTCGTAGCTGAGAGGCTTGAGGGATAGAACTACAAATTTTTGGGAGGCAGTGAGGTCCAACTAAGGGAAAAACACTGGACAAATTATCTACATAGTTTTGGGAGGTCAAGAGAGGTTTGGATTTCTATGCATTGCGTAGTTCTAATAGACAAGGGAAAGGATTGAAGGTTGAAGATGTGAAGTGTGCAGTTTAGGAAGGATGGATGAGGCTAGCTTGCTAGGAATCCTCTAGAATCTGGCTAAGTATGGAATCAGTGGAATCAATGTGAACAATGATAGAACTTGACTGTGACCATACACTTGGACACTTGGCAACATAGAATATCTCATCTAGAACATACGAAAACATACTTTCCTTAATGCAACAACCTTTTTGACAACTTACGATAAGTGTGACTCCAACGATAGACCTTGTGAGGATAATGATGACACTTGTGTAATAATGCATGAAAGTTTGGAAATGATTGTGAAATGTATCTATATGACTGGAAAAACTCATTTTCACAAATATTTCCCCTTAAATCAGACCAAAACTCCCCTTTACAATACAAGATATAATTGACATGCATAAAGATAAAACTTGTTATAAAAAGATAAAAGCGTGAGCAAATCTTGATATCCAAGAAGGGAGATTGAATTCATAAATTGACCAATAAGTGACTAAGGAATGACCGATCATAGGATCCATGTTAGGCTGTAAAATTTAAGTGTAGGCCAACATTTTCCAAGGTGTTGTAGCCACTACAACACTTGGCGACACATTGGTAGAATCCATCTTCTCTGTTTTGGTTAACTCCTTCCATGCAGGGCCTTGGCTCTTTAGGGAATATTGATTCATTGTGCATATTAATTTGGCCTTCTAACTTTTCCCATGAACATAAATGGTCCCCTATATACCTTCTCAATTGAGGAAAATATAAGATTTAGCATAATCACAATGTTTCCAGTTGCGAAGTGTAGTTTAGCTCGCAAGCTTAAGAGTTTCAAAGTATATTTTTTCATCTTGTGTTGCATCACTTCCAGCAGGCTTGGATAGTACCCAAGCGAAGTCACGCAGGAAGAAAAACATTTATCTTCTACCAATGAGCCTCAACATTACCATGGTGGAGTTGCTTGTTTCACCTCTCTGTAGAAGAAGCTTTTCTCTTCTTTCACCTTTATTTATTTATTTATTTAAAGAGAACTATGCATTGGCATCTATTTATTTTTGGGTGGAAGAGGGATCCTATGTTATTGAGAACTGAAGGGTTTGTTCTTTCAAAGAATCATATAAAGACCTCTGATTTAGGTTTTCTCATTTAAAATTTCCCCCTTCTCTGCTTCTACTAGTTGGATAAG
This sequence comes from Pinus tabuliformis, assembly GCA_031772625.1. NCBI lineage: Eukaryota > Viridiplantae > Streptophyta > Pinopsida > Pinales > Pinaceae > Pinus > Pinus tabuliformis. The sequence continues at coordinate 1,535,273,077 of CM062818.1, read as the reverse complement.
GTTGAGAACACCAAAGCAGAAAATCGAGTACAGGCATGAGGTTTCTGGACTAGGTGTGGGTTCATTGTTGGACCAAAACTCTCCTAGTAGACAGATCATATGTTCTGTCAGACCTTCATTGGCCAACATGCCTAACCAACACAAGAAGATGCGCAAGCGGCTAGTAGAATGCTGAAGTGTCACAAGACTCTTTATAGTTTGGCCACATACGTGCTAAGAAGCCAAAATAGGTCTAAGAAACACTTATTCACATGATGAAAACAAAAGGGGAAACTCAATAATAAAGAAAACAAGACAAAGATAAAGAAAACACATAACAAGGAAAAAAACCTAGAAGATAATAGAATAAAATGTATAAAGAAAACATGATGTAGGACTAGAATAAGAAAATGAGGACAAACTATAGGGAACGAGTGAAGAATGAGTTGAAGAAAGGGAAAACTAGGATGTAACTAATCCTACTCCTAACTTCTCAACTAGAAGGTCGGGGTCACGTATAATGAAAATTCCAGTGAAGCCACCATAGTCGTTCCCAACTTGCATCCACAAAGATATGAACAATTAAAATAGACAAAAAGTGATGTGAAATAGAAGATATAAAAACTTGAAAAACCTGCACAAGAAAAGGAAGCTCTTTCCTATTTGTGGAAAGGTGTGTCACACCCATTATTTTCATCCAATTCACATTCTTATCTTTTCCATGAATACCATTCTTCAAAAAACCTCATTAGATTCTTGCGAATGTCTCATCATCTACACCGAGTGATCTAGAACGCTCCAAAAAGACACAAAGGACAAAGATGGCTCAAAAGTCAAAGTGTTTGGATTGTGCTCAAACTAGGACCAGATCGAAGACCTCGTCACTAATCATGGTGGTGCGAACATCTCATCAAACCGAGCTCGTATGCGGAAGATAGATCTCTTGAAAGTTTGACATGGCAAGAGAAAAGTGGGGCCCACAATGTGCCACATGGCATCCCAGTAAGTAGGTGGGACCCAAATGGTAGCCCATCAACCATTGACACTTGGCATTCTCTCATTTGTCTCCTAAAACTGGCAATAAGAGACAAAATCATTTTCTGGTTAATAACCATATAATGAAATATGTTATAGTTATTAAAAATAACTATACAACACATGGTTTCGCGATTCGCAACAACAAACCCTATCGAACAATTTAAAATTGCAACCATAAAGACACAGATATATATATATAAATATATATAAATATATATATATATATATAATATATATATATATATATAGATATATATATATATATATATAGATATACATATATATTGGGTTCAGCGGTCAGAACCTCCGCCGAACCCTCCACAACTACCGCAACACACACACACACACACAGATATATATATAAATATTGCATATATGCCACACATATCGCCGCGTCGATCACTGATAACAATATCGGTGAAAACCCTAATAAGGCTACCGATACCGCCGCTGTGCTAACTGCTAATAAGTGATGATCGACGATATGGATATTGGCGAAGTCCCGATAAAAGTGCCGATATATATGCAACTGCTATAGTTGATCGTTGATACTGGAAAATCGCTGATATTTAAGGTGCCGATAGCAGTTGCGCCGATATAGTTATGCCGACTACTGATTGCAATTAATCCGCCGAGATTGTGGGAAAAGCACCGATATGTATACATATAGTAACGCCAATAAGGTGTTAAGAGCGAGGTTTAAGGGGAGGGCCACCCAAAGTGGACCAAACCACTATTTCAAAACATTTACGGTTTAAAATGATATATATATGGAAGATGTAGGGTTTCATCCCTCGCCCTCTCCTTAACCGTAAGCTGATATTAACGATTGGGCCAACAACATATTTGTTAAAGAATCCGCTGATCAGTTTTATTTAAACTCATATTTTCACCTCTGCACATAGTTCGAGGAGGAGAGGACTGCAGGAATGAATTTTGAGGTAGAATGCAGGCATGAATTTCAAGGCAGTAGATTAATTAATATTTTAATGTGGGAACCATGAATTTTGCAGGAGGCCAAAATTCTCACTTTGTCAGAATTTGACAAGTTTTATATGGTTTTTACACCTCTCATCGCCATGAACACAATGGTTTTGTTTGATTCTTCATCAAAGGTCTGCTTTTTCCAGTCAGTTCTAGAATGCACATCGAACCATGATTTCAGCGAAAATAGGGAGCAGAACCATGAGCCATGAAATTTTCCCAAGGAGGTAAAATTTTGACATTTTAGAATATAGTCAAGTTTATACTTGTTTTTCTTGGTTTTCCATAGGGATCGCAATGGAAATATCAGATTGGCCATCTAAGTTTCAGATTTACAGTTCATCCATGGAACAAAATCTTTAATGAATCCCAAGGGAATCTACGAGATTCCTTGACCCCAGAATTCGCAACTTCTCAGAATTTAGATTTTGGACAGTCGATTTAGCACTACTCAATGCCACAAATCTGAAGTTGGCTTCAGATTTCTTATTCTCTCATTTCTTCTTCTAGTCACTTTTCTAAGTTCCAGTGCAGATGTCCAAATTCTTATGCGAGTAGCCATCTTCATGCGATCGATGCCTTGAGAGCAATGGTCTGAGCAGCTTCAGTGGTGAGACATCCACTTCTTCAAATATCCCTTGGTTGTGAGGTATATGATGTGTTCATGTACTTCTTATTTTTGCATTATGTTGTATAGATCCTTGATTGATGTTGATGTAGGATCTTGTTTATTACATGTTGTCATGATTCCTTTCTTGATTTGATGCAGAATTTTTTATGTGATGTACTTTCTGTCATAACTTAGCATGTTATGTTTTGAGATCCCTTGTTGTATGTTGTTTGGATACTCTTGTTGTCATCATGCATGTGTTTTTCTTTGACATCCCTTTTGTGCCATGTTGGCGGGATGTGCACCATGCTTGTTTTTGTGTCATACCAATAGGAGTCTTTTCATTGACAGTTCTAGTTGTGGAACATCTCTTAGATCCACTCTTATGTGAGGGAATTCTTCCTTGTATGATCGAGACATCATCTCTTGTGTACATCATCTTTATTGATAGCAAATAATGCAGTGGCCTACACCATCTTAACACCGGGGCTCGAAGACGTAGTCCCTCCTGGACGAACTCCGTTATCAATGGCTTATGTTTTCATGTGCTGATGATTGTTATGTTCCTATTCTATTCTGAATGTATATGTATTCATTAATGTTCTTTTAAAAGAAATTTTAACACATCATGAAAGTAAAAGTTCTTGGAAGGGTCCTTCTTCACACCCACACCTAGATCAAGTGGTATCAGAGCAGGTCTTTATGTTGATGTGAATTGCAGTGAACTTGACAGAGAACGAAAGAGAAATATAC